>OX940918.1:4650810-5900810 GCA_954870645.1 Agrotis clavis | reverse complement strand
TGTACGGCCTGTACGATCAAATAGGTAGGTATAGTGATGTTGCGAATATTCGCATTCGCATTCGCATTCGCAAATATTCGCATGTTTTTTGATATTCGCATTCGCATTCGCATCCGCATAAATTGATGCGAATGTTGCGAATATTTCTGAAAAACTATTTTTTAATTTACTACTATGATTTGAATATGGAAACTATATGTAACGGTATAGTCTTGAAGTAATCAACTAAATTGAAATAGTTCTGTTAGTCCAATTGTATAAAAAATGACAAAATTCCTTTTTATCGCGATAAAGTCATCAAATGAGGTCTACCACCCAGTTGTATTAAGAAATCTACCATATAATTTTGCATATATGAGAAAAAAGAGAAAAACAAAAAAAATATTTAAAATTATTTTTATAAGTCCATGCCTGATCCGGTGAAGTGTATAAAAAAATCCAGCTCCAGTCTAAACTTGTTGAATAAATTTTATGTGTTGAATGAATGAAGTTACATTCATTCAACTATATCGACTTGGCCAATGTCCGGTTCAAATATGTGTGACATAAATTAAGGACAAACCCATCTATAATTTTGCGTGCATTTTATTTAAACGTCAATATTCGCATTCGCATTCGCGAATATTGAAATTGAATATTCGCATCCGCATTCGCATTCGCGAATGTCAAAAATCAGACATTCGCAACATGACTAGTAGGTAGTAGGTACGTAGAATTCAAGGTAGGTTTTCTGTATTTCGTCGCGGGACTTATCTCATCACCGTGACCCCGGAAGGTAAAGGGCTATTAAAGGACACCGTGAATTTTAGTCAGTAAGTTTCAGTTGTTTGCATAAGCATAAGCAAAAATCGCAGTAATAATAATAATATCCAATATCCAACTTACCTAGGTACTTACCTACAATTTAAATCAGTGCAGAATTATCCTAGAAAACTACTGAAAAATTTTAGAAAAAAATAAAATTGCAAATTATATTGAAATAAAAGTATGCATAAAATTATTTTGAATTATTGAAAACTCTCACAGGATATAATAAAAACAAAATAAAGAATCACAAAATGTGGGAAACAAATTACCAAGATTTGATCCCGAAACCCATTGCACGAGAGGCAAGCAGCTTATTCACCAGACTAGCTGGTTTGCTAACAGTGTTAATCAAATAGCGGTTCAACAAATGTCAACAACGACTGAAAATCAACTAACATTATGGTCACGCAGACTTTATTTTAAAACTTTTCATCTATATGAGGAATAATTCCGTAGTAAGTACATAATTTTTACGTAACTCTAACGGTTTACGCAACGGAAGCTTTCGAAAAGGAATACAATAATTATGTTCCCGATTTTGAAAAATTTCTCATTGCTGCTCTGCTCTTATTGGTGATAGCGTGATGTTACATAGCCTAAAGCCTTCCTCAATAATATGGACTATCCAAATATATATTTTTTCATTCCTACTAATAGTTAGATTACAACAGATAAATCTCAAGATAAATACCTACGTTATACCTACTCGACGTTTATTTTATTAGATTTTAGATAATGTCCTAAAATCTTCTAATGTAGCCATTGTAGAGTTATTTCCAAAAAACGCATTGTTGGTTTGTGCGTTCACTAACGATTCCCCAAATTAGTTAACAAAAATAAAGCAAATGTTGAACAAAATTAGTACAATGAAATGGTTTTCTGTCAATATGAATGATTCGTTACAAACACACACACGCACGCATACAGCTGCGCGCTGCGCTGCAAAAAGTCAGACAGAGATAGCAATGTTTCGTCCGATTTTTGTGCTCGCCTCGAATTGCAATTGCGAGCTCCCTTCACTGGGCTCTTAAGCCCCATCAATGATTCCTACGCCTGCCGATGGATTAATAACGTAGTAAGTAGGTACTAGAGGCGTATAAGAGTCAGTGGTCATAAACATTTGGTTATGTATGCAAAAATCACCTCTCCGTAGTAACCGCGGCTGAGTATCTCGAGGTCCTGGGTGTGAGGCCCAGTCCGAGCAAAGCTTGTTGGGTTTTTCTGTTAGAAAATTGTCAATTGTAGTCTGGGATTTTATCACTTTAAACGGGGGGAAAACTTGCCTATTTTTAAGACCTACTGGTATTAAGATACAGATGTATACTACGATTATTTAACTTTGGTATAGGTGTAAACTGCCGGGATTTCATTGGAGAAAAACATTTTCGCCTCTTGTCGAATATTATCTGTAGAGCGTTTTCACATTAGCCCATGTCGACACGACACTGAAATATCGTCCTCTCTCCTTCTTCCCTAAAACTGCATGAAACTACCGATATATCGTGTCGTTTATTATAAAAGCGTCCATTATTGGTGTGTATACAAGTGTATCACGAAAGATATTTGTACAATTGAATGTATAGTTATGTTTGTATTGTATACTTACGTGGAGTAAGTGTCGTCCTCTACGGGTGATCTCCGCCTTGGTTCTGGCGATTCTCTCACTTCCTCTACCGCTTCTTTGGCTTCTCGGGACGCCTGGAGAAAAAAAATACTTCAGGACTTTTTTAAGACCACATTTCACTTTTGATATAAAATAATCATAAAGTCATGACCAGCCGGCACGACTGGAGCAGTGTTTGATCGATCAACTACTGTGATGAGTGTCACGGGTTCGTTTCCGCACGGGACAAATAATTGTATGATCTACAATTACTTTTGTCATACACGTGAATTTAAATGCTTATAAACGCGCACGATGGGAACTAACAGGAGAGGAAATAACAGGAGAGGAAATAACAGGAGAGAAAATAATAGGAGAGGAAATAACAGGAGAGGAAATAACAGGAGAGGAAATAACAGGAGAGAAAATAATAGGAGAGGAAATAACAGGAGAGGAAATAACAGGAGAGGAAATAACAGGAGGTAAAATAACAGGATAGGAAAGAACAGGAGAGGAAATAACATGAGAGGAAATAACAGGAGAGGAAATAACAGGAGGGGAAATAACAGGAGAGGAAATAACAGGAGAGGAAATAACAGGAGGGGAAATAACAGGAGAGGAAATAACAGGAGAGGAAATAACAGGAGGGGAAATAACAGGAGAGGAAATAACAGGAGAAATTCCTAGTATGAGGCAATGTTATGGGATCGCCAGACTCTACTAAGTGACTAAAAACCACTCTGTTTCTTCAATAGTCCTTTGCATTCAAGGAGGTAACATGTTTATATTCAGGATCCTTGTGATACGCACCTTTTTGATAAGTTTCCTACGGTAATGATGTATCTGTTGCGTGGCAGTGAGCCCCGTCCGCTTGGCTCTCACGCCTGCCTCCAGTTCGTCTGCGTACTTCAACACGCGCACCTCGATGTCGCGTAGTGTTTCACGTTTTAAAGCTTGCTCCTCACTGTAATAACATACGGGATACTGTAATAACATTGTTCAATAACATACGGGTTTGCAAAAATATGGATTATTTTGATTATTATAAATTTTATTCTTTTGATCAATAAAACGCTATAGTATCTGCCCCATCGTTTGTGGAGTAGTGATTTGCAGTCTAGGACAGACTCCATTAAAACTCCACCTCACTCTTACGTCGGTCAACTTGGGTTTG
Source organism: Agrotis clavis (assembly GCA_954870645.1). Lineage (NCBI taxonomy): Eukaryota > Metazoa > Arthropoda > Insecta > Lepidoptera > Noctuidae > Agrotis > Agrotis clavis. The sequence continues at coordinate 5,897,226 of OX940918.1, read as the reverse complement.
GTCAATTTTAGGTCAGCCGTGGCAGCCCAGTACAGAAAGTAAACTTTCAACACCTCTAATGAATAACGGGTTTTAGTAAGAATAACAATATCTATTTTCTCGGGGACGGTTTGGGAGATTTTTTAAGAAAATCATCTCAATCTTATTATTTTGCCTTGAGTAGACTAAAAGGAAGTATCAGACTTTACTGACTAGAAAACAACCTGTTCCTATAGTTACTTGTTACGTTGCAGGACAGCGGTAACCTCATCAACTGCCAAGCCTTTTCCCAACTATATTGGGGTCGGCTTCCAGTCGAACCAGATGGAGCGTAATATCAGTATTTTACATGAAGCCACTGCTCATCGGACCTCAACCTCTCAGTAACTGGGCAATACGATACCCCATGGTAAGACTGTTTGTTAGACTTTTAAGAACTCTGAGTAATAGCAACGACTGTCAAAAATTTACAAATTACAGCGGCAACTGATCGCGGTAACCTGTAACGTGGTAAAATAAATCCCGGAAGGGATCTGTAATCCCTCACCTATCATGTTGTAGCTGCGAGGCGGGCGTGGTGTGCGCGGGCGTGTCGTCGTCGCTGTGCGCGAGTCTCCCGTCGTCCGCGGTGTCCGTGTCCACACTCTCCCACCGCGAGGGCACGAAGGTCCCTCCCGCGCGCGCACGACCTGCCTCGCTGTCCACGTCCAGGGGGACGCCGTCTATGTCTTCATCCACTGGAATATTACATGGTATTAAGTTAACACGTAATCCGTATGTATTGTATTGTATAACGGGCTGGTATCCGCAACTCCACGTCATATTTTGTGGGCGGAATATGTATGTATTACAGCTGTTGGCCTAAAGTACCTATTTTGCGGTCAAACATACGTAAAAAAATAAGTGATTCAATGTCGGCTTGTTCAGCAGTACAAATAGTATAGATTCTCTTACCAGGTATGCCATCAATATCATCATGTATGGCATGCGGCTTCGCTTTGGGCGTGAGTGGCTGCCTCGCATGCGGTGTGTGCTGGTCTGTCATTAAGTTAGCTCGCTCTGCCGCCAATCTTCTAAGCGCAGCTCCGTCCAGTGGTCCTCCTGCGGCGTTGTCCCAGTCCTCCTCGGACGCGGAGGATCGTGCGGGGGACCCGCCGGCCGAGGACCCGTTCCCCTCCTCTCCCTCCGCGGGGACCATACCTGGGACTACGTCTGTCTCCTGTGATAATAATAACCGATTAAAAAGCCGGTACGGATGGTTCAGTGGCGTATAGCAAACATTTGTATGACATAAAGAAGTTGTTCACGGTCTTTGAATTTGTGTATGTTTTAAATGTTTTGTTATAGCACTCACAATTTAGAAGATATATTTTTAGTGTATGGCAACATTTAAAACAAACTCTTTTCCTCCGAAACATTCTACCAGTGTTATTAAAGCAACTTACCAAAAAAGTATGAGTCGAGGCTCACCAAAAAGGTATAGGTACACAGAAACTAAATAAAAAGGTTCTTTAAATGTTATAAAAATTACAAAATTATCCGCACAGAGGGCTAAATGCTCTGGGGCATAAAATTGAAAAAAAAAATATACATCGTTTCCATTCGTCGTTTGAACTCGTTTGCTCACTCTGATGTTTCCATTTACCGTGAGCAGATGTGTTCTGCGCTAAGTGGCAACGCGGCTTTAAGAGCGTTTCTTTTATCGTTTGCAACTTGTCTAGGAGAAACAGTTAAGGGTATGACAAGATATATGACAGTGGGTAGACAAGACGAAAAAGGAGTATTTAAGGATTGCAGCAAGTGGCATTATATTGTACTTTATGCCTACAACCATGAGAAAAAGGCGCGAGTATATCCAAAAGTATACGAAAGGGGAATTGTATGCTACAATAAACAAGCTAGCAACAGTGTCCCACCTTATCTTGTCCAAGGAAGACGTCGTTGATGTGCAGCAGGAAGTCAGTCGGGTACACAGCCCAGTCGGCCCAGGCCTGCAGGATGCGAGTGACTCTCGCTCGGAACCCTTCCTGTTGGATGCGGGACGGCATGCGGGTGTATGCCAGGTGACAGTTGCGCATTATCTCTGTTAGACGTTGTTGGAAACTGAGGAGAGAATTTATGGGTGAAGGTTTGAGGCGTACAATATGTTTCTTTTGCTGTTGAGTTTGCTCTGATGGTTCTTTTTCTCAGCTAAAATAAAAAGGGAGCTTTTCCATGACGCGATGCAACGCAATTCAACCGATTCCAAATACAGTAAAAATCATCCTTACTTACCACTACGACATGAATGACAACACGTGCAGTCTACGGGAAGATGAAAAACAAAACACGCTCGCCACGACGACGTCAAGTCAATCTTATAATCATTATATCGTAGTAGCAACGATGATTTTCATTTTGCACACCACGTATTTAGGAACGCGCGTCGACGGCGCGTTTTCATCAGAGCAGTTTGTTGTCGTTTGTTTTAGGCTGCGTCTGACTTGCGTGCGTATCGCGTCAAACGCGCTGCACCGGCGCGTTTAAAAACGTGGTGTGCATAGGCTCTTACCCCCTTATTTATAAACGTGGACTAAAGTTACGCCAAGGTTAATCCTTAAAAAATGTATGGTTAATCCGAGGATTATCCTGGTTGTAACTTTAGTCCACGTTTATTAATAAGGGGGTTAGGGTTTAAGGACAAACGGCGCGTCAGACGGCGTGGGCTTCACGGCGCTTATTGTAGCTGTTTTTCAGTGAATGCTCTATACATCGCCGTATATTATGTAGTTTGGGCCACTTACCGCCCCGCGTGTCCATAATACAGCGAATACGAAAGAACAGTATTATTATTAAAGTAAAGTAAATGTTAAATACGTTTGATCACTGTCGCTTATTTTAAGCTAATAAAACAATGCCTAGACTTATCTTGTATTTTAAAATTTGATGGTCGATGTACACACGGCTACACATCAAGCTATACAAAACCAGTTTGTCTTGGACTCGCTTTATTATGATCTTTCCGCACATTGAACGGTCAGCTTATACTAGTTTTGCATAGCTTTATGTGTAGCCGTGTGTACATACGTCACGTTCCTCGTAAGACAGGACGACACGTAATGTAGACGTATACAGTAGATGTATACAGTACTGACCTAGTCGGAAAGCAGGAGGAATTTCGTACATTGACCTATTATTACACGCAGAGAAATGTCTAGCTACCTGTACGAGAACTTCTGGTTGCAACCGTAACAGCAACTCACTAGTTGACTTTACAACATTTCTAGTAACAAATACTGAGTAAGTAGTAGATATAACAAGGACTTAGTATTTATTACTAGAAATTTTGTAAAGTCAACTAGTAAGTCTTGCTGTCACGGTTGCAACCAGAAGTTCTCGTATACATTTCTCTGCGTGTACCTGTCTCTATCACTTCCGCGTAAATGAGAGTAATGAGTGAGTCTCACTTGCACAGATGGCGACCTTTGCATCTCCATCCAAAATAGGTCAATGTACGAAATTCCTCCTGCTTTTCGACCGGATTTTATATAATAAAGACACTCACGCGCTCCTGTATGCGCTGGCGTTGGTAAGCTTGGCGCCCGCGTTGTGGAGGATGTCGGACAACAGGTACAGGCGAGCCACGCGACGGTGAGGAGGAGTGTGCTGGCCGGAGAGGGACTCGGCCAGGCACGTCGACACCTGGGACAGATACATTATGTGGATTGACTTCATAATAATGGTAAAATTGTGTCAGTAATAGTTCATTACTGGGTGAATGGGGACGCGAGGGGAAATTTGGGCGGGATTTACATGTTATCTATTTATTGCGTTAAGGACTATTTAATTGATTTATCATTTTTACACATTTTTAACCAACTTCAAAAAATTGAGGAGGTTCTCAATTCGACTGTATGTTTTTATGTTTGTTGCTTATAACTTACGACTGGGTGAATTGACTTTGATAATTCTCTTTTTTTTTTGTTGTTCGATGCTGTATATCTGTCAATTGGTCCCATAAAAAAATCATTCAGTTTGGTTCACTACTTTTTATTTTATGAGTATTTTCGTGCTTACAAATTGTATTAATTGAACGTTAAAGTTTCTACCAGTTTTGACCCAGATAACATTCATTTCTGTATTCATTAAGACTTGCAATATTGTAATAAATATAATTGTAAACAATACCTCTGGCGCCGCTTCTGCATGTTCCAGACACCACGCCATGGCAGCACCTATACTACAACGTGCCGGCGTCAATCCTCGGATCAGCTCCTCTAAGCGGTCACGTTGACTGAGGTAGAAACAAAAATATATGTGTCCATCAGCCCAGCAAGAAAATGTCATCTACGAGGAATTGAGTTTTGCCATTAATTAGTGCGTAATAAGCTGTAAATGTGCGTCACATTAAAAAAATTGTGCGTGCCATGTTTTAGGAATAAATTCGAAAAAACGATTCCTGCTGGGATAACGTTTTTCCAGCAAGAAAATTTTGAACGTGTGACCGGAGCCAAAAAAAAATTATATGGGCATGTAGCTTAAATTAGTGCATAAATGTGCGCTGAAAATAAAAATTGTGCGGCTTAAGGCTTTGTAGATATTTCATTTCCTGCTGGGCTGACGTTTTGCAAAATCTGGTTTTAGAGGAATCAATGATTGTGCGCTCGTAGAAAAAATGCAAGTTCGTAGATCGTAATTTGTGCGTTATTTGTGAAACAATAGATTTTCAAAAACATCTACAGTTTCTAAGTAATCATAAATTTATGAAAAACCGAAAAATTATCTTATCGCTTAAATTAACTAACAAATAGTGATGGGTTTTTGCCCGGGAATTTTCCCCAGTTGGGAAAATTCCCGATACTTTCCCATTTCTTCCCGGGAATATTCCCAAATGACGGGAAAATATTTTTCGTATAAAATTATGCAATTTAATTTATTTTTTAAAAAGTTTTGCATTTGTGTGAGTCTGTACATGCATGTCGTGGTTAAAAAAAAAGACATTCATTGTAAAAGTATGGTTACAGCCAACGACGTTATAATACTAGACTACTCATTGCACGATCTAACGAACAAAACTATTCTGCCAACTCGCTGAGGTAATACGTAAGCGAGGGGGGCGGGGTACTGCGTTGTGATTGGCTAACTCAAGGTCTGTTCTGTCTCAACGTATGTTTACGGCTCACAGGATTGGTCGAAATGAGACGGTTATAAGACTTTTTTGCCTAATGTGTTGGCAGACATCGGTCGCCTGTTATTACGAGTCTAGTATTATATCGTCGTTGGTTACAGCATAGTAATGGATTTTATGTATGGAAATGTTTGTTGATACGTATTTATTAAAAAGACTTAAAATCAACTTCGAACAAGTCTCAAAAGTATCACACCGACCTTTTTCTGATTATTAGGTTGTTTTTTGAATATTAGTTTTGCTATAAATGCGGCTTTATACCTATAATAGTAATCAGCTGACTTTGAAGATACTATTACTTGGTGCGCTGAAAAGTGGGTATTGTACGTATAAACAGCCAATAATCATAGCTCTAATCTAAAAATTTCTAATTTTTTTTAGTCTTGCTTTGTAGACAAATGGCAAACGTAAACTCTCGAGTCTCTAACAGATTTTCAACGTAATATATGGTCTTAAAAAATTAACTGCAAGAATTTGGTGTGCTTACTCGTATCAATAACGAAGAACATTGCAAAATTTTTTTTTTTTGCATTTCTTTTTTTCAGAAATCATTAATTTTTTTTTTTAATTTTCTTTTTCAAGCATTTTTCTTTTGGCCTATTTATATGGCCAATAAAATAAGTTATTTGTAAGTATTTCGATGAATTGCCAGTTCAAAGTCTGTTAAATGTGATGGAAACATTGGAATCAGCTGTGAACGCTACACACGGGTGAACGAACTCACACAGAAATCAAATTCATTAATACCGTCAAAAATAAATGCTTGAAAAAACGCGCGCGTGGAACACAACGCGCTGCTGACCCGGGCATGGTCCATGGTCGGACAGCGAGTCGCCTATTACTCGCCGCCCGCATGCCCGCGCCTACGGTGGTTGGAGATCCGTCTGCCAAAATCCGGCGCCGTGGGCGTCTACCACTGCGGCTGGGGTGGACGGACGCTGACGCTGTCCCTCACTCAGCCCATGCATGACTGCTTCGCAGAAGGAGACCACCGCATCCCACACCGTCTCGCCCCGAAGCATGGCTTCGACCAAAGCCGGGCGCGAGAGGACTCTGCCTATTGCCGTGAGGACACGGTGGTGCTCTGCTCAAGCGGGGCAGTCCTGCACCGTATGCTCCACCGTGTCCTCCGGGCGATCCTCGCAGTGGTGACACCCAGGCGTTTCCTGCTTCCCCATCCGACACATGTACCTCATGAAACTTCGGTGTCCGGTGAGGACCTGCGTCATGCGGTAGGTCAGGACGCCGAGCCGCCTATCCAGCCACTCCTCTAAGAGAGGGTATTACCGCCGCGATTGTAGCGTACCCGAACCTCTGTTGCGACCGTCGCTTCCTCCAATACTGCCCTGAGATCGCGACGGAGCTCTTCCCGCAGCGCGTGCATATCGCTGTGTCATATTGCCACTTTCAAGAACTGGGTCGAGCACATACCTGTAGTACGGCACTTCTGATTCCACAAGGTTGTATTTTAGAGCAAGTTGATGGATTATTCTGGCTACAGTGTCTATGCAAATATTCTCCGTTAGCGAGACGAGAACACCCGGAGAAAATGTGATAAATTGATTCGCCTGGACACGGTGGCATGCACGACATATTATGTCAGTCCTGCTATCCTTCACAATAAATCTCCGGTAGTTATATGTCATCATAACTTCTTCCATATTGCTCTGGCAAAACCCTTGGTTTCTCCAAAGGACTCTCCGGATCGTAGCCAGGCTACCGACGCAAATATGTCTACATCTGCATCAGGCCTATGCACGGCCCCGAAAAAACGTCCGTGAAGCTCCTTGTTCTGTCATATTTCCATGCGACCATTAGTGTCAAGCACTGCAGGTTTGCGCCAGTTCTCTTTAGCCCAGGAGAGTGGGGTAAGGCCCTTGTCCACCGCTACTACATCTCGATGCATTCCCACGTCGACTTTTAGGAAATATTCACTGAGATTGCATATCTCACGATTGTGGAAAGTCTTAACGTTTAGAAAATCTCAACCTCGAATATACAATGTCATAACCGAAGACCGTGAGTGATATCCTATCGCCTTGGATACGAGGGTCCGTACAATTAAGTTCTGTTTGAGTCCATGAGTATGTCAATATACTGGCCTGACCCAGCCGTTGCAGGCCTTACTACCACCTTATTACCACCTAATACAATAATTATTTACATATTTTTAACATTGTTATTGGTTCAATATTTATTTTCCCGTCGTTTGGGAAAATTCCGGGAATTTATTTTATTTTCCCATATTTTCCCAATCTTTTTTTTCCCTCCCATTTTTTTCTTCCCTCCTGCCCATCACTACTAACAAATAAACGTACTGTTAACGGAATTCGGTTTTTCTTGCTGTTTTTAACACCCACCAAAAGTTTAAAGGCAAAGAGCACACACGTTTTTGGATAATACCCTTTTAAGTTAAACTGAAAATGCTTAAGCTTTGACGCGAAAGTGCAAGAAATAGAAACAACCCAAGATAATTATTTATGGACCAAAAATTAGAGCGTATAATTAAGTATACTTTCCGTAAATTTCAGCCTCAAGCATCTCTTATTTTAGCAGATATAAATCAAGAACCAAAACTATTTCTACATTACTGGTTATCCGACCAAATGCGAATGACAGCAAAAAGGCGACGGTTTAATACATACCGATGACCTTCTATAAATTACAGTGTTATGTGAAGCTATTGTGTGTACAGTCGCGTCCATCACGTTATTGGCAGTAGTTTTATTATTCTTGTTTGTCGTGTTAATGATTCCTTTTAATTAAACGAGCTTTGATCAAATTAAGTTAGGTACTTGAAAATCATAGGTATATTGTTCTCAAATGAAAAAACAATAAAATCAAAATAGGTTTAATGAGTGGTCTTTTGTAATTTCTTTAGGCACAGGTCTATCCTGAAGTAATACGGAGAATACGTATAAAAATGCATAATGAAAATAATTATTTTTAGTATTATTTAGAATCATAAATCTATTACGAAGTAGAATAGAGAGAAAAACATTTTTTACACATTAAATAGTTATATACTGACGAAATAATTATATTTCCCGCGATCTAGAAGCTATGGTTCTACTTTTTTTTTGCGCTTTGCTTTCGCCAGGTTGATGGAGGAGCAAGTCGCTAAACAGTCTTAATATGAAAAATAGAAAATTTAAATAATTTTTGAATTTAGAACACAAATAAAAGTTAATATCTATTATAAATAATAATGTTTATCTATGGTATTCCATTTATGAATTAATAATATTCAGAATAGAGCAGTGGTGGCCCAGTGGTATCGGTCCCGACTTACGAGTTGTAGGTCGTGGGTTCGAACCCCGCCTGGCGCATTACTTTGTGTAATTTATTTCATCACCACTGCTCTCAAAACGGTGAAGGAAAACATCGTGAGGAAACCGGCATGTCCTAGAACCTAAAATTCGAAGACATGTGACATCCACCAATCCGCACTGGGCCCGCGTGGTGGATTATGGCCCACTCCCTCTCACAGAGAGGAGGCCTGTGTCCCAGTAGTGGGAACATTATAGGCTGATAATGATGATGATGATGAATATTCAGAAAATTTTTAAGTCGTAAAAACGCGTAGATCAATGCCGAAACTAAAAAAAAACAATCACCGTAAGTCGGAGATGACTGTTTTTGTTTTTAAAATGCACGGAACTTTGGATTTAGTGTAGAGAAACAGATCAGTGTATATTTTCGCACACGTAGTGATAGATTAATAAAAAATATAAGTGTGAAATGAGCCATTTATCGAAGAAAAGTATTAAAAAAAAACAGAAGTTTAGATATCTGAAAATAAATCAAGGGATAATAATATCTAATAATAAGAGATTCTCAGTCAAGTTGGTTTTCATCATTCATGCTGTTTGCAGGCAGAAACAGCGCGCTTGGCGCCTTCCCACGCATTTTCTCGTCGGCAATGTGTTGTGCTAGGTGTGATTTCTATATAAATTGAGATACTTGCATACAATGGTAAAATCTACCATCCCGCGCTACGCGACGAGGCGCGGTGCAGTGGGTGGAGCGCCATAGGATTTTTTCATTCAGAATTTTTCAATATTTCTCATATTTTTGGATTTGATCATCGACACCCACTTTGAAAATTCAACCTGTTTATTTATTAATTACATAATTTATGTTGTTCTGATAAAAAAAAAATATATTTTCAAGTACATCCTCAGGCACTGGGTTGAGCCGAAGAAAATTGATTTACTCAAAAAACAACCTGTTTTCTCAGTTGCACTTTGCATTCCAGGGTCATACTGACTTTTAAAGGTAACAGTAATAAGTGGTTTGCGAATTCAGGAAAACAAGTATCACATTTTAAGTTTCAAACGCGTGACATGATAAAAACTGCTCCCAAGTAAAAGTCTTTAATGAACTAGAACTTATTTATATCTTAATTAAATAGAAAATGAACTATACGTGTTTATTAATTTTCGTTAAGCAATAAAATATCCGCAGTACCGCACCTTTTTTTTTAATATGTATTTAAAACAAAATAAAAAAATACTATATTAGTACCCTAAAACTTTTATCTATTACCCTAACACTTTTAAACCTAAGTGTACTCAGGCATAAAATGTATGTAAGAAAATTTATGAAGGTCATCGGTATGTATTAAACCGTCGCCTTTTTGCTGTCATTCGCATTTGGTCGGATAACCAGTAATGTAGAAATAGTTTTGGTTCTTGATTTATATCTGCTAAAATAAGAGATGCTTGAGGCTGAAATTTACGGAAAGTATACTTAATTATACGCTCTAATTTTTGGTCCATAAATAATTATCTTGGGTTGTTTCTATTTCTTGCACTTTCGCGTCAAAGCTTAAGCATTTTCAGTTTAACTTAAAAGGGTATTATCCAAAAACGTGTGTGCTCTTTGCCTTTAAACTTTTGGTGGGTGTTAAAAACAGCAAGAGAAACCGAATTCCGTTAACAGTACGTTTATTTGTTAGTTAATTTAAGCGATAAGATAATTTTTCAGTTTTTCATAAATTTATGATTACTTAGAAACTGTAGATGTTTTTGAAAATCTATTATTTCACAAATAACGCACAAATTACGATCTACGAACTTGCATTTTTTCTACGAGCGCACAATCATTGATTCCTCTAAAACCAGATTTTGCAAAACGTCAGCCCAGCAGGAAATGAAATATCTACAAAGCCTTAAGGGGCAGGTCTTCTAAAATTCACTCGCGCTGAATTATTTGCGTAACTTTGTTTGTGATTTTTGAACAAAATAGTGCAATAGCTTGAAATATTATTATTGCACACAAATAACCATAATATAAGTAACAGCTGGTTATTTTTTTTAAGTTGATTTAAGTGAATTATATAAGGTAAATCAAGCGTTCAAATCAGCTCTTTCCTGCCCAACGTCATTTCGAGTTACGTTGGTGCACTCAATCTGAGACAATGAAGAATTAATTTAAAAATCTGAGCAGCGCATAATGACCGCAATATCCTTGTCTTCAAACTGCGCTGATTAGTTTTTTTATATTTATCTTTCATTTTCTAAATTAAGATGGCAGAATATCATCAAAATTCTCGGATTTTATCTCTTAATAAATAGTTTTTTTCATAAGAACTATGCATCGTAGGTATGTAATATTTACATTATTTTGATGTCAACAGATCAATAAAGCACATACAAAAAAAAATTGTACCCAAAGCGCTTTTTTTCAACAATAAAAAGTATCTCAAATAACCTCTCAAAAAGTGTTTATAAACGAGAATTGCAAGAGAAATTCCTTAGTGGCCGGTGGACGGCCGGAGCGATTGGACGTGAGGTCCACGAAGAATTTTTATTGGTCCCTCTCGCTCGCACCTTCTCTCGCTCTAACGGTGATGACGCACAGTTACGCATCTCAGGTTGCTCTACTTTATTAAATTAAAATATATTTTTTAACCGACAGAAAAAAGGAAGAGATTCTCAATTCGACATGTATATATATATATATATATATATATATATATATTTTATTTATGACCATTCATTAGTTTTTCTAACGTGGTTCAATTTCAAAAATTCTTCTTTTTTAACCGACTTCAAAAAAAAAAAAGTAGGTTCTCAGTTCGACCTGTATGTATGTATGTATGTATGTATGTATGTTTGTCCGCGATTATCTCGCGTTTGGCTGAACGGATTTTGATGCAGTTTTTAGGAAAGTGTTCATTACATTCTGGAGAAGGTTTTAGTATATAACACTAATAGATATCCCGTGACGTTGCCCGCGTGGATCCGTTTTGCTTACTTGGATCGTAGATTTTCAGGGACGATTGCATGTTTGTCCGCAATTATCTCGCGTTTGGCTGAACGGATTTTGATGCAGTTTTCAGGAAAGTGTTCATTACATTCTGGAGAAGGTTTTAGTATACAACACTAATAGATATCCCGTGACGTTGCCCGCGTGGCTCCGTTTTGCTTACTTGGATCGTAGATTTTAAGGGACGATTGCATGTTTGTCCGCAATTATCTCGCGTTTGGCTGAACCGATTTTGATGCAGTTTTCAGAAAAGTGTTTGCTATATTCTGGGGAAGGTTTAAGTATATAACAATAATGGATATCTCGTGAAGTTGCTCACATAGATTCGTTTGCTTAATAGGATTGTAGATTTTCAAAGACGCCAATTTTATGAAGATTTTTGTTGATTATCTCAACTAAAAAGGGAAAAATAAAAAACTTTTTGAAAAAAAGGGAACCGACTTCAAAACCAAACACAAAAAAACTATAAAATAACTTTTCTTTCGGAAGTCGGTGGCCATAATTATGTCAATGAAATAAAAAAAAACAAAGCCACCGACTTCCGAAAGAAAAGTTATTTTATAGTTTTTTTGTGTTTGGTTTTGAAGTCGGTTCCCTTTTTTTCAAAAAGTTTTTTTTTGTTGGACAGAGTGTATCTGAAAGTTGGTCCCATTTAAACATCAAAACTAAACTCGGCCTAAAAGGGTAGAAAAAAGGAATTAATTGTCAATTTTCCTACAGAATTTTACGTTGTGAACCGATTCTGTTGAAATCAAGTTAACATAATGTAGTCCTTTTTTTTTTTTTTTTTTTTTTTTCCATTGTTCATCATGCAATCGGTTGTACACCTTTAGCAGATTTTTTGTATGACTATTGGCTGCTGAGGTCCATTCTTCCAGCGAAGAATCTGCCTCTCTCTTTATTACTTGGCTTTATTCAATAAGGTCCCATATGTGGTGGCGTTTGAGCCTTTTCACAGTTGTTGGTTCACTTAGGGCTAAGGCTAAGATGTTGGTGTGTGAAATTATGCGAGCTTTGTATGTTTCCAGTCGTTGCTCTACTTCCTCTTTTATGGTTTTTATTTGTAAATGCTCATGTAATTCTGACGTCTTTATAAACCAAGGAGCATTGGATATAATTCTAAGAGCTTTATTTTGGAATCGCTGGAGAATTTCCAAGTTTGAGTTCTTTGCGGAGCCCCACAGCTCAACGCCGTATGTCCAGACGGGTTTCAAAACTGCTTTGTAGATGAGTACTTTATTCTCTAGTGAGACGTGTGATGTTCTGCCTAAGAGCCAGGTCAGTTTTCGGAGTAAGATGTTAAGTTCATCACGTTTTTTCTCTATGTGGTATCTCCACGTTTGTTTTCTATCGAGATGAACGCCGAGATACTTAGCTACTGTACTGTGTGGGAGTATGCCATCTCCGAGTTTAACAGGTGGGCAGTCGTCTTTTCGGAGGGTAAATGTCACATGCGTAGATTTGTTCACGCTAGCTTTAAGGACGTATTTACATTATGAAAGAACACAGTTTCTGTCAATTTGACAGCGTGATGCCCCACAAATAAAAACAAAACACTAACGAAACATCTATGCCTCGTATACCAGAAAGAAAACTACAAGAGCATTTGCAATGTTTTTTACGAAAATTTTAACAGAGTGAGATCCCGTGGCTTCTAGCTAGACACTAGTTTATTTTCTCCGTAGGTAACGAATGGATAATACGTTATGTATTTGTAAAATACTGCGTTCTTGCCGTAGTTGGATAATTGACCTATTCAGAAATATCCGACGAACCATGGCCGGTTCAGCGCTTGAACTTGCCGATGCCGAGCCGCCAATCTAGTCAGGATCAATGCTGCTAAGACCAAGGCGTGAGTTTCTCCGGAAAAAGGAGCCAAATCCACCCGGTTCTATCTTTTTGAGGTGGAACAGTAAAAATTACGGACCATCGTGGCCATGATTACTCGTTAGTCCCGCGATCCCGGCAGGCTTTGGACCTTTTGGTAATTTATTCAGCAGCTTGGTAGAAATTTTTGTACTTATCTATCTGTTGTATATGAAGCCTACAGAGGTGTTGATGCAAAGACAGTTAGATTCACACTTGTGTATTCGACGCCGCCGTGCCGTCTATTAGTATGTGGCGTAGCGTAGCCATACATCTACTTATAACTAGATACTGAATCCGTGAATTCTCGGCACAATACCGACACTGATCGGGGAACAGGCACGAACGCGCGTGAACCCCGCGAAAACCATCCATATTCTCGTTCGCGCTTGGTCACGGGGGTTTACGGCACTAATGTGGAGCCGCCATCACAGTGTAAAGCCGGGTCCAGACTAGTGTAATGTAACGCGAATCCACCGTGTAATGTAACGCGAATTCTAGGTGTGGACGGCACTGCCAGCATTACATGTAACGCTCGCGGCTGATCCATCGGCTGTCGGTTTTTGCGCGAACACAAAGGCGCACGCAGTATTCGCGTTCTCAATAATTTGCTTTGAGTTCGTGTGCCGTCCACACTTTTCATGCAGATTACACGTAATCGTAAGATTCGGGCTACACCAGTCTGGACCCGCCTTATTAACCATACTCTTCCGAAACGGCTTGACCGATTTCATGAAATTTTATAGGCAAATGGAATAGGTCTGAGAACGACTATTTATTTTTCATGCATCTAAGTGATAAGGGCTATCCATCCACACCTAAAATTCTATTTTTATTTTTAGGTCAATTTTTTAACATGATATTGATCCTTATCCACATTATTCATTAGAAGCATTTGAGTTTGAACAAAATTGCCCTTGACTTCATTTCATTTGAATGAATATCTTAGGAGATATCACAGTATCAAAATACTATCACATCAAAATAATGACGGGCTGGACAGGGCATGTCATGATTGCGGCGGTAAGATCCCTCTTCGAAGAGTGGTTGGAGAGGCGCTACGGCGTCCTCACCTTCAACCTGGTGCAAGTCCTCCCGGGCACGGTTGTTTCGGGAGGGATTCGGCGGCAGGCAAGGGAATGGGGAAGAGTCTGAACGTGTGAGGGAATGGACATCCTCTACCTCTTTCCCACCTACCGCTGCAGACACCCTGGGCGTTGGAAATCGCAGGGCATATTCCAGTCGCTTGTGGACGGGGAGCAATGGGTAGCTCGCCGTCTGACCAAGGTCTAGGCCCGAGTCATGGCGCGTCGTGTTCCAGGCGCTCCTTAAAGGTGAACGCAGACCTAGCCGCACCGCAGTCTCCGCAGTCTCCGTATTACGAATTCTTTGTATGAAGTTCTATGAAACCTCGCACACTCACCCGCATCGCAGTAGCCGCAGAAGCGGTAAGAAAACGATGACTGCGGGGACTGCGGAGACTGCGGTGCGGCTAGGTCTGCGTTCACCTTAAGCAATGCGGACGGGGCCATAGGGCCCAACGCCTAATTTGACGCGAGTGAAACCGCGGGCAGAAGCTAGTATTTATATAAGATGTCTCTAGAAACATAAATCAAGTCGAATTGGGGCATGGACGAGATCATTTTCAATCTTTTTACTTCTGATAATGTCGGTGCGAACTTATACAGTAAATAAATTACGACCACTTTTCGGGTTCAGGTAAGCAACCAATGCCTCTAGATGGAAATTAATTAAATTCTCTAACTTTGAAACTAATTAGAATTTACGATTGATTGAAACCTCTTAGTAGTAGTGATACACAAATCTCTAAGTGTTTGTGTCCGCGAGAGTACTCATTGGTCGAGGCCATGCTGTGAGGCGCGACGGATTGGGAAGCAGTCACCTCCTTCTGCGAAACAGTCATGCTATCGAAGGAGGAGGTGCGACACGTGAGGGAGAGGACAGTCTCCACCTTACGACCCAGCTACCCCTAAAATCGGCAGCATAGACAGGCGTCTTCCTAGGTGGACCGACGAAATTGTGAGAGACACTTGCCCATGGAAGCAAATTGCGAATTGTCGTTTGGCGTGGTGGTTTAACGGGGAGGCATTTTATGAGTCTTTATCAATAAAAAGCAAACATTTTTGTATGAAGTGCTTTTCCAGTATGCTCTCAATGATTGGGACCATAAAAGACTTTTTTTTATGATCGTTTACTCCTGCATGCATTTGTGTACTGGTATCATTGAAATACCCGTGATATTGCAGGTTTTCTTTATTTTTTGGTTGCTTTTTGCATTGTATGGTGGAAGCTGTCCTCCTCCTCCCTTACGCGTCACGCCTCCTTCGCTAGTATGATTGCTTCGCAAAAGGGGGCAACCGCTTCCCATACTGTCTCGCCCCGCAGCATGGCCTCGACCAATGCCGGACGCGAGAGGTTGCCGCGTATCGCCGCCGTGAGGACACGGTAGTGCTCTAACCAAGCGGGGCAGACCTGGAACGTATGCTCCAGGCATTTCTTCCTTCCTTATCAACACACACAGGTACCTCCCGAAACTTCGGTGTCCGGTGACGACCTGCATCAGGCGGTAGGGCAGGACGCCGTGACGCCTATCCAGTCACTCCTAAAAGAGGGGTCTAACCGCCGCGATTGCGGCATGCGTGCCCTATGGAAGTCAACCCTTAATTAAATTAGGTTACTTAGACGCCAGGTTCGCGCGACGAAATTACAAAACACTAGCTGACCCGTGCCCACTTCGTTGGGCGGTAAAATATACATGATATCTTTATAATTTATAGCCTATAGCACTCGCTAATAATATAGCTGTTGACAAGTGAGACAATTTTTAAAATCGGTTCATTACTTCCGGAGATTACCCCCTGAGTAAGTATAGATATTGTTCGTGTAAATCTTTATGGGTGTAAATACGGAAATAACAATTTTTTTCCAGACATGGAACATTTACCTAAATTGATTTTTCTTCCCAATAAATCCTTATACTTATTCCAAATTTCATCGTAATCGTCGGAGTCATTTTCGAGAACCGTAAAATATATTTATTTTTATGCGCGTTTAATAGTATAGGATAAGATACAGTTATATCCGCATTCAACACATTGATAAATTTACATTACAATCAGATCAGAATTCTGCCCTGATAATTGTAAATGCAGTACTCGCAATTTGGCGGTTCCGAGATATACGCGGTAAACGTGTTTTGTGATATCTACACAACAAGTCTGAATTAAATATTTATTTAAATATACCAGAAAAATAAGAAAAAAATCAAACTTTGTATTGATGTATTTTTTTCTTTCCTTTATTATTTCTTTTGGATAAAATGCGCATTACTGCATTTTGTTCTTCCATCTAGACTTGTGAACATGACAGTATCACTAAGCCCAAAGGCAGTATTTGTGTTCATTACTGCAAAATCACTTAGCACGTGTTCAATACTGCGTTTCTATTTATTAATCGTTTCGTATTATCATGCCTGGTACTAGTTGAGAGATGTATTATCCTTTTACTTCAGCTATCAGATACTATACAGTGTGTTTGGTTTTGAACTAGCGATATTTAAAGGGAAAGTTAAAAACTCATTTTCATCGACAAAACTGCTTTAAAAAAAAAACTTACTCCAACACCTCGCGAATAGCAGCCATTTTAGTTTTTTGATCGGTTAAACTGGGGTATATACAATAAAATGCAAATATATTTGAATCCAAGAGACCTACATACATGCAAATGACTTTATTGTAAAGTTAAACGTTGAGGCTTTTTAAAAACTTACGAAAGTTTTCTAAACAATATGTAAAATGAACCAAAAAACTCGGGCAAACACGAAATTGTATATAAAAATACTGAATATTTTCACATTTTTTACTCTAGTTCGAAAGTACACCGGTATTTTGCTTAGGTTTTCATTAAATTAAAAGTATTTGAGTCAGGCTATAAAATGGTATCAAAATTATATCTCTATGTAAAGTATTTTTGGAGTTATTCTCATCTGAACAAAACCCTTCCTTCCCAACATGTTGAATACTGCGTTAAGCTTTAGTTAGTATACGTTGCGAAATTACTAGTAGTACTTGTAGTAACCATAGCAAGTACTGCACAACCTTCTAGCACATGCTAAGTACTGCATATCCTGTTAGCAAAAGTAATAATTTGGTGCAAGTACTGCGTATCTTGTTATATAAAAAACATGTTTATAATTTAAAAATACATGAAAATTATTTTTTTATGTATAGATTAGCCCCTTGAGGTGTCATTTTTGCAAAAAAGTGAAAATCGCAAAAATGACGATTACTGCACTTACAATTAGCAGGGCAGAATTAAAATAATTCAAAATATTAATTTGTATCAAGAAAGGTTGGTTACGCTGTACTCTTTGCGATTGGGAAAATTCCTGGCCACCATTCATGACCTACGGAAAATTCGAGTTACTACATTTTTCAAATGCAATTTGATGTTATGACGAAGATACTAGCGCCGCGTCTAAAGGTCATGAATGGTGGCGAGTATTTTTAATTTTAATGATTACGTGACTAATGTCAAAATGGTTGCGAGCGATACGTCCTCCCTCAATAGGCGCCTCGCGCCGTCTAAATGAAAGAACAAACTGGTCTTGGTTTTATATTGAATTTTGTCATTGCATTATAATAATTGTTTACACTATTATTTTACTTTTAAATGAACTAATTATTTTTTTGATGCAAGGTAACATAGTAACCTTAGTTATTCAGTACTTTCTAATTAAATACCCATTAAATATTGATAGATAAAAAATATAATTTCTGCCGAAAATTAGTCAATATCTTCCTGTTTTGAGGAATTATTTTTGGTGTATTTCTGAATGAAAAATAAAGAAATATTCTCTAAGACTTAAAATAGACTATATTTGCCTACTTTCAATAGTTTTAGGAATGTTAAAATATGTTATTTGTAGAACAAAAAATGTACCTAAACACAACACGATATGGTAAACATGGCAACGGCAGATCGTTTTTAAAGTATTTAAAACTATAATTTTCAAGAAAAACGTCTCTATCATGGGAAGATAAAGAACCAATCTGTTTGTATTCGTTATTAGTTTTATTCGATTTGATTCACTTTAGTCAGAAAATGTACCGAAAAAAGGCATAATTTTATGTCAATTGCAAACGCGTCCTTAATCTTCCAGTCCTCCATCCATTTATAGGTTTTGTCTAGGTGTGTTTGCAGAATTTGTGATGCAATGTTAGGGTTTTTGTGACTGCACAAAGCAGCCGTATCATCAGCGAAGGTGGCAGAGAGAACTTCTTCCGACGTTGGTAAGTCTGCTGTGTATATAAGGTAAAGGGTTGGACCCAATACAGAGCCTTGGGGTACTCCAGCTTGTATGTTATAGAATTTCGAGTATGAGTCATTAATTTTTACTCGGAAAATCCTGTCTTCTAGGTATGACTTCAGTAGTACATACAGGTTGTGTGGTAGTTGTTTTTTAATTTTGAACAGCAAGCCCTGATGCCAAACCTTGTCGAACGCTTGCTGTACGTCCAGGAATACAGCCGAACAGTACTGTTTTCGCTCCAGACCTTCCCTTATCTTATTCACCACTCTATGCACCTGCTCCACGGTTGAATGGCCCGTTCTGAATCCAAACTGGTGTTGTGGGATGACACTGCTCTCTTTAAGAAATTCATTAAGCCTACGTGCAGTGACTTTCTCAAATAATTTTGACATAACAGGCAGGAGACTTATTGGCCTGTATGACGACACAAGGTGCGGTGGTTTTCCTGGCTTTGGGATCATAATAATTTCCGACACTTTCCAAATACTTGGAAAATAACCAGTTCTCAGGATTCCATTAAAGAGCTGTGTTATAAAAACGATGGCTTTTCTTGGCAATTCACGAAGGACTTCAGCAGTTATAAGGCAATATCCAGGAGCTTTATTTGGTTCGAGGTCTTTTATAATACTCCAGATCTCTCGAGGTGAGCAGTACTTTAATGGTAAGCTGAGTTGTAGATCTGTCTCCAAATATTTTTCGATCTCTCTAGTCAACGGTGTGTCGCTACTGTCGCTAGCATTCGGTGTGAATACCTCGGCCAAAAAAGAGCCAAAGGCCTCAGCACGTTCGTCGTCTTTTCTTGCCCATGTGTTATTCGCTAGCTTTAGAGGGTGTTGCGCGGTTTGTGGCGCATTTTTACTGTGTTTTACGGTTTTCCAAAGCGAATATTCATTTTTGGCGGTAGCATCAAGATTTTCGAGACGGTTTTTTAAGGTCTCATTTTCGATGTTCTTTAGATAAAGCTTTAGATCCGCAGCCGCTTTATTAAAATCTCTTCTGTCAGAAGCAAGACGACTATTATGCCAAACTCTTCTGAGCCTCCTTTTTTCCAAGACCTTGCTCCTTATTTCCTTTGAGATATTTTTGTGTTTTGGCCTGGTGGGTGTTGGTGTGCATTTCCAAGCTGCTGTCTGGATGAGTTTTGTGATGTTTGTAGCAGCTACATCAATGTCATTGTTTGTTTTTAACGCTATTTTTAGGTTCAAGTTCATCTCAATATAGTGTCTGAATCCAACCCAGTCAGTTTTCTTGCTATAGAGCTTTTCTTTAGCCTGTCTTTCTATTAAGGATGTGCTTATCGTGACAATCAGAGGTGTGTGGTCAGAACTGCTATCCAAGCAACTTTCAGCGCTTAGGTACATATTTGAAAGTCCCTTATAAACGAAGAAATCCAACAGATCGGGAATTTTATTGGAGTCAGTAGGCCAATATGAAGGTTCACCCGTACTCAAGGCGTGCAGCTTATTTTTGTCGAGGCTTTTCTTCAGCTCTCTACCTCTAGGTAATGTCAGGCGGGAACCCCAATAGATATTTTTAGCATTCCAGTCACCGCCACATATAAATCTTTGTCCTAGAGTTTTGAAGAATGTTGTAAAGCTATCTTCTTTTAGGATGTGCTTCGGGGGACAGTATACAGCAGATAGGGTTAGTGAACTATGTTTATCCTGAACCATTACCGTGGTAGCCTGTATTTGTTCAGTTTTATATTCCTCCAAGATGTTATGTTGGATGTGCTTCTTTATTATGACTGCTGTCCCTGCATGTGCAGTCCCATCAGGATGAAAAGTGGAGTAGATATTGTAGTTTTTTATGGTACATAAGTGGTTTGGTGTTAGGTGTGCTTCTGAAACTAGAAGAACATCTATGTCATGGTGAGCAAGGAGTATTTCTACATCTTGTTTGTGTTTCACCAATCCATTTATGTTCCAGGTCCCAATCCTGAGTGTTGCCATTTCATCGGACAAGTTTACTGATAATTGTTGTGAGTAGGTTCATCATTATGGACATCTGATCTAATAGTTTGTCTAGCTTTTCAGCTTGTTGTGTGAGTAGTATTTCTAATTTGGGTTCGCATTTAGTGGCTTCTGCATACGTCGGTCTATTTTTGTCACTGACATGATGATGTGGTTGTTTCTTCTCGTCTTGTGGTCTATTTTTTTCGATTGCAGGAGTTGCAAGTGGACGTTTAGGTAATTCGAGGGGTATATGTTTCTGACCGGATTTTCTACTTAAGATCTCCCTGTACACAGCGCAGCCTTTATAATTTGCTGGATGTGAGCCTTCACATAATACGCATTTTGCCGGAGTGTTTCTATCTTTTTTTGGGCATTCAGATGTTTTGTGTGCTTGTGCGCATTTTACACAGCGATAGGGCATCATGCAGTAATTTTTCGAATGTCCATACTGTTGACATCGTTGACACTGAGGAATTGTAGTTTTCCTTTTTGGCTCTTCTATTGAGACAGTTTGATGATAAATCGACTTTATTGTTTTAACTGCACTATTATTTGGGTTAGGCACTAGATTAACAAAAAATGTAGAAGTCGGTTGTTTCTCAGGACCAAATTTGACGTTTATGATTTCTCCAAACACTTTGTTGTCCGTTTTTTCTATTTCCTCTTTAATAGCTTCGTGTGGAGTTGAGTGGTGCAGATTTTTAATCACAAATCGGTAACATCGCTGATCCTTCCTGTTGAATGTATGTCCGATGAGGCCCTTTTCACGGACTAGTGTCATAATTTTCTTGTAAACCTCAATATCAAGACTATTGATTCTTAACTGATTTCTGTTGACAATTTTGAAGATGAATTCATCCTTACTTGCAACAGTGTGTAGGAGATCTGTTAGTTTGTTAACATCTTCAACACCATATAAGATAATAGGCGGAGGCTTACTAGGTCGTTTGAGTTTTGGTGGATTTTCATCTTCAGTGAGATCTATTTGTAGGCCACTGTATTTATTTGAGGTTTTGATTGCTTCTGGTGAGGGCGATTGTAAGAGCTTTCTACGCTTCTTGCTTCTATTAGAAGGAACTCTTTGCCATTCAGGAGGACGACATGTATCATAAGTACTAGTTGATGGTAGATTTTGATGTTTTTTTGGTGACCATGCTGTATTTTTAACCTGAACCGGTTTATTAGTTGTTGGGTCTTGCATGTCTCTGCTTGGTGTGCTACCTAGAGAGTTGCATCTAGGCCGAGATATAAACAAGCTAGGGTGGAACGCTTGCTGAATATATTTTTTGCTGCCAGTAACATTCACTGTCATGGAAGCCTGGTCGCCTACTTCCATGGAGTGTGAATGTAGTCCTGAGGACATTATAATTATACTATATAGCAGAGATATGGAGAAGTAACTAAACAGGTTCGAGCGAATTCCGACCTTATTGACTTTTAATATTTGGTTTGTTTTTTCTCACGTTCACGTTCGCTAACATTGCTCCTCCTCATTAAAATCCGGTGTTTGCATAAATGTCAATAAGGTCGAAAATCGTTTGAACCTGTTTTTTAAATTGCTTATCGATAGCAAGTTAAAAAAACAGCTTCAAGCGATTTTCGACCTTATTGACATTTAAAATTTGGTTTGTTTTTTCTCACATTCACGTTCGCTAACATTGCTCCTCCTCATTAAAATCCGGTTTTTGCATAAATGACAATAAGGTCGAAAATCGTTTGAACCTGTTTTTTAAATTGCTTAACGATAGCAAGTTAAAAAAACAGCTTCAAGCGATTTTTCAAATGGACTGTGCATATGACAAGGAGTGCAGTCCTTGGATGTTAATGTGGTACCCCGGCCAGGGCGGGAGGGACTGTCAGACTTGTACTGACTAAAATCCACGGTGTCCTTCTAATAGCCCTTTATGTTCCGGGGTCACGGTAATGAGTACCGCGACGCCAGCAGGCTTTAGCCCTCTAGAGGGGGACCCCGTCATCATGCTGACGCTATTTGAGGCGCTCATAGAACACAACGCGCTGTCGACCCGGGCATGGCCCATGACTTTTTTTTCATGATAAAATCATCAAATGAGTCCTCCCGCCCCAGGCCAAGCGGGAGGGACTGTCAGACTTGTACTGACTTAAATTCACGGTGTTCTTTAATAGCCTTTTACGTTCTGGGTTTACAAGGGTATACAAAGCACCGTCGACTCGGACATGGTCCATGGTCGGACAGCGAGTCGCCCATTACGCGCTTACGATGGCCAGAGATGACCATGACCGAGTCACCGTGGGCGTCTACCACTGCGGCTGGGATGTAAGGTTTACGCTGTCCTCTCTCTCACGCGTCCCGCCTCTTCCTTCGCCAGCATGACTGCTGCACTGACCTTTTTTTAGGTTTAATTAGTTAAACACGATTGTGTTTAACAAATTAAACCTAACAGAATTTAACCTATGAGAGTATTTAAATAGTATTAAAACACTTGTGTGATACTCGTATTATTACAAACCAACAGGGTTGGCATGATTAAAACAAGTTGTTTTAAAACACCTGTTTAAAACAGTGTTTAAAACAGTTTGAAATTAAACAGTGTTTTTTATTACCCGTTTCAACTACTTTTTAAGGCAGATGAATGCATATAAAATGAAAATAAATTAATATTCAGGAGTCTAAATAGTTTGACATAAAACCTTTTGAGTTCAATGCCATTGTTATGTCATATTTTTAACTTTTATTGACACTGTAATGAAATAATGCTTAAAATTATTAGAAAAAAACATCACGTGTTTTTTTTTTTCATTGATCATTTTCCGTAAAAAAAATCACTACAAAGGGTGAATTTGAAAAGATGTAGTCTTCAAATGAAACATAATTGATTTATACGTTTAGACATCAACAAACAAGGTGGAATTAATTTGAAAAAACAACCAGAAACTAAAAAAAAAACAAAAATAATACTTATTTAAAACATTTTGAACTATTTGTTTTATAAATTTGAAAAAAAACTGTTTTTTTTTCCAACCCTGAAACCAAGTCAATTAAAACTCCTTATTATGCAACAATTTCTATAACTCCTTTTAAGAGCGGCCAACCCGTCTATCTTTCCATACAAACGCTCGTACGTGATTATGGCGTGGTAACAGATATTTCTTTGAAATTTTTGAACTAGAAGGCATCTTGTGCACTGTATCTAGGTTTCTATCAAAACGGGAAATCAAAATTTATAATATATAAATTTATAATCCTTATTAGAGCAATGTTCTTACCGCATCAAAATTGTTTTATAATAATTCAGTAGGCAGGATGTATGCGGGGGACCGCGGGAAGGGAGCCCGATATTTGACGTACGATCGACTGGCCGAACGCGATTCAATTTTGTCAAAAGAAGACGGAAGCCTTAAGCCGCACAATTTTTATTTTCAGCGCACATTTATGCACTAATTTAAGCTAAATGCCCATATACTTTTTTTTTGGCTCCGGTCACTCGTTCAAAATTTTCTTGCTGGATAAACGTTATCCCAGCAGGAATCGTTTTTTCGAATTTATTCCTAAAACATGGCACGCACAATTTTTTTAATGTGACGCACATTTACAGCTTATTACGCACTAATTAATGGCAAAACTCAATTCCTCGTAGATGACATTTTCTTGCTGGGCTGATGGACACAAAATATATCAGTTCAATCGAATAACGTTTATGAAACAGTAATCAATAGTGTTTTAATACTTTTTAAGCTACGCGCAAATTACAATCATGGCGGCAAAGCTAGATTTCATATTCAAATTAATTTATATTTGAGTTGTATCCAATCCAATACAATTAGGTATTTTCCAGTGGGTCGCACTGCGATGCAACACACTCCTACAGATATCCGTAATAAAATTTGATATTGCACATCGACCTTTCAGAAAGAGACAATCGGTTAATTTCGGCTTCGAAGAGCGCTATCTCGGTCGCACGAAGCTTTACCCAATTATCGACAAACCGGCGACAAACGCCACTAAGGTGAAAGAGATATCACTATTAGCATAATACCAGTGTCATAATTAACTACGTATGGAATTCGTTGGCCTACTAATAGTAGGCCATATTATTCAAAAAAAAAAAAAAACCGAAAAGTGGATTTTTAAAAAATATTAGACCCGTATTTTTTACTTTTATTTAACTAAAATTGACGTAGATACAACGCTTCTAAAAATTTCAAAACGTCTCGCGGTTGTTACAATTTTACAAGCGTTATGACGTGGGGTGCTAAGACAGGAAACCTCCACGTGCGCCCGTGGACTGGAGTTCCCTCTCGGATACGTCCGGGGGGAAGACCAGTTTTTCGGGCCGGTGCACCCTGGGATGCGGGCAAAAACTCTTCCTTAGGCACCGTGTGCCTACGGGGTTTTTTGCCCGTTCGCATACGGGCAAAAAACCCCGTAGGCACACGGTGCCTACGCGTTGGAGCGCGCACGACATAGCCTGTCGTGCGCGCTCCAACGCGTGTCCCTCTGATCAGCAGAGGGCACAGCGGCGGAGCGGGCTTGCGGACGGTGAGTGATGGGTAGCTCGCCGTCCGACCAAGGACCAAGCCCGGGTCGGTGGCGCGTCGTGTTTCGCGCCAAATGCCTGCTGGGGTCGCGGGTCAGGATACCGTGGCCCCGGAACGTAAAGGGCATAGGAAGGAACACGAGTGGACTTTAGTCAGTAAGAGTCTGACAGTCCCTTCTGCCCCACCCAGGACGGGAGGACTCATTTGATGATTTTACCACCTAAAAAAAAAAGCGTTATGACGTCACAAGCCCCCACTCCCTTTATATCTAGTTTTAATTCCGCGACAAAACTAGATAATTTGTCGCAGATTTAAAACTAGATATTATTCATAACATTTAATGTCATGGATTTCCGCAAAGTAACGCCTGATTCCATAATTTGCTTTATGCAGTAAAATACCCTATTCAGTTTGATGTACATACTTGTTAGATAGTGTTCCTCTAATGTTTTCTTTGGCATCTTCTTCCTCTACCAGTTCGTCAGGCATGCCGGCTGTGTATAAGTTCATGACGGGAGGTCGCCATACTGAACCACCTAAAGAAAAGCACATTTTTAGGCCAGAATAAATCATAAAAAATATCTTCGTTTAAGAAATCTCTCCCAAAAGTAATAAGATTTAGGTTTAATTAATACTGATAAAAATTCATTACATTTGAGTCTTTACACTATAATTATGAAAGACAAGCTGTTGCCAGCGGCTTATCCCGCTACAACTCGAAAATTCTTCCACAGGAACAGAAAATCGGAATAAAAACTATCCTATGTGTTAATCCAGGTTATAAACTATCTGTGTACCATATTTCATCCAAATCCGTTCAGCGGTTTTTGCGTGAAAGAGTAACAAACATCCATACATCCAAACAAATTTTCGCGTTTATGATATGATATTAGTAGGAAGTAGGATTTATTGGTTGCTATATGAGCCAGTTCACTATGTCCAACAAAGTTTTTGTTTATGTTTTTCACACGTTTCACCAAAAAAAAAGACGCGTGAATTATTCAAATAGATACCTACTTTAAAAAAAAAGATAAAAACCTCCTTTAAAAAAAGATAAAAACCTCCTTTAAAAAAAAAAGTACCAATATATTTCAAGCCATTCTAAATTACCTTTAAACATCCTAAAATCATCAAGCGACCACTGTTTCTGGGAATCCCCTTGAAGCATAGAGAACAGCTTCCATCGATAATAGACGTGCGCCGGCGACTGGTTCTCGAACAGGAACCGGAAGAACGGGTTGTTTATCTCTTTGTTCATGATTATGGCCTCGAACATCGGACCTTCCCGGATGACAAACTCGACCATGCGATGTATAAGCATAAGGATGTTCCTAAAGAATGGAAAAGATTATGTGATTGATTAGACATACCTAGATTGGAAAAAACGTGTTTTTTTTTTTAGAAATAAAAAACATTTTCTTTGGCATGCGTAGCAAAACACGGTAAAAACGGACTTTGTTGACGTAGAAAGCTACATTAATCTATTTTAATTTTAAACTAGCTTTTGTTCGCGATTTCGCTCGAGTTCGTTTAGAATTTAAAAAATCGGATTATATATTTTATGTGGCTCTACCTCTGCTTCTTGTTCGTGATGTTTGAATTGTAGTTTAATGATTTTCGCCTTTAATTTCAAATCTATTCTATCGTTAGGTATTTCACTGTCTGGAAAACTGCGTTCATATATCATATAAATAATAAGTGCTTACCTCTCCGTAGGAACTACAACTTTAACTATTGATTGCGATAGAATCTGTGAAAAAAACATCCATATTTAATAGCAATCCAGTTTGTTTGGTTAAATAGTAGAAAAGTGTAAGTTTCTTAAGAATTTTTATTGTAAAAGTACGCTATCTGATGCTGTTGATGTCAGAGTTATTCCCGGTTTTGGTTACACGCCATAAGATCCATGTACTAAATAAACATTAAATAAACAACGTCATTCAATAGTGGTTTACAACTTTACCTGTTCATAATCTTTCCTATCATCCGGGTCGCTCGGGTAGTACTCTCCAGGGCGCACTCGGGGAATCTAGAAATAAATTGAAGATTAATTTATTTTTGATTATTAGATTAAAACTCGTCTTGATTAATACAAATTTAATTATGGCGATACTTTCTTATGAATCAATGTCATCATTGAACACTATTTTACCTTATTAGCTAGATGTTTGGGCGGCTGTGCGTTGAAGGGCAGTCCGGAGGGCGGCGGTGGCTTGCTGGGCTGCTGCAGGGCGGGAGGGATGTAGATGGGCACCGGAGGGATCACCACCGCCTTGCCCCAGCCTAGCTTCATCTCGTAACTCATTATCTCTTTGCCTGGTTTTAGATAAATAGGAAGAAACATTGATATGTGAATAATTTGACTTCAATTGCATTATTATCTGGTACCAGTAAGGGTAGTTAATCTTAATGTATTTTTTTTTACTCATTAGACAGATTGACTAATCATCAAAAGACACAGACTACGGACTGCTCGAGCAGTTAACCACTTATCAACATGCACAGATTGGTCGAGCAATCTCAATCAAACAAAAGGAGAATCACAGTAATCGGACTAGAAACCTCGGATTAATCAGTGTACATACACCTCCTCGTTTTTTAAGTCGGTTAAAAGAACTCTTGAGGCATTTTTTATTTACCCATTACTAGCAGTAGCCTACGTAGTAGAATACGTGCGATTTTAAAATAAACAGGATTTGTTACCTGCTGATAAAATAGCTTTGTAAACATGAAAGATTTTTTTTAAAGTTCCAGATGTTTTCGAGTTTATCTATTAAAAGTAAAAAATTAAATATTACTTGAGGTAAATGTTCTTACCATTGATACATCTGAGTGCTCTCTCGCCGTCCTTGCGCGACATAAAAGCCACAAAACCACAGTTCCTGCCGCGCGCCTTCTCCTCATCAGACCGTGGCCACATGATCTTGATACTGGCCAGTGGGCCATAGCGACCGAAGATCTCCATTAACTGCTGTTCTGTTATCTGTTGGGAAAAAGAGGTTTACTATAAGAAAAAATGGAGAGTGGAAGAAGGAAACATTATTATGCTGATCCCTAGTATATTGGGGTTACACCCTACTAAGACACAGTTTCCAAGAATTGGGAAACTTAATCTTAATATATGTATATAACTCAAAGGTGAATGACTGACATAGTGATCTATCAACACACAGCCCAAACCACTGGACGGATCAGGCTGAAATTTGGCATGCAGGTAGATGTTATGACGTACCCCCAAGGGGATAAAATAGGGGATGAAAGTTTGTATGAAACTTTGTCAATTTTATAAAAAATACATTGTTAAGTTCCATTAGTGTTTTATGCTATCGTAGCGCGATTTGCATCGGCTAAATGCGTTCAATATGTTTGAAGAAGGTTTGTCCAGTAATAGAGTTTAATAACCTGAGTTAATTCATTGCCTTAAAAATTCAGAAAACAACATTATAACTGTAATCTTATTAGACTTACCTTAGGGTTGAGATTGCCAAGGTATAAATTAGTAGTGTTAGGGTCTCCTGTATCATAAGATCCGACATCAGGAATGATATCAAGGGCTGGCTCCACGCCCACCACGCCGCGCTCACGCAATACATTCTTGTATTTGTGACGCTCTGACCTTTCTTCCTGTATCCTGTAATGGAAAATATATTATTCTTAACAGTACAAACTCCTCATTGATGAAGTGGCACAGAATATTAAACATTAGTAGAAGAAGCACTTCGCATTCGTAATAACAATCAAACAAATATAAATCTTTCCTCAAGAGAATAAAATAAAGAACATTTTACATATTTTGGAGCGCAACATGCATGCAGTACTGCAGTCAATTAATAACTACCAACTGTGCTGCTAACTAATAAACAACATTTGAATATAACTTACTGTCTCAATTCCTCCTTGAACAGTTCCAAATTGCTCTTCTTCTTGTCCTGTCCTTTCTTCTTGGCATGGGGCCGGCCCGGAGGCTCAGGCCTCTGTACTAATGTACGGACCACATCCACCTCGGGGATACTGCGCTTTTCATCTAAGCGGGAGACAGGCTTGTAGAGCTTGCCCCTCTCTGATGTGTCTTCCTCTGAAAAAAAAAAGGGAAAAGTGGTAGTGCCAATCAGATTTATTGACTACTTATTATATTTCAATATTAATTTACTCAATGCAAAGGAATATTGTGTGTGGTTATTGAACTAGGAGCCTGCTATATCACAAGTGTTAGACTTCAAGGTAAATAGAGAAATAAAAGGCGAACAGATAAAAAATTGTCATAAATTGTCACATGACAATTTAACCTATTCCTAAGTATAGATCTCTATGAAGAAGAATGTGCAATAACTTCTTAAAAATAAAATAAGGGCTAATAGAAAAGGAAAATAAAATAAGGATATAACGCTTGATGAAGTTGATGTGTGCAACATCTTCAATTCATATTAAAAAGGGAGAAAAGTATTTGTATAAACAAATAAAAATTTCTCTAATAAACATTTCCTTGTTACTTTTACACACATCAAAAAAAGTCTGCAATCCTTTTGAAAAATCAGTCTTTTTTGTTACTTTAGCTTAAATAATAAAAAATAGTTTTTTTTTTTGTAAATTATAAACAGTTTATTTCATTTTAAAGAAAACACACAACAAAGATTTTATTGATCACTAGCATAAGCACTAATGATCACAAACTTTTTGATGTCTGTGTTAGCGACGAATAATAATCGCACTAAGCAAATCTTGTAAAAATGTAGTACTTAGAGATTAGGATAGTTTTAAACAATAAAACTATTAGTTATAATGAATAATAAGGGTCGGGTAAATGTATAAATGTGCATTTTGTAAGTACCTTCTAATAAAATGATAAGTTGTTCTGTTTTTTATTTGTCCCTCCTGGTGTCTCTGCTGATGCCACAAAATAAACCCACAGTTGGGTAGACATATAAATGCGCATTTTACATATACCGTCAAATAAATTGAGAAACTGTATTGATCACTATTTTTGCCGCTTGGAGCACCACTTGTCCCGAAAAAGTAAGCGAAATGTTAGGTAGTCATAAAAAGTGTACATTTTAGAAATACCCTCAAACACAGTGATAAATTGTTATAATTCCTATTTCTGGCACTTGGTGTCTCTGCCTGTAGGTTGATGTAAATTTAGTTTTTAACCATTTTTTAGGTCTAAAAATTAAGGTTTTGATAAGGTTTTTATGTAATTAGATAGACTAAGTTAACCCTTAGGCTATAAGATAAATTGTAAAACAAAAAGGGAAGGTTTACTATAGAAAACTGCCAAATTAAAGTTCCCCATACAAAGTCGCATTAGTGCCGTGTGCAAAAATGGATTGCTCTGATTGGCTGAAGGGAAAAATATTAGGAACGTGTGCAAATTTTAATGATTCTGATTGGTCAGAGCTTTCTATAAAAGAGGAGCAGTTTTCTATGGGATTCATTCCGAAACCAGCAGTATTATAATAAACAAGAAATAAGAAAAGTACTCCGAAGTCTCATTAGCGCCGAACCTACTTGAAGCCTCCAGTTTCTACCGCCAGCGAACCAATCCTACAAGTTCAACAGTTTACAAGTGGTCCTTCGTGAAGCCGGATCGGGTTCAAGAAAACTGAAGATGCCTTCTACAAGATCAGGATCAGTGCAGTCCAAGGCTACGGGAGATAGTACTTCGTCAGTCGACGGGAGTGCAAGCACGCCAAGTGAAACCACAAGCGAAGCGACTACGAGCGCGTCAATTACAAGTCGGTCAACGCTCACTAGAAGATCGCCGCCGCCTAGCGTACGAGCCCACCAGTCGTCTATTCGTCAGCAAAATACTGCCGGGAGGGAATCAGCATTGGGGGGAGCGACTCGCACCGCGCCCCTAGCCAGCACCGTGGAAGAGGAAGTTGAAGCGTCTGATCCCGCACGCCGAGAAGAAAGCCACAACACTACGCTGCAGAACCCAGACAGAAGTGTTGCCGTGAAGTTACGTCGAGATGAAGGAAGTGTACCGACGTCAATAGAAGGGAGTCTGCAGCAGCCTCGCCCTAAGAAGCCGACCCGCGAAATAGACACGCAGTCCGTCCGCTCGTCGCATAGGAAGAGAGCAGAAGCGCAAGCAAAGTTAACAGTGGCACTAAGGGAATTGGAATTGGCAGAAGCGCGATCAAGAGTGGCTCAGGCTGAACTAGAACTAGCAACAGCAGAGTCAGAAGAAGAAGATGGTGCCGGAGAAGAGATGTACGAGCAAACTCAAGAAGTCGAGAGGTGGTTCATCTAAGCTGGGGTCAAGCCTAGCAATGATAGCAGGCCGACTGAAACAGAAGAAAAGAAGAGTGACATCCACGAGTTAGCCCAAGTTATAGTCAAGCTGTCCGAGAAGTCACGTGATGTTGCAACACCGAAGCACTTCGAGCTCCCTCACTTCAGCGGGTCCTGTGAAGAATGGTTGCCGTTCAAGAGATCGTATGAAGACGGGGCTGCCTCCTTCAGCGACGCACAGAACTTAGCGCGCCTCAGAAGAGCAATTCAAGGCGCAGCCAGAGAAGCCGTCCAGAGCCTGCTGTTTACAGCTGAAGATCCACGCGAAGTTGTCAAGGGACTAGAAGCCAGATTCGGAAGACCTGGGGCATTGGCACTGGCAGAACTAGAGAAGATGAAGAACCTGTCAAAGGTGGGCGAGAACCCAAGCGACATATGTGTCTTCGCAAGCAGAGTGAAGAACGCCGTCCAAACCATCAAGGCATTGAAGAAGTCGCAATACCTCAGTTCTCCTGAAACTCTGAAGGCCATAGTAGACAAGATGCCACCATCAATGAAATTCCGATGGTTCGCCTACCATAGAACCAGAAGGGAGGAAGAAATTCAAGAGTTGCTACTCATCGAAGCGTTTCTAGAAATAGAAAGCGACATGTGCGGGGACTTTGCTCCACCTGAAGTGTTTTCGGAGCAAAAGAAGGGGTCAAGAAAACCTGTACACACAGTGCAAGAAGTGTCTCAAGAGAAATATAAGAAGTCGTGTCCAATCTGTGAAGAAGAGCATTTTGTGATAGAATGCAAGAAGTTTAAAGAAACCAACATAGATGAAAAATGGGGCATTATCAAGAAGGCTAGACTATGCTTCAAGTGTCTTCGGTTCAGGCACTCAAGAATCAACTGCAAAGCTCCAGTCTGCAAGAAGTGTAGAAGATGGCATCATACTATCCTGCACTCTGAAAAACCACCAGAGTCAGCAGAAAAGAAAGAAGACAAGGAAAGTGCATCAGAAGAGACAGTCGCCTCGATCCACAACAGCAAAGGGGAAGAGAAAATTTATTTGAAGATAATTCCAGTGGATCTCTACGGACCGAAAGGTCACGCTCGCGTGCTGGCGCTGCTAGATGAAGGCTCAACAGTCACACTCTTGGACGCATCAATAGCCAAGAAGATCGGAGCCGAGGGAACTAAAGAAACTCTCGCAATCGAAACAGTCGGCGGGAAAGTAATAAAGAAAGATAGTTCTCAGAAGATCCAGTTGAAGATAAAAGGGGCTCATAGAAGAGACAAGAGGCGAATCATAGCAAGAACCATCGACGACCTGAAGCTTTCAGAGCAAAGCATTAACAAGAACACTGTGAAGAACTGTCAGCATCTGAAGACAATTGAAGAGCAACTTCTCTACGTCACAGAAAGGCCCAAGCTGTTGATAGGTCAAGACAACTGGGGACTCATAGTTACAAGAAGACTGAAGAAAGGCAAGCCAGCCGATCCCGTGGCTTCTCTCACTAGCCTCGGGTGGGTGCTGCATGGATGTGAATCAGGGACGAATGCCATTGTAAACTTCATTCACCATGGCAAGTCTACAGTCGAAGAGCAGAATCTAGAAGAGTTAATAAGAGAACACTTCCAGTTAGAATCGCTTGGGGTCCAGAATCGCTTACCAACTAATGACAGCGATAGAAGAGCACTAGAAACCCTCGAGAAGACTACGAAGAGATTAGCCAGCGGTCGATTCGAGACAGGGCTCTTGTGGAAGAAAGAAGACGAGTCCCTACCCAACAACTACAGACAAGCACTCCGTCGCCTAGTCAATATTGAAAAGAAGTTGGATCAAGATGAAGAAATCAAAGAGTCCTATGAGAAGCAGATCCGAAGCTTGATTGAAAATGGATACGCAGAGAAGGTTCCAGAGTCTGCGAATAAAAGAAGATTATTCTACTTACCACACTGTGCCGTCGTGCACCCAGTCAAGAAGAAGCCAAGAATAGTCTTCGACGCAGCTGCCAAGTATGAAGGGAAGAGCCTCAATGACGCCTTGTTATCGGGGCCAGACTTACTACAATCATTGTTCGGCGTATTGCTGCGCTTCAGAGAAGGGCCAGTGGCTGTCATGGCTGATATCCAAGAAATGTTTCTTCGAATCAAAGTAAGAGAAAGTGACCGAGATAGCCTTCGATTCCTGTGGCGTGGAAGTCAAAGAACGGGCAAGCCTGAAGAGTTTCGAATGTCCTCAATCATCTTCGGGGCAGCATCATCACCGGCAACAGCAATATATGTGATGAATAAGAACGCAGCAGACTTTAAGAAGACTCATCCTGAAGCGGTGAAAGCAATAGAAAGGAATCATTACATGGATGACTATCTCCAGAGCTTTCCAACTACAGCTGAAGCAAAGAAGATATCAAAAGAAGTAAAGGAAATTCACGCAGTAGCAAGCTTCCATTTGAAAGGCTGGGCCAGCAACGACGCGAAGGTTCTGTCAGAAGTAGAAGATACTAATAAAGAAGACTCCCTACAACTGACGAAAGAGGAGAAGACACTGGGGCTAAGATGGCTGGTGAAGGAAGACGCGCTTGCGTTCAATGTTGGTCTGCGCAATACATCACAAGACCTTCTTGAAGGAAGAAAAACTCCGACGAAGAGAGAAGTTACAAGCGCCGTAATGTCAACCTTTGATCCTATGGGCTTCGCGACGCCAGTCTTAATACAAGGAAAGAAATTAATTCAAGACATTTGGCGAACAAAAATTGGCTGGGATGAAGTAATCAACGAAAACCAGAAAGAGGCCTGGTTGAAGTACCTAGAAGAGGTGTCGGCGCTGACGAGACTTCGGATACCAAGATGCTTTTCACCCCGCAGTAGAAAAGGGCAACTGCACACATTCACCGACGCAAGTGAAGAAGCATACGCAGCGGTAGTTTACTGGAGGACGGTTGAACCTGGTGATAAGATTCACATCTCCATGATCGCCGGCAAAGCAAGAGTGACACCAACAAAACCAGTGTCAATTCCAAGGCTTGAACTACAAGCAGCCTTGCTTGGCACCAGGCTGGCAACCACAATAGAAAAAGAGATGGAACTTGAGGCAACAGTCCGCACCTACTGGACGGACTCCAGCACAGTGCTTCAGTGGATCAAGGCAGAACCAAGAAGGTTTAACACCTTTGTGGCCAACCGACTGGCAGAGATCGAGGAGCAGACCAAGCCCGAAGACTGGAGATGGGTACCTACTAAAGAAAACCCAGCAGATGACGCCACGAGGGGAACCCCGACTGAATTCGATCACAACGCAAGGTGGTTCCAAGGTCCGTCATTTCTCCGTCAACCAGAAGAAGAGTGGCCATATAAAGACTTCAAACCAGAGGGTACTATGTTGGAAGAAAAGAACAAGCAAAGAGTGACGGCGATAAAGGCTGAGGAGGTCTTACTCAACCTGGAGAGGTTCTCGAGCTGGGAGCGACTGCTGCGCGTGACGGCCAGAGTGGTTGCTTTCGCATGCCTCTTATTGAAGAAGACCCGTAAAGCAACCAACGCCGCCGTCCGTCAGAAGGAAGAGCCCTGGAGACCCCATAGAAGATCCCAGAAGAAGAAGACACAAATCGCCAAACGACCAGTCAGCAAAGAGAAGAAGAGGTTGTACCTACCGCTGGAAGACGAACACTTAAGAAAAGCAGAAGAATTATTAATGAAAATAAGTCAGAATGACTGTTTCAAGTCAGATATAAGGAATTTAAAGGCAAAGAAACCCTTGGAAAACGCAAGTCGGCTTAAGAAAATCGACGTCTACCTAAATGACGCCGATATCATTAAATTAAGAAGTAGAACAATGAAGTTTCAAGGCGAAGAAAGAAGAAAAATGAATCCTATCATCCTAGATGGGAAACAGAAAATCACGCGTCTCATCATACAACACTATCACAAGAAGTTTCTCCACGGGAACACTGCCACAGTAATGAACGAGCTACGCCAGAAATATTGGATTCTGGGCTTAAGAGCGACCTTAAAGGCGGTTGCCCACAGCTGTCAGCGATGCAAGACAAAGAAGAGTTTGCCAGAGGTGCCCCCGACAGGAGATCTACCAAGCGAGAGACTGCAACATCATCAGTTTCCGTTCGCTTGCACTGCGGTAGATTACTTTGGGCCGATGCAGGTCACTATCGGGAGAAGAGTCGAGAAGCGCTGGGGGGCGCTATTCACTTGTCTTACAACCAGAGCCATTCACCTGAAGTTGGTACCCTCTCTCAGTACCAGCTCAATGATAATGGCACTTCGACGAATGGCAGCAAGAAGAGGTACCCCAAAAACCATATTCAGCGACAACGGAACCAATTTCGTTGGGGCAAGCAAGGAGCTGGAAGAGGCTGCGCAAGAAAGAGGCATCAAGTGGAAATTTATTCCCCCGGGAAGTCCAAACATGGGGGGCGCCTGGGAAAGACTCGTGCGAACAGTCAAGACGGCGCTAGCGGCAGTGCTCAACGAAAGAAACCCCCCTGAAGAAGTGCTTCATACTCTTATGACTGAGGTTGAACACATAGTAAACTCCAGACCTCTAACCCCAATCAGTATGGAGCCAGAAGATGAAGAAAGTCTGACACCAAACCACTTTCTACTGGGAAGATCGTGTGGAGCAATGGCGCCGGGAGAATTCGACGACACAGAGTTGATCGGGAGGCCAAGCTGGAAAACTACCCAAAGGCTTGCTGACCACTTCTGGAAGAGATGGATCAATGAGTACCTACCACTCTTGATGCCAAGGCAAATCAAAGGGAGGGAGACAACCGACCCGAGGGAAGGAGACGTCGTGTTAATAGTCGACGCATCGCTACCCAGAAACTCATGGCCTCGAGGGGAAGTTATCAAGGCGTACCCTGGGCCAGATGGAAGAACCAGAGTGCTGGACGTGAGGACATCAGGCGGAGTTCTTCGGCGACCTACACGACGGGTCATCGTGCTAGTCCCCGCGGCTTCGTCGCTTCAAGAAGATGATGTGCTGCGCACCGTGGGGGAGAATGTTAGCGACGAATAATAATCGCACTAAGCAAATCTTGTAAAAATGTAGTACTTAGAGATTAGGATAGTTTTAAACAATAAAACTATTAGTTATAATGAATAATAAGGGTCGGGTAAATGTATAAATGTGCATTTTGTAAGTACCTTCTAATAAAATGATAAGTTGTTCTGTTTTTTATTTGTCCCTCCTGGTGTCTCTGCTGATGCCACAAAATAAACCCACAGTTGGGTAGACATATAAATGCGCATTTTACATATACCGTCAAATAAATTGAGAAACTGTATTGATCACTATTTTTGCCGCTTGGAGCACCACTTGTCCCGAAAAAGTAAGCGAAATGTTAGGTAGTCATAAAAAGTGTACATTTTAGAAATACCCTCAAACACAGTGATAAATTGTTATAATTCCTATTTCTGGCACTTGGTGTCTCTGCCTGTAGGTTGATGTAAATTTAGTTTTTAACCATTTTTTAGGTCTAAAAATTAAGGTTTTGATAAGGTTTTTATGTAATTAGATAGACTAAGTTAACCCTTAGGCTATAAGATAAATTGTAAAACAAAAAGGGAAGGTTTACTATAGAAAACTGCCAAATTAAAGTTCCCCATACAAAGTCGCATTAGTGCCGTGTGCAAAAATGGATTGCTCTGATTGGCTGAAGGGAAAAATATTAGGAACGTGTGCAAATTTTAAGGATTCTGATTGGTCAGAGCTTTCTATAAAAGAGGAGCAGTTTTCTATGGGATTCATTCCGAAACCAGCAGTATTATAATAAACAAGAAATAAGAAAAGTACTCCGAAGTCTCATTAGCGCCGAACCTACTTGAAGCCTCCAGTTTCTACCGCCAGCGAACCAATCCTACAAGTTCAACAGTTTACAGTCTGTATGTTGGTATGGATTGTAGATGTATCATCTTCTAAGTAGGCCATACACATAAATCATCTAAACTATTATAATGAAATAAAAGATACTTTATTGTACAAGAGGTGTTGCAGTGAATACAGTAAAAAAGTTACACTTTATAAATGAACACTTGTATGCTACAAAAATGGAGGCCTACAGTAAAGAGAATCAGTGCCGTATCCCTCTAAGAGTGAAAAATCAGTTCCATAGATCTTATCACAACATAAAATATGACTTACTTCTGGCTCCAGCATCATATGTGCCAGCTTTGACCCAGACTTTGCTGGTGGTGCTGGGGACCTCTTGGAATGTCTCCACAAACTCCTTGAAGACCTGGAGTCATTAAAAATAGTAAGTAGATGCCCTATACCACATATTACACTGAGAAAGCTCAACGCATCGTCAAGACCAACCCTAAATTGGACTAGTTTGCTGAGGAATGGAAGATGATAACTTAGGAATGTTTGCGGTTCTCGAAAGACTGATGCTGTACTAAATGAATGGTTAGTGGGCCATCTTAGGGGCATGATAAATAAAATCAATAAGTTAGTAGGAGTATCGAAATTTCGTGGTGATTGTGCTAATAGTATGCGCTAGTGATAATAATAATTTTAGTAGAGATTATGGATCCCAATGACAAAAGATAACTATAGACTGGAATGTAACTACTTTATTGCGAGGTATGTTAATAGCGTAGCGACATGGCAAACTGAATGATATTATATTGGATCCTTCTTTGTACATCCATTTTAAACGGTAAACTAGGATGTTCCGTGATATTCGTTTGTTCAAACAGTTTGGTGAAACACACTGATAATACTTACATGGGCGGCCGCTTCTTCTTCTTCTTTCTTTTTCAACTCTTCTAGTTCCTTCTTCGAAAGCCCTCGAGAACTCATAGTGCCGAAATTCTTCAAAAACCTTCTTACATTACAGTTTTGGTTTTTGTCAATGGATGAATGCTCAAGCGCTTGGTTTCATCATTTGTTCTGAATTTGTTTTATAATTTATTTTAGTATCACATCAAGAATGTCATTCAAAACATGCTTGAGAACCTTTAATCTTCATAAAACTCATAAAATAATACTTCCAGTAAATAAAACATAACCTGCAAAGCTTTGACGCCTTTGACTTGACGGCTTGCCGCTTGACAAATGTCAATTTTTTTTTTTTTTTTGTAATTTGGTTCCTTGCGGAACAGGCTAAGGTCTGAGACCATGCTGCCTAGTCTTCAGTTGGCATTTTTCTTGAGTATATAAATCCAGTTCAATTCATCAGTATGTAACATAGGAAAATCCAATGATTCATTAATTTTTTATATCCATATATATGTGATTCCAGTCCAAGTCATTAGTATTCCAAAGTAATAAAATCCAGGTAAATTCATCAGTTTCTTATTTTCCATGTAAATTTAATCCGTTAAAAGTCTTCAGTCCATTTCAATAAAATCCATATTTAAGATTTATTTCCACAAAATCTTGAGTCAAGTCCAAGTAATTTGTCTCTAGTAATTTATTTTTGTAAGAGCCGAGTGTCAAATCTTTTTTTTTTTTAATAATATTATTTTAGCCTACCCAACTGACGTTAGGCAAAGGCAAAGGCATTATAGCAAATTAGCAATTTTAGTTACGAGATTTAACAGTAAACAGTGTGATGATATGATATTTACAGTCATCAATTTAATAGATAATTGTTATATATATTATTTTATAATTATTCTAAGAGAGTCAATGAGATATTATATAAATAAGGTACATAAATTATATACACATGACAGTTACACAATGGGGAAGGCAAGTGTCAAAGTGAAAATGACAGTTTGGTCCCCAAAGAACTGTAAAATCAAAGGAATTTTCAGAAAAAAAAACATTTATTGATGTAAAATGACTAGATGTTGTGTAATAAGCTGTAAAAATGATGGAATACACTTTTCAAAATAATATCTACTTTTCTTTTGGAGGTTATGTACCAGTATTGCATCGCTCGAAAATCGAAGAATTATCACCTGGAACGAGTTTTGTAATAGTTGTGGTGTTAAGAAATTAAATATATTGTGATATTTCTCGAATCTAAATAGAAAAAAAGGTTAAAATTACTGACTTAAAACATTATGATATTTTATCAAAATAGAAAGTCAAAAGCAGCATTATATTCTTGATAAAGGAGAGGACAGGTAAAACATACCTAAACTCAAAAATTGAAACCTCAACTACAAGTAATTGTGGATTTATTACGGTAAAATCAAATGTATAACCACTCAATTAAATCACTTTTTTTCTCTTGTAGATGCGCCGCGGCGTCTTAATTCTTCTTTTAGTATATAGTACTTGCATGGACGAATAATTTTCCATATTTGTTTTGTATTTATACTCAATTTTTATAACAAATAATCTTGTTTGTTTTTTTGTACAAGGTAGACGTGGGGACCAACTATCGCAGCGCCATCTACGATTAGCTTTGAGTTGCCATCCCCATTAGTTAAATTTGCCCAACTGTATTAGTAATAAAATTAAACAAAGCTAAATAAGTCAAGTTATTTACAAGAAGAGCCTGAATGGAGCTCGGTACCAAATCAGGGCTACCATAAATTTCAATTAGCTCATCCATCAGCACAAGGCGCTGGATGCCAAAAGATGAGCACTCAAAGAAAATGTGATCAATAGATTGTTCTGCTTGAGAATTACAATGATCACAGAGAGAACTGTGTACCATTTTCAGACGACACAAATGATAATTTAGTCGACAGTGACCAAAACGAAGCCTTAGTATGGTGGAGTAAAACTTCCTGTTTATGTAAGTATTGATTTTACAGAACCAAGGCATGGTTCCTATGGGAGTATTGTACACTGCATACCACATACCCTTATTTTCAATTTGTACTGTATGATTCCAGTGTCTTTTCCATGTATCAAGAGACCTTCTTTTTAACAGAGGTACTATGTCTGAACAAGGAACAGATATGTTGAGGGAACTACTTGAATCTAGGACATCATCAGAATTTGTTATAGCTCTAGCTAAAAAGTCAACCCTTTCATTGCCCATCACACCAACATGCGAAGGGACCCACATGAACAGAACTCTAAATTGAGCATTACGTTTCGTTCTACTATGTGGTTTTGTGTTGTGCTTGTGCGATGAGGGCATAGAGTACATTTGTATATGATGAGGGGGACACTGTAAGCGGGGGCGTATTTCAATCGATTTGTGACGTCATAAAAGGTAGTCAAAAAATGTCTGGCTTGGTTTTCATACAGATCGTGATACTTGCGTTATCTAGGTATACCATATCAGAATGTGGTTGATGACCGTGTATTGTTTTTTCTCGCAGGTAAAACTGTGGTAAAGCTTGTGCGTGTGGTAGGCCCATAATGTGGTCATTCGCACGAGCGCTTTATTGGGCGTTTTAAAAGCGGCCGAAATAGAACAAATGCAGTCAGCGTTTTTTAAAGTTTATGTTCAGTAAGTTTTTTAAGTTCAATTTACCTTTTTTTTCAATCTCAGCGCTTTTTTAACGCCCAAAAATAAGCGCTCGTTCGAATGGGGGCTAACAGTCAGACAGCCTTCACCAACGGAGAGGATTCGTTTGATAATTTTACCACCACAAAAAAACTACTACTTCTACTAGTATTATAAAATGGTAGCTTTCACGTGTTATAGTGTAAAATTGGGAAAGTAAATAAAAAAAACTTCATTGGTTACATATTATTTATTGAAAAAAGTATACATCAAAAACATTTCGATGTAAAATTAAAAAAAAGAACGTGTGCGATTTGACATTAGTGAATGAATTCTGCACAGGATTACGGTGTAATACCAGCCACACTTGAAACCTGTTCAAATGAACTTTATTACCATACTTATAAAGTTGCATCTGTATAAGTGAGCGTTTCAGTGTGGCTAGTACTTACAACAAACATAATATGGGGTATTGGAAAGTACTAGCTAAAGATTTATCATACAGAGTTATCTTTACAGCCAAGTGGTATACAAGTAGAAAAGTTTTCATTTCTTATGTGTAAATTACATTTGTGCAAGGAAAGTAAAAAAGTTAGCCTCTGATAAGTATAAATTATGTATATTAAAAATGGCTAATTGTACTTAGAGTATTGTGCCAGCATAGGCCACACTATTATTACCTATTGGCTGTAAATTCCACTGTTTCGTCTTTATTTTTATTTTGTTCCTACTATCAATATTACATATCGTTATACTTACATTTAAAATACATAAATAATACAACTTGATAGTAACCGAAACTCCGAATAATTTAATGCATTGAATCGTTATTTTTGTGAAATTAAATTTTATTGAAATAAGCAATGAGGCGAAAGCCACCAGAGGGCGTGGTGAACGCGACCGAGAAGTTTAAACCCAGCTCAAATGGAAAGATCAAGTTGAAAAAAAACTAGTATAATAAAATAATTGCTCGGACATAAAAAGAGCGAGCACTGGCCAATATGTTACGGCCGTCCGAGTGTTAAAGAAATAGAATACTTTTGTGCATGATAATAAAGCTTATTAAACAATGAAACATGCCACGTAATATACATACTATTATACTGTACACAGCGAAACTAATGTACATAGTCACAGAACGAATATCATAAGACGTTAGTGTGTACTCGCCGCTAGCTGACGTCATCACCTGGTTAATATACTAGAGATATTTCTACCACAAGTTTGACGGGAAATATTCTTGAACCGGTTAGAAACAGCTTCATATCCATTTGCAATAAAAAGAAAGAAAATATTAAAGACATGTATGTGTCTCATTATTTTCTTGTACTGATCTGATCGGCTCAAGTCAATTCCTCGTCGATAAAAGCCCATTCGCACGAGCGCTTTTTTATGGGCGTTAAAAAAGCGCACGAAATAAAACAAATGCATTCCCATGAATTTGTTCACACGTCACCGCTTTTAAAGCGCGTCGCTTTTTTTCGAACTGTATTTGATTTTAAGTGCTGGGCAGTGACATTTAAGTTCAATTTTCCTTATTGTTAAAACTCAGCGCTTTTTTAACGCCTGAATAAAAGCGTTCGTGCGAATGGGCTCTAACTGTGGTCACCATCGTCTATGGCCATAATCAACCCTTATAGCATCTCACATGCGTTGCCTTCCATAGACAAGGATGTCTTCAAGAGATCTTTAATATAAAACCAGTGACATACGCCTCGACCGCGCCATTTTCACAGACGGAGTCAACCTATAACATAAATATACTAAAAATATACTTTTACATAATTTATTTGTTAACGTATTTATACATTGGTGGTATACGAAGCTGCATTTTATTAGTCAAGTAGATATGCAATTAAAATCTTATTGGCAATAAAACGTTTATGATACAGAGGAGTTGATGAAGGTACAAGTTGGCATTTGGAAAGAGAAAACCTACTAGTTTTGCGCTCTCTCTGTCACACGTAACCTATGTGACGTTTGACATTGGTCAGTGCTTCGTGAGACAGAGATAGCAATTCTCTCTTTCAAAAGGCGGGTACCTGTACATTATTGATAACGGTTATGATGCCTTTCATGTTGTAGACTTTAATAGTGCTGCGTGGTACCATTTATTCCGCCATCATGCTTTTCCAAGAGCAGAAACAATTTTTATCTCAAACTATTGTTACTTTATGTATGTGCAATCTATACCATTACACTTCATTTTCCTTTACTTTATGAATTCATTCAAACGGTAAAGGACCATGCAACACTAAAAAGTTCATTTTCCAGAAAGAAGCAGAAAGATATCCCCGTTTTTTTTTTGTTGTCACTAAATAAACAACTGTGTAAATATTACCTTTAAGTATAAAATTGGACACACGAGAAACCCCGAGTCACGTTAAACGTCTGCATCGAATTCTATATTTAAATGCAATACTGTTGCAGTAATTTATAAAGTGGCATTATTATAAAAACACCAAAGAATATTTCTGCTTTTTTAAAATGGACTTAAAACGCACTGTATTAAGCTCTATTGCAGCAACCAACATTTTAAGAGATGACGTAATCATTTTTGATTGGCTGATACAGGTCGGTTGCTGTCACCTGATTGGCTGCTGCTAGTTTAACGATTCGTTATTGGCCAGAATACAAATTATACGTAGGTTAATGAATATTTACAAAATAGTCCCATTGTTACGTTCGTTAGCAGTGCAGCTGCAAGGTTTAATGAAGATTCGCAGATTGACCTTGCTGGGGCCAAATGCCGTTCATTATGTCGATGGACGTTTATACCTCCACCTCCACCAAGAACATTAAATTTAAGGTCTATAATCGCGATAATTACCGGCAATTTCCGTTAGAATGGCCCCCGCATGACAAGCAACTTATAATATGTATTGTTGTATTTTTTGTGTGATATAAATTAGAGATATTGGAAATGGAGTTCTATCAGATATATTTTTGGCGATTCATTTGAATCAATATATCATTTTTGTCTGTCTGTTGTCTGTAATAAGAGATAGTATAACCCTAACATTTAGATGACGCTACACAGTGCAGATAATAACAATAATAAATTCCACAATAAGTTATATCTACACCACTAACAAACTGAAATAGACTCTAATTTATACGACACAAAAGTGTAAATACAATAAATCAACAATCATGAAGATACTTTTATTAAGTGTCGTCAAAAGGCCACTTGCGATCTAGACCGCTAGCCACACACTGCGATGACTTTGTGAACACAAGCAAAAACAGACCGTTTTACCTCTCTGCTACATGCTAGATTAGCGAATCAAACATTTACATGCAAGCAGAAAACGGAAGGTAATTTACTAATGAGTTTGAGTATTCGTTGCTATAGTAATAGAAGTGTGACAGATGAGC
The DNA here is from genome assembly GCA_954870645.1 of Agrotis clavis. Lineage (NCBI taxonomy): Eukaryota > Metazoa > Arthropoda > Insecta > Lepidoptera > Noctuidae > Agrotis > Agrotis clavis. The sequence continues at coordinate 5,853,159 of OX940918.1, read as the reverse complement.
ATATTTCTGTTTAAAAAGTACAATAAATATATTTTCACCCAACATCTGCTATACAGAAACGCTCCATCGGTCACATTACTGGCAAAAAGACTATTAATCCACTGCATAAGGAAAAATCAACCTTACAGCATTAATATTAGTGCACAAGTACAATAACACTATACACCTACATGTTTATCTTGGCTCTCATCCTTCACAAAGTCAACACAATCATATTCTCTTCAACATCAACAATAAGATATACAACGCTACCGTCGAAAAGTAAACATTACATTACAGAGGTATAACACTTCATTTTACACTATTAAATGCATTCGTCGAACATTGTACTACTCCTAAAAAACAATGGCCAATGATATAGTGAAAAATAAATGTAATTAAACATTGTACTCGCTTATTTCATCAATAGACATCTATTAAAATAAATTTTCACATACAATATACATCGAATATAATATAAAATTCTTTATTATATAACGCTAGTTATTTGTGTGCGCTTGTCGGATATAAGTGACGTGAATGTCGAATATTTCGGATATCGGTTCATAAAGACGGTTGTGCATGGAACTGCGATCGTCATTCATACCTGACAGACGCGCACGATATTGTGAATAGTCAAATCCTCTCGATTATACACTGTACAGTGGGGATTGAAAATGTTCATGGACAGATTGTATTTGCGTTTGTATTCGGTTTTGCCGTTACTCCAGACATAGATATTTTGCGATACCACCGACTTCTCTACTATGTAATCACCAGCGATTTTGCTAGTGTACTTATTTTAATCCCACGCTCGCATTTTAAATGAGACGATTATTCATAATCCTTTTAAAAAATTCCCACGTCGCCTATTGAACCATAAAGTATAAAATTCAATTTAATTTACAGTTTGAGACATTTCGTGAAGAGTAACCTTTCCTCTTTATGTGCATAAAGGTAGTATAATGTCAAAAATTCTTGTAAGGCCGGGTGTAAATCAGATATCTGGACGTCAATTCTCCACGAGGGTACCTTTGAGACGTCAGTATCCTTACGTCCCGATGATTCGGGAGCAATATGCTTTAGTTTTTCTACTTCAAGGAAAACTGAATCGTGATTCGTGATTATCTACGCATTGCCTGTCGAAAAGATGTCGCTTCAAGCGACGCGGGATCCAGTTGGAGGGCCACACGTTGTACAGACTATGGGTGACGAGCGACTTTTGTATCATATGAGACAGCAACAGGCCTTCGTATGGGAGTGAGGAGAACAGGCGGAGGGTGCGCGTGCGCAGGGGGCGGGGCTCACGTAGCAGGGGGAGCGCGGGGGATGAGGGAGACGAGGGGGGCGGGGGAGCTGGGTCTCAGGCATCCGCGTCCGCTCCCTTCAGTCTGAGTCGGGCGAAGTCCTCGAATATTATATCGTCGTCTTGCTCCTGGCCGTTCTCGTCGCTGTGGGGGAAAGAGATAGCATTAGATTAACTTTTTTTTTTACGTACGATGGGTTTGCTCTTGACCTTTGTCTAGGTCAGGAGTGACAAAGACAAGGTTGACGGAGGAGCGAGCTTACCCAGAAGAAGCCTGTTCACTCTAACTTCGAAGATATTAGGGTTGTAAGCGTTCAGAAACTCAGACGCAGGCAGGGAGTTTCACTCCTTCGCTGTCCGCATTATAAAAGACGTTTGGAAACGCTCAGTGCGAATTAGCGGAATACCAGTTTTATTGTGTTTTCATTATCTTTCTTTTATTTTGCTTCGCTTCGCAATGGTATTATAGGAACTAGCTACAGTAGTGATGTGTGTTGTACATACGGGTGCGGGTCCAGCTGTATGAGGTCGTGGTCCACTCGCGGCTGGTCGGGCGGGCCGCGCGGCTCCTCCTCAGGCTTGGGATGCATCAGGATGAACGGCAGCTCCGCACTCAGGTCACTGAGGGACCACGAAACATACTCTTACAGAACTGCATTACTATTTCCCAGCGGGAATGGCTCTAAAATACGAGCAATATATTGTGGCTCGCTGGGTCAAAGGCCTACACTAATTAAAAAAAAATAACTTTGTCATAATAGTAATTGTTCCTCGTGGTCTCACTCCCGCTGCTTGGCTCCTACTGATCCTTGCATGATATCTGTAGCCTATAGCCTTTAGTAAAACAATAGTAAATTAGACTTACCCGCCAAGGGGGCCGAGGCACAGCTTGACTTTGACCTTGTATTGCACTATGATACCTAGGTTCTCTCGCTGCGACGGATCTGCGATTCTGAAACAGATTTTATATATTATTTATTATGTATAATGTTACCGGCCCAACCCGATTTCAGGACAAACTAGTTTGGCCTGGGCTAAAGTAGTTCTTCCTTCACAGGAGCATGTCGGCGGAGTCCCGCTTGACGGGGCTCCTACTTGTAGGTGTTTAAAAAAAAACACGAAAAGGATGTCGGGGTCTTTCAGACCCCGCCTTCCTTTTCTTTTCTTAACTTTTCTTAATGATTAATTTTCTTCAGTCTTAATTGAAATTATCAAGCGATGTAAACAATCAGAATGTTCATAACGTCTGCGAAAAACTTGTTTGAACCTGTTTTTACCAAAAAGATATTTTCGTTGTCACTAACATTAACAAAATTGAATTGAAGTGATTACTAGTGCATCATACTCACAGAGTGCTGGAGGCCAGGTTGGTGTCCTCATGCTTGAGCTGACCGTCGAGCGCCAGGCCCCACTTGTCCTTGTTGTTGGCCAGCAGCGGCGTCACCGTGAACACCTTGCTCAGCGTGAACCCGGGACCCACTGGACAACCCTCCCTGGACACAACACATACATAATAATTAATTAAGATTTACAATTTGGAACAAAAAAACCCCCTTTTAACCTAGACTCGAGAAATTTATGATTTTTGGTGAAGGAATATTTTTTTTTACTAGCCTATTCCAGTTTTTTTTTATTGTGGTAAAATCATCAAATGAGTCCTCCCAGCCTGGGCAGGGCAGGTGGGACTGTCAGACTTGTACTGACTAAAATCCATGGTGTCCTTCAATAGCCCTTTATGTTCCAGGGTCACGGTAATGCATAACGGCATGGAACACAACGCACCATGGTGCATGGTCGGACAGCAAGTCGCCCATTACTTGCCGCCCGCATGCCCGTAGCACCTAGGCTAGAGAAATTTATAATTTTTGGTGAAGGAATATGTATCTTATTTCCAGTTAAGGAAAGTCTGAAATTGCCAATCAGTGTTGAGCTTGATCTCCAACCACCAAGAGGTCACACCTCTGTATGGAAATTAATGGCTTTTTCTTTGCAATGGGACGTTAATGGACTAAAATTTATTTTTATTTTTTAAATACTTGCCGCTTGAGGTCGCCGGACTGTCTGACGTCACGAGACTGTCTTGACAGGTAACCGTGACCATGGAACGTAAAGGGCTTTCGAAGGAATACCGTGGATTTTAGTCGGTAGGAGTCCGGCTGTCCTTTCTGATCCAATAAGGGCAAGAGGACTTATTTGAAGATTTTACCACGATGAAAAAAGGGTTTGCCGCTTGAAATAATTGTACATTTGATAACTGTTGAACTCCGTTCTTCGAAGTTATGAAGATAATTATTAATTGGGGTGTATAAAATACCACCTAAAAATTTTAATGTTTGCACTGTTAACGTTTCGGAGTAAATATTGTCATTTATCTCCTTTTATATTGTTTACCTTATTAATACATATAAAGGGTACACTACAGTGAACGAAGAAAACATAGAAGCATTCCTAGAGCCCGATAATGACCCAACGCAGATCGTGCCTCGGTAGGCGGGGCTTATCAATCGTGCCTCGGAGGAGTTTAGTTCGGCTGTGACGGCACATGTCGTTGTTTGTATTTTTATTCAGTTTAAAACTATAAATTATGCCTTCTTGCGCAGTGAAATGGTGTATAAATCGATCTCATCTACATAATAAAAATGCTGGAATTAGTTATCACCTGTAAGTAGCCCTTAGAATACTACATTATTTTTATATTAATTATAAACATGGATCAATTTTTTTCTATGGGGATGGTCTTATGCCCGATGGACTAAGTAAATTAATGTTGAATGTTTGAAGTAAAAATGTTTGTGTTTTCTTTTTGCTACATTACAAAACATTCTGCTCCTTTGACAGATTTCCACAAGATCCAAATCTCAAAGAACAATGGACGAGATCAGTTCGCTTGGAGAGACAGGAAAACGACTGGTCCCCAAGCAAAACAACAATAATTTGTTCAGTCCATTTTCAAGATGACGGTTTTTATATGACGAAAAAAGGATACCAGAAGCTATTCCAATTTGACATTTTGACATTTCCAACATTTTTGACATTTTGGTAAAACAAGCTATGTTAGCCATTTCTGTTATTCATTTTTAAACAAAAGGCAATAAGACTTTCTAGTTAATCTCTAAGGAGGCCGTAGCTCACAATATGTGGCATGTGCTAAATAAATATGTTTTACTTCTTTCTTTTTTTTTCTTTCTTTGTATATACATAGTCGTATGAGCCATTTTATGTAAATATAAACGTAAACTTTTTGTTGTTATGTATCTACATCAAATGCAAAAGAAATAAAAATACATAATAAAAAATATTCAAATCTTTCATTGCTACTTTTTATATAACTCGTCCATTTTGACAATTCTTGCAGCCCGTCAAATTAATGTCATGTGTTCATTTCTAGCGCCAATGATGTCATTATTACTATGCGTTGCTTAGCCAATTAGAGACGAGGGTTGACAACCTACCCAATCATAACTTCGTGATGTTAATAGAGAACAAACTAGCTGTTCAAAGAAAACAAACGTCGTGGGCCGTCTATCAAAAAGATTTTGTTTGAAGTTACTCTTCCATGTTTTCTTCGTTCACTGGTACACTACGTTAATACGAAAAACTTTATTCCGAAATTCATAAATACGAATTTCAAAATACCGATTTTCATAATTCCGAATGGTTCAAAATTCCTAATATAACAACTCCGATGGATCAATATTCCTATTTTAATAATTCCGAAATTTCAAAATTCCTAACGTTTGAAATTACTATTTTCAAAACACCGAATTTCAATAGACCGAATATCAAAAATTCCGACTTAACATATTTTCCGAAACATCAAAAACACGAATACCGAATATTAAAATTCCGATTATTTGAATTCCGATTCGGGTCCGTCAGGTCGAAAAGTCCGAGTCGGGGATCCTCAAGACACATTTTGCTCGCTATTGCATCCTGAGTAATAGCACCACCAAGGTGGTTCAACGGAGCCCCGCTTCGCGGGGCTCCTATTTCTGAGAGCAAGGTTTAAAGTAACCTAACACGAAGGGGATGGCGGGGTCTTTCAGACCCCGCCATCCCCTTCGAACCTAACCTGTCCGTGTCGGGGTGTCCCCAGTCCCGAGCTCGCTTCGCTCGCTCTTACATCCTTGGTCGATTTTTTGACTACCACCTAGACCTACCAAGGTAGGTCGACGGAGCCCCGCTTCGCGGGGCTCCTATTTCTGTGACCCCGGCAGGCTTTGGCCCTCTGAGTAGGAGTACGGTAGACAAAATTACGTGGAGCCGGTTTTGCACCAATTCGTTTCTGTCACTGACTTCGTGGAATGAGAAACGAAATTCCGATTTTCAATTTACCGAAAAAATCAGTTTATTCGGTATATTGAAATTCGGAATTTCGTTTTTCGGAATGAGAACTCATCGAGCATTACATTTTTCGAATATGTGAAAATCGGAAAAAGAAGAAATCGGACATATGACTTTCGGTCAAATAAATTTCGAGATTCTTAATAATAGATATTGTAATTTTTAGGTATTATGATATTCGGAGTTTTGAAAATCGGAATATCGAAATTCGGAATAAAATATTTCGGAGTATTTGGGTGTTCCCACATATAAAACCCAAACCGCGTGCATTAGAAATATTACATGTTCCTTGAAGTTTATTTTGTAAAACCAATGGTCGCTTCCGTTGTACCTTTCATGGGATAACTTTAAAAAGGGAAATAAAATCAGGCACTCATTTGGAAAAACCATAGCAATGGAAGAACAAAAATCTTGAGCTGTTAGTATGAGTCAATTCACCACAACCGTTAATTACAAATCGAATTGTACCCGAAGACATGTTTGTAGTAGAAGTTTGGGTTCGGAGTAAAACCGGAAAATATCTAAATACCTCGACAAAAATGTGTAAGATTGTCGGATCTACTGATTTTGTATCACATCATCAACGTCAGCCTATACTTTATGTTCCCACTGCTGGGACACTGGCCTCCTCTCTGTGAGAGGGAGTGGGCCATAATCCACCACGCGGGCCCAGTGCGAATTTTTGGTTCTAGGACATGCCGTTTTCCTCACGATGTTTTCCTTCACCGTTTTGAGAACTGGTGATGAAATAAACAAACCCGCCAGGCACATTACGCCTGGCGGGGTTCGAACCCACGCTCTACAACTCGTAAGTCGGGACCGATACCACTGGGCCACTGCTCACTTGGTATCACATTTTTATGTAATGGGGATGGCAACTGGGGAACTAATGGCGCTAGTATAGCTTGTTCCAAGCATCGTCGTTGGTTCAAATCAGTTCATCTTAAAGGTACTTCAAAATAGTACTACGTCATTGGTCGGATTAAGACTGAGCTAGGTGGCGCCATCTATAGTTAGCTTTGACTTGCCTTCCCCATTAAGAGATGCGTACCACGAGTACTGGTTCGAACTTCGAAGTTGTGTGGTAAAAGTGTAACTGGACGGATTTGGGAACGGTATTTACCCAACAGTGTTGCTTGCTTTAATATTCTATGACACAAAATTAGATTATAAAATGTCCAGATTCCGTGTACGAAACAAAACGTAACGTTATTAGTGAAGCCACTTTTTTATAGATGTGTGAGTGAGCGCCACGCACACATTAATTAATTGTTTTCCTTGGAGATGTTCACTTGTTTTACGTAGGAATCGAACGACGGGCGTTATTTTTGTACCGTGTTTTTGGCTGTAATTATTTAGCTCGTGGCTAAATAATTACAGCCGCACAGGCCGATCTTTCGGGTTAAGCCGCGCTTGCAGAGGTTGGTCTGTGGATGGGTGACCATCTGCATAGCGAGTTGCCTCCGTGCCTCGGAAAGCACGTAAAGCCGTTGGTGACAATCTTAAGTGTAGAAAAACAATGTTCCATAAGTCTGTTTGTGATCTGTATGATGTGTGTCAAACACCAGGCATTCTTCAAGAAGCGAGTGGGGGGGGGGTTTGGGGTCATTCAAGTCACTGTGTCATGCAGGATGCACGCTGTACTTACGCGGACTGCATAGATAGTTTCTTACTGAATATCCCGATAAAGGGGAATTTAAATAGTCGCGCCGACATCGATTTGGGCTCCCTGAATAAGAAATGGATACAACTCAGCTGTTTGGATGATATTGGTCTTGGGAAAAGAGAAATAAAATTATGCAAAAATGATATATTTTTGTGGAGAAACTAGAAAAAGGTACGAAATATAAAACTATGATGTACAGTACAGTGCTCCAGTCAATGCCAGCAGTTAAAGAATTACTTACTATTACTATTTTATATACACTTTAAAATAAAAGTGAATATGATCCCGTCTCAGTATTGTTTTCAAAACCCAGTCGGAAAACTTACCTATAAGCATAGAACACCTAATAGTACTACGTACAAGAAGTGACACTCCCAAAAAAATATCAAACAAATGTAAAATCTATGTACGAGAGAATAAAGTACATTTTAACTTGCACCCGTACCGCCCACCTACTTTTATAATAGCCTAAACTTCCCGTGCACAAGCAAAAATGTACTGAATGGCTACGCGCGAGGGTTTATTTTGGTTTATCTGATGCTAACGTCACATCAAGGTCAACGTTCGCCGCGCTCAATAGGGTTGCGACTTGCGAGTTCAGGAGGCACAGTTAAGTAGGTCGGTGTATTTTATGCATTTGTTAAATTAAATAATTAATATAAATGTTCCTCAAGGAATTTTGTTTTATCATGAGCCTATTTTTTTTTGGTTTCTTCATCGATTAGTACATACATTATCGATTGTTAGCACAGAATGTTAATACAGGTGATACAGGTACCTAGGTCACCTTACGTGAGAAATAATATTTAAAATAATATTATCTTTTCTACTTATTATTGTTAAGTTTTTGAATATTACATCTTACAAAAAAAAAAAAAATATATATATTTACTTAAAAGATTGTTATCGTCTATGGCAAAATAGCCAATTTTTTATATTCTTATCATTTCGCACTCAACCTAGTTACTAACACATACTGTCACGTCCCGCGTTGCGTTGTAGGTAGGTGGAAACGTCGCCAGCGAATTACGATCGCTGACCTTGAATGCGTAGTGTGGCCATTTTATGAGTTTGAACGTGAGTTTTAAAAACAAAGCAAACATCTTTCTACTTTCTACCGAGCCATAAGGTGAGTGAGAGTGATGTCAGGTTTGATATTCGTCTATTTATCTTGGTCGTCTAGTAGGCTCACATCTCCGCCGAGTATCTCGACACATTTCCAAACTTGTAATGTTACCTATACGTCGTTTTTTAATCTCGTAGACTGAATTGACAGGTGCAAATGGCGAACTGACACGAATTTCAATAGAATTTATGTCAGTTTTGACATTATCATTTGTCAATTTGGTCTACGAGATTAAAAAACAAACTTTAGGTACCTAATCGTGTTCAGTTAAGCGGATTACAGGTACTTGAAAGACATAAAAAAATAAGCATATCACAAGTAGGTAGATAATTCATAATTAACCTTAGATTCATAAACATAATTATGTAGGAATAACACTATTCATAAACATTCGATATTTTCGCTTTTTTTTCAAGTCCTACGTTTCGACGTCACGCGATTGAATATGAAACGTGACGCTCTTATCTCTGTTGTCGTTTAGGCAACCAAAAGCTAAGCAGTATTTGCTTGTCTTAATATTTTATTATGTTTACTTTAAATTTTACGAATAATTACGCGGAGCGCGTTGCGGTACGGGTAGAGATGTGCCGTTGCCGGCAATATTGCCCAAGGTGGGAATATAGGTGGAAATATTGCCGGCAATATTGCCGGGAGTGGAAATATTTGGGAATATTGCTTAATTTTAAGTCAAAGTGAGTGCGAAAACTATGTAACACACTTAAAATTAGCATTTACAGACCATGGTCCACATTATATACAAAAAAAAATTTTTTTTTTGTAAAATTGCCAAAATTGCCGGCAATTTTGGCAATATTCCCGGTATTTTACCGGCAATATTGCCCATTGTTGCCGCACACGACTGTGAATATAAGAAATTACACATACATTTTAAGATAAGAATTGACAATCATTGTAAATTGAATAAATATTGATTAAAAAGGCATAAATTCGAATAATTTATTTTAATGTTGTAGTTTAATCTAGTCAACGAATGCTCAAAGCATAGAGGGAAATTCTAGAAACACATTTTTTACTACGTAACTTTGTTTGGACTAGTTAGGAGGTGAACATATCAAAACCATGAGCTCTGGGGGGGGGGGGGTTGAAGGTACCATTTTTTGGTTTTTCGCTTACATCTCGGAAAACCATGCGTTCTAGCAGCATAGCATGTGTGAACAAAATAAAAAACTAAATCAATTTTCCGTAAGTTTTACCCAGTAAGCATTTCAAGATCTTGTAAGTTTTCGAGTTTTCATAGTTTTCGAGGTATCCGCTTTTGAAAGTCTGTAATTTAGGTGAAAAAACATTTTTAGTTTCGCGCATTTGGAAAGTTGTATTTGGTATCGCCATAGATCCAAAAAGCAGTAGCAGTTGATTCAGACCTTCCCTTCACCACCTGCGATGAACAGAGCCAGCATGCTGCATCTTGAGGTGATATGGGCCTCCAGATCTCTTCTTAGGCCCACGGACATTGAGAGAGACCCCCTCGGGTCTCTCTCAATGTCCACCAGCTATAAGTAGTTCTTAAATTCGGTGACCACCATCAAGCTTGATATGTCTTGTCTTCCCCCACCGAGGGAGCAGTACAAATTAGCTTAGAAACTCATTTTAAATTATACTAGGTACTTACAGACTAGGTAGGACTGTACTATGTAGGAGGAAATCCGCACCCATAAGAGATGCGGAAAAACTATCTTTGGAAACTTTAGTTCTTTTTTCTTGTAAACAATTTTCGTATAGGTAGGTATTAATTTTTGGTCAAGTGTGAGTTGCCCACAAAAACACACGGAGGAGTAGGTACTACAGGGAGAGCCTGAAAAGACTGCTGCTGCTTTCTGGATTTATGGCAATATTAAATAAGGCTTTCCGAATGCAAAAAGGTAAATATGTTTTTTTGAAAACTATACAAGATATCGAAATGGTTACTAAATAAAACTTATAGGAAATTTATTCAGCCTTTGTTTTATTCATACAAACCATGCCGCTAGGAGGCATGGTTTCCGAGTTATAAGTAAAAAATCAAAAAACCTTTAACCTTTAAACCCCCCTCCCCCACAGCTCAAGGGCTAGTGGCGGGGACTTTTGATAATTATATTCACCTCCTAACTAGTTCAAACAAAGTAACGTAGTCCAAAATCGTGTTCCAAGAATTTCCCTCTTTATCTGTTCGTTGAGTGGGCTACTAGTTTTTCATGCAAAATCACATAGCAAAAACAACGAGTATAAGTACCTACACAATATGGAAGTATAAATCTCTGTCAAAACTACAAATAATCAACAAAAATAACATTATTTTAATGCATTTGTTTCGGTAATTTTTACATAATCAGTAAATCACCGTTTAGAGTAACAACTTAGTAGTTTTTATAAGGCGGACTTAATGCCGCAACTATCTACAGTATATACAATACGCAACTATATACAATTATCTACAGTAATATAAACTGCACCTGCAGTAATACTGGTGTTATTTGACTGGCAACTTTGGCAATATTGCCAAAGTTGCCGGCAATTTTGGTATTTTACCGGCAGTGGCAATATTGGGAATATTGCCGGCAGTGGGAATATTGCCATCAGGCACATCTCTAGGTACGGGCGGGCGGCGCGCGAAAGCCATCTGTGGCGACCCGTAAACGGTGTGCGCGTGTGTGCGTGCCGTTTCATACCTACACCGCGGAGTGACCCAGGCCTGCTATAAGCACTAGCGGTCTAACCAGAGATCTTAATTGTAATATCGATCTCTTGCACTAAGATCGAAACTTAATTGCGTTCAACGTACTGTCAATATGCCGCTCTTCAATTTAAATAGACGACTCTACGACCACAGTTATAAGGTTGAAGCTCACTTGCTTTTAAAGCACTGACACCTTGATGGGCTTCATTTTTTAAATAAGACTTTAAAGCAAATGCAATGAGGTTGAAACTCACTTGCTTATAAAGCACTGATACTTTGATGGGCTTCATTTATTAAATAAGACTCTATAGCAAATGCAATAAGGTTGAAACTCACTCGCTCTCGGTCTCCGCGACGGTGCACTTGTACTGCGCGGTGGAAAACAGACAGATGTCGGCAAACTGACGCACGGACACTTTGATACGTTTCACTGATCTGTTCGAGTTGTTCGCTATGTGGACATTCACAGCTATGTTCTCGCCGTGGTGGTATAACTCCTGAAAGCAACCCACATTACGTTCATAAAAGATATCAAATGGTTTAAAATCACTAGAGCTGGTCGTGTGGTCTTTATTTCAATGAGCGAAAGGTTTAAATTACAATTAACTATTGACTCCAGCTCATGCGGAATTTGAAATGAAAACAACAGGCTAAGGAATAGAGGACAAAGAACTACAATGCGCGGGCGCTTTGTATGATACATTACATCATACATTACAAAAGGACGAGTCTAAGAGAAATGGCTCTACAAGGGTACAATGCCGATCTTGTGTCAAAAATATATTTTTAAACTAAATGTTACCTTATCTAAGGAAGCTTCAAGATACAGTTTGTTGGGGCTCATCATAAACTCTTTGGACACTTCAACAGAAGGCTGCTCGCCTTGCTTGCTCGGTGCATACATTATCTTCCTGATTGCTAACCGCACTGAATTTCTGCAAAACCAACCATGAAAACCATAAATAAAAGAGAAAGATATTATTTTTGAAGTTTCTCTACAAGCTTTCACACATTGTTCGAGCGCCGCGCATGCCTTTAAAACTATTCACCGATACAAAGTGACCAGCTTATTCAGCAAATGTAAAGGCGTTAGCACAATGACGCTTACCGCTGCGATTTCGTAGCGCAACGCGATACATTTTCAAACATTTTGTCCTGCTTCCGCAATGCCGTCGCAGCCGGCTGCGTTGGTGTGCTAACGGCGTAAAGAGATGTGTGTCAGCAAAATTTGGGCAAAGACGGGGCTTTCTAAGACTATAGGTACTATAAGGCGATATCAGATAGTTTAAATTAGCTTTCTTAATAGCGTTTTGACTACGAGTGAATGTTAACATTAGTAGTATAACAGTCTATGCCGCAAGAAAAATAAATATTTTAACCCCTTCGTAGCTCGTAAAGCGTGTAAAGCAGTCTGTATCAGCTATCATTAGTAGATCTTTGAAGCCTGAAAGTCTCAACACCACTCTAGCCATGGCAAACCGTGCTTTATGTAATATCTGCATCCAGTGAGATTAGAAGCCGGTCCTAAAATTGATGGAGTGACGCCAAAGAACCACCAAGAAGCCGCTAAGAAAAATGACCATTCACTTACACACCATCTACCTATCTGATATCACCTTCACACACACATCATTGTTAGGATCCCCTACCTCTTATGGGGCTTATCATCTTGGGAGTCAGCGACGAATGCCTTCAGCTCGTAGTCCACCCCGCACGGTTTCCCAGTCTCCCCGGGCGCGGGCTGCAGGGTGACGGAGGCGGGGCAGTGCGGGGGCAGCTCGAAGTAGAAGGGGTGTGCTGCCGCGCCCAGCTTGCGGACTAAACGCTCTTGCAGCCGGGTCAGAGGTCGCTTTGTTGTATTTGTTGCTGGGTATATCTGTGGGTATGGGTGGTAGGGTTAATATTTTGACGGTTGGCTCAGTGGTCGACTACTGCACAGCGTAACGAGGGTTCAGCCGCACGGAACGAATATTCATGTGAATTACTAGTTGGGTGTTTTTTTTGTGTTTCTATGTTTGTTAACGCACCCACGACACAGGAAATTTTTGTGTGGGAAAACGACAAAAAAACATTGAACTTTATTAAGCTATAAATTCGAGCATAGCACGGGTTCAACATCACAAACTTGAGCCGTTCGCATTTCTTTCTATAAACATATAAGCTTCATAAGTTTAGTTCGCAAGACTCTCTGTAAAGGCAACTGTGACCCTAGGACGTAAGGGACAACTGATAAAACAGGGTGGATTTTTATAAAGTGAGTCTGACAGTCGCTTTCACACCACCCAGGGCGGGAGGACTCATTTGATGCCACCCAAAAAAAAAAAAAATAAAGCTTATAAGCTTTCATCAATATTGGGTACGTGAAAAGGAGGTGAGGCAGTGGATCGCTTATAAGTATTCTCAACAAGAGTTGTAAGGAAAAGATTTGAAGCCGAAAATATCACGACATTCATAAAATCTTTAAGACCATTATAAATTTGTTTTCGCACAATTTATACTTGTCACATACTGTTACGAATTTAAATGAGACAGCCAATTATTTAAAGACCAAATGAAAAGTAAGCGCACTTTATCTTAGTCAGAATTTTAAACACGTGCTCAAATAAAAAGAAAACCTTCGGTTTGTAATTAGAGAGTTCGATCACCAATCAAGGAGTTCATTAATGTGGAGTGATTGGAAGAGTTGATTGCTCATTCAAAGCGATCAGAAGAATATTCGAGAAATAATCTGTTAAACTAAATGTCATTGAAACGCAATTTGTGGCTTCGAGCGTTACATAGGAACAATCACTGAACGTGATATTTTAAACCTTATCGTTGTAAGATAAAAATGAGTGGCAAACTGAAATAACAGGCAGTAAAGGGTTTTTTTAGCATCTAGTTATTCGGAGGCACTTAGTTCTCTAACGTGAAATGACTATCCAGGTGATATCTTCCTTTCATGGAAATTCGTTTTACTCTTTGGTTACGGAACCCTAAAAATGCCTTACGACATTCTACTTATATCACAAAGATCTCTTATAGCAGTTTAGATACTTTGGCAAAAAGACACAGGCACAAATTGTTAAGCTAAGCAAATAAACAAGTAAAGAGATGTTTTATCTACCACGTAAAGTGAAAACATGAAGGTTATGTTACCTGTTCAGCGGCCAGGTACAAATCCTTCCTGAAGGTAAGCCCCAGCACGTCCAGGTCCTCTCTGCCGTACCTGAACGCGGCCAGCACGTGGCCGAACACCTTCCTGTCCTTGACATATTCTGGGTCGATTAGGACTACACCGTCTGAAAATATGACATAAAAGGTTAGATTAAATATATAAGTTGCTGCATAGCCTTAGTATACGGTTATCCTTATTCTAAGTAGTAAAATCATCAAATGAGTCTCCTAACCAGGGCAGGGCAGGAGGGACTATCAGACTTCTATTGACTAAAATCCACGGCGACCTTCTATAGGCCTTTACGGTCCGGAGACACTGTAATCCGATAGTCCAGCGACCCGTATACGGTTAACCTGGAAGCCGATTGTGACATATTTAGGAAAAGGCTAGCCTTTGCAGCAGGCGATGATAAGAATAAGTCTTCTGGAAAGATTTGTCAAATTTTGATGCAGAATTCCTAATAAAAGATTTAAGTGGTAAAATAAAAAAAAAATTAAGTGGTAAAATCATCATAATGAGTCCTCCCGTATGTGTAGAAGGGACTGTCAGACTAGTACCGAGCAAAATCCAGTGATCCTTCTATAGCCCTTTACGTTCTAGGGTCACGGTTACCTGGTAAGACAGTCCCGCAACCCCGATTTTATGCTCTTGGAGTAGAAAGGTACAAAAGTCGGCTGAAAGATATTCATCAGAGCCTCAATGGTAACGTTTGAGGGGTTTGTCTCCACGGATCTTGGTATCAGATTGAATTAGCCACGGATCACGGCGACTTGTATCCACCGATACCGTGATCCGTTTCCAACACAAAAAAATAAAAAAAATTTAGCCACCGATCACCGATCATCGTGGCTATAAATTGTAGGGTAGATATAAATTGTATTATTTTTGGAAACTGATCTCGATGCGCAGAGTCAAGAAACAGAGTAAAATGTTTTTCAAGCCAGTTGTTTTTTTTTGCTTGGGTTATCCTCAATCATTATCTATTTATATTATGTGGATGAGTTGATAGTTCTGGCAATCGAGTGCAGTCCAGCAAGTGCACTACTTTTCCTAAATTCCATCCTTAAGACTCCAGTGCTGGATTATTTTTCAACCTGATTTTATTTTTATCTAATTTCCCAAATCAAAAGAAGTTATACTTTAAAAAAAATCTTATTATTCGGATACCGTGATCGGTGGCTACATTTTTTTTTGGTGTTGGAAACGGATCACGGTATCGGTGGATACAAGTCGCCGTGATCCATGGCTATTTCAATCTGATCCGTGGAGACAAACCCCGTTTGAGGATGCAAGACATTATGCACGCCATATCGATGATCAACCACCAACTAAGCTAACATAGCAATTAGTGATTCGATACAGTGCTTCACTAGCTTAATTACACGCTATGATACAAATCGTCTAGAACTACAACCGCTTATCAGAATCCGTGATCGCATGAAGATCTGATTAGTGCACGGATTGGATGCCTGATGTCTTCCGGGGTTATGACGGCATGAGATGCAACATTCCTTAATCAATTCTTACGATATGACACGTTATACTCACTCGAAGGGGAATTATCATCTAAGCCCGTCAAAACCAGTTTAATATCTTCGAAATAACATCGAAATAGATAGCACTCGTTCTTATTGACTTGTGCTAACTTAACTTCTGACCGGCTGACGTCGATTCCGCGTCCGTAAGTCTGGTCTCTGCCTTACTCCTATAGAAAATCTTGTATGTCACTCTTGTGACTTCGACATAAAAGGAAGCAATATTCTACCTTACGTCATAGGCGGAAGGTAAATAACCTCATCTAAAGACAGGACAAGTCAATGAAAAATTGAACTGACGTATTTATAATTCATGTATTTACCCCCGTATACGCACGTTTCTTTAAACAGTAGTAAACACTTACTCATAGTAGGTTACAATCTTTGCGAGTCTAGATCCGTTCCATTGAGAAAATTATACGCGCGTCATTGTGAATCATTGATAAATAATTGCATGGATTAAACCAGTGTTTATTATAGAATTAGCTTGATTTATATGACTTGTGGTATATGAGGCTTTGGCAGATAGGTAGATGTTACTTTTAAATACTTCGTTGATACGGGTACATAAATCAAAAACATTTGCCAATCAATGTCACAATAGTTGTCACGTTTTTCAAAATCTCTTTATATCTCTAAATGTTTCAAACATGCACATCTATTCGGAAATCTCACTACCTAAACCAAGAGGTCCATAACGCTTTAGCAAAGATTTTAGAAAGTTTATTACATAAAGAAGCTCAAATAGGGTTGAAATCTTACCGCATGGCTTATTCAATAATGAAACCAATATCTAATCGCAACGTAATTGAATTGCTAGATAGCTCCGAAGCCCGAACTACCAAACAGAACCTAGGTGGGGCGGGATTGGCAATTTATTATACAAAGACCGCTCCCTTTACGACCAGAGCGAGCTCCACTTTAGACAACTCGATTCAAGTGTTCAAATACTCTGAAACTTTGATCAATTGGAACAATGTGGTCTTTGTCCAAGATCTCGGCGTTAAATCTATGGAAAAAAGGCGAATTGTGAACCTCCTCCTTTTTTGAAGTCGGTTAAAAAGGGTACTTACCAATCGGGTCTACATGTGTGATGTGGTCTACGAAGTCTCTTTTCCCTAAGTATACTGTGATCTGAAAGCAGAAAAAGATTGGTTAATTTCTTAGAAAGAAAGAAAAATCGTTTCATTTTTCACAAAAACGCAGGCATGCAAATTATGAATATAAAAAACAGAGAAATTAACAACTAACAATACTAGACAAATAACAAAAACACAAATCGACAGCTGCGCGCCAAGAGTGTGAAAAGAAAGGCGACGACACAGCATTATGAGATTTTAGATATTTGGATATCTATGCAAAAATGTTGCTGTCTCATTTACTTCAAGAAAATGACATGTCTGCTAATTTCATTAGTAGTCTTCCAAGAAGATTAAGATTCTGTGCCGTCTCGTATTTGTCAGATATCTTTATTAATTTCTAAATTCAGCCGCCAAATGCTAATTATTTCAATTGTCTCGTATACTAAGCCAAATTAAGTTTGAAGAAATTTTTGGGAAGTTGTCACAAGATTTGGCAGGGCAACTTGGCACACAATGCATATTGGTGTGTTATTAAATAATCGGTCGAAGATCTCACGTCTCATTGTTTTTCAAACACCCAGTCAATAATTAGACGCAGATAATTAATTATAAGAAGTAATGAGAATTTAAATTCGTATGTAACTCAAGAATCGGATAATGCATATGGGATCTGGGTAACACCATACTAATAGGTTTTGTGCCGCTCCCTTTGAAAAGATGGGAATCTTTGCTTGCCGAGAAACCCATCAATATTGTTGAAGACTGAGTGACCGACCAGGGCATGGTACGTGATCGGACAGCGAGTCGCCCATTACTCGCCGTCCGCATGCCCGAGTGGATGTACTACGTAGAATTTATTTGCAATGATAGGCGATCCATAAAAAAAATTGATAGCTTCTAATTAGGGTCACGTTAAGGGTTGCTGACTCTGAACTTAAGACTATTGAACAATGATAAAGAAAAGCGAGATTTTGATTAAAAATCTCAACTTGAGAGGTAACAAAAGATAATGAAACCATTTCAGGTGCTTCTTAAAATCTATTCGAAAGGAAAACGTTTGATTAAAATCGGCCAGATTGATTTTACTTAATTACAATTTCGGCCAATTTAGAACGTCTTTGACCGGATAATGTTACAGTTTTAACAAAGCTTTTAGTGGACTTTTGTGGCCTCCTGAAAGGGTAGACGAAAGCTTACCCCAAGGACTTTTAATGTCAACCTTTTGTTCATGTCAAATTCGTTTCCGTCCGAAAACGTTATGAATACAAATGTGACGTCACTAAGTCAAATACAAGTACATTATTGCCTGTGTACTAAGCGACGTACATAAATGCCTAAATCCATTCCAGTTTCTACTCTTAGCGGTAAGCCCAGAGTTGAAAATTCAATAAAAAACATGTTTTCTTAAAGATATTTTTTACGTATGTTTGCTTAAGTTTTCGTTATTTAGCTTTGGGATTAGTATGGAAGCTTACCTTGCCATTCGGCGAGCTCTTCTTGAAGACCCGCGTGGCTTGTCGCTGCTTGTTGCTGCCGGCGTCTTCCATTCTGCCGCCGCGCCCTCCTCAACACTGGAAAATACAATGTTTATATTAGACCTTACCCCATAGGTCTTAAAAAATTTGGTTAAGGAGGTCGCTCCATATAAAATACTGGTATGCGGTGACTTCAAGATGGACTGGAAGCCGACTCCAACATAGTTGGGAAAACGCTAAACAGATGATGGGTTTAAGTCAGCTGTTGAGTTAAAGGACTGGGAAAAGATGTGCTGGTCGTCCGTCAGCAAGATGGACAGACGCCATTGTTGTTATCGCGAATAAAGGGAAAGGCTATTGTCTGTACCAGCCTCTACTATCTACATTTTCATTTGGAAGTAAGGATTGGCAAAGAAAGAGAACTGCGGGTCTAAACCGACAACTTAACAATTTCCAAAATGATTTACTTCGTGAATGAATAGCCAATTACCTTTTTGGAAACGCACGAAGTGAATCATTCGGAATTTTGCTTAAAGAGGCCGTTTTAGATCCTCACTCTATAGATGATTAAGTTATTTCGTCAAACTTACAAACTGGAGTGCACCACAGTTTTAATGATGCTTCACTCCCGTTAGAATATTTTGCGAAACCAGTTGACTAACCGAACCTTTTATTATATGACACAAATTAGGAAAAGGTAAATATTATGAATCGTCATTATTTATTTACCAAAGAAGGTGACGATGAGAGGGCGACGCGTCAATACTGTGACTACAAACTACCAAGAACTGTGCGCATTTGTATAAAGAATAGGTATCAAAGCATTAGGTATATTTCTCATCAATAACTTATCAGGAAGTTGTTGTAAACGTTAAAACAACGTTTTATATGCATATTATGACGGCATGGAATCCAACTGTATATTATGATTGAGGCAAATGAATGAATCTGTTCAAAACCGGTTTAAAAAAAGTTGCAACTTTATGCTTTTTAAGCCAAATAGTTACATAATACACTCAGGGGCACATTTAACCGGCCACCTACATTTTGTCGATTATTTCAAAATTGTATCGGTATTAAACTAATTTTGTTATAAAAATACTTGAGTGAATCTTTGAGAACACAAATAAAACATGTTGTGTAAGTTGTGAAATGGTTTAAACAAGATAAAAAATTCAAAATGCGAATATGCAGTTTTCTGACCAAAAACGACATTTAGCTAACTTTTAATTTAAAAAAAAAAGTATGCTCTAAATTATCGCACTAAAAATGTGTATTCCCTCCTCTGGCCCTAATCACCTCTTGTAATCGATTTGTAAGCCCGTCCATTATGTCTTGGATGTCGCTTTGTGGAATGTTCCTCCACTCCTCAACAGCTGCAGTTTTCAGCTCACTGATGGTCGTAGGAGCTGGTGTTCGACTCCGAATTCGTCTTTTAAGGTTGTCCCATACATGCTCTATCGGGTTCAGGTCAGGACTCCGAGCTGGCCATGGTAATCTCTGAATATTGATGGCGTCCAAGTACTCTGTGACAATTCTCGCGGTGTGTGCACGAGCGTTGTCTTGCATTAAAACAAAATTATCGCCAATGAATGGAGCAAATGGCATCACATGTGGTTCTAGGATTTCTGTCACGTACCTGTGAGCATTAACGCTGCCTCTATCGAAGACCACCAACTCTGTACGGGCCTCGTAACAAATGCCACCCCACACCATAATCGAGCCTCCCTCGTAGCCCACTGTTTCAACCACAGCACATTCAGCAAACCTTTCACCACGGCGTCTATACACCCGCTGACGTCCATCAGGACCTCTTAAAGCGATTCTTGATTCATCAGAGTAGAGAACTGATTTCCATTGCTCTGACGTCCAATTTAAATGTTCTCGAGCAAAAGCAAGTCTCGCTCTTCTGTGAGTTGTCGTTAGCTGTGGTACTCGAGCTGGTCGAAATGATCCCAGATCCCTCTCTGCTAACCTTCTTCTTATTGTTCTTAGGCTCACACTTACATTTCGTACCTCAAATAAGCGGTTACGAGCCTCAGAAGCCGTTGTGAACCGATTTCGAAAAACGTTCGAGACGATGTAACGGTCATCTCTCTCTGTTGTACACCGTCTACGACCTTGTCCTGGTCTCCTTGTGTAGGATCCGGTCTCTCTGAAACGCCGGATAGCATCTTGGATAGTGCTTCGAGGATATCCAAGCATTCTTCCAATCCGACGCTGGCTGAACCCAGCGTCTGCAAGTGCCACAGCCCTAGCTGCTCCAGCTGCGTCTAGTGGCATTTTATTGGTTTAAATAAGGTCGCAGCACTTCAATACCTCGGTTTTACTCGAAATAATGGTAAGACAACGTTGTAAAACAAATTTATCCTTCACACAAAACGAGGGGCGTGACTGTCAAATTTCTACTGAACTGATTATTGTTGAATAAAAACCACTAAAGTAAAAAAAACGCAGGTGTTTGTGTTTTCTTCATTTCAGAGATACCCACCTATAAAGTTACGCCTAGTAGTCAAAGCGTAAGTTAACATAAGCAAACGATAAGGAATTTCAAATGAGTGGACGGTTAAATGTGCCGCTGAGTGTATAACATTAGATCTCGCACTTCGATACCCCCCTTATTTAATTTTTGGGAGGCATGATGGTGTTATTTAGAGAGACTGTCACTGACACCATCCTGTTCCTTCAGTAGCCATTTGGAGTTCCAGGGCCGGGGTACCCTGTTTAGATAGTCCCACGACACCTGGCACCGAGATACCAGGTTTTGCTGTCAGTCTCCAATGGAATGCTTACAAAAAGATACCCTTCCTGCCCATCTTAAGCCAAGCATTATATAAAAAAATTATAGGCCGCCCCTACACGGACTGTTCAAATAGTCAGTGTATGCTTGGCTTCAAGAAGTCCGACCGCCCCGCCCGAAGCAATTCGACTGCTAGAGCCGTTTAGCTTGATGCAGTTCGACTGCTCGAGTGGTTCGGCTGAAAGCTTGCTTTTTGCTTAGAACTTGATGAGAGTCTATGTCCTAATTTATCTATTTTGCATAAAAAATACTGTAATATAGATTCGAATTTAAATTGTCTTAAGCAGTTTATGGCAGGCCATAGAGCTGCCTTCTATTAGATAAAACATTGATATCGCCAGGAAAAAGAAAAATTATTTGAAAAATTCGCACACAAGCACAGCGTTAAATTAATAAATTGATTTAGAGAAGTTTACCACGAAGAACCAGCTCAGATTTGAAAGACAAACGGAAGAAACTGTAACCAAGTTCTCCCGGGAACAAACATTAGACAAGAGAAAATTTTCTTACAAATCCAACCGAGAACTTTTCTTACTAACCTAGATAGAACAGCCGAAGAATGATAGAAGGTTATTGCTTCCTTAGTTTAGAAGAGCAGAAGCCCAAGCATGAATTCTAAGTATTTTTAAGACGTGAAATTGTATGATAAATGGAACAACGCCTCTAGTGTACGAACAAGGAACTAATTTTATCTATCAAATTAATGTCAAACTTTCCCATTTACTTTACGTCACAAAAATCGTGAAAACTCGTGCTAAGACCGCAGCTTAGTAGGGTGATTGCGCCGGATAGCGACCAGTTAGCTGGGTTGCCCACTTCAGATGAAGAAAAAAAAATGTTGTTTACACGCAAGATAGTAAACGTTAACGTGAATTTGTCCCAAATATAATGTAGTTTGAATACAAAACATAAAATAAAATACTTTCATACAAAAATATTTATAAAATGCTGAAAAAGTGAAAATATAGCGAAAACGTCGGTTTGCGACCATTTTTATCAGTTTATGACCACCAGTGAGCTGGTTTGCGACCGCTATAATAAATATGAAAAATATGCCAATAAAACAATTATAATCGCTTTAAAAATATTTTAATTTTTGCCATTTAATAAAAACAAAAATGGTAATCATTTGGTGTAATGTTTTCTTATAATTAAAGATAACAATCTCACATTTTGTAGAGAATTAGTCATAGTTGTAATAGAATCAACAATCATTGGTCAAACAATATCCATATGTAGTATAACATTTAAAAATAATCAACATCATTTCCGAGGGCAAAACGCCTGGAGCATGGAGCAGGGGTGAGCTGGTGCTGTTCTTCAAAAAAGTTGATAACAGCCTATTGAAGAACTACAGACCCATCACGCTTCTGAGTCATGTTTATAAGCTGTTTTCAAGGGTAATCATGAACCCTCTCGAACACAGACTTGATGACTTCCAGCCTCCTGAACAAGCCGGTTTCCGAAGAGGCTATAGTACCATAGACCACATCCATACGCTGCGGTAATTATACAGAAGACCGAAGAGTATAACTTGCCATTATGCATAGCGTTTGTGGAATCTAAGAAAGTCTTCGATTGGGTGGAAACATGGGCGGTACTTAAGTCACTCCAGCGATGCCGTATTGACTAACCGTACATCGAGGTATTGACGTGTTTGTATAATAACGCCACCATGTCGGTCCGAGTACAGGAACAGAGCTCCAAGGCGATTCCATTGAGAAGAGTCGTAAGACAAGGGGGACGCTATCTCCCCGAAACTGTTTACTGCCGCAATGGAAGACGCCTTCAAGGTCCTGGAATGGCAAGTCCTTGCCATTCCAGGCACCAACATCAACGGCGAATACACCACTCACCTTCGGTTTGCCGACGACATCGTAGTCATGGCAAAGTCGATGGAGGAACTCAGCATGATGCTCGATGGCCTCGACCGAGTTTCACAACGGGTGGGCTTGAAAATGAACATGGACAAGACGAAAATTATGTCAAATGCCAATTTTGTGCCCACCCCAGTCTCTGTTGGAAACTCGGTACTCGAAGTTGTTGACTCATGTATCTACTTAGGACAAGTATTCGAATTAGGTAGGTCCAACTTCGAGAAAGAGGTCAACCGCCGAATCCAACTCGGTTGGGCAGCGTTCGGGAAACTACGCAATGTCTTTTCGTCCGACATACCTCAGTGCCTCAAGACGAAAGTCTTCAACCAATGTGTGTTAGCAGTGATGACTTATGGCACCGAAATGTGGTCTTTCACTATCGGCCTCATCTCAAAGCTCAAAGTTGCTCAACGAGCTATGGAGAGGGCTATGCTCGGTGTTTCTCTGCGTGATCGAATCCGAAATGAGGAGATCCGTAGACGAACTAAAGTCACCGATATAGCCCATTGGATTAGCAAGCTAAAGCGGCAATGTGCAGGCCATATTGCTCGCAGAGCAGATGGCCGATGGGGTCGAAAAGTGCTAGAGTGGAGACCACGGACTAGCAAGTGCAGCGTAGGACGTCCACCAACAAGATGGACAGACGACCTTATAAAGGTCGCCGGAAGATGCTGGATGCAGGTCGCTTCCAACCGGCTTAAGTGGATAATGTGGAGATCTAGATAAAGGGGAGGCCTATGTTCAGCAGTGGACGTCCTATGGCCGAGATGATGAGGTACCTACAACAAATAATTATGAAACAGACATTTAAATAACCAACGAAATACAAAAAATCAGACGTGGTCGCATACTCAATGAACTTTCATACTTATTTCTGTTAGCGGCCGTTATTTCTCTCATACTAAATCTTGGTGGTCGGAAACCAATGTCTTTATTTCGCTTACTTTGGTTTACGACCACCTGTTTAGCGCCCAATTTTGTAGGTAAATTAAATAAACTTCTTACAAAGAAACTGGTGGTCGCTTACCAAAGAACTACAAATAAAGACTTTTACAATACTACATTCAAAATTGTAACAGTCCTGTATGAAGCATTAGGATCATATTAATCAAAACAAAATAATGCTGATCACGTCGGTTTGCGACCATGTGGTCGCTATCTAACGTTTTTGATAAATAAGCATTTCGGTTACCGACCACTTGATTTTATCATAATAATAAGTTTTAAAAAAGCAAAATACAACAAAATTATAACCCATACTTATCGATTATACAATTTAACATGTAACTGGTGTGAAAAACATGAAATAAGTATTAAAACTTACCTTTGAGCGCCGCGCGCCGTGTTAGTTTTTTTTCAACTCGCGGTACCTCCACTCACCACGGAATCAAGACGCGCATTGAACAATATTTTTTCGGCTCTGGGTTAAACCTTTTGTTCCAAACTTTACAAATTCTTATTTCATAATTATTTAGAAAGCACGTTAGATTTATTTTTTATGTATATTACCTCTACAAATACTATTTTCTTGATTTAAAGAAACTTAGTCCGTCAAATGGTCGCCTACTGAAGGTGGTCGCGAAACCGGCGAAACGACCCTATTTACGCAGACGTGTTAAAAATGAGGTCACAGTAAAAAGGTTTAGTTATGAAGGACTTTACTGCCCGAGTGTGCAAAACGCACTGATGTCTCACCGCTAGCGCGCGCCTTATATATCAGAATTAAAAAAAAACTGATTATACCTACTAATAATAATTTAGTCACAGCCTGTTTTAAGAATACGTTTGTTTTCGTAATAAATTAGGCAGGATAATTTGAATTTGGTTGAACACCATCACTTAAAAGGACAGAGGGAAATACTTTCTACGCGGAAAACCTCATGAATGAGTGGTTTGTTTCACAGGATAGTATACCTACTCATCATCGGCTTTGCTTTTTAAGGTCAGCTCCCAGACGGATTCAACTGAAAATCAGGATAAAAAACCTATCCCCAGGGTAAAAAGTATGTTAATGTTATAAACTATCTCTGTGCCAAGTTTCATACAGATCAGTGCAACCGTTCTGCGGGGCTGTTGCGTATCTCGGTGTCTGTGTGGTGATCATCAAATAGCTGTCAAAAGGTAAATTTCGTATTGGCTTTTGCATTTGCAATGAAACTGATAAATGTAAATGATCCTTAAAATCAACTATTCTAACGCTCTTGAGGCACTCCACTCCTCAACTTAGCCTCATAACAGGTATCAAGCCATCCAAGTTCAATGGACAACCGCTGGTCAGTGACTATCAAGTTAGCCAATAGCCCTGCTTTTGTGTGTTAATACAGGTACTAATACTACAACTCCCTGCGGTTTTACCCCCTTTGACGGGCTCCTATTGGTAGTAGTGTGATGTTATATGGTCTTCATATAGCCTTCCTCGATAAATGGACTATCAAAC
This sequence comes from Agrotis clavis, assembly GCA_954870645.1. Classification (NCBI taxonomy): domain Eukaryota; kingdom Metazoa; phylum Arthropoda; class Insecta; order Lepidoptera; family Noctuidae; genus Agrotis; species Agrotis clavis. The sequence continues at coordinate 5,827,701 of OX940918.1, read as the reverse complement.
ACTAAAAGCATTTTTCAATTCGAACCAGGCGCGAGCCGTTCATAGAGGCATGTAGGCACTGCCTATCCTATCATAACAACGCACAAATAAAACAAATACATTTATTGGAACTATGTAATGAAATAAAACAAAACATTAATAAAGTTAAAACTCCTAATAAAAAGTTCATAGCAACTTTCACAGCCGCCGTTTGACGAGAACTTATTCTCAATTCCAGTCTCCAGTCGTAGTAAGAATGCCTGCATTCGTAGTAAGTCCATTGATAAATCACGTGCTGTTTTAGTGCGTGGCCGTGTATATGAACTGCACACATGTAAGATTATATCGTCGTGTGCGTGTCGTTTAGTCCAGGCCTAAGCCCGGTGCTATTGGCTGGCTGAAAGTATGAATGAATGCCAGTGTGGCAATTTTGTTGAAAATTCCCTTTCTTTTATTTTAGTGGTAAAAAAACCAGGTTGATATTGTCATTTTTGCACCTATCAAAAAAGTTAAAGTAACTAAAAATGTAAATAAAAACTGCATGTTTTTTCACTTTATTGTTTATTCAAGGATTTTTTTCTATTTGAATTTTTTGAAATTTCGCTTTTATTTTTGGGGAATTAAGAAAATGTGTTTTGGCAACCCAAAATCGTACTGTCAGAGTCAGTAACCTGGCAGATAATTACTATTTTCGAAGTCTTATTGTTTGTTTATAATACAAGTCGTACGAAAACATCGCAAAAAGTTTTTGAAACTAACGTAGTGTGAATATACATAATAAGTTAATAGTTTGTTTTTGCAAGAGTGTTTAAATTAAGTGAGGTTAAGTGTTTTGTTTTTAATGTTCTTAAACCGGTGGTCATGTCTGTGTTCGAAGATAAAATCAGTAAATAGCTAGAATAACCCGGAAATATGATGATTCATCTTATAAAAACAAGCGGATCGTGTGAAATAGGTCCAAATCTTCGAATCTTTGTTGAATAAACAATGGACATTGTGATAAATAAGCTTAGATGACAAGTTTGGTGAGTTCTTGCATTTATATTTTTGTTTTCTGTCTTATATTAAACTTTTACTTATGTAGTTCTTATCCTTAAACATTAAACGCACAGTACCTATTTGTCTTATATTTTAAGTAGGTATATTTTAGCGTTCTCGAAAACTAAACAATTTCGTTTGAATTTGCTGTATGGATGTTTGCGGTGTCGAAAAATCGATCAAGCTAGTCAGGATTGGGAGCGTCGTAGACGGTTTTTTAAAAAGAAATAAAAATTAAGAATTAAATTAACTTTTAATGCGACACGTGTTAGCAGATTGGGATGCGTACACGGAGTGTCCTAACGTCTAAACTTAGAGTCTAGCAATACATGTTTATCTTAAAGGGAATTATGAAAGCACAGCAGTTCTGCCTGCTATTATGCTGACATGCGCACTATTTGTACTGGTTGTGCTTCCATAACTCCTCCCTCACCAAGTGCGAAATTATCGGTAATATTTGGATTCCGATGATTTCGCAGACCTTGAATTGAACAACACATTTTTTTCCAAAGCATTACACTAAGACATGTTATAACTAAAATTACATAGAGTAGTATAGTAGCTAAGCTAACACTATTGGTTTTCACTGCACTATCACTTTCCACTATTTCACTGTGTAACGAGTAGGACAGATGCTTCAAATCGTCGAAATTAAGGTGGTTTAGGTTCACTGTCTTGTTCCAATTAACAGATGTTTCCTTTAATTTAGGTAGAGCAGCAACCGGAATTGCCTGGTATTGTATTTTTCCTGTACTATATTGCCTTTTATGTAGTTTGATGTTTTTTAAATAAACACTGCATTTTCCGTTAATTTCCAATATATATGTGCCCTTGATCGGTTTTCGGATAATATTATCAGCACATGTTTCGGTAAGTATTATTTCATCTCTTGTATAAATTATCCATTGCAGGATATCAATTGGCTGAACTTTAAGGCTTTCCAGGTTAACTACCAAGGGTTTACATAGACTGAGGTTTGAAGCAAAATTCATCAATTGCTCTATGCACGTACTTTCAGGATACAATACGGCATCGTTTTCCTTGCACAGGAACTGGTTGGCTGCAATCTCTTCGCACGGGCTGGCTAGCGGTAAGTATATAGGACCTTTCACCATAAGGTAAGGGTATTTGGGAATTATAGCAGTAGTTATACGATTTTCATGAAGAATTGGTAATGCATAAATTTTGAAATAGTTGTATGTATTTTTATCTATTAATGGGATTTCCATAATGAATGTTATTTGGTTTTCTTTAACATAAGCTTTAACAGACATAATTCTCTCGAACATAAGTAAGGTTTTTTCAGTAACAGGGTATATTAAGCTTTCAGTCTTAGAAATATTATTTAACAGTGATAATAATTCAGATGGGTCAATAATGGATTGATGTACAACAGACACTTTTGTAAATGATAGCGCAGTTTCGATTTCATTTAAAACTATATATATTGTCCTAAAATTATTTAAAAACATATCAAACATACTTAAGACATACGTAGAGTATATAGAGTTATTTTCCTTAGTGCCTATATTTTTAACAATTCTCTCAATGCGTTTCATGCGTTCGTCCAGAATAAGTGTGTTTTCCTGTAGAGATGTACTTTTATTAGAAATGGAATCAAGCATTTTTGAAATGATAGTTATTTTCCTATCTGTGTGAGTTTGGCCAATTTTGAGTTGAGATATTTGAGTGTCATATTTAATAGCATCCTCATGGGCTAGATTACCGGTTAGTGTTTTAATAATAGAACCAAGAGGGTCAATGAGGCCGCGTTTAAAACGTTTTGATGGAATAAGCTGCCTGAATTTCGTGGCTGTCGAGTTACGTAAGTATTCAACTTGTAATTTCATATTTTGGAACTCATTTACGTATGGCTTGTGTATGTCAACTATATTACTAAACTCCTTATATCTATTAATATTATATACTAAATCATCATTTATTTCCTTAAAATCTAATATTTTAACTATGGTCCACTTATCTTTCTCTACTACTGCCTGCCCTTGCTTAACAGGAAGTATGCCTGGGTTATTTTTAATTTCTTGAAGTTGAAGGCCCTGGATCTTGATCACGATGTTCAAGATCACGATGATCCGCCACGACCTGTGGAGGGCGTTTAACGTTTTTAAGAGGCACTTTTGTTTGTCTTTTTCCTATTTGAACTGGTACTACGTTCCTATCCATTTGTCCTGTTACCTTTGCTTTATGGTATCTGGGTTTGTCTTTACTTTTTCTTATATTAATATCTTTTACAAAAATACTGTCTTCTTTTTGTATATTTAACTTAGTTTCACCACCTTTATTTTCTCTAGATTTTTGTTTGGATTCAAGTATCTTTTCAGCTATGTACCTGTACAGGTATTTTGTACGCTTTGCATGATCTTTTACTAGTTGTTGGGTATATGCCTTTTCTACGTCTACGTCAAATATTTTACCGGAGTCTGTATGTCCAAATGTTACTTCGAAAGGTGTTAATCCTGTAGTTGAGTGTATAGTATGGTTGTATGCCATTATGGAATAGGTCATAACAGAAGCCGCGTCTGTACATTTACGTTCATATTTAGCAAGTCTATATATTTCTATAATCGTAGAGTGAAACCGCTCTACGATTCCTGTAGAATTGGGATTGTTTGGCGTTGTTATATGGACCTCTATTTTGTACATAGCTAAAAGCTCACGCATCAGTTCGTTGTTAAATTCAGTGCCAGGGTCACAGGATATTTTCTTAGGCACACCGTATATTGAAAAGTACTTTAATAAGGCTCGCGCTACTTCCGTCGTTTGTCTACTTGGGATTTCGATGGCCTGTCCTAATTTACTGAAAGCATCTACTAGTGTTAAATAGTATCTCTTTTCTATAGTAAATAAGTCAATAAATATTTCCTGAAAAGGTGAATCTTGCGTTTGGGTTAATTGCAACATCGGTTTTATGGGTTTTCTATCGTACTTCATTTTTTTACAAGGCTCGCACATATTTATTACTGCTGCTACAGTATCCTGCATGTTTTCCCAGTAGTAGTTTCTACGAATCCTAACTATGGTTTCTTTAATTCCCCTATGGCATGTTTTTCCTTCGTGGTGCTTTAATATAACTGCTTTTTGTTCATTCTCATCCTCTATGTATATTACTCTATCTGTGCATTCAAAGAATTCTACAGAATCTTTCTTGAAAATTTCTATTATAACTTTAGTAAATAACCTTCTATGTATTTCGCTTTCGAAGTATATAAAATATTTGCGCTTGGGTACAATATATTCTTTTAGAAATTGTTTTATTAATTCTTCATTATCTAATGGGAGAAATACTTCTAATACTTTTTGGTTTTTTCTAGACAAATTTTGAACTTGTAATTTATTTTGAAACCAGGAAAACACTAATATTTGGTTTGGTTTAGTGTCAATTGCCTCTCTTAAGATTGGGATCCCGGATGAGTCCGGTTCTCTATTGGACGCTACAGTACTTGTTCTACTACTACTAGTTAATGAGCGAATAGGGAAATTTTCTTGAAATAGGTCTTCTGGCGTAGTCACATTAGAGTCAGAGTCAGGAATCGATATTATTTCTATTTCATTTTCTTTTTCAGGCTTGGTGGTAAATTTTTCGAGTTCTTTTAATTGTTTTATTACTTTTTGTATGTCTGACTCGTCTACATTAACATCCATTGATACATCGTCTTCAGAATCTATGGCATTGACTTTTATACGTGACAGTGCATCGGCATTACTATTTTGTTTTCCATTTTTATAAATAATTGTAAAGTCATACTCCTGAAGGCGGAGGCGCCAACGAGTCAGTTTACTGTTTGGTTCTTTTAGAGAATATAGCCAAGCAAGAGGCCTGTGGTCTGTGTAAATTTGGAACTTTTTCCCGTATAAGTATGGTCTGAAGTGTTTAACAGCCCAAATAATAGCTAAAAGCTCTCGCTCTATTGTGCTATACCGTGTTTCTGTGTCGCTAAGTGTGCGACTCGCATATGCAACTGGTTTGTCCGCTCCAATAGGCCCTTGGGATAAGACAGCACCGAGCGCTACATTAGAGGCATCGGTTGTTAAAATGTAGGGTTTAGTAGAGTCGGGGTATTGTAACAAGGGGGCAGAAGTAAGTACTTCTTTGCATTTATTAAAGGCTTCTATGTAGTTTTGGTCTATTATAATTTTGTTTCTTTTCTTTAGACAATTTGTTAAGGGTTGAGTAATTCTCGCAAAATCTTTAATAAATTTTCTATAATATCCGACGAGGCCAAGGAAACTTTTGATTTCTTTTGTTGTTTTAGGGAGAGGATATTTGAGAATAGCTTCGATTTTATCGTTATTTGGTTTTAGACCGTTTTTTGTGATCGTATGTCCTAGGTACAGAACTTCTTTACGTAGAAATTCGGATTTGTCCAATTGTACTTTTAGGTTAGTCTGTCGTAGTCTGTCAAAAACGGCTCTAAGTTTCTGTAGGTGCTCCTGTAGGCTGGAAGAAAAGACAATTACATCATCGAGATATATAAGGCAATGTATTCCTTGAAGACCTCGCATGATGTTGTCCATTGCGCGTTGAAACGTCGCCGGAGCTGTTTTAAGTCCGAAAGGCATTCTTAAGAACTCATAATGCCCGTTTTGTGTGCTGAAAGCAGTTTTCGGTATGTCGTCTTTATTTAGTTCAATTTGATGGTAGCCACTAGCCAAGTCTAAGGTTGTAAAGTAAGTGCTCTTACCGAGTTTATCAAAAAGGTCAGTTATGTTAGGAAGGGGATATCTATCATCTGTCGTAATATCGTTAAGTCTTCTGTAATCAATCACCATTCTGTATTTTATTTCGCCAGAAGCATCAGGCTTTTTAGGCACAAGATGAACTGGTGAACTCCAGGGAGAAAAGGACTCCTGAATTACGTTATCATTTAAAAGTTTTTCAACTTGCCTATTAATTTCTGCTGCTTGGGCTGGGGCTTGTCTGTATGGTTTGGTATAAATTGGATCTTCATTTTTCGTTCTAATGCAATGTTTTACCTGATTAGTAAAGCTTAAAGGTATTTTGTCACAATAGAATATATCTCTGAATTCTTCACATAACTTTTGTATACATGCCTTTTCCTCATCATTCATGTGGTCTAATCGTAATTTATTTAAATTATCACGCAGTAATTGGTCAGTCTCTATTTTTAAATTATCTATGGAATTAACAAGGCATTCATTTTCATTATATTTACTCACTACAAAAGGCTTTGTGACACATAGTTCTACAGTTTCATCGGATGTATTTTGAATAATGGTTGTTGCGTAACCATTAATACATTTCACTAGTGCAGTGGGCATCCGCACTCCTTTATAAAATTCAATGTAATTTAGTATTCCTACACCATTCATCATATTAGTTGGTATTTTTGCCCGAGTTTCTGTTCGTGGAGGAAGTAGTACAGCATGTATAACGTTAACATCCATATCCATACATAAAGGTATTTCTGCTGTCTTCGTTACCAAGACACGTCTTTTTAAATCTATGACGGCTTCTAACTGCCTTAAAAGATCGTTTCCTATCAACCCGTCGTAAAGTGAGTCAACGTTATATACGTAAAATTTATGGTGGTCTGTGCTTTGAAATATAGGAAATAAAGGAATTTGTATTACCTGATTATGTTTACTTGAGGCGTGTGTGCTAACTACTTCGAATGGTTCGTATGAAATATAGTTAGAGAAATATTGATGTGCTTTTCTAGGATGTATAAATGAACGAGTACTACCTGTGTCAATCATGAACTTACCTTCTATATCCGGTATGTATATATGTGGTAATTTTAATTGTACATTGTTATAATTTAACATTATTCTTTCAGGTGCTGGTCTGTGGAGGCCCGCATATAAAAATTTTCTACTTGTGAGATAGGTTCCGCCGTCTGGTTGCTATTATCATTATTTTCTAACTCTATGTTAGGGTTTTCAGTACCCGAATCTACCGGAGAAGCGTTTTCTTCGCATGGGAAATATGCACCAACATCATAATAGTATCCCACGGGATTTGTATAATAATCGTCATAAGGATATAATAATTCTAATTCGTTAAGAGGAAAACCTTGCTGAGGTGCTTTTTGAGGAGCAGTTCGCATAGTTACATCTGTGTTATTCGGTGGAGGTTTATTCTGTAAATTTTGTTGTGGATTAATATTACCAAATTGTTGTGGAGGCATTGGTCGCATTTGTTGGTAGCCAGGGGGCCTATAACCGAAATTAGGTCGATATCCAAACTGGAGTTGCATTGGCACATAGTTTTGTTTATTAGCACCAATTTGGCCTGGGTGTGGAGCCTTATTAGGTGCGATTCCAAAATTAAATTTGGGAGTAACACCACTATTATTTTTAAATGGTTGATTTTGTTGCATCATCGGAAGTCTGAAGCCTGTAGGCTGTTGAGGTATACCAAATTTAAAAGATTGCTGAGGCGGCATCGTTCCGCTAGGCTGTGGTTTCGGATTATGGTTTAAGTTTAACATTTTACCGCGCATGTGATACTGCTCGTAGAAATTAATTTCTTCTAAAACTAAAGACAAGGCCTGTTCTAAGGTCTGCGGGTTCTTCAGACGCACGACTCGTACCATATTTTCGGGTAAATTATATAAAAATACCTGAAGGGCCGTATTATTATAAATCGCAGTCTTACTAACTCGTAAGTTTTTATCGTTGATCTGATTAACTTTAGATAATAAAACAGATTTTATTGATTGAATCCGTGCGCAAAAATCGGTGTGACTCTCATTATTTTTAATCTTTAACGTCTCTAATTCTATGGCCAAACATTCTTCGCTTCGTGGATCACCAAAGTGTATCTCAAGCAATTCTTTGAATTCCGCCCACGTCTGGATGTCTAAGCGCTCGCTTATCAGCGCTGCTGCATCGCCCGTTAAGCGGCTAGTCACAACATGCATTAGATATTCCTGTTGTAATTCGGATGATTTAAATTTATCAATTATGTACTCACATTTACGCAAAAATAAGTTTAGATGGCGTTTGTTCCCATCGAAACATGGCAGAATTTTGTATAACTCATTAGGTATGAGCTTAATTTCCGACATTTTTGTTAATATTTAAGTCAAAATAAAATGCTTTAAAGAATTAACTCTATGAACTCTACTACTTAACTCTACTCTATTTATTACAATAACTAATTATCTATACTATCTATAACTATTACTTATATTAAAACTCAATAAGGTTCAAATGGTACAATTAACTGAAGTGAGTAATTTTACTTTCATGTGTATTTTAACACTTGTATAAGTACTAATTTTAATTAATTTAAGAAAACCAAATAAGTAAGTCAAAATGGAAAATGTCCAATTCCAAGTTAACAAGGGATATGATGGATGAGGGGTATAGAAAGGAGGTGAAAAGTCTACTCACCAGCCTGCCTCGCCCATCTCCCGGCTCCTCGCCCTCAGCTCCTCGTCGCTGACGATATTTGTTGGTTCGTGGATCACCTCGCCGTACACCACGCGCGCCGTGTGAAGTTCGGAAAAAGTCTTATTCGCGGAAAATCACTTTACAAACGCGGGACAGCTTCACCAGGTGATCCTACCGGCTGCGCCAGTCAGGATTGGGAGCGTCGTAGACGGTTTTTTAAAAAGAAATAAAAATTAAGAATTAAATTAACTTTTAATGCGACACGTGTTAGCAGATTGGGATGCGTACACGGAGTGTCCTAACGTCTAAACTTAGAGTCTAGCAATACATGTTTATCTTAAAGGGAATTATGAAAGCACAGCAGTTCTGCCTGCTATTATGCTGACATGCGCACTATTTGTACTGGTTGTGCTTCCATAACTAGCTTGTTCCCATATCTGGGAAAACTCGTTTTATCAAATTTTCAAAATTCATAAAGATTTACAAGCACAATACGAAGTTACGAACGTCTAATTTCGTCGCCGAAACTCCGACTTGCGTGGCCAGTTATTTCAAGCGCTGGTGGCTGCCGTAGGTACTGATGACCGAGAGAGGGATCATCAATAAAAAAAAAAATGTCGGTTATTTTTAGGGGATTCCTATTTTTAGCAGCAGTTTTGTATTGCATTGTTTTTTTTCGTCAGTGTGTGTTGCCTACGTTGTGCTGAAATCCACGGCACGCCGCTGATTCGAACCAGTAATTCCTGAGATTAGATTAGCACGTTCAACCAAACAAACTCTTTAGCGTTATAATATTAGTACAGATCTGAACTAAACATACAGGTCTTTTCAGCCTTTCTAGCTTGATTGAGTAACAAACCTTCATCCATTCATTCACAATTTCGCATTGATAAGTATATAGGGAGTAAGGATGACATCAGTCACATTTATATCTAAGTGATACCATCACTCCACGAACAAAATAATAATAAATTAGACAAAGACCCCGCATCCTGTCTACTTCTAAACGGTACTTCTGAACATTAGACCTCGTACTAACTACCAAATTGTAAGGTCACTGGCACTGTGGTGAGAAAATCAGTGGTCGTTTTAGAGGGTCTTTGTTCTTGGGCAAAGGTTGCTTCACTGAAATCTTTGGGTCTCTTTATACGGCTATATAATCAATTCGGATGATAACATCGCAACCGTTTTAACCGTATACAAATTAATAAATAGAGAAGATTCAAATGAAACAGCGTCATGGTTCTAAACAAGGACATTTTTCAGGCAGATACCATAGAACGCTACCAACTAGGATCATAAAATCCAAAATGACCAACTAGACCAAAAACAAATCCATATTTTGACCTTACTTATGATAAAAGTGCTCCAGAATCCAAGCCACAAACCCAAGTGGTGCAAAACATCATATATTATTTGTAGTACCTCAAACTCATATTCTGATAATTTCAACAGAACATCTCTCCGTAATCCTCATGATACCGTATTATTCGAAATGACAACGGAACCCCGCGGGGGTAAGAGCGCAGACATCTTTAATATCGCGAATATTTCCCTCCCATACATACATGATATTATGTAATGATATTCGGAGACAAAATTGACTTTGGATAACATTGAAATGTACGTGAAAAACGTGATATTGTCATCGGCGAAGACGGTTTGACGCGAACGTAAAATCTTAGATTCATTTAGGGATTTCGGCTTAGCTGAGATTAGGGTCACGTCACAATATAAATAAGGTGCCAAATAGTTTATTGAAGCATTATGCCTACTCAAATTTTTTTCTTGAAGAACACTAGCCAGCATGTGGTGACTGCCGAAAGTTTCAGTTTCACGTATCACTGAATTTCATGCTGGTATTTATCAAGAGGCAAAGCAAGCTTCAGAAAAATCAACTCAGGACCGATTTACTAGCCGGAAAACACATGTATGTCTGACGTAAAATTCATTTATCTATAGTAAACATCCTCACACGACCACTACTGACCACAAATACCAGACATAATGAGTGGTGATGTACTCGATACACGGCCATATGAATTAAATTGTATGAATCCTTCCGATAAAGTAGGTAATAGATAATTACGTTGTTATGGTGTTAAAGGAAAACTTGATCATTAAATAATGAATTTACATAAAATATTCTATTAGTTAGGTAATAAAAGTGTGACATAATTTATAATTTTATGAATTATCTAAACAAAAAGTTCTTAGTACATATAACAAATTAGTAAATCAAAACTGTTATTGTTTTATTTCCCTGAAAATTAATTTCAAAAATACGTCCTTTAATTTTATACTACACTAGCAAACCCGGCGAACTCCGTTTCGCCACCAGATGGCTTCGTTTTTTTTCCTGAATTTTCTTTGCTATAAACCTCACGGAGCCCGAGACCTTTCCAACGAATGCAAAACCGTGGAAATCGGTTCGTGCGTTCTGGAGTTATAGCGTCGGGAAGGAAAACCCGACTTATTTTTATACATATAGTAGAGAAGATAAGGGTATCGCCGAATTGGGTCGTAAGTGAAAACTTCGAGGTATGACCTACGTCACGTCACAGTGGCCTAGATAACTAGATCATGTAGTTGGAGCAGGTGTCAGCATCAATTTCGTTCCCAGGGTCATATTACACGTATCGGGGTGAAGCTAACAAAAACAACGAAAGTGTTTCTTCTCCACTCGATTGGAGAATCGGAGGTTGAAAGGTATCGATGTTTCGGACGCTTAGCGCAAGTGGCGTTTCGTGTACTGATTTCTGTTTCATTATTATTTAATCCATTTGTGTATTGGCTTTTGTGGAACTAATGATATTGGCATGATAGGTTTTGGTTGAATGGCTCGAATGAGCGGCGAATAGAGATTTATGGAAAAGCCGAAGGCGTGCCATTAGGGGCATGCATTACTGGGTAATTCACTCTTACACTAATTCAATAAGAGGAAGAGTTGTTGGCATAACCTGTTCTTATATTCTTGAACAGTTCTGAGAAACTGGTCTTCTAATCAGGAGATCAGTTTCTTTGTCATCATTGATTGGACCTACTTCTTCATCATCACAGCCCGGAGTAGATAGATTGATTTCATGTACTTGTATCACGAACTGTCATAGAAATCATAACATGGATAAACCTTTTTCCCGGGATTTCATTTCGTTCATTTTTAACCGATTTGGCTGAAATTTAAAATAAAGATGGCTTTATACCCTATGTCTTCATCCTACATTGTTCTCTCTTTAAAATCTCTTTAAAATCCGGGAATCCCATATTTATGTAAAAGTTTCAGGTAATTGACGCCAAATCAATTTACTTACTCATCATACTCGAGACCAAACAAAAAGTTTTATGGTCTTGCCAAAGTATAAACACGGGAAGTAGGTTATCTTCATACAAACGCACCGCGCGCGGCTTGTATGTGTGCGCCATCGTATCTATGCGTCGCCGCACGCACACTTAACAAAATCTCGAGCGGTTTCGAGTAGCGCCAGTCGGGGCTAACACTGCACGAGGTTCGCGCGTCACGGCTTTTCGGCACCACTAAATGAATGAAAAATGTCTGATATTCGCAAGAAAAAGTATTGCTGTGTGTTTGGGTGTATTAATAATTCATCAATTCTAGAATTGTCTCTGTTCAGATTACCTATTGAACGGAAAAGGAGAGCTTCTCACTTATACTAGCATTATTTTTTTATACTATGGTCTTGCTATGTGCGTGGGTCGATTGTAGGAACGAGATACTCGTAACTGAAAACGCGTGACGTAAGTAGAAATATAACAATGAATTCATGTTATAACCGCTTCAAAAGCCTCTCTCTAGTAATATGTTACAGGTACTTTCTACCAGCACATAATTAACGTTAAAGACGTACGTCTGAAAATTATAATTTCAATGTGGAAGAAATAACAGACATACTTGATGTTGTTTCAGACACACTTGAGTGAATGTTTCTAAACGTTTGGAACCACTTTATGCAAAGTTCTGTTAAGTTATTGTAATTAATTTACTTGCGTGATGTTCAGGGGTATAAAGGGCTTGTTACTTAGGAGTTTGAATTTTGATACCTGGAGATGTACAGGCAGATGTTAGTATTCTCCAACTGTGTAAGGGCCGGGTCTCAACCCTAATTATCCCATTTTCTAGAAACTCTGTGTTTTGGTATATATTGTTTACTGAGTATTCAGTTCGAAAAAAACTCACAAGTAAAATTTAAGATATAATTTTCTGTTAAATATGGTTTTTTATTATGATTTTCATAGTGCGGTCATGTTATATAACATTTTACATACATTTGTAGTGTTATATAACAATGTTATATAACATTGTTACATGGTCTGTACGCACCTTAACACGACAAAATTACTTTTGAATTTTACTACGAATATACATAAAAATATTCTCATCACAGTTTTACTTATCTGTCGGGTAAGTTTCGGGTTTTTCAGATGTCAGATGTCAATGGGAGGATTTCATAGGGATTTCCCTCGATATAATAAGACAGATAGACGGATGAGCATAAAGATAAGACGTCATGTCAAGTGTGTGAACCCTGGAGACAATAGGCGTATTCAATTTGACGTGTAGTCAAATCTCGTGTCAATTGCCACGGTTTTGGATATTTTTGTCAATAAATCTACAGATACAAAGAAAAGCTACAGACTTCGCAGGATTGCTGGCTGTCTAAACAAATAAACCGTGATCCTGGAACATAAAGGGCTATTGAAGGAAAACGGTGGATTTTTTTTTGTCAGTATGAATGAGTCAGACAGTCCCTATAGCTCCATGGATAGAAGGAATCATTTGAAGATTTCTTCACGCTAAAAATGTATAGATTTCTCAGTTAAATCTGCATTCATCTCATCCTATCAAAGTCTACTGAAATGAATCCTTTACCGCTAATACAAATTATTCCTAAAAATCACGGTCAGTATATTCGTTCTCGCTATTCTCTGAACCCATCAGACCGATTTTAATTAAATTAAATAATGTAATGTGTATTTTTTAGAGACCACCCGGAAAAGTCATCAAGTCCCCGACATAGAGATGTGAGCTTTTTTATTTTTTTAAGTGTACAAAATTGACACTCGGGAGTGTTTTTGGGTGTCAAAAAGCACTATCCTGTGGAACAAACCTGCCTTATTTTTGCTGTCGTGGGGAAACCTTCAAAAGGCGCCCGGTCTTTGGGGATAAGACCGGGGAGTGTGGGATTTGTACCTAAAAAAATTGAAAGACTATTCCCAGCTTCAAATATTGGATAGTTTTAGACCCAAAAGAGGGTGGTGTTGAAAACTGATCCCTAGTTTAATAATTATGAACTTGATAACTTTTAGTGTGTGTATTAGCGAGTTTATTCTTATCATTTTGTAGAGAGTATCTATTTAAAACCCAACACTACTTACACGTGTAGCTACTTACTATTCCAAGGGGTTCTTTTGTATACTACCTATTGTGTGTGTTCGAAATAATTGTATATTTTTAGCTGTTCATCAAAATGAGTCCTCCCTCACAAGGTGGAGTGAAAGGGACTGCCAAGCTCTTACTGACCAAAAATCCACGTTGTTCCTTGGTTTATCTTTTTGAGTTCCAGGGCCTCGATATCCTGATTGGATAGGCCCGCGACTCTGGCAGGCTTTTGGCCTTATAGAGGGGCCGATATCATTGCAAAATATTTTCTTATAACACAGAACCTTCCATTTCGACCCAATTACTGTTCCAGAACAATCTGGCGCTAAGCCACATAAATAGAAGAGACAAGACCAAAGCAACAAAAACGAATTATCTAACAAGGTCAATTGGATCTTTCCTTAAAAGATTCGTTTATATAAATTGTGTTCATTATTTATTCAATGGCGTCTTATAAGAATATGGAAGTACCAGACTTGATTCACTTTATTACAGATCGTAATACTTTGGCGAACATTTCTAGCAATTTTGTTTCCAATAATGTTTAGGAAAAGAAAAGAAGTGGAGTAGATACGCGGTGTAAGCAGACGCGGATCCAGCCCTCAAAAGGTTGTGGGCACACGGCACAGCCAACCAAAATCGGTCTAGTGCAAGTTGGAGTATAAATGGTGCATTCCTACAAAGGAAATTTTAACAAAAATACATGAAGTTGTTGGTATTGTTCAAAGCTGATAGACAAAGGCAGGACTAGACATTGACAAGTCTTCGTAGGAGAGCAAGCGCAGTGAGCTCAAAAAATTGGAGTTTTCTGGGTAAAAAATCAAAAATACAGAATCAGATTTTTTTAGTTTTCCGGATCGCTAAAAGGCTATTATTCATTAGAGACGAATGAATGAATGAATGAATGAATGGTCAGGGTAAGTAGGGTTGTGGGCATGCTCAATTGCCCACTACGGTGGATCCGCGCTTGGCTGTTAGTATCGTTGATGGTAGCGGTCTGTAGTTTCTGACTAGCCTATGGGAAATCAGCTCATCATCTTCCTGTTCTTATCCCATTTTACTTGGGGTTGGCGCAACATGTTTTCTTCTTCCATTCTCCCCTATCAGACATCACAGTATCATTTACTCCTTTTTCTTTGGCCTTTCATCCATTTTTTTTTTGGCCTTCATCTTCCTCTCCGTCCATACTCATCACTCTCTTAGTTACATGAGTGTTATCCCTCCTCATCCCATGTCCATACCAAGATATTTATACCCTTTCACATTTTCTGTGACAGGCTCCACTTTCAAACTTCCCCTTATATCTACATTCCTTACTTTATCCATTCTTGTCATTGATCATTTGTTCTGTGTCTGGGTGTAATTTATCTATAATATGTATGTATTTATAAATATATAAGTATGTTTATCAGTTGTCTAGTACCCATAACACAAGCTCTGCTTAGCTTGGGACTAGATGGCGTTGTGTGGTAGTTGTGAAATATTGTCACTCCATGCATCCATCTCAACATCCACATCTCCGCTACATGCAATCGTTTCTCATACATCTTTTTCACAGCCCAGCATTCCGATCTATACAATACGACATTGGCCGACGACTAAGTGCGCTAAAAAAGAAATGAGTTTATTCATGCATGGAATACACGATTTGCATTTTGCTAAAATAACTGTATTTCCACTCAAAAAACATTTGTCATAACTTCCAATAGTTCTATAAATTCATAATAATTATGCTAAAAACGAAATGACGAAGCGGGAATAACAAAAATCGAAATGAATTATGGAATGCCTAATACGTGCTGACGTGGTAGGTACCTTCTACAGTCCTTTATATTCCTTGTACAATATGGGAGGAATTACCATATTTGGCTACGTCGACGTAATATAGAATCTGTATGTATTTCATAAAGACTTTGTACATAATGTATTACGGGCTCATATTGTTAATTCAAACATAAATTGCCTGAAGATTTATGATGAAGTTATAATGCTATTTAGGTCTAGTAGTTTCCTTGGAAGAGCCTTCCTGTTTTTCGTGGAAAGTACCTATCTTAAAATTTCTAGTTATTATTCTTGTAAAGTTTTAATAGGTCGAAATAATTATTAGCTTTTCAGTGGCAATTTCATTCCGAGCATTCAAAAATTCGGTGACAACTAGCAGATATTATCCGATAATCTGTACTCGGCCTACGTGGTAGATTACAAGATTATAACACAATACCTCTCACTCTAGAGAGAAAGCCTGTGTCCCAGCAGTGGGACCATAGAACTCATGTGGCCCCAGCATCTATTGGCACCAGCAGTAGTAACGTAGAACGTATGTGAAGTGTCTGGTTGCCTATTTTGAAGATCAATGCAGTTGCGTTATTCGCCAGAGTCAACGGTGAAAATATTAATTTTCCTGTAGGTATGTAGAATTCTAGTACATAAAGGTTACTTTCCAGACAGGCATGGCCTTCAAAAGCTAGGTGGGTAGACAGTATAGGTACGGTGGCAGTATAACAAAGTTTGGTTAATTGACTCACGTGGAACCCAGCGCGGCTCCAGTGTGTGCGTTCCGGCTCCTCCCTAACCCTGCGCTGCCACGCCGCCCTGAAACAACACATATATCTTTATAGTAGACTGTTGACAACAAACATATTATATTATGTGGTAGGGAAACTCTATTAAGGAAGAAACGCGAAGGTAACCCGCGAAATACAGATTGGCAATTTTCAGAAAATGTGAAAATTATTTCAAGTTGTACTCGTATGTTGATCAAAATGTGATTTGGGTCCGTAACAAACATGTACTCGTATCTTCTAAAACAATAAGTATTCATCAATACATTTCTCTTCGAGTTCATATTTTCTGATATCATGACAATTCAGGGCGATTCTTTAACAGATAGCTGTATTGGTGATGTTCAGTTCCGTCGATAAGTTTCCCTATGTATGTTTCTTTATTAAAATACAAGTTCATACTGAGCTACAAAGTACAAAAAGCGGAACCTACCACAGCACTTCTCCCTTATAAACACAACTATACCTCGGCAGTAATCAGATTACTACACGAGTACCGAGACCAGCGCAGCGGTCGCTAATGGAAACAACAGCACCCTTTAACGCTCCACAAACATTGTTTCTAGTAATTTCACCCTTGACATTTAGAAAAATGTAAGTAAATAGAGAGCATTTTCATTTAACCTCAAATTGTTGAACATTTCCAGATCGAGAGCCACGCTTCTGCATGCTCAAGTCCAATGCTTTTGTTGTCGATAGCCTATTGTTATTGAAAATGTTTCCATATTTTTCCGGAGCTTGGATATAAAACAAAGCTTGCGTCCCGATACAGTTATAACATGAACAATAATGAAACGAGTGACACAAACAATATGTTTTCTCGATATTTTAAGAGAGTGGTCTGCACCAGAGTCCATTCAGACTGAAATTAAGATATAACGCAACGTTTTATCTCATCATTGTTTTTCATGTTTTAACTGTATTGGGGCGCAAGCTTCGCGTGTAACGTAACATAAAGCCTGCTCTACCCAACTCGCGAAGTTGCCCCGACGAAGTACTCGTCGAAGTTGAACGAAGTCCCGAAGTATGTGACTACACACTCGTGCAACTTCGCGAGGAGCTCATTGAGCCCTTTGTTTGACTCGAACGCAAAAACCGACAACAAATGTAAGTCGCCCGAAGCGAGCCGAAGTTGCACGAAGCGAAGCGAAGTGCCCTTCTACACTATCGTATTCGGTCAACTTCGACCAACTTCGCGAGTAGTGTAGAGCAGGCTTAACAGATGCGACTTTGAACATTACATTATAAAACTACCTCCCTGACTGACGAACATTTGCGTGGTAATGCAACATTTAATTACAAGTGGAGCTCATTGATGTTACAAGATGTATCAAGGTATTAAACATTGTAATATCATTACAAGGTGCGCATTGTATTGCTCGGTTCTCCTCTTTCACTGATGTTAAACTCGATTTGTATCATTACATTGTGCGCGCTATAATGCTCGATTATCCTCCCTTACTAATGTAATGCTCGAATCTGTAACGACTGTAACGTTACATTACAGATGAATGCTGAAAATAAACATTTGAATATTTTGTGAATAAGTACTTAACTTTGTGCCTACTGCCTTTCAACTTTTCCATCACTTTGTTAAGTCCGTAACTTGTAAACACAATTAACCGCCTGTCAATTCAGGCCAAACTTCAAAACAAGCTCTATTATAAAGGTTGTTCAGTATTATGAATACAATATTGTGTTACTTTACTTGTATTCTATAATAGCCAAGTTCTAAAAATAAGTACGTCACTCATAATTTCGCGGGTTCTCCCAGTGGAGAACAAAGATAATGAGATGGCACGTCATATATTTTACATTCGTTGACACTCGCAAAAATAAACACGTGTTGCCGTGTGGGTGGACCCTTGTACATGTATCTACTATCTATCTAGGGAGAAAATTTAACGAGCTAATTCGACTTTACGACCCTTTTACTTTAGAATCAGCCTTCAAGTTTTTATCGGTATTTCAATTATGTATGCTAAACCCCCCTGTGTTTTATTTCGTTCAGTTTACTTATTTCACTTGCTCACATTGAAACATTCCGTCTTTCTCGCGTCGCAAACATATAGAAAATGATGTTGGAGACCTGGTAGACGTCAGATATCCGGAATCGAGCTCGAGACGTAGGTATACCTTTCTGTAACACTCTACAAGTGTACTATATTTCTTGCTCATCATTTTCTTGCTAGACATTTTATACAACTTTTTACCTGAAAGCAATGTGAACTGAAAACCTAAAAGGTCAGCTTTATTTAGACTTTCGGGTATGAAAACTTTAGAATCAGACCTTTCATAGGTCTTACTGACAAAAGATATTTGGAAGGTCGACTCAAAAGAAATAAGGGCCAAGAATTCCGTAACCACGCAAAGAAAAGCGAATGCTATTTCAATAATAAGGATACTCACTAGATATTCATTAATATTCTTAGGTCCTGAGGACTTCAAAAGATCGAGTGTCAATTAAATTCCTTGGAGGTTTAATTATAAATTGGATGGGGGGAAAGAACGTAAAATTCTTTTTAGCGATAACTAGGCCGGTTCTCTTACTGCCCATGAAAATGCTTTAACTCTTTTCCAATAAAGCTTTTCAACGCGAATCAAGTTTGTTTTCTAGAACGCCACGTACCGTATCTTTGAATATTATGAGTATTACCCACGATTAGCTTATTTTTTACAGATATTCAAACACAACTAGGTCACCATTTGCGTAACATACATTTTCATGATTAAGAGATCTTTGTTATTTTGACGGTGTCAAACAATGTATCGTCAAAGAGAGTCATTATTCAAATTAGTCGATTTTACATAATTATTTTCAATAGAATTCACTTGACGGAACGAAGTTACGCTTCACAAAACGTAATCAGAACGTTCTCGACTATAGCAGTGTCTTTACATAGGTACCGTTGAATCTAGGTAATAATTTCAGGTATGCAAATTGGTAACCAGCCATCAATATGCAAGTTAATTGAGCCGACATGTATAAGGCTATGGTCCCTTCGCACAGGCCCATACTGTCCCATTCATAGTAGATGAATCTTAATCGTTATTTGGGGTCGAGTGAACCCCAACAACTGAGTTATCGAGTGGGCGGTCAGTAGGCACCTGTATCAAGAATTGTACAATAAATTACCTCGCCAACATACCCTGAGACCCGGCAGAATTTGGAACTTCCATTCAAATTACAGAATTTGACAAGTAAATGACGTTATTCTATGCCAGCAGCGCCATTCATATGTTTCAAGTTACGTTGGTCAAGTAATACATACCTAGTGTACGTTTCTCATTTGGTACCCTTACAATGGAAATAAAAAGATTGTACTGCTGTCGGATACAAAGAGATTTTCTTAACAAAGCCTGAAAGAAAACGATTTGGATGTTTGATTTCGTAGAAGAAAGGGTACAAGTAATGAAACCATTATTGTATACACCGGTGAGAAAGAGTACATTTATAGGCTTTCAATAGATTACAATCAGTTACTTGTAAATAATAAAGAAATAATGTTAATAATAGAAACAACAATCATATTATTTTCACCGCCACTAATTGATCGGTAAAACTATAACCGATACTTGTGTCGAACAGTTCGGCACAATCAGAAAACTCGTTAGCAAACTTCGCTAAACGATACATTATAGGAAAAGGAAAGCTGTTAAAGCTCTCAACTTTCCCAAGTATTCTTTTATTTCTAGCGCTGAAGCTGCTTTTATGTTCTCGCCGTACATTAAAGCCGTGTTCTTGGGATATCGCCTCATATAATTTACGCAAAGCAGTTTAACAAGTCGTTACAAAGGGGCGTTGGACGTTATATGACGGAACTAACGGTCCGAGGAACATTTCGTAAACAATTACTTCTATCATGCTTTATTATGATTACACTATAGTAACAATGTTCCAGACAATACTCGGCTACATACAACATTGAACTATGGGTTATTAATTCATGAATACATCTATAATTCTCCAATGCCAATCGAATTGAATTATTTGGGGTAACTACGGTAGGTACCGACTGTCAAAACTTCCAATGATAGCTTGAGTTTTGTTTAGTCACGTTGTTTAGATTGAAACGTTTTGGAGTAGAATAACAACCAACAAATTATATTTATTTTACGCTTCTATAAACCCGTATCATTCGTTTATCTTCATGTCAAAAGAAAATAGCGTATAAATATTTCGATATTTCCTTTTGATAAGCACTGACGGCGGATCTTATTTATTTCTAGGGGGTACACGTCAGTGTGGGAATAGGTACTTGATAGGAATTGACACTGCCATGATTACCGAGATCCGGGCTCCATTTGGCATTGAACCGGTGACTGGGGATCGTATAATCGGATTGCCAACCATCCGCTCTAGCGCCGGGGTCGCCACCGAATACGATAAATCGAGACTTGGCTTCAAAACTTTCGCATTCCGTTTACGTTGGAAGTCAGAGGTTGCTCCCAAATCGATTACGTATTTGGATTTCTAGACTCGATTATTGGGGTAACCATGACCGTTGATAACTTGATTGAAATTGAAAATTAGGTAATTTAAACTTGGTGAAAGCATCGCCGGAGGAAATTCCTGGAAAGCGAAGGGCAAAGTTTTTTTTAGTTAGTTAAACTACGTTATTTTAATGGTGTCTTTTGAACAGACAACTTATTAAATACTTGAGTGTGGCATTTTTGCAGTGACTGTTGCTAGGGACACCTCTTGTCACCATCATGGACACCGTATGTCTCCGGGTAGAGCGGGGAGGCTGACCGTCATTGCCCTGTTTACTTTTCCATTTATACTTTATTCCCTCGGATTGTACATCACCCTACCGACCCCAGCTTGATTGGAGTTTTCCCGATTCATTTTACTGTTCCTCGTGTTCAATGTTTGTTTTAGATACTGATATAAAACATTCAGCTGGATTACTAAATAAATTCCGTGGTAACTCAGCGTTCTAAACTAAAATATCAGTGCCAAATATTAACACAGTCGAAACATAAATATTAGTTGTAATGGTGACCATAATGTGTGAATACAGATAGCGCAAAGATAAGATAAACATGCAGCGCGAGTACATTCATTCCAAAGAGATACTTAATAAGATTTACTTAACCATTGACGTCCAATTTATGAGATTCCGATAAATTCCATTAAACGTGGACCTACTGTTTCTTTTACATGTATTAAAATAGCTCGTCAGTAATTGTAGATGCAGAAGATTTCAATTCATGATCCGAGCATGTTGTGTTCACCTTACAAATATTTGGCATACTTGTCTTCACAAAACTTTCCAAAATTCTGTCCAGTATTACATGTATGTTTTTCAATCGGTACGTGGATCAAATATATGCCCAGACATTTTTTCATTACGTTCGAGAAAGAAAGCACATAACTCGAGCATGACAAATATTTACTCACGCGTGAACGTTACAAACGAAAATAGACCGTAATATGCGTCGTAAAATGCTACAAAACACGAAACCTATTGTAGACATGTTCTAAGAATTGTACCTAATAAAATGTGCTATTTAGGGAACGTATGCTCCATATCCATTTAACAAAAACATTAGACTATTAATTAATAAACCGTTTACGTCGGTAATTTGCGAATTACGGCGCCCGCGCCCGTTACCGTGGCAAACGACTTGCAAGAAATTGATGAGAAAAATACCGAAGGGTGGCGTGAAACCGGTGGGACATCCATCTCATTGTGTCAGTGAAGCGTTTTTAATACACTCAAGATGCGCAAGTCTCGGGCACGAGTGGGAGTCGGCCAGGTAAGGGAGGCATTGCAGGGAAGAGGGGTGTGCGGGGTGCCCCCAAACATTTTCAATAAACAACACTTCCTCCCGTTCCACAAATGCAAACAAAGCCTCATCGGCGCGTAATTATGTCAATATGCTATACAAACACAGCGGGGTCGTGACAGATCACCCTCCTTCCTTCGGCGCTGAAGTAATGTCATCAGAGCTGCGGTTTGAGTGGCAGTGACTCGGACGGAATAACAGCGAGTGACGGAAATGTCAATGGGTGCCCAAAGTTTTGAAACAAAATTATAATTCACTGCTTTAAAGTGGATCCATCGTTGTAATCAAAGTTTCTAACGATGAGAACGTCAGGATTAGTCAGAGGATCAGAGTCAAAGGTGTGAGCTATCTCAGCTATCGATATCTGCTACAGTTCGCTGATAACTCTATTACGTGCCATCTGATAGGGAATGTGCCTAACATTTATCACGCGATTTTCTAGCTGGCGCTATAAGGCCCTTCGTACATTAGGCGACTCGGGTATCCGATACTCCAGTCGAATACCCAAGTCGCGCGACTCTAGTAGCGCACGATCCGTACACAGCGGCGACTCGAGTCGTAAGACTCAAATCGTCTATTCGGCCACCATTCTATATTCAACCTTAATAATACATGGTACAAAACACAAAATGTACATCTCATATCATAAATTAAAATGCTCCTATTTTAAAAATGACGAGCGCATTCCTATTTCAAATTTTTGGAATTAAAAATTGGCGCGTATAGAGGAAAAAAAACAATCTAGAAAGAATATGGTTCATAATTTCGCCGCGCCATCCGGCTACAAGGTAGCTCGATTTGTTCAAGCTTTGACTGTCAAGGTGGTGACCATGGGTTCAATCCCCAGGTAAACATAGAATTTTTCTTTTTCGTGTTTCAGTTGTTTTTTAGAGGTTTATTTAATTTTTTTCTAGGTTTTTTTTTTTTTTTATAGTTTTCTTTTATTTGCACCGGAACGCTGACGCCCTTACTGCTATGATGATGACCGTGGTTTCAAATTTCAGATTTGAATAGGTTTTTTTTAATGTTTTCGTTTTCTTAATTACTTTATTTTTGTCGTATGTGCAAGTACATGACGAAGCTAGGTTAAAGTAGTAATGTTTGTAACGAAACCATAATAATTTATAAAAGTGCAAAAAGTTTGACACCATGCTCGATAGATGGCGCTGTCGTCGAGTTAGATCGCGCTATCGTTTTGTTAGGTTCTATTGAAGGACACCGTGGATTTTAGTTAGTACGAGTCTGACAGTCCCTCCCGCCCTGCCCGGGGTGGGAGGACTCATTTAATATGATGATTTTACCACTTAAAAAAAAAGCTTATTCCATGCTAATTATCTATTAGAATATTCTTTTGAATTTGACAAGCCTGTTGGTCTAGTCGTTAGTGACCCTGACTGCTATGCCGGAGGACGTGGGTTCGATTCCCACCCAGGACAAATGTTTGTTTGATGAGCACGATCATTTGTTCTGTGTCTGGGTGTAATTTATATATTATATTTATGTATTTAGAAATATATAAGTATGTTTATCAGTTGTTTAGTACCCATAACACAAGCTCTGCTTAGCTTGGGACGAGATGGCGTTGTGTGATAGTTGTGGAATATTATTATTATTAATTGTAATGATACAAACAAGGATATTTTTCTACCTCAGATACTTTAATAATAAATTTTAAAATAATAGATACAAATTTTTCGTCGGTTAAAAATCGCGAAGACTTGGGTATCGGCGATCTTGATAGATGAGTAGCGAGCGACTAGAGTCGGCGACGCACGTCGGCGACGCGACCTGTGTACGAGCCTCTATGGATTTGTATTGCGATAGTCGCCTGGAAACCAAAATCGTAAGGTATCGGAAACTTGCGTCGCCTCGTGTACGAACCTTCGTACACGAGGCGACGCAAGTTTCCGATACTAGAGTTTCGCCACTACTCATGACCTGCGGAAAATTCGAGGAACTAAATTTTTATAATGCAATTTGATGTAACGACATAGACACTAGCGCCGCGTCAAAAGGTCATGATGGGTGGTCAAGAATATGAATTTATAAAATGGCTGACACATGACTGTGACGATCAAAGTATATTTTTTAGGGTTCCGAAGGTTCAAAAAAAAAACGGAATCTTTATAAGATCAGTCGTGTGACAGTCCGTCCTTCACAGTTAATTTCCTGGGCACCTAACATTAATCCAAATCCAAATACTATAACATAATTTAAAAATTTTATTTAATAAAATAGAAAAAAAAACCATCTCTCCCAACTTTTTAATAAAACTGCATACAAAATTATGATTTGATAGAGGATTGTAAATATTTTTCTATCGTTTTAAAATAATTACTTTCCAAAAATGATTCAAGAATATGCTACGGAACCCTTTATTCTGTGAATAAAATTAAAAATGGTAAATAAATTGTTCCGCCATCTTGAAAGTCGCGGAAACTCAAGTCGCCGCGATGTCAGCAGATAGGTAGCGCGCGATTGGCGTCGCGCGTCGCGTGCATGTGTACGAACGTATATGCATTTCTATTGCGAGAGTCGCCTGGATACTGAAGTCGTAAGGTATCGGAAACTTGAGTCGTATAGTGGACGAAGGGCCTAAGACTTGTTCCATAGAAGTACAATATCTATGAGAATCAACAGCCGAATGCCAAGAACTAGTAGACCAAAACTTATAAAATCTCTTTAATGTTTTGATGGAGACTGTCAAGGTTTACCATCAGATGTATAATTCAGAAGTTTGTGTCGGTTCTCGTCACTCGTGTCTGGGTGAGCTCGCTTGTTCATAATAAATGAATAATGCCGACGAAACTGACGACCAAATTCATTAGCTACTCCATGTTATAATTTGTGTACAACTTAAGTTGTAAACAATTCGTGAAATGACGTCGAAAAAATACTATTTCTTTGGCACGGTTTTTCAATCACGAAATAAATTAACCAATCAACAACTAATCAGTTCAAAAGGTCACATCAAGCTAATGACGTAAAACATTGAAGTACGCATTTTTGTGAGAATTTGAAGGATATTTGTACGATTAATAGTTTTTTAACAGGAAAAATATTTAATTTTCCTGTTTGACTACGATGCGCATCTTATCACAGTTCAAATATTTCTGATTGTAAATGTATGCCACTGCTATAATTCAACAACAAACAATGTCAGTCAACTGACGACGCGGTCACGACGAGACAGATGTGACAGCATGCAAACAATTACCTACTAATTTATTCAAAAGCGTATGTGACCTGACTGGTGGACCCAAAATCGATTTAGTCGATGCGGCGAAAAAAATGATAATTCGACGAAGCTACTATCTATAAGGCCTTGAACTCTAACCTCCTTCAACTTTGAACTATGAATTGAATAATGAATTACGAGTCGCATTATATCTGTCATTACGGTGGGGTTGTCGGGCAAGTCACAAGTGTCAGCTACGTGTAGGGTTGCCAACTTTTATTAGAAGAAATAGAGTATTTCTGATTTCAAAGGAGGTAAATAAAGAGTACGGACTTCCAAAAAAGAGTATTATTTATTCAATATTTCTAAAAAGGTATTTTTTCGTATTTTTCGCAGTACCTACATTACTATTTTTCATAGTTTTTGAAAGAATTGTATGACTCCAAACTTTCTAACTCTAAAATTGGGTATTGGGGATACGGTAAATGTGAATGGTCGACTTTTTTGTTTATGATAATGGGTTTGCATAATATTACATGACTGGCACTAGTATAGTAAACATTGTGTAAAAAAGAGTATTTTAGCATACTCTATTAGTATTATAGATTATAGAGTACTCCTACATGATATAGAGTACAATACTCTATTTTAGAGTACGGTTGGCAACCCTAGCTACGTGTCAAGAGCGGCTTGTATACGGGTCGGGTCGCACTACGTCATAACGAGCACGTTGCCGAGACTCCGGGCCACGTGCAAAACCAGCAACCGTCCAACTTCATTCAGATTCCTTCACATTTTTACAAAACTTGCCCCGATGTTTCAATAAAAGGTCAAATAAAGGAGGAAAATCTGTTGGAATCACGTTTCTCTGAAATGTCAGGACTAGAAGTGACTCGTTGTTTTTCGTTTTCATTGTAGGGACTGAGTTGGAATTGGTATTGTATTAAATAAACAATGTGGTTCTTTTAAAATAATCTGGATTCTTGAATGTTTACTTTAGCATTTTAATTTAAAATGTATTTGAAGGAAAAAGCTCCGAGTAAAATTAATAATTCATTACTACTACAAAGGATAGTATTCACAAAAAGAAAACAATCCATTTTCCAGTTGAAGATAAACACTACTGCAAAAATATCTCTTAAACCAACTATTGGTGGAACCAAGCATTTTATCAAAGCTAGCGATAGCATAGCGTGGAGTGCATGTATGTACTAGTAGTCTAGTACATACGTGAAAGGTCACGAGGTGTAGTCAAAAGAAGTGTCGACAACACTCACAACACTCAGCACTCGCATCTGAAATAGGTTACCGTGCAACTAGACACACTACCTTCAAACGATCGACGCTTTCAGCTTTGTGAATCAATTTCTGAAACTTTATCCCGGAGATTTTGCTACGAAAGCAAGGTAAACTTATGCGGTTATTTTCCATTTAGATTTTAGGTAGAAAATTCAGCAGTTATGTATAAGATGTTGGTATTCTCGGTTGAGAGAGCACGTTAACCAAAAAGCTGTGTATAAGTAACGATTTGGTATCACGTTAGAAATTGTTTCTGCTGAAGCGCCTTTTCACATTTTTCCATCAACTTTTTAAAGAACCTTTTAAAGAAGCTCTCAAGGGGAATACGCAATTGTGTGCTGCCGACAGCTAATTAATTTTTATTTCAAAAAGCTTAATTAATAAAACCGCAACATTGGAGATTCCTGTGGGCGTTTCAAATCCCGTTTTATGGACACTCTAGCGTAAGGCGAATCAGAATTAGCGGCATTGTAAGAGTGTCACGCCCTGGCATCCAAGGTTTAATATCTTATTCTTTCCAAAGCACTAATAACGTTATGTCGCTCATAAAAAGTGCGAAAATATCACGAATGTGCCTCTGGTTTTTGTCAGCCATACTTTTTGAACGTGATGTTATTATTGGATCTAACTTATGTGTTTAATTTATGTGTGCTCAGACGGATCTCTTGATACATTTTCCACTGGAACAATTTAGGTACTCGTATAATATCATCCGATTTTGAAAACGAAAATGTTTTAGAACCGAAAAAACAGGTCAGTATTTTGCTTTGCTCATAAATTATTTAAAAAAACACTGATGTATCCCAACGCCGGTGATGATTGATGGGGTTTATTTTTAAAAATTTTTTTCGGCGGTATCGTTTCACGTTTGGAATTTAAAAAGCTTCATACATCATAAAGTGTTCGCTTTCCCGCTGAAATGTACACGGTATTATGTCAACACTGGATACTAGCACTTAGCTACAGCATAACTAGCTAAGGCCCGCTGCTTCGCTTGCGTTAGTATATTTTCATACAAAATTCATCCCATATTTCTCACCCGTCTGTCATTTTTATGCTAAAAGAAGTAACCTATAATGTGCTATAATCGTCTCAAGAGGCCCATCTATCTGTAACAAAATCGGGTCAGAGATTTAGGCGTGAAAGCATAACAAACTCACTTTCTCATTTTATTATAAGATATAATATCTAACATTTTACCACCGACAGGCAACTTCCTCCTACATAGACAATTGAATTAAAAAAAAATACATTTCTCGTATAACAGGATCCTTCCCCGCTCGAGGAACTAATATCATTATGATGGTATGGTAGCGGTGGTGTAGTACACAGTAATACCTTGTAACTAAGTTTCGCGCCATCATTAATATTGTTGCCTTAGGGTCAGTACATACCGAGACGCGACGCGACGATACTGGAAATATGTATCCTTTTCGTGTGGAAAATAAAGTAAGATTTTGAACGTGGCACTGCTGCGCTTCATCGCGCCATCGTCGGTGTAATGTGTGTCTTTTCGTATAGTTAATGTAGTTAGAATTAGAGTCGCTCTACTGAAACGTGCACGCAGCGTCGCGTCGCGTCTCGGTGTGAATTTACCCTTATTTCTTTACTGAAAGCGGAGCCCAGTTTTCAGCGGAAATATACGGACATTTTATGAAAGTGATGATAGAAAGTAGAAAGGTTTTGCCGAGGCGTTGCCTATTATTTTGGGGTTTTCTTTGTATAAATTTTAATGAGGTGCTTTAACTTATCCTTTAGTAGTAGTAAGGTTATAGATGTAGCGTCGGTCACCAAAACAAATAACTAGTTAGCGCGTTTTTTAGGTCATTGGTCAACACGGTTGGGTTCTCGATGTGGAAGGTAAAAGATAGGATATTGTGACATACCTTTGTAGAGACATGTCCTAGAGTAGACTGCAATAATAAATTAATATGATTGATCTTTCATTTGTTTTCAAGGCGGGTAGATTTGTTGACCCCCTTTTTGTGACGTAAGAAATCATCAAATAACTTTCTCTGGTCTGAGTGGAACTAAAGGGAGTGTCCGATTCGTACTGACTAAGGGTGCTTGTACACGGCGCATGTAACCCGCGCAAGTAAAGATGCGGGTTACCCGCGCGAGTAACATGCGCAAGCTACTTGATCAAGTTACCCGCGGGGTGCTTGTACACGGCGCATGTAACTCGCGCAAGTAAAGGTGCGTGTTTGCGGTTTATCCGCGCGAGTAACATGCGCAAGCTACTTGATCAAGTTACCCGCGGGGTGCGTGTACACGGCGCATGTAGCTTGAGCATGTTGAGGCACTTGCGCGGGTTACGTGCGCCGTGTAAAAGCACCCTAAAATCCACTTTGCTTCTTCAATTGTTTTTGCGGTCCAGAGATGTGATCACTTTCTTGAATTTTTCCGAACTTTCTTGCCAACCCTTTTTGAGACCTTGGCCTTGGGCTGCCAATCACGTCACCATCTAACCAACGTGCAACGTACGAGATATAAGTTCACTTTCACGATCCTGAGATGGATGGATGTTTGTTACTCTTTCACGCTAAAACTTCAGAACGGATTTGCACGAGTAGATAGTTTATAACATGGAGTAACATAATAAGATATGTTTTTAAACCGATTTTATGTCCATGTGGAATAATTTCCTAGTTGTAGCGAGCGAAACCGCCGGCAACAGCTAGCATTATCCAAAGCCAGATTATCAACAAATATAAAGGGATTTCATTAATTTCCTTTATATTGAGAAATACTCGTATATTGCTAAACGAATTTTAATTGTTTATTGATCTGGTATAAAGTAGGACGATAAAATTGGGGGCGAATTCTTAATCGGCGTGACGGGCTCGCCTAAATTTGAACGAAGCCACAATAAACTGAAGCGTAAATTATTATTTTATGATATTGTTATTATTAAACGTTTTTCACTTGACAAATTGATGGGATAATAAATTATTTTCGCACTTAAACAATTTGGGAATTCAGAATAATCGTCAGTCTTGTCATTTGGTTCTTTCAAAAATTTTGGCAGCTGTAGGAATCTCCGGGATCGTGGGAATGTCTCGAAAGGGTACCACAGACCTGGAATGCATAAAGCAACTGAAGATACAGGGTGATTTTAGGCAGTCTAGTGTGATAGTCCTTTCCGCTCTACAGGGGGAAAATTCATTTTCAAGCCATAAGTAAGCGACATGGGTATGTGCTCAGCATATTGTATCGCCTCTTCTTTATTTGAATCCATGCATTACTGGTGAAAAGTGGGTGTATTAAAAATATCCTTCGGCTAGATCCCTTATATTGGCATTTTTGATAATTGAATAAGCGAATAAAAAATAAATAAGTCTAGCAGAATTTGAGTGTACACTACTCAGTAAGATGGTTGATAGGTTCATGGATCGAAAAAATTGAAATAGTTATTATATGTATAATAGAGTTCAATGTTGACTGAAATATAAAAAGCTTCGTCTAACATAAGAACTTTTGAAGACTTTCCTAGCAAAGAGCAATGGCAGCGTGACAACCGTAAAAAGTGATGTATCACCGTATCACCCAACAGTTTATCATTATCCTGAATCGAATCGGAATGATGACTAGTCACATTTTCGTCTTTCCAATTATTTTACAAAGATTCCAGAGTTTTTCTTTTAGTTGTTTATATACTCATATTTTCGTCTTTTCAATTATTTCACAAGCATTCCGCAAAGTTTTTCTTTCAATTATTTATTTATTAGGTTCAAGTTACGCAAATCAGCGAATGCGCACTCATCGTACGTCAGAACCTGAATGCCGCGAATGGAAAATGGGTCGTGAATCTGCGTTTTGCGAACGTCAGTAGCTGCTTGTTTAACAGTAATCCCGCTAGCATGCAACAGGCAGTTTCATTTGACGTCATATAACGCGTCACGCTATGTTATGTCGGCAAAACATGGCCCCGATTTTTGTTTTGCTTATTTCAACATTCGGAACACACGTTTAGCCGTTAGACACGGACTCCCGGCTGCCATTTTTCAATTTTTGACAGTCGATCGACAAGTTTTATCGCAATGTGTATCGCGTTTCTTGGTAAGTGGGAATTCTAGAATCTCTCTAGGGCACTGGCTTACGATTGGATAGGCCTGTGTCCAAATCAAATGTACGGATTGATAGATAGGGGTACCCGTTTTTCCCGGAACAGGGTTATGAAGGTCCAGTAAGCATTAGCTCCATGTATCAGCTGTATGCAGCTGAAAAATAGTAGTAGATAAGATGTCGACCCCTTGGTAGTTGAACTCTACGACCTCATCTCATCGGACCTCTTCTACCATCGGACATCTAAACGTCTTGCAAATTATCATGCATCCTTAAATGCCATTCCACCAATTTGCACTAACCTTTTCTAAGCATCCTTCATAACACGCACAAGAAATGAGTGGTGAGTTACCCGAATCTCTTTAGAGTGAACAGGGCTTTTCTGGGTAAGATCACTCCATCGTAGATTTTGTCTCTTTCGTCTCTGACTTAGACTAGGGTCAATAGCAAACCCATCTCAAATAAAAAAGTTGAGAAATCATCGCTAGAAAGATGATATTTCTACATTTCGTAAATGTCAAATGTAACATGAATTTATCTTTTCACCCTTTTTTGAAGTGCTAAAAGTTATTTATCTCTCATGTTGTCACGTTTTATGAAAGAGTAAATGACAATGACTGATAAGAGTTATCAGGTGTTTATGGCTGGCTTGTCAATAGCATTAGGATTTGCTCACGCTTAGACTATTCCAGTCATTATTGTTTTTAAGATTAGCGCGTGCTGAAAGTTATAAATGGATTACTTTACTATAATAACAAACAATATTGTTACAGTTATGAAGGAGGTCACTGTTGTAATAACTAATCAAAGTTGAATATAAAGTATAGTATCGTGGCAGAAATAAAACTGCCTGCTAAGCTGAAAGGTGCTAACTCTGAACCCTTTCAGTTTTTTCATAACATTTAATAGCTAAGTATAAGAATTTCAAATCTAATTATATAAGCCAAATAGCAATGACCAATATCAACTAAAGCTTTTTTTTTTTGTTAAGAACCTGTTTGAATTTGCTAAGAGATTTTGTTTTCCCCAAACGATTTCGGTTTTCCCAAAACTCACTCTGATTCCGACAGCGCTTTTCAGCTTAGCAAGGCACAAAAGACTATCCTAATAAACAAATCCTTTCCACCTTATAAACATATTGGTTTGCCATTAATTTAGTCTCCAATTCATTAAGTACGAAGTAATAATACGACCCAGGAGAAATTCCTAGTGCGTAACAAAGTAAAAGAAAAGTCAATTAAGTTTTTTGTAAAGAAGACCCAAAGTTGTGTGAACTACACATACTCGTACCTATTCTGATTACTAAAAATGAATATAAAATAGTCGACGATACTTGAAATAGAAACGTAACTACATCAGATCAGATAGAGAGTGATGATAGAGGCAAAACGCGACCCTACCTACCTAAAAAGAAAACTACATTGTTCCATTGTTAGTACAGGATAACAGATTTCGTCGTAAGCCAAAGGTAACTTTACCTTTTCCCCGACAGCACATATTCTGATTACCTTCATTGTTACAGGTTTTGAATAGAAAATTGTAGATGATACTAGAAACTAACAAGAATGCTCGATTGTTAGTGCCGGATAAGAGAATTTGTCGTAGGCCCGACGGCGACCGGAACTCGCACAATGGACCATTCCCGACGACTGATGATGGTCCCCGCACTACTTGTACCTACTGTGTTTTACTCATCTGTAGGTAGGCTATCTATAATTTATATCTGTATTGTTCGTTATATCAAAGAAAATTGCTACTTTGAGGTTCACTGACGACATTTTTTATGGGTAAGCAATAACGGTGATTTATTTCTTGTGATGAAAATTGGTAGCCAAAGTCCGATCATATAAGAAATACCTTAAATTAGAGCCTTTGTGAGGCAGTGGACTGCGAATTTTCGTTGACAAAACGTTATTTACATTAACGTTTCATTTACCAGATTAAAGTTAGGTACATGATTATAGAAAAAATCTAGACGCGTCCCTAGTGTGCAAGTGCACACTATTGACGCGAATATTGGCAAACAGATTAGAATTATCCAATAGTCCAGTCCTCCCGTCCTAGGTAAAGCGGAAGAGAATATCAGACTCGTACTGACTAAAATCCACCGTGTTACATCAATAGCCTTTTACGTGTCAGGGTCACGGTTACCTAATAAGAGACCTACTCCCAACAGCGGGTGAATTTAGTCTATGGATGATGATCTTTTCTCTTTCGTATGAGGATATGGCCATAGTATTGGCCACCCTTCTCGAGAGTTTAATGCTAGTTTAATCATACTATATTCAACGTCATCTTCTACATCATAATAACAAGCCAATCCAAAATACAAGCCCTCCATAAAAACAGTTTAATAACCAATAACCATGAATACCTAAATCGTAAATCATGCTTCGCCATTAATAATATTGATTAAAACACTTTAATTAAAAAGCCCGGTGATTTACCGGCACTGAATAAAAGCTTTTATTATCGCGAGAGATCATTAAAAATGTTCAATGTGTCATAAAACTGGGGAGCGTATGTTTAATTCCCTCGACATACGGTGCATGTCACAGTCACAGTGCGAAAAACAAAGAATATTATAATATATGCATTGCATAGCAAAATAAGCCTAAAATGTTCCCATTGCTGAGACCCAGGTCTCCTCGCTGTGAGAGGAACTGTTTGAAACACGAGGGGCCAGTGCCGCGGTTGGTATGCAGAATTTCCATTAAAAAACGATATTTTTTCTTGTGTTAGCCTTTTTTTTTTGGGACAATCTCAACATCACTATTTCGACTGTAACACATCAAAACCAGAATCAATTGAGGCAACCACAAGAAAAGCGCTGAGACACTGAAACTCGATGAAGTTCCGGAAAATGAATTGGCGTTCAGTTGTAAAAATGTTTATTTTGTATTGATGTTGCAATTTCTTTGACACTTTGTTTTGCTGCCTATTTTATGAAATTTTTGCTCAATTGTCCCGCAGAAAGTAAATTTAGAGTAAATAATATGGATTTTAAGAGTAAAGTATGGAATTTCTTGCCAACCCTTGCGAATGGGTGTAGAAATCAATGCCATCCCACCCCCTCTCAATTACTATAATTTTAATAATCGACGTTCAAAAGATCACTTTGCAGGAGTTGTTGCTCATTTGAATCCCTATACTAACGCTTTGCATAAACTGTGCGGTCTTAAAACTTGTTCAATTTTAAGTTCCCAGGAGTTTCCAAAACATCAGTAGACTCCACATGGACTGCAGCACAAAAGGACGTTCGTTTCATTCCTGTAGACACAGCGTGCCATATGTTCTACAACACAGTATAGATAACGCGAACGAGGTCAGTTTATAAAAGACGTGTTTGTTTTGTTTAGACTCAAACAGTACGCCAGTTCTCACGTTTTGCGTAAATTGTGCCCCTCGAGGACTTGTGCAACGTTTATTTTTTATCTCTCGTTGTTTTTCTTCGCAAAATAACAATTTGTGTCCTGAAATAAACAACTTGAGGTTAATTTTCACCTGTTGCACTCTATTGTTATCGGTATCGGTATGTGGCAACGAAATATTTTCGATCTTTTCTTTGTCTGTTATTTTCGTAAAGATCTTTAAAATAAAAATGTAAAATATGCATGAAACTTGTTTATCTTGAATTGATTTATTTTCACTATTTTTCAACGGATTTTTAAACAAACGAAGCAATGAATATCGTTCAATAAATAATCAAATTCAGTTTGTTAGGTAATCTTTATAATATCCGACACGTTACTCATAATTATTATAAATGTGAAAGTTTTTGAGTACTTATAGGTATTCGTGTGGCGGTTATTCTTACACACAAAAACTACTGAACATCTTTAGATGACATACATAGTTTAGAACCTGGATTAACACACATGATACTTTCATCCTAATCTATTTATCCCAATATTACGTGCCCGTGGGATAATTTTCGAGATAAACGCGAGAGAAGCCGCTGGCGACAACTAGTAAGTTCAATACTGAAACTGTAAACTGAAGTTAACAAATAATTAATTAAACCCTAAACTTTCTTCGACAAACTTGTATGTTACCTTTACAGAACTGTAGTTTAGTTAGGGCAAACTACGTTGACTTAAACTTGATAATTAATTAAATCAAGAATACTGTATTTCTAGTTTGCATTGAATGTCTTCAGTAGTCGATTTGACTAGTTATTTCCAAATAAATTGAACCCTAACACAGGGGGAGAAAGGACCAAATAGCATCAGTGGTGAAAATTGGTCATATGGCACCCTCGTGGCCCTGAAGGAATCACAGGCGTGCCCATTATGACACTAATGACAACACACATAAAGGTCATTCGATGTTTAATCTTTACCGTCACACTAGTTAGCTTATCACTTGTAGTTTTGGTGGTAATTTTTTCATGAAACATTCCTACACATACTTTCTTTTCTTTTCTGCCCAGTTCAGTATTTGCTTATTTTTTTACTTAATAAACAAAGTTATTGGTTTGATGCCCAGTGACCGTGCATTAAATTGGGCATAAATTGAAAGAAAGAAAGAAAAAACATTTATTTAGCGCAAAGGGACCACGATAGACACACACATTCAAAATAAAAATAAACACAGAAAAAAAACCAATATCTAACACGAGAAAAAATAAAGTAATAATTTCTGTGTGTCTCACGGCTGCGCCAAAAAGGCCCAGTTCAGCAAAATGTCGAGCAACTAGTGCTCGACGCTGGTTTTCAACCCTCGACCAATCTCTAAACATTCCCGATATAACGGTATACAAAAAAAAAACCGTAGATAATTATTTTCCTCAAGGAAAGCCGTTCAGTAAATCCAACAGTCTAACCAGTTGATTGAGATAATGGGTCGTCATACAAAACGGGACTCGCCTAAAACCAGCGTCTGATTTAACTGTTAGTGAAATAATTAATACAGTATGCGTCATGAGTCATTAAATTATCTTTAATAGCTAAACGGTGCGGTTAGCGTCAATGGCGCTACAATCAATGACATATTAGGAAGGGGGGACTGTTTTGATGTAAATGTTTTAGCTTTGCCCAAGTCTGGGACTACACATGGAGGTTTAATGTTAGGAAAATCCATGTGGCTTCTTTGGATCATTATCTCAACAGTCATCTGCAATAAATTCGTGGTACTACGTGACGTAGGTTGCATAAACAGAATGTATCCTCATGGGTGTGTACGCTAGGTGATTACACTCCCAGTTTCCTGTACTAGCTATCCATGTGCTTTATTCCCTGTGTACTTTGAAAGTATTTATTTTCATTATGGTTTTGTTTCGAAAACGGAATTTAAGAGGGCTTTTACACGTTTCGTTGTTTTTGTGCGACTTTTGGAACCTGATTCTGGGTATGTCATTGCCACAAATAAAAAAAAGATATATAGTCGAGAAAGTTTGATTATTTCTATGTGGAGTGCTTTAAACAAATTTTTAGATTTGTTTACATACATGAGTAAAAACCTTGTCTCTGCAAAGGATGTTTCATAAAATTCTACTTTTTGTCATACTTTGGTACCGAATTACATAGAAGGTATAATAGTAAAATAATATTTGAAAATGTCCATGGTACATCTGAAAGATTATATTTGGACTGCATTAATCACTTTTTTATTTTCCATTCAGAAATACACCAAAAATATTTTTTCAAAACAGGAAGAATTTGAAATTTTTTCGTCCGAAATTATATTTTTTATCTATCAATATTTACTGAATATTCAATCACAAAGTATTGAGTAACTATGGTTACTATCTTAGCTTGCATTAAAAAAATAATTAGCTCATTTAAAAGTAAAATAATAGTATTAAACAATTATAATATGCAATGACAAAATTCAACATAAAACCAAGAACGGTTTGTTCTTTGATTTAGACGGCGCGGGGCGCCTTTTGAGGGAGGACGTATCGCTCGCAACCATTTTGACATTAGTCACGTAATTATTAAAATTTAAAATACACGCCACCATTCATGACCTTTATACGCGGCGCTAGTGTCTTTGTCATGACATCAAATTCCATGTGAAAAATGTAGTACCTCGAATTTTCCGCAGGTCATGAGTGGTGGCCAGTAATTTTCCCAATCGCCAAGAATACAGCATAACCTACCTTTCTTGATACAAGCTAATATTTTGAATTAATTTAATTTTGATCTGTTTGCAATGTAAATATATAAATGTGTTGATTGTATTTTCCTACTATATTCGAATGTGGATATAATTTTAGATAATAAAATAATGTAAATAATTCTGCTTTTTTAATAATTAAGCTTTTCTTCTGAATTAGTAATTAAATGTAATTTCAGACTTGCTAACTTCCCAAACATTCCAGTTCGTTTGGATAATATAGCTCGCTGCGGGACCCACCATACCACCGGCCATGCCCCTGGTGGTATGGCTTTTTATTACGTGGTAAAATCATCAGATCAGCCCTTCCAGGACAGGACTACAGGAAGGCCATACAAACTTGTACTGACTAGTGTCAGTACAAGTTTGTATGACTGACTGACTGACTGACTAAAATCTACGGTGTCCTTCAATAACCCATTGCGATCCGGGGCCATGGATACCTGATAAGACAGTCCCGCGACGCCGGCAGGATTTGGCTCTCTAACGTGCGCCCCGAAAATCCGTGAAAAATTGATCTGATCGTTTTGAGGTAGCGGTTAACCCAGAGAAAAGTAACTTAAAAAAAAAAACTTTTTGAAAAAAGTACCGACTACAAAAACGAATACAAAAAAGTTTAAAATAACTTTTCTTTTGGAAGTCGGTGGCAATAGTCAATGAAATAAATAACAACGCCACCGACTTCCAAAAGAAAATTTATTTCAACTTTTTTGTTTAAAATAACTTTTCTGAATACAAAAAAGTTTAAAATCACTTTTGTTTTGGAAGTCGATGGCAATAGTCAATGAAATAAATAACAAAGCCACCGACTTCCAAAAGAAAAGATATTTTAATCTTTTTTGTATTCGTTTTTGAAGTCGGTACTTTTTTCAAAAAGTTTTTTTTTTTATCAGTCGATTTCTTGTTATTAGGTATGATCGAAGAGAGTTGAAGTCTTGTATCAGCTTCGGCATCCAGTCAATTGCGGTATTCCGTTTTGGCAGCTGCATTGTATTTTTAATTTTTTTTTTTGGTAAAATCATCTAAAATGTGTCCTCCCGAGCGGGACGGGATTTATTACCAGACTCGTACTGACTAATATCCATGGTGATCCTTCAGTAGCCCTTTACGTTCCAGGGTCACCGTTACCTGATAAGACAGTCCAGTGACCAAGACAAGCTCCGGCCCTCCAAGGCGTACCTCTCTGATTGGAAATCGCTTCTCGGCGTCGTAGGTCACGCGGCTGTCCTCTCCCTCACGTGTTCCACCTCCTACTTCGCTAGCATGACTGCTTTGCATAAGGATTCGAGGTGACTACTTCCCATTCCGTCTCGCCCCGCAGATCGTGGCCTCAATCAATGCCGGGCGCTATTAAATTGATTCAATTGCATCGAGTTGGGATTTGGCAAACCTGTACCACTCCATGTACCTAACTTTTTTGCAGCCAACTCAATAAGTGGACTAATATTGTGGGTCGATGTCAACGGCACCCCAAAAAGGTCAAGATGGCCTATCATTTTTACGGTTACACCTCAAAAAGATAGAACCGGGTCGGATTGGCTCCTTTTTGCGGAAAAAATTACGTCTTAGCAGCATTGAAGTTCAAGCACTCAACCGGCCATGGCTCTTTCGCCTGATATTATTTTGTGAATTTTATTCATGAATACAGATACTACTCAGAACAAAACATACAAAAAATAAGTTAGCATTCCAATAAATCGTAAAAATAAGCGAAATTGAATGAAAAGTGAGAAATTACAGGAATGTGTCAAGTTTCATAAATAAAATAATGAAATCGAAAAAATAATGTTTTCAATGTTCTAAAGAGTTCTTTTTTCTCTTAAACCCTGTGTTATTTTACTGAAGGTGAAATGTTCTGTATTAAATAACGAACATTTTCTATACCATTTCAATAGAAATCAGGTAAAAAGCCTGAGTGACCAATTGTAGCATCGTAATTCGAGCATAAACGAATCTATGCACTGTTAGTCGCGATTGATCGAAGATGAAATCAGGTACTACTTGCTGTGCAAATGAAATAATGTGGAGTTGAACCACATTTTCTACGCAATTTTGAGCAGTTACGTACCTTCGTTAGGAAGTGAAAGCTCAGTTTTGCGAGATAGAGATTATAATTTAAAGCTCACCAAAACATTCTGTTTCAAGAGTGAAATGATCTGAAACCTGTTGAACTCTGATAGATCTGTCTTTATTAAAAAAATAATCCAGCTGTAACCCAGTATATGAAGCACTGAAGCCCAGTCAAAACAGTTCAATAAATTTTCTCCTTTGCAAATGTTTAACGATTTGCACCATCCGCTCACAGTTAACTGCAGGCGAACCAAGAATCTTCTTGAATATTAATTTTTAATCTTCATGGTGTCGATTTGAAATTGTCTTGTCAATTATAGGGGAGCTTGTGGCTGGTCGCAATGGAGTTTGTATGATCCGCGCAGTAGATTATCGCTCTCTTTGCGCGGTTTAACGAACTTGATGGTCTTCTTGGGCCTTACTCACTTTCTTCCTGGATCACGGCGTTTGGTGATATTACCCGTCTCTTTTGACACTAGTTTCAAATATTTTGTACCACTGGTTGGAAATATTCGAGCATTAAACCGACCACTTCGGGCTATATCTCCTTATCTATGTCACCGTAATCACCCCATGTGGCTGGTCTTGCGTCCATAATTTTGTCTCTGAATAGATGGCATAAATGACTGTTTGATGTATAAGTCAAAGAAAAAGTTTGAAAAATTTTAAACACCAAATCGTAAATTCTAAATAATTTCAAAAATCTAATTAAATAAGTTATGAATTCAAATTAGCCACTAGAAACAAAATTAACACTTGAAAGATATCATAACAAGATAATTTACTCGTATAATAGAATGGAATTGAATAATCTTTATAATGCACACTTTGTAAATTACAAATACACACATCAAAAGTGTCTAGGGATCAAGCATTTTTATGCGGATTTCTTGAGATTGAGATGTGGCTTTGTAATAAATTTATGATTTTATAAATTTATATGGATCCTTTTTGGTGCATTTCATAATTTGAATCAGGAACTGTAAATCAAATTCGAGTAAAAGATGAAAATCAGCTGTCAATATTTTCCCTATAAAAACATACAACGCATTGAAGACATTATTAGTGCTACTGTTTCCCTACTACTGATTAAAACCAACGTTATTATGGAGCGGCGACGTCATTTAAGCAGGGAAGAAATGCTCAGAGCCGTGGGAATGATAGAAGCTGGTTCCCGGCAACGTACTGTGGCTTTAGCTCTGAATACAAGTCAGAGTGTTATCAGTCGACTTT
This sequence comes from Agrotis clavis, assembly GCA_954870645.1. Classification (NCBI taxonomy): domain Eukaryota; kingdom Metazoa; phylum Arthropoda; class Insecta; order Lepidoptera; family Noctuidae; genus Agrotis; species Agrotis clavis. The sequence goes on along the minus strand of OX940918.1, from coordinate 5,787,587 downwards.
GGACACGTTACCGAAGCACTGGTACCGTGGCTGAGCGCCATGGAGGACGGTATCGCTGCACCACACGGAGACAAGACCGATACATTCAAATCTTAACTCGAAGAGCTCCAACAATAACCGCCATGATGTTAGCCGTGAGGCTTCATCACTCTTCAGGGAACTTAATTAGCGACCAAACAGTCAGAAACCGCTTGCATGAAGTGAACCTTCATTCCCGAAGACCGCTACGGGTACCACCTATAGCAATGCACAATCGTAGGATTCGATATCAATGGGCTCTTGAACACAGAAATTGGGCAGAAGAACAATGGCGTTTCGTGTGCTTTTCTGATGAGTCTCGTTTTGGTATGAGACCGGATACAAGACGTATACGACACTGGAGAACCCCTGGACGCCAACAGCGATTAAAATCCTGCCAGGAAGTCCATCCTTATAGTGGTGGAACCATCATGGTATGGGCGGGTATTTGGATCGGCGGAAGAACTGAGTTGATTTGGATCAGAGGCAACCTCAACGCTCAAATTTATGCTGAGACGATTGTATCAGACGTCATCGTTCCTCTACAAGTGCAAATCGGTCCCTTATTTCAGTTAATGCATGATAATGCACGACCGCACACCGCAAGAGTTGTAAGACAGACTCTCGCCGCAGCTAACATCAATGTCCTGCCCTGGCCTGCTCAGTCGCCAGACTTGAACCCGATTGAGCATGCATGGGATATGCTACAGAGAAGAGCTCTGCCGAATATGGAGGGTATCCAGTCGCAAGAAGACCTTTTTTTGTTGTTGCAACGAACATGGGCGGCCATTCCACAGCGTGATTTGGATGAACTCATTTTGAGTATGCCAAACCGATGTTCTTGTGTTGTTAGTGTTCGCGGTAGAAACACGGATTATTAATTGTTTAAGTTACCCAATAAAATTTTAAAGAAAACTGTTATTTCAGTCTTTTTTTCGAACTTTAATGTTAGTGGTTCAAATGTCAAAAATCCCTTTATTAGGAAAATGGCAAATTTCTTTATGAATGCAAAGGTGACTTGGTTTATCGTTACTGTGACAAACGATAACACTTTATTTGATGAATCCTTAAAGAACATTTTAATTAATATCAATCAGGAGAAAAGTTATTGCAAAAATATATGTTGATCCCTAGACACTTTTGATGTGTGTATATCCAATTCGCAGATTGACACAAGTGTAATGTAATGAGTGGCCCTTATTTTATTTTGATAGGTATACACTTATCATATTATCCATTCGTTTAAGAATATAAGTAGTGTCTAGAAGCTCGGGATCTTACTTTGTTTATTCGAAAGAAAAGTGGCAAAAGCTCATGTTGTTTTCTTCCTGGTATACGAGGCATAGCTGTTTCGTTAGTGTTTTGTTTTTATGCGGGGGGCATCACGATGTCAAATTGACAGAAACTGTGTTCTTTCAGTATGTCATAGCGCTCTTAAAGTACGATTATTAATTCGAGTCAGTAAAATGACAGTGCAACTGTCACTGATACAAATAAATTTAGTACATTTCATTCATGTTTTAGTAAATTTCATTCATGTACAAATGTCATTTTACTGACTGGAATTAATAATCGTACTTTAGACATTTTATGATCTAAGTTAGCACATTTCAGTTACGAGCAACCCCACAGGTATAACCTAGTTTCAATATAAACGGAGGCCGATGTGTCCGAGTCGTATCGATTCTATCTCACGCAATTTTCTGCCAATAAATCTGTAGGCTCGTTACACATCGGCAATCTTTCAATCAGGCCATCAGTTAGGGCTGACAAGCAAGCGTCACAAACTGCGCCATAGTTCTGCTTGACGAGAACATTCGAAACATCTGTTCAGATTGTAGGCATCTCAAAAAGTTACCCATACATGTGAACATGTTTGAAGTGATTTATTATTACGAGCGTTAAAATGTGGAAAAAATATATGGAAGCTATAAAATACAACTTTTACTTTTAGTAAGTTTATGTTGTGCATGTTTTGCGTTGTAAACTGTTTTGCGAATCATCGACTTGCAAATGGTTTGAGGTCAATCAAGGTTAAAATACAAATTTGCCTTTCAATTTATTCCTTTTGAATAAAAAATAAGTCTCTAATAAAACCCGTTTTTAGGGTTCCGTAGTCAACAAGGAACCCTTATAGTTTCGCCATGTCCGTCCGTCCGTCCGTCCGTCTGTCCGCGTCTCGAGTGTCCCCCCCCCTCTACCAGCTAAACGGTTATGTTTGGGGGTGTGAAAAAATTCACAATAGTAGTATATATAACGAAGTTTGAAGGAAAATTATCATGACTAAGTAGGCTTTACAAGTTTACGAGTAATAGTCGACCAACTTATAAAACGTACTTGGACAACATATTTTCCTAAACAAAATGTATCGCAGAACAAGTTCTTCAACTGCAAATGTAAGTTTGTAAACTTTATTTTTACAGCTATAATAGGTGGGTATGTTTTGGGGATAGCTGGGTTTTTATTGTCAACTATTTTTAACTAACTTCAAAAAAAGGAGGAGGTTCTCAATTAGTCGTAATCTTTTTTTTTATGTATTTTCCCCGATTTCTCAAAGACGCCTGGACCGATTTTGAAAATTCTTCTTTTTAAAATTAAATTCAGCGAATCAGTTTAATTAGTTCGCATAAATATTTTGATGGGCAACTACGGAACCCTACACTGTGCGTGGCCCGACACGCACTTGGCCGGTTTTTTTTTTTTTAATTTTGGCCCAAATAATTAGCACAGAGTGGGCGGAAATATCATTTACTTTTCATCCTGGAGGTCTTAAAACACTATGACTATATTAACAGAATCATCAATCATATGAATTACGATGAAATTATTCTACTATCTATTCAAATCTTAAACATAAGACTGGGATATAATAGGATATTTTATCGTAATTGACATTATGATTCTAGTAAAGTAACTTATTTAGACCCCAGTAGCAATCTGTAGTGTCTGCTTAGATGTCTAAGATAAAAGGGCGTAAGTAAATAATTTATCATTAAAATATATATATTATGTCTTCTTTCTCCCGCTTAGGGCCTATTAACACCACGTTTTTGAAAACGCGCGTCGACGGCGCGTTTTTATCAAACAGAGCAATTTGTTGTCGTTTGCATCGCGTCAAACGCGCGGCACCAGCACATCTGTATCGCGACAACGCGCGTCGACGGCGCGTTTTTATCAAACAGAGCAGTTTGTTGTCGTTTGCATCGAGTCAAACGCGCGGCACCAGCGCGTCTGTATCGCGTCAAACATGCGGCACCGGCGCGTTTGTATCGATACAAACGCGCCGGTGCCGCGCGTTTGTAATTTATTAGGGTTCCGTAGTCAACAAGGAACCCTTATAGTTTCGCCATGTCCGTCCGTCCGTCCGTCCGTCCGTCCGTCTGTCCGCAGTTTAGCTCAGAGACGGCCAGTACTAGAAAGCTGTAATTTGGTGTAAATATACGGATTTGTTGTGCCGAAAAAGTGGTAAAATAAAATCTCGTAAAATATTTTTTTTTAGGGTACCTCCTGAACACGTAAAGTGGGGATGTTTTTTTATTTCTCGCGTACCCCTTAGTGTGGGGTATCATTAAATAGGTCTTTAAAAAATATTGATAGTTTCCATTAACAATTTTTTGATGAAAAGATTCGTTTGTGAAATATTAAGCTTTAAAGTGCTAATTTTTGCTCGACTCGAGTGTCCCCCCCCCTCTACCAGCTAAACGGTTATGTTTGGGGGTGTGAAAAAATTCACAATAGTAGTATATATAACGAAGTTTGAAGGAAAATTATCATGACTAAGTAGGCTTTACAAGTTTACGAGTAATAGTCGACCAACTTATAAAACGTACTTGGACAACATATTTTCCTAAACAAAATGTATCGCAGAACAAGTTCTTCAACTGCAAATGTAAGTTTGTAAACTTTATTTTTACAGCTATAATAGGTGGGTATGTTTTGGGGATAGCTGGGTTTTTATTGTCAACTATTTTTAACTAACTTCAAAAAAAGGAGGAGGTTCTCAATTCGTCGTAATCTTTTTTTTTTATGTATTTTCCCCGATTTCTCAAAGACGCCTGGACCGATTTTGAAAATTCTTCTTTTTAAAATTAAATTCAGCGAATCAGTTTAATTAGTTCGCATAAGTATTTTGATGGGCAACTACGGAACCCTACACTGTGCGTGGCCCGACACGCACTTGGCCGGTTTTACAGGTGTGCAAAGGTCCACAGGCTGCGTCTGACTTGTGTGCGTATCGCGTCTGTATCGCTGCAAACGCACGTCAACGCCGCGTTTAAAAAATGTGGTGTGCATAGGTTCTTATGTAAAAGGAGTGTTCAGCTGGAGATAAAATAAAATTAATTTCCAAGGAATTTATGTACATTCAATTATTCATTCCATCAAACGGGAAGCCGCCATCAACGCTTCTGTTTGCACAAATTTCAAAGAAAATTCCACCGACTGATGAGTTACTACGGGAACTCGAAGTGAATTCAAATCTTATTCAATTTACCGTTCATAAAGTAAAGACTAATTTCTTCATTTTCATCTAGCTTTCGTCGGCGACTTTGTCCGCGTAGCAATCAGCCTATATAATGTTCCCACTGCTGGGACACAGGCCTCCTCTCTGAGAGAGGGAGTGAGCTGTAATTCGACCGCGTGGCATTTGATACATTTGAAAATTCATCCTACGGGATTAGTAAAAAGGTAATTTACGTGTTGTTCCGGACCGGTGGTGGGTCAATGGTATCGGCCCCAACTTACGAAATGTGGGTCGTGGGTACGAACTCAGCCTGGTGCATTACTTTGTGCAAATTGATTTCATCACCACTGCTCTCAAAACGGTGAAGGAAAACATTCGTGAGGAAACCGACATGTCCTAGAACCAAAAAATTCGAAGACATGTGGTCAAATCGGTCCTGCCGTTTTTGCGTGACCGAGCAACAAACATACAATATTTCATACTTATAAAATTTCAGTAGTATTCGATTAGATATTTCTGTACACAACAAGAGGGTCGTGATTATGTAGATAAGACAAATAGAATAAAAACAGGGAGGTCGTTGGAGGTAAGCCCTAGGGAGGAGAAATCCTGAGTGCTTATAAAGTATTAAAATAAAGTTCTTAGTCTCACGGCCACGTTTCAAGTCTTTGGTTTTAAATAAAATTTAAATACTGTAGTATAATTGCTTGTTTTTTAATTCTAAAACGCTCCGAGCATTCTATATTAATTTTGCTTTGAAGTTTAATTATTTTTTTATTTTAATTATACGTGGCACGTATTAATGCCACGGTAGCTTTTACTAATCTAATTCTATAGGATAATTACAAATATTCCTCATATTAATTTTTATCGTAGCACAAGCGACTTGCCCCGTCTTCGTAAAAGTTCAATTGACTAAAAACAGCACCACCAATGCCACTCATTCACATAATAACTATCGAAATGGGTTGAGCAGTTTCAGAGATTATCGTGTACGAACATAGTAACACGTGAATTAATTATATTAAAAAATGAAGTAAATAGTGGCCTTTACCCAGCAGAGAGACAGTTAAAATAATTAAATACCAACTACAAAAAAAAACAAGATTAAAAGACGACCCTATTAAAAAGACTACTACGTGTTTCCATATTTGTAAAAGCACCCACAAACAAACAGGAGAAATTATACTAAAAAAATAACAAAAAAGAAACTTACAATAGTATGTATACCTATTTTACTACGTTAGTTGAAATTAAAACTACAGAGAAAGTGCAAAAGTAAAATTTGTAACTAAAAATGAAAACAGTGCTACGCGTCTACGTCGTAGCGCTACGTAATTAAGTGCCCGCTACGCCACGCTACGGGACGTAGAATATGGTAATGCAGGCGAGATAATTAACGTCAGATGGGAATGTAGGTTACTCATAACTAAATCATCTGTCCAAGTAACTTAATTATTATTGAAATGTACGTAGTAATAATATGTGCGGTTTTATAGGTATGTTACGATAATAATAGTTATGTCCTTAGAATTATCGTAGATGGTCTACGAGCAGTTTTCAGGGCGGTGAAAAGGACCATTTATTGTCACTTTTTTTTAAGGTTTGCCAGCCTCTTGTTTACTAAAAGTCCACCATGTTTCTTCGGTTGCACTTTACAGGGCCACCGTAACCTGTTTAGACATTTACGCGATTATGTTTTAAGATAAATAATAATATTACTATTTTTTTTAATAATCGTTCTTAACGAAATAATAAAAACTTCGATATGGTTATGGAATAGTTTGTTATTTAGTATAGCTACGAGTACTAACTAACCAAATTAAAAGCACTTGAAAATACCAAATTGTAATAAAATAATTCACGTTTACCTAACAAACCTTTATTAAAAGTATTTTCCTTTATATAAAACAAAATATTGGCCTTTGAAACTATTTCTGAACTACTAACTAGGTAAATATGTATAATATAATTATTATAACTACTGTATAAATATAGTTTCACAACGTTCTAACTAACAAAGCCGAGGTCAGGGAATACAGAAAATAATAATGCTGGGATAGAGGAATTTTAAGCGAATAAAAACAAATGGAATGGGACAAACAGGGTAGAACGAGAAGAATATTTATTTTAGCGTTACTTTAACTGTGATTGTATTCACTGGTCGAAAGCTACATGTTCAAGCGCCATATGAGTGCAACAGAAGTGTGACAGATGGAAACAGAAAGGAAAGGCTTAACCGACATCGACAGTGGGTGATTCCGGACTGAAAGGTGATGCCATGCGTTTTCAAGTGAAGGAAAGAAGTGATGCACGATCATGTCGTTTGACGCAAGTCGCCACACTGTGGACGGACTGGAAAGTTCTTTTTAAAAAAAGCCCTTTTCTGGGAGGTTTCTACGGGTCAGTAGTAAACAGACGCGACGCGATACTGTAAATGTGTATCTTTCCGTGTAGTAAATAAAGTTATTTCAACAAACAACTGAATTAATTGTCCACTTGCATGCAATATCATGAATCGTCTAAATGAGGCTAAGTTCCTAATCAATCCTACGCTATATTTTCGTAAACAAAACAAAAAAACTATAAAGGAACATGTTGTTGACACAACTAAACACTAAAGTTATTACTCAAACTTCAGATCAGCACTCAGACCCTTATCAAAAAGGCGTTTAACGCATTTGAGCGTAAGTCAATAATATTTGAAAGCTTTGATCTCATTGCTGGCACAGGGCCAAGAAATCTGTCGGCTGTGGGACGCCCATGATGCGCACATCAATACATCCAGAATAGGCCTTTAAAATCACTGTAAAAAGATAGGTACCACAAGGTTTATGCTCTGTAACTTCTACAATAGGAAGAAAGGTACAGAATTATAGATATACCACACATGATGAGTTGAGCTACACATTAACTGACAAGGTTTTTTTTTTTTTTTTAGCGTGGTAAAATCATCAAATGAGTCCTCCGGCCCCGGGCAGGGCGGGAGGGACTGTCAGACTTTTACTGACTAAAATCCACGGTGTCCTTCATAGCCTGTTTCGTTCCGGGGTTTACGGTAAGGAAATAATCCCGCGACCCCGGCAGGCTTTGGCCCTCTGAGAGGGGGGCCCCGTCATTATGCTGACGCTCTTTGAGGCGCGCGTGGGACACAACGCGCCGTCGACCCGGGCATGGTCCTTGGTCGGGCAGCGAGTTGCCCTTTACTCGCTGCCCGCATGCCCGCGTAACTGACAAGGTTGACTGACTGGACAGGTCCACTCGAATTTGTGTGGTTCTCTCTTCAAAAAACCATTTCAGAAACTAACCTGCATGGTCCTCGTATAACCTGATCTACCTAATTATAATGTCTAGACTTAAGACTGTAACGTCTGAGTTTGTTTCGGCTGTTTCTTCTCAGTGTAGTCAAGTACGAATCTTGGTTCTTGGGTTCAGGATGGTCACTACGACCATAATTATCAAAAAAGCTATAATTTGGCAGTCAGTCTTATGAACTATTTTTATTTTATTTATCCATAGTTTTAGAATCTAAGTTCAAATATTATAAATGCGTTAGTTTGCTGGATGGATAGTTATTCAATCAAGTCTGAACAGCTGAAAGGATATTTATGAAAAAAACAGTAATATGTTGTATAGTCTGGAATAACACATAGGATACAGTTTGTCACGGTATTAAGTTCCCGTGGGAAAATTGCGAACGAAGCTGCTGGCAATAGATAATAACTACGTATTAGTTACTTTTTAGATATAATTTTGTACACTCCCAAAGGTTGACCGGTAGAGAATGCCAATCCATGCGAATAATTAGACGCGGTTTCGAGTTATCTTCTAAACCAAAATGGTGAAAATGATGTCGTTTTTTAGTAGTTATTCCATGGACAGAATGGTCTCACTGATCTGTATTACATTTCGGTATTTTCTCGACACTATTATGTATTCACGTCACCCCTTGATTTTCCAGGTAACCACAATCTGGGGGCACGGCAGTGCCCCGCCAAGTCTCGAGCAAAACGGGCACGGCCGTACCATCTTTTCTCGAAGCGATTCGCGGCTGTTTCGCCCCACCTATATCTTCGACGTGGACAAAGCTAGGAGTTTAGGTTTTCGGTCAATAATAGTAGGCATTAGAACAAGCTTAAGTTCGAAATTACATGCCAATTGAATGAATAGTTTAGGAGTTACGGTCGATCAAAGTTACACCATTTTGTCACTCACTGACTGACTGACTCACTGACCGATCATCAAAAATCTAAGGTACTTCTAGCAGACTTAGAAACTTCAAATTTTGCACCAAGATAGGTCATTAGCCACATATAAAGGAAAAATTATAAAAACATTAAAAAATAATATACCATAGAAAACAATTTTATATTTGCGGTTTGGCAAGAACATTGTGTATGGATTTTGACTGCATTGTTAACTTTGTTCGTTGTTTAAGTATTCAATTGGATGAATACATACATAGAATAGAAAAGAATAATATAAATGTAATACATAGACTATAATTAATCTAAATTAATACATAAAGTTCACAATTCATTAAATTAATAAAGCTAAAACTCCATTGTATTGCGATAAATATTGTATGCGCGCTCGATAGATGGCATTGTACCTGTCTGAATCGCGCTATGGTTTCGTTACAGAGCGCAGTCTAAGTAGTACTTTAAAATACTTCAATAATTTTCATTTGATAGCGCCATCTATCTATGAACAACCATTTCGAAACTAAAAAAATATTGTAGCGATATTTAGAGAACTTAAGTTAGCCGGATTAGATAGTAGATTTATTATTGTTACTGAAACAGTTATTTAGGAAAATAGTTTATTAATATAACATGGACATAGAACGTTACATAAATCTAGTTGTTTACGTGTTATTTAGTTTAGTTATATTTAGTTTGTAAGTTAGTAGATATATATTTATTTAGTTATTTGTTAGTTAGTTTAGTTCTATTTAGTTTGTTAGATAGAGAATGGGTCCTAAGCAAAAAAGTAGCTGAAGTCCAAGAAATTATGAGGACAGCTAAAAAAAAGAAAGAAATACACTTACAAAAAATAAATGAGATCCCACCAAAAACATTAAATGTAAAAAATGCCAAGTCTCTCGTTGCAGTCTTTCCATCGTAAAAAGTTTTGAGATCTCACAGAAGCCAAGTCCTATTCAAATTATTTTGTAGTTATAAATCAACATTTAGTAATTATATCAATAGTTTTCTTTATATTATAACTATAGTGACTTGGCAATGAGCACAAATTAAAAGCTGCTTGCTGCCTGGAATTATGTGCAAATGTTACTGACGAGACCTGTGATCAGATTATTTGTTATGTGTGAATCATGATGGTCACTACCGACTACATGTTCCAACACAATAATTAAGAATACCTTACGGGCCATCGCTTTATGAAAGTAAATGATGAATGTTAAGAGAATAAATAAAGTAAATAAAAGAGAATGTTTATGCATGCGGTGTGTGTAACTTTCAACTCCTCCAAATATGCCGTTTTATTTGTTTTTACTTGTGCTCATTGCCAAGTCACTATAGTTATAATATAAAGAAAACTATTGATATAATTACTAAATGTTGATTTATAACTACAAAATAATTTGAATAGGACTTGGCTTCTGTGAGATCTCAAAACTTTTTACGATGGAAAGACTGCAACGAGAGACTTGGCATTTTTTACATTTAATGTTTTTGGTGGGATATATTTTACTACCTTAGAAATTGAGGCACACTAAACAAAATGCTAACTTCAATAACCCTTATGACGTTTCATTTCGTGGAGTGCTATGTATTAAGTTATAACGGAGAAACGTTACGACCAATTACTTACCCGCACATTCGATGTTTTAGACAAATTAAAACGAATGTATATTTTTTACGTTTTACACGTGAATAGAAAGGTTGCAATAAGGGTCAATTCACACTGAGACGCGACGCTGTAGGCACTTTTCAATAGAGCGTCTCAAAATCTAACTTTATTTAATACACGAAAAGATATAAACCCCTTCTACACGGTCAGACCTGACCGCCTGACAGAGGTGACCTTGGTCCGGTGGGAATGAAAATCTACCGTGTAGACGTTGGTCGTGCGACCAAATATGGGCGGAGTCAATCGACCTTTGGATAACCTTGGTCGGGAGCGCATCCGTCCCGACAGGCTGCGTCCGCGGTCGACCGGACCGTCAGCCGACAGCGTTCCAGACGGTGGGGTACTGTTGACACGACCAAGGTCACCTCTGTCAGGCGGTTGCCGGGTTGATCGTGTAGAAGGGGTTACATTTATATTTCACCGATGAAGCGACGCAGAGCGGTGCAGGGCGGGGCGCCGACGCACCCACTTTTTAATAGCGACTCAAAAACTAACTTTATTTACTACACGAAAATATACACATTTCACCGATGGCGCGACGCAGCGCGCCGCCGCGCTTACTTTTTAACAGTAACTCAAAATCTAACTTTATTTACTACACAAGAAAAGATACACATTTCACCGATGGCGCGACGCAGCGCGCCGCCGCGCTTACTTTTTAACAGCAACTCAAAATCTAACTTTATTTACTGCACAAGAAAAGATACACATTTCACCGATGGCGCGACGCAGCGCGCTGCCGCGCTTACTTTTTAACAGCAACTCAAAAACTAACTTTATTTACTACACGAAAAGATACACATTTCACCGATGGCGCGACGCAGCGCGCTGCCGCGCTTACTTTTTAACAGCAACTCAAAAACTAACTTTATTTACTACACGAAAAGATACACATTTCACCGATGGCGCGACGCAGCGCGCTGCCGCGCTTACTTTTTAACAGCAACTCAAAAACTAACTTTATTTACTACACGAAAAGATACACATTTCACCGATGGCGCGACGCAGCGCGCTGCCGCGCTTACTTTTTAACAGCAACTCAAAATCTAACTTTATTTACTACACAAGAAAAGATACACATTTCCAGTATAGTCGTGTCACGTCGCGTCGCGTGTCGGTGTAAACTGACCCTAACATGAAAAGAAAATGTAAATAAAAGGAAGACTTACCAAGTCGTCGTTTTTTTTTTGTGTTGTGTAGCTGTCAAACGCAGGGCGGTATTTATTCAAAGGAATGAATATAGTTGTGCGCTGGCTCGGATGTAAGGAAAATGGTTTTAACCGCAGATTGTTATGCAGTGGAGAAAAAAATCTGACCAAGTCCGAATCGAACAACGTACAGTGATGGTTCCGCAGTTAGAAAGAAATAGATTAAGTACGGATGTACGGATGTAATAACACCTCTGATTATTTTTACCCGACTGCGCGACGCAAAGGAGGGTAATGTGTTTATCAGTCTATGTTGTTTTTGTTTCATTAGGTTACAGCGCACGGACGTCACATCGATTTAATAACAGCTTTCTATTTGTTTTCCAAACAGTCGACCAGATGAAAACGAATGAAATACCGGTTCCGTTCTACCATCGGAAACGGAACCCTAAAAAAATGCAGTATCTGAATGCTTCTCAATTTTCCGGGCATGAATCAACTCTACATTTGTATGAACATTTAACGCACAAATGTTAGGTAAAATTAATATTTCATTGACGTAACCATTGTTGCTCATGAATAGAACGAGGATAAATTAATAACGTTATTATTTATTTAAAAGTAATTGTAGGCTGATTGGATGCTGTGTGGTAGGCACCAATTAGGGACTTTATTCATATTTCAAGGATCATTTAGGTTACCTACTGTAAAAACCTTTTGGTAAAATTATCAGCAGAGCGGGACGAGAGGGACTGTCAGACTCGTACTGACTAAAATCCACGGTTATCCATCAGTAGCCTTTTACGTTCCAGGGTAGCGGTTACCTGATGAGCTTGTCAAGCGAACTGTAAGGCCTTTCGTGCACAAGGCGACTCAAGTTTCCGATACCTTACGACTTCGGTATCCAAGCGGCTATCGCAATACAAACCCATAGAGGTTCGAACACAAGCACGCGTCAATGAATACCAAAATCGTAAGGTATCGGAGACTTGCGTCGCCTAGTGTACGAAGGGGCTAAGAGGCCACATAAATTGCCACATTCAAATTGAGATGTCTGGCCATCATTTTAAGGGGATTGGTCAGTAAAAATACGGTTTTTATTTTTTACTTTTCTTCGTACATATCTGGACTACAGATCTTACAACTTGGAATATAGTTATTGACTATATGATCTAAATTCTCACAAAGTTGAAAACACGATTCAATGAAATTTTCTCGATACAAAAAAAATGCAAAGTTCGGTCTATGTTTTTTATTTTATGAACTTTATGGAATAACTACTATGAGTTATTGAAAGTATGTTGTTTTAAATTGTAGAAAATACTAGTATCTACATTCTGTAAAGACATTTTTTCAATTAATAACAATTTTAATTCATAAAAAGACGTCAATATGTTTGGGCACATACGCCGTTTTATTCTGAGCACACATTCACTATCGTCCTCTCATCTTTTGCCTTTTAAAAGTAGTGTCATCACTTTCGTTCCTTGACGAATCAGTCAGCCAGCGTGGCTCTTACAGGTTAGACCTGCGACACTTTTTTTCAGACCGCGGCTGTCAGATTTTCGTAATAATAAAATTGGAAATGGATAAAAAGATCGAGAAAATAAAAATGAATGATACGTAGGCTTATAGATTATTCAAAACTATGTTTCGCTGTGTTCAATGGGACGTGATTAAACGGACATGACTGTAAATAAGTCACGTAAACTTTCTATTTTAAAAAACACATTATTTTCATTAATAATTCAAGAATAAAATAAACCAAACTTACTGAAAATCATCGCAGGAAATTCCTGACGACCCCTACAGAGCAAACAAGGCAAATGTTAGAATACGTATGATTCTATACATTACGAATTGTTTCTATCAATATAATAAATTACTCACAGTGATATTATATCAATGCTATCGTGATATCGTACTATTGTTGTCGGATGGTTCCTCTGTGTCCATCCTCCTCCCATGTAATCTTTATGCATCTAAATACCATTTCACATGAACTAATGATAAATGCACTGATTTGCAGTCAACAATTTGAGACAATATGTTACTGAAAACAACTTCTAATCGTATCAAACTGCGATATAGGATAAGAAGCACTTCACTTTTATTATTTTTTATTTAGTTTCGTCACAGATTTATAACAATTTCGAAGAAACAGGATTAAAGTAAATTAAATGAAAACTACTGTTGTCATTTTGAATACTTCAAAATTACTTGTCAACTACAAATAAGGCATAGCACCCACCACCCTGTTAAATATCGCCTATAGTATAATGCTGCGACTACGATAAAAAATCAGTGGTCATTGCTGTCTCACCGCGTGTTCGGTACAAGTTGCTTCTCGCTCTATTTATTGCTTTGGAGTCAAAAAAGATCAGTACTGGGCTCATGCTTTTGGAGTCGATAGATAATATATTTAAGGGTTTCATATAACAGAAAAGTGATAATATTGCAACCTTGTCTCAAAAAAAAAATACTGTGGATAAGATATTATAGAATGAAGATTACTTTAATTATAAAGAGGTTACTGACAATTGTTGTACTGTACCTGTATCTCATATGAGTAAAAAAACACTAAATCCACGCCGCGGCTCGACTAATGTCCATTTTACCGGCGCTAGTGTCTGTCATTACATCAAAATGCATCAAAAATTAGTACCAACACCCAGGTGGTGGAGGACAGGGTGTTAAGCACCCTTAGCTTTCCACTCTCATAATAAAGATATAAAGATATCACGCAACCAGCTTTGTGAAAGGACGTTAATAAAAGGAGCGTGTGTTTGGAGCTTTTTCTAGCGTGGTAAAATAATCAAATGAGTCCTCCACCCAGGGTAGGGCGGGAGGGACTGTCAGACTCGTAATACTTACTAAAATCTACGATGTCGTTCAATAGCCCTTTACGTTCTGGGGTCACGGTATTCTAAAGAATACTGAAAACAACACAACTCACATACCTATGCCCGTGCGCGCGTGTGTTTGGGGCTTAATAGATAATTGGGTATTGTCACTTTCGCAAGGTATGCCAATTTTATTAATTTTCTACCAAATAGTAGTTTTTTTCGTTATCTCGGGACGTCAAAATCTGTGTCAAAGTGTCTTATAATTAATTTAAGACTGTGAATGATAAAAATATTTACAATATATTTATCCATATCAATAAGTATTTCTATCATTTTGTTTTAGTAAATGTTTCGATATCCTTATATTAAAATATTTCTATTATAGTAATACATGTATTTTGCGTAAAGGGAACACTTTATGAAATGTCGAAGTTGACGAAATGAAATACATAAAACTTTGGATTGCGTTAATTTCGCGATACTGGCGCCTGCTGGTGGCGGTGCGTGGCAACTTTTCCGACTCATCAAACGACGCTTTCGCTTTGACACACGGCCTTAAGACTGCAGCTCACTGGAGACTTTTGTCACCCAGACCGCAGAAAGCGCTTATCCCAAAATTCTCATTAGTCTTAATTGGTAAATCTGATTTAACAAGCGAACATAGTATCAGTATTCCCCGTAAACAAAAAATCTACTTCGTAATTAAAAAAAATAATATCCCTTTTAATTAAGCCTGATCTACTTATATCTGTTGCGAGAATATTCAGCCCCAAGCGAACGTGTGCTCGTATTAAATAACGAGATTTCATAATTACGGAGATTATTTCAGCGTTGATTTCAGGCTCGAGAATTAATAAGTTATTGGCACAGGTTCCCAAACTTTTATGAACTACCGCAACTTTTACATTATTGTAGTTAAAGGCCCATTTACACGCTGCAAGAAATAGCATGCAAGTTTAACTATATTGCGATTGATCAAACAAATGCCACAATGTAGTAAAAATTGCATGTAACTCTCATGCATGTCTCGCATCGTCTGAGGTTTTAATTTACCAATTTAAGTCGTTATGTCATAGATCTCTTAATAATCATAAATAAAAAAATATTTCGCTCTTCCTTCTAATCGTGCATTTTCGCCATAATAATTACATAAACATTTTAGCCGGCTGAATATTGTTTTTTTTTTCAAATAGAGATAAAGCTCTTTTGTCTCTGGACCCCCTACCGCCCTCGCGGAAAGCTCCAGTGCCCACAAGTGGGCGGTAGCGCCCCCTTGAGAACCTACGATACGGGAACGAAATATTTGAAAACTTTTTAACATATTGAAAATCGTAGTTATGGAAACTATACGTAACAAGTTTTAAGTGCGGTTTTTAGGTTAGGAATGCGGATAAAAGCTAAAAGCTTCAGATTATTTTATCTAACCGCTGAGTGTTAACATAATGTAACAGCAACATAAAAATGTTTTCTATATTTCATTCAGTTTTTGGGCACTTCATTTGATATATTATCAGGTTCTTATCTGCTGAACTTCAATATAGTGCATACATATTAGTATTGCAATTTTTTTTTATACAAGCCGTGAGTCTGGTGTGATTTCTCAACGTTATAACAAAATCCTAGGCCTATGTTCAGCAGTGGACGTCTTCCGGCTGAAGATGATAACAAAATCGACCAGGGATTCGGACTGGAGGATTTCCCGCTAGGTAGCTTGTCGTCCGATCAAGGACCAGGCCCCAGTCGATGACGCCTCGTGTTCCACGTGCGTTTTAAGGAGCTGTCAGCCAGGAGCCTTTAGGGCCTAACGTCTACGGGGGACGTGGGACCTTCTTAAAACGGCGCCGCCCCAGAATGCAAAGGGCAATAGACTGAGCAGGATGATTTTTTTTTGGCAGTAAGAAATTACCACCACTGATTATGTCACCTAAAAAGAAACTAGGTAAAATTTTAACTTGTTGGACTTGTAACTACAGTATAGTAAATACATTGTCTCACAAATGTTCATAATATCAAACCCATTTAGGGAATTTAGCTTCGTAATGAATAGAACTTTAGTATAAATTGTTCTACACCCAATGATTCAAAGCTAGGCTGTACCTTTAATTAAGTAAATTTCAAAGCGCTGGATCCCAGAAATTTGCAAAGCATACATACATAAGTGTAAAAGCCTATTTCCATATAACTTTATTCAATAAAGGCGAAAGGACTAACGTAACACATTCGAGTTTAAATTCCACATTTACGAAATAAAGTCTTGATTTGCTAATACTCAAAGCCTGTTACGATGGCTGTAAAATTCTACTAAATTCTAATTCAGCCTCAGCGTAATTAATTTGGGTATTTTGCCGGTCATTTTTCTCATTTAACTAAGTACTAGTAAAAGGGGGAGAAAGGCGATTAAATGATTAAGATTACATTTACATTATACGAAACTAAATCGCCTTAGGGAAGTTGTTTGATGAAAATTAAACGATTTTGGCAGCCTTCTAACTTCTGAACTGACAGTGTTACATTAAAATAATGAAGCATTTATCTCATTATCTTCATAGTCCATTGAAGTTAGATTATGAATTCCCTTTTATTTTGATAAAATCATCAAAAATCGTGCCCTAGGTGGAGCGGATGGGACTGTCTGACTAAAATACACCATTTTCCTTAATGCCCTTTACGGTTACCACTTTACCAGTTCCGCGAACATTTATTTCGGGTCTCCTGATATCTAAAAAATAAAATGGCGTGCTATACAAAATGCAAAATAACCATTTCAATTGACTATTGTTATGTCGATCGAATTGAGAGACCTATCTATAATCTTCTCGAAAGTTCCACAAGGTTCTCGACAATTCTACTAAAGATCGGTCAGGAAATTTCTAGAAAATTCTACCCTGTTCTAGATGTTTCGGGATGGTTCTGGAATGTTCCAGAAGGTATGGGACTATGTCGAAGTCTATGGATGTTTCCAGAACATTCGACCACCTTCTAGAAACATCTAGTGGGTCCGGCCGGGGTATAAAAAGGGCGTCGATCACCAACCTGACTCAGTCTGGTTTTGACTACGATCGAAGCGACTCGAAGTGAACAAGCGATCTCTAAGTGACTTTTACGTGTGATTAAGAGTGTGTATAAGTGTTTAAGTGTTGAGTAGTGTTAAGTGTTTATTTTAGTTTGTGATTCGTGTGTGATTAAAGTTTATTTGGTTTTAATTGGTGTTAATTAATTTATCCCAATACCTAGCTCGTAACATTTGGTGTCAGAAGTGAGGGATAAAATGCCGATTTTACCAAAGGACGACACGGACGGTATTCGTACCAGGAGTCAGCGCCAGCAAGACATGGACCAGAGGCGGTTTGGAGGTTCCCCGATACAGACGCCGGGTGGTGCTCAGCCTACGACGGAACCAGCCGCTGGTCCATCTGCAGTCTCTTCAGCACCAGCGGGTCCAGACCTGTCTGCGCTTATGGCGCTTCTGCAGGAACAGGCTCGCCGCCAGGAGGAGCAGGCTCGGCGCCTGGAAGAGCAGCTACAAAAGGACAAGGAGGAGCAAGCCCGCCGCCAGGAGGAGCAAGCCCGCCGCCAGGAGGAGCAGGCTCGCCGCCTGGAAGAACAGCTACAAAAGGACAAGGAGGAGCAAGCCCGCCGCCAGGAGGAGCAGGCTCGCCGCCTGGAAGAACAACTACAAAAGGATAAGGAGGAGCAGACCCGCCGCCAGGAGGAACAGTCTCGCCGCCTGGAAGAACAGCTACAAAAGGATAAGGAGGAGCAGGCCCGCCGCCAAGAAGAGCAGATGTTCCTGATAAAAGACCTGCACTCGACATTTGGCAAGGAGCTCAAAGTGGTTAAAGAGCAAGTCAATCAGCACGAGAACCGCATCTCTGAAGCTGAGGTCCAAATTGCCGGGGTGAAAAAGGCTTTGGGTGAACTTCGGTCTGGAGACGGGGTTGTGTGTCCAGTGATTGCTGCACCTTCGGCACGAGGGTTTAAGGTGCCACCATTCGACGGAACATCTTCATGGTCGGCATACAGGATGCAGTTTGAGGCCGTTATGAAGGCGAATGGGTGGACGAAAGAGCAAGCAATGACCGCGCTCACCTTAGGCCTACGAGACCAGGCCCTGACCGTACTTGAGGCTCTTGGCAAGGATGTGACTTACGATCAGCTGCTGGAAGCGTTGGAATCCAGGTACGGCGACGCGCACTTGGAGCACGTATTTCGCGCTAAGCTAAAGGATCGTGTTCAACGTAGTGCTGAGGGCCTACAGCAGTGGGCCCTGGAAATTGAAAAGATGGTCCGAAAGGCATACCAGTCTGCTCCTGCCCTGATCAATGGTAATCTCGTACAGGCATTCGTCGACGGAATACGTGACTTGGAAGTCAGAGCCGCCGTAAGACTTGGGCATCACGAAACATTAAAAGACGCCTTGGCTCATGCGTTGGAAGTAGAAGCAGTGAGGCAAGATCATCGCACGCATCGCGTCAGAGAAGTTGTGGAATCACCTGTACGCGACCGACCACAAGGGTACAGTCCCAGGTGCTATACTTGTGGGGAAAAAGGTCATCTTCGGTCCAGCTGTCCCAAGCGAAATACACCAAGGGAAGATCAATCCCAGCAGGGAAGAGGGACCGATAAGACTGCCCAGCAACAGCAGGGAAACGAGTAAATGCCAGGACTGAGGGGCGGGTGCTGGCTGGTATGGAAAGAGCCCCGAGGATCTCGATCTCACAGGCCCATGACGGAAACAGCCTGATCATCAAAGGTGAAGTCAACGGAAAACCATGCAAATTGACACTCGATACAGGAGCTTCTCACACGGTCGTCAATTCAAACCTAGCAAGTCGGTTCCTTGGGGACTTCTTCAACAACCACGACCGCATACAATTACTGACAGCTACCGGTCAGCACATAACCGTCCGAGGCAAGAAGGAGGTGAAGTTAAAACTAGGTCATAAAGCATATTGGCATAATGTCATCGTGGCCGACATAGTAGACGATTGCATCTTGGGCTTGGACTTTATGAGGAAATATCGTTGTGAGATCGATGTTGATCGAGGAGTGTTGAAATGTGGTAAAGAAGAGATCTTAATGGAAAGTACACCGTCAGAAAAAGTGCTTCGCTTGAAATTTGACGTGACAACACTTCTGAAAAACTGCGATCTAACTGGAGTAGAAATGGATAAGGCTAAGAAAACGTTACTCCAGTATGCCCACATGTTCTCTACAGATGATGCTGACATAGGTAGAACAGGACTGGTTCAGCACAAAATTAACACTGGCAATGAGTTACCAATCCGACAACGACCAAGAAGGGTGCCGGTTGCTCGCGAAAAGGAAGTGAAGGAGATGATTGAGCGCATGGTGAAGAACAGTTTTATAGAGCCTTCATCTAGCCCGTGGTGTTCTCCTGTGGTCCTAGTGAAGAAAAAAGACGGCAACACGCGGTTTTGTGTGGATTATCGACGGCTAAACGACGTCACGAAAAAAGACAGTTATCCACTGCCTAGGATCGATGACACATTGGATACGCTGACAGGAATGAGGTGGTTCACAACGTTAGACCTGAAAAGCGGCTACTGGCAAGTGGAAATAGACCCTAAAGACAAGGAGAAAACTGCATTTTCCACAGGAAAGGGCCTATGGCAGTTTAAAGTCATGCCATTTGGATTGTGCAATGCTCCTGCGACATTTGAAAGGTTGATGGAGCAAGTACTTGCTGGATTGATTGGAGACGCATGTCTTGTCTATTTAGATGACATCATCATCGTGGGCCGAACATTTGAAGATCACCTTCAAAACCTAATTAAAGTGCTGTCGAAAATCCGGACGGCAAATCTTAAGTTAAGTCCGGAAAAGTGTTCATTTTTCAGGAGACAAGTGAACTTTTTAGGACACATAGTTTCGGAGGAAGGTGTTCAGACAGACCCGGAGAAAATCGTCGCCGTCAAGGAATGGCCAGTTCCGAAAGACAAGACGGAGGTCAGAGCATTTTTAGGTTTATGCTCCTACTATCGACGGTTTGTCAAGAATTTTGCTGACATTGCAAAACCCCTACACAAACTTACTGAGGAGAAGCAACAATTCTGTTGGGACGAGAACTGTGACATCGCATTCCAGGAATTAAAGAAACGTCTGTGCAATTCACCCATTCTTGACTATCCTGACACTGAAAATGACTTCATAGTTGACACAGACGCAAGTAATACTGGAATTGGTGGCGTGTTGTCTCAACGGAAAGGAAATCAGGAAGTTGTTATAGCTTACTACAGCAAATCTCTATCGAAACCGGAAAGAAATTACTGCGTTACGAGAAGGGAATTACTTGCCGTAGTAAAGACTTTGCAGCACTTCAGTAAGTATCTGCTGGGACGAAAATTCTTATTGCGAACGGACCATGCCGCATTAAAGTGGCTATTGCAATTCAAGAATCCAGAGGGACAGGTGGCGAGGTGGATTGAGCTACTACAAGAGTTCGACTTCGTAACTGAACATCGTAGTGGGAGGGCACATGGTAACGCAGATGCACTGTCTAGAAGACCTTGCCCTGAAGACTGTAAGCACTGCAACAGGCAAGAGGCCAAGGAGGTTGTGCCTGTAAGAATGCTAAGAACGGATATCAGTAACGAATGGAAGGAAACCTTACAGCATGCTCAGCAAAATGACGCAGACATTAAACCAATTTTTGACTGGATTAAAGCTGGTGCTCCTAAACCCAAGTGGAGTGATGTAGCTGCGATGAGTTCCATCACTAAGAGTTATTGGGCGCAATGGAAAAGCTTGGTTATCCAGGAAGGAGTCTTGTGCCGTAAATGGGAAAACGCTCGAGGAGACCACTGTCACTTACAAATGGTTGTCCCCAAAGCCAAAGTACCGGATGTGTTGCGGCTCTACCACGACGGATGTTCAGGTGGACATATGGGTGTAAAAAGGACCCTACTGAAAATACGTGAGCGATTTTACTGGATCCATTGTCGTGAAGATGTGGAGGACTGGTGTCGGAAATGTACCAGTTGTGCGGCTGTGAAGGGACCCCAGACACGCAGCAGAGGTGCTTTGCAGATATACAACGTTGGAGCCCCGTGGGAACGGATAGCACTAGACGTGGCAGGACCATTTCCAGAAAGTGAAAACGGTAACAAGTACTTCATGGTTGTCATGGATTACTTCACAAAGTGGCCAGAAGTCTTCGCCATTCCTAACCAGGAAGCTACAACAGTCGCAGATAAATTGGTTCAGGAGGTCTTCTGTCGTTTTGGAGTACCCTTGGAAATACACAGCGACCAAGGAAGGAATTTTGAATCACAAGTATTCCAGGAGACTTGTCGGCTGATGGGTACTCACAAGACTAGAACGACTTCCTACCATCCACAATCTGATGGAATGGTGGAGCGTTTCAACCAAACGTTGGAGAGATATCTGGCAAAGGTTGTGGATAGCAGACAAAGAGATTGGGATAAGCACATACAGCCATTTCTTCTGTCATACCGTAGTGCAGTTCACGAAAGTACAGCTGTGACACCAGCCTTCGCGAACTTTGGAAGGGAATTACGGTTGCCTGCTGATTTGATCACCGGAACCCCTCCTGATGTTCCACGCAGTGTAACTGATTATGCAAATGACTTGCGTAACAAGTTGAATGATGTGTATGAGCATATCAGACAATCCGGCCAACAAATGTCTGAGAAGATGAAGACCCGATACGACCGGAAGACAAACAATGGAGGTTTCGACGAGGGGTCACTTGTGTGGTTGCATAACCCAGTGCGTAGCAAAGGGAAGTCTCCTAAATTACAAGCAAAATGGGAAGGACCATACCGAGTCGTGACCAGGATTAACGACGTCACCTACCGGATACAAAAGGGTCTACGTGGCGCGCCCAAGATTGTCCATGTTGACCGTTTGGCGCGATACAACGGGACTAACGATGCTCGGGACGAGCATGTCTAAGGAGGGGGCAGTGTTACGTCGATCGAATTGCGAGACCTATCTATAATCTTCTCGAAAGTTCCACAAGGTTCTCGACAATTCTACTAAAGATCGGTCAGGAAATTTCTAGAAAATTCTACCCTGTTCTAGATGTTTCGGGATGGTTCTGGAATGTTCCAGAAGGTATGGGACTATGTCGAAGTCTATGGATGTTTCCAGAACATTCGACCACCTTCTAGAAACATCTAGTGGGTCCGGCCGGGGTATAAAAAGGGCGTCGATCACCAACCTGACTCAGTCTGGTTTTGACTACGATCGAGGCGACTCGAAGTGAACAAGCGATCTCTAAGTGACTTTTACGTGTGATTAAGAGTGTGTATAAGTGTTTAAGTGTTGAGTAGTGTTAAGTGTTTATTTTAGTTTGTGATTCGTGTGTGATTAAAGTTTATTTGGTTTTAATTGGTGTTAATTAATTTATCCCAATACCTAGCTCGTAACACTATTAAGGGCGGTGAGACATTAACTGCAAATAGTTTAGTAAATAAACTTCCTGTAATTTAATTAAATACGTGCCAAGTTCGAGATATTGACATTAGCCAGTGAGTATAATATATTGACAGTTGGGCTAATTAAATTACTTTGAAGAAAATTCCTAGTTGGGAATGCTAGGTCTTTAATAAAATCTAGTTTCCAGTGCTTTAAATCAACGGTTTAGTTATGTCTGTAACGGGAATGAGAGGTAACCCTGGAAAGCGAAGGGCAATTGAAAGATGTACATTTTACTCAGTACGAATCTGACAGACCCGTCCACTACACCCAGAGAAGGGAGAGTAAATTAAATATTTCCCAAAAACCGGGCATGTGCGAGTCGGACTCGCCCATAAAGGGTTCCGTAGCAGCAAGTAACATAATATAAAAGTTCTTGTAGTTGGTTGTAACTTTGAAAGGTAAATTGCGGTTTACGATTTATGACGATTAAAAAAAAACTAATTACTCGATCTCATTCAGACCAATTTTCAATTGAAGTTTACATGGTAATGTACATCATATATTTTTTTTACTTTTATCATTCTCTATTATATAAGTTTAGAAGTTACAGGGAGGGGACACACATTTTAGCACTTTGGAAGCGTTTCTCGCGCAAACCGTTC
Source organism: Agrotis clavis (assembly GCA_954870645.1). Taxonomy (NCBI): domain Eukaryota; kingdom Metazoa; phylum Arthropoda; class Insecta; order Lepidoptera; family Noctuidae; genus Agrotis; species Agrotis clavis. The sequence continues at coordinate 5,764,171 of OX940918.1, read as the reverse complement.
AGTTTAGAAAAAAATGATGTTGCTAACCTCAATATCATTTTTCAAGACCTATTCATAGATACCCCACACGTATGGGTCAGGCGAAGAAAAATGTTTTGAGTTTCAATTCTAAGTACGGGGGGTACCCCCTTTGTTTTATTTTTACGTGAAAATCCTAATGCAGTTTACATAATACATCTACTTACCAAGTTTCAACAGGATAGCTCTTATACTTTCGTCAAAAAGGGCTGTGACATGGGACGGACAGACAGACAGACAGACATGACGAATCTATAAGGGTTCCGTTTTTTGCCATTTGGCTACGGAACCCTAAAAAAGGGCTAAATTATGTAAAATAAACATCTTATAAGTCTTGAAACTATGCTTCTTGACCTTATAACGCTTAGTCATTTAGACTAAGCGTTATAAGGTCAAGAAGCATAGTTTTTGCCTCATAAGCGAGGCTAGGGGTATAGGCGAGGGGTCTCGACTCGCCTTCAATGCAAATGAAGTTATCTTACCCTATACCCTACACGTATAATAAAACTATGGATGATTGAAACGAAGTTAGCTTGTATATAAGTTACTATATCACGTTTTAATGCCTCAACTGATTTAGATGTAATTTCGCACACAACCATAACAAGATCACCACCATCCTCTTTGCCCAATTGTAGTTGGCTGCGAGGTATTCCACATTGGGCACCCGCTGAAATGGCACCTGAGCTAATGGCACCTTAACTATGCCACATACGAGTTCTATCAAAATTTTTCGCAGGTGCCTAAGCTCCGAGCACGCTGCAATCGCGGAGGTAAGACCCCTCTTTGAGTAGGAGTGGCTGGATATGCGTCACGACGACCTGACCTTCCGCCTGACGCAGGTCTTCATCGGACACGGATGTTTCGTGAGGGACCTCTGTCGGATGCGGAAGATAGAAAAAAAGGTGCCTTTTGAAAATCCGCTTGGCTTTCAGTCTTAACAAATGCAGCTGTATAAGTACCAGTATTAAACATGTCAGCTTCAGAGAAAATGGGGGGTGTGGTGAATTTGCTGTGAAGCATAGCTACCTGACATCCTGAATTAAGTTGCTGGATATCCCCAATGCAAGACTGATAGTACCGAGCATCTGGTTACACAATTACGACCCTTAACGATTGTTAAAGAAACCGAGACTAACACACATAGAAACGTGCTTTCCGTACCATGGAAGATTCTCGAAACTTTCGGGATAATCTGATCCTCGTCGCTTGTTTGTATTAAAATATAGGATAATAATAATCCCGTCACAATATTTTCTGAAGGATAAGACTATAGGTAGACGAAAGAGAGAACCGACATCGTTGCAGGCCCAAGCGAAAATGGCGAGATGACGGACCGCTTCATGAAAAACTGGATCACGGTCGCAGAAAGCCGTGAGAAGTGGAAACAGTGGAGGGAGGTCCAGCAGTGGGACACTATGGGCTGATTTAATAATATTATAATAATACGACGATAACAACGAACAACTTCTATTATATTTGCGACATTTCACTGCGATAACAGTAACCCTGCTATATTTGATTTCCGTTCCATATGTTATATCGCATAGGTTTAATAAAGTTCAGAAAGTTAGTAGACAAAGCTGCATTCAGCCCGAGGTCACCCCCATCTCGCCCCGTAAGTTATCTCAATAAATCTCAAAACTGCACGAGAATATACGAACACGATTTGGCAATTTAAGCTATGAATTTTTAATATATGTTCGCCAACAAATAAAATGACCGGGAAACGAATTAATGGGCTCAAAATTGTATAATATTAATTACAGTTATGACGTCTATATTTGTCGTTTATCAGCATTTAAAAATACTAATTATCGGTTTGTTTTCGTTCAGTATTTTCCTTTGAAAACTGTGTATTGTTTGTTCCTGTGGGACTCGTTTGGTCGCACTAATTACAAACGTATACCGCTACTTCGATTTACTTATTTAGAAATAGGCAATAGCTCTTGCGTACTGAAATACTAAGGTAAATTCTGAGTAACTAGGGAAGTAGGATCCTTTATTAAAGTAGATAGTCCACATTTGCTCACTCACTCATAAACCCATTCAGGTCCTTTTAAGTAGCTTTTTCCATTCATTTTGTGGTCGAACATAACCCCAAAATAATAAATTACTTTTTCTAAATATCTCGGATTGTGTTAAATATTTTAATGATGTATTAAGACATGTCATCGAGTAATTACTTTAAAGATGATTCGATGAAAGTGCAACAATGTTAAATTGAGAACACATAGAGCCGTGGGCAATCTCTTTTTGTATTCAAATTTCACATGATGAGAATAACATGTCGTGTTTAGTTCCTATAAAACTTGTTTGTTAGAGGGTGGTTATGCATTGTATAACCTTTCTACCAGGGTTCCATATCTACAAGGAGATCAGTATAATGTAGGTGGTGAGGAGCGCTATTGTGAGTCAATAATTTTACACCTACATTCCTAATTAATTAGAGAGATAACGCTGATATGTAGGACGCCCACACATTACGATAATGTGCACGATATACACATACAGGAATTTGTTATTTAATAAACTTATACTAAAGTAGATGTTATTGTGTGGGAAATAGTGGGAATGGAATTATCATAGAACTATCCGATCCGCCCCAGTTCCGCAAAGGTTCTAATTTTCGACATGTTCGGTGGATATATTGGAAATTTTCTTTAATACAACCTTTGTTTTGAAAACACAGAATTACAAGAAAAAAAATATTCCAATTTGGTGCAGTCTTCTTCTCCTCCTTCTCCTCTTTTCTTCTATGTCAAGAAGTAACATTATTATGCGATTTATTTGCGATTTAATTCTCACCACGACAGATACTCATAAACACACTACGACAAAAAAAAGCCGATCAGATGAAATCAAATATTTATGTATATCACACACAAAAAGATACCTCATTTTCATATCGATAATAGTACTGTCCCCACTGATTCAATTAGCACCAAGCCTCTGAACTAATTAATTGATTCGACCAGTAAAATTCAATTAAACACTGATAAGTGTGCGATCGGATTCGATACAGATTGGGCTGGTTTATAAATTTCACTGTCGATGATATAACAAACAATAAAACTTTGTATTATCGATAATCGATAACTGATTTCGCATTTTACGAGTTCGTCAATCGTTATCTGACGATTTATTTGCGGTATTCCAGAGTGGATATTGATTGGTTTTATGAGAACCGAACGGTGGTACTCTATTTGCGAAAGCCTTAATTTCAGCCTTCATTTTTTAGGGTTCTGTACCCAAAGAGTAAAACGGGACCCTATGGTAAGGCTCCGTTGTCCATCTGCCTGTCTGCCGACTTCCCTATCGACTAACGCCCGAAGTTAATGTTGTATCTCAATCCAAATTCCGTTTTAACGGCTGCTTCTGATCGGGTATCTTCAAGACTCGGATAGGTAAATACGTTAGCTGATTGGTTATCGAGATCGGGATCAAGATAATAACCGAGATAAATGATTAATTCCCAGAAGAACACCTTCACAGTAGCGGTTTATTTTTTCAAATTTTTATGCCTGCTTTTACTGAAGATACGACGCCGCGCTAGTGTCTGTCTTATGTCATTACATTACACTTAAAAAAAATTACGAGTAGTATCCATTTTTTCGTAGAACTTTATTCGTGGCACGGATTCTAACAAAAATCGCATCTTTTGTTACATTTAGCCAACTGTAACTAAAATATACCTAAACAAGCGTTTCCTTGTCTGAGCGGATTAAAAACAGCCCCGTTTTGTAATTAATAGGTACTGAACCGTCCATTTCCTCCAACTGACTTGTATTTAAGTATCTAAGAGTTGCCCAGCTTCAGCCGCATGTAGATCAATCTCAACTGAAACACTAAGACGAAGTTTCTGAACTAAGTTTAGGCTCTTGTTCTGAAACGGTGTTCATCACTGAAGCATTAATTAGGACTGATAATTATATTTTATACGCATCTTTCTTTTAGCACAGAATATATAATATGCTTTTAGTACAATGAGGTCGGAAGATTTTTGTATGAAGCCTGGCCTGCAAAATTTCCTTTAGTTTGAAATAAATAAGCCTTCATTTTTCTTCATGCATTTGGCACAGTTTAAATAAAACGCTAGTTCCTGTCACATCGCTTGACATCTGACCTAAGCTCTATTGTGCTCAGCTGATGCGCGCTGAAAGCTTTCACGTTATATATCGTACATACAGTGGTAATAAAAATACATATGCTCTCATACTGAAATGGAAACTTTTATGGAGCTTTCATATTTGATATTAGTACAAAGTTATTCCTTGGTATTCGTGCTTACTACTTTTAGTAGATCAACCGGAAGATGGGTGGACGATATGCAGATCAAATCAGGAAAAACCTGACGTAGGTCTCTTCCAGGAAGAGGAAGTATATACTCAGCACTGGGTGGATCAACGCGCCAATGATGGCGATGATTACTGTGAATTTGGAACCAAAGAACCAATTGTGGGTATTCAAATTTGGTTCTTCAATATATTAAATCTGAGCTAGGGACCAGTTCCAGACAGTAGGCTCCATCTTTATTACCATGTGACTGTAGCATTATTATTAGCCATAGTCAGACATAGTGTCCTACTGCTGGCCAAAGACTTCCACTTCGCGAAAAAAACCAAATAGCGAAATTTCGGTACCCTTCGGGGGCGATATTGAGTGGCAATATTTTTCGAATATAGAGAGAGATTTTGCTAACTAAAGCACACGTATCCATCACAACCATACCACAACACATCAATCCCTGAACACAAAATCCAAAAAGGATGTTTAGAAATCTGTCGAACATGAATAACAATAAAACGTTACGAGCTCTGTTTACACGAATCGACATACAGAATCGTAAATTGATTCTCATATGAAACATACGCGTTCATTAAAAACTGTAGTTAATCATGTACAAGACATTAAACATCGTTGTACAGGCGGGTCAGTAATGTACGGTAAATCAAGTCGGCTTGTCTTTCAATAAAACGGTTTACTCGATTGGCAACTTGCCTGGATTTACGTAATAATATTTTGGGGCTGGAGTAACGTTCTGTTTTGGTATAAATATAGTATTATGTGTAAAGATATAGTTTGTGTGATACCATTGCAGCATTGTAATTCGGGTCGCGCTACGGTCTTATCCCGTAGCCCCGGTAGGCTACTTGATAAGACAGTCCCTGGAACATAAAGGGCTATTAAAGGACACCGTGGATTTTTTGTCAGTACAAGTCTGACAGTCCCTCCCGTCCCGCCCCGAGTGGGAGGACTCATTTGATGATTATATGATGTAAAAAAATTTCATTCCTTCTCTTACTATTAATCCAAAATATCGCTTTCAGAGATAAGACTGCCTATTGTGTCAAAATTTTTACACACAGGCATATACGGCCCGCCTGATGGAAAATGGAAAGCGGTCACCGTGGCCTTTGTGCGCCATTTTAAGTAACATCTCTATAATTACTTGAATATGATTATGATGTCAATAATGGCCGGGAATTAATACGATTTCGAATTTGGATTATGATTTTGGGTGGATGTAGAAAATTGTTTAGTTTCATGGTCCACACTCCGAAATAATAACGTCAGACCAAATTTTCTTGCTAAAAGGTGCTTCCCATCTTGTGTACGCAGCGAAGCAAAAATAAAGCTCGGTTTGAAATGAAAGGGTAAAAGGACCAAGTTTTAAATTCAAAAAGTTTCAGTCAGTTTAATCAATTTGTTCGTGACAATGCGGGTGGGAAATGTCAACGTCTGACTAAAAATAACAATGTTAATATAAAGTTTGGACATAAAGCATAATATGAGCATATCGCCAGTCAGAGCATTGCGGGCTCGCTTATGACGGTTGGACAGGAGTTGTTCCAGCGTGCAGGCGAAACTTATTACTGAATGAATATTCAACGTTAGCTTACTATAAAACAAACAAAGTATTCTACCACAATCTGTTGTTTTCCAACTACACTCAGAAACTGGATAAATATTCTGAATAACATAACCCGCGCAATGTTGAACCGACCAATGGGGATTGTCTTAATTTTTCAAACATTCGATTTTATTTTATTTTCTGCAAATTTAGAGCATTTTGAGAAACTAATTTGAATATTTTTATGATTGGCTCAATAGTTTTTTTATTTTTAATATTTTAATTTTTGAGGTAGCTGACGTCACCATTGACCAAAAAGTTGTGCCGTTGCCTCACCAGTGAATAATTTAAAAAACTGCCTGACAACACAACGTCACTTTCTCCTGATAGTAGACGTCAGTTAACATCCTTAGTCGGGGAGCCCAGGGAGGGAATTTTAATGTGACTCCAGCGCATCAGATTATCATAAAGGAGAAATCTTGCACCCTTTAATGTACCTGTACCAAGTATCAACCCTTCATATGGTCCCCACCATTGGTTGTGTGGGAGAACCCGCCAGATTAGTAAAAAAAAATCGATCCACAGAAATACTTGAGCGAGTCAGATTACGAAAAGGTAGATTAATTACGTTCAAAAAATTGTATATGATTATGTACATTGAAGATGGCGGACATTAAATCACGACCGATACTTGCGAACTAACAGGTAGTTCACCTTTTCTCCGCGAGTCTACCGACATCGCCCCATGGAAAACGTCAGATTATTAGTGAGTATGATTTTTACAGTGTTAGTTTCAATTAAAAAAAAATGGAACTTGCTCGAGTATTTCAAGATTACGTTTTTTTTACCAATAGAAATATGAATTATTACTTTGTGCCACATCCAAATCGTCAGACATTTTAATACGACACTTTTTAAGGTCTACTTTACATACACTTTGAATATCTGACGCGCTTGATTAACTTTTTTTTTGGATTTTCAACCGTTTGCCACGGACAGCCCCCTCGAGTTAATCGTCCGATTAATATGTATTGGTTATCAGAAATAGAAAAGCGCGTTTACACTGTAAATAGCTGATGCGCTCGAGTACTTCTGTACAACTGTTTTTTTTACAGTTTTAAAACTGTTTACACGCCCTCCCCCCCACTAAAATAGAAAACTTGTCAGAAACTTTTTTCTTTTTAGAACATATTATTCTTTCAAATCCAATAGGTCGCCATGATGCTCGAGTAACTGCAAATTAGAATCCTCGCCTCCCCTACTATAAAAATACAATAAATTTTTGAAATCGGTTTTTATTTTTGTTTTTTAAAACGGAAAGTCGTCGACGAGGTGACATTATTGTTCGTTTTCCTGAGCAATACTTTAGCATTAACTTAATGAATATACAAAGGTATCTAAAGCTTTGATATCTTACTTACATCAAAATGATCTTCGCAACAGTAGGTACATTTTATAAACCTTGCAATATTACACGCCTACATCACGGCATCACTTTTCTCGCAAATCTTATAAAGAGATTATGAGGCATGTTGCAGAAATAATCATAAAATATATAAAAAACTAAACATTATTATTTGTTTACATTTTTGACATTTTTAATTTGACACTTGACAGATTGTTGAAAATACTTGCCACTTACTTTTTATTGTCTGAGGCAACGATACAAAACGGTACAGCCAATAATAACGTCACTTGAAGGGCAAGGAAGGTCAAGCGTATTTTATCAAAAATATCAATCAAATATGAACATTTTTCATTTTTGATTGGTTACTAATGATTAGTAACGCTATTCCTAGAAATGGTTTTTCAATTACGACATATTGAAAAAAATGAACAATGCCCATTGGGCGTTTATAACCGGTTTTTTGAACCAATCCCAAATGGTCAACATAAAATGGTTTAATCTAACAAAGAAATAATAAAGTACTCATATCGACAGAAACTTTTGAGATTTGAACCGTACTTCCTACCTAAGAATTTCGGAAAACTCAATACCGACATTTGCGTCCCCAAAAAGGCAAACGCCAAAAAATTTGCAGGGTTTATTTTGTTATTCCTGTAAATAATCCGCGTAAAAAGGTCCCGAAACTCCCAACGAGTGAAACAAGGGGAAAAAAATTTGATGAAATAATCGCTAAGTAATCATAAAAGTTTTACCTTGATGAATAAGTATCGATTTCGCAAATGGCAGGGAAATTATTATTATGTTAGCGTGATCACGTTTTTAGAACAATATTTTAACCAATACACTTTTGTAGATTAGTCAATTATTTGTCCAGTCAACAAAGTGTTCTCACTCATCACAATGACACATTTATCTTCTTCATCGTCTTTCCCATAGCCTTCAGTCTTTCCTCAATGCAGTTTTTTCCAACCAATTGCGCATTTTCACCGTCATGAACGTTTCTAGGCCTCACTCGGCAACGACGCCCACCTGGTCACCACTGCGTAACGACTTTGGCCCATCCTAATAGATTCTACACATGTTCTTAGTATTCAGTATCTTTATTTTGCTAATTCAGAACTTCAACATTTTTTCAGCGTTGTTGGTGAAAGCGCAAAGCTCTTTTTCGTGTGAGAATGTGGCTAAATGTCCGGGCTCTAGTGTCAGAGTTAATTGAGCCGTTTTTGGGACATCCACAGGCCTCTGATGTGGCTTTGGACTTACGTAGTAAAGACCATAATTATATAGCCAGGATATTCAAAGGTCACTTTGGCTGCATATTTTTCGGCTAAGAGGACCGGATAGATGGAGCATAGTTTGCAACACACTTCTACAGTCACAACCCAGAACCACATTCTATTCGGCGCGGGCCACATAGAAAAGGTGTTAGACGCAGACGGGGCGGAGACATACCTATGTCTCTTCGGCGTCTCTTTCATACAAAATGTATAGAAGCGTCGCGACGTACAACACACAGATGAGACGGGGCGCGGGCGCGACTCTCATACATTTTAGCACGTCCGCGACGCGTCCTCGTCTTACGTCTTTTCTATGTGGCCCGCGCCTTCGAGGAAAATTTTTACAGTTCTATAATTTCGTATGGAAAAGTTGTCGAGTGTGAGATCATTCCACAGATAAATTAATTCATCAGGCATTTGAAAATCAGTCAGTGTTCAACAAGCAATCAAAGCGTAACATATCCATAAGTCGAGTGAAATATGACTTTGTTTATAATAGCAGACTAGAATTAGATACGAGTATTAATTAGAGTTGTTCTAGTTAAGATACACGATATAACGAGCACATTTTTACCTAACAGATATATGCAAAGGAAAATGAATTATTTCGACAAAATTTTAGATGTTTGGAATGAAAAAGTTCTTCACAGGGACGAAGACAAAGTTTAACGTGAACCCTGCCTTCCACATGCCAGAATACTACGCAGTAGTTGCAGCTACTGCATTCAAAGTTTTGGATTAAAAGACCATCTATGTTCCGAGCACGTTGCAGTACTTTTAACGATGCAGTAAGATAGCATGATGGATTGCGCACATGGTTTAGATCGCATTCGCACGTTGTGTAAACGCTCGTCGTGCATGAACAACAGACCACTACATCATGTGATTATGTTCAGCGAGTCAAGTGTAAACATCGACGTAGAGTAAGTACCAAGAATTCTATGAATAACGCTACACATTCGACTCCACCCTTGAGATTACGTACCGTGGATGTTACATAGAAATCTTTTGCAAAAACATCCAGAGGCGGAGGTTGTTTGTTTGGAACGAGATCAGTGCAGGAGCGAAGGCAGGGAGCGTCGAAAAGTTCAATGATTTCCTTCACAACTTATCAAGAGGAATTCCCTACCAGTTTCCTGAGCCTATCATGAATAAAAAATACCCAAAATAATGCCGTCCTAAGGTTCACATTTCAATACATCAAATATCAGGAAAATTTGAACAGATGGAATTCGGTAAAGCAAACTTACGTTTTAAGGAGCGGCTAGGCGGCGCGGTCTTTGCGCAAGATACTCGTGTGAGGATCCTGCATCAACCTGGGAACAAAGACAATGATATCACTCAATAAAGCTCATTTTTAGGGTTCCGTAGTCAACAAGGAACCCTTATAGTTTCGCCATGTCCGTCCGTCCGTCCGTCCGTCCGTCCGTCCGTCCGTCTGTCCGCAGTTTAGCTCAGAGACGCACAGTACTAGAGAGCTGTAATTTGGTGTGAATATACGGATTTGTTGTGCCGAAAAAGTGGTAAAATAAAATCTCGTAAAATATTTTTTTTTAGGGTACCTCCTGTACACGTAAAGTGGGGATGTTTTTTTTTTTTCTCGCGTACCCCTTAGTGTGGGGTATCATTAAATAGGTCTTTAAAAAATATTGAGAGTTTCCATTAACAAGTTTTTGATAAAAAAATTCGTTTGTGAAATATTAAGCTTTAAAGTGCTAAATTTTGCTCGACTCGAATGTCCCCCCCCTCTACCAGCTAAACGGTTATGTTTGGGGGTGTGAAAAAATTCACAATAGTAGTATATATAACGAAGTTTAAAAGAAAATTATCATGACTAAGTAGGCTCTACAACTTTACGAGTAATAGTCGACCAACTTATAAAATGTACTTGGATAACAGATTTTCTTAAACAACATGTATCGGAGAACATGTTCTTCAACTGCAAATGTAAGTTTGTCAACTTTATTTTTACAGCTTTAATAGGTATGTTTTTACGGTATGTTTTTTGGGGATAGGTAGGTTTTTATCGTCAACTATTTTTAACTAACTTTAAAAAAAGGAGGAGGTTCTAAATTCGTCGTAATCTTTTTTTTATGTATTTTCCCCGATTTCTCAGACTCCTGGACCGATTTTGAAAATTCTTCTTTTTAAAATTAAATTCAGCGAATCAGTTTAGTTAGTTCACATAAGTATTTTGATGGGCAACTACGGAACCCTACACTGTGCGTGGCCCACTACGCACTTGGCCGGTTTTTTGAAAAAATTCTTCGAGGTAAAATTCTTGTGGAGTACGTACATCGGCACCTTGGGTAGTCAGCAATGACCCATGTTTTCAGCCTTGCTGACTCACCTTTCCTTTTAATCAGGAAATAACCTATTTTTTTCATAAAATTATGGAAGAATTCTTTTTTCCCAAATCGTCGTCACAGTATTAAAATATGACCAGTAGGTACCTACTTCAAATAAGATTTTGTTTTTAATTAAATGCTCCCGTAGGATCTAGGAGCGCAAGTTTTACAACCTGAAGCTCATCGCAATTGCGTGTAAAAGCTTTCGAGATTTCGATAAGGCTAAAATTTAAATGCGCATCAATAATTCTTTTTGTATGTATACCAAAATGGATTCACCAAATCTAAAACTCGCTTTAGCAAGATTTCAGGGACACCCCGAAGTTCGGTTTGGTTAGGTTCCTTTAAACCTTGTACACAGAAATAGAAGTCGTCGACAATGAATCGAATCATCGACCCTGCTTAGGTAGATTTTTTTTATTACACATAATAGGTTTATTTCTTTATTACTTAGGAAACGTTATTTGGTGACCATTTATCCATTTTGGTAACCGTTTAGAATTTTTTTGGTAGTAAAATAGGTACCTACTTTTTTGGGTGGTGTTTAAACACAAGCCTTTCGATAATAATTATCTAGTGGTTGTAATGCTTTTATCGGAGTGTGCCGTGTATCCGACAATTAAGTAAATACAAAGTCATTATTAGTATTTTACGATATATGGTTATCGCCACCTTTGACGCACAAAACAGCCATAAAATAAAATGGTAATTGGAAATTAATTTAATGTTTTTTCTATTCACGTGATAACTATGTATTAGCATACCCGCATGAAATCTAAACATAGAATAATAGTTATTGTACGTACATAGACGACCTTAGCATACCGAATGGTTTTCAATGTCTGATAATATCATTACAATGTTAATTTACGTACATTACCTACAGAACTAGGTGCTCCCCGTGGCTTCACCCTTGCTGCTTACCTACTTGGCTGCTCGAATTGAAAAAACCTTTTTGTGCTGGATAGTTTATATATCAGGGAAGGCTATAGGGGCTATAGGGAAGCCTATAGTATAGGCTGTATGGCATCACGCAATGACCCTTAGAGACAAGCAGCGAGTAACAACTAGTTTTGATAATACTGATCAATATAAGCTAACAAGATTTAGATATAACAAAAAGAGCTTTCAAAATCCTCGCACTAAGCAGAAAAAAGTAATTTATAATTGTATGAAAGCACCCACGGTTTGCGGAGGCGTCGTAAAATCATGCTTAATTGTATTATTTCTGAGAAAATAACAAACAGGGAAAGTTACTTGCCCTTTACCATCTCCTTTTATGTCATTTTAATATATTCCAACACGTGCGTAATATATATTACGCACGTGTTAAAATAACTTTGACTTAGGGCTGGTTTTTCAATAGTCAGTTAACCGTTACCTGAGGAATAAAAATAACGGTATGACATATTTTCCATAGATAAGCTGTCAAACCGCCATTTTTATTCCTCAGGTAACGGTTAACTGACTATTGAAAAACCAGCCCTTAGTAAAGTAAACGAAATACGTGCAACTCGGGCCGTTTAAAAACTATGATGTAAGGATTTTGGGTTAGTATGGTATATGATTATATTCCCTACTTTTAAATTCTATCTATGTAAAAGAACGGCCGATTATAAGAAAAAGTGCAAGTCGGATTGCCGTACAAAGAGTTTCGTAACATTACCCATAAAAACGGCAAAAGAAACACGTTTTATTAAATGGGGCTCCCCTAAATATTTATTTTATTCTGTTGTTTATTTTTGTTGTTTTGTATGAGTATTGTGTGCAGTTTTGAAAGTACTGTCCCAGTCCTGATACAATTTTTTTCTACATGTCAATTTGGTCGGAACCAAAATCTAAGCGTTAACAATTGACTCGACAACTGTTTTTATTCGTGACTCTGAAATGTTCCACCTCTAGACAAAGGCATCCCAATCTCTCCCTTCAATGTATTTAGCAAAATTCACCTTTCATAATGAGTAAAGGTAGGTATTGAAGCAACAGAATTCTTATCACAAAGTATGCATAATTAAATACAAAGCTTTTCTCAGGCTTTCAAACGGTTTAAATACCTCAAAGAAACATAGACGATGACGAAATAAGACGGTTTTAACTTTACCGAGAAATGTCAGATATCCCTAAAAGGCAAAATCTTAAATTCTCGTTAGACACTAATACGCGTTATTAGACGTCTAAAATGGGCAAGCGCAAGTATAAATCAGAACAATTATTAAGACTTATTTTTTGCAGAATCTAATGGACAGACGCCAGCACATCAACCTACCTCAATATGTCAACTTTAATAGATTTTCAACCTTATCAAAGGTTAATATTTGATTGTTAAAATTAGATAGTTTCGGGTAGGTTGACCTGCTGGCGTCTGTCCGATTCCACCAAAATACTGACAGTACATTTGCTCGCGAAAATTTGGTGCAGCAGTGTCCACCGGCAAGGCTGCTCGTTACTTTTGTTCACGCTGAGCACATTTATGCGCGAACATTTCCACTGAACTGATATTAGCAATGTGCACGCACGAATAACGAGTCCATAGCTCACGCGTGCGCGCCTAAAAGTATTCAGGTGTACGCGAACATTTTTAGAGTGTTCGCGCACAATTTGTTCGTGTTGAGTGAGTCGACTAGAGTAAACATTTGTGCCGCGCACCGGTGGAATCGCATAGAGCTTACAAAGATTAAATTGGCTTGAAAATTGCATTATTTCAGTACTGTGTTTAATAAGCAGGTACTCCATTCATATTAAAATAAGGTAGCCGAAACATTTTCAGCTTACAGTAATTAATTTCAGAATTATCATTAATTATTCAATTAAAACTTCACAGGTAATGAGTGGGTTTGCGTTGCTTTTTCAGAGGTGAATGCACGGTATATTGGTCATATATGTCACCTCTTATTATTAGATTTCCTTTACACTAATAAAGGGGGCTTTTACCGGGAAAACCAATAACGGACCTTTCTTAAGATAAGGACTGTCATAAATGTCACCATGGCGCGGTCGGCACGTTTTGGGCTCAGTAAAAATAATATTATTATGATGACTAAGGTGCGAAACGTATTAACTTTTATATGTTCTTTCGTATCTATAAATTGGATAAAGTGGTAATTAACGCCAGAAATTAATATTCTTTCTCAATCTCAATCTTTTATTTTGACGGCCGCTTATTGGACATCTTTACTATCGGCTAACCAATTTCGGTCGCTTTAATTAGTTTGAGACAAAGATCAGAGGCCATACCACAAGCTCTTAACGCGATCCAGTTTAGGCTGTGGGAAAGAGACAGAGCTATACAAGAAGTCTAGCGGCATCTCTTTCTCACAGCCTAAAGACTCACGCTTTAAGAGTTCATGGTAGGCCACAAGGATCAAGAATGCTACCGAGATTATTCTCAGCGTAAGAAAATAGTTTTTTCCTGCGATTTCGACAGCGAGAACCTCGGTAAGTAACGGAATTCCGGGATAAAAAGTAGATACTCTTTCTCCTAACGCAGATTTTCCAAAATTCATCGTAATCCATTCTGCCATTAAAACGTTAAAAAGGTAACAGACAGACCAAGCTACTTGCGCATTTATAACATCTACGGATTAACACGGCGTCTGGCCACATTTAATTATGTTTGAGTAATTTTAATGAGGAGTGTTCACTAGACTGTGAAGAGTCCAAATTAAGTCTGAATAAAAGTGAGCATGATAGAGAAAAAAGTATCGCAAACATAACTTGGAAAAGATATGCGTTTGACTCCGTGGAACGCAGAGCTAAGAGGCTCATTGTCGACGTAAAATTGGTGGATGCCAAGCTTCATAGCTTGACTTAACGCCGCAAGGTTGCCTGCCTGCCGGTCTTCTATAGATTGTACTTCGGTGAATGTACCCAAGAACTCTACGACCTCATGACCTCATCCCAAGCCCCCCTTCTATCGTCAGACAGCACGGCAAGTTATATACCTCTCATAATGTTATTCCACAAATTCGCTCTATGCGTTTCGAAACGTCTTTTTGTCTGAGTTTCCGAACGCATGAGACAATCCTAATCTCTTTGAAATTAAAGTGCTTTTTTTTAATGGGTAAGCTATGTTCATTGTCGACTTTGTTTTTGTCACCTCTGGGCTCTGACCTAAACTTGAGTCAAGAGCAAACCCAACTCGAATAAAAAAAAGAAAAACAAATAAAACTATATCCCTAAGCTTCAATCAAGATTGACTTGTACACTACCGAAAAGGGATCCAGGTTTACAAACGAGTCACTTTTTAGGCCCTTGGGACACAAAACCCTGCTCAAGCCTCGACCTCTCTAAATTCCTCCACTAGAGGCCTTTATTTTTTCTCCCTGGAGACATAATAATCTCCTATTTTTTGTGTTTGAGGTAAACAGAATCGGAATCTAATATTGGCGCCAAGTCACTGCCTTGAAAACCTGAATACGCTTCGTTTAAAACTTCCCTACGCTTTGACGTCATTACAGATTCGAAATTTGAATAACCGGTTACAAGGCCGCAAGAAATACATACAACACATAAATAATTAAAAAAAAAAATTAAGGCGCTTTTCCATTATACATGTTACTTGTATACAAGTTGCAAATTGTGTGCAATTTGAACAAACCTGTATACAAGCTACCAGTCAAGTAAGTAGTTTGAACTTGTACATTTTGTTTGAAGTTACTGTCAACCTACTCAATTGGCAACATAGTTCCAAGTAAAACCTACATGCAATTTGCACTCTCGAAATCATGTTTCCAATTCAAGCTACTTTTATTTACACACAAGTAGCTTGAATTGGATGTGACATCATACTTGCAAAATTGTATGCAAGATTTCTCTAATGGAAACCCGCCTTTAGTCTTGTGTTCCCAGTAACTCGATAGAATATAATTGGAAAATTGGAACATGCAAAGAGAATGTAGATGCATGTTATGATTTCCACTGGGATTTATGGCTGAAAGGTGAACTATCTAGCTATAGGTATAAAACTATAAGTACTCGACCTCCCACATATTGACCGTTCGCTTCTACACGCTGACACGCACAACAAACGCATTGGAACGACCTCGTCGGATAAACATCAGTGACGCAAACACTTGTCGATGATTTAAATTGTATGCAGACTGCACTTGACGTAGAGCTGCGAATGAATATAGTGAGAACGCCATTTTTCTTGTTTAGAACAATTTTCTTAGTTAGTGTTAGAAGATAGAACTTGTATCTATTGTGCAAAAAGTTATATTCTTTGCAATTCAGTCAGCTGTCATGTTTGTTTATGAAAACCGGCTTGGCTACATTAAAAGATTAAGTAAAAAACCACTGTTTGCTGTTGAAAAATTTTCCTTGATCTATCAAAGTCTACTTTACGTATATTAAACGTATATCAACCCAGTACCATAATTTGAGATGTCAAACTCCCGACAAATGTTCATTACAAAGATGATTAATTGTTCTAGAACTTGATGCTTCACAATTTGGGATGTTTAAACAAACGTCAAACGGATATTAATTTTAAAAGGGAATTTGAAACTTACTTCGGGTGGAAGTAATTTGTGGATAGGGCCTGTACAAAGACGGATGAGGCCTCAAAATCAAATCCCGCTTTTCGCGTCTTCATTTTGTTTTAGCAAATGAAATATAAATGTCATCGAACTTGCCAAAACGGATTGGTCTACGATTGAGTACATTTGTACTGGCTCAAGTCCTAAGTAAGTCCGTAAAATAAAAATATGGATATGGTAGTGATGGCGAACAATCAAAGAGTTATGAACCCATAGAAGGCGCGTATTGGTGGCGCAACTGCGTAGCTTGCGCCTGCGCCTCCGATTTATCAACAACCGGCTGTATGCACCGCATCGCACAGATAACGATACTCAATACTCTATGAATATACATAGCGACGGATATTATTAGGTCATCTGTTAGTATACTGTCTTATTATAGAAATCGCGCACGCTGTTTGTTTCACAGCCCTTGTATGTTAGGTTATTAGTAAGTACTTATTATTCGTAAATCCATTTTTCTTTGAACTTCGTCTCTATATTGTAGTTAATTTACCTATTAATTTAGCTTTAACATGAAAATTAGATGGCACAGACAGATAAGTGCGGACTAATTTGTCCATAATAAATTAAATAACAACTACAAAACGGCACAGATTGCCAAATAATGAACAAAAGGACCAATTTTGGCATCGAAGGCACTTAAAATAATTCCAAAATTATTCTGAAAGGTTCAAAACTTCAATGGGGATTTATTTTATTTCACTTTACACAAACAAGTTCTCCTACCTGCGGAAAATACAATTTCTAAAAACAATAAGAGATAATATTACCCAATGGCGATGCGTTAATAAAATTCGCAAGGGTAAACAAGCCAATGAAATGAATCCCTGTAGGGTGAGCGCCCCAAATAATGTAATACCCGTGGAGTTACAGTGAGCGCTGGTCTTAATTCAATATGAATAATGAATTAAAACGAAGGCCGGTATATTGTGTTGTGTACCTTACGATTGTGCAGACCTATCTGTACTAATATTGTAAACCTGAAGAGTTTGTTTGGTTCAACGCGCTAATCTTAGGAACTTTTTTTTAGCGTGGAAAAATTATCAAATGAGTCCTCCCGGCAGGACGGAAGGGACTGTCAGACTCGTACTGACTAAAGTCTACGGTGTCCTTCAATACCGTGCGCTCACTGTAACTCCACGGGTTTACATTATTTGGGGCGCCCACTGATTTGAATCGAAAAAGTATTTTTGTGTTGAAAAGTCCATTTATCGAGGAAGGCTATAGGCTATAAAACATCACGATACGACCAATGGGAGCCGAGCAGCGGTTTGAAACCACGGGGAACAGCTTGTATTTACCAAAATTGATCAAAGGACACTTAAAAAGGACAAATTCTGACATCTACTAAAGTTTCTGACTTCAATTCTTTATACTGTAACTCTTGTTTACTAGTTCCTACTTCTCTGTCGGAGAATTGTTTTGTAAATAACACCAAAACAATTAAGTAAGTAAATTACGGGATGTTCCCTCGAGGCCTTAAAATTAATTATTTATTCCGGCTTGTGACGTAGCTACTTTAACTAGGGTACTTTATACGAAGTAGAATACGGCGAATCCGAAGTCGTTGCATATTTTCGTAAAACACCTGGTATGTTGTCCGTCCATATAAGGACGGGGTTACATTAATTATGTAGTCAAATCCCGCCAAATGTCGCACTGGGGCCACTTGCAGAGATAACCGCAATCCCGCACTCGAATGCGGGGAACCTTCATTATACCAATCTGGCTAAAGATTATTACATTTCATCATCTGCCTAACCTTTTGGGAAAAGGCTATATTGGTGTCGGCTTCCAAACGAACCAGCTGCAGCTGGATCAGTATTTTACATGGAGCGACTGCCTGTCGGGCCTCCACAACCCAGTAACTGGGCAATACGATACCCCATGTTAGGATTGGTTGTCAGACTTAACAGCTTCTCTAACACAGACCAACTTCAGCAAGCACGGCTTAACCCGGAAGATCGGCTTGTGCGGCTGTAATTATTTAGCCACGAGCTCCTTACCTATTACATTAGCAAAAATAAATTTCGCAAACACAAAACAAAATTTTCGGAACTGTCTAAGCAGGATACTGCGTCCCTAGAACGTTAGGGGCAATTGAAGAAACAGGGTACATTTTTCTTCAGTAAGAGTCTCGACAGTCCCTTCCGCTCCACCTAGGGTGGGACTCATTTGATGATTTTACAACCTAAAAAGTAACGGTTACATGTTTACAAAGACCCGCAACAGTTTGGTAAACCCTGTGTTACGCTGGTACGCAATTACACCGAAGCAGGGTAAGTGAAAAATTATAAGTAACCAGAAAATTCAATCCCATCATCCATCAAACAATAAAAAGAAGCGAAAATCATTTAGCTAGTTTTTAATCAACCACCTAACAGGACAAAAAATTCGCTTTATTGTATGTATATTGTATATTCGTTGACAATGTGTATTCAGAATTCAGAGGACGATTCCGGTCAATCGTGTCTGTACATGAATTATGTATACAGTACAGTCGCGACCAATGAAAATATGTACATAATCTGTAACGTAATGATAAATATAATAATTTTCACGGTCGTAGTTTTTGCAGAAGAGCATTTATTTGTTTTTTACTTTGTTACGCATTCATACTTGAACCGCTGAACCGATTTAGTTGAATTTTGGTACAGATGCAGATAGAATCTCGGAGACGATTATAGAGGGAGGGAGCGAAGCTGTGGGCAATTGATATTGATAAATAACTGACGTTTATAGGCTTCCTATTTTTGCATAAAACTTGTTGTGAACGTAACAGGAGGGGCAAGCGAGAAAATTACTGGGAAACTAGTTAAGAAATAGATCTTATTTCGAAGTAAAAGGTGTTATTTTATAAAACTTTTATTTTGTATTTTGCTTACTTAGGTCGCGAGTGTACAGTGCAATCAGTGGCGTCGGTATCGACAAATTACTACACGTATATCTGGACAATGGTATCGGGCGGTATCGCTAATGGTAATGTATAATGTGAGTACTCTCCGATAATAATGTGCATCACTGTTGATTTAGTCCCGCCAACATTTTAATAACGATAAATATGTTGTAGATTTGTAATTGCAGGGGAGAAGGAGATTATATGTATAACTAGCACTACGCCCGCGACTTCGTCCGCGTGATTTCGACCTTTGCCTTTGTGAATTTCTAGTCCCGGCCACCCTCTATATGGGATACTGTTGTAAAAACTCAATCAATATTCAACAAAAATTCTATCAACCCGCAATATTGCGTCTTACGTAACACCTAGGTCCTAAAAATTTAAGACTCCTAACTATCAACCGCAATACAAACTTTTAGGCGTTGAATTTCGTATCATCCTCTCTTAGTGAGAATCTGTATCATAGAAACCCCCTGCAATGTTGAGTCCTCTAATTACAAACTCCAAAGACAACCCCTAAGGGGTCGAACTTGTAAAATTCCGTCTTTGTGAGAATCTAGGTCCTAAATGCTGAGAAACTCCTAGCATATGTATCAACAAAGTTTCATACAAACTGTCAACCCCTTAAACAGGGGTAAGGGGGTACCCTTAGGGGTAGAATTTCAGAAAACAGTGCCTTGGTGTATTTGCGTCATAAAAGAACAACCTTGCAAAATAGTCCTAGCATTTGTAGAAACGAAGTTTTATACAAAATATCAACCCCTAAATCAACCCCTTGTTTTCTATTTTAACAAAACACCCGCAACTACACCCAAAAAAGAATCTCTATGCAAAATTTGAGTCTCCAAACTATTGACCCCGAAAATACCCCTTAGGGGTCGAATTTCGCAAAACCGTCTTAGTGAACATTTAGGTCTTAAAAAAAGCCCCTCGCGAAATTCAAGACGCCTAGCACTTGTAGTAACAAAGTTTCATACAAACTATCAAACACAAAAACAAACCCCTTGGGGGTCGAATTTCGCAAAATACCATCATGGTGAGCATCTACGTCCTAAAAAAGAAACCGATGCAAAATTTGAGGCTCCTAGCACTTGTAGTAACAAAGTTTCATACAAACTATCAACCCCAAAAAAAAAACCCCTTAGGTGTCGAATTTCACAAAATCCCGTCTTTAGTATCATTGACGTCCAAAAAAAAAAAGCCATTTGTAAAAATTTAAGTCTAAAAACTATCAACCCCAAAAACAACCCCTTAGGGGTCGAGTTTCACAAAATTTCTCCCTTGTTGAGCATTTACGTCTTAAAAAAAACCAGCATGCAAGATTTGAGACGCCTAGCACTTGTAGTAAGAAAGTTTCGTACAAACTATTGACCCCAAAAACAAACCCCTCAGGGGTCGGATTTCGCAAAATCCCGTCATAATGAGCATCTACATTCTAAAAAGACACCCCATGCAAAATTTGGAATTCCTAGCACCTGTAGTAGCGAAGTTTCATACAAACTTTCAACCCCAAAAACAACCCCTTAGGGGCCGAATTTCGCAAAATCCGTTCTTAGTGCTCACCTACGTGGTACAAGGAGAGCTTATGCCAAATTTCAAGTTTCTAGGCCCAGCGGTTTGGGCTGTGCGTTGTCAGATCAGTCAGTCAGTTTTGAATTTTATATATATAGATAAGTGCTGTATTATGTCTGTATACAATTATATTTATACAATAAAGGCGCGTTTCGTTTTTTTGTATACAAGCATGACGTCACATTTGTATACAAGTTGCTTGAATTGAAATAAAAAACACAATCCACCGTTCAAAATTCGTACTTGAAATTTGTATGTAAGTTTGTTCAAATTGCATACAATTTGTTAGTTGTATTATACAAGTAACTTGTCTAAAAGAAACGCGGCCTTTTAAGGCAATTTAATGCAGATATGTTTATGTATTTAAAAAAATCTATATACTGGTATTAAATTTTCTAAAACATTTTTTAAAATATTGTAACTGCTTTTAGTTTTTTTGTCTAAAATTGAAAACAAATAATATTTTACAAATGGGAAAATCAATTATTCGAAAAACACATAATGCAAAAGTTAATTAATAAAAGAGGAAAAGTATTTAAGTTACCGCTTTTGATTGTTTTTCAGTAATTGAATTTCCCAGTTATGTCAAAACAGTTAGGTAAACCATCACTTACACTTTATAGGATTTCTATTTTAGAAGTGGGTCGTCGTGCAGTGAGGAAAACAAGCGGAAATAAAGAGCGAATACATGTTAAACGTCAAAAAAGTTTGACGATTTTTGTAAAAAAGCAAAAATGTTCATTCAACCAAGCGTCCATTTAAATAATGGATGTTTATTTACCTCACAAAAATACAAGTTTATAGTAGCAATAAGACTGTTCATTTTTTCTTCATAGTTTAGAAAACTGCAATCAAAACGAAAATTCAAACGAACCTTCAGAGGTCAAACGAAAACCAGAGAGTAATTGAATTTCTCATAACATAATCGAGTTCCAACAAAAACAATGCTATCAAGCGATGGTATCTCTCAAGACTCGTTGCCAACTTCCCAATATTTCTGCGAAAATACTGCAAAATACTTCGTTCAAAGATTTGAACTCAGGTTTTGTGGAGGTTAAGGTCAAAATCTTTCAACGCAGGAAAACTCAAGTGCGGCTTATCTGTCGTTTAATAAATGTAGTAATAGACACAAGATACTTTGATATTTTAAGGCAACGTCATGGAACCTTCATAATCCATCGGTGCCCGATGATAATATTGCAATATTGCGGGTATCCATCATCGATAGTGTTGCGAGCCTAAGTGTTCTAATTTGTGAGGGACGTCCCGATTTTCAGGGGTCTAATGAAAGTAATGAAATGACACGCACAAACCGAAGTAGGTATACTTGGACATTTTACACCTCTTATTTTCTCAGCAGATGACTCGGGACTAACTTTTCTTTACCTTAGGTTCTAAAATTGTACATTTATCTATCCTGGCAACACTTAACACGTTCGATGTTTGAATTTGTCAGAATATTTTTATGATGTCGTTTTTTCCGTTTATATGGTCTGTATGCCGAGGTCTAATATTTGCGATGGTCTCATTATAACGTGCTCAGCAGGTTTGGTATTGTAAAATGTTTCGTCGTCTCGCATATGGTACGCTTTAAATACCAGTGATCTACCCATTGAATATTATTACATCCTGTTTTAATATATTTTATAAATCAAATTACCTTTTAACAACAGGTGCTTTACCGACTGTAGGCTCTCCCCTTATTATAAATGTAACACTATAGCTGTTGCCAGTGGCTTCGTCTGCTACAAATCGAAAATTATCCCACGGAAACGTAATACCGATATAAAATGTTATTATATGTGATAATCCAGGTTATAACCTATCTGTGTATCAAATTTCAAATAAATCCGTTCAGTAATTTTTGCGTGAAAGAGTAACCAACATCCTCCCATCCTCTCAAATTTTCGCATTTACAATATTAGCAATTTTAATAAGATTTTTTAGCTGGACGCGGTGGGATTAGCCAGGAACAAACTGGTTCGAATTGAAAAAATCATTTCGTGTTGGATAGCCCATATAACATCACGCTATGACCAAAATGAGCCGTGCAGAAGGCGACACCGCGGGGAACAGCTAGTGTGAGTACAAAAATTATACTTTTGTTTAACCTTTCGGAGCGTCATGTAATGTTATACAAAACCGGCACAGTTGTAAATATCGAAGAAATAATTAGGGCCTCTTACATAAACAAGATCTATTTTTATTAGTTCCGATTCCGAGTGACTCACGAGTCACAAAACCGCAAGCCCAGTGCATTGACTTTTTGATACCTTCCTTATACAAAAATAGATTTTAAAACGTATTTTTAGAAAAGGACACCGATACAGGACAGTATGAAGTTCAAGAATGAAAACCGTGCTTAGATAAAAATAGCGTCGACAGATGGCGTTAAATGCGCAGGTGCGCGCGCGCCGGTCGATGTCAAGGCTCATCTTTTTATGGTCAAGGTTGTCCCCATAGATGTTTTATGAACGCGCATTTGACTCAATTAGTTGCTCTGTTGTTGTTCGTAATAATTATAATTGTAAATAGCTAGCATAGCTGACACATGATTGGATGGTTTTATATTAATTAATTTTAATTGTATAAGCTGTTACTATTTTAGTCTAAGGCGCATAGTTTTGGCCTAATTGGTGTGGGTTGGATAGTAATATACCCTTGATTTTTCTATCTCACCTTTCCATTAAGACAGCTATAAAAAAAAAGAAAACACGATTTTGAAGCCCAGAAATTAGCCTCTCATGGGACAGAAACTTTTTACATTTCACGGTCGCTCTTCGCGACAGTGAGTATATTTTTATAAAAACAAACTTTCCAACAAATGTAAATAAAAAAACTATTAAAATCTACAAAGAAACCGCGAAACGGAAGTCTTTGAATGAGATACCGAGGCGCTGACAACGTCCCAGAGCCACAGTAATGACACGAACTCTCTATGAATAAAAATAATGAACTACGACGTCAAAGAATATCAAAGAATGAGTGAGCGTGTGTTGGAGTTGTTAAGGGGTATATTACACCGTTTGTAGAGCAGGGCGTAGACAAACTTTGAAGGAAATCAGAGAAAAAAGACATTAGTCTCATCCGAAAATCAAAAACAACTTGATTAATACAAGATGATGCTGAACGTTACTAGTATTTTTTGGCGCTCAATTATGGTTAACCGAGAAGCGCTATTGACTAGCACAGCAAACAGCTGTGAAAATTGAAAATCCAAAATGGCAGCATTGATTTCCATTTTCGCCAAGAGATCATGATATTTATTTTGCAAATTGGTTTTGATAAACACGTTCTACACGTCAAAAACACTGTTTTTTTTAAGCTGGATGAGGCCAATGTTATCTTCTGACTACTCTGAGAAGAGAGACCAGTATAAAATATGAAAAAAAAACAACGCTGTGGATCGTTCAGGAACGTTATCACGATATGAGCACGTACTTTCTATTTTGTCACAGATACAAGTCGATACGGAACGAATTGAAGTGGAATTTGTCGCCAGCAATTTGCCGACTCCTTCCTTACCCACTTGCTCTTTTTGCTACGTTTCAAATTCGTCCTCCATGATTGAACTTGGCAAGGGATATTATTTGGTAATACAATTTTCTGGGTGAAAAGGTTAAGACCTCAAACGTTAACCGAATAATAAATTAAACACTTGGGTTTGGTCGCGGGACTGTCTCATCAGGTCCCCCTGTAACGAAGAGGGCTATGGAAGGATCACCGTACATTTTAGTAAATACTTGTCTGAGTCCCTGCCGCCACGACTGGGTCTGGGGGACTGGAGGACTCATTTGATAATTTTACCACGATGAAAAAGCACTCGGTCTTACGCAAGAAATTTTTAACTACTTGTGGAAACAGAAGATTTCTGTTTTCCCTTTCCAAGAAAATCCATTAATGCTGTAGAAGATGTAGCAAGGGGATATATTGCAGCAAATACAACTCTTAACAAGAAATATCTACATTGTGAGAGAACTCAAGGTCTTTAGTAGCATAGCAACATTGTTTGAAGTGCACTTAAATGGCTGCGGAAAAAAGGACCACTAAGTTGTTCTACTGAACAAGCAACATTTTAGGTTTCATAAGGACCATTGAAAGAAAGCTTTTGTAATATGGGCTTGGGGATTCACGAAATAGTAGTTTATGTAACTGGTACATAATGAGGGGTATTATACACGAGTGTGAGTTTAAAAAACGAGCGAAGCGAGTTTTTTAATAGTATCACACGAGTGGTATAATACCTAATTATGTACAGTTTCATACACTACTTTATCTACTCTCATTGAACACGAACATATCAAATAAAAGATAAAAATTAACAAACACTAATATTCATCCACCGAAATACAAACGTCAAAATTCCAACATTCCCATTTATAGCACGCGCAGTCACAGATAAAAAATGAAATCGATGTATCTATGATCAGTAATCTGTATCATAATGAAAAAAAATTTAATTATAACATTGTTTTGTTAGAGAAACAGTGTTATAATTTAATTTTTTAATTTCATTACGATACTCTATGGTATAAAGTTAGTGATGGGCCGGAGGGAAGAAAAAAATGGGAGGGAAAAAAAAGATTGGGAAAATATGGGAAAATAAAATAAATTCCCGGAATTTTCCCAAACGACGGGAAAATAAATATTGAACCAATAACATTGTTAAAAATATGTAAATAATTATTGTATGAGGTGGTAATTATGTGGTAGTAAGGCCTGCAACACCCAGCTGTTGCAGGCCTTACTACCACATTATTACCATGCCAGTATTGATGTAGGTACTCTTTTGACATACTCATGGACTCAAACAGAACTTAATTGTACGGACCCTCGTATCCAAGGCGATAGGAGGGTCCGTACATTGCTTACTGCATATGTGCTGCATATCGAATGCATCACCCACGGTCTTCGGTTATTAGATTGTATATTCGAGGTTGAGATTTTCTAAACATTAAGACTTTCCACAATCGTGAGATATGCAATTCAGTGAATATTTCCTAAAATCCGACGTGGGAATGCATCGAGATGTAGTAGCGGTGGACAAGGGCCTTACCCCACTCTCCTGGGCTAAAGAGAACTGGCGCAAACCTGCAGTGCTTGACTAATGGTCGCATGGAAATATGACAGAACAAGGAGCTTCACGGACGTTTTTTCCGGGCCGTACATAGGCCTGATGCAGATGTAGACATATCTGCGTCGGTAGCCTGGCTACGATCCGGAGACTCCTTTGGAGAAATCAAAGGTTTTGTCTGAGCAATAATGGATGAAGTTATGATGACATTATAACTACCGGAGATTTATTGTGAAGGATAGCAGGGCTGACATATATGTCGGGCATGCCACCGTGTCCGGGTGAATCAATCTATCACATTTTCTCCGGGTGTTCTCGTCTCGCTAACGGAGAATATTTGCATAGACACAACCCTGTAGCCAGAATAATCCATCAACTTGCTCTAAAATACAACCTTGTGGAATCGCCGTACTACAGGTATGTGCCCAGTTCTTGAAAGTGGCAATATGACACTGCGATATGCACGCGCTGCGGGGAGAGCTCCGTCGCGATCTCAGGGCAGTATGGAGGGAGCGACGGTCGCAACAGAGGTCCGGGTACGCTACAATCGCGGCGGTAATACCCTCTCTTTGAGGAGTGGCTGGATAGGCGGCACGGCGTCCTGACCTACCGCATGACGCAGGTCCTCACCGGACACAGAAGTTTCATGAGGTACATGTGTCGGATGGGGAAACAGGAAACGCCTGGGTGTCACTACTGCGAGGACCGCCCGGAGGACACGGTGGAGCATACGGTGCAGGACTGCCCCGCTTGAGCAGAGCCTAAGCCGGAAGCCAAAGCCGGTTGCGAGAGGTCTCTGCCTATTGCCGTGAGGACACGGCGGTCGTGTCCTCACGGCAATAGGCAGAGACCTCTCGCGCCCGGCTTTGGTCGAAGCCATGCTTCGGGGCGAGACGGTGTGGGATGCGGTGGACTCCTTCTGCGAAGCAGTCGTGCATGGGCCGAGTGAGGAACAGGACAGCGTCAGCGTCCCTCCTCCCCAGCCGCAGTGGTAGACGCCCACGGCACCAGACTTCGGCAGACGATCTCCAGCCGAGGTAGGCGCGGGCATGCGGCCGGCGAGTAATGGGCGACTCGCTGTCCGATCATGGACCATGCCCGAGTCAACGGCGCGTTGAGTTCGTTCACCCGTGTAGCGTTCACAGCTGATTCCAATGTTTCTATCACATTTTGCAGACTTTGAACTGGCAATTCATCGAAATACTTACAAATTACTTATTTTATTGGCCATATTAATAAGCCAAAAGAAAAATTGATACGAGTACGCACACTTATTCTTGCAGTTAATTTTTTAAGACCATAAATTACGTTGAAAATCTGTTAAAGACTCGAGAGTTTACGTTTGCCATTTGTCTACAAAGCAAGACTAAAATTATAAATTGTTAGATTAGAGCTATGATTATGTGGCTATTTATACGTACAATACCCACTTTTCAGCGCACCAAGTAATAGATCTATCTTCAAAGTCAGCTGATTACTATAGGTTTAAAGCCGCATTTATAGCAAAACTAATATTCAAAAAACAACCTAATAATCAGAAAAAGATCGGTGTGATACTTTTGTGACTTGTTCGAAGTTGATTTTAAGTCTTTTTAAATAAATACGTATCAACAAACATTTCCCTATATAAAATCCCTTACTTTTATGTTGTAACCATACTTTTACAATGAATGTCTTTTTTTTAACCACTTACATGCATGCACAGACTCACACAAATGCAAAACTTTGTAAAAATAAATTAAATTGCATAATTTTATACGAAAAATATTTTCCCGTCATTTGGGAATATTCCCGGGAAGAAATGGGAAAGTATCGGGAATTTTCCCAACTCGGGAAAATTCCCGGGCAAAAACCCATCACTATATAAAGTATGTCATTAGAAACTCGTTTTGAGTTTTGTATTTCGAATTTTATGATATGAGAGTAGATAAATAAATTTTACCAAATAATTTTGGATGGCAAAATTTCTTGTCAAATCAGAGAACTAAACTTGAAGACATTTTTTTTTTTTTTTTTTTTTTTTAGCGTGGTAAAATCATCAAATGAGTCCTCCAACCCCGGGCAGGGCGGGAGGGACTGTCAGACTTCTACTGACTAAAATCCACGGTGTCCTTCATAGCCTGTTATGTTCCGGGGTCACGGTAAGGGAATAATCCCGCGACCCCGGCAGGCTTTGGCCCTCTGAGAGGGGGGCCCCGTCATTATGCTGACGCTCTTTGAGGCGCGCGTGGGACACAACGCGCCGTCGACCCGGGCATGGTCCTTGGTCGGGCAGCGAGTTGCCCTTTACTCGCTGCCCGCATGCCCGCGCCTACGGTGGCCGGAGATCGTCTCGCGACGTCCGTCGCCGTGGGCGTCCTGCACCGCGGTTGGGGCGGAGGGAGGACTCTGTCCTCTCTCGCTCGCGGCGCGCCTCCTCCTTCGCGAGCATTACTGCTTCGCAGAAGGAGGCGACCGCTTCCCACTCCGTCTCGCCCCGCAGCATGGCCGCAACCAATGCCGGGCGCGAGAGGTCTCCGCCTATCGCAGCCGTGAGGACACGTCGGTGCACTGCCCAAGCTGGGCAGTCCTGCACCGTATGCTCCACCGTGTCCTCCGGGCGATCTTCGCAGTGGTGACACCCAGACGTTTCCTCCTTCCGCATTAGACACAGGTACCTCCCGAAGCACCCGTGCCCGGTGAGGACCTGCGTCAGGCGGAAGGTAAGGACGCCATGACTTCTCTCCAGCCACTCCTCAAAGAGGGGTCTTACCGCCGCAATTGCGGCGTGCCCGGCCGTCGGTCGCGACAGTCGTTCCTTCCATACTGCCCTGAGATCGCGCCGGAGGTCTTCTCGCCGCGCCTCGACTTCACGAGGCAGCGGGGTCACGCCCCGGCGCTGCGCCTCCACGCGCCACTCATAGACGCGCTGGAGGGCAGTCGCCTCCAGATCCCAAGGCAGAAACTTGAAGACATGGCAGTTGTTTTTTCTATTCTCAGCTGGGCGAAGACTCCTGTTAGTTTAGCGACGTTAAGCTCACAGCACTTGTGACTTGGGAGTGATCGGTGAAGCCTCATAAGGAAACGGAAGATATCATAGAACAGAAACATAGGAGAAATGCGACATCTATCACTTTCTCTCGCAGAGAGGAGGATTGTGACCCAGCAGCGAACGACAGATACGCAATCAACGTAACCCACACAAATATTCGCGCAAACATAATATCGATAATCCGCGCACTGGATTCCATGGCAACATTTTACCAAATTCTTCTTTTTGGCTTTGCACAAGAGCTATAAGGAAAACTCTAGATCTGGTTATCGTTTTATTACATTTGAATTTAATGAGACAGAAAAGAAAAATACAGCTTCGAATAGAACTACATTTTTACTTCGACAACAAAAAAGCGAGAGGATTGAATAAAAAGAAGCGAAAACGTAGGAAATGAAATTTAGCACGAGAAATGTGGCAGGTTTCCGTTATGGAATTTCAATTTCCTGTCGTGATAAAAAACAAGGAACACGACAATCATTATTATGGGAATATATTGCTGGGAGTTACCGTGCGTAAGATATAGGTATCACAACTGTGTGGCTGCTGTAATGTGTGGGTCAGGTGCGATCAATACGTAAGTAGGTCCTTCCCGAGTCCTAAGTACATAAAGGAACTTGCCCCAATTTTTCGTGAGAAATCCAGGTGATTGCTAAATGTTGGAATGCTATCTTGCTTTTGAAAGAATGAATATTTTGAAGGTTCTTCCGAAAGGGCGGATGCATGGTAATTGCAAACAGGCGTGCTTGTATGACCATAATTATGTATGAACGTGGATGAGAAGAGTATGTGAGTATCGAAGGTGTTCTGTGGTTTCTGCTCATGGGAATTTAAATTTGTTGTTGAAATCTTCTGGCTGAACAAAATTGATAATATCAATCTCTGCAATATAATCAAGTTAAACGAAAAAATAAATAAAAGCGATGTCGTATCATGTTAGTACATTGTAACAATTTATATGAAGGCTGTAAGAAATAAAACTGCCTTTGCAACCCACGATTTTCAGGGATCGAATGTGCCATAATACATTATGTTGTCAGTTTATGAACAGAAACGGTGATAAAAACATTTTCTGTCACTTTCATCCTTACAGTCAATACCCAAAGAAAAAAAGAAACAATTGATTCAATTTCGAGACGACTTTGAGACTGTGAATTATGTAATAAAGTGAAGGATAATTAAATTTAATAGGTGATGCCAGTAAATTACATCTTCGGTATTTAGAGATTAACAAGTATAAATAGAAGTCGTTATCAGTATTCCGAAGGGTTGTTTTTGCTTCATTAAGTAAACGTCAAATAAAAGTCGTTTTCTGGAAGAATTTATGACGCAAATTCGAAGGAAATAGGCATTTTTAACGGTTCGCTCACTGCTCAAATTATACGCACTACGGACGGATGCCTGCGTTCCGTTCACATTCAGACGGCATTAGTGACACCTAAGCAGTTATTTACTATAAATAAAATATATCGGACTCTTAAGGGTTTAAGGTACCGAGGTTTTGATATATAGGCCGTGACGCCAAATAGAAATTCTTACGTGAAATCGCTCGAAATAGACCAAAGATACCTACTATGTTGAAAATAGTAGGTATTGGTTAAAGTCATTTACTGCTTTCATATAACCATTCCAGCCAGTGGTCCATAAATATGTAATCATGCTGTATGTTTTGGAACAGAATTTAACCACCATGAAAGACCAAATTATACTTAGAAGTCCCCTTTTCAAATTTTCCCTCC
The DNA here is from genome assembly GCA_954870645.1 of Agrotis clavis. Classification (NCBI taxonomy): domain Eukaryota; kingdom Metazoa; phylum Arthropoda; class Insecta; order Lepidoptera; family Noctuidae; genus Agrotis; species Agrotis clavis. Next base: position 5,733,411 of record OX940918.1, on the reverse strand, counting down.
TTGTCTCTCCCACCCGGATGTATCCTCCACTCTTCTAAAACATCGTTATCAGTACTCCATATAGCGCAGCGCGTGAGTGTTTTGTAACAATTTGCTGTTATCTGGTGGTCATTATCGAAGGAAGTCAAAGATAAATGTTATGTACATGCTAACGGTACTAAAACACGTTTAATTGTTGGAACTCGAGTTTAATACTGTAGTATCCTATGCTTGCTGGGTTTTATCCATAACTCACTGGCTCTCATTGCACACCAAGCATCGGTTTACTTCCTCAGAGGAAGAGTAGCAGGTTTAGACAGAGTCTGTCTAAACCCGCGTCCGTGCCATTCCATAATGACTGACAGGTGTCATTTTTGTGTGTGTGTAGTGTTTACATAATTATCTACACACATCAAAAGTGTCTAGGGATCAAGCATTTTTATGCGGATTTCTTGAGATTAAGATGTGGCTTTGTAATAAATTTATGATTTTATAAATTTATATGGATCCTTTTTGGTGCATTTCATAATTTGAATCAGGAACTGTAAATCAAATTCGAGTAAAAGATGAAAATCAGCTGTCAATATTTTCCCTATAAAAACATACAACGCATTGAAGACATTATTAGTGCTACTGTTTCCCTACTACTGATTAAAACCAACGTTATTATGGAGCGGCGACGTCATTTAAGCAGGGAAGAAATGCTCAGAGCCGTGGGAATGATAGAAGCTGGTTCCCGGCAACGTACTGTGGCTTTAGCTCTGAATACAAGTCAGAGTGTTATCAGTCGACTTTGGACACGTTACCGAAGCACTGGTACCGTGGCTGAGCGCCATGGAGGACGGTATCGCTGCACCACACGGAGACAAGACCGATACATTCAAATCTTAACTCGAAGAGCTCCAACAATAACCGCCATGATGTTAGCCGTGAGGCTTCATCACTCTTCAGGGAACTTAATTAGCGACCAAACAGTCAGAAACCGCTTGCATGAAGTGAACCTTCATTCCCGAAGACCGCTACGGGTACCACCTATAGCAATGCACAATCGTAGGATTCGACATCAATGGGCTCTTGAACACAGAAATTGGGCAGAAGAACAATGGCGTTTCGTGTGCTTTTCTGATGAGTCTCGTTTTGGTATGAGACCGGATACAAGACGTATACGACACTGGAGAACCCCTGGACGCCAACAGCGATTAAAATCCTGCCAGGAAGTCCATCCTTATAGTGGTGGAACCATCATGGTATGGGCGGGTATTTGGATCGGCGGAAGAACTGAGTTGATTTGGATCAGAGGCAACCTCAACGCTCAAATTTATGCTGAGACGATTGTATCAGACGTCATCGTTCCTCTACAAGTGCAAATCGGTCCCTTATTTCAGTTAATGCATGATAATGCACGACCGCACACCGCAAGAGTTGTAAGACAGACTCTCGCCGCAGCTAACATCAATGTCCTGCCCTGGCCTGCTCAGTCGCCAGACTTGAACCCGATTGAGCATGCATGGGATATGCTACAGAGAAGAGCTCTGCCGAATATGGAGGGTATCCAGTCGCAAGAAGACCTTTTTTTGTTGTTGCAACGAACATGGGCGGCCATTCCACAGCGTGATTTGGATGAACTCATTTTGAGTATGCCAAACCGATGTTCTTGTGTTGTTAGTGTTCGCGGTAGAAACACGGATTATTAATTGTTTAAGTTACCCAATAAAATTTTAAAGAAAACTGTTATTTCAGTCTTTTTTTCGAACTTTAATGTTAGTGGTTCAAATGTCATAAATCCCTTTATTAGGAAAATGGCAAATTTCTTTATGAATGCAAAGGTGACTTGGTTTATCGTTACTGTGACAAACGATAACACTTTATTTGATGAATCCTTAAAGAACATTTTAATTAATATCAATCAGGAGAAAAGTTATTGCAAAAATATATGTTGATCCCTAGACACTTTTGATGTGTGTATTACATAAATAGGTAGATACACTACAAATACTGTATGAAAAAATAAGTAGGCCATAAAACTACGACGTCAAGCAATAGAACATCATTATCATCCTGTTCTTATCACATTTCAGTTGTGGTCGACGGAACACGTTTTCTTCTTCCATTCTCACCTGTCAGATGTCATGTCAAAGCATCATTTACTCCTTTTACATTCATATCATTCCTCACACAATCCATCCATCTTTTCTTTGGCCTTCCTCTCCATCCACTAACATTCATATCCACTCTTTTAGTTACATTAGTGTCATCCTTCCTCATCACAATGTCCAAACCAGGACAAAGTGATGATTGCCTTTCATTTTTATCTAAAAATAAGAAGGTATCAATGACAAATCAAAGTTACTAAGACTTCTTTAGTGATGTCCATAATAAATAAATAGGACTCTTCAGGAACACCGTATAGTGGTCTGAATGCCGTTTCATTCTAAAAAGACAAGTATAAACCACAATATACACAAAAAACTTGAGAGGTGTCAAGGGACACCCGGATGGAACAAAGTTACTGTATACACTCAACAAAAATAATCGTCGCGACTCCACTCCCCTCCACTCTTTGAGCTCTAGCACCCTTTCGCAACGCGCGATAAGGAACTTCGTTCCAAAAAGTGTCGTGACAACTTTTCGTAAGAATTTTTTCCGTCTAGCCCCCTTTCACAACGCGCGATAAGGAACTTCGTTCCAATACAAATGAGAAACTACAAAGGCTAAAAGAGAATTTTTATAAAAATTTTGAAGCTGTTGTAAGCTTCACGGGAGAATGCTTTTAAACAGCTTTTTAAAAGAATTGTAGGGTATCCAAATTTTACAGGCTGAAACGGCGTAAGTAATCCAAATTGAGCCATTTACAAATATAAGCAGTTATGAAACGTCTAACGTTTTATTGAATTAAATGGCATATAAAAAGATATTAATTAATACAATAAAGAATTCGGTTAATAAATTGTAAAGAAACATAGACAGCATACATAGTTAACAACCTACATGCGGAATCATTGATACGGATTTGTGGAAACTGTGTCAAAAAGAATATAGATTCAGCAAAACGAACTTAAACATAGACAAACCACGCTTTGCCCCACAATAAACACACATCACAAGCCACGCCCACCACTGACGTCCACAGAGAAAGCGCAAAGTTTGCCACCCTAAACAAACTTGGAAAGCTCCCTACATATCGGTAACGGGGCTAAAGTTCTAATGTGGAAAACAGGGAGTTTTAAGAAAATAAAAACAAAAGAACGACAATAGAATGTAACCACGAGTTTCTAGTCTACAACATGGAGTGATAGAAGCTGTCAGACCCATACTGACTAAAAAATCATTATGTTTCTTAATTGGCTTTTTGCGTTCCAGAGTCAGTTACTTATTTATTTATTTATTTATTTTGACACACCAACGACTTATTCACTAGTTTGAATACAATGGATATGGTATACAAGAGCTCTGCAGTGAATTTGTCACTTACAGATGTGCACAGCACTTACATAATTAATAATAATAATTAAAAAAAAATGATGTCACTAATTACGTAAATTGATCAAGAAAATTTTTAAAATTAAGTTTACAATAAAAATAAGAATGAAAGTAAATTAAATTAAGTGTAAATTAAATTGAATCAAATTGTAAATTAAAGATACATATGGCAAACAACAAATTAAATACTGCATAATGTCACAAAAATAGAAAAAAAAACAACGACAAGTACACTAATTAACATTAAATAACACCAACCGATCAAAGAAAGAAAAAATAAAGACTTAACAAAGACTGAGGACAAGTCGTCTGAATTCACACAGACTGTTAGAGAATACGTTACCTTTTACAGACAGTTTCGCGACCTACAATCTCTAACCTTTTGCGATTCTTTTAAGATTTCTTCATAGACATGAGAAAACCAAAACAAAGTGAATAACACAATGAATTATATCGCATCGTCAAAATGTCTGTGATAGCCTGTCTTGAAACAAAACTCGTCCAAAAAGAAAAAGATAAATGAAGGGTCAGTTCTGTCGACAGTTAATCTTTGTATCATATCACTCTACGATTCAATTCGTCCGCTCCGTCGCGTCCCCACAACTGCGTGAGTGGCCCCAGATCACATTATAAGACATCTATCTCGCCTCCTTCGTGGAACAATTCATCTTCCTCATTCCTCCATGACATGAAGCACTCCCAGATTTAATAACGTCGTAAATGTTATTTCCAATCTCCGTTTACAGTTTTGTTCAGATACTGTGCTGAATTTATGAAGTTTCATCTTGAAGATTATGGCTATCTGAGATAGACAGTGTTAAAATTAGAACTGAGTATAATACTATCGAGTTTACTTTTCAATTGATGTATCGGACGGTCGGACTTATAAGTCCTCCTACCCTGAGTCAAGCAGAAGGCACTGTCAGACTCAGCTGACTTAAAACCAACGTGGTCTTTCCCTCTGTGTTCCCGGACCGAGTGACTCTCTTTAGATATTCCCGCGACACCGGCCGACAGGCATTTTCTAATAGATCCTAGAGCTAGGTGCCTAGAAGCTCCGCGCGTGGCGTACGACTCCTGCCTGATCCTTGTTCAGACGGCGTGCAACCTATTAGCCGTTCACAAGCATTTGCCTTTAACACCCATGCGAAACCCGGGTGGAATATTAGTCAACTATAAAAACAACAGTTTGATGGGTAAGGATCTTCTAGGGTCGGATTTACCTTTACCTTACCCATCAAACTGTTGTTTGATGGGTAAGGTAAAGGTAAATGCGTTAGCATTTGGACGTTACAATATAATCTTTATAAATCGCCAACAAAAAAGTAATGGGCAATGTCGAATCGAATCTGATATTTAACAGACGGTTCTAATTAGCAACTAAACCATACATGAGCAGATAAATCGAAACTCATTTTAAATTGAATTCGAGGTTCCCAAAACGATTAATTATTCTGCTAACTAAAAACTAGGTTATATTTGAAAACCTGACCCCTCGTACAAAACGCGGCTTTGGTAACCATTGACGCGTGGCTGGGACGAACCTCTATGGATTTGTATAGCGATAGTCGTCTGGATACCAAAGCCGTAAGGTATCGGAGATTTGCGTCGCATTATGTACGAAGGAGCTAAGAGCTACTCAGATTGAAAAGACAAATACTACTAAAATTCTGTTGAAGATTTGTAGTACGTACAGCCGCTGCATAACAAATAGAACCTTGGAACTAACGTATTTCATATTGTTACTCTATTTTTCGAGAATCGTGAGTGACACGCCAATGCTACATTGAATGACGCACATGCCGACGAGTTGTGTCGGCCTGTCGAGGTGGTAATGCGTGTTAGTTTTATCTAATCTAAGCATTCCTGGTCCATCTAATGTAGTAACTGGCTAAATTATACAAAATAAAGCTTTTTTACCATTTATTTGTTGTACTAAAGAAAGGAAAACAAATCCCATGTTTTTAGCGGGGCCACATTACCGGCATTTCCCGTTAAATTTTGCGATAATAGTCTTTAAATGTTCGCATAATTGTCCATTAACACGATAAAGATAATTCAACGGCATTCCCAGTTAGGTAGTATGGCCCCAATGTATGATGAAAAGTAATGAGCTCTTCGACTTCAACATCAACAACAGTCAAGTGCTAAATAAAACTCTTTATTCTTTCTGGACATAAATGATCTGCGAGCATAGACCAACTGCGCCATTTCCCAAGCTGAAAAATGAGAATTGTGATTTATCTACCAACTTCAGACGGTTCGTCTAACATCCATTTCCATTTCTGTCACTAAAAGTATGCGTTATCTAATCTAGACATTCCAAGCTCATCTAGTGTTCTACTACACTACTTCATAAACTGCGCACTACGCATAAAATGGACGTTCATTAGCATAATCACAGCATTCATCTTATGCTAAAACTCGGACGCATAGAGTACATTTCTCGGACGTTCTCTTTATGAAGATTGTCAAGTAGAGCAAAAAGGTTTTATAAGCAGAGGTTGGAAGCTTTATTCATTTGTTAAGCGTTCCGTTATTGCTGGCCAGTTGCAAAACTAAAAAGAGGTTATAAAAAGTTTCATTATGTTCCATTTCCTGCATTGTTTGTTTTTTCTGGTCAACGCGCTTCGTATTCAGGATACAATAATGAAAATAGGTTGAAGCTACGGTTAATTAAATTCCGAAGTTATGGACCAACAGTTTGATGTTCTACTGTTGCTATCGATAAATGTGGTGAATATCTTATTGATAAAAACGAAATTTCTCATGTTTAGATAGCCTACCTATTTTGCTAAGTTAGGATCGGCTAGCTAATTTAATCTTATATGTTTAGAAAAGTACTTAAAGATTACGTTCAAAGTTGTTTTAATAGCAGATTTACAACAAAGCTGTCTAAGCAAGAATATATTTTATGTGCCGTTCACAATGTTGTGAACAGATCCAAATACCATCCGATGTAAACGACGACAATTGACAATGGAGGACAATCCTGTTATGTATCTTTTGTAGGTGGCTGAAAAGAAAAAAAAATGAAAGAAAGAAACAAACTATGTTGTAGGTACTTTCTGTACGAAATAAAAAATATACTTTTACCATGTCAGCAGTCAAAGGTTTAAATAAAATCTACTAGAAATAATAACTAAGATCGTCGTATACTTGAACCATCGTAACTATGAATCAATAGAAATAAAAAAAAGGTAATTTTTTTTTTTACGTTTAACAGACACCAAGTATTTCTATGAAAGAAAAATGGGAAGGTAACTCTACAAAAAATTAAACTTTTATGAAGGAATGAATGGGAGATGGAGCCTCGGCCGTCTTCCTACCATTGTATGAACATAAAACGATTGATGGACGAATGAATAATAAAATGGTTTCTAGCGAATCGTGGCTGCCATCATAATAATGTACACGAATACGTCACTTTGACACATTAATAGCTACCACGAAAATTTACCTGTCGCCTTACCACGAGCTCTTAACGCGATCCAGTTTAGCCTGTGGAAAAGAGACAGAGCTATACAAGTCGTCTAGCGCCATCTCTTTCCCCCAGCCTAAACTGGATCGCGTAAGCCCCTTCGTACACTAGGCGACGCAAGTCTCCGATACCTTACGATTTTGGTATTCATTGACGCCTGCTTGTGTTCGAACCTCTGTGGGTTTGTATTGCGATAGCCGCTTGGATACCGAAGTCGTAAGGTATCGGAAACTTGAGTCGCCTTGTGTACGAAGGGCCTTAGAGTTCATGGTAGGCCACCTGTTAGAATAAGTATATGTCAACGTATGGAGAAACTTGAGAGTCAGATTTATATTTCTTCGAGGCAATTTTAATTGTGCTTCAAAGGATCTTTTCGGTAAACATCACATTTGCAAAATCAGTTTTCTGCCCATATGCACAGCCATAGGTTTAATTAGGGAGTGCCAAAAAGTCACCAACTAGTCTCATTACCGTGTGGACGACATGATTCAATACTGTGTCGGATTGATTTTATTGCATGGGCGTAAAGAGATGACTATGAATGTGGATGGATGGAGAGGAGAAGGAAGAGAAAAGAACAAATGGATGGTTTGTGTAAGAAACGATAATTATGAAAGAAAATAGAGTAAATGATGATGAGTAATTGAAGTAGAAAACATGTTGCGCCGACCCCAGGTAAGGCAGAGAATCCACCAAAGCTGTGCGAGTCGAGACGTGTTTTGAACAACCAATAGAATTGCGTTGCGGCACGGGTTGCGGAGTGGTTGGGCATTGTTCATTTTTTTCAATATGTTGTAATTGAAAAACCATTTCTAGGAATAGCGTTACTAATCATTAGTGACCAATCAAAAATGAAAAATGTTCATATTTGATTGATATTTTTGATAAAATACGCTTGACCTTCCTTGCCCTTCAAGTGACGTTATTATTGGCTGTACCGTTTTGTATCGTTGCCTCAGACAATAAAAAGTAAGTGGCAAGTATTTTCAACAATCTGTCAAGTGTCAAATTAAAAATGTCAAAAATGTAAACAAATAATAATGTTTAGTTTTTTATATATTTTATGATTATTTCTGCAACATGCCTCATAATCTCTTAAGATTTGCGAGAAAAGTGATGCCGTGATGTAGGCGTGTAATATTGCAAGGTTTATAAAATGTACCTACTGTTGCGAAGATCATTTTGATGTAAGTAAGATATCAAAGCTTTAGATACCTTTGTATATTCATTAAGTTAATGCTAAAGTATTGCTCAGGAAAACGAACAATAATGTCACCTCGTCGACGACTTTCCGTTTTAAAAAACAAAAATAAAAACCGATTTCAAAAATTTATTGTATTTTTATAGTAGGGGAGGCGAGGATTCTAATTTGCAGTTACTCGAGCATCATGGCGACCTATTGGATTTGAAAGAATAGGTTCTAAAAAGAAAAAAGTTTCTGACAAGTTTTCTATTTTAGTGGGGGGGAGGGCGTGTAAACAGTTTTAAAACTGTAAAAAAAACAGTTGTACAGAAGTACTCGAGCGCGTCAGCTATTTACAGTGTAAACGCGCTTTTCTATTTCTGATAACCAATACATATTAATCGGACGATTAACTCGAGGGGGCTGTCCGTGGCAAGCGGTTGAAAATCCAAAAAAAAAGTTAATCAAGCGCGTCAGATATTCAAAGTGTATGTAAAGTAGACCTTAAAAAGTGTCGTATTAAAATGTCTGACGATTTGGATGTGGCACAAAGTAATAATTCATATTTCTATTGGTAAAAAAAACGTAATCTTGAAATACTCGAGCGCGTTCCATTTTTTTTTAATTGAAACTAACACTGTAAAAATCATACTCACTAATAATCTGACGTTTTCCATGGGGCGAAGTCGGTAGACTCGCGGAGAAAAGGTGAACTACCTGTTAGTTCGCAAGTATCGGTCGTGATTTAATGTCCGCCATCTTCAATGTACATAATCATATACAATTTTTTGAACGTAATTAATCTACCTTTTCGTAATCTGACTCGCTCAAGTATTTCTGTGGATCGATTTTTTTTTACTAATCTGGCGGGTTCTCCCACACAACCAATGGTGGGGACCATATGAAGGGTTGATACTTGGTACAGGTACATTAAAGCAAGATTTCTCCTTTATGATAATCTGATGCGCTGGAGTCACATTAAAATTCCCTCCCTGGGCTCCCCGACTAAGGATGTTAACTGACGTCTACTATCAGGAGAAAGTGACGTTGTGTTGTCAGGCAGTTTTTTAAATTATTCACTGGTGAGGCAACGGCACAACTTTTTGGTCAATGGTGACGTCAGCTACCTCAAAAATTAAAATATTAAAAATAAAAAAACTATTGAGCCAATCATAAAAATATTCAAATTTGTTTCTCAAAATGCTCTAAATTTGCAGAAAATAAAATAAAATCGAATGTTTGAAAAATTAAGACAATCCCCATTCTATTGGTTGTTCAAAACACGTCTCGACTCGCACAGCTTTGGTGGAGTCTCGGCCTAAGATGGGATGAGGGCAGAAAGAAGATTACTTTCCGCTAAGATCAAGCCGTTTGCCACATTGATAACTGCCCACCATAGTGTAAACATGGTAAAAATGGCTAATGTAATGTATCTTTCATGGCTAAATAATTTTTATCGCATCTTGCTTACCAGACCTCCACTCAACTCGTATCAAGAACATCTAATAATATCAAAGTCGGGTCGGGACGTCAGACGTGGAGTACTCTCAAACATTACGGATATGGAGAGCATTCAGTACAATCTGTACACTAGTGACGTCACCGCTCATGTGGAGCGTTCCACGGATAGCTTTATCTGTTTTCAGTCGCATTCCTGTTATAAGTACTCCCTGTGTGTTTTTACAGCTGTCGATAAAAAAAGAGATGATAATGGCTTTTTGATATGGTTCAACTGTTCGCAAATAGCACAAAATCAGGTTTTGATCTACCTAAATTGTGAATATTAATAATCTTTTTAACAGCCATTAAGTTTAAAGCATTTAACGTATCAACTAAGCAACTGAACACAGTTTTGATCAAAAAAAAACTTTTTAGTAGGTAGTATAAGAGGCAAAGCAAAAACCGAAAAAGCCAAAACAATGGTCCATAAACGAAATATCTCGACATCGGCGTGGTATTTTTATCAGTTTGGATTCATGCACGTCGCCGTGGCGGAAACCGACGTTCATGCATACTTGATGACCCGAGCCCGAGTCCCCTCCATCCGAGCGACTTCGGGCTTGGCTTCTCACCCGAGACCAATTGGCTTTCAAATATATTCATATGCCACCGTCAATAGCTTTTTTCAACCATTGAATCGTCTTAATTTTTTCAATATTCATTGGACGTGATCCAAGTTAACATGCATTAAGGAAACACATTATTTCACTGCCCTTATTCCCTTGAAGTTTGTCAGCTAAAGCAGGACGTGTCGCCTGCTACGTGACACGAATTCTCACGATGGACGGCAACTTCTTTCTATAAGTCTTTAACTTTCTTTCAAGTGTTAAGTTTATCTTGAACATTAAACGAGTACTCGTAAGAAAATCTGTGATAACATTGTAGCTATTGGGTTAACGACTTACTGCACACGATGTTAAATTGTAACTATTATGTCATTCTCCATTTAGTTTGTTACAATCTGCGTCATGAAGTGGAATATTATATCATGGAATCATGATCTCCGGACTGTATTGTTTGGTTTAACATAAATTACACGCTAATTACACATTACAATGAGTCCAACAAATGTTAATATACAAATTAATACTAACGTATTCTGCTGACCGATTGTGCCAAGACCTTCAGTATCTATTATGCTTTTGAAAAGAGGATCCCTTCGGACTGAAGACCACGTGAACTGTTTTGAAGTGTGCTTTCAAACAATCGTTGGTTGGAGATACAAATAGGAACAACGGGTAGACAGACAGACATGCATCTGTTCTTGCGCACTGAGGTGTCTCGTTTATGGTACACTTTGTGTACTGACGCCGGCCGCCTGGCGCCAGGTGGATGTAAACAAAAAATAAAAGGAAGCGCCGCGCCGTTTAGCACCTCACTTGAATATATGAATGCAACTTTGGTGATGAGAAAGATCAAAGGTGAGACACAATAGGAGTGACACCGCGCCAGTCCAAACGAAAAAATAAAAATCATTTGGAACCGACTTCGGAGAATGTATCCCAAATAAAATAAAATTAGATATTACACTGTTCAAATACTTTAAATGGGGTAAAATGCTCTTGTAGTCATCGTCAAAAATATAAACTCAAGTGTTTACGTGTTCTGCGTGAGTTTTATCGTTCAAAGAATAATGCCATAACTGTAATAGTGATCGTTGTTCGTTGGCAAATAAAGCGGAACAAATTATTGTGGCCGCCGCCGTCGATGTGGGGTATAGGGAACGGCGCAAGCCAATCACAAACCAATCAGATCCTTAATCCTTGGAGTGAAGGGATAAATTAGTTTGTATCGCCCGTGGGAATGGCCGGCACGATATGAGATGACGCAGCACATGACTGAATACTTTAAATACTTGGCTACTTCAAACTGCATTTTAACTCCTCTTAGCGTTAGCAGAGTAAGTTGCGAAACCATTTTGTGTTCGAGGCGTGAACTCTTGAATTATTTCGCTGTCAAAAGCCGCTGAAATGTAAAAGTTTCTGAACTATGTTTATTATTTTATCTATTTTCAACACATTCCTAGACCTGTGTGAACTGCCGACGCGGCTGTGACTAATCACTTAACGATGAAATCTCGCTCGGAAACCAAACAGGACCCAGTGACTCATAGATCAGATAGCCGCCTGGACTGACCACACTGATTCACGGCTTAGTGGAGTTTAAATGGTGCCTCCTTGAGTAAGCAGTTAGATTCTTAGAAGTTACGTTACGTTACGTTACGTTACTTAGCAGTAACTCAGACTGACAAACAAGAATAACCCATGTCAAGTAGATTTTGGGACTTGTTTTATCTGCTTACTTCAGATTATTTATTATCACATAAAAAGCGACAACGCAAAAATTACTTTCTTGAATTGGTATAATTTATGGACGTACCCTTTTGTGCTCTAATGAAATGAGTAAGGAATAATCTTTCGCTTGCGTCCTCTGCTCAAAAGACGGGTTATAAGATCAAAGCAGAAGGGACGATTACACGTCTGCCAAGCCTGGTCCAATTACCCGGAGAATGTTAACTAACCCACTTGTTACCCATCCATTGCATAACGAAGTAATACGAATTGGTATCCGTTAGCTCCGTATCTTGTTGTATTGCATCAATGTTGCGTGTTTTCAATGTATCTTTTGGCACGGAAAGTGCACTTTAAAATACTAAAGTACCTACTTTTTGGTGAAAAAACATAACTAAGTCTACTACGGACTCTATAACCTTGCTCGACAGCTTTTATGGATACTTCAGAGACTATAATTTCCAATACTCAAGTAATTTTATTCTTAGTTCGTGCACAATCGTTTTTGAAACCGACTGCTTTCAAAGCTGAAAGTATCTGTACATTTTGTTGGACAGCGCAAATATTTGTTCGTGTGCTGGGGATTTTAGCACCTCTTTTATGGGATTACGTTCGTGAGGTCCTAAACAGAATGAAAGCCCCTGCGTTCCGGGGAAATCACGACTGGTTAACGAAGGGCTTAAAACGTGGTTTAAGCATTATGGTTAAGTAAATTAAACATTATATTTTGAGGATAGAAATAGGATTAGAATGAATTGGACGAGGTTTTAGAGAATGTTGGGCAAGATCGCCAGAAATGCGCATTCAGAGTTTGATGAGACTGCCATAAAGCAACTCTTTTCCGTCTGCTATCTTTCCACGACTTTATGGCTGAACAGTGATGACGGGTAGACAAGAACCGGATTAAAACATTCGATACATTTTTATGTTGACGATACGATTGTTTCTGAGTAATAATTTTCGACCTCCACCGGGCAATAGAACGGTCAGAAGCTAGTAGACAATAAAACCGACATGCAGAAACTGCAATAGTTATTCAAAGTAGGTATCCCATTTTATGGTCGCACTGACGATTTGGGTGTAAAGTAGCATGAGTAGGTAGAGGTAGGTACACTCACGCTCCGAGACACGAAAGGCGTCAAGCTATGACGAGCTAATGCAGTCGTGTTCTATGCGATGTAAATTTTAATTACAATAGTCGCCACTCGGCGCCGCGACTTTATACGGCTGCAAATAAAACAGCACCACATGCAATATCTGTGTTTAATTAATAATCGCTGACCATGATTGTACTTCGCTCTTTATTAGTACCTACTAGCTAGAAAGAAGCTAGATGAAAATTATGAAAACGGAGTTAGTATGTTTTTTCGCGTGCTGCATTTCTTAAACCATACGTCGGTCTACTTCAAAACGACACAAAAGACGCCGCGAAAGTTATGAAAATTCTGGAATTCTCACATAGGGTAAATACGCTAAATGTCGGCCCCCTTACGGTTTTTCTGTTTTGGGATCGGTCTAGAACCATCAATTTGCAACGAAAGGATAGCTTCCAGTGTGGTTTTGGATAGTTTGATAAACCTATTTTATGTTTATGGGCATAAGGTTGGCATTTCTACTACAAGGAAAAAGTACTAACGTTTAGATGCGTCGAGAACGAAAAAACCCTAAAGTCGGCCATTCACGGCCCATGGTCGGTCGCGTTTTTCCCAAATGTCGGCCGGGTAGAGGGTGTTTTAAATTAAGACAGACAAATATTATTAATATGATTTATTTTGGCAGGAGTCTCACTAAGTATACATTATTAATCGAATTTGGTTTAATAATAGGTAAAGTATTTTTTTTTAAATGCACTTAAATAATGTTAGGTAAAGTTGCGACCGTAACTACATAGGTAATGTTCTGTTTCCGTAAAGGCCCTTGATCTCCCAGCTCTGTCATTGTAGTACCTTAAATTAAAATCATTAATTCTAAATGCAGCTTTTTGTGACATGCAGGTTAATTAATGAATGAAAGATTCACGACCAACCATTTATATTTTTTAAGCTAATTAACATGACTTTATTAGGTAGCAAGTTCCAAAGAGCAATTTTTATCTTATATTCCCAAACCGTAATAAGCTATCATAAATGTTTCCAATTTTATCCTCCCATTTAAACGTAACTCTTAATATTATTAATAAATTAAATTGTACAATGAACATTTAATTTTGAGAAAATAATAAAAAGCAATCAGCCTGTATAGTTGGGCTCGAATTCGAGGCTGGTCGACATTACGATCTTTAATATTTCTAAAGCCGGCCCCTATTTCATGTACACTATTTCTCGAGATTCAACTTCTATCACCCCGGCCGGTATTTGGCGATTAAACGTAAAATAGATTTATTTGCCTATATGCGTTGCAAATTCTCATAGTAATCCAATGGAATTAGTACAATTGGAATTTATAAAACAGACTGCATTTACTTTAAGTCGACCATGGCCGAGAATCCGGTTTTAACTCAAAATTGGTAGTCTATTGGCGGCCTCCTATTTTTCTTTTAAAACAATACGTTAAACATTGAAAAAACTGTCTCAAAATATAGTAAAAATTACTAATTACTGATAATAAAGCTTAAAACAATAAAAAAGGAATGTTTTACCGTTCTAATATCAATCCCCGAAGTGTGGGTATTCACAGCAAGTAAGGTACTTTCAATATGAACTTGACGCTTCGACGGCGCAATCGCTGCTGAAGCTCAGTGTGCGAAGAGTGAGTGTCGTAATCGGAAAGTAACGGTTTGTACATATAGAGTATGAACTAAGGTGGTAATTCGAGTGGCAAATTTGTCACTTCATTACGTTTTAAATGAACGCAAGCTGATAATGTGCAGAGGGCCGAAGTTTTGGGGGGGGGCCGACGTATGGCGTATTTACCCTACTTACCTTTTGCCTTATCCATATTCATACATCTAGCCATGTTCACAGACGCCGGCGCCGGACACGATTTCTTCAACGGTTTAATATTATTTACGCAAATACGAATATTTATTACTAGTTTAGCATGAACATAGTAACTGGATACTATTATGTGATGACCAAAATGGCCATGTGTTTATTTGATTCATGTTTAGACTGGAGTGTTCAAATTTTTACATACAATAGTATGTGTGATGGAATTTACGTTTCTTGCTAGAAGCAGATTTACATTTTTATTTATATCAAGTTTTTTTTTTTTGTTATGGAAAGTTGAAATCAGATTTTTCTTCAGTTGAAAATTTAGAAGGTGGAAGGAATGGAGAGGGGTATTTAAACAGGAGTAGAACAGAGCAGGTTCGGAAAAATAATACTTAATAAAAAACTTGTTTGGATAAAACGGTTTATAAATAAGAATTGTGACTAGTAGATGCAGGTGGACATGTATACAGATAGCAAAAAGGACAAAAGTAAAGGTCATCTTGCCTATTTTTGTAACAAACACTAGATAAAAAAGGAAAAAAGCAGTGTGGAACTGCAAAAAGTAAATAAATGTGACATAATGTCATTTTGCCACATTGATGACCCACTGACCTTGACTATTATTTTATTGTGCAGTAAATTTCTACTCTAAAGGGTTACTTTTATCATTTATTCTTTCTGATAAAGATAAAAGATCTATATTAAGTAAATGTTATCATCATAATATTATCAGTATTTTTCAATCAAGTGCTGATAGCAGAAATCCAACAAAGATTGCAAGCAATTGTGTTGATGATCTCACTTAATGTTAACAATAATTCAGTATCAGTTTTAACTTAGCATAAAAAGTTTGAACAGCAAAAACAGTAAAACAATAAAACAATGTTTTGGAAAACATCTTATCTTATAATATAGCTTGTACTGAACAGAATAGATAAATTAAAAACAAAAAAAAAACTGCTGAGCAAAAGATCTTTCTTTTGTTATATATCCCCTCAACTGTGCAAATTTAAAAAATTTAAAATGGCCGGTTTTTTTACTATAGTGTGTCTGTGAAGCCCTTAGCGGGTTTCGCCACAGACAGGGGTTTTTGCACGCCCTGTCTGTGGCGAAACCCGCTCAAGAGTTCCTTGGACATGCGGAAGCTCTTTTATTGATCTGAATCATTTCTAAATTAAATTTTCTACCTAGAAAATAGTACTTTTGTAATATATTTGTTGGTAATAATATTATACAGCTGGTATAATTACGGGGTACCTAAATGTTCAGTACATTTTGGGTCATATTTTAATATTATACCACACTTAGCGAGCCAACAAGAGTATTTATTTATAAACTTTTATTACTATTCACGTAATAATATTACACAAGTCGTGAATCTCATACAATTATTTTAAATAAATCAAGTTTTAAGTGCAGAAAAAAAATGAAGGCTGCGACGCGGCCGTCTGTTTACTGGCGATTTCGCGGTAATTTTTTCTCTACCGAGAACTCAAAACGACACTTGCTAGCTGTCTCGCTCTACGTAGACGCGTTTTAATAAGTTGAACAAAGACAAAAGTAGTTTTATCGCTGTTTTTTCACATGAAATATGTGAACGTAGACAGAGCGACCCGGAAAGGGTCTCTCCACAGACGCGGTCAAAATGGTCAAAATGACGTTGCGACCCGCTGCGGGCTTCTGCACAGTTGAGGGGATATATGAAATAAAAATATATTTAGTTTTTTTTTAACTTACAAAGCTAAATGTTGAGATTGACAATTATTGAAGACAAGATCTGAGACAATTCAAATTATAGATAGCTACAGTCCTGTGCAACTACTCAGTTGAATTTCAGTTGAAAGCCTTTGTAACTTGTTGCTGTGCATATTTTTTTTAAACATTATGTTATGGGGAAACATTAAAAAATAAGATTCATTAAAAAAGTCCACATATAAATTGTACAAACTTTTTATATAATAATCACTTAAGTTGACCTCTGACCTAAGAACTTACTAAAACAATGTTGTACAAAAATAAATACATAATAATTTCATGATTGTTGGTACATAGAAGCTCATGAATAATTTATCTAAGTTAATCAACTAGGTAGGTACTTGCGCTCTGAACATCAAGTATGAAGTCTGCCAAAATTTTCCAGATAACCTTACTTGTAAGAAATTCTACTTACGAACATTGAAATGAAGGCGTGACGCACTATAATATGGCATTTTACCAAAACCAACGTTCTTAATAGCGAAGATAACATTACGATTGCTCTCTGCAGTCCGGCAGGAAATTATTATAACCACTTAAAAAACATCATCAAAAAATAAACCGGACAATACGACCCAGGAAGCAAAGTTATCTACAGTGGATAATCTAGAAATACTTACATACAACCGGTCCAGAAGAGTTGTGCGTAGGCTTTGCTTTATTTACCACTAGTCCGACATGGAACACATCGTATTGTATCCAGTAGAATTCTGTAAATTACTGATTTGTCTACAGCTGACTCTGTCGATAAACCGTCTACTCAGCGATAAATACTACACAACACTAGGAAATAATATTACACAGCGTCACAGGAATAAATACTGTCATATAAAAATTAACTTTGAAACGTGAACGTTCACTCTACGACCACCCAAATTCACATCACCATTATTTGCGCACGCAGTACCAAATCATTCGACGTTCGCATCGGCCATTCGGCTAACGACGGCTGACATAAGGAATGTTACCAGCTGTCGAAAAATATTAAACGACTAACGTCAAAATTAATAAAATAATCCAGGAAATAAATGAATAATTTAATATTTAAAGTTGTTATTTTTACAGCAGATATATAACACGAAATTTTATGACAACAATTATTGACGACACTTATCTTGTGTGGATTCAATTTTAAAATTTTTACTTAGCTTTTAGATTTTCATGACAATTTTTTTTAAATTGGATACATTGAACGTCCATTCAAAATCACAAGCTTTTGAAAAATTTAAGAAATAGTAACAATTTAAAATCGACTACATACGAGGAGACCAAGCAAAAGATTCATCTAGGTACATCTCTATTTTCCTGTTTTCGAAAATTAAAAAAAAAATGATAAAATCTAGCGATCAATGATCAAAGTCAAAAATGTCAAAACAAATTAAGTCAACAAACTGACGTGTACTTTACTATTATTTTAGATACAAATGAAATAAATCTATTTAAGTATCTGGTTACAGTTTATTGATGATCCTTGATAATGTCGGAGTCGGAGAGACTTGTGCAAAATGGGGCAGGGCCTGTCGACGGCCCAGAAATAAGAGCTGATGGTGACGCGCCACCAAACGTGCCTGTATCAGAACGCGAAGCATATTTTCAAGCTCTTCGATTATGGATTCAGCAAGCGCAGATGTATCAGAACCTGTCGACATGTTTTCCTTATTATATGATGACGTTTCAAGGTCTACAGAATACAGCTACGAATGCACCACTGTTGAATAACAACTATCAGTTCCAAGTGCCCTTCCAGGTCCCTAACGCGCCTCGGAATCCTGCAGACGTTCCACCACAAGCTGAAACACTAACACCAACTGAAGGTATTCAATAAGTCATTCAGTTACGTAGCCTCGTCAATAAGCATTCATTATTGCAACAATAACATTAACATTGTTGAAGTGTCTATGTTTTGTTCAACTGGTTTGAGCTATCAATATCTGTGAATGTTATAAATAGATACACTAAAATTAAATTTCTTCTCGTTTAGTTGTACAGTTTTCATTATTTTGTACGTACTGTAGTCAATCAAAACAACATCATAAAAAATATGATCTGGATTTTGTTACTTTGCCATGTTTTTAACATTATACTTTTTATGTTTCAGTGATAGCTCGTCATGGCGGGTATGAATATGTCATACCTCCGCTACATAAGCGCCTGGTGGCCGAGTTTATTGATTTCATGCTTCTGTTCATCGTAAAACTAATAGTCACGTTTATGGCAGTAGATATGTTTGAATTGATGTAAGTAGTGTTATTTATGCCATTCTACCCAGATTTTACTGAGAGTGTTACAATTTTATAATTCAGTTATGAGAATCATATCTTTGTATTATTTGAACCTCTTACCTGTACACTCATATAAGAATCCAATTAGCAGTAAACATAAATCTAAAGCTGGGTCCACATGGCACAGACTTTAGTCTGCACAGCGTGTCTGCACAGACTTAAGTCGGTGTCATTGGGACGTGTGGACAGTATGAGTCGCACATACATTTGTCCATGCAATAGTCTGCGAAGGGCAAGTCTGCAGCGTCTACACCCAGCTTAATAATCATTTATATTTCACAATGCATCAATGAAATACTAATAAGAGAAGAAATGTCCTTTTGTCATTTGTATTTATTTACTTTTATAAGACAGATTCATTGTTATAATTGCAGTGACCTTGACAAATTTGATTTCTACAAGTTCAGCGAGCATTATGATGACTACAAGTATGCTATGGAGCTGACATCTGAGATTTTGTTCCTTGAAATTATCTACAGAATACTTGTGTGCATATTTGAGGTAATGTTTCATCTTAATAACCTAACTCCTGTTTTCACTGACACTACGCGACACTGACTGGAATGCCTACACATTTGACATCATTAGATTTCAATATTCAGTGCCGATCCATGCATAATAAATATAGCCAATGCATACATTAAAATAACCATCAATTTTAATAAAGTATTCATAGGCAGCCCTGTTCCACCTGTGATAACCTTTTGTGTCATATTTCCCTGACTTACGCAAGACAAAATACAAACATTTAAAATATAAGAGAATAAGTAATTGCTAGTACTACCATTTTATTACTTAGCCACTATCAGGTGCATTTAGGTACGTATGTGTGTGATTTATAGAATGTACTCTTATCTAACTCGCTCAAGGCCAAGATTTAATAATTTTATTGTTTGTTTTGATTCTTTTTACTTCTTTTTTCTTTTGTTATAATAATGAGCATATCATAGTAACAATACTATTCAGTATTTTTATAGATTTCAAAGTCTTTCATAGTAACATCAGTTTGAAAAACTTTCTGACATTTTAATAATTATTTCAGGCTTTCTGCTTATCCAGTAGCGTCGGACGAACAGGCGGTGCGACGCCCGGAAAAGCATTACTCGGCATCCGCGTAGTCACAGCTTCTGCTGTCATCCTAGTCGAGGGGCGTCCTAGAGAAACTGTCCTGCTATACCCTGGTCGAACACTCTCCTTCAATGTAGCCCTATTCAGATCTCTGCTGAAGAACTTCCTCATATCCTTACTATTTCCTCTTTGCGTGGTCCTCTTCGTATTTCGACACAACCGCACCGGCTATGACTTGCTTTGTGGAGTAATTGTTGTTGAAGAAAATATGTTTCCCCCGAGAAGACATGCTCCGTGAATTGTGAGTTAACTTTTTATTCAGAATGTATGTAATAGTACTGATGATGGACATGCTTTAGATAAGACGTACACTATGTGATGGTTCCCTGATTTGTCGGTAAATTACATTTTCAATTATCACATAAAATTGCATGCAAATTCATGAAAAAAAAAATAGTACCATATTATGATATGTTGTCAAAAAAGATAAGTACTGTGCAACTTGGTTCTTTATGTACATGACTACAGTCGGAAATAGCCGACATGTTGTTATTGTACACTTTTGGCAGATAATGTTCTATAAGTTTCAATTTACCTACTGTATACATTGAAAATATCAATCATGTTACTTTACTTGACTGGCCTGTTGGTCTAGTGGTTAGTGACCCTGACTGCTATGCCGGAGGTCGTGGGTTCGATTCCCACCCAGGACAAATGTTTGTGTGATGAGCACGATCATTTGTTCTGTGTCTGGGTGTAATTTATCTATAATATGTATGTATTTAGAAATATATAAGTATGTTTATCAGTTGTCTAGTACCCATAACACAAGCTCTGCTTAGCTTGGGACTAGATGGCGTTGTGTGATAGTTGTGGTATATTATATTGTATTTAGCAATCACAAAAAAAAAAAATCCTATATTGTTGGCAAATGAAACTAGACTAAGGCTGCGTTTCGACTGAGGCGGAGCAAAATCAAAAATCAAAATCAAAATCATTTATTTCAAATAAGCCAGTTACAGGCACTTTTGAATTGTCAAAAGACAAAAAATTAAAAATAGGTAGTTCAAAAATAGTTATGGTGCTACAGTCCCAGTCACAAGACATAAAAACTGTGAAAGTACCGTAGATGCCCATTCCAAGAAGTAGATCTCTATGGAGAAGAACGGGCAAGAAACTCCATGGACACTCTTTTTAGATCGCCAAAAATTATTACAGGACCTTTGTTACATCATTCATTTTCAGATGGTACATTATGTGAGAACGATGTAGCAAGTTATAAAGTGTCCACAGGAAGTATAAAAAAGACAATTCAAAAATAAAATTATAGATAATTAAAATAAACCGTGGCAGCTAAGAGATGACCAGTCCCAACTGATAGCGCCCGTTCACGAACATGACGCATGATATCAGCACCATTCAGCTCAACCATTTTGAAGGGAACTAAATGATCCGACACACGCGCCACCATCAGTGAGACATTTGAGTGAGCATGACATACTCCCAACCGCCAGCAGGCGTAGCATGGCGCCGTAGAAAGGGGTTATATCGACGGGAGAATCGACAAACTGACAGATTGAAGAAAGATCTCTATCGTCCTAAGCATGGCGATGTTTGACACGTAGAAAAGAAATGTTTCTTCTCTACGATAGAAAGAAGTCTACAACGTCGAGCATGGCGACAATATTTTCTCTACTTTTGACACTTGGGGGAAGACACATTTCTTCTCTACAAGAGAAACTTGTCTACATCAAATCAGACCTAGACAAGATTCTTTTTATAATATTCTTGGTGTTTATCAACTTAAATTTGTTTTAAAAACAAGTAAGGGTCCTCCCAACTCAATCGCTTTAGTTTTTAAGCCCTAAAGAATAAAAGTCGAATGAAAATTAGGAAAGTGCATCAAACTTTTTTTAATACGAGTTCCATGAAAATTTATAAAATGAGAAACTTTCAGTGAAATAATGCAGATAGCTAATCTTTCCAATGTTTTATTACACACGATGATTACACAAAAATAATAACAAGAATCTACGTGACATCAGTCATAGACATGCAGCATGGACCCAACATTATCTGCCAAAAATTGCCATAATCATAATTTATCATAATTATAATAAATATCTGTCTCCTATAACACATAGATAATGTTCTACACTTGTTATTCTCTCGTTCTAGAAAGTATGTTAATTTTATTTGATATTTGGCTAGGAAAGACTCGTGTCCATACTGTGTGTCTATGGTGTGGAACCTTTTTGCGTTTTGTTGTCGCTTTGATTTATGTGCACAACAGTTTTTTTTATTGCAAATGAATGCACATATTACTAGAATTATGGATAATTCTGTCTGATTCCAATAAATCATTTTAATTGTATTGAAAACTTGAGAATTTTACACGTTTTTTTGGTTAACTAAACGTTTTAGTTCATTCACAGTTCAGTCATTCGCCGTTGCTATGGAAAGAAAACTTATGTCTTGTCTTCATAGAAACACGAGTCTACAGGTCGCGCCATGCTCGGGCAGAAGACATAACAAGTGGGATAGAAAGAGCTTTGTCTTTTCTTGGTAGAATAGAGATAGAATCGCCATGCTACGCGTGTAGGGCACATTCAAGTCAAAGAAATAAAAAATAATTACGGCGTAGGTATCTGGTGAATGATAGCTTTCTTCACATAGAACTCACATAATATAGGCTAAGCAGCTATATAATACAAAGAATGTGAATTTATACAATGCAATTATAGTTTTACAATCTTCTGCAGCTCCGAAAATAGTACCTATATTACGCTATCAATTAATACATCCCTGTCCTATGGGGCAGGACCAGCATGGAGCCAAGCATTATTATCAGCGATATAATCGCCCAATTTGTAATATGCCCGCTTACATAGTGTGCGTTTAATACATGTTTTAAATTTTGTTTCATTCAGTTCAAGAATACTTTGTGGAATTTTATTATAGCATTTTAAACAGTACCCCATAAAAGATGAGTCTACTTTGGCGAGTCTGAAGCCCGGCTGAACTAATTGGTCCCTATTTCTAGTATTATAATTGTGTCTGTCACCTCTTTTACCAAAAAGATGCAGATTCTTTCTAACGTACATTATGTTTTCATAGATATATTGACAAGCTACCGTCATTATGTTAATATCCTTAAACAGTTCTCTCAGAGAGTCGCGTCTTCGTAGATTGTATATAGCTCTGATGGCTCTTTTTTGCAGAATAAAAATAGACTCGATGTCTGCAGCCCGTCCCCACAATAAGATTCCATATGACATTATACTGTGAAAGTAACTAAAATATACAAGTCTCGCAGTATCTACGTCAGTATATTGACGGATCTTTCTGACGGCATATGCTGCTGAGCTTAAGCGCCCTGCTAGAGATGTTAAATGAGGACCCCATTGTAATCTTGAGTCAAGCGTAATCCCCAAGAAAACCGTTTTATCGACGAATTCTAGTGTCTCATTATTCAATACTATGTCATTATTTGTACTTCTGACATTTGGAAGAGCGAATCGTATACATTTAGTTTTTTTTTCATTTAATACTAAGTTATTTGCTGTAAACCAGTTGTGGACCTGACATAAGGTATTGTTTAGGTCGTCTAAATTTTGAGCCCGTCTATTAATCTTAAAAATTAAGGAGGTATCATCCGCAAATAACACCATTTTGTGAGGTTGGTTATCCAATAGATAGGGTAGGTCATTAATATATACCAAAAAGAGGAAAGGACCCAATATTGAGCCTTGCGGAACCCCGAATTTGACAATTGAACTCTGTGAATTTACGCCGTTTATTTCAACCTGCTGTTGCCTATTGCACAAATATGAATTGACCAAACTAAGTGCAAGTTTACCTAGTCCATAATGCTCTAATTTCAAAAGTAATGTATCATGGTTTACGCAATCAAATGCTTTGGAGAGGTCACAAAATATTCCTATCGCGTCTTGGGCCTCTTCCCAAGCAGTAAATATGTGCTTTAATAAGGTGACACCGGCGTCAGTTGTGCAACGTCCCTTGGTGAAACCATACTGCTGATTGTGTAAGATTTTGTTGGCGTTAAAGTGATTAAGCATCTGATTTAGCATTACTTTTTCAAATACCTTGCTAAAGACTGGCAATACAGATACTGGTCTATAATTGTTAGTATCTTTAGAGTCCCCAGATTTAAAAAGAGGTACGACTTTACTAAACTTCATCAAATCAGGAAAAACTCCTTGATCCACACACATATTAAAGATTAAAGCTAATTGAGGTGCCACAGTCTCCACTATAGATGTACAAACTTTAACAGACATTCCCCATAAATCTTCTGTCTGTTTAATTTTGATTTGGCGGAATGCCTTGATAACTGTCATCGGGCTTATGTGTTTAAATTTAAAATCAACCGGGCATCCAGATACGTTCGCCTTTAAAAAAGCAATTGATACATCGGGTGAGGAATTTAGAGCCTCCGTAGTCTTAAATGGTATATCTGTAAAGAAATTTAAAAATTCTTGAGCTACTTCCAGATTAGAGCTTCCAGAGCGGAGAGCGATTCACAAATCACATGGCTTGAAATCTGCATGACTAATTCTCCACTCAAGCTGTGTGATTGGTGAATCGCTCTCCGCTCCGCCTCAGTGGAAACGCAGCTTAAGGCTACGGTTCCACTGAGGCGGAGCCGAGCAGAGCGGAGACGAGCTGTGCCGCGATTCTCAATCACATGTTTTGAAATCCACTTCTCTTCTCTACTCCGCCATGTGATTGGTGAATCGCGGTACAGCTCGTCTCCGCTCTGCTACGCTCCGCCTCAGTGGAGCCGCCGCCTTAGTCATTTTGCCATTGTCTGTCAGGTCTGTCTTTTTTTGGCATACTGAAAGCTAGCGAAATAGAAATAATACTACATAAACAAATCGTCAAATTAAATCGAAGTACTTGTGAAGAGCTGTTTTCTTATTTGAATTTAAAGCAAGTTTTATTCTAGATGGGGTCCCAAGTGACCCCATTATTATTGTTGTGAGATAATTTATCTCTGTGTGTATTTCATGGTTTTATGTATACCTACATTAAAAAAAGAAATGCTATTTTATGTGAAATACTCTTTATAAGGAATTGCTGACACTTAAACTACCTACATAAAAAGATACACACACTTAAATGTATTTTTGTTTAAACTGTTGTCATTAAACGTTAAATGTTTCACCAAAGAATCCAAATCATCTCGGGACCAGTGCTCGACATCGACATTTTGTTCAGATTCAGCTACCAAAATTAATACATAGGACATTAACACTGACGTCGACCGACGTTTTTTTTTTTATCCCACAACTCGAAAAGAGGGGTTAAACGTTTGATCGTTATGTCTGTAAATGGCACTGTAGCTCTTAAACCCCTTCTACACGGTCAGACCTGACCGCCTGACAGAGGTGACCTTGGTCCGGTGTGCCACCAAATATGGGCGGAGTCAGTCGGGAGCGCAGCCGTCCCGACAGGCTGCGTCCGCGGTGGGACCCGACCGTCAGCCGACAGCGTTCCAGACGGTGGGGTACTGTTGACACGACCAAGTTCACCTCTGTCAGGCGGTCGGGTTGATCGTGTAGAAGGGGTTTTAAACGAGTGAACCGATATTAATGCTCATTTTTTACTTCATTTGAAAACAGGATTTCTAGAGATGATTCAAAGACATGTTTTATCAAAATCGGTACAGTCGTTTTATTTTTATTTAATCAATTAACTTGTAAGGCGCGGTTGACACTCGCACGCGTCAACGCGTGTAACGCGTAAATGTGCAGTAAAATATTGGGATATTCTTTTTACAAATTGTAATTTTGGGTTAAATAAAGAATTATTTTTACGTGTTAAATAAAAAGTTATTCCTATTATGTTTAGTATCTACATTTATTATGAAAATGTGCCTACATTATGTTATTATAAGTTTTATTGTTCTTAGGTTATTCGTATTTTTCTTTAACTTTGTCTTGGAAGCTTTGTTTGTTAATAGCAACACCGTTAAATGGTAAATCAGTAGATTCACTCGACAATATTATGTGTAATATGCAGGAAAATAGTATCTATTTAGTGATGCGCCAAATAACAGTTCTCTTCTTCTTTAAATTTTCTATCAAACATGTGTTTTACCGGCTTTTATGCTTAGCTGTTCAGAGAAAAAGTATTCCATGTATTTTAACCGTGTAGGAATTGTATGGAACATGTACATAATTTTTAAATGCGCTGGGCTTTCCCTAAATATCAATGATTCTGCAAGTACCCTCGTTTTGGATTGCCATACTTCGGATCGGCATTGATAAAAAAAAAGGTTGAGTTATTAGTGCCGATATGAGCAGTTCTCTGTTTCTCAACTTAAGTTATGTAATCCCATGTCCATGTTATCACTTAATAAGAACTACAAAAATGCAATACCAATGAAAAGTTCTATTTTGTATCATAGTTATGTAATCATTTATTTTTTTGTAATAAGTAACAAAAGTACCTATAATATATCGATTTAAAAACCTGAGTTACAAAATTGTGATATTTATTTTTGTGTATTATACTGTAAATATTGAAATAAATGCATGTAAAAATCACAGCTTTTGTTTTATTAGTTAGCTACCCATAAAAGAGTAAAAATTTTTAATGTCTACTAAGATTTTGCGTAGGGCCGCTATCCCACTGGCTGGCGTTTTACGAAAATACTATGGCCAACAAACGCGACGTCGACATCGCGTCTGCGCAACGTCGACGTCGTGTATTACGAGGCGCGACGTTGACGTCAACCATAACGTCAACGCTCGTAAAACGCCAGTGAGATAGCGGCCTTGCGCGTTACTATTGGCTGATATTACCGGATGTGTTATTGCAATAGGTACCTGTTTTAATACGTACATTAAAGGTGAACGCAGACCTAGCCGCACCGCAGTCTCCGCAGTCATCGTTTTCTTACTGCTTCTGCGGCTACTGCGATGCGGGTGAGTGTGCGAGGGGTTTCATAGAACTTCATACAAAGAATTCGTAATGCGGGGACTGCGGAGACTGCGGTGCGGCTAGGTCTGCGTTCACCTTAACTATTAGGACGGGTTATGAAGTTACACCATGGACCTAAAAAAAAAGGCGGACGGAACTTTACTAAGAAACAATGGGGATGGCAACTCAAAGCTAATCGTAGATGGCGCTGCGATAGTTGGTCCCCACGTCTACCTTGTACAAAAAAACAAACAAGATTATTTGTTATAAAAATTGAGTATAAATACAAAACAAATATGGAAAATTATTCGTCCATGCAAGTACTATATACTAAAAGAAGAATTAAGACGCCGCGGCGCATCTACAAGAGAAAAAAAGTGATTTAATTGAGTGGTTATACATTTGATTTTACCGTAATAAATCCACAATTACTTGTAGTTGAGGTTTCAATTTTTGAGTTTAGGTATGTTTTACCTGTCCTCTCCTTTATCAAGAATATAATGCTGCTTTTGACTTTCTATTTTGATAAAATATCATAATGTTTTAAGTCAGTAATTTTAACCTTTTTTTCTATTTAGATTCGAGAAATATCACAATATATTTAATTTCTTAACACCACAACTATTACAAAACTCGTTCCAGGTGATAATTCTTCGATTTTCGAGCGATGCAATACTGGTACATAACCTCCAAAAGAAAAGTAGATATTATTTTGAAAAGTGTATTCCATCATTTTTACAGCTTATTACACAACATCTAGTCATTTTACATCAATAAATGTTTTTTTTTTCTGAAAATTCCTTTGATTTTACAGTTCTTTGGGGACCAAACTGTCATTTTCACTTTGACACTTGCCTTCCCCATTGAAGCACCCATAGTAAGTCAGTGCGCTAATGTGGACAAGCCAGCACGCACACATTCACACCATAGTAAGTCAGCCGTCGGCCATTACGCTTCGAACGACACTCGCGTTTTCATACGGTGTTATTTTGTCTAATAAAAACCAAAGTATGCCGTCATGTGTTGCAAAAAGTTGTCTAAACCATAGTAGTTCAATTAAAAAAGCCAGGGGATCACTTTTCATAGTTAAGCATGTCAATTTGAAGCTTATTTCTCGAATTTACGTCAATAAATTTAATAAACATCTCGAAATCAATCAGTGTCAACTATTTCAAGGTTCAAATTATTTTAAAATTGGGAGATTTATATTTTATGTTACTATTTATCGTTATTGTATTCTTCTATATTTTTACAGATTTCCCCACGGCAAATGATGCATGGAAAAATGGTTGTATAAAAATAATAAGGGAGTGCAGACATGGAATAGGAATGTAGACGTGTAGGAATGGAACATAGAAAATATTTATAGCCGAAAAATACTTAAACATTCATTTTCACCACTTCAGTAAATTAGAAGGGATTTCTAGATGTGTCGATAGCAAAAGACAAGTCTACAAAAATTTGAATCACCAAAAGGGATTGTAAAACTTTATTAACAATAAACGAGTTGTAAATATTTTAATATCCAATGTGCTTAAATGATTTTACCTTTATTTTAAAAATAGGTATCAGTCACAAAAAAATTGTAATTAAACTTAAGTTCAAGGGAGATCTTAATTAAATATTGTAGTCGGGGTGGGTCAGGTTCAGTTAAACGGCTTTGTTACACGGTAAAAACTTTAATTTAAAACGAAGTACAAGCGCGCCATTTGCTTTCTCAAACTACTCTCCCAGACTCTAACTTACGACTAATGTACGAAGACAATCGTAAACCTGATTGGTTACCACAATTTTAAACTAAATTCAAACAGACCAATCACTGATCACTAATCGTTGACCTTGAAGTGACCGTGGCCACTATTGGTCAGAGCGACCATAGACAAACTCTATCTAATTCTAGTGTCTATGGGCGCGTTCGGAAACACACTTAACCTGGCGAATATCGCCGTGCCGGAACCCCTTTTCCCTTACGACCAGGGAGTATCCGACCATCCGCTACACACTCCCCCTCGGGTTCGTGAAAGCGTCCTCGCTCAGGAACCCGCTCAACAAGGTCAGAAACAGGCTGAACATTACGAGGCCGGCCTCGGTTACGTTTTGGTATGATGGGAAGAGGAGGCGTGTCATCTCTATTGACAAATCTCGTAAGTTGGGACGCGTGAAACCTGCCTAAGACATTGTCGTGTGAAGTTAGTTCACAAACTAAATAGCTGGTAGGGCTAGCTTTCTTCAGTATCATGTAGGGACCATCCCTTTTTGGCACAAACTTAGCTGACAATCCTTTTCCAGCACTACTCAACACGTGCGACTTTATTAAAACTTGATCACCGATATCAAACTCCTCATGTTTGCGACTCCTGTCGGCGTAGTTTTTACGTCTGTCCTGTTCCTTCTCTACTTTATCCCTAATGGAAACTAAAGAGTCTACAAACTTCTTAAGGTAAGGTGTGATTTGTGGAACAAAATTATCTTTTTGTAAGACAGCCCTAATATCAAAATGAACGTCAATGGGTGAACGGAGATCTCTAGCGAAGGTCAGAAAAGCTGGTGAAACACCTGTTGTATGACACATAGCCGAATTCATTGAGAAACGAACCGATGGTAAATGTTTCGGCCAAGAAGAATGTTCAGTGTCGACCAACTGAGCCAGCTGTACCTTAAGATCTCTATTTTTCCGTTCGGCCGGGTTTGCCTCCGGATGATATAAAGGTAATAAATCCTGTTTAATCCCTAAAATAAACATGCACTGTTGCATAACGGCTGAGACAAATTGTACCCCATTGTCCGAGACAATACGGCGCGGCAGGCCATACCTGAGGAAGTATTCCTCGATTAGTGTACGGGCACAGGCTTCTGAAGTGGCATCAACAAGAGCGAAA
This sequence comes from Agrotis clavis, assembly GCA_954870645.1. Lineage (NCBI taxonomy): Eukaryota > Metazoa > Arthropoda > Insecta > Lepidoptera > Noctuidae > Agrotis > Agrotis clavis. Next base: position 5,703,632 of record OX940918.1, on the reverse strand, counting down.
AGCTCGACCCACCGAGTAGCTGTGTCCTCGACTAATAAAACGTATTTCTCCCCCTGCTCTCCAGGAGGGAGCGGGCCAAACAAGTCGATCGCCAAGACCTCTCCCCTTTGATGTAAAACTGGGGTCTGTAAAAGGCCTGAAGGCTTCAAGTTTGAAGACTTGTAGCGCTGGCACGTCGCGCAAGACTTAATAAAGTCGGCGACATACCGTCTCATTCCAGGATGTAAGGTCCTGTCAATACCTTGATGCCCAGCAATAGGAGTGTCATGGCATTCCTTCAAAATGTCGAGTCGTAAACTCACAGGAACTACAAGCTGTGGTTCCTCAACATCGACATCAGGATTGTACCTATAAAGAACTCCTTGCTGCATAAAGTAACCTCGCTCGGACCAGCGTTTTTCCTCTAATGCGTCATTATTTTCAAGACCACTGATTATTTTCTTTAATTCTGGGTCATCTGATTGAGCCTGTCGCAGATCAGCGGGAGTTCTAGTGGGTAAGTCAACAATGACTGAACAAATACCACACTGACCTTTATTGTCTTCTTCGCAGGTAGGACGACTTAATGTATCGGCGACAACGTTGGCTCTGCCTGGAGTGTATTCGAACTGAATATTGAACTCCTGTAACTTCAGTGCCCACCGAACTAATCTACCAGACGGCGACTTCAAACTCAACAACCATTTCAGAGGTTGATGGTCACTACCTATTATAACTTGTTGACCTTCAATGTAACCCCTGAACCGATCAACTGACCACACTACCGCAAGAGCTTCCCTCTCGGTAGTGCTGTAATTACGCTCGGCTGGGTTTAAAAGGCGGCTTGCATACTCAATCGGCCTTTCATCCTTTCCCTCGCCTTGCAGCAGTACTGCACCGAGAGCGTAACTACTCGCATCTGTACGCAAGACAAATGGTTTGGAGTAATCAGCTTGGACAAGTATGGGCGCAGATGTTAAACGTTTTTTTAGCTCCTGAAACGCCTGATTTTGCTCAGGACCCCATACCCAAGTCTGATTCTTCTTCAAAAGACGTGTTAAAGGTTCAGCAACCTCTGAAAAGTTCAAAATAAACTTTCTAAACCACGAACAGGTCTGAAGAAAAGTTTTGAGATGCCGTGGAGTGCTTGGTGCCTTCATGTCCGCCACAGCGCGAACTTTGTCATGATCAGGCGAAACCCCATCCTGAGTAATGACATGGCCCAAATATTTCACTTCTTTGCGAGCGAAAACACACTTATCACGGTTGGCGCGTAAATTAAACATGCGCAACCTCTCAAAAACTGCATGTAAATCAGCCACATGCTGATCGAAACTCTCCGAAATAACGAGCAGATCGTCTTGATAAGCTAATAGTGTCACATTCTTAAGCGAGGCGCCTGTGCGCAGCTTATCAATGAGACGCTGAAAGGTGGACGGAGCGTTCTTGAGACCAAACGGCATCCTTTTGAACCGGTAAGTACCGAAAGGCGTTAAAAAGGCCGTTTTGTCTCTGTCACATTCGCGGACAGACACGTTCCAAAATCCACTACGCATATCTAGTGTACTCATGATGCAATTGCGCTTGGTAGACTGCACTAATTCGTCTATAAGCGGCATAGGATACACATCAGTTTTCGTAACTGCGTTAAGCTTTCGGTAATCTACGCAAAAACGAACTTGACCGTTCTTCTTAGGCACTAACAAAGCGGGAGAACCCCATGCTGATTCGCACTCTTCTATTATGTCATCAGCTAACATCTTTTCTATTTCAGACTGCATAAGCTCTCTTTTAGCTGGAGTTAACCGGTACGGAGGGACTGCGATCGGAGCATGGTCACCGGTATCGATGACGTGCTCTGCAAACGTTGTTGGTTCGCCTCTTAATTCAAAAACGTCCTGATTTTCAGACAGAAATTTGGCAAGAACCTCGCGCTGCTCGTCGCTAAGCTCTGACGCTTCCTCGTCCCTAAGTACGCTACATAAAGACACACTCTTAACGTGGTGTGCTGGTTTTTCAAAAAGAAGATTGAACTGCTCAGAGCTATCAGCAAAGTGCCATTTTGCATTACCGAAATTTATACTAATATTAAAATTAATCAAAAAATCTATACCTAACAGACTTTCATTACTGTCCGCGTCCGGAAAAATTAAAAAACTGACGAGCCTGGTTCTACCTTCAAGAGTTACATTTACCTCGGTAGCAAGTACATTCAATAACCTACTTTTACCATCTGCGAGTTTTACATTTTCCATGCGCGAGGACATAGGATGATCTTTGGCCTTTAGGAGAGCGTATAGCGTATGGCCAGCAACACAGCATTTAGCTGCCGAATCTACCATCGCAGTACCGTTTTCACCTAAAATACTAATCTTTAGCACGGGCCGACAAAAAGATTCAACCTCATTACGATTACCGGAAAAATGTTGCGAACCACTGGTAATTCCACACAATTGTTGACAATCAACATTTTTAAAACAATCATTAAAATCGTTTGTGTTCCCGGAAAAATGTTGAGAACCACTGGAATTTACGGAAAAATGTTGACAATCTCTGTTTTCCGCGGAAAAATGTTGACGGCCACTTGCAAAATCGGAAACATGTTGAGAGTCGTTGGTGCTGTTAAAAAATGGATTAAAATCACAAACAGATCTGGAATTGGGCATAAAATCGCGAGCGTTAGATTTTGATCCTTCGGAATTACCAGATAGTGATTGACAACCATTGAACATTACCGACCGTAAACCGCTATTATCAATAATCGACTTTGACGGCGACGCGAACTCCCCCTGGTCGCAAGTGGCACAAACACACATACTAGATTTAGTACAAACACACGTATCAGTACATAAACAAACATTTTCCTTATTTACACAATAACAATTTTCAAAATGACGACTCTTAGTCATAGAAGTATTACATACTCTGTTATCAATACAAAAACTATCATTTAAAGGCACAGAAATAACATTAACATCGTTATTAACGAAAGACATCGCTTGTGAACCACAATGATCATTTAAATTAGAACTTAAACTCTGCGAATTACAAAGTACGTCTTGTTGATGTAAACATTTACTATAAGGAACACTATTATCAGAATAGTAAGTATCCATAGTGACGTTATCATTATCAGATAAATTACAAGAACTGTTATTAGTAACAAAACCCCCAGTGACATGTGCGGGGTTACCTCCGACATCGTAAGAAGACGTAGACTCGGCGCACGAAGTAGCGCGCGCGTTCGCCTTGCCGGCAAACATCACGCTACCTCGCAGTGGCGGGGTAGGCGCTTGCGGTGGCGGCGCGCTGATTTCGTCGCGTTTGCCTCTACGCGAAGGGCGCGTACGACTCGATTGAACGCGGACGGTGGGTGCACAATAATTAGGTGCCGAACTAAGGGAACAGAACGCGGAATGTTCACTATTTTTCACGGTATTATTATTACACTTCGCGCACTTTGATTTTATTACATTCGCGGCACCACAACCGTAACACTTGATGCCTTTTGAGTCTTCACTTTTGGAGATATTTTTGTCACTATTTGCTAACTTTTCACACTTTTCTTTGGTGTGACCATTACGTTTGCAGTAAACACAGAATAACTTCGAATTCCCTGCCTTCTTCGTCGTTGAGTCGCTCGTGCGACTACCGACGGCTGCAGCGGAGGAGCGAGAAGAATGATCCGACGTAGGGGCGCGCGCAGGCTCGGCTGCGGCGGCGGCGGCAGCGCGAGAGCCCTCTTCGCGGCTTGATGACGGTTTCTGAGCTCGTGACTCATTTAGGGAGTCTTCTACGGCTCGTGCTTTCTTTAGCAACTCGTCGAATGTCGAAACTTCGGCTCTGTCGATTCGCTTCCGAATGCGGCGATCTAATAACCCAAATGCCATATCCAACTCGACCCGTTCACTAAGGTCATCTTGTGGTAACTTGGCTAACAAGGCTCGGACCTTAGCAATGAATAAGTCCGTATTTTCTTTACCTTGTGAGAGGGAGAATAACTCGACGTAAATACGAAACGGTGGGCGGCGTTCCCCGTAGGCACTTCGTAGCCTCGTGATGGCTTCATCCCACGTTTTCGTTGTACTCTTGACGCCTTGCCACCATGTTCCCGCCGATGAAGTCAGCAGCATAGACATACCTAAGAGCGCGTTAGCGTCGCTTATATTTAGGCATGATTTATATACTTCAATTGCATCTATGAAGTTTTCCACGGATTCTTCTGGATTTCCGCTGAACTTAGATGTGCACTTCGAGAAATTAGCTGTTGTCCTCATGACGCCCATTGCGGCGTTGGCGGCACATGTACTTGCGTCTGCCGACACGTGCGGCGTCGACGAACGTACTTCACGTAAGAGTTGATTGCAAAATTCGGCCTGCGACTGCTGAAGAGTAGTAAGCAATGTAGTAAGCGCGTCTTGAGTCATCGAAATGTTGCCTGATGGCTCTGATTCTTCGTGAATTGACTCGTCGGCTCCTTGTAACGACTTGCGTCTTCGCGGCATTTTGCAAACACGTTGGTGAAAACTTAAAACCAACGGCTCGTGGCTCTCTCAGCCAGCAAAATAATCGAAGCTAAACGCAAAACAGCTAACAACGGCAGTCCCTGTCGATTGTAGTGTCGGTCGTATGATGAGGTTCCGAAAACTTTTCTTGAACCCGCGACGAGAAAAAGTTCGATTCGCGCACAAAGACACCGACTCCTTGTTTTAAATATCAAAAAACACACGTTGAGCGCCAAAATGTAGTCGGGGTGGGTCAGGTTCAGTTAAACGGCTTTGTTACACGGTAAAAACTTTAATTTAAAACGAAGTACAAGCGCGCCATTTGCTTTCTCAAACTACTCTCCCAGACTCTAACTTACGACTAATGTACGAAGACAATCGTAAACCTGATTGGTTACCACAATTTTAAACTAAATTCAAACAGACCAATCACTGATCACTAATCGTTGACCTTGAAGTGACCGTGGCCACTATTGGTCAGAGCGACCATAGACAAACTCTATCTAATTCTAGTGTCTATGGGCGCGTTCGGAAACACACTTAACCTGGCGAATATCGCCGTGCCGGAACCCCTTTTCCCTTACGACCAGGGAGTATCCGACCATCCGCTACAATATTGTTTAAAAATGGGTAATTTTTTCCTTCATCTGGCATCCCCATACACACTCACACATATTTACGCCGCCGCCATTGTGGTGCTTCAATCGTTTCTTAGTGAAGTTCCGTCCGCCTTTTTTTTAGGTCCATGAGTTACACTTACACATTACTGCGGTAATAAAGAAGAAGCAGTAGTAGAAGTAGACTGATCGGGACGCATCGCAACAATGTATCGCATGTTAAGAACGCGCCGGTTTGGGCAAGCGTTTACACTCCCACAAAGAATATCTATCTGAGATTATTACCTTACCACATTCGAAGATAAATAATTTTGAAATAATCGCTTACTGAGGCGATAGTCAATTATAATGGGGCAACTAGCGCCATCTTCATTGCATGATTTGTATTATTAGCAGGATCTTTAGACAATAAAAAAAATGTAAAAACAAAAAAAATATAAAGATACGAGGCGAGGATAAGGAACTAAGCGTCAGCTCACACCGAGACGCGACGCGAAGCGACATGACGCAACGATACTTCAAATTTGTATCTTTTCTTGTAGTAAACAAAGTCAGATTTTGAACGACGTGCGCGGCGCCGCGCTGCGCAGCGCGGCGTCGAGCTGCGTTGCGAAAGGTGTATCTTTTGTTTTTTAAAATAGAGTTACATTTTGAATAACTCTATTGAAAAGTGCGCGCAGCGTCACGTCTCGTCGGTCTGCTGAGCTGACCGTAATACGAATTACGAAAATATAATAAACACTCGATATCAGGGCTGCGTTTAAATCTTCCGGCGATGTTTCGCCGGTAAAAAATTAAACTAGCGAGGGTTCGCTGAACGGAGTCATAAGTTTCTGTCAATGTTAGTTGTCAAATTCAATTGACAGCTCAGTTTATTAAACAAATAATCAATTTGCCGGTTCCGTTTAATAAAAATCCATAATCCACAAATAATATTTACTCTCTGAAATAAAAATAATATTCGATTTTACGGCGCGAATCGAGCAAAACAACAAAACTTAATGTCAATCTGACAGCAGGATAAAATTTTGCGTGGTAAATAGGTCGCAAAAATTTATTCCTTTCAGTAAAAACATAGACCAGCGGACGACCGTAAACGGGGCAGATTAAATTTTAATTGGTATAATTTTTCACCTCTCGGTGTACTTAAACGGGCTGTTTGACATTTAGTCAGTATAAATTTAAACTGGATAAAGGATTTAAACGCAGCCAGGGCTGCGTTTACGGTCGTCCGCTGGTCTATGTTTTTACTGAAAGGAATAAATTTTTGCGACCTTTTTACTACGCAAAATTTTATCCTGCTGTCAGATTGACATTAAGTTTTGTTGTTTTGCTACATTCGCACCGTAAAACGAAGATTTTTATTTTAGAGAGTGAATATTATTTGTGGATTATGGATTTAATTAATATTACACCGGCAAATTGATTATTTGTTTAAAAAACTGAGTGTTGTTGAATGTTAAAATCTCCGAAATCTAACTACGATGCACCTTTTCTATGTGAGAGCTGATGGAGCGAGTTTTTTGATATTTTTTGTATTTAAAATTATACTTGTTATTTGCGCAACACAAATATTTATAAAGTTACAACATGTCACTGGCCTGCAAATTGCAAAAAACGTAAAAAAATTTGAATTTCGCGGGCTACATCGAAGCAATCACCTTAAACGCACCCCTGGTACTATTAAATATTCTGTGATATCAGTCTATCTTTAGTCGATTTTCGCCAAATAACATCACCATCCTCAAAAATACGTTCAGAAACAGAATTGTCATTTTATTGTCAACAATTGATTATTGTAAAAGTAACAATTTTGTGTACTAAAATAAAAAAAGTAATTAGATTTGCTCTAGGTTCATAGAATAAAGTCAGAAAAGCTTTGTTGAGAAGCAAAACATATTTTTTACATATATGTAATTTTGCTGAGTTGGCTTGCGCGTCGCACCGTCAGTCTGCCGTAACGTGGCGGCGCTGCGCTCGTGTGTGTGCTGCAGGAGTGGCTCAGTCACAGTGGCTCGAACTGTCATTGTTCATGTAGTTTTCTGTGATAAGAATTACTGTGAAATTATAGTTTAGCGAACTAATTTACACAATCACGATGTCCGCCTCGGGTGAATTCGGTAATCCTTTACGCAAGTTCAAGCTGGTTTTCCTAGGGGAACAGAGTGGTGAGTACAGGCGAATTATCGCCCCTCCGTCGTACATTTTTAATATATAGTTTTGAATTTAGGATACGTAAGTATAGATTCGTCTAGACTTTATCGAATTACTGACCTACATAGGCCTGGGGAGGCGCAAGTTGCGGGTTTTGATCACGGATAGGTCTCATTACTTCGCAGCCGTAACGTCTGCCGCGTCTGCCGAATTACGTTATGCTGGGATGTAGGTTACACTCTCTGAGTACATTGTGAGCGTTGAACCGCTTCTGTAGTATGTTCTCACGCGTATCTGCCGTTATCAATCACTGTATTTGATTAGAAATGTTCCGCGGTAATGAGATGTTGTACTGACACGCAGATTTGTATTTTTTTCAGTGGGGAAGACATCGCTCATCACTAGGTTCATGTATGATAGCTTTGACAACACTTACCAGGTGAGTCATCAAGTTCCCATGACAGGTGAATGCTAGACTGTCACTGTCCTACTAGAAACCTGCTAGGCTGTCTGTCTGTCTGTGTGTCCAGTTATAAATTACATCACTGGTTAGTCATTGGTGCTAATGAATATGTATGTAGAGAACAATGCTGTATCTGCATAACATCTGAACAAGGTAATGCTCATAATATTTGCTCTAAATGAGAAGTGCAATGAAAGTGACTGAGCTCAAAACTGAAAGTATTTTTTGCTTGATAACACCAAAAATGTACATGACAGTCTTGATGCAGTAATGTTATAAGGTTTTGTAAGATAAATGGTTCATTATTTATTTGCAGTCTTCCATAAAGTCATAATGTATATTGTTTTGCAGAAATAAGTACCTTTTAACATTACTAACATGACTTCTCTGACCTTTCATGACCTGTCAAAAGTTTAATGACCTGTACATTGCTAATTCTCTGATCCTGATAGAGCAATAAAAATAGCATAGCAGTCTAAAGAAACAACAGTTATGAATCTTTCATATAAAATTTAGTTATTGCCACACCTATTGGTTTTACAATATTGATTAGGGATACCAAATTGGTCAAAGTTGACTTCTAGAGAACAATATTATTGAAGAAAAGCCAGTATTGCTATAGATTGTGGTTGTTTTATTCATTTTTTATTTCACTAACCTAATAAATCCAAATAGGCAAATATAATTCTTGATGCTGGACTACCACAAAGAGTAAGATATTTTCATACTTTATTAGTTCATGGAAAAGTAACACTATATCAATTATTTATAGTGAATCAGTTGACCTTTAGAAGAGATCAAACATGTTGCTTAGGAATAGCTATAATTGGAAATTCTATAAAATTCTTTTTGTACATTTAATTATTTTTTTGAAAATATTGTCACCAAAACAGGATGTTATCATAATCAATAGTGACCGACCGAAATTTCGGTTTCGGTTTCGGCCGGTTTCGGCCAAAAAATCTAGTTTCGGCCATAGTTTCGGTTTCGGCCAAAATATAGCCGAAACTTTCGGCCTCGCCGAAACTCAAGTGTTCGTGCATTTTCGTGCGTCGTTCGGTAAAATTCGTAGATAATACGTGCTTGCTCGCCAGCGGCGCGTAGCGTAGCGGGGCTCTGGCTCAGTTTGCCACCGTCCGTTTGATCGTTAGTTGAGGTACGCTAGTATTGAATTATCTTTGTTTGAGGTTATGTTTTTGAGTTAATTGCCAATAGTATGTGTTGTATATTCATGTCATAAAAAATACATTTATTACGTGCGTTAATTATTTAAAAACTTTATCAATCGTTAGGCAGTGACTGTATTCGAAACATAAAACGGTTTGTTCTTTGAAAAAAAGCTATTTCTTTTTCAACTCAGTAATTTTGTATTCATTCACTATTCACTACGTAGTTTAAAGCAAAGTCATTTTCCGCTGTGTGTCTGTCTGTCCCTATGTAGGTATGTTTAGATCTTTAAAACTACGCAACGGATTGTAATGCAGTTTTTTTAATAGATAGAGTGATTCAAGAGGAAGGTTTATATTATGTATAAAACACGGATATTATAGTAGAGATTGCACCCGTGGGAACCCGGGGCGGGCCGCTAGTGCTGAATATAGTGCGATTGTTGAAACTTTAAATCCAGTGAAACATTAAAAACAATGAATTTGTATAATTTAGAATAGATTATGGCTCAGTAGTAGACCAGGCCAGGATTATTGATTTTTCTAAAAAATTTCTAAGATTATTGATTTTTCTCGGATTAAGCCATCCAAGCAAAAATAATCGAAATTTTAAATGTTTTAAAAAGTTTCGGTTTCGGTTTCGGTTTCGGCCGAAACTGAGAGCAAGGCCGAAAGTTCGGTTTCGGTTTCGGTTTCGGCTGAAAAATCAGTTTCGGTCGGACACTAATAATCAATATTAGTCACTATTAATCTTAACTTCAAACGCTATGCAGTGTCAAGTGTTTTAAACATTAATTACCTATAATTAATCAAAACTATAAATAAGCATTAGTCATAGAAATATAAGTTAACTCGATTTTGTGCAATAGGTACAAAACATCTAATAGGAAAAAACTATTTTTGTGATTTCAACTTATTAGACATGTTACCTTTGCTTTGTTAGGTTGTGTAAACATAATTTGTATTTTATTTAGATTTACTGTTGTCACATTTTGTAAAACTTGCTTCTGTCTATGATTTTTTCATGCTCCTCATCGCATCGCATTGCCCGCCCATGCTGTTAACCATGGAGTTTCTTGCCAGTTCTTCTCCATGAAAACGGCCAACCCGAACCGTGCCAATTTTTTTATTCTTCTCGATGTTTTATAAGAGCCCATTGAGGCCCATGTAAAATAAAACATTTTGATTTTACTTACTCTGGCTTGCTAGAAAATAAAGATAAAAAATAAAAATATTGTAACATGTCAGCTAAAGCTTAGCCTAGACCAGGAATAATTTAGCTCCATAAACACCCACTATTCATAACAGGTTTAAAAAAATATTGGTTTATTTGCTCTGGAGATAAACCCTAACATACAGAGAAGCAAAACCTCTTAAAATATTGCTAATACTATGATTACAATGGCATTTTAAATAATTATGACCCATTTTGCTGAAATAATAATTATACAGATAACACAGTCCAAAACAACATTAATAAGTCTCATATAAAATTAATATTATTATCTAACCAATCCGAGGCTCAAAAGAAAAGTAATATTCTATCTTTGAAAGATAATTAAATTTATGGCTGACAACAGCTTGCTTTAGATCTTTAATCTTGTGATTTAGTGCTCATTTTATTGTCCCATATTAAATTTATTTGATAAGAAATGGCTTCATATGTTTCTTGAAAATAACTGTAATGTCCTCGACAGATATAATGCAGTAGAGTATCCTAATTTATTGAAGGACAAATCTTATCACTGCATGATTAGTTAAATTAAATAATTATTTTTCCCCACTACAGGGTTTATGCTTTTTGAGAGGGACTGGGCCTTAATCCATTAATTGGACCCTGTGTAGTAAATTAATCTACACTTTCCAAAGATTATGTCAATTATTATTCAATTGCTGATGTAATTTTTGTGAATGGTGACTAATTTTATATAATGAGTAACCAAAAAAGTTATTGCACTATTTTTTTTTATCGTAGTATAATCATCAAATGAGTCCTCCCACCCAGGGCAGGGCGGGAGGGACTGCCACGACTTGTTCTGACTAAAATCCATGGTGTCCTTCAATAGCCCTTTACGTTCCGGGGTCACAGTAATTCGTTAGTCTCGCGACATTATTGCACTACTTACACAAAATCTTTTTATCATGCCATAGTCTGAATTATTTATGCCATATAAATCTAATGTAACATTTAAAAATATATATCATCTGATTGGTGTTAGTCCAGTTAGTGTGAGGTTTTACCAGATTATTGGAACAATAGATTAGGACGTATATTTCATTGTTTAAGTAAATAACCTTGTCTGTGTTTGAACAGATGCAATTGTGATACAGGTACAGTCAAATGCCCAGCTATGGTAACACTTTGTCCTTCAACTGGCCTTGTGCAGTACACAGTTTTGTTACCACTGGCCTTGCCACCTATTGTATACAAGAGCGTAGTCAGGATTACAGGTATACAAGTGCAGACAAAGAAAATCCTAGATCACGTTGTTTTGATCGTTGATTTTAACATACAATTTGAATATGGAGGCAGTAATAAAAAAAAAAACAGAAGTCGCAAGTGATGAAGATCGTCAGAAATAAAATTTAGCAGGTAACGACTGCTCTTCTAAGTGGGGCAGCTGCCCCTCCTTGACCGTACCTCGCTACGCCCATGATTATAAACCTACCTGGAGTATTGGATAGATACTCTTTTTCACGTCCACATAACACATTAATATTATACTTTAAAGATCATAAGATGTCGTGGGACTGTGTAAGCAGGATACCATGGCGAGTGGGTTATGTAAAATAATTGGGTGGTTTCAATCAGGAAGAATTTTACAGTCCCTTACGCTCCACGCAGGGCTGTAGGACTCCTTTGATGATTTCTTTGATACACCCCACAAAAGAAAAAGAAAAAACATAGGGTGACACTATTGGCGGTTTTCAAAGCGATTGTTCCAAGATAACCTTTCGAATTTAGAGAGTATGACAGATATCGTATCTACTGTTTGAATTTTATCCTTTTTACCGGAAACACACAAAATAAACCAGGATAATACGTTTGTCAAATAAAAACATTATTAACATTATCGTTTATCAGAACCGGCAAAACAAGTTCGATCGAAAGGCACGATAATATTGTATTATCTGTAATATTAGTTTTTATCTTTAACATATAAGTGTAATTAAATTGTAGTTATGTACCTAGGTACATACAAAACGCGAGCAGTAAACCATTAGGAAATAGTGCCAAGTACAAGGTAAAGACGTTTCCGTTCTTTGTTAAATCTTTAACATTTGTAAAGATACAATACATATTGATGAAATACTTTTATCTAAAGGAACTCGATAAAAGCAAAAACATGAGATATAATAGAACAAAACAAATACGAGTATTTTATACGCATTGGCGCTTACGGCGTTAATTGTAAAGCTTTTCTGGAAAGACCCCGTCGTCGGCTGTGCGCATGGCTGCGATAGCTTGGTTGGTAAAATCGTCTGGTGTACTAAATCAGAAGATCGCAGTTTCAAATCCTGCTCGCTACAACATTTTTCTTTCCACAAAAAAGTAATAACAAACATTGTATTTTCAATTTCCAAAGTATACTAGAATTTGGGGTGAATGGGATTATGAAAAACCACGGTTTCTGAGTATTCTGTAATCCTTCAATAAAGTATTACTCTCAAGAAATACTCTTACTTTTACCAATTTGGTAAAGAAAACCATCGATCAAGATTGAACTATCGAATAAATCTGGATCGATGTCTGAATCTTAAAACTTTCTTTTAAAAAATGTTCTGATAATTACAGCATCCAAGAGGACTGGGGATTAATGGCCCTCTTAGAAATAATACATTCAGCGTAGCTAGCCAGTCATTATATCCAGTATTGTATTTAAGGGGCAGGCAGACAAAGAAAATCCTAGATTACATTGTTATGATCATTGTTTTTAGTATATATGTTTCACATAAGCAGGAATGTGTAAAAGGAAAAATCTGAAGTCGCAAGCTATGAAGTTCGTCAGAATTACAATTTACCAACGGACGACCACTCTTCTAAGGGGGGCAGCTGCCCCTCTTTGCCCGTACCTCGCTACGCTCATGTCTGTTGTAAGTTGTTTATAAATGTGAAAAACAAACAACTAGTCTTGTCGGCCATTGCTTTCGACGCTACCGTCTAATTGTGCGACCAACTGTAAAAGTAATCCTTCCAATACACATTTATTGAACACGAATAAAAAATACTTAGACTAGGTTCACGCGGTCGATGTACTAGAATTATATATCCGCAATTTTTTTCACGGGTTTTCAGTTAATACCGTATCACTTGTTTTCTAGTAGCTACAAATCATTGGATATGTTTTTTTCTTCAGCGACTATTTTAAAAACGTAACATTCAAATATTTTAAACGTACGATCCAATGATATTAATATCATTGGTACGATCAGAAATCAATATCAAGAATTGGTAGAGAAATAAAATTAAACAAAACGCTTACCACAATGCGTTTCTTATTTCAGCTATTCATTAACAGCTTGTGTTTGATCTTGGTGCGTAGGTACTCAGCCTTAAAGTGCTTTTATCTTGACCTTATCTCTATTTCTTCATGCCTTCTTTCAAACTTCTATTTGGCTTCTTAATAGCTAAATCTTACACACACATCACTTTCCTCTTCATCCGCATTCCTATTCAAAACCTTCAATACAGGTCTTTCCAGGTTTCCTCCATGATTCAAGTATGCTGATGTCAAAAAACAGTGCAGTACAAAACCGTGTGTACGTAGCCTTCCACGAAACTAAAATTGGTAAATGCCCGTGACAATGTCCGAGAAGATTTTATTTGATTTCAATCTGAAGTCACGAAATCGCAAGTGAACCTTTGTTGTACCAATTCTGCCAGATTTCACCAGCTATTAGTTACAAATATACGCCAAACATGTACTTCCGTCCATTTATCTGTTTAATTTTGTAATAACTAGAACTGTTTTAATTTATTTGTACTGAAATGTTAGCAACAGTTCGTGCATCAAATATTCCTTTATTACTGTTTTTTGGCAGTGTTTTTATGAGTACCTATCAGTAAAAGTTGTCTCGAATCAACCATGCGTTTAATACACTAACTTCGGCTGACGTAGAGTCCGAAATAAAAAGACAACATTTTCAGCTGTTTTCGTTATTTGTCCAAGCAATAATGTGTTTATAGTAAAAACATGGCTTTAAAAATCATTACAGCGGGTTTTATCGGAGTTATTAAACTTTAGTGTAATAAAAAAATAACCGAACTCTAGTGATAATACATAATTTAAATAATTTAAATATAATTTTAATCCTTTGGAATGCATTGCCTGTATCAGTGAGACAAGCTCAGTCATTAGTTACCTTTAAAAACCTAGTTGCAAAACATTATCTTTCTCTCTAATTTTAAAAATTGTTCCTGTCAATGATGTAATTACTGTCAATAATTGTTTCTATCATCATCAATCTGTCTTCTCTTCTATACCATTTAGTCTGTGCATTTATTATTGGAAAACATGTAATATATTTTATATATATTTATGTATATATATATATTTATATATGTATGTATAATTATTTATGGTTATTTATACCTCAATTTTTGTTAAAAATTTGTGTAGTACCTAAGTAGGTACATTTAAGTGCATCACTGACTACCTCCATATTTTTATTTTAAATTCATACTGCTCATGTAAAGGTTGTCTGGAAGATATTGCTGTTAGCGATAAGACCGCCTTTGTAACCATAGAATTTGAAATTCTGTAAAACCGTTTTTTGTAACAATTTTGGTGTACAATAAAGTGTATTCTATCTATCTATCTATCTATCTTTCGTACTAACTATTTTAATTTTTAATGGTCTGGCTGTATTTCATCAATTCTACTTATGTCTCGTACTGCGGGTTTAAATCGGCCACTTAGCAATATTCCTTATGATTAAGAAAAAAGAGAAGAAGAAGATATTGCATATTGTGACGAGTTTTAGGTCCTCTCTGGTCAGATGACTCTGTGTAAGTTCACAGCAAAAATGATAAAATATACTCGTACCTTTTGATTTCTTACAGCAGGTAAGACTTCCACTGGAATTATTAAGGAAATCTATAAAGAGACAAGCATTAATCTTCTCTTAAACCGAAATACGTACAATTAGGATCTCATTTAACAGGTCTAGGCCAATTTAGACCTGAAACGACAATGTCCTAGATCTTGTAGGCCTGGGTAGGTACATGAGGTAGTAAACATTTTTACGATTTGTTGTATTTCCACGCCGGCTATATTACTTACCCTGTTTCTTGAAACCTGATAACATGAAGGCTGATCAGACGATTTGTAGTCAAAGTTATCGTCGGTTTTCATCAAATATTAAAATTTTGCCTAGAGAATCAACATAGAGATTGTTATTAATCGAGAGTTCAGCAAACTTTTGAGCAGATAAATAAATCATAATAAAACCACAGAACACACTTATAGAACTGTTCATCTTCTAATATTAACAAATACTGGAAAATCTCATGTACGGTCAACAAAAGAGTTAGACATGCAGACAGCAACTTTTGAACGGTTTTTTAATGTTGTGTAATATGATAAGTATAAAAGTGTCTGCGTACCAAACTCTGAAGGTACATAGCATACTGCCAAAAAATGCAAACATTCAGCATTTAGCATACATAATATTATACACAGGAAAACTGTTTTATACTTGCTGCCTGAATACCTAACTCTTTTGCAGACTGTACACTCACTCAACTGCTGCTTATTGTGATGAGTAAGAAGATCTGAAAGTCCAGATATTTATTTATACCAAAAAGGAAATAAATTCAATAGACTTTTAGAATCAAAAAACAAAACATCGAATGCAAAAAAACAAAACAGAAAAATTTTGTCGATGGAATTGATAGCATAACTACTAAATAACGTTCTTAAAGCCACGATCGACTTTATAAATTTCGCTGTTCATGTTTGGTGACTTAAATACCAGTCAGTTGTCCTTGGGATTTGTTAATTAAAACATTATTTAAAAACTATTATTTTTGATGGCCTTTATAGGAAGTTTTTAGTTATAAGCGTCACTTTCCTTGTGAACATTAGGACTCGTTTCGGTATGATTGGCCAGGGTCCAGGGAGGGCAAAATACAGAGATAATTAGACTATGTGAAAGACCTTAGACCAGTAATCTATTTTGTCCCTGATACAGGTTTTAAATAACTTCCATTTAAAAAGCACCGAAACACAACACAATCAAGCTGCACAAAAAAAGAACTTTTCTCTTCCTTCGTGCATCGGAAAGCACGTAAAGCCGTTGGTCCCGACTGCCATGTATTTTGTAGATCTTTGGCAGTCGTTACTATTAGTCAGAAGCTCTAAAAGTCTGACAACCAGTCTTACCATGGGGTATCGTATTAACCAGTTATTGGGTTGTGGAGGTCCGATAGGCAGTCGCTCCATGTAAAATACTGATATTCAGCTGCATCTGATTCGACTTGAAGCCGACCACATTAAAGTTGGGAAAAGGCTGGGCAGATGATGAATGTAATGGATTAAAGATACGGTTGTAAAACTGGCCAACTCGTTTTGGATGAACAAGAGTAAACTTTCAAAGATATAACCTGAGCTGAATGAAGTGGACCTCTATGCCGTGGTTTCGTCTTGCAACAAAAATGCACAAAATATAATTTTATAACTGGACACTAGGGAAGACAACAATAAATGTTTTTGTGCAGATTTTACATCGGTTTAATCCGCTTTAAATTCATTTTTCATAGCTATTTCACTTTTTACACCAGTTATTTGTCAAAATAGATGGAGCCGCTAAAATATGTCTTGTTCACAGGCAACGATCGGTATCGACTTCTTGTCAAAGACCATGTACTTGGAAGACCGCACGGTGCGACTGCAACTCTGGGACACCGCCGGACAGGAGCGGTTCCGCTCCCTCATACCCTCATACATCAGGGACTCCACGGTCGCTGTTGTCGTTTACGATATTACCAGTAAGTTTTATTTTATTATCTTTGTAATGTATGATGAATGATGATCCACCAATTTTGAAAGGTGAATGTGATGGTCTGACCGTTTTTAAAAGGTGTCTGGGGCAGAGTGGGTGTGATGTGACAGAGTTTTGTGGCGTAGTATGAGAGATTTGACTAGAGGTCTACGATAGGCTGAGGAGGTTAATTTTTGAAACAAAAAAAAGCGAAAAAAAATGATCAGTTTTGTTAAGGTTCTCTGATAGTTTGGGTTATGAAACAACACGTAAAAGACCACCGCACCAGATCTGCATCACCTCCCCACATCAGTTTAGCTAACTGATCTCGGTCAGAGGTGTTGCCCCGATGCTTATAAATGTGCGTAGTATTAAGAAGTTTGGCAGAAATAATACCTAATGGCTTAAGTTGAGACTACTTGAGACAATGATAATTCCATGCATAGCTTATACTGTGCGTTGACTTCTATGCAGTCAGCTACGTCACTTTTTCAGACACAAGAGCTGTGCTTATTTACGGCCATTTGTTTGATCAAAAGTTAAAGTAACTGTTGTTAAAATCCCGTATATTTTTTAACAAATGCTTTTAAAATGTATAGAATTAAAACAAATAGTTTAACTACTGATCAGTTGTTGACTTGTACTTTTTGATAAATATTACAGAATATACAGAGTGCAAAAATTAAAAATGTTTTCATAAATGATTCACTTGATATGAGGCCGGGCCGGTCAATATTGCACCCAGAAGAAGAATGTTTAAATATTTCATGAGAAATATTGACACGGTAACCGTCGTCGGCCTTCGTAGTCGCAATCGATCCGCGGATGTGGTGTAGTGCAATTTTGTCGAACTGATGCCGAGAATGAGACCTAGCATTTTGTTCGGAGAATGCATAGTATCAGTTTTAAAAAGCTTGGCTTGATAAGCATTGATGCATTTGGTCAACATGGTGATATTGTAATGACGTAAGCATTTCGGTCCGTCCTGGCAATCAACCTGGACTTGAGTTAGGACTTGAGAAGGTACTTTTTATTCGTGTGGGTGAAGTAGCAACCAGTGTTCCACTTTACCTCTGAATCGAAGAAACTATAAGTCAGGTGGAAAAGACTCCTCATGACTTCCATGAAGGTACTTATCCGTGGAATGACTCACGCTAAACTAGCTGTTGATCAATTTTTTTGTCAAATATTTGACCTAAATAATCTATTGATTCCGTTATCATAATATTGCTCTCAGACTAGACTGTGCAATTACGAAAACGAGATTCAAGAACTGGTTTCTCAATTTATCTAACGAGAACTTGAAGATACTAAAAGAAATTGGGTACACAAGTTTGCTCTTGAAAAAGTTGAAGTAAGTAGAAGTACATAAAATATTGGCGGCGTCCAACTGCGTTACGCGAATTGAATCCCGAGGTAACGATATCTTTTAAGCCCGAGGGTTTCGCTCGCAGCTGGCTAAAAAGTAACTCCATTATATTTTACCGATGGCGCACAAAGTTACAGATATGTTGTCATGCGGTAAGAAAGGGTGTGTCCTCTTTAACTTAACGGTTCTTTGGCATTTTTGTATGGTGCACTTGGTTGGAGGACAAGTGTTCGTGCGAACGACACGGTTTTTGAACCATAAAATTTCAAGTTACTCGGATTTGATCTGCCATCGACGGACTAGCACGTCTACTATCCCAAACTTTTAAATTTTCCCAATCGAAGAATAAGCTTCTTAAAATCTATTAACGAAAGACAGATTGGGGTACATTCATGATCTGTCGCATCATCAGAAGGCTGGATGCCGTTGGCAATGCCTTGATATAGCTCAATAAGACTTTGGCAAGTAAATACTTTCATGGCCACGTTCTCCGCTTCTACTCCAATACAATACCCTGTTGACCGGAATTAATTAAAGTTTCCAACGGTATCGATAGTACCTTTTGGCTGGACAACATAATAATACGAGAATGAAACATGTATGTTGTCTTAGGTGACAAAGAGTGAAACAAATACGCGAGCGACTGAAAGCGATAGCCCTCTCAAAGACCATGTCATCCGACAATTCTGACATTGACATTTAGCGTGCATTTCAAACCGCAACACCTTGATTTTCTAGACGTATTGCATCCTATTATTTGTATCGAGTTTTTCAGCGT
This sequence comes from Agrotis clavis, assembly GCA_954870645.1. NCBI lineage: Eukaryota > Metazoa > Arthropoda > Insecta > Lepidoptera > Noctuidae > Agrotis > Agrotis clavis. The sequence continues at coordinate 5,684,618 of OX940918.1, read as the reverse complement.
GTTTCATCAATTCGAGCGAGAAATTAAATAAAAGACACGATTACAGCTGTGTTGCACGTGCTACTGAAAGGCCGAAAGTGGGCCAATGGTCCGTAGTTCGACGCTTTAGGTTACAATTTACGTGGTATCAGGCGTTGTGAGGGACAAGACAGCATCCACCTCACGACCCAGTCTTGGTGATTCGCTGTCCGATCAAGGACCTTGCCCGGGTTGATGGCGCGTTTCACGCACGCCTCAAAGAGCTGTCAGTAATCTGACGAGGAGGTTCAAAGCATGCCGTGGTCGCGGGACTGTCTTAACAGTAACCGTGATACTGGAACGTAAAGAGCTGCGGAAGGAACATCGTGGGTTTTAGTCAGTACTAGTCTGACAGTCCCTCCCGCCCCGCCCAGAGCGGATCTTTACGTCTACGATGTTACCAAAAAAAACGTATCTATATCGGGTTTTCTGTTCAGGGTTCACCAAGATGCCCTTCATCATTTCATTCCTCAAGTTACCTATGTGACATTTGAAAAACGCTATCAAGTAATTCTTTTTTATGTCTATCTCCGATCGTAAAGTGATACACTCGTTACTGTACGAGTAAGCACCTACTTTGAAAATGTAATAAACCGTTTGCTCTCTTATTCATGTTACATATTAGCCAAATGATGTGAAGGAACACAATCATTCAGATTTCATAGCGGTCACAAAGCAATTTGAAATCTTTAATTAAGTCAATTGTTCGCGAGTGGTGTGCGAGCAAATATAGACTTTATACTGTGGGGTGAAGGTTAATATTTGGTTTGGTTGGGGGTTGTCTGTCGTCTGTAACAAATATTTGCTAGCTCCACCCCAGTACGAAACTAAGAACCTTGGGCCTGGGTTTTTATGTCTAGGTACATGGAATGTGTGAGCCTAGTCTGAAGTTCCTTTGTTTTCTAGTTCTGGACCAATTCATCAATTCCCAATGTTGGGACACAGGCCTCCTCTCTGATACACCACGCCGGCCCGGTGCGTGTTGGTGAATGTCACATGTTTGAGTTTGTCCTCCTCCGTTTTGAGAGCAGTGGTGATGAAATAAATTCCACAAAGTTATGCACCTGGCTGGAGTCGAACCCACGACAGACATCGTAAGTCGGGGCCGATACCACTGGGCCACCACTGCTCTACCAATTAAATTAATTTAATTCGAACCCCGTAATTCTGCGCTAGCAGTAATTGTAGGCTGTTTTGCGTCAGCATTCCGGTACTCGTATTGGAATAATCATGACGAGTAGTCAGTTGAGACGAGATGTCAGTTCATTTTTGTGTCAACTCAGATCTGAATTTAGATGGGACGTGAACAAGACGTTATTTGTTGTATCACTATATTCATTATTACCTTCAGTTTATTAACCGACTTCAAAAAAAGGAGGACGTTTTCAGTTCGTTTGAATATTTTTTATATGGTTCATACATACATTCTTACGAGTATCTTCGAGGCATATTCATTCGTTTCAATATCGATTCTGAATTACAGCTAGCCGCTAGCCGATTGGCACAAAAGTTTCATTTGTTCAAGGTTTTAACTGAAGAATATTCATAATAATTGTACGTATGTTCTTCCGTTATTAAGGTTATTATTGATGGACTTAATATTGTACTTGAATTTTAAGAGGGTGAATCATGTTTCTGTTAATGTTTTGTTTAAGAATTTGTTTTTTTTTTCTATCGTGTAAAAATCATGAAATGAGTCCTTCCCGGTCTTCCTTGCTGGGTGGACTGTCAGAATCGTACTAACTTAAATCCACGGTGTCCTTCAATAGCCCTTAACATTCTAGGGACTGTGAGTCTCATCAGGTAACACTGATGAGACTGTCCCGGGCCGAGACAGACCCACAACCGAAACGGTCCCGCGAACAGACGACGTCCCGCGACAAAGAATTTGTTAATATGCTATATAACTACAACGTGTAACACCAAAAGCGCAAAACCGCTCGTGGGGTAACTCAGCCCATGTAACTGAACAATTTTTGTTCTAAGACTTTTGGAAATTCGTAAAAAAATAAAGTTTTTTCATACAGATGGGCCCGATCAATTTCTTTTTTGCATGAAAAACCTTTTTTGCGAACTTCCAAAAGTCTTAGAACGAAAATTGTTCAGTAACATGGGCTGAGTTACCCCACGAGAGGTTTTGCGCATTTGGTGCGTTGTACATGTGAGGTTAAAAAGTCCTCTGACTCCATCTTGCCTGACTCTCATGACTTTTCCTTGGATATCCGCACGAACTCCTACAAATCTTTCTATTCCATTATTCTTATAAGAAATCCCTATTCGTAGACTTTTACTAAACAGCCATCAATCACGTATCGATATGATCAATTGCAGGCTTTTCCTAACCGTATAATAATGTACGTCTAGGAATACTAACTGATTAATAAGCCTATGTAGTAACATATTTTGGACGCTAAGGTTTACTACACTGCCATGCGCTGAAAGCCTAGAAGACATGACTTCTACCAACCTGTACTAGTCCCGCGTGGTAGATCGCCGTACACCTATGTCCCACCAGCTGTAAAAATACATGATGTTTATGATATGCACGCATCCCTTACGTCCAAAAATCATCGTCGACGCGACGACGCCCACTGCTGAAAATTAATAAAATTAATATCTTTCCCCATAGATTTCCATTAAGGGAACTCCTCAAAATAATTCTGTTGAATTATTACTTCCTACCTAGGTGTATTGATCAGTTACTTTTGCTAGATGTATGTACCATGTATATGGTACGGCCCCATTGGCTTGGCAATAGCTCGAATTATATTGTCCCCCAGTTAAAAAGTTACAACTGTGCGAGGTATAAAATGTCTTGGTCGCTAGTGGCAGTACTTCGGTTTCTCGTTTCTTCCGAGACTTTAAAACTTTCATGTGGAATGCCTGACGTATGATGAGTGATGACACAAACTTTTTAATAGTAATACATAACACAACACAAAGCTATTATAATTGCCGACCAACTTCCGGACGTAACGCGGCATATAAATATTAATGATGAACTCGGTTTTATTGTCTTATTTATAAACAAGGTCGCGATATTTCTTTTTTTTTAATTACGGAATTTTAACTATTATATAATTTAAAATAAAAAAAAAGAGGAAACCGCCATGTTCTACCTAGAACTAAAAATTTGAAGACATGTGATAGGTATTAACCAACCCGAATTAGACCCATTTCACAGAACACTTGATGTATTCATTTGTATTGTAATCCATTGGGCTGTGTCCCAGCAGTGGGAACATTATAGCCTGAATAATGCAGTATGCGGAATAGACAATATTTTCACAAAAATGCACTGTATTTATTTATTTTTATAAACAATTTGCGTAGAATAAAAAAACAAACGTGTTGTTCAGATTATTCACAGATTTTATGATTGTTAGGATTCTGTAGATAAGGCGATAAACCCGACTAATTGCTCGTAAAGCTACTGGTTGGAAACTATAAAGAAAAGAAATGATGTTTAGCGAACTCTTTTGCCAATAAACATAGCCATAAGGCCGTAGCGTGGGACAGAGTTCAGTGGCATGACAGTAACAGAACAGTATACCATTGTACTAATATACAATGTATGTGAGCGTACTCTTTGGCGTACCATCATGTTTATGTGTGTACAAAAGGAATAAGTTTGCTTGATGGATCGCGTATTGATTTGAACAGACAAATGGTTATAGGGCGCGTTTGACAAAATGAAAATACCAGTAGGGTTTGATACCACCAATATTTTGACATACTTTTAACAGTTTTAACATTACAGCTCATGCTGTCAAAACGCGATTCTCCCATAGATTTTGTGGACGTCAAAGTAAATCGAGTCTAATCGGGCCTAGAATAAAGTAGGTACTTACCTACATAATATTTTATATATATTGTATTTCAGGAAATCATTGATAAATAGTGTCGAATACCCTTTTACGAGGTGAATGGCGAAATTAATTCACAGGTTGATATAAAGGTGACAGTGCAAAGATAGGTCGATGACATCACCATGAGTTCATGAGTCAGACATAATTAGTTACGTATCTAAGTGATGTCCGGCTTACGATTAGATACTTTTTTTTTGGTAGGTTGGTACTTTTGTGTACCTTAAGGTTGATGAATCACCGTTTCCCATCATTATTTTGGTCATTGTGTGGTCACTTTTAGTGTTTAGTTTGTATGACCGCGTTGTTCTTCCAAACTACGCAACGGATTTTGATACAATTTTCACTATTATTTACCAGAATGTATAACTGTAGGTTGTTTCCTTTATAACCGACTTAAAAAAAAGGAGGAGGTTCTCAATTCGGTTGATTTTTTTTTGGTTGTTTATTCCTTCCCCCTTCCTTATAGCCTATGCTACTTGGGCCAGGGTTGGAAGAAGGGCCAACGCAGCAATCGACCGGTGAAAGAATTTTTGAAATCGGTCCAGTAGTTTTTGAGTTTTCGTTACAAACCTACCACCAAAAGTACATAACACCAAAAGTACAACTACAAACCTTTTCCTCTAATTATATGTAGTAAAATTATAGATAATTTGTATTAGGTTAGTATCGAACTTGTGTATAGCTAATAAAAATCTCAAAGTTTTGTACAACCTTCAAAACCGTGCGTAGTAAGGATAGGAAAATTTAAAGAATATTACCAATACATAATGATATTTGATATAATAATATTAAGTAGCAAACCATTTTGAAAGCCTTACAAATTCACCTGCGCAAACTGGCACGCCTACACAAAAATGGTGGCTATGCGCAAATATAGTAATCCATTGCCGTTGGTCTTGAACGACAATCCGTTTATGGGTATGGAACTAATGAATGAAGTGACTATTGCGTTGGTTGTATATTTTTAAATAATATTGAAGAGGTGTAAGAGGATTTAAAGCAGGCTTTTATGACTATGTAGTTTTTTGTGTCCATCAGAATGATTGCGTACTTTTTTTACGGCCAGCAGCTGTTAATACCATTAATTGTAAGAAAACATCTGTCAATGATGGCTATCGGCTATGAATTCGCCGCGAGAGGCGCTAGTGTCGCGTGAGGTCTCCGAAATGTCAAATTTTGTTGTGAATGTTTTGCAATACCTCCAAGAATACCTCAGAATAGTTATGGCAAATATGAGTAACGGATCAATGAATGAAAAAAAGAGAGCTCAATTTTAGAGTACGATCTTTTAGTTATTTAATTTGATTTAAATGTAAACTTAGTTTTCATGTGTGTGTGTGTGTAGCCACAATAGGTACCTATACTTCACGTCCTTACAGTGGCGCCTGTTGGTTAGCTGAAATACTGTAGCCTTCATCGAGCAACAATATCGATTTTCGATTTTTTATAATTATCGTTACCGTTTTCTGATGACAAGATCGGGCTCAACTTTAGTAACGTGCTACCCGAATTTGAGTATATTGATGCATGGGGGGTGTAGAGAGGGGTTTATATAGGTAACTCCCCCCAAGCATTTTTTTTTGCCGGATTTTTCAAAAATTTTCTTTGAGATTTTTTTTCATAAAAACGACTTTGGGCACCCCGACACGGACAGGTTAGGTTAGAAGGGGATGGCGGGGTCTTCAGACCCCGCCATCCCCTTCGTGGTTACTTATTTTTAAACCACCCAAAAGTAATTTTTTTTTATGAAAAAAATTCTCAAAAAAATTTTTTGAATAGCACGTTTCTAAATATTAACCCAAGATCGTGACAAATCTTCCAACCAATTAATCCCTACTTTTATTACCTCCACAGACGCAAATTCATTCCACCAGACATCGAAATGGATCGACGACGTGCGCACGGAGCGCGGGTCGGACGTCATCATCATGTTGGTGGGCAACAAGACCGATTTGTCGGACAAGCGCCAGGTGTCCACCGAGGACGGTGACCGCAAGGCGAAGGAGCTCAACGTTATGTTTATTGAGACTAGCGCTAAAGCAGGATATAATGTTAAACAGGTAAATAGCTTCGCATTTTATATCTTTGTCATCATATCGGCCGTGGGATATCCACTGCTGAACTGTCGCTATAGGTTTTTAATAGGACCAGTTGGGAGCAACTTGTATCGTAATGGCTTGCTATGATCGGGGTCTTTCTGTGAACCAAAGTTGTCGACATAGCCCAGCGAATTAGCAAGTTGCAATGGCATAGGGCAGGCCACATAACAAGTGATGGCTGATTGGGCTCTAAGGTTCAAAATAGTCAAATATAAATAACAGGCAAAGTCAAGCTCACATAATATGTAAATAAGCTGTAATTCATCATGATCAAAAGAAAAAGGTGAATCTTACTATAGGTACTATATTGAAGATGGATGGATCGATAGCCATTTGTTTCCCTTTCACAAAAAAAAATAACGGACTTGTATGTTTGGTACACAAATAGTTTATAACCTGGATGTATATATGATACTTTTTATCCCAGTATGACGTTCCCGTGGGATAGTAAAACTAGTGTAGGATAATACTTCAAACCCCGCAACAACCTCCCAGTAAAAATTCGCCGTGGCGGTTACGATCCTCGGTGGCTCGGTTGGAAATGAGCGTCGGATGTACTGAATCCGAAGGTCGCAGGTTCGAATCCTGTCCGCGGTTCGAATTTTTCTTTCCAAAGAAAATCTTTGAAAATTCGCTACGCATGCGTTAATGCGTTTAATATTTAAAAAATATTAACCTCCCAGTAAACATGTAACCCACAAAATAATCACACAAACAAAAACTCGTCCCTCATTACCAAAATCAAAGAACCTAATCATTAAAGTGACACTGACACATTAGCCGGTAACGTTTAGCGTCATGTCTGGCTGTACGACTATTAATGACGTCACCGATCGATGGAGGTCGTATACTGTGACCTTTGCCTTGGTTGTGGAGGATAACAGATGGTCCAAGGAGACGAGGGCAGCCTTTATTTATGAAAATAGTTTTTATTAGAAAAGTTTTTCATTTTATTCCCACACGGAGCAAAATATTTGTATGATCTACAAGTAGTTGTTCCGGTTCTGAGCGTTTGTGTATTTAAGTTTAATTCCTAGTGTGGGGCAAAGTTAAAAGAAAAACCATTTAAAAACGGACAAGCATGAGTGGTTTTATAGTTTGTTATTATCGTTTTCATATTGCAGTTGCATTTGTCAGAGAAGAGAGAGTTAATGTAAAAGTTATATTCAAGTTTGTGGGGTTGCAAACTAGGCCCCACGGTCGCCATCAAAGAAAAAAAGGGGGGCAGATACTATTTATCTGGCAAACCATTGGTCTCAAAGATTAGTAAAAACATTTTTCGTTGAAAATTAAATTCTCTACAACTGGTCTGAAACTTTTAGTTAAACCAATAATTTAAATATTTATACTCCTCTTCTATTTTCTGCTAAACTGACATAATCCAAACAAATTCCAGTTGTTCCGGCGGGTTGCTGCGGCGCTGCCCGGCATGGATTCTGCCGAGAACAAGCCTCCGGAAGACAGTATCCTTTGCCAAAGATCAACCTACAAGACCCGTGTACAGTCAGCGACAACCGCTGGTTAACTGGAACAAAAGCTTCAGTGATTGAAAGAGACAGAATCATAATTATGTGTCGTGGCGTGTCGTGTCGCACCCGAAGATACAAAGCATGACTGACTCGCTACAGAACACGACATTCATATTCATATTTCGGTCACATGCATATTCGCTAGGAGTAAAATTGAACTTGCCCAATTTAAACCCCGGTGAATTCAACTCGTGGCCAGGAATCTATTCTCAGCGAATAGCCGTCACATACAACGAATACTCGCGGATAGCTTTTAGATAGACTTTTTCCGCGTCACGACACACCACGACACATAAGATATCCGTCTTAACATAAAGAGTGGTGACCAGTAGTTGTCGCTGACTGTAGGTTAGGACCGGACCGTGTGTTAAGGCGTTTCATACGGCATGCATTGGTGATTTGTTATGCATGTGCGGTATGTCTGGGACTTGCATCGGGTGGAAAGAGGTTTATTATGTGTGCGGTCCGTCCCTATGATATTGACTGTGGTGACTTGGTAGCTCGACAGTGGTAATCAGGAAAAAAAAATAGTAAAAAGAAACTTTTTCCGGGGAATTCGTTAAAGGAAATAATCACACTTTCCGACGCGAAATCGATTTGTGCTGGCTAGGTTTTATGTCCATGCAATAAAAAATGTAAAGACGTCATTCTCCTCATTTCGCCTGGAAAGCGTGATTCGAACACGAACCGAACGAAATGTGGTGATAAATGATCGGCTCAACTCAATTCCCTGTCGAAAAGTGTGGTCAAATGTAAAATGGAAAAAAATGTGTATAAATTATTTATTAGATCACCAATTCGAGTTGCCAAGTGAACCCAACTGCCCAACAACGCGCCAATTTTTGGCCAACAGCGAACTAATGTTTTTAACTCACTCTGATCTCCACGCTCGTTCATACAAGCACGTATATATGACGTATTTAAGTAATAATATATTTAGTGTGAACACGGACCATTGCTAGAATTATATGTTTTTTTTTGTTTCAAAACGGCAGGACATTGGCGGATTATTTTAATTGAATTAATTGTTTTACTGTGTGGAATCAGCTGCGTTGATGTTTACTTGAAAATACATTTTAACATTGCACTTGTTACTACTGTATTAATTTTGTACGGTGTTATGAGCATTTCAGACATGAAATGTATATTTTTTTTTGTTTCATTACCATTTCAAATATTTTTTGAGGATCTCTGGTAACATACGAACGGATTTTTCTGGTCTACAGTGGAATAAATATTGCATTAAATGTAAATAAAATACGGTACATGTCAAAAGCAAACTATTCCTGTTTTTTCTGTCTGTTCTGTAAATGTTCAGTCTTTTCTTTTTGAATTTACAATTATTTTAATCTGTAAAAAGAAAATCGGTCTACATAGGAGTTTTGCCTTTTAAACCTCAGTTTTACGTTCTTACAAACAACAGGCATTTTTCACAAATATAAATAAAAATCTCAGCTGATTTCACACACAGCGTTCAAATAGACTTTTCCACAAACAAAGTGACGTGTGCCCGACGAGTGTTACGGTGGTGGTTTAACAGTCTAACGTCTGTGTTGTAAGTAAACTTAACGTTACTAATGATATACGTGTCTATATAAAGACCATAGATGTAGAGCATGGACTGAGCGCTATCTACTTAACATTGCCATGCTCCCTACAACGAGAGCAAAACAGTTGTAGGACAATCTAGTCGCGGGACTGTGTTGGTTATTTGTGGCCCTGGAACGTAAAGGGCTATTGAAGGAACACCGTGGATTTTAATCAGTAAGAGTCTGACAGTCCTTACCGCTTCACCCAGGATGGAAGGAACTCATTTTATGATTTATTGATTATCTCTTTCCTTTAAGAAAGACATTATCTATCTTATACATGAGAAAGGTGGGCCCACAATTGTTTTTCTCTCATTCTAGAGAGTTATGGCAATTTTATTTGACATTTGGTTGAGGAAGGCTCAGTCCATGCCTTATGTCTATGGTACAAAGAACTTAAACTGTGAGCGAAATTGACTCATCTTGCAGTTTTATAGTCATTATAGCCAGAATATTTGTTTAAGTTTGTTATAAATTTTGATTCACAGTTCATTTCTTTGAATTCGCCCATCTATTTGTCTATACCATCGCTACGATAAGCTGCAGTTTACTTATTTTACAAATACTTAACTGTCTAAACAAGAACAGGTCTTATTTTCTCATCAATTGTGGTTATGAAACGTGTGAGCAAGACAACGAAGTTATAATATTGTGTTATGTAAATTTACAGTTTTTCTGTGTTTAAGTAATAAGTATTTGTAATTTACGTTATCTGTGGCTATGTCTGTTCACATGCATACGTTTCTTCAAACATACAACTGGAACTCAAAGAAGCGATGCATTTGAACAGACCACCTATGTATTATTGTATTTTATTTATTGAAGTTAACATCGCTTTATAACCATGCTTATTAATATTTAACTGTGTATAGTCGGCAACGTCATTAACTAAAATTTTTGGATTTGGAATGACAACTTCCGAATGTTATAATGCTATGAATATTTAAAATCATGCAGAATTTAAAGGGATAGTTTACTTAACTACTGATCAAACAACCCTTTGCTCTTATTCATCAAATCAGAAATAAGTATATTAAATAGTGATTTTAGTATTAAAAAACCGGCCAAGTGTGTGTCGGGCCACGCACAGTGTAGGGTTCCGTAGTTGCCCATCAAAATACTTATGCGAATTAACTAAACTGATTCGCTGAATTTAATTTTAAAGAGAAGAATTTTCAAAATCGGTCCAGGAGTCTTTGAGAAATCGGGGAAAATACATAAAAAAAGATTACGACGAATTTAGAACCTCCCCCTTTTTTGAAGCAAGTTAAAATAGTTGACGATAAAAACCTACCTATCCCCAAAAAACATACCGTAAAAACATACCTATTACAGCTGTAAAAATAAAGTTGACAAACTTACATTTGCAGTTGAAGAGCTTGTTCTCCGATACATTTTGTTTAGGAAAATGTTATCCAAGTACATTTTATAAGTTGGTCGACTATTACTCGTAAAGTTGTAAAGCCTACTTAGTCATGATAATTTTCTTTTAAACTTCGTTATATATACTACTATTGTGAATTTTTTCACACCCCCAAACATAACCGTTTAGCTGGTAGAGGGGGGGGGACACTCGAGTCGAGCAAAATTTAGCACTTTAAGCTTAATATTTCACAAACGAATTTTTTTATCAAAAAATTGTTAATGGAAACTATCAATATTTTTTAAAGACCTATTTAATGATACCCCACACTAAAGGGTACGCGAGAAAAAAAAAACATCCCCTCTTAACGTGTACAGGAGGTACCCTAAAAAAAAATATTTTACGAGATTTTATTTTACCACTTTTTCGGCACAACAAATCCGTATATTTACACCAAATTACAGCTCTCTAGTACTGTGCGTCTCTGAGCTAAACTGCGGACAGACGGACGGACGGACGGACGGACATGGCGAAACTATAAGGGTTCCTTGTTGACTACGGAACCCTAAAAAAAACTGGTTCGGAATACTCAAAACTGACTTTGCAGTGCTTGTATAATATGAATTGGGAAATGATTGATTTTTATAGTGCGAAAAATTATGATTTTAGTTGCCGACCATCGACGATATAATACTAGACTACGCATTGCACGATCTAACGAACAAAACTATTCTGCCAACTCGCTGAGGTACTACGTAAGCGAGGGGGACGGGGTACTGCGTTGTGATTGGCTAACTCAAGGTCTGTTCTGTCTCAACGTATGTATACGGCTCACAGGATTGGTCGAAATGAGACGGATATAAGACTTTTTTGCCTAATGTGTTGGCAGACATCGGTCGCCTGTTATTAGGAGTCTAGTATTATATCGTCGTTGTTGCCGACTGTACATGCTTTAACCGATTCGTTGCGCTGTCTAATTTCGCTAACTTCTAGCTGTGGCGCCGAACAAAAATAAGGAGTTACCATCGATTTTAAAATGACACATCCGTGCCTAACGCCACACGCAAAAGAAAGTGATGGCACTGAAATGTGCCATCCGCAACGAATCGGTTAATTATTTCATGATAATAACCATGTCCTGCTTAATTTTTGTTTTGTTGCTATGTTTTTATTATTTGCGCTTTCTAGGGTTCCTCAATGACGAAAAACATTAGTTTTCTTGCTTAGAACCGCATGTTGAATGCATGGTCCGGACTTATTGGTGTTTGACCAAAGATTTGTATCGAGAGATTGGCCACGTCAGTTTTACACATCTTTTAAAACCTTATCCGCCTTACCACAAAAAGATAAACACCCGTTCAACGCTTGTCTTGGTTCAACACTTTAATATAAGGTTCGTTTTGCAGTGACACTTTTTTTGACAAGTGTTCAACAGATGTTTAAGTTTTTGTAGTACGACGGTATAACTTTTGTCTTACACGCTGTAGGTACGATTTACAAAATGAGTGAGCGAGACAATACTGTGGAATGTCATTGTCACCGAAACAAAACTTAAGGGTAGGAACAAAACATTACAACTTTTAAAGTGCTAATCTAACGATATACATCTTTGTGTTTATCTACTACTTTCTTTTTAATGTGAACTGACTTCACATTAAACATTGTTTCTAAGTGAAAATACTTGTTGTTGTATCTTGTTGCCTCTTTTCGTTCTAAAATTCTGTTGTATCGGTTTTAAAGCGTTTCTTTCGAAAATTGAGCTTTGAAACTGAGCAATATTCTAATAGAACATAAATAGGTGTATAGGTGTCGGTAAACTTCAAGGGGAAACTTACACGAAAAATAAGTAACTTTATACTTTATATAGGGTGACTGGTAATTAGTGTACGATACTTAAACACGTGATTGTGCTCATGATAACCAACAACTTTTACTATGGGAACAAACCTGAAAACGCGAAAAAAAAAACAGCTGTTCAGTACATTTATGTTTGCTTAATGTACTGAACAGCTGATATTTTTTCACGATTTCGGCTTTGCTCCCATAATAAAAATTGTTTGTTATCATGAGCACAATCACGTGTTTAAATATCGAACACTAATTGCCAGTCACCCTATATATTAGTTACGATTAAAAATGCGAATTGCAAATGTTGACATCACAATTATTTTTTTGTTGTTTCTAGAACAATTAATTGGTTTTTAAGTTTGATCGTTGCTATGATAGTACTATCTAAGGTGATTGATAAGGAGCTTTATCGATATTGGCAATACGAATGATTTATGAGATTTAGTGATACTGGTTCGAAAGTCATCGACTAGAAATAAATAACATATTTAGAAAAAACTGTTGGATGATCATAAAACAGGCCTTTTTCTCATGTGGGTAGACAAAAACTATAGAACACTGTTACTAGGATAATCCGAATACTATTTTATAATGATATAGCTTCAACCCGTTTTACTTCGTTCACTTAAGATTTTCGGTACACAATTTACTTTTTCGGACTTGGTAAACAAAAAGCAATGAATATAACCAGGGTGCATAGAGATAATCTTTCAAAGATATTCAAGGTAGATATTCATGTATGTGATACAATTTGTCTAGCTACTTTATTATCTCTAGGTCGTAGTGTTCAGTCCTAGCCATGCTCAAGAACTGGGCTATTAAAAGTAAAAACAGTTTTTTTCTACTAGTTGTAGGAACAAGCACGTTCTAAGTCTTCTAGTTTCAGTAAGATCTCTCCAGTTTACCGACACCCCGCTTTCTTTTCCCCCATAAATATTAGTACCATTTTATTTTCCTTAATGTATTGTACAGTGCACGAGGTGATTCTGAGACAAGCGCCCGGCGACAACAAGGAACCAGACAGCGGTTGTGCGTGCTAGTGGGGGCCAGGACCCGTCGGACTACCTACAGCCATGCCTCGCCCGGCCACGACTCACAGGCGTATATTCTCCGATATCTTACTATTCGTATGCCTCGATTCTTACTGGCCAGTTACATAGACCATAGACAAACTTGCTTCGATTTTTGAATCCTCAATGACTTATTGTAGCTGTCAATGTCAAATTAAAAAGTACTGTCATAGATATTTTGCCTCTTGATTTTGCATCACTGTGATAAGAATATGCCGTGTTACTGCCATTTACATAGATTATCATAGATTTCTTAAAGTCACAGTAATAAAGTTGCTTTTAGATTGCTGCTGTCAGAAGTAAAATGACTCTGATTAGGTTGTAAGTCTATTTTATAGACATATCAAATTCATTTAACAATTTCGAGTTATTTGCGTCTTAGTAAATTGCTCAATTTTTAGAGCCATTGGCGTCTTAACTGCTGCATACTAAAAACATACAAAAAATATGAAATAGATCTTCGAACTAGTTTAACGCAAGTCAGTTAACAATTACATACTTCAAAAATGGGGCAACCTTTAACGTGTAATCCAGAATAAATTGAAAGGCAAAAAAGCTTTGTAACTGTCAATCGTAAAGATACATAGTAAGTCGGAAAGTATATGCCGTTGTCAATTCCCGTGCCCGGGCAAGCGAGTGTCACAGTCCTTGCACAGTTATTTTACACCTTATGACTACAGCAATAAAGCTCATTGTACAAAATCGGGGGTAAAATAACAATGTAAAGATAGTAGAACCGATCTGATACGTGCTAGCGTGCTTTTGTGTGTTTGTCTACAGTGATATTAGGTTGTAATGTACATTCAACTAGTTTTCAAATTTTAAGGCATAATATGTATATGACCATCTGTTCTATATAGACCTTTGTTCGTGGTGAACTAAATCTCATAATGCCATAAAGAGGGCGGGTTGCACTGGCATCGGTTATCGTTGTTGGGAAGTGGCAAACTATAAACGACAACGTTCTGTATTCTGTAATATACCTGCAACTTTATATACAGAGTGTTCGTTCGTTTGTGTTTTTAATAGATTTTCAACTTAATGTTCTAAAGAATAAAGTTGAAAATCTAATATAGGCTACAGACTTTTGTCGTTTATCTTTTGCACTTGTCTAGGGGGCAGTTGTAGCAAAGCTTCTTGTGCATTGACGCTCGTTAGTGCCATATTAAACGTTTACGTTCCTGTGAAGAAAGATGGTGCAACCCGCCTTTGTAAGAAATGCTATAATTTAGTTTTGAAGGACAGGTGGCCTACCGACGTCTGTAAGTGAGAGAAGTTCCACTGTGGGAAAGAGACAGCTATACAAGGCGTCTAGCGCCATCTCGTTCAGGTTGACCAATCTTACGTTGTCACAAACAAAATGCGACTTTATGTTTCATGTAATTTGATTCGATTTTCTTTGCTCACACATAGGATTGGTCAGACTTGAGATGTGAATCAAAGGTCTATTTAAGACAGGCAGCGCTGTGCTACTTTGACTCCGCATTTACACAAAAGCACTATGTATAAGCCACACTAGAAAATTGAGTACTTATGTGGGAATTTATTTACTCACGCTCTGCGCTTCGTTCTAGAAAAAAAAGTATGGTAAATACTGAAATTAGCTTGTTATAGTACTGCAGGTCCAATCTAGCGTACTAATCTATTTTTTAAGCTGAAAGAACAATAATATTCGTGGCACAGAAAGTGGAAATAAAATTCCCCCATTATTTTATCCCTTTGATAATCTAACTGTATAAAATAATTGATGGTGAAAATTTGAAATGTTAAAGACATTGAGGGTTCTGCTCGATTTGCAACTTTAGACTTAACGCCTAAAGTTTAAATTCCAGTGTGATCGATGTGTCTATAGGTTTCAAATTTCCACTTTCGGTATATTATGAAAGATTTTATATTTAAGTTCGTATGAGACTGAGACTGCATGCACGCCCTCTATGGTCACCTCAATGCTTGAGTATTAGTTTGGGTAGTGAGCAGGAATTCTTATGCGAAACTGGTGGCCTACCATGTCGTCTTAAAGTGAGAGTAGTTCCACTGTGGAAACGAGATGGCGCTAGACGACTTGTATAGCTCTGTCTCTTTCCGACAGTGGAACAATTCTCGCTTTGAGACGCCTTGGTAGGCCCCTCGAACTGACAAGAATATTGTTACTGAGAGAGAATTAAAGTTTTTATTGCGATTGGGAGATGAGACGTGTGGACGTAACTTTATTTAAATGTGACGTCACTGAATTGTTTCTAGAACAGTTTTAAAAAACGTTAATTGCAATTGCAACATCTGTTGAACGCTTGTCTGCATGTGAAATGTCCTTTTGACGTTGACAGTTTTTTAGACAAGTGTTCAACAGATGTTTATCTTTCTTGTAGTAAGACGGTTAAACTTAAAAAAAAGAACCAGAATTCTTTTGGTTAAATCTTTTTCTTTCAAACAGATGCCTAAAGCAATGTCAAATGCTTCTATGGGTTTTCCAGAGCCGGGGGTGCGTTTAAATCTTCCGGCGGTATTTCGCCGGTAAAAAATTAAACTAGCGAGGGTTCGCTGAACGGAGTCATAAGTTTCTGTCAATGTTAGTTGTCAAATTCAATAGACAGCTCAGTTTATTGAACAAATAATCAATTTGCCGGTTTAATATAAATCCATAATCCTCAAATAATATTTACCCTCTCTAAAAATAAAAATAATATTCGTTTTTACGGCGCGAATCGAGCAAAACAAAAAAACTTAATGTCAGTCTGACAGCAGGATAAAATTTTGCGAGGTAAAAAGGTCGCAAAAAATTATTCCATTTAGTAAAAACTTATACCAGCGGACGACCGTAAACGGGGTAGATTAAATTTTAGTTAGCTTCACTTTTCACCACGCGGTGTATTTAAACGGGGTGTTTGACATTTAGTCAGTATAAATTTAAACTGGATAAAGGATTTAAACGCAGCCCGGGTAATCAAGTCTTGACACACACGAAAAAAAGAAGATGCTAACTCTATGACATCTAGTTTACAAAATTAACGACTCTACCATTTAAAAGATCTTGCTTTTCTTCGTGACTCTCAAATCTGCGCAGCCGTTTTCGAGTAATGCGCTTACAAACAACTATTTCCTATATATTTTTCTAAAACTGTTCGTAAAGACACTAGTGGTGAAGTATATTGTTTGAATATTACGTTAACGCGTCTCTGTTTAATTTTATTAAATAAGAGCTACTCTGTATTTTGTACATAGCATGTGATAGCGGGACTCCAATCTTTTGTTTATAAAATCACGGTTCCTAATATTTTCGATCGGAAAGTTATTATAGTTTATTTAGGGTGTAATGGAGAACTCGATCAGCTGAACTACGTTTTTGATCTGCCAGTGTCACCATGACAGCTCTTAAACGCAGATTAGTTTTGCAGTTTCATTGATGAAATTCGCCCGTAAAGAAGTTAGACGATTGAAAATTGTTATTCTTCTTTCATGCATATAGATGTCAGTTTATTTTTATTAGAAAAAGGAGCCCCGCGTCTCTGTACATTAGTATTATTTATTTACTTAGTGCTTAAGTGCATAAACTTATGATTCTTTTATCTTTAATGATTTTAGTGAGATTTTCTGCTGGCTTTCATGTGTTTAGATCGAGAAACCTTATACTTACCTAGATAAAAATTTAACACTATTTTATAAATGTATCATTCCAATGTGCTTTGTTAATGATATAATCAATACATTTTTAGCAATATATACAATAATTTTTAATAACTTTGGCCTCGTAAAGGATATTTGATAACTTTAATGCTTATTTATAATTATTATAAAATATTACTTTTATAATTTATTTTAGGTGCAATATTTTTTTTGTACTACTTTATTGATGCAGCTGTTTAATAAATGTGCATGAATTTCGACTGTATATGTAACGTAATGTAACGCCATGACGTAATTTATATCGCCATGTATTTAAGCCCTGCATACTTTTTGTTCAATTTTCAACTCTAAGTCTAAACCATGACGGTTGATTCTTGTCTGCAATCATATTCAAGCCCTAAACGGCGTCCTTATAATACATCAATAGCACATTTTTTACATCTATACAGTCGAAATATCTTGCATAACCTAGCTCATACTCAGTGTTACACGTAGGAATGACCGCATCATGTCACAGATGTGGATGCACGCAATATTTTCCATGCAAGCTTAAATTCTAGTAGCCTTTGGGGTTATATTCGTATAACAGTAACATGGATGGACAAATCGAAATTTAATAATTTGTAAGGTCTGTAGACATAGACAACATAAGGTTGAATTTCGCTATAACTTTGTACGACTACAAAGATGTATTATTTTATTTTAGTGGTAGATTTCAATCTATCTAAAAATACTTAGAAAAGTGGTAAAGCCTTGAAGTTTTAAAGGTATGAAGTCGCCGAAAATTGAAAATTCTTTTTAAAACATTACCCCGCCTAACGGAGCGTTTTTTTTTTTTACACGTGGCAAAATCATCAAATGAGTCCTCCCATCCCGGGCAGGGCGGGAGGGCTGTCAGACTTCTACTGACTAAAATCCACGGTGTCCTTCAATAGCCCTTTATGTTCCGGGGTCACGGTAAGGAAATAATCCCGCGACCCCGGCAGGCTTTGGCCCTCTGAGAGGGGGGCCCCGTCATTATGCTGACGCTCTTTGAGGCGCGCGTGGGACACAACGCGCCGTCGACACGGGCATGGTCCATGGTCGGGCAGCGAGTTGCCCTTTACTCGCTGCCCGCATGCCCGCGCCTACGGTGGCCGGAGATCGTCTTACGACGTCCGTCGCCGTGGGCGTCCACCACCGCGGATGGGGCGGAGGGAGGACACTGTCCTCTCTCGCGCGCGGCCCGCTACCGGAGCGTTTGGGCAAAACCGAACTGAACACGGCTTAGATATTTTTTTAGGAAGTAAAATAGTGAGTGCATCCACGACTGTTATATATTTGTCTTAAAATTGTAAATATCCATATCACGCTGGTTTATTTTGAATAAAATATTTAAAACACTAAACTTTCTCTTATTTATTTAAATGTGTTAATTTTCAACTTATCCTGATACCACAAAGATAATTATTACAAAATGCAGTGAAAAACATTATTGCTTTATGGTCTAGAATTGTATTATCTAAAAAATTGTTATTAATATAAGGGTTCCTTGTTGACTACGGAACTCTAAAAATTGTTAAAAGTAGCATGATGATATCAATGGCTAATATTCCGGGCACAATAATACTTATGTCTTGAATCAAAACGTTAAACTTATTCTAAAGTCAAGAAAAATGAGAATTTTGGCATAATTATGTTAACTGCTCTTGATAATTTGTTGACAATACGTGAATGTTTCAAGTGGGTGCAGATGACCAAAACTATGAGGTATGAAAAATCCTCTGATGTAGATTTTACCAAAATCAACCCCAGAGAGATATTATGAGGAATTAGAAAAAGCAAGGTTCTCTATTTTGGGTTTTTTTACTATTATTCATCGCATTATATCCAGAATTGAAAAAAGACATACTAATTGATATTGGGCGCTTTTACATTAGACTACACGATACCGTTAGTTTCATTCATTACTAGGCAAAATGAGCGAGAGTGGACGATATGTCAGTGTCGTGTTGTGACCTTTTTTCGTCTCATGAAAAACTCATTGAGACACTTGGTCGCGGTAAATTTGTTGCTGAGTGTTGCGAGCATAAAAATAAATTTCTGGTAAGTTGAAGACTCTTCCATGATATCCTTAACTGTGGTACAGCGGTGGACCTACAGACACAGTCCCCCATGGGCTCGGAGCAGGAAGGCAACGAGAGCGGCTGTGTGTGCTGAACCCCGCGCCCCTCACCCCGCACCGCTTCACGCACGAGTATCGACACGGACACACTGTCGACACATTACTATCCAAATATTTTTATGTATGTATTTTTTTATTTAAATTTAAATAAAAAATGAGAGAATTGTTTTGAGGAACGCGCAACGTTTAGAAATGGCATGTGACTTTAATGTGTGTCTGTTACATTTGTGTACTACGGACTTAGGACGTGCAATCTTACAAGTAAGAGAAGAGGGAGAGAAACAAACTGAGGTGACCTTTCTCTCTCTTTTAGCTTAGCCTGAGAAAAAAGATGTCCTTTTTCAAGTTTATATCTTGACTTTGAATTCCTCAGACAACCCAGGCGCTTTCAATATAAGCAACTTTTGTAATAGACTTTCGGGGCAGTCCCCCGTTAAAAAGGAAAAGGCTTTATAGTTATATGTTCCTATAAAGCCTTTTCCCCTACTAAATTGGGGTCGGCTTCCAGACGAACCAGATGCAGTTAATAATCATTTTTTTACTTCGAGCGACTGCCTATCTGATTTCCACAACCCACTAACTGGGAATAGACTGACGGAACAGTAAAGACAGAAATTATAAGGCCCTTCGTACACAAGGCGACTCAAGTTTCCGATACCTTACGACTTCGGTATCCAAGCGGCTATCGCAATACAAACCCATAGAGGTTCGAACACAAACACGCGTCAATGAATACCAAAATCGTAAGGTATCGGAGACTTGCGTCGCCTAGTGTACGAAGGGGCTAAAAGTTAAGTTGCTTGTTCTACGAGTCAAGTTTGAATCAAACGCTGCGTAGTACACAAATGTCGCGGCTCTTATTCAATATTTGTGATCACGTAAGTCTTTCAAAAACGTTCCTATGACATTTCAAAGATAAAATAATATATCGGCAGAGGAAAGACTGTAATAAAACGTTTAATGTTCGTTTTGCTGAAGTTGTGATTAACTTGGTTTTTGATGTTTTGCGTCTACCAAGTTGCTTCATCGATATTTAGCTGTCTTTTGTAGATTAGTAGATATAACTGTTTTCGCTTAAATCTATAATATAAAAACGCAAAGGGAGTCATAAGTTCTACAGCCATAAAAGTAAGTCAAAATAAGTCGATTTAATTTCATTTTCGATCTCATTTGGTTTATCTTCATTTTGTAATGTTTATTGTCAGCATAAGTTTAGGTTCCTGGGAGTCTAATCTTTAAATCCGTAAACCCCCTAATTAATCCGAAACTTGGGCCGAATCTCCGAAACTTTGGCCGAATCACCGGGTACGGGCCGAATCTCCGGGTTCTTGCTTAGAGAGTAGACTCTCAGGTGGAGACTATACTTTGCGTCCATAAGAAAAAGGGGAGTATCAGAGAAAAATCTGCCTTACGAGAAGCGCCCTTTTTGCTTATGGCAGTAATACTACCTATATAACTTTACTTTTATGAATCATTCCCATGATGATTGTTGGTGAATGTGAATTTAAATATTGTAAATGCAGCCACGATGCAGGACACGTTCTAAGGCCCGTATTACAGAACGTCTATCAAGATTCAAGCGTTACTTAAAACTAATTTTAATCAATCAAATGGCTTGAATCTAGTTTTAAGTAATCATCATCATCAGCCTATAATGTTCCCACTGCTGGGACACAGGCCTCCTCTATGTGAGAGGGAATGGGCCAAAATCCACCACGCGGGCCCAGTGCGGGTTGGTAGATGTCACATGTCTTGGGACATGCCGGTTTCCTCACGATATTTTCCATCACCGTTTTGAGAGCAGTGGCGATGGAATAAATTACAACTCCTACAACTCGTAAGTCGGGACCACTGGACCACTGGACTGGATACCACTGGGCCACCACTGCTCTTTGTTTTAAGTAATGCTCGAGTATTGAGCTACGTTCTGTAATATGGGACTAAGTGTAGGGCGAAAACATGTTGTCTGAAGAGATCCAAGATTTAAACTAATGAAAAAAAAGAGGGAGATAAATAGAGTGAACATGTATTTTCATGTGAATGTGTCGATAGGTACGAACGCAGTTTTTTAAGCATGGAAACGTTAATGGCGTCATGCAATTTAGATTCGTGACAGGGGGCCGTATTATGACGTCTTAAAACCAGACTTGTGAGTGAAAGACCAGTGAGTGATAGAGACAGAGCTATGCAAGTCGTCTAGCGCCATCATGTTCACTCACTGGAACAAGCTTGGTTTTAAGACGTCATAATACGGCCGCTACTCTGTCTTAAGACTTGGGTCTACATTTGTGCTTACAAGCCCCTTTTAAACTTACACTGCAAATTACTATCAAAATAATATCTGATTGAGGGTTAATCTTCACGAGCAAAAGTATGGGAATCATTTACCGACTTGGAATTTGGAATTAATCTGGGATAGCTCCATAAATAATGGCGTTATTTGAATCGGAATCGGTGGAATCGGAGTGATTCCATATTTTTGCTCGCTAGTATAGATTGTGATTTAAAATTCAACGGTTTTATCGGTCCTAGCAGAGATTAAAATGTAAAATACCAATGAGCTTATCAATGAATGGCTGAAATTATGAAAATATCACCAAACCTTTTGAATTGTAAATAGTTCATTGTATTTGTTTACTTGATTAAATGTGTTTAATTATTTTTAGCGTATCGTCTCAATCGAGCTAATCACAAAACATTGCCTACACTCACTGCCAAAATTTCTATAAATTATTTAGACATGGAAAGTTGAAATGGCGTAAGTAGGGAAATGCACAGATGTATTTGCTTTGCAACCCTAAACTCAGCGTTGAAAGACGAAAATGAAACGGCATGCTGCAATTTCCTTTAATTTATTTCAAGTTTCCACAATCGACATCAAAGAATGTAGGTGCTCAGTGGATATTATATTATCTGCTTATAAAAGTAATAAATATTAAAGCAATACCACATAGCTCGCTGCTAGTATCATACAAATATTTAAAATATAGCAAGTTTTAAAATTCTATGACTTGCAATTTTTTTTTTCAATACTTCCGCTACTTTCCTACTCTACTAGTAATTTATTAAAAATTGTTATTATTTATCATGCACTACAGTATTTTATAATTATTTTCCAAAATATTTAAAGACTTGGATTTTAGAACATTTGAGGTGGCATATTAATTTTATTTGGCATACTATACTAGACGACAGAAAATGATCAGCATTAATGGTAGAATTGAATGGTCCGCGTCTATGTAAAGTCAAGGTACTTGATTGATAAGCAAATTGATTTTCATTCATGTGAAATGTGTAGAAAGTAGAAACAACACGGTTTAGACGGGACAAAAAACTAGTTGCAGTTTGACCATCTTTATAAGTTTTCTGGCTGTACGGTTTAAAGAAAGAATTGGCTAGCCTAACGTTTCATATATGTTTAAAATATTAGAGACCCATTTGATAATTTTGATACATGTAAGGAATTTCTATTATTTCTAATAAAATATTATAGTAACGCTCTCGTTTATTATTTTTAAGCACAACTTGTGAACTTTTCAGTATTTTTAGTGGCTATGTTTTGACAAAGGAAACGTTGTATTTTAATTTAGGTGTCTTTTAATGCCATTCTACCCGTTTTTCAAATACATCTTCAATAGTAAGATCTGAGAGTAAGATGGTCTAACTAATGTAGATTAAAATGCTTCGCCTAGACTTTAACTTTAGTTCTTATTTATTTGAAAAACTCTTGATAATATTGAAAACAAAACAAACATTCTATTATTATTAATTTCTTTGAAGACTTGTAATAATTATGATAAAACTGTAATATACTTATACATTGTACACGCGCAAATACCAAGTGACTGTTAATGTTAATAAAGCTTCAGAAAAGCGATTTTAAGCCTAGCCGCATACATCAGTTTTCCTGATCAGGAATCCTGAACCGTTTTTCGAAATTTGTACGGGAAGTTATACAAATTAATGTGTGTGACATGCACAAACATTAATTGTATGAATTCACTGTGTACGGATAGAAAACGGATCAGGATTCCTGATCAGGAAAACTGATGTATGCGGCCAGGCTTAAAGTGACTGCATCTGTCTCAGTGTCGGCGACAAGCGACAAGCGAGTTGAGTATGTCGAATAATATAAAAGTGTCGTTTTTGACAGAGGTTGTCACTGGCAGTGGTGTGAGCATTCAGTGATCAACTATTAATATTGAATATTGTTTAATTATTTTACTGACACTGAACTTACAACCTTATGTACAGGATTGCCCATCATTACATGACCCACGATCAGATACAGCGAACAAGGAGGCAAAGCGGGCCAGGTAATGCTGGCCCCTAACCGTATGTACGATCGCATTCTCATCAACAGTGGGCCAGATGTTTTTGATGTGTCGAAATATCGCTCGCGCTGTGATTAGCTTTGTAAATTCCTAAATGTCAAATACTAATTTATCAATGCATGTTAGCCTATAGTCCCATTAATATAAAATAAAAAACTAGTGGCTAATACAGAAAATTGCAGATTCGAGCTTTATTTGACTAAAGTACCTACCTACGAATGTAGATATGAGACTACACTACTGTGACTCAAAAAATAGCTTTTGGCGTTTTATCTTAAATTATTTCCACATTCTGGTCTCTATAGCCATAGACAATGGACTGAGCGTTCTATCCAGTTGTAAGTGTTAGAGGGACAAAGTGATTTCGTTGCTCCGCTGGTCTTTGAATATGTACTATTGGCCGTGTAATCGCTTTCTCTCTTTCTAGCTAGTGAGTGGTCAATTTCATGCAGGCATTGCTCAGTCCGTTCTCTATGTTTATGGATGTCTAATGTGAATGTGACAGCTGTCAAAAGTTATCGAGTCTGCGCCACAACTGAAGTCCTTTTGACGCGGCGCTAGTGTCTATGTCATTGCTATTATAAAAATTTAGTACCACGACTTTATTTATTTATTTATTTATTTATTTATTTATTTAAACTTTCACGTACACTTACACGTACATAAGGCGGACTTAATGCCACAAGGCATTATCTACCAGTCAACCTTTGGGTCAAATGGAGAAGAAGCTGGAATAGGTGCAACTGTACAATACGAAAAAAATTAAAACTACTACATCTAATTATAAATAATATACTAATACATACGAAAATATATTGTACCTATATTAACTTTACCGCATTTCAGTCGTGGCTCGGACTCTTAAGGTGCGTTCAGACCATGTAACATGTTATATAACATGTGTTATGTAACACTACAACTCTATGTAAAATGTTATACAACAATGTTAAATAACATTACCACACTATGAAAAATGTTATATAACATGTTATGTTATATGGTCTGAACGCACCGTTATTTTATTTTTGTGTACCTACGTATTTGTCTGATGGAAAACATAATACATTTTTGTGAATAATCACGCGATGGTGCGGAGGATATAATATATACCACAATTTTATATGGACTTACCGAAATTAGAGCTCAATTTTTATTCCGTTTAGTTGCCGGGACGACATAATTATTAACTGGTATTTATTATTTATAAATGTTGCTAGTTATAAGTTAGCTGTCATGATTTATTTAATAAGGCCTTTATAGGCCTTAGGCCTTATAAGGTCTTTAATCCGCTAAAAATGTTGTACTTAGTTGGATCAACGAATACTAAGTATTTGTATTTACATAAGTATTTTCTCTCTAATAGTTTTTTTTTTTTTTATTAAGTTCGGGTAAGTTTGTGATAGACATTAATGATTACTTCCCTGCCTTTTTTGTTAATCCAGTTTTTTTTTTTTAAATATAGCAACATTTATGAGAAATAAATGTAACATAATATGAACACAATTTTACATTTACTTATGTAGGAACTTCGGCTTAGGCTAACCAGAAACAAGAATTTGTACTTTTATTAGACTTGATATCGCAATGTGGATTAAAAATATGCTTTATTGCCGTTTAGAAGAAGTATTGTTTTGTAAAAAAAAAAACTTTAAATTAGCATGATGTTCTAAATATTAAATGCGTTTTGATTACAATAACATTTTGCTTTTTATTTCATGTAAATATTTTTATTTCTCTAAGGTCGGGTTTCCATTTGGACAAGTCTTGCAAGCAAAACGTCAAGACGACGAGGTCATATTTGTATACAAGTTGCTTGAATTAAAAAAAACTAAATGTACGCGCTCAAACTACCTACTTGTAACTTGAATGCTGGTTTGTTCAAGTTGCATACAATTTGCGAGTTGTAACTTGTTTATAGGAAACGCGGTTTTAGTTCCTCTGTTTTTCCCCAACATGAGGTTACTAATTTTATTCATTTAAAAATACATAAAGGAAAAAGAACAAAAGAGAGAAATAAAGCGGAGAAAGCTGCACAAAGGGAAGAGTGGAAGATTACGAGGGACACCTTTGCCCACTAGTGGGACAATATAGATTAATAAAAAAAATACAGTAATTTTCTACTTACTTGCGATCACAATACTACTGAAGATCTTAAACCATTGTGTTAAAGTTTTATATAAAACCACACCTCCGACACTATCAAGACACTCACGTAACACACAATTTTAGCTTTTTTTTAACATATTTTAGAAAGTATTTTCATGAATTTATTGCAATACGGAACACTATAAAATAATCAACTATTGTTATAACACAAATTATGAGTGTAATAACAATAGTTGAGTCGGGAAGTGAACTGTGATTTGAAATACAGGCTCGGCCACGGGCGGGCGCAGTTGGTCAATTTTTATTTTACCTTTACATTGTTGAACTACCCACAACAATATTATTTTGTTTATTGTTGTGCAGACGCAGTTACCAGAATCTGTCAAATTTTACCAATCGAAAATTTACCTTCCACTATTGATATAAGGTTCTACCATTCAAGACTTAAATAATAGTAACTCTTCAATTACTAGACACATGAGTATTTTTATGTCCATATTTAATGCCTACCAGTATAACAAAATAAAAAACTCGACCGGAAAAATTTTGGATTTGGTGATCAGTAACAATGAATGTTCTGTCATAACACCCACTGACACACTATTAACCTCCGATTCTTATCACCCGCCTCTATGTATTTTAGTTTCTTTCACTTTGGGTAACCGAGCTATGATTCGTAAATCAATACAAAGATACAATTACTATAAGGCGAATTACGATGAAATTAATCGTGATTTGGACGAAATTAACTGGAGCGAATTATTGCAGGGGCAATGTGCAGAAGATTCCGTAAATACATTTTATGAAGTTATTTTCAGGGTTATTAAGGCTCATGTTCCCTTAACATCGGTAAGGTCCTCTAAATATCCGGTCTGGTTCACACCATCATTGATACATATATTTAAAAACAAAACTAAGGCTTGGTGTAAATGGAAGATGTATCAAAATTTATCAGATTACGAACAATTTTGTCTATATAGGTCTAGATTTCAAACTGAATCTAAAGCATGTTATTGCCTATACATAAAATCAGTTGAGGATAGCATAAAAGTCAACACTAAATATTTCTGGACTTTTATATCGAACCGCAAATCTACTGATTCCATTCCCTCAACCATGCATTACGAGGGACAGTCGTCTAACAGTCCAGAGGAAATCTGTAATCTGTTTTTAAAATTCTTCCATTCTGTTTATGAGCCTTCCACTGTCAACAATGTGCAGCAGCAGACCTTCGACGAGGCCAAGAATAGTCGTCTCATTAGCAATATTGTGATCAGTATTGAACAGGTACGCAACGCTCTTAAATCCGTGGACTGTACTAAGGGCGCGGGACCGGATGGCATCCCACCACTTTTCCTTAAAAACACCGCTGACACTTTGACTCTTCCACTTTATATTATCTATAATAAATGTTTGAGCCAAGGAACATTCCCCGAAGTGTGGAAACGAGCCAATATCACCCCTGTCCACAAATCTGGTCCAAAAGATGACGTTGAGAACTACCGTCCTATTTCCATTCTATCGGCCTTGTCAAAGCTTTTCGAGAGGCTTGTCCCCGATCAACTGTATCCGATTATCCACGATCAGATTATTAAGCAACAGCATGGATTCGTCAAAAAAAGATCGACAACTACTAATTTGATTGAATATACTGATTATTTATTCAATAATTTAGATACACGTGTACAGGTGGACTCCATTTATACTGATTTCCGTAAAGCCTTTGACAAGGTCGATCATGAATTACTTCTAGGCAAATTGGCATTTAACGGCATTCGTGGGGACTTATTCCGTTGGTTTACTTCGTATATTACAAATAGAACGCAAAAGGTAGTAGTTAATGGTTTTTATTCCGAATCTATTACTGTTTCATCAGGGGTGCCTCAAGGCTCGATATTGGGCCCTTTGTTATTTATTATATTTATCAATGATATTGACATGTGCTTTCTTAACTCTAAATTTTTACTTTATGCAGATGACCTTAAAGTTTTCAGACCAATCAAAACTATGCTTGACTCTCAACTTCTTCAAGAAGATCTCAATCGTTTTACAGATTTTTGCGCTAGAAACAAACTCCAACTCAATATCTCTAAATGTTGTTGTATTAGCTTCACCAAAAATAAAAATGTATTCAATTATCCCTATACAATACAAAGTGAAACTCTGTCAAGGGAGAGTTTGATTCGCGACCTGGGAATACTACTTGACAACAAACTGCATTTGGACGTACATGTCAATAAAATTGTTAATAATGCTTATCGTATGTACGGATTCGTGATGAGATCAGCCACAGAATTTAACCCTTTAACCGCCATGTCATAATTCGCATGGAGTGCACCTAGCGCCAGCAAACTTTAGGTACAATTTAGCATAGTGTTGTAAAATATAGTTATCGATAAACAAAGTAATGAAATAAATAAAACTTACTAATTTGTAATCAAAGGTTTATTTTTTATTAAATAGTACCGCAAATAAATCAGTCTTCAAACACACGTTAGTCAGTCTTCGAACATACGTTAGGTAATTAGTCTTTTTGACTGAAGGATAAATAGATTAGAACAACAAAAGAGCGATTTACCGATTCATTACCTATCACTATCCGCTGAACTGCCACTACTACTAATATCATTGTTTGATTGCTGCAATACACAAACACAATTTCTTGCCAAATTAAATTATCGAATTAAACAATAAACTAAACTTACCAAATCAACATCACTATCTGCGTTAGAACTATCGTCGCTTGTCAATTCATGACTCGATTGCAAAATATTTAATAACTCTTCGTCTTCCAGCATTTTTTTAGACTTTCACACAATAACACGAAAAAGGGCTGTACAACACTAGTTGCATTGGGCGATAAATCTTTCCCGTGATTTCACGGTGACGGCGCTAAGGCAACTGACAATACAGCGCGAATTGACCTTGAATCTCATTGGCCGCACGTAATATTACGGTGACGGCGACCGGCGACTGTCTGCACTAGTGAGGTTCCGCGTAATGAGATTTCTATATTTTTGTCGTAAAAATTAAATCATTTTAAACTTAAATACATTTTATCGTGTACAAATACTTGTATCAGAGTAACACTATGGTTATTTTGTAATGAAAGTACCCACTTTCATTGCAAATAGTGACAGTAGTTTATATAGTGCCTTGTTTATTCTTAGACAACCTATTAAGTATTTTTCGAATTTGCCCCATCCCTAGTACTCGTAAAATTACGTGGTTGGCGATACAGGTAAGGAGACAGTGATCACAAATGTATTTAAACGTCAAAATTCACAGTATTTATCATTCAAAAGATTGAGAAATGTCCATAACAATAAAGATTATACCCTACATCTTAAAATTGAAACATTTTATGTGGAGTTTGTGCAATATGAGAACTTTTTAAATAAAATAACGTAATTATACGTGTGTGGCGATTCGGGCACAGATTTCAGAGCCCGTAATATTACGGTGTCGGCGCTTAAAGGGTTAAGCATCCCAGTACATACTTGTACCTCTATCGGTCATTAGTTAGGTCACAGTTGGAATATGCAGTACCTGTGTGGAACCCCTACTACAATAAATACATTGACAGTGTAGAAAGCATACAACGTAAATTTTTAAAATCTATACATTATCGTTGTTTTAAAAATTGTTATCTCTCTTATAATGATTTACTCAAAAAATTTAATCTGCTCTCGTTAAGTTCAAGGCGCACCTTTCTAGAGACTATATTTTTGTATGACTTATGCAATAATTCATATGATTGTCTGGACATTACAAACAGACTGTGTTATATAGTTCCCAGAACATGCCAGGGACGTGAGGTGCGCGCACGTCCTGTATTTGCCACTACTACCTGTCGTACAAATGCCGGCTTGCGTGCGCCTCTTCGTCGCCTCACCAGCAATTATAATGGTAATTTCAGCAGTCTAGATTTATTTGGTTTACCGCAAAGAAAGTTTAGGCTCATGTTGCTGGACATGCTGAAACATTAATGTGACACTGTAGTCTCACTATGTGGCGCTGTAAAATCATCTTTGGGCTTTGTTATTCTTCTATTTGTATTTTATTCTATTGTATTTGTTGTTACTGCTAATTTTCATCTTTCATCTTTTTTACTGTCTGTAACACTATTATTAATTTATGTACCAAACTGTCTCATTGAGTATCTGTGGAGAACGTGGTTGATTTCACATTTGTATTATGTCTTTATTCTATCTTATTGTAATTTTTAATGTGTAATTGTTTGTTTTCCCCAATAAATAAAATAAAAAAAAAATAAAAAAATAAGGTTGAAAATCTATTACTTAACAGATTGAGCCAGTTTTAGGTGCTGGCGTCTGTATCTAAACAAGTTTTTGAGATAAAGTAATATTATTACATATTATTTGATAATATTGAAAACAAAATGAGGGATATTTATAAAGTAAATCATCGCCATCAGTAATAAACCGCCACAATTTCATGCATTAATTGAGTAGAAAACTTTTTTATTTAATTTAGATAAGTAGGTACGTAGTTTTTAGAGTTTTTGCCAAATTCTCTATAAAATCAAAAACATTTTTTGTACTTACTTCTAAGGTTTGACTGGCCTGTTGGTCTAGTGGTTAGTGACCCTGACTGCTATGCCGGAGGTCGTGGGTTCGATTCCCACCCAGGACAAATGTTTGTGTGATGAGCACGATCATTTGTTCTGTGTCTGGGTGTAATTTATCTATAATATGTATGTATTTAGAAATATATAAGTATGTTTATCAGTTGTCTAGTACCCATAACACAAGCTCTGCTTAGCTTGGGACTAGATGGCGTTGTGTGATAGTTGTGGAATATTATTATTATTATTATTATTAAGGTATATTAAGGATATACCTACCAGTAAAAATAATAAGTACACAAAAATGTAAAAATTTAATTCATTAAGGTGATTGCTTCGATGTAGCCCGCGAAATTCAATTTTGCAAGGTAAAGGTGCATCGTAGTTAGATTTCGGAGATTTTAACATGATGCACCTTTTCTATGTGAGAGCTGATGGAGCGAGTTTTTTGATAATTTTTATATTTAAAATTATACTTGTTATTACCGCAACTCATATATTTATAAAGCTACAACATGTCACTGGCCTGCAAATTGCAAAAAACGTAAAAAAATTTGAATTTCGCGGGCTGGTTGGAGCATCCCCCTTAACTTAAAAATAACTTCAAACGTAATTCAAATATTGCGTATTTAAAATTATGCATTAATTTCAAAGACACCTTTAACCACCGTTGTATGTGGTTGTATCCCATGAAACACAAAGATCAATCAAATCAATTTTTATTTACGATATGTTCCTTTTTGATCACTATCTCGCATTTAAAAAAAGATTTTTCAGTGGTCATTCAAAAATGTTGAATGAAATGTTCT
This sequence comes from Agrotis clavis, assembly GCA_954870645.1. Taxonomy (NCBI): domain Eukaryota; kingdom Metazoa; phylum Arthropoda; class Insecta; order Lepidoptera; family Noctuidae; genus Agrotis; species Agrotis clavis. The sequence goes on along the minus strand of OX940918.1, from coordinate 5,653,611 downwards.
TATAATTTTTATTTATTTATTGGTTGAATTTGATTTTTGAAAATTTTTCGAATGTAATGGAGTTTGTGATTCATTGATAATTATTACATCAAATAATATATGCCTTATAATACAAAAAAAGAGTATAAAAAAAAACGCAACATAAAACCGCTCACAGGATTTTCAAAGTTAAACTCAGTACCGACCAAAGACATTAAACTATACAATTCAAAAGCAGTCTTTGTAAGTCACTACAGTATGCTCTATTGGATTGATCTCTATGATCACCGCCGAGAGTTCAAAATTCAGTGCGCGGTGAAATTTGAAAAATATTGCGTTGTAAAACTACAGAGGTTGCAGCACGTTACAGGTTGCTAAACGTCCTGTCGACCGTCTGTAACAAACAAAATAAAATATTTAATTTTATTTCCGGCGCTCTTGAAGTATTCACGGCGTTTTTTTTCAAAAAATATTTCAGAACACAGTCCTAACACCAAAATAATTGCTAACTCGCCGCATACGGAAGTTGGGACTTGCGATTATAGTCAAATGCGGCCTGGTTGAATGACAATTTATTTACACAAGTCGATTTAGCCGTGCGGCCAAAATCGACACTATTGTGTGGCATGGCATGGCACTTGGGCGAGTCGCTGTCTGATCATGGACCATGCGGGTCGACGTCGAGTTGTGTTCCACGCGCGCCTTAAAGAATGTCAGCACAATGACGAGGCCCCCCTTATAAGGCCAAAGCCTGCTGGGGTCGCAGGACTCTCGGGTAACCGTGGCCCTGGAACTTAAAGGGATAATGAAGGACACCGTGAATTTTAGTTACCACAAGTCGGACAGTCCCTTCGGTCCAGCCCTGCGTGGGAGCACTCATTTGATGATTTTACCAGGTAAAAAAAATGAGTCGCGCACTAAAAGATCAATGTTAGCACAACTATACATACCGCAATAACATCGTTATAATACTTGTCATCTGGGTATTCAGTGCCACGTCGCCTTTTCTTGAACACTCTCAGTGCTTCGCGCTTGCTATCCTCGTGGTCATCTTTGCTAGGCTTCCAAGATGCTGCCCCCGTGATGGCACTGACAATAGCAGCTATAATTGAGCTTGAACGTGGTTCTTTAATCTTAGCCATCTTCATGTTGTAATACCAGACAGCTTGCTCCACTGCTCGCTCGTTGTTGTACTCGTTCACAGTAATCAGTTCCTTGTAACGTTTTTCAAGGATCTGTAACAATATAATGTCCGTAATTAGTTAGATGTAGGTACACAATAATAGCCCTAACATGTAAGTATACAATTGTGAATTAAGAAGCGGCGGACGAAATATAAAAGGATGATCGAGCCGGGCACGATACTAAAAGGTAGACCATTGTTTGCTTCGTTTAAATCTAGATTCTTGTGACAGTGCGGGATTGGATGCACCAGAAATACACCAGTATTTCTCACAAAGGGGCTCCTGCCACTGGCATACTGGTGTGTTGAATGCTTCATTTGGCTAGATTTTAAATTTACATTGCCTTTAAGGATCATGCTATATACTTATATATTTTTATCATATCACTAGATAATTTAGTAAGAATACGTAATAAACAAGTATATACCACATCTTCCGGGATTTCGTGAAATCCCTGATTTCCTCATTTCCCTGTGACATAATATTCAGTTAAGAAGATACATTATGATTAAGAATACTTGCCTCAAGCGCCTCTTTCTTGTATTCGTCGTCCTCATCATCAACGTCTCTGTCAGCAAGGCAGTCTTTGAGAGTCTCCTCCACGGCTACCTTATGCAAGTCTTCGAGCGCTCGCGGGTGGAAGCAGCACATCTGCGAGCCCCAAGCCGATGTAATGAAGTTATTGTACATGTGTTCAATCGCTTGCAAAGCCATTTTTCTGTTGTTCTTATTCGTCTTCTCGAATTCTTCATAGCAACTTTGGATTTCCTGAAAGTTTTAACAAGTAAAACTATCGTTATGAAATGGCGTCTCAAAGATAAGGTTTTTTTAGATATAATATATATTGAAGACTACGGCAGTTGTTGTTTTCAGTTGCATTCAGCTAAAAGGTAGGTAGATGATGGTATAAAAAAAAAAACAAAGATGTGTGATATCATTTATTGAAAAAGTACTGACGATAATTTAGCAAAATATTATACCTAAGAATGATTGATCGATGCAACTGGCTGCTGGCGATACCATTAAACGTGGCGAGTTTTGTAGCTTTTTACGTTAACTTTTAGTTTAAAAAAATATATAGCAAGGGAACAGAATGATGATGAAATGTTAGTTGGAAACCGATTTCACACCGCGTGAAAGAAGAAATACATTTATATAATAAGTATAGGTGGTTATAACAGACATTGCACTTCTTTAAAAATATGAAAAACTGAACTAGGTACTTGAAAAAAAACCAAAACCCAATAGTTATTTGTTATGCAAGGCTGCAAAGTTGATTTTTGGCGCGAGTACTTGAATTGAAAACTGAGCGAGCGAAGGATTCTAAGATTGAACCGCGAGAGAAACGAGCGGTTCAAATATAGAATCCTGAGTGATGCGAAGTTTTCAAAGGTACGAGACGCAGAAAAACTTTGCTGCCGAGTGCAACGCACAACTTTTCACTTCACACAGCGAGGAAATGTAGGGGGGCGGCTCGCCTGCCAGTGAAGGAAACAATTGAATACAAGACGTGTTCGAATTTTGAACAACACTTTGTGCTCTAGAGCACAAAATGGAGTTTTGCGCTCAGATTTTGAATGAGAAATATAATCTTTCCGAGCGTGTGAGGTGAAAAAAGAATTATCCGAATCGGTCTAGCCTTTTTAATGTTATGAGCTTAGCAACACATTTAGAAGATAGTAGAAGAAGATAGTGCAAAAAAAAATACTCATAGATCTAGAATCGCAGCTTGCGTCCGAATCGCTTAATTTCCTTACGTACAGACTGCTCAGCGACTTTAAGCACTTGTACAATTGGAGGCGGAGCTAAAGCTACAGAACCTACTTCAACTAGTTTCTCCAAGAAAGGGTCATCGCCATGGCACGAGGGTCGGTTCCTCTGCTCCTCTAGATGTGCCTCTGCTGAACTGCGTGCCTCCTCATGTTGTGCTTGAAATTTGTCGGAGTTGACGCCAGTCTGATCAACCTCGCTCTTCATCTTCGCCACGTATGTCTCTCGTGCCGCCAAAACAGCGCTATTGTTGTTGTTAGTGTTGATGGCAGTTAAGTACTCGTATTTCTGCTGCAAGCTCTGCAATAGTTATGATCATGTTATTGTTGGTAGTGTTATTTTAAGTTATTTACTATGTTAGATGTTTAATTTTCATTATTTAAATAGACTTTGTGACTGAGTACTTGTTCTCCACTACTGTCATAATTACTGGAGGTGACTTTATCATTTATTATGATTACTAGCCATAATTATGATTTAATGTAACGAATAAGACAATAATCGCTAAGGATGATGGTTGGTTTTAACCTTGGGATTACTCCGGTCTTAAATAAGTAACAATGACTATTATATTTTGTGATGTGAATAAATAACTATTGTTCTAAAGAATGACAGATTTAAGGCTCTTATGAATTACAAGATATCAGCGATTATTTAAAATTCGAAATAAAAAATGCACCAATCCAACTACGGTGCAATAATAATACTTAAAAAACTACAATATTCTGTACAAAAGACATTAATTTTATCAAAGAAGACTCTTTAGGAAGACTATTAGGATTTAACAAACAAATCTTGAAAGCAAATAAATTGCATGTGTCACAGTCTCCAGTCAACATTCTACCTACGACCGTAGTCAGGATTGAATGTGATATTGTAAGCGGTTCATATGTGAATGGTGAACCAAGTCATATTATTCACGAATTTGCACTTAATGTGCCACCTGGATACAGGATCATCGAAATCCCGAAGAACGCAATATAGGTACACGAAAAATGGAAAGAAAATTTTAAATTTTTAATAAATGAACTCTCCATCAATATTTCAGTTATCTCCAACTCAATTCAGAACGCAAAAGGACCTCACCTTCTCTAAATCTTCTTTTTGGTCATCCTCTTCATCGTCCGCCAGATCTCTAGCAGCATCAAAGAGCGAGATCGCCGCAAGACTGGCCTCGGCATGAAGGTCCTCAAGCTCTTTTGAGTTTAAGCAGATACGAGCGTGGTCTCCACACACGCTGCTCACTGCCGCGTCGTAAGTCTTCATGGCGACTGAGATCGTTTGTCGAACCTTCGCTTCGTTTTCCAGTATGTACAGCTCGCGCCAAACATTGTGACCGTCCCGAAACTAGGCTCATTGCATTGCGCAGAACACAAAATCAGGTATGAGCGGGACGCACAAGGGCTTGGGGGAAGGGCCACACCCCGCGCGACCGCACCGCTCACCCCCGACGCGCGCTGGCACCCACGCCTTAGTGTGAGTGCTACGTCCGTACACGAATCACGCACCTGTTGAGCTCTGAGAGTACTGTCGCGTTCAGAATTCGTTCGATCGTTTCGTTAATTTGTTTTATAGTTTTCAGTTATTGTTACTTGTTGTTATTGTTACTTGTTGTTATTGTTACTTGTTGTTATTGTTACTCGTTGTTATTTGTTTATAAACATGCCTACCGGACGTTGTAATGTTTTACGACGCCAGGCTCGTAAAATGGTCTACGATGTTTATAAATTTATGAAGAAAGAAGCTGAAGAAGGCCTTAAATACGATTTGAAGGCAGTACATAAACGGACTGCAGCCGCTACAGGAGTATCAGAAAGAACTGTACGACGTATTATATCGGTAGCTAATGAACCAAGTTCCGATTTATTAGCAGTTTTTCGTACACCCGGAAAGAAGAGGCAAGGGGTAAAAAAGGTAACCGGAATCGACAATTTTGACCAAGGTGTCATCAAAAGATGTATCCACAATTTTCATTTAACACAGAAAGAGTTGCCGACAATTGCTCAGCTTTTAAAAAAATTAAAAGAAGATATAAATTTTGAAGGATCCGCAACGAGTTTGAGGAGAATTATAAATGAACTGGGATTTAAATGGAAGAAAACTGAAGACAATCGGAAATTATTAATTGAAAATACAAATATTCGCTGTAAGCGAATTGAATATTTGCGTGAAATAACGAAATATCGCGCAGAAGGAAGACCGATAGTTTACACTGACGAATCGTATGTCGATTCATCGCATACCACTTCGAAAGCATGGAGTGATGGTAGCACTAAAGGTTTAAAAAAAAAGATATCAAAAGGTCAACGTGTCGTCATTGTACATGCTGGATCCAAATCAGGATTTGTACCCAACGGTCTTTTGATGTTTAAAGCAGGTACGAAAACCGGAGATTACCATGATAACATGAACTATAATAATTATGAAAAATGGATACGCACACAACTTTTGCCGAATCTCCCACCGAGATCGGTGATGGTGATAGATAATGCTCCCTATCATAACAAATTAGAGGATGCAGCGCCGACGTCAAATAGCAAAAAGGCAGAAATGGTGGCATGGCTTACGGCAAAAAATATCCCTTGCAGTTCTGACATGCTGAAACCAGAACTCTATAAATTAATTTCTATAAATAAAGAAAAATTCAAAAAATTTAATATTGATAAAATTTTAGAAGAACATAATCACAAAATATTACGGCTTCCACCTTACCATCCTGACTTGAATCCCATAGAAATGGCTTGGGCATCCATAAAAGGTTACGTGGCGAAAAAAAATGTCACAAATAATATTACTAATGTTATGAAACTAGTGGAGGAAAAAGTCAATAGCATGGGTGAACAGGAGTGGACCGCACTATGCGACAAAGTTATTCAGATTGAGGAAGATTATAAGAAAAGTGATGTCATCATGGATGACCTAACTGAAAAAATAATAATTCACGTCAGTGATGATGAATCAGATGAAGAAGATTCGGATATTTTTTGGGAAGAAAGTGATTCGGATGCGGAACCATCCACTAGTAAGGAAGATGTTTTTATGGAAGGTGTGGCCCCATTGTAAATATAGTTTTTATTTATATTAATGTTTTTTATTTACATTTATCCTATTATTACCTAACCTATACGTTTTACAAATAACACATACATTGTATATTAAATTAAATAAAATAACCTATGAAATAAACACGAACTTTATAATCAACAAATAAAAATAAATTTACAAAATATAATAAGTATCAAAAATGTTAGAAAACGAAAATTGTTTGGTTGATTACGTATTGCCCACTCGACTGTACCAAGCGCAAGTTCGGACTCGCGACTATACTCAAGGCGGTCACAAAGTTTGGCGCGTACTGTATTTCGTCAGAAGTCCCTGTAGCTCCTGTCAATGGGAACAACAACAATAAGTGTTATGCACTTCTCTTATGACTTAATTCAATCCATACTTTGTGCCGATACCTTAAATTGCCATGTGTGTCACTCACGTGTAAAAGTAGATTGAATGAAAGCGTACATGATTCTGGCACAATTTATGTTAAACTTTTCCATTTACGGGGGTTTTAATTAAAGGTTATGGAGTACATTTAATACGAAAAGTAATCAAAGTAATTACTATTTAATTGATTCAGAGGACACGAGTTCTGCGTACAGCGGTAAAGACCCTTGTCCACCGCGGCGGCGCGTCAGCTTAGGGTGCGTACACATCTGGCGAATGCGCCGCAAGTGCGCAGCTCGCAAACGGCGCGCGAGCTGCGTATTCGCCAGATGTAAACGCACCCTTAGACTATCTAACCGTGGGTCATCATTTTAATTCGTACCTGGATAAGCTCTTCGAGTCGAGCGTCAACGTCTTCCTGCGAGCACAGCTTCTTCTTCTGAAGGAAGCAGCGCTCTGCGTCGTCACGTGCGGCGGCGTGTGCGGCGGCCAGCGCGTCGGCGGTCACGCTGTGCGCGCCCCCCACACGCTCCTGCATGCGCGCCGCGTACAGCGAGCGAGCCGCACGCGAGGCTGCCAGCAGGCAGGCGTCCGCTGTTGCCTGACAAACGAGGGCGGCGAGTAATGAATGGGCGACTCGCTGTCCGACATGGACCATGCCTTAGAGGGCCAAAGCCTGCAAATACCGTGACCCCTGAACGTAAAGGGCTATTAAAGGATACCGTGGATTTTTGTCAGTACAAGTCTGATAGTTCCTCTTGCCCTGCCCTGGGTGGGAGGACTCATTTGATGATTTTACCACGCTAAAAAAAACTACATAAATGCGTTACTTGAGTATCATCAACAGTTCAGTAAAAGGACACCTACACGTGAAGACGTACCAAATAAGTAGATAAATATGTGAGAACCTGTGAACTGCAGTTCCCTTTCTATGACAAGAAGAGTTCTGATTACTATACTAGGATTTTTTAGAAAATATTTCCCTACATTTCTGTTTTCCTAAACGATGTTACAAGTGTACAAATTGAAAGATTATCAGACGGAAAAGGTGCTTGGTACGCAATTGGATTAGGTTAGACGTTTGGTCTAGCTGATCTCAATTTTGTTAGCAGGATACTGCCATGGTTGAAGCTATTATAGCGTTTCTGCGATTTTTATTGAAGGAATCTGATACAATTCGTAGTAGTTCAAGGCTTTACATCGAATTTACAATTTAATCTTTCCCAATTATTGGAGTACCACAGGGCTTGCATATGGGGCCCTCACTGTTTTATCTTTATCAGTGTGTGAACTTGCATTAATTTATTGACCTAATTTTTTACGATTTATTCAAGTAAGTACCCACCTTAAAAATGGTTACCGCCTCGGGCACTTCATCACTGTTGAAGATATCGACGTACTTTTGGAAGAAGTCAAACAAGTCTTGAGTCCGAACTCGCTCGCCGTTGATAAGTTTTGGAGTCAGGTGCTCCGGATCGAACAATGAAGGTACCAGTTCCAGAAGTTCAGATCTGAACTCATCTGTCAAGTCTGGAAAAAACAGGAACATACAAAATGGGAACACGTGTTTTTTTCCCGACAGTATAGCTCAGCTTAGTGGAGGCCTTTGCCCAGCAGTGGGACACGTCGGACTGATATAATAATATACCTAACTAGTGTATGCTGAGCACATTGAGTTAGTTATGGTAACTTGACGACACGGTTGCGCAGTGTCTGCGCAATTGGACTGCTGCGCAGCAAGCCAATAAATATTTGCATGAACTACAAGCAATTGTTCCTGCTCTGGGTGTTTGTGTATGTGAGTTTCTATGTTTGTAAAACGTACCCACGATACAGGAGAAATTCCTGGTGTGTGGCAATGTTAAAATAAATCTAAATAACAGAATTAAAAAGTAGATAACCCTAAATTTGCATAGGGTTACCATTCCTTTTTTTTTTTTTTTTTTTTTTACGTGGCAAAATCATCAAATGAGTCCTCCCACCCCGGGCAGGGCGGGAGGGACTGTCAGACTTGTACTGACTAAAATCCACGGTGTCCTTCGGTAGCCCTTTGTGTGCCGGAGTCGCGGTATACGTATGTCCCGCAACCCCGGCAGGGCTGTGGCCCTCTATAGGGGGGCCCCGTCACTATGCTGACGCTCCTTGAGGCGCGCGTGGGACACAACGCGCCGTCGACCCGGGCATGGTCCATGGTCGGGCAGCGAGTTGCCCTTTACTCGCCGCCCGCATGCCCACGCCTACGGTGGCCGGAGATCGTCCCGCGACATCCGTCGCCGTGGGCGTCTACCACTGCGTCTCGGGCGGAGGGAGGACGGTATCCTCTCCCTCAAGCGGCCCGCCTCCTCCTTCACGAGCATGACTGCTTCGCAGAAGGAGGCGACGGCCTCCCACTCCGTCTCGCCCCGCAGCATGGCCGCAACCAATGCCGGGCGCGAGAGGTCTCCGCCTATCGCCGCAGTGAGGACACGGCGGTGCTCCGCCCAAGCTGGGCAGTCCTGCACCGTATGCTCCACCGTGTCCTCCGGGCGATCCTCGCAGTGGTGACACCCGGGCGTTTCCTCCTTTTTTATCATGCACAGGTACCTCCCGAAGCTGCCATGTCCGGTGAGGACCTGTGTCATGCGGTAGGTGAGGACGCCGTGGGACCTATCCAGCCACTCCTCAAAGAGGGGTCTTACAGCCGCGATTGCGGCTAGCCCGTACCTCGGTTGCGACAGTCGTTCTCTCCAAACTGCCCTGAGATCGCGCCGGAGCTCTTCCCGCCGCGCCTCGACTTCTCGAGGCAGCGGGGGGGTTACCATTCCTGGGCATGCGGGCGGCGAGTAATTGGCGACTCGCTGTCCGACCATGGACCATGCTCAGGTCGACGGCGCGTTTTGTTCCACGCACGTCTCAAAGAGTGTCAGCATAATGACGGCGGCCACTTGAGGGCCAAAGCTTACCGGGGTCGCGGGACTTACATTATTACCGTGGCCCTAGAACGTAAAGGGCTATTGAAGGACACCGTGGATTTTAGTCAGTACGAGTCTGACAGTCCCACGATAAATCAAAAGGCTAAGCATTCACATCCATATAAGCTAAAAGCAACCAAGATCGATAGGTACTGACCACGAATGCATCCACTAAAGTCTTTCTTGGAGACACATAGTCCTGGATGCGGCATGAGGAAGCACTTGATCTGGTTGAAACTGGAGTTGATGTGCTCACGAACCTCTCGCAGTTCCGCCTTCTGGTTCGGGTTGGACTGGCGACACGGAAAATAAAAACTAAATAGGTATGTTAAAATAATAATTTAAGTACCTACATATTTTTATCAAATAATAATAATAATATTCCACAACTATCACACAATGCCATCTAGTCCCAAGCTAAGCAGAGCTTGTGTTATGGGTACTAGACAACTGATAAACATACTTATATATTTCTAAATACATACATATTATAGATAAATTACACCCAGACACAGAACAAATGATCGTGCTCATCACACAAACATTTGTCCTGGGTGGGAATCGAACCCACGACCTCCGGCATAGCAGTCAGGGTCACTAACCACTAGACCAACAGGCCAGTCAAATATAATCAATCAGTAATATTCATTAACTTTCTGAAAAACAACGTAACACTGATTTAGATTTCAGCTAGATATTTTTTTAAATACTTACCTGGGAGTTTTTGATGAAATCATCCCCTAGATGAGTCCATGTGAATGTTTTATTTTAGTACTGGTAACAGTTACCCGGTATGTACCTACGCTTTTTATTAGCGTGTTTTATAATCCACTGAATACCATTTTCAACTCTAAATAAATTCGACCTGCACGGTGGTGCACGGTGAACGGCCAGCGCTACTGGACCCACTATACCTTATTCTGCTGTATAAGAGGGGTAATTTAATGATGGGCACTGACTGTAATATTTTTATAATTACCTGAAGCCTTAGGTCGAGCAATGTGGCGCCGCCCTCGAAGCCGTATGCGTGTTCGTAGGGGTGCAACCAGTCCCGCACCAAGAACATTAGAGTCTGGAACGCCTTGCCCTCCTCGTCGCTCGCCAGCTTGCCGTACTCCGTGAACAGCTGCTCAACAACAGACGCTTATAGTTAGACAAACTTAACCTGTAACCTTCTGATTAAGTACAACAGACGCTTTAACCAAAAAAGCCATCGCAGTTAACTTCCAGACGCAGTCGTTAATGCATTTAAAATATTTAAGATCAAAACGCCTCGCTCTGCACCGCTTGCTAGTATTTCAACTGAAAATATTGACAGAATACACGCTGGGGTGTTTTCCCCAGCGTATATTCAAAAAAATTAACATGATTATCCCAAAACTGTACATAACAGTTGTGTAGCTTTTACGACTGATGAACAGAAGTGGTCTTAACATTGACGGTCATAAAATTTTCAACTGGAATTGGCAGGCCATAGGTTCTCAAGTGGCAACCACGAACGGACGAAGCAGCCTGGGAAGGTTCCCAACTAGTCGGACCGATGGCATCGTGTAAGTCGCGGGCACAACCCATATTATGCAAGTGGCGGATTGTCGTTCAGCGTGGTAGTATATACAACGTGTAACGTTAAATGGGCTGAGTTACCCCACGAGAGGGGTAACTCAGCCCATGTTACTGGACAATATTTGTTCTAAGACTTTTGGAAATTCGCAAAAAAAATTGGTTTTTCATACAAAATTAGAAAGTGATCGGGCCCATCAGTATGAATAGAACAAACATTGTTCAGTAACATGGGCAGCTACCCCACGAGAGGTTTTGCGTATTTAATGTTACCGTAAAACCGGCCAACATTGCCCGCTTTTTTTCTTATTTTTGAGATTACGAAAAAAATATTGATCAGAGCTCGTAATCAAGTACACCATGGTAACAATTACTATTATAGGCTTCAAATCACGAAATCTGGAGCTTCTAGCTTTAACAGAATCCGAGAAAAATGCAATTAAAGAGCCGGGCAAAATTATACGCACGACCGTCCAACATTGCCCACCCTTAATTTCTCTAAAACTATCAGCTCTAGAGCTTTGAAAATAAGATATGTTTTAGTAAATCATGCAAAGTTGCCATCCTTCGTGATCAATATATGAAAAACGTTATATTTTTAATTTTACTGAGGTGGGCAATGTTACACTACACACCAGCTGCTTTTTCATACAAACTGAAACGGTGGGCTAGGGTTGCCACACACTAATGTAATAAATAATAATCTGCTTTTAAATAAAATCTTTTATAAATAATAAATCAGTCAGGTATAATAGTTATAAATTGCACGTATTATTATACTTAAGGTTAATATTAAAGATTCTAAAACAAATCTTACACAGAAATCTTAAAAAATGGTATAACAAAGATTACAAGGAAAAATAGTCATTGCAAGGCATGCCAGGCAGACGTTTTAACGTAAAAATATAATATTTACTTTTAAAAAGAGTTTTAACATAGGAATTATAAAAACATTTTGGTTGATAAAACTGAGTTAACTCTTACTAGATATAATGGGTGCCATCCCTAACACTATTTTTGCTGTGGGCAATGTTGTCACTCCTATGTTCACGCAAGCTCGGGAATCATTGCCCACTGCATTATCTTGAAGATTTTACGTTTTATTGGTCTCAAACTAGCATAGAAATGAAGCGTGGTTCTTTTTATTACTGGAATATTGAAATAACTTACCTGAGAGATGTCGTACGCTGTCAGTGTGTAAAAACGTAAAACAAGATTTTGGCACCACCTCAGACTAGTACTACTTTAAACATGTCTCGCCGACAACTGAGTGAACTTAGCGAAGTAACTAATATTAAGTTTTGTCAGGAAAATAGTCTAGTTTACCCTAAAGATTAAATAATGTTGTCAGCTATTTAAATTTATTTACAATTCAAGATTTTAGTTATTTTTCGTGTTTGGGCAAAGATATCCGCCAAGGGCAATGTTGGCCGGTTTTACGGTACACGTTGTATATGTGAGAGACCTTTGATCTGCAATGGACGTCTTCCAGCTGATGATGATTATTGAAGGTCTAACCTGTAAGTGTTGCAGATCATCTTCCCTGATGTTGCCGGACAGGTTGTAGACCTGCACGGACGAGATGAGGGTCGACAGCGCGAAGATGGCGGAGTTCTGTCCGAGGGTGGTCTCTGAGTCGAAGGTACCTTGTGTGTCCATCAGCAGCACGGCCACCTGTAACCATATAACCAGGTAATTTTTTTTGCTGAGAACTGTGAAATAGCCAAAAACACACATAGTGTCTACTGCAAGGCGAAATACAGTGAGTGAAGAGTATGTGAACAAAAATAAAGATGATAATATGCAAATGTTGTATTATTTTTTTAAAGTATCTATGGCTAAGGATATGGGTAGACAATTTAGGTACAGAAAAAAATGTGACCGCCTACAAAAATAACCACAAAAAAGAGTAAAATAACCTACAAAATTTTCTTTCAGAAGTCGGTGACTTTTTTATTAATTTCATATTGTCTCTTTTGCCACCGACTTCCGAAAGAAAAGCTCCGAAAATAGGTAATTCAAGTAATCAACGAGACTAAGTGTGCCAACCCACCTTCTCTCCAGAGTCCATGGTGGTGATGATGGGTTCCGGCCACAGGTGGATGCCGGTGGTATCTCTCTCGCCGCCACCTCTCCAGTGGAAACCTTTCAATTGTGCGTCTTCTTTGCCCAGCCATTCGCCACTCAGTTGATTGGCACGCTAATAAATTAAACATTTAGTACAGCTTTAGATGACGATGTGTTGACATCGTTATCGCTACAATGATAGCCTTTGATATTTCGAGATAATGTGGCTTTCCAAAAGTGAGATATTTTTAAATCTATAATATACTTAGTAAGGTAGTTCCGAATCCTGCCGGGGTCATGGAACTGTCGTATCAGGTTACCCCGAACGAGACGAAAAGTAACCATTGATGGAACACTGGTCATGTTAGTCAGTATGAGTCTGGCCCGTCCCACCCTGGGATTAATTTGATGATTTTACCACGACAAAAAAAAAGGTAGTTCCGAAGGTTACCCCTACATCTTAACTTACAAACAAGGACTCATTAAAATTAGTCGTGGTTACACCAATATAACCACAAGGTAGAACCTATTCCCCATGGTCGCACCACGCTAGACCTCGTCTTCTGTCTATCCACTATCTACATAAAAATATATATAAAAATTAAAGCACAGAAGAAATGAATGCGGGCAATATGTGGTATTCAAAGTACGGACAGTTGTAAACCACATTTTCAAAAATGTAACATACTAACTCTTCCATGTCTGTATATATACGAAGTTGTTTGCTATGTCAAAGCAAAGGAGATGGTATCAAAATTCACCCAAAATCAAAGTGTGATCGATACGGTCAAACTGTATGCCGATAGATTCTCTAGAACTATCTTAATAATCGTACCAAGTTTCAACATCCTACTCTATGGGATATCGGAGTTATGGGCTGTCAAAGTGTGCAAAAAATATCCATCTTGTTCCTTGAGATTTCACGTTTGTGCTGCCAAAGTACTCATGCTGCCGATTATATTGCGTACCAACGACGCCTTAGATGTTATTAAAGGTATTACAAAAAAAAAACTGGCCAAGTGCGAGTCGGACTCGCCCATGAAGGGTTCCGTAGCAGCAAGTAACATAATATAAACGTTCTTGTAGTTGGTTGTAACTTTGAAAAGTAAATTGCGGATTACGGTTTATGACGTATTAAAAAAAAAACTAATTACTTGATCTTGTTCAAACCAATTTTCAATTGAAGTTTGCATGGCAATGTACATCATATATTTTTTTTAGTTTTATCATTCACTTATTTTAGAAGTTACAGGGGGGGGGACACATATTACCACTTTGGAAGTGTCTCTCACGCAAACTGTTCAGTTTAGAAAAAAATGATGTCAGTAACCTCAATATAATTTTTTAAGACCTATTCATAGATACCCCACACGTATGAGTCAGGCGAAAAAAAAAATTTTGAGTTTCAATTCTATGTATGGGGGCAACCCCCAAAATTAGTTTTATTTTTACTTTCGTATGAAAATCCTAATGGGGTTCACTCAATACATCTACCTACCAAGTTTCAACAGGATAGCTCTTATACTTTCGAAGAAAAAAGGCTGTGACATACGGACGGACAGACAGACATGACGAATCTTTAAGGGTTCCGGTTTTTGCCATTTGGCTACGGAACCCTAAAAAGTGCCAGCATTACATAACAGTAGTCGCAATTGATGTATAACATCTGATATCTCACCGCATGTCTTGGGTCATCCACCCAACGTTAAGAAACAAAACACTTTGGGAAATGTTACTTTACAGTGGTCACCCATCCAAAGACAGACCTCTGTGAATGTTACTTAACTTTGGCAACTCATCCTCAGATTGTTCTCAGCAAGTGTTGTTTTACTTGGGCCATCCATCAAAAGCCGTACTTTGGAAATAAAGAAAGACAGAAAGAAAGAAAAGTTTATTGTTAGTCACACACAGAACAGAACAACAACATTAAAACTAAACAAGTGCAGAAGACACGAGTGCTGCTGGCAGGCGTCCATATATGTATCAGTTTTGCAGCGGCATCTCTCTATAGGATCATTCATTGAATGGTTTTCTATTTTTTGTAATCGTGGTGAAATCATCAATTGATTCCGGGAATTCAGGGCAGACCGGGAGGGACTGTCAGACTCGTACTGACTAAAATCCACGGTGTCCTTCAATAGCCCTTTACGTTCCAGGGTCACGGTAAATTGATAAGTCCCGCGACGCCGGCAGGCTTTGGCCCTCTAGAGTCCCCCGTCATCATGCTGACACTCTTTGAGGCGCGGGTGGAACACAACGCGCCGTCGACCCGGGGTTACTGTAATGCTGGCACTTTTTTAACCGACTTCAAAAAAAAGTAGGTTTTCAGTTCGACCTGTATGTATGTTTGAATGTATGTATGTTTGTCCACGATTATCTCGCGTTTGGCTGAACGGTTTTTGATGCAGTTTTCAGGAAAGTGTTCATTACATTCTGGAGAAGGTTTAGTATAATAACACTTTGATTTTGCCCGCGTGGATCCGTTTTGCTTACTTGGATCGTAGATTTTAAGGGACGATTAAAAGAAGAAAGAAAGAAAAACATTTATTTGGCGCGAAGGGACCACGATGGACACACACATTCAAAATAAAAATAAACACAGAAAAAAAAAAGAGAAAACCTATATCTAACACAAGAAAAAGATAAAAGAATAATGTTTGTGTCTCACGGCTGCGCCAAAAAGGCCGATTGCATGTTTGTCCGCAATTATCTCGCGTTTGGCTGAACCGATTTTGATGCAGTTTTCAGAGAAGTGTTTGTTACATTCTGAGGAAGGTTTCAGTATATAACAATAATGGATATCTCGTGAAGTTGCTCACATAGATCCGTTTTGCTTAATAGGATTGTACGAGTAGATTTTCAAAGACGCCGATTTTGTGAAGATTTTTGTTGATTCATCATCAGCCTATTAATGTTCCCACTGCTGGGATACAGGCCTCCTCTCTGTGAGAGGGGGTGGGCCATAATCCACCACGCGGGCCCAGTGCGGATTGGTGGGTGTCACAAATGTCTTCGAATTTTTGGTTCTAGGACATGCCGGTTTCCTCACGATGTTTTCCTTCACCGTTTTGAGAGCAGTGGTGATGAAATAAATTACACAAAGTAATGCGCCTGCCGGGATTCGAACCTACGACCTACAACTCGTAAGTCGGGGCCGATACCACTGCTCTTATTATCTCAACTAAAAAGGGAAATAAAAAAAATTTTTGAAAAAAAGGGAACCGACTTCAAAACCAAACACAAAAAAAAAACTTTTTTTAAAAAAGGGAACCGACTTCAAAACTAAACACAAAAAAAACTATAAAATAACTTTTCTTTCGGAAGTCGGTGGCTTTGTTTTTTTTATTTCATTGACATTATTATGGCCACCGACTTCCGAAAGAAAAGTTATTTTATAGTTTTTTTGTGTTTAGTTTTGAAGTCGAACCGACTTCCTTTTTTAAAAAAAGTTTTTTATATTTCCCTTTTTAGTTGAGATAACCAACAAAAATCTTCATAAAATCGGCGTCTTTGAAAATCTACAATCCTACTAAGCAAAACGGATCTATGTGAGCAACTTCACGAGAAATCCATTATTGTTATAATACTAAAACCTTCCCCAGAATGTAACAAATACTTTTCTGAAAACTGTATCAAAATCGGTTCAGCCAAACGCGAGATAGTTGCGGACAAACATGCAATCGTCCCTTAAAATCTACGATCCAAGTAAGCAAATCGGATCCACGCGGGCAACGTCACGGGATATCTATTAGTGTTATATACTGAAACCTTTACCAGAATGTAATGAACACTTTCCCGAAAACTGCATCAAAATCCGTTCAGCCAAACGCGAGATAATTGCGGACAAACATGCAATCGTCCCTGAAAATCAACGATCCAAGTAAGCAAAACGGATCCACGCGGGCAACGTCACGGGATATCTATTAGTGTTATATACTAAAACCATCTCCAGAATGTAATGAACACTTTCCTGAAAACTGCATCAAAATCCGTTCAGCCAAACGCGAGATAATCGCGGACAAACATACATACATACAGGTCGAACTGAGAACCTACTTTTTTTTTGAAGTAGGTTAAAAAACTATCTTTCGGAAGTCGGTGGCCATATACATAATATATCAATGAAATAAAAAAAAAACAAAGCCACGGACTTCCGAAAGAAAAGATATTTTATAGTTTTTTTGTGTTTGGTTTTGAAGTCGGTTCCCTTTTTTTCAAAAAGTTTTTTTTTTTTTGGTTATTAACAACTATGCCGTCGTTGGTACGCAATATAATCGGCAGCATGACTATTTTGGCAACACAAACGTGAAATCTCAAGTAGCAAGTGGAACTTTTTCGGCAAACTTTGACAGCCCATAACTCCGATATGCCATGGATTAGGATATTGTAACTTGGTACGATTATTAAGATAGTTCTAGGGAATCCATCTGCATACAGTTTGACCGTATCGATCACACTTTGATTTTGGGTTTTTGGTCCATACATTGTGGACCATGTCCTTTACATTTATATAATCACCCAAAGAGCATGCGCCACAAAAACAAAATATGCAATATACAACACAAGACAGCTATTTTCAATAAAAATCTCTTAGGTATGGCACCCAAATTATACAATAAATTACCGAAACAAATTATATCAATTAATGGCATAGACTTATTTAAAAAATGTGTAAAGGACTTCTTAGCTTTAAAATGTTATTACTCCATTAACGAATACTTAAATGAATGATGCGAAGCCTTCTACATCCGATATACATATTTGAACGAGAAAAAAAATTGTATTCAATGACATGATATTTAAAATCCAATTGGAATTCAATCAAATTTTAATCTTAATTCTTAAAAATGTGCTATGACTTGTACTTATTGCAATCTTATATAAAATATTGTTTTTTTTTTTAGATTTATATTAATTTTGACTTATCTATTGTACACTTGACTTATAATCTAAATTGACCTGCATCAAAATTGATTATTGACATTAAAATAAGGTAGCTCGTAGCTCTGAAATATAAATTGTTGTATGTAGATACTCGTAATCCCGATTAAGTCATTTTGGATACATTAAGATTAGCTGTAACTGTAACAGGACTGACATTGATTTTTATTGCATTATATTAGAATTTTTAATTTATATTCTAAAACAATTTGCATACCCATGTGATGGTAAAATATGGAATGAACTTTACCTTATGTTAAACATCTATGTCTTTAAACCCACCCATGTTTGCAAAGAAATAAATGATTTGATTTGATTTGATTTGAAAAAACGGTTGTGCAGATGATACTTTGTAATGTTTAGTCTGGAAGTCAAAAGGCGGTGTTACGATCAGATAAGGCGCTCCTGCTCACTCTTAGTTTGTTAAAGGTTATATTGTTACAATACTCACAGGCGCGTACAAATATCTGAGGAAGAAGTCGAGGATGAAGGACTTGCCGCCGCGGTAGGCGCCGGCCACGCTGACCACGACGACGGGCAGGTCCCGCACGTCGGGCCGTAGCAGCAGGTTCCTCAGTGCGGCCTCATCCACCTCGTAGCGCCGCTCACCTGCGCCCAGCCGCACCACCTGCAGGCCCTCGGCCCCCTCACCTTCCGCCGTGTTGTCGCTCATCGCGCCAACTTCTGTAATGATTTTTATAGTTCGATAAACTTTTGGCTGTGCATTAGGTACCCGCTTGAAGTACGATCGTTTATTTATGCCACGGGATTGTCGTATCGGGAAAAAAAAACCAATGTGTACTTACTCTAGGTTACAAATAAGGTATTTTTATACCTCTGAAGAGTAAGTCGCACACGCACGAGCCACTCGCGACAGCCACAAATGCCGCCACGAGAAGTTCGAAGCGGCTTCAGAGGTAGCTGAATGCAGCGCGACAGCCGGTGGTCGACACTTGTGGTCGTTGGCTGCAACTTTTTTTAACCAATGCATTACTGAGGTAAGAGAGAGAGGGGTGCGGAATCGCGCGAGTTGCGTGTGGCAGCGTTTTGTGTCGGCGTTTAATTGCCGGGACGGGCCACAAGAAGCGAGCAGCGACAATATTGTAGCGTGTAGCGGCCACCGGCGTCAACCGCGTGCGGCGAGTCCATTTATGAAATATACAGATACATATTTATTTTCTATTCATCATTTACAATTGATTTCACTTAGCATTAACATATTATAAGCTGATACTGACTAGAAATAACAACATTTTCACTATATTTTTCGCTTATCTTCTACCTATCTATATCTATCTTCTATCTATTCTATTCTATCTTCTATCTATCTTCTATCTATCTTCTATCTATATCTATTATCTATCTTCTATCTATATCTATCTATATCTATCTTCTTCTATATCTTCTATACTTATAATAAATCTGTAGAGAGGTCAATTCTGTACATGAAATATATTTCCAAAATAACTATCAGGGGGTGATTAGGGATCGATACTGATGCCAAAAATGCAATTAATAAAATTATTGTATGTCTGTCTGTCTGTCTGTCTGTCTGTATAACCGTTATAGAAACAAAAACTACTCGACGGATTTTGACGAAACTTGGCACAATTATTTTTCATACTCCTGCGCTGGTTATAGTATACTTTTCATCACGCTACAATCAATAGGAGCTGAGCAGTGAAGGAAAATGTTAGGAAAACGGGAGAAGTTACTCCATACACGCTAATCTTCGGAACTACTGGACGGATTTGATTGTTTTTTTTTTTAATGTTTTATATTAAGTCTGGGCAACATATAGGCTATAATTTATCTTGGAAACTTGAACACCTGATGCAGAACTGCAATAGATCAGCTAAACTATAAGAGATACAAAAATAACGCCATAGCAAAAATTGTTCCGCGTGATGAGCATTTTCTGCTAGGAAAATAAATTTTAAGATATGGAACACTTGATGTGGAACTCCAAGAGCCCAGCTACACTATTACATAAACAGTAATGACGTCTTAGCAAGAGTTGTTCAGCCTGATGAGCACTTCCTGTTGTCGTATAAAAACTGAAGATCTGGAACACCTGTTGTGGAACTCCAAGAGCCCAGCTACACTATAACTTATATAGGAATGACTTCTTAGCAAGAGTTGTTCAGCCTAATGAGCACTCTCTGTTGACGTATGAAAATTGAGATCTGGAACAACTGATGTGGAATTCCAAGAGCCCAGCGACACTATAACATATATATGAATAACATCTTAGCAAGAATTGTTTAGTCTGATGGGCCATTTCCTGTTGACTTACAAAAATGAAAGATCTGGAACGTCTGGAATCGTCATGCGCGTCCCGTTGTTTTCCCGTCCCCAGGCTCTAAGAATTCGACATCAGACGTTTCAGATCTTCGATTTTGACGACCCCATTGTCGCTGGCATAAGCAACAGGATCCGCGTACGAAGTCGCTGGTGGTGTAGTTGTTTTTAAAAGTAATCGTAATTCTTACGCCAGTATCATTGAATTCCATATTACTCAATTGCATAATTGACAGTGTTTGTATACAGTATACGTTGAGCAGTCTGTTGTGATAGCTAATAAAATTACTATTGTTATTTTTTTTTTTTTTTTTTTTTGTAATCTAAGTTAAGACTACTGTTTGGTGACCAAATTTGAATATGATTCAATACAATAGATGGGTCCCATGTATTGTATCGTTGCGTTGTACTTAGGTTTACAAGGTTTCACTTTGTATACACCCTTAAAAAATCTTTTTATTTGTAAATCTGTCCCTAAGCTTGTATCTATGATAAGAGAGAGAGCTGAACGACACGTGTTAAGAGTAGAGTACGAAGCGCCTTGTGATAACATTTCTGTAAGAAAATTTAAAACTCTATGTATTGATAGCTCATAATATTTTCCCCGTTACAAAACGACCACCATTTTTTAAGTGCTGTTGAATATTGTTTAATGGTGTTTTGTGATAAGGATGCTACCATTATGTCTATTGTTTCATCCGGTGTTAGTTTTATCCGGAGTGCTTCCCGGATAATATGCAGGCTCCCAGGGAAAGCCTGTTGTGCAGGGGGTGTAGTGTTCTGAAAGGTGATGATAACAAATCTTTTGATGGTTTGAAATATAACACTTCTGAAACTGTCAATTCATTAATAAATGGATACCACGGTTTTGAGGTCCATAGAGGAAAAACTATAATACCTGTTGGCTTATCACATTTTTAGAAATTAATGAAAGTGGAGGAAACGCATAAAATAAGTTAAAAGCTGACCAATCTATGGTAAAAGCGTCAATATTTTCTGATGGGGGATCTCTATGCCAAGATATGTATGTATGACATTTTTTGTTTGCTCTTGTTGCGAACAGGTGTATATCTGGTTCTCCAAATGACTCTGTAATATTTAAGAAAGCTTTGTTGCTTAATTCCCATTCCGAGTCTATATTTTTAATTCTAGACTCTTAATCAGCTTCTTTGTTTTCTCTTGACTTAATAAATGAGGCAAATAACCATATTCTACGGACCTCACACCATTGCCATATGCGTATGGACAAAGCATTAAGCTTTTGGAATTGTATGCCCCCCCCCCCCTTCTGTTTATGTATGCTATTGCTGTGGTGTTATAAATTCTCAGTAATATCAGACAAGAGTGTAAATCTTTGCAAAAACCACTTGCAACTTTGCCATTACAGTACGCTCTCCAGCCTGATCCTGATGCATCAGAATATATTTCCAAATCAAATTTGTACTGTCTGATTAAATTTTTAGATAATTATTTTAATTTGACTATCCCACCATTTTAATTCATTTTTACATTCCTCATTAATATTGATAATTGCGTCAAAGTCATTGTTTGCTGAACACAGAGGCTGATATTTTTGTTGTTCAAGTGTTTTTGTGTACAAAAACCCCTTAAGATATGGCTGGAGAGCAGGCTACAAGGGTGCCAATAAGTTTTGCGAATTCTCTTATTGTACGTTGATCTGTCTGTATATATTTTTTAATTAGTAAGGCAATGGTCTCTTTTTTCTTAAAAGGTACCTACTGATAATGTCATGTCTTTCGTATTTACTTTAAGTCCTAAAAACTCAGCGATATTAGATCATGTTACTCTTTTCTTTATTTATAATAAAGCCAAGACATTCTAGTAAATTTAAGGTATTCTGACCGTTTTCTAGACATTCCTGGTAAGTATTACCAATACAATTATTATCGTCAAGATAAGACACTGATTTGTAACCTTTACTGCGTAGAAAATTCATTACTGAATGAAATGGCATGCATTTGAATTCATACATAGTATTCTGGAACCAGGGGTGCTATGACAGGAAACCTCCACGTGCGCCCGTGGACTGGAGTTCCCTCTCGGATACGTCCGGGGGGAAGACCAGTTTTTCGGGCCGGTGCACCCTGGGATGCGGGCAAAAACTCTTCCTTAGGCACTGTGTGCCTAAGGGGTCTCTTTGCCCGTATGCGAATAGCCTGTCGTGTGGACGCTCCAACGCGTGTCCCTCTGATTAGCAGAGGGCACAGCGGTGGAGCGGGCTTGCGGACGGTGAGTTATGGGTAGCTCGCCGTCCGACCAAGGACCAAGCCCGGGTCGGTGGCGCGTCGTGTTTCGCGCCAAATGCCTGCTGGGGTCGCGGGTTTTTTCTTAACCCAGGTTACCGTGGCCCCGGAACGTAAAGGGTATAGGAAGGAACACGGGTGGATTTTAGTCAGTAAGAGTCTGACAGTCCCTTCCGCCCCACCCAGGGCGGGAGAACTCATTTGATGATTTTACCACCTAAAAAAAAAAAAAAAAAAAAAGTATTCTGGAACCAAAACCTTATTTCTATCATTACCATAGGAATCAAAAAATAGGATTTTTTAAGTCAATAGTGCACAAGAAATTATTTTTTGAAATCAGATAGAGTTCTCATATCTTCAATTTTAAAATGTTCAGGTGAAATAAATTTATTTAAGTTTTTTAAATTCAAAATAAATCTAACTTCTCCATTTGGTTTTGGTACCGTAAATATCTTTTGTATTTTGTAAATATTGTTTTTTAACTGGTTTACATTTTATAATTACACCAAGTTGTAATAGTTTATTTTATTTCATTCAAAATTATAATATTTTCCGTTTCAGAAAAAAAAATCTAATTTTTTGGAATATTTTGCTGGTAAGGAGCCTCAGAAAAGGGGATATTATAGCCTTTGAGCCAAGATAAGACAACTTTGTCTTGTGTTATCTTTAACCAACAGGAATAAAAATACTTAAGTCTACCAGAAAAAGTATTTACCTCTAAGTTTGTCGTACAGACGGTTTGGCTGTAGGACGTTGTGGGGGTCTCTGCTTCTGTGAGTAGTGTAGACATGGGTAGTTCGCGAACGATTGAAGTAAATGAACTAGTTCATTTCCCAAAATGAACTTTTCATTCATTCACTGGCCATTCAAATGTGTCTTTAGTTCAGTGTTTCTTTTCGCTTAGTTACTCTATTCACCCTAATAAGTATGAACTTTATTGTAATAGGAATACCTATAGTCTTTACGGGAAACGGTAGGTCCATTTCCCGTAAAGACTATATTCGTATTAAAGTTTGAAGGAATATCGATATTCGTATAAAACTGAACTAGTGATTTATTGAAATGCATCATTTCTCTAAATCACTAGTTCAGTGAAGTAGTCCAATGAACTAGTCCAGTGAACTAATTCAGTGAACTAGTCCAGTGAACTAGTCCAATGAACTAGTTCAGTGAATCATCTCATTCAAGAACTCGTTCTGATTTGTTGGACTAAATGAAGTACTGAATGAATGAATGAACTACTTCATCAAGTGAAAAGATATACTTCATTCATTTTCTTTTTACTGACACATTTTGCGCATCTCTAGAGTAGTGTTGAGTCTGTTAGTGATATCTGCCCCCCCCCCCCCCCCTCCCTGTTAGAACTGAGTCGAACTCGTTCGAGGAGGGCCCCTGAAGTTTCCCTGTTTCTTGGGGTAATTTTGAGGTTGGTTTGGTCGGTTAGATGAGTTAGTATTTTTTCGGTTATGGCAGTTTTGCTTTAAAATAATGCCAGCTGATTTTTTGATCGTTGTGGCAGCTTTGACTTTATCATTAAATTTCTCTCCAAAAAGAAATTCATCTCGCTTCTGATTTTCGACTGACTTTCCGACATTTTTGTCGAGATTCGGGATTACAAGCTTTTTTCTGGTGACTGTATCTTGATGGTGAAGGTCCGTCAGTAAACGTGTGATGTCACTGATTGTTGAAATGACTGTTATTTTATCAACATCATCTTTAATGAGTTTGTCAGTAGCGGACAACAAGGACGCTATTGCAACTCCCAGTTGTTGTTGGCGCTCCTCGACTCGTTTATTTAGGGCCTTCATTGTATCATTTAGCAGGCCCTCCAGTTCTTTGTTCAGTTTTGGTGCATCGAGAAGCTTTGCGTTAGTTGGTATTTAAAATTTCTTAACAAGTTCATCTTTGGTATCTTGTTTCAGACCTTGGGTAATAATACCTTCAACCCTTTTTACCAATTCGATATGAATTTCTGGTCCATATGCTTTTTCTGTAAGTTATGTGTGACCAAGAGCCTTAATTATGGAATCATCTAAGATTTCCTTAGTGATATCTGAACCCTCAGTACATAAAACAGAAACAAACCAACATGTTTGTTTTATATACGAGTAAGATACACGGCTACCAGCTCTCTGTATCTTTGTACTATGCTATGCACTGTACTTTATTCCAAGTGTGTACTTATTATGTATATTTAAGTACAGATTCATACTGCCACACCGTGGCTATTTAGTAAAGAAAACTATTCGTTACCACAAAATCAAACATGATAAGTTGAGCTTACGTAATAAATCATTCTGGAATGTTTATTCTCCAAGCACTTCCAGTTACTTGAAGCGGCCAGCGAATAAAGAACAACGTTCTTATTGTAAGCACGGTGGTACTTCCCCGTGATGATCTCACTCCACCGGAGCGCCTGTAGTGATACGTACCACGTATCACGTAAACAACAGGAACGATCGTAATTAAGTTATTTTGAGCAGAAAAAACAACTTGCCTGTAAGCTCTGTGTCACATTCACCGACATCACTTTTCTCCTCGTAGGATGATATCGGTGTTGATGGCGCCGGCGTTGGTGATAAAACTACTAAGTTTTAGGGTGCCGGCGATGGTGTTCGATTGTCCTTGCACCTGTTTTTTCTTTTCTTCAATTTCACTTTCAATTTTCTTATCTTCCTTTCGTATCGCTCCTCTTTGCATTCGCACTTCCTTTTTGGCATTTTGAGCGTTGAAGCACTTCACATACAGTTATTCTAACGGGCACGTACGGCACGCCACGCACAACGCGAAAACAGTGAATGAGTTGCAGACGTAGAGTTGTGAGCAGGAGAGCCTTATTTTGATTTTGGAGGTTTTAACCTCTAAATATTCGCGGCATTCACACAATGCAAGATTGTGGAACTACATAGTGAAAATAGAAGATATCTCGGACTAAGCTTGAGTATAATACAGCTGGGAAACCATTTCATTTCATAATATAATATCACCTACTTCAAATTATGATATAATTGACGATTCAGTTGAATTGCTTCTCTCTTGTGAATAAGAAGCTTATCAAACAAAGAAACCACTCCGTAAATATACCAATTGAATTAACAAAGTGGAATAAACCAACTGAATACGTAATCATTTATATGATTGCAACATTTAGCGCAGTGGCTGAGCGATTGGACTGCGTGTCGCGGGTTCGATTCCCGCACGGAACAAATATTTAAGTTGCTTTATGTGAGTTTCTATGTTTGTAAACGGACCCACAACACAGGAAAAATTATTAGTGTGGGACAAAGTTTTTTTTATAAAATTTAAAGTTTTCACCCGTTTTCCCCCAGAAATATTACATAAAACTTATCCATTCACATTTTGAGCGCTAAGTTGAGTTTAACCCATAAGGATTATATACCCCAGCGATACCCTAAGCCAAGGCCCGTACCCCAAAGGGGGTGCCCTTAGCGTGTGGTCCGTAGTGTGTAAAGTTTTCACACCACTTGCTCGTAAATGTCAAATTATATGTCATGCAAACAAGGAATAAAGCAAGGCATTGCTGCCCCCCATTCGAGATTTTCAAAAATCGAATTCATTTCCTCGCAGTAGGTGTGAAAAGCAGAGTACGCTCCTCGGGAGTAAAGCTGCCTTGTCTTGGGCTAACTTGAATCCCTCGCTACACTAAGGATCCCTCGTTTCACTCGGGAATTAACACTTGAACCTCCTCACTGCGCTACGGAGGTTCACCCCAGAATCCTTAGTGTCGCTTCGGAATTCAATACGCCCGTGACGTAAGGCAATGCTTTACTCCCTTGTTGAGTAATCTACTATTGTTGCCCTGGCTGGAGGCCTTAAATTCTTAAGGCATCCACAGAAAAGTCCGATTGAGCAGTACACAACCTAATAGAGGTTGACCTGCGAGATGCCGTATACAAAAAAAAAAAAGAAACGGATTTTACCACCATTAAACATGTAAATGTACCATAAAAAGGATTATACCACCACTAGTAATGTATGTATCTGCCTAGCCTGTTCCCAACTATGTTGGGGTCGGCTTCCACTCGAACCGGATGCAGCTGAATATAAAACATATTTTACATGGAACGACTGCCTATCTGACTTCCACAACCCAGAGCAGAAACTAGGTGATAGGATACCTCTTAGTAAGACCGCTATCATAGATGGTCACCCATCCATAGACCAAACTCCACCAAAAAAAAGGTGCTAGAATAGTTAGGTATGTTTACGATCATTCAACAACATCATCAGCGGCCTATTGTTCGCACTTTTAAGCAGTCACTATACGTATACAGGACTCCTCTCACAGAGAGGTATTGGGCCATAATTAGTGACCGACCGAAATTTCGGTTTCGGCCAAAAAATCTAGTTTCGGCCTTAGTTTCGGTTTCGGCCAAAATATAGCCGAAACTTTCGGCCCCGCCGAAACTCATGTTTCCGTTAGTGACCGACCGAAATTTCGGTTTCGGTTTCGGTTTCGGCCGGTTTCGGCCAAAAAATCTAGTTTCGGCCTTAGTTTCGGTTTCGGCCAAAATATAGCCGAAACTTTCGGCCCCGCCGAAACTCAAGTGTTCGTGCATTTTTGTGCGTCGTTCGGTAAAATTCGTAGCTAACACGTGCTTGCTCGCCTGCCGGGGTCCGGCTCAGTTTGCCACCGTCCATTTAATCGTAAGTTAGGGTTATGTTTTTGAATTAACTGCCAAAAGTAAGTCTTGTATATTCATGTCATAATAAAATATGTTTGTTACGTACGTTACTGATTAAAAAACTTATCAATCGACAAGGCAGTGACTGCATTTGAAACATAATTAAGGTAACGGTTTCTTCTTTGAAATAATGATCTTTTTTTTCAACTCAGTAATTTCGTAATGTAATACTAAGTAATTTCGTTCGTATTGCTGAATATAGTGCGATTGTTTATCCAGTGAAACATTGAAAACAATGAATTTTTATAATTTCGAATAGATTATGGCTCAGTAGAAGTTAAACGACATAGAAAAATAGCAATTTCTTAAAAATCTGCTATTTCCGTAAGTTTGCCGTATTTCATTACTTCCCAGAATTTGATCCTTATTAGCAACATTATCGAATAGTTTAATAATACAGGCTGTGATTTTTTTTTTCAAAATCGGCGATCTATTCCTGGTCAGGATTATTGACTTTTTTTAATTCAATGATGCAGTTTTAGTTTTCGTCAAAATCGGTCTCGAGACTATTCAACGTTTTTCGATATTCCTCAAAGTTAAGGATATAGCCATCGACGCCCAGTTAAAAATTCACCCTGTATATTTGTCAATTTTTCTTATGTGTTAATAAATGTAAAAAAAACAGTAAATTAATTCAGAAAACAATCAAAATTTTAAATTTACAAAAAGTTTCGGTTTCGGTTTCGGTTTCGGCCGAAACTGAGAGCAAGGCCGAAAGTTCGGTTTCGGTTTCGGTTTCGGCTGAAAAATCAGTTTCGGTCGGACACTAGTTTCCGTGCATTTTCGGCGGGCCCTGGCTCAGTTCGCCATCGTCCATTTAATCGTGAGTTGAGGTTATGTTTTTGAGTTTACTGCAAAGAGTAAGACTTAATATATTCATGTCATAATAAAATATATTTGTAACGTACGTTAATGATTAAAAAACTTATCAATCGTCAAGGCAGTGACTGAATTCGAACCATAAGTTAACGGTTTCTTCTTTGAAATAATGCTATTTTTTTTTCAACTCGGTCATTTCGTATTGCTGAATATAGTGCGATTGTTGAGACTTCAAATCCAGTGAAAAATTTAAAACTATGAATTTTATAATTTCTAATAGATTATGGCTCAGTAGAAGTTAAATAACATGAGAAATAGCAATTTCTTAACAATTAGCTATTTCCATAAGTTTGCCGTATATCATTACCAACTTCCCAGAATTTGATCCTTATTAGCAACACTATCGAATGGTGTCATAATACAGGGTGTGTTTTTTTTTTCCAAAATCTGCGGTTTTGATTCCTGGCCAGGATTACTTATTGATTTTTCTCAAATCCAATGATTAATTTTAAGTTTTCGTCAAAATCGATCTCGAGACTCCATTCAACGTTTTTCGATATTCCTCATAGTTAAGCCATCCACGCCCAGTTGAAAATTCATCCTATATGTATAGACACTTTTTCTTATATGTTAATATTATATTATGTTAAAAAAACAGTAAATAATAGAAAACAATCGAAATTTTAAATGTTTTAAAAAGTTTCGGTTTCGGCCGAAACTGAGAGCAAGGCTGAAAGTTCGGTTTCGGTTTCGGTTTCGGCTGAAAAATCAGTTTCGGTCGGACACTAGCCATAATCTACCACGCGGGCCTAGTGCGGGTTGGTAGAAGTTACAGGTCTTCAAATTTTTGGTTATAGCACATTTGGTTATCTTACTCTGTTTTCCATAATCGCTTTGAGAGCAGTGGTGGTGAAATAAATTACACAAAGTAATGCGCCTTGCTGTGTTCGAACCCACGACCTACAACTCATAAGTCGGGGCTTTTTGTTTTTTTTTTTTTTTTTTTTTTTTTAGCGTGGTAAAATCATCAAATGAGTCCTCCTACCCCGGGCAGGGCAGGAGGGACTGTCAGACTTCTACTGACTAAAATCCACGGTGTCCTTCAGTAGCCTGTTATGTTCCGGGGTCACGGTAAGGAAATAATCCCGCGACCCCGTTAAGTCGGGGCTGGTACAACTGTGCCACCACTATTCCTTCCTCCTTAAGATTATTGACTTCAATTACCTAAATGATGATGATGCATGATGGCCAGTCCAAATGTGTTCCTATTTCACATTATTTTTTGAATAAAGGTTTAGGTTAGCTAATAATTACATCATCTTGTAGTCATTTAATATGATGCAATTCTCCACAGCATTTTTCATTACAACGAAGTTTCTTTTTATTGAGCAATATTTTGCTATACTTATTACATTACCTATTTTGTCGGCTTTTCTTGTTATTTACTATCCGTGTTGCGCCCGGGTCGACAGCGCGTTGTGTTCCACGCGCGCCTCAAAGAGTGTCAGCATAATGACGGGGCCAAAGCCTGTCGGGGTCGCGGGACTTATCTCATTACCGTGACCCCGGAACATAAAGGGCTATTGAAGGACACCGTGGATTTTAGTCAGTACAAGTCTGATAGTCCTTTAGAACTCATTTGATGATTTTACCACGTAAAAAAAAAGCTATCCGTGTTGCCCACAAAATTAACTATACCGGGTGTCCTTTTAAGTGTAATACGAAACAAATAGAATATACACAGGATCATGGCCAAACTTTTTAACCCTGTGTACAGTATGTCCGTGCATTTTTTACGGTAAGTACCAAAGTTATGACCACTTTTAGAACGCAATTTGAAGCATTACCTAGTTGCTTATCCGAACACGAAAAGTGGCCATAACTTTTGAACCGCAAAAATTGAACCAACAAAATCTTAAATCAGGATAAAAAATTAAGTTTGGAAATTACCACGCCCGCCCCTATTCAACTTTGTTGCCTACAGCAAATCAATATTGTTCTATAAAGCATACACCTGTTTAAACATTGGATTTATATAAAACTAGCTGTTCTTCCCCATGTTTTCATTATCACTGCTCAACTCCTATTGGTCTTGGCTTGATGTTTATGTCTTCCTCGATAAAGAGACTGTCCAACACAAAAACATTTTGTAATTCGTACCAGTAATACTGAGATAAGCGCGTTCAACAAAAAAAACTTTTCAGTGTATAATAATATCAATATAGATAAACACAATAAACAGATTTGAAAATAAACTCACCACACAGAGGTAATTAATACCGGAAATATAAATTCACTGTTTGTTACTCAAAAGTTGCACTTTTTAGTCCACGACCACTCCACTACCCTGATGAATAACAACTAAATTCTGAACATGAAGTTATGAAGACACAAACAGGCGGGGAACCACTGATTGACTCAGAACAACCTTTACAAAAAACGCGAATTTTATAGTCTCTGTTGGTAAAATAATACATCTCTGTTTCATTACAAACTAGTAATTTCCAACCTTATCGCCTGAAAAACAAAGACTTTATTTTGTTGGTAACAAATGATTCATATAGCGTTCTGCGTTGCGAACATCTGATGATATAAATATAGAACAAACAATGATAGCGGGCGTTTTGCACAAAGTAATGTTGCCAGAAAAATGTTTTGTTACTGTCTTGGTAAAATATTTTTTTATTTTATGTTGCACTAGCTTCTGCCAGCGACTTCGTACGCGGATCCTGTTGCTTATGCCAGCGACAATGGGGTCGTCAAAATCGATCTGAAACGTCTGATGTCGAATTATTAGAGCCTGGGGACGGGAAAACAACGGGACGCGCATGACGATTCCAGACGTTCCAGATCTTTCATTTTTGTAAGTCAACAGGAAATGCCCATCAGACTAAACAACTCTTGCTAAGACGTCATTCCTATATATGTTATAGTGTAGCTGGGCTCTTGGAGTTCCACATCAGGTGTTCCAGATCCTCAGTTTTTACACGACAACAGGGAGTGCTCATCAGGCTGAATAACTCTTGCTAAGACGTCATTACTGTATAATTATGTAATAGTGTAGCTGGGCTCTTGGAGTTCCACATCAGGTGTTCTATATCTTCAAATTTATTTTCTCAGCAGAAAATGCTCATCACGCGGAACAATTTTTGATATGGCGCTATTTTTGTATCTCTTATAGTTTAGCTGATCTATTGCAGTTCTGCATCAGGTGTTCAAGTTTCCAAAATAAATTATAGCCCATATGTTGCCCAGACTTAATAGCAATACAAAAAAAAAAAACCGATCAAATCCGTCCAGTAGTTCCGAAGATTAGCGTGTATGGATTAACTTCTCCCGTTTTCCTAACATTTCCCTTCACTGCTCTGCTCCTATTGATTGTAGCGTGATGAAAAGTATACTATAACCAGCGCAGGAGTATGAAAAATAATTGTACCAAGTTTCGTCAAAATCCGTCGAGTAGTTTTTGTTTCTATAACGGTTATACAGACAGACAGACAGACAGACAGACAGACAATAATTTTATTAATTGCATTTTTGGCATCAGTATCGATCCCTAATCACCCCCTGATATAGTCCGGTCAATTTAGACCAAAAAATGAGGGTGAAATTACATAAAGTCCCAGCAAGCTGAATTTCTGTGAAGTTGTTCAAAACATAATTATAAACAATGTCTAAAAGTTCCCCATCATTCCCCTGTAAGGAAAAAAAAATATTCAATGTCAAAGGTTAAAACCGGCCAAGTGCGTGTCGGGCCACGCACAGTGTAGGGTTCCGTAGTTACCTATCAAAATATCTATGCGAACTAATTAAACTGATTCGCTGAATTTAATTTTAAAAAGAAGAATTTTCAAAATCGGTCCAGGCGTCTTTGAGAAATCGGGGAAAATACATAAAAAAAAAAGATTAGGACGAATTGAGAACCTCCTCCTTTTTTCGAAGTTAGTTAAAAATAGTTGACAATAAAAACCTACCTATCCCCAAAACATACCCACGTATTATAGCTGTAAAAATAAAGTTGACAAAATTACATTTGCAGTTGAAGAACATGTTCTGCGATACATTTTGTTTAGGAAAATATGTTGTCCAAGTACGTTTTATAAGTTGGTCGACTATTACTCGTAAACTTGTAAAGCCTACTTAGTCTTGATAATTTTCCTTAAAACTTCATTATATATACTACTATTGTGAATTTTTTCACACCCCCAAACATAACCGTTTAGCTGGTAGAGGGGGGGGACACGCGAGTCGAGCAAAAATTAGCACTTTAAAGCTTAATTTTTCACAAACGAATCTTTTTATCAAAAAATTGTCAAAGAAAACTATCAATATTTTTTAAAGACCTATTTAATAATACCCCACACTAAGGGGTACGCGAGAAATAAAAAAAACATCCCCACTTTATGTGTACAGGAGGTACCCTAAAAAAAAATATTTTAAGAGATTTTATTTTACCACTTTTTCGGCGCAACAAATCCGTATATTTACACCAAATTACAGCTTTCTAGTACTGGGCGTCTCTGAGATAAGCTGCGGACAGACGGACGGACGGACGGACGGACGGACGGACGGACATGGCGAAACTATAAGGGTTCCTTGTTGACTACGGAACCCTAAAAAAATGAGTTTTTCGCGTTTTTCAGCAAAACGGTAAGTTTTATCATAAAACTACCTCAGACAAAAATTGTAGATCATAAAATTATCTATAAAAACTTTTTGAAAAAAAGGGAACCGACTTCAAAACCAAACACAAAAAAACGATAAAATAACTTTTCTTTCGGAAGTCGGTGGCTTTGTTTTTTTTTTTTTTTCATTGAGTTATGGCCACCGACTTCCGAAAGAAAAGTTATTTTATCGTTTTTTTGTGTTTGGTTTTGAAGTCGGTTCCCTTTTTTTCAAAAAGTTTTTTATTTTTCCCTTTTTAGTTGCGATATTCAACAAAAATCTTCATAAAATCGGCTTCTTTGAAAATCTACAATCCTATTAAGCAACAAAAACGGATCTATGCGAGCAACTTCACGAGATATCCATTGTTATATACTTTCCATTTGTTATATACTCAAACCTTCCCCAGAATGTAACAAACACTTTTCTGAAAACTGCATCAAAATCGGTTCAGCCAAACGCGAGATAATCGCGGACAAACATGCAATCGTCCCTGAAAATTTACGATCCAAGTAAGCAAAACGGATCCACGCGGGCAACGTCACGGGATATCTATTAGTGTTATATACTAAAACCTTCTCCAGAATGTAACAAACACTTTCATGAAAACTGCATCAAAATCGGTTCAGCTAAACGCTAGATAATCGTGGACAAACATGCAATCGTCCCTGAAAATCTACGATCCAAGTAAGCAAAACGGATCCACGCGGGCAATGTCACGGGATATCTATTAGTGTTATATACTAAAACCTTCTCCAGAATGTAGAGAACACTTTCCTGAAAACTGCATCAAAATCCGTTCAGCCAAACGCGAGATAATCGCGGACAAACATACATACATACATACATACATACATACATACATACATACATACAGGTCGAACTGAGAACCTACTTTTTTTTTTGAAGTCGGTTAAAAATGTGTCAATACTTTTTTTCTTACGAGCCACCGTTTCTGAGATATAACGATTCAAAAAGTTATGAAAGTTGTTATCGTCATAATATGCATGAGTACGCCACGTACATACATCTAGATGATGATGACGTATTGATTATTGAAACAGCAATAGAGCAATTCAATTCGACAAATATAACTATTGTTGTTGGTGAAGATGTTGACTTACTTGTATTACTCACTGCTCGAACGCCAACTGAAAAAACAATTTTTCTCTTAAAACCAGGAAAAGCTCAGCATCAATCAGTTATATATTCATCAAAAAGTTTACTTACTTTAGTAAAGTGTAAAGATCATGTACTATTTTTACACGCAATAACTGGCTGTGATACGACATCTGCATTTTACAGGAGGGGTAAAACAGCAGTTTTCAAAATGTTTGAAAAACAAGATTTAATTGAATGTGCTGAAGTTTTTAAAAAGAGTAATACAACTCAACAAGAAGTTATGACCAACGGCATCCGCTTTCTTCTTTCTATGTACGGAGCTCCTAAAAAAACTACCTGTTTAGATAAGCATCGATACGCATGTTTCGTTAAAAATACTAAAAATAAAAAACAAGTTCAATTAGCTTGTCTTCCTCCAACCTCAGTTGCTGCTCACCAACATCTTTTTCGAGTATATTACCAAGTTCAAGTCTGGCTTGGTTATCAGCTAGACCCTACAGACTGGGGTTGGAAGTTGGTCAACAATATATTAGAGCCAGTTCAAACTTTACTTCCACCTGCGCCGGAAAAACTGCTGAACACAATTTTTTGCAACTGCAAAAAGGGATGCAGTGCTAAATGTGGTTGCAAAGAAGTCGGACTGTTTTGTTCTTTGGCATGCACAAATTGTCAAGGCCGGTCGTGCTCTAATATTGAATTACAAACAATGGAGGATTCGTTCGACTCCGACGAAGTATCATGCGATACATCGCTGTTGAGGCAATTTACTTGCATCCAAAATGAAGATGAAGAAGAAGCAGAAGAAGAAGAACAAGAAGAAGATCAAGAAGAAGAACAAGAATTTGAAACTTACGAATAAGACGAATAAACTTCAACACTTTTTTTTTCATTTACATCGCTTTTATCTTTCCCAATCTTTGAAAATTTCCGTTATTTTGCAATAGTTTTACATTAAACAGGATCACACCCGTGGAGTAGGCCTACTGGGGAAACCACGTTAAAAAAAACGCGCTAAGTACACTACCTCATAGGTGGCGTGGAAACGTGTGCATATTATGACGATAACAAATTTTATAACTTTTTGAATCGTTATATCTCAGAAAAGGTGGCTCGTAAGAAAAAAAGTATTGATACATTTTTATAGATAATTTTATGATCTACAATTTTTGTCTGAGGTACTTTTATGATAAAACTTACCGTTTTGCTGAAAAACGCGAAAAACTCATTTTTTTTACCTTTGACATTGAATATTTTTTTTTCCTTACAGGGGAATGATGGGGAACTTTTAGACATTGTTTATAATTATGTTTTGAACAACTTCACAGAAATTCAGCTTGCTGGGACTTTATGTAACCTCGAATGTCTAAATTGACCGGACTAATAGTTATTTTGGAAATATATTTCATGTACAGAATTGACCTCTCTACAGATTTATTATAAGTATAGATACAGAAGAAGAAGATAGATAGATAGAAGATAGATAGATAAATATAGATAGATAGAAGATAGAAGATTACGGGAAAAATAAATATTTTTGAAAAAAAGGGACCGGCTTCAAAAACAAATACTAAAAAGCAGTGGCGTAGGGTAAAAAATTTTTGAAGGGGAACCCGGACCAAAACGTGAATTCTAGTAACTATAGCTTTGGTCTAATTTTTGCCTTTTTAGTTTAAATATTTTTTTGATCTGAGATTCAACCAAAATTCTTGAGACACCTAACTTCCAACACTAAAACAACCCCTTAGGGGTCGAATTAGGCAAAATACCTTCTTAAGTAGTATGTACGTCTTAAAAAGTACCCCCAAGCTAAATTTGATACTCCTAGTTCTTGTAGTAACAAAGTTTCATACAAACTACCAACTCCTAAAACAACCCCATAAGGGTCGAATTCGCAAATTCTCGTCTTAAGTAGCACTACATCATAATAAGAACCCTAATGCAACATTTTAAACTCCTAGTACTTGTAACAACAAAGTTTCATACAAACTATCAACCCCAAAAACAACCCTTTAGAAGTGAAATTTAACAAAGTCCCGTCTTATTGAGCACCTACGTCATTAAAAAAATCCCCATGCAAAATTTGAAACCTGTATCTATCAACATCAAAAACAACCCCTTGGGGTTCGAATTTCGAATCACCCCTTCATAGTGTGCATCTAAGTCCTAAAAACAACCCCCACGCAAAATTTGAGACTCCTAGCACTCGTAGTAACGAAGTTTCATACAAACTATTAACCCCAAAAACAACCCCTTAGGGGTCGAATTTTGCAAAACTCCGTCTTCGGTAGCGCGTATGTCCTTAAAAGAATCACCATGCAAAATTTTGGACCTCTATCTATCAACACCTAAAACAACCCCTTAGGGGTTGAATTCGAAACACCCCGTCTTAGGTAGTGTGTACTTCCTAAAAACAACCCCCATGCAAAATTTGAGACTCCTAGCGCTTGTAGTAACGAAAGTTTCATACAAACTATCAACACCAAAAACAACCCCTTAGGGATCGAATTTCGAAAAACCCGTTTCGTAAGTAGCACCTACTTCCTAAAAAGAACCCGCATGCAAAATTTAAAAGCCCTAGTACTTGTAGTAACAAAGTTTCATACAAACTTTCAACCCCAAAAACAACCCCTTAGGGACGTAATATCGCAAAATCCGTTCTTAGCGAGTACCTACGTCCTAAAAAGAACCCCTATGCAAAATTTTAAACCTCTAGCACTGGTAGTTTCTGAGATTTCGTGTCCTATGAGTGAGTTACCTTTTGCTTTTATATGTATAGATGATTACTTCAACTAATCACAACCTCAAAGAATTTTATGTTCACAAAACCTTTATACAAATCGCTTACAGACCTTAAACATCTCAAAAGGATTCGGATTTCCACCTGTCGATGTCGGCCAACATAACCTCCTTTTTTTTGAAGTCGGTAATAAAATAAAAGACTGTATAATTTCAAGTAACTTGCGTCTATTTACCTATTTTTTGCTAAGTTTGAAATAGCTTGCTTTGCATCACGTGACCGTCACGGAAGCATGAATGTAAGACCTCTTTTTAAGCAAAGAATCAAAACTGCTTAATATTTCTATCAAATGGTAGAATTTTAAATTCGTGTAAGGCAGCACAAGCGATATATTTAGGTATTTTATCGGGACTTCCCCTGTAATATCGTGACGTTGGTACACCAATGAGCAACGTCTTGAATGAGTGTCTATTGATAATAGTGAATAATGTACGAACGATTAACAAAAATATAAAACCGATCAAAACAACTGTTATGCAAATTAACCTTGTATCATATCAATAGACACTCATTCAAGACGTTGCTCATTGGTGTACCAACGTCACGATATTACAGGGGAAGTCCCGATAACATACCTAATTATATCGCTTGTTACACGAATTTAAAATTCTACCATTTGATAGAAATATTAAGCAGTTTTGATTCTTTGCTTATAAAGAGGTCTTACATTCATGCTTCCGTGACGGTCACGTGATGCAAAGCAAGCTATTTCAAACTTAGCAAAAAATAGGTAAATAGACGCAAGTTACTTGAAATTATACAGTCTTTTATTTTATTACCGACTTCAAAAAAAAGGAGGTTATGTTGGCCGACATCGACAGGTGGAAATCCGAATCCTTTTGAGATACCGAAAAACTCTGTTAAGAATCTTTAGTGTTTTTTGATGTTAACATATTTGGCATACCTACTTACTTTTTTTAGGACTTACATACTTTAAATTTTTTAAGTGTGATTTTCACACAATTTGTAGGATCGTTATTTTATTTGATTAAATTTCATGTAAGCATAATTTTTCTAGAGAAATATTAGAAAAATATCTGGGCAGCAGAAGTAGTTCAAATCTTATAAACTGTATAAAAACACTTCTGTAGGTTCTCAGTTAGAACTGTATGATTGTATGTTTCTCCGCGGTTATCTCGCGTTTGGCTGAACCGATTTTGATTCGGTTTTCAGAAAAGTGTTTGTTACATTCTGGAGAAGGTTTTTGACTGATATCTGCCTTCTCCAGAATGTCAATCTACCCCAATCTGTCAAACTTTACCAGTAGAACACTAACCTTCCATACTATTGCGATAAGGTTGAAAATCTATGAAAGGACTGTTTGAGGTAGGTTGATGTGTTGGCGTCTGTACATAACAATAATGGATATCCCGTGACGTTGACTGCATAATCCGTTTTTGCTTACTTGGATTGTAGATTTGCAAAATCGCCAAGTATACGTAGATTTTTGTTGAATATCTGAACTGAAAAAGGTAAAATAAAAAAATAAAATCTCTTTGACAAAAATGGGAACCGATTTCAAAAACAATCACAAAAAAGTGTAAAATAACCTTAAAAATAACTTGTCTTTCGGAAATCGATGGCTTTGTTTTTTGTTTCGTTGACTATTGCCACTGACTTCCGAATAAAAAAATATTTAACACTTTTTAGTATTTGTTTTTAAATTCGGTCCCTTTTTTTCAAAAATATTTTTTTTTCGTAATGCAACATAAATAAAAAAATATTTTACCAAGACAGTAACAAAACATTTTTCTGGCAACATTACTTAGTGCAAAACGCCCGCCGACTATCATTGTTTGTTCTATTTATATCATCAGATGTTCGCAACGCAGAACGCTAGAGTATGCTTTTTTTTTGAGCGTCATAAAATCGTCAAATTAGTCTTCTCACCCAGGGCTGGGCAAGAGGGACTGTCAGACTTGTATTGACTAAAATCCACGGCGTCCTTCAATAGCCCTTTACGTTCCGGGGTCACGGTAACTCGTAAGTCCTACGACCTCTTTGAGGCGCGCGTGGAACACAACGTTGACGTCGACCCGGGCATGGTCCATGATCGGACAGCGAGTCGCCCATTACTCGTCGTCCGAATGCCCACGCCTGTTGGCCAGAGATCATCCTGCGACGTCCGTCACCGTGGGCGTCTACCACGGCGGCTGTGGGTCGTGAGGTGGACGCTGTCCTCTTCCTCACGCGTCCCGCCTCCTCCTTCGCTGGCATGACTGTTTCGCAGAAGGAGGCGACGGGTTTCCACTCTATTTCACGTGAACCAATGCCGAGTGCGAGAGGTCGCCGCCTATCACCGTTGTGAGGACATGTGCGATGCTCTGCCCAAGCAGGGCAATTTTGCACCGTATGCTCTACCGTGTCCTCTGGACGATCCTTGTAGTGGTGACACCCACGCGTTTCTTCCTTCCCTGTACCTCCCAAAACTTCCGTGTCCAGTGAGGACCGGCGTCAGGTGGTTGGTCAGGACGCCGTGACACCTTCCAGCCATTCCTCAAAGTGTGGCAAAATCATCAAATGAGTCCTCCCGCACAGGGCGGGACAGGAGGGACTGTCAGACTTGTACTGACTAAAATCCACGGTGTTCCTTCAATAGCCCTTTATGTACCAGGGTCACGGTTACCGAGTGAGACAGTCCCGCGACCCCGGCAGGCTCTGGCCTTCTTAGGCCCCGGGCTCGAGATTGCTGACATCTCTTTGAGGCGCGCGTGGAACACAACGCGCCGTCGACCCGGGCATGGTCCATGATCGGACGGCGAGTCACCCATTACTCGCCCCCTGCATGCCCGCGCCTATGGTGGCCGGAGATCGTCTTGCGACGTCCGTTGCCGTGGGCTTCTCCCGCGGCGGCGGTTGCGTCGTGAGGTGGACGCTGTCCTCTCCCTCACGCGTTCCGCCTCCTCCTTTGCTAGCATTACTGCTTCGCAGAAGGAGGCGACCGCTTCCCATTCCGTCTCGCTCCGCAGCATGGCCTCGACCAGTGCCTATTGCCGCTGTGAGGACACGGCGGTGCTCTGCCCAAGCGGGGCAGTCCTGCACCGTATGTTCTACCGGACACGATAGAACATACGGTGCGTCCGGTCCGGGCAATCCTCGCAGTGGTGACACCCAGGCGTTTCTTCCTTCCTCATTCGATACAGGATCCATACCGCCCCCTGAGATGGCGCCGGAGCTCTTCCCGCCGCGCCTCGACTTGTCTATGCAGCGGGGATTGGCCAGTGCTTCTTTATAAATACATGCCGTCGGACGGCAAGCTACCCATTACTCCCCGTCCGTAAGCAGCTGGAATATGACCCACTATTTCCGACGCCCTGGGCGTCTTCAGCGGTGGCTCGGGTGAGAGGTAGAGGGTGCACTTTCCCTCACGCGCAATTATGATAATATATGCTCAGTATATTGCCCAGGCAGTAATAATTATGTTGTGACATTATTTTGAAACTACGATATCTCCTAAGATATTCATTGAAATCAAACGATGTCAAGGGCAATTTTGTTCAAAATTAAATGCTTGTGATGATTAACGTATTTATTTTGATAAGGATTCATATCATATTAATGAAAATACCTTCGCAAATAATGCATTACTTTAAAACAAATTTGATTTCCATAAAAAAGGTTTTTTTGACTTAATCTTAAAAGATAGATATATGCTCTAGCGGAGTTTATTTTAGAACTTTTTAAGAGGAATAATTCCGTAGTAGGTACATAATTTTTGCGTATCTTTAACCGTTTACGCAGCGCACGCAACGAAAGCTCTCGAAAAGGAATACATTTTCCCGATTTTGAAACATTTCTCATTGCTGCTCCGCTCCCTTTGGTGATAGCGTGATGTTATATAGCCTATAGCCTTCCTCGATAAATGGACTATCCAACACAAAAAGAATTTTTCAATTCCAACCAGTCGTCCCTGAGATTAGCGCGTTCAAACAAACAAACAAACTCTTCAGCTTTATAATATTATATTATAGTATATAGATTTGTTACCAACAAAATAAAGTCTTTGTTTTTCAGGCGATAAGGCTGGAAATTACTAGTTTGTAATGAAACAGAGATGTATTATTTTACCAACAGAGACTATAAAATTCGCGTTTTTTGCAAAGGATTTGTTCTGAGTCAATCAGTGCGTCGGCTCAGAGGTAAACTCGCCAAACTGACATTTTGGTGATTTTGACTTTAATAAAGAATTGCCATTGATGGGGACCTTACTGAGGACCTTGTGAATTTAAACCAGTGGACTGTAAACTAGTTATTTATTGGCAATTTACAAAGAATAATCAATCCCGGACAAACAGTACAAGTAGAATGAATGCGTGTGAGCTCGGTGCCGGTCGAATGTGGAGTGCCCCGGTGGGCCGTTGACCTTAGATATATGCGCCCGCGCAGCCATCGCTCGCGTCACCCGATGAATGGCGACAACGCCCGAACAGCCATGGTTACTATTAATTCTTCATTGTGATAAAATATCATATCTCTAGCAATTGTATTTTTGAAGATAATGCCATTATTCCTTTTTCATAACTGCACAAAATTGTATTAGTACAATAGTAAACTTTTCTATGTGGTACATTGAATACTTTACCATTATTCAAAAGGGTAGTGGAAAGTTAAATCTTTCAAAGGTAAATTAGCCAAACTGGA
This sequence comes from Agrotis clavis, assembly GCA_954870645.1. NCBI lineage: Eukaryota > Metazoa > Arthropoda > Insecta > Lepidoptera > Noctuidae > Agrotis > Agrotis clavis. The sequence continues at coordinate 5,612,406 of OX940918.1, read as the reverse complement.
AGATTGAATACATATTTTTGATTGATTGATTGGTGCATAAAACAGTCGGAATACTTAAACTCACATTATTCTATTAGCTTAGGTGGTACATTGAATACATCACTTTTGTAAAAAAGGCTATCGAGACACTAAATATCAGTGTTATATTATTTTTAGTGACAGATTGAAAACTTTACTTTGGTGTGTTTATGCAATCAAAACAAATATAGAATAGTTAATAGCAGTTCTTATTTCGCAGATTTATTAATTTACATCACTTTTTAAATAGTAATAAATGAGTATGAAGTTGCGGTCTATCTATTTAGTTTAAAGAACAATTCCCATAACAATATACAAAAAAACAACCCTTGTAGCATCTTAAAATCTATGTTAATCGAAGAGCCATAACCATTTCTTATCATTTTATTGTTCTACGGCGAAATTGAAATGTGCATCCGAAAAAAGTTATATTATATCGACATGAAAGAACCGGAATCAGTCACAATACTATGTTCCCAATCACGATGGTTTTCTTCTTTAATTATTACCAAGGAATGATTTTGTTTGTTCGTGGCTAATTTAGAAGCTCGTGGCTAAATAATTACAGCTGCACCATACAGGCTGATAATTCGGGCTAAGCCGCGCTTGCCGAGGTCAGTCTGTGGATGGGTAACAATCTGTCATAGTAGTTTCCTCCGTGCCTCGGAAAGCACGTAAAGCTGTTACTCCGGTCATTATTTGTAGATCTTTGATAGTCTTTACAGTCAGAAGCTCTAAAATCTGACCACCAGTCTAACCATGGGGTATCGTATTACCCAGTTGCTGGGTTGTGGAGGTCCAATAGGCAGTCGCTCTATGTTAAGTATATGAATACCTATAGTTTTGAGAAGGCTAGGAATGATGATTTCGTTCGGAGTTTTCAAACAACTCTTTGGAACTATGGTGACTCCCGCACGGAAACAACTAACGGAGAGTAAAAAGTTCAAACAAGAATTCTAATGAATATCGTTATTGTGAAGTAATGATTGACCTTTTTTAAGAGTATTCAAATAAAAATCAATAAATACAAATAAAATCGTTTACTTTTCATCACAACAAATACATTTTTCGGTTGTGACATCAAGCTTTCCTGTCCCTCACGGCGGCGCCTGCCTCTTCCTTCGCTAACACGCCTATCGCCTTCGTGAGGACACGGTGGTGTTCTGCCCAAGTGGGGTAGACCTGCACCGTATGCTCCACTGTATCCTCCGGGCGAACCTCGTAGTGATGACATCCAGTCGTTTGTTCCTTCCGAATCAGAGACAGGAACCTCTCGAAACTCCCGTATCCGGTGAGGATCTGCGTCAAGCTTAAGGTAAGGCCAACGCCCATGGCGCCTCTGCAGCCACTCCTCATCCCTCTGGGTCTTACCACCGCTATGCCCGGAGTGGCGAGGGTATGCCTGAGCCAGCGATTTGTACTAAAACGCGAAGGTTCGTAGCGGGCGGCCGACGCGATTAGGGGTTTGAGGTGCCTAACAACAAAATTCAAGGAAACGCTTGGAAAGGAGAAAGCCGTTTCATGATTTGTGAGGAATTTAAGGTCTCCTGACTTTCTGGATGAATCAGTTTGTGGCCGTTGGTGGCTGCGCGCATGTCGTCAGTTTCGTTTGGTACTGTGGGGTTGGAAGGCATTTTGAGAATTTCGTTTGGCCAGCCAGTGCCTGACTGAAAACACAGAATAATGTAGGTGTTGTAATAAGGAATAAACGGTTTTATTTTTAATTAGAAATATATTTTTATTTGAAAACTCCTAAAGATTATGGTAACTTCTCAATAACGATATTCAACAGAATTCTTCATTGAACTTTTTAATGCCCCGTGAGTTGTTCTCGTGCGGAAGTAACAATTTTGTTTCAAAAAGTTGTTTAAAAACTCCTCATGTTATTACAGTTTGGCTAGTTGACTATCAAAAAATGTATGACGTGTTGTATGCTCCACTGCAGTCAATTTAGTTATCTACCAGTTTGGCTACTTGAACACATCTAAATTATATTTCTTGTCTCATTCTAAACATGGTAAACATGCCAATCTGCTTTAATTTCTTAAATAATGTATAATTTGTAATTCTAACAATACGTATATCTACTTAAAGTAGGTACATTACTTTTGACTACTTTTACAAGCATGAAAAGATACCTATAAAACCTGATTTACAGGACCAATTCTTGTGTTCATTTCGCTCTCCTCAAAAGTTTGACTTTTGCAGATTGGCAAGTTTACTAGTGGACCGACGAGTGGTTCCCCGCCTGTTTGTACAATACGGCCGTCGTATCTTGGCGAGTCTGAACATAGGCTCTGCGAACTTTAGCGCATGTACAATCGTGAAGAAAACTGTTATTGTCATTTTATTATACTGGTTTATTGTACTGGGTAGTGCCAACTGACACTTGCAAATAACACACAAAACGATCTTAAAAACTAAACAAACACCTTAACAATACTAATAGAACTTAATAACAGTAAAAACAATCTTAAACACTATCACAGAAAATTTAAAAATACCAATAAAACTTAACAGTAACAACGAAAACTTTTGTAATCGACTGCGCTCAAGACAGAGATAGCGACACCAACACGACACCGACGCTAACGTGTGACCGAGACAATATCGTGTTCCGAGCATTGCCGAATACGCACGAAGCTTTACGAAGTAATCAAAAAGGGATGTCCAATACGCGTGTTCTGAGGGTGTTATTTTATCGATTTTCTTCAAATCGATCGAAATTAAGTTTCAATAATATATTTATTTTCAATTATATAAAGAGGTATTAAATTTCTCAAACAGTTGTTTCTCAAGTAGTCATGAATAGATAACTGATATATAAGTTAATCATGACTTTCAACTAAGAAAATACTTTTTTTTTTTAGTTTATTTTTATACTAAAGTCGAAATCTCATTCATTTGTAAATCTTGTTTCGTTTCATATATTACATAAACAAAAATCAATAAATTCTAAGTGAAACTTATGGATTACGATATTTGATCGATAAAGGGTCGATTGTATTAACATAAGGTCAATCTCTAGCCTAGACCACCGCTCCCGCACGTCGCCATTTGGTTCCTAAAAAAGGTTATTGCGCAGCCTTCTGCGCGAAGTTCGGACTCGCCAAGTTACGTCGGCCGTATTGTATCTTAGTAACTTCATGTTCAGAATTTAGTTGTTATTCATCCTCATAGTGGAGTAGTCGTGGACTAAAAAGTGCATCTTTTGAGTAATAAACAGTGAATTAATATTTTCCGTATTAATTACCTCTGTGTGGTGAGTTTATTTTCAAATCTGTTTACTTATCTATACTGATATCATTAGGTACGCTAAATTCGTGGGCAGCACAAGCGATATATTTAGGTATGTTATCGGGACTTGCCCTGTAATATCGTGACCTTGGTACACCAATGAGCAACGTCTAAGTGAATGAGTGTCTATTGATATGATACAAGGTTAATTTGCATACAAATATCTGTTTTATAATTATTTTTGTTAATCGTTCGTACATATTTCGAATATAAAACTAGCATAATCTACGACTCTCTTTTACTTAGCCCTAGAGTAGGTACTAATATAAATTTATTACTGCTTAATACTAATTATCGCCTGGGAGGCTACTTTATAAATAAAGCAAAATTTTAGTACTAAACTTTTATTAAAATGTAACAAAATTTATAACAAATAACAGGCATACCTCTGCCTTTATGAAATGCAAAAAAATATATATCTGAGAAACTCTTATTTGTCTTAAAATCAGCCTTACACATAATACTTAACTTTCTAACACAGCCTTAAGGGATATTATATTTAAAAAAAAAATGTTGACATTGGACCACTGTTTTGGTATAAAAACTACAATATAATATATAAAGTATGAAAAACATAACAAAAAACTAGTCTAATCATCACATAGCTTACTGCAGACTAAGTCGAACTCAGACTTATACTCAGACAAGTAGGTGATGTTTGTGGATTTGGTAAAGTGCTTCCGGATGATGACGGTATTGGGGAGCTTCGGACTTGAGGATCAGGGTCATCTAGCACAATATTTTGTAACTCATTTTCGAGTCGGTATGGAACAAAAGTGGGATCAACCACACTGTCATCAGAATCGTAATCCGCGACTTCTAAATTATCCTCGGTCTCACTATCAGAGGTGTCATCTTCCAAGCAATTTGCTATCTGCTGCTCGTTGAGATCCATCTATGAAATAAAACATGTATTTTATATCTTATATTAGTGAGTAAACAAAGAAAAAACTCAAAAACGTAAATTAAGTCAATAGTAAAAACCCTACCTTTAATACTAATGATCGCCTCTCAGGCGATCACGTAGGCAATATCTCGGGAACGCTGTATCCCCGCCGAGCGCGCAAGCTCTCCCCGCCGCGCGCCGCGTCGCGGTGGCGAAACCAGAAAAAACCGACCGCGGGCGGCCTCTCAGGCGATGATTAGTAATCTCGGGTTAAAAGAACTGTTTTTGCTTGGGTTACTAAGGCTCTTAGAACAAAGGATTTTATTTAGAAAAAAAGTGGTATTTCCAGAGGGTTTGACGCAGATTGTGCACTTCGCAAATTGTGCACTTGACGCAAAATGTGCACTTCGCAAATTGTGCAATTCGACAATTGTGAACTTCTCAAAATAGTAATTCGCAAACTGTGCATTTCGCAAATTGTGCACTTCTCAAATTGAGCACTCCTCAAAATGAATCTGAAAATTATCATAATGGTTCAAAATAAAAAAACGTTCACGCATTATTTTTTAATTATTTTCCAAAAGTTTAGTACCATATCAGTAGTTTCATGTATTTAATCCCTTTCAGGAAATGTTTTGAATATTTTTTTAATACATGTCAGTCATACACATACGAGTACTATGTCGAGCACTACAGCCATTTAATATTACATTTTTTTAAATAAATATTAACTTTTAACTAATTGCTTTTATAACGCTTTTACAAAAAATTGTTCTCTGTACAAAAATAGAAATTAAAAACGTCTATTATTTCGCGAGTAGGTAAGTACTCAATTTAGTCAAAAGTAGGAAATAAAATAATATACTTAGGTATATTTAATGCCATATTTATTTATGGCTTTCTTGAAAACAGAGAGTGAAATTTTGTATTCATATTTTTATTATAATTAATTAATCGAAATATTAATACAGTATAAAAATAAATGAAGCATTAAATCGCACCCTTCCTGTAAGAAAGCGGTAAGTGAATTCGGCCAACTTTTCAGGAGCTAAAAAAATTGTGTTCAACATTGTAAAAAAAATCCCACGAAAACCTTGTAAATAACAAAAGATGGCATTTTGCAGCGGCGAAATGATAGAGTTTCCGATTTTTCATTGTGTTATGTATACTGTGAGATATGGTTGAATTATACGGTTACATATATAATCCCCGAAACTGTTACAAAAGAAGCCGGTGTAAAAATGGATATTGCTTTGTTGTCATCTTTGGTGTACCCAATGGCTGCGTTAAGTGTAGTTATTCCATTATTCATGCTCCAATTTTAGGCGAGTCCGAAAGTGTAAGTATCACTTACGTAGTTTTTACACGAAGAATTCATTTAAGTAAACATAAATACATACTTTTTGCATGCGAAAGTATCTACGTTATACTGGAGCTTCTGAATAAACTTGTTTTTTATTAGAAAAAATATTCAATTATTGAAGTATAACATCGTAAACTTCTTTTTTACTGTTCACAGATTGTCATGTATAAAAATTGTATTTCAATACTATATAGATTTAAAATAGTTAAAAACAAAATAAGCTGCTTCGTTTTATTCATATTAATCGATTTAGATTATGTTTTTAGGTGTGCGAAGAAAAAACGTGCTGTTGAAGCCTATGGTATTTAAAATGAAGTGCCTAAAAGCTAAATAAACGGAAATCTTCTATCAATTACTAAAACACAGAAAAAATACCTTTGTTATTGTTGAAACATTTTAACTCTAATCTGTTAACGAACTTTAATGAAGTAACAGTATTTGTTCACTTCCATCACTAGCTTATGCCCCCTAACCTAACAGCATTCAGGCCCATCCGAAGGAAAAATAAGTAAAGCCGGGTATTTTATTCTTAAGAAGTTTTATTCTAAATCGACACCAGGTTTCCGCAGCGTAGGTGAGTATTGGTAAAACTAAGGCTTTATAAACGCATATTTTCGTGTGCAGTTTCAGGTCATGAGAGGTCCACACACGCTTGAGAAGCTTTCCAAAGGCAGCGGCTGCTTTAGCAATCCGTTCTAGAATTTCAGACGCCAGTCGATTGTCGTTGGAGACTTGACTTCCGAGATATTTAAAATGCGGTACTTCTTCCAATGTAACAGAATTCAACATAACGGTTGAGCTGACATCAACGCGTCCCCTTGGTGGTTGTTTTACAACTTGGGTTTTCTTTACGCGTATTACAAGACAAATCTAGAACAGCAGGCCTGAAGGTTATTAAGATAGTCTTGGATAGTTTCCACACGGTCAACTGACAGGCATACATCATCAGCATAGATAGAGAGATGGAATATACTTTATTGTACACCAAAATTCTTACACAACTATTATAAACATTACTAATTTCTCAGGAAATCTAGCCTTTTTCAACACTACCCAAAGTGGAGCGCGCGGCACGCGTCGAAGGCCTTTTCTAGGTAAACGAAACTCATGTACAGAGGACAGTTTTGTTCAAGGCTTTTCTCTTGAATTTGTTTCACTATGAAAATGCCGTCAACATTTCCTCTGCTGGGTCTAAAACCGCACTGCGTCTCTGGAAGTATCTGTTCCACAAGGTTTGATATGCGGCTATCGGCAATATGAGCTTCCCAGTAGAAGACAGAAGATAGATGCCTCTGTAAGAATCACGGTCCAATCATTCACCATTACCCTTATAAATTTTGCAAATGGAGGCATTCTTCCAGTCTTGGGGTACCATTTCGGCTTCCTATACCTTGAGCACTAAGTTGAAAAGCCTACTTTGTATTTGTGGACCAGCATATTTGTAAACCTCTGATGGTAGACAGTCGGCTCCTGGTGTTTTACTGTTCTTCAATCTTTTGACCGCTGACATGAATTCACGAAAGCTTGGATCAGCTAAGTCCTCCTTGATGGGACCGCATTCAATATTTCCAATGTATGGTAAATCAGTTGTCTGAAAGCAGAGATTATGAGCGTCATTGAAATGTTCAGCCCATCTATCTAGGATTTGCTTATGATCTGTCAGTTTACAGTCCCTGTCACGAGTGCCTTTTTCTCAATTTGGGTCCGAAATTTTTTTCTGATCTTAATTTTAATTTTAATGATTTTCGTCTATCGGTGTTTGATAGAGATTTCAGTTCTAGTCTGTGGTGTAGCTTTCAAGAAATGCTCTGATTTCTTTGTCTATGTAAGTCATGGAACTACTTCTGGTTTTTCTTCAGTGGTTTTGGTATAGTACATGACACGCTATCATGAAGATGTTTGGCATATAAACGCCTTGGCACCGAAACAACACAAACATTCACTGGTTTCTTATGCGCTGCGCGTCGAGGAGCTTTTATTTACAGACGTATCTTTGATCGATTATGTGATGGTCTGACCAGCACTCCACACCCCACATAGGTCTTGTTATCAAGACGTGGTTCAGGTCTTTTTTAACATACAATAATTTAATTAATAAGGTGCCATTGCTTGGATCTAGGGTGCATCCACGAGGTCTTATATTTTTCAGCTAGGCGAAAAATAATTCAGGCACAGGTCAAACTCCAAGCCATTAGCATTGCAGTTCCCAACTCCATGCCGACCAAGGACACCACACCATGCTTCGCAATCAGCCAACACGTGTATTAAAGTCACCCAGTAGGCCAATTTTGCCTTGAGGTGGAATTCCCGTAAGCAGGGCAGGTTCCGATAGAATTTTGCTTTATTATCATCATTAGCTATTAAGGTTGGTACGTAGATACTGATGAGGTGCAATGGATATATTAAGTATCATTAACTGGCAAGCGCAAGGTCATTATGCGATCATTAATTCCTTTCGGAAGTTGTGTTAAGAGTGCCGCAATTTTGTTACGTACTGTGAAGCCAATTTCCGCTAGCTGCTTGCTCTTCTGCTGGTTTTCCAATCCAATAATACGTACCCATCTGTTCGCAAAGATTTCCGCTAGGTACCACTAAGATGGGTCACTTGTAGCCGCGATATCCATGTTGTATCCTGAGAGTGCCCTTGCCACGATGGCAGTCTTTCTCTCGAGACAAAGGTTAGAGTCATCATCCAAGAGTGTTCGTACATTCCATGCTCCTATTATAAAGTTTTTCGAGGTATTCTTATTATGTCTCTTGCGAGCGTAAAGAAGTAAGTGCAGCTACGCGTCAGATGTTTATGACATCTCCTTGGTGAAACTACGTAACGATATAAAACGCAAATCAGTCCCGCAACCAGTTTCGTGCAATAAGTAAGTAAGTGGACTTGCAAGACACGCCTTCGTAATAGTATCCAAGAACAAATGCCTATGTTTATTTACTTTTATAAAGTTATTTTAAATCTTCGTGTTAGTTATGGGTATGTGTGTTTATGGCTTTATACCCAGGGAAAGTTTTAAAATAAATAAATGTAAGTATGTATAGGTACATCTTTATAAGAATGGAAAACTGTTTTATTTTTTGTCGCAAAAATACACATTTTTTGTGACAGTACCTTATTTTTGGCGCTAGCTTCATGAAAATTTGTGAGAAGGTGTATTAGAGTACGGTCGATTTTTTGCATTAATAAAAAAAATTGACGCAAGTCGAGTTACGCGTTTTTTCCAGGGGGGGTGCGAAATATACAACGTGTAACGTTAATAGCGCAAAACGTCTAGTTGGGTAACTCAGCCCATGTTAGGTACTGAACAATGTTTGTTCCAAGACTTTTAAAAATTAGCAAAAAAAAATATCTTTTTATACAAAATGAGAAATCGATCGGGCCCATGAGTATGAAAAATCATTTTTTTTTGCGAATTTCCAAAAGTCTTAGAAAAAACATTGTTCAGTAACATGGCCAGGTTTTGCGCTATTAACGTTACACGTTGTATGTGTACATATTATTCTATTTCCTACTTTTGACTAAATTGAGTACCTACTTAGTACTTACCTACAGAGTTACGCTACTGAAGAAATAAAAGACAATATTATGTTTTTTTAAATTGTATTTTTGTATAGAGAACTATGTATTTTGAAAGTGTGATAAAGCGATAAATCTATATTTAAAAGAACGAAGAAAGGGGTTTTTATTTTGACTCGACTACAGCCAAAACCGCTAAACGCAGAAACTTGAATTTTGGACAGCATTTGCAGTCTACCATGTAGGGTGGCAATAAGACGGGATTTTGCGAAAATCCTCCTCTAAGGGGGTGAAAAGGGGTGAAAACGTTTGTATGAAGAATCTTATTCCTTGGGTTTATAAACTTGAAACTTACCACGAATAAGAACACCAGTAAATAAATAAGATTAGCACCACTATTTTTTTAAAACTACCCTCCATTGGTAATCTAGACGATGTTAAAGTTTGTATGGGAAAATCATAACGCGTGAGCTGATGAATTTGAAAATCAGTATTTATGTACTAGATAAGAATTAATCAAACACGTGTTTTTAGATTTTTCGAAAATCACCCCCCAAGTTGGTGAAAAGGGGTATCCCATCAAAAACATAAATGTGCAATGAGAGCCAAGCTCAATAATACGTATGATATATGTATGCCTTGGTTGTTGACTTCAAAGAAAAAAGAAGTGAAATCTAAATGGGTGCCAAGTTCAATGGTCAGCCCTGAAATTTATTTATAACAAAATAAAATATATTTCTTCTTATAACTAAGGACCATACATTGTAGCCTAATTTCTGGCTTGGCTAGTTCTCATATACGAATTATTATGTTCGATGGTTAGTACTACCAGCAAACCAAATTTTCGGTATAATAAAATAAAAACTGACAAGTAAAATGTTTAGAACTTAAGAAGGATATATAATTCGTATATAAGAAATAGCCAAGCCAGAAATTAGGCTACAATGTATGGTCCTTAGTTATAAGAAGAAATATATTTTATTTTGTTATAAATAAATTTCAGGGCTGACCATTGAACTTGGCACCCATTTAGATTTCACTTCTTTTTTCTTTGAAGTCAACAACCAAGGCATACATATATCATACGTATTATCACAGTATAGAAATCATGGTATTATTGAGCTTGGCTCTCATTTCACATTTATGTTTTTGATGGGATATCATTACTTTTTGTACATAAATTAGTAGTGGGTACTTATAAATATATATATAACAGCCTAAGGTCTGACCTGGCTAATTCTCATAATATACTAATTATTATGGTTAGTTTCTATCAGCAAGCCAAATTTTAGTATATAATATAGAGCAAGCGCTTTGTAGGATATCCCTCTTCGCCGAACAAACCTAGCAGAACCCCATCCTGATTATATACTTCGATCTTAATATTGTGCAAATTTACTGCAGCCTTTAATTCAGAAACGGCTCCATAAGTTGTCGAACAAAGCATGCTTCTTCGATACTCTTCTTCAGAGCAGTAAGGATCCCCGTTTGGAGCGCTAGTGAACATACTTAAATCATCCCAGTTACGACAAACATAATCTACTATAGCCTCACGCAACCTATTTGTTTGTTGTATATTAATATACTCAAACAAAGAATATGCAATCGAATGGAAAAGGCAGCTTCCATCGGGAGGCATTGGAACAATTCGGTGTAAGTTAAGTGTGTCACCCACCCGTAATTCTATTGTACGACTCATTGTACAATACGTGCAATAAAAAGACAATAATATTGAAAGCGGTTTCGTAACAAATTACCAGTCTATTGAATTCTCAAGAAAAACAATTGGTTACCATGAAGTTCTAATTCTCGAACTCATTCAGAGTTAAAGTATCTATAATAAAATATTTTATATTTTTTATTGATTCTAAGAGTATTTAATTGCCATAATAAAAAAAAATGTAATAACGATATACCCACAAACATTAAATAAGTATTCTTTTATTTGTAACTCTTATTTATTTATTTAGGATCTCATGAATTTTGTAGTAAAAATCGTAGCCTTATCGGTCATCGGTCAGAATAGAACCACCTGAACAACTTTGTAACAAGACGCCAGATATCAGATACATTGAAAAGTAGAGTAGCGGAGGTGATTCAATCACAGAGAATCTTAACACCGCGATTCAGAATTGTGACGTAAATGCACAACGCCATCTAGTTCCACTTTTAAAATAAATCAATGGAGGCGGATGAGATGTCGTGACTTCGTGAGTGAGTTTCTGAGAATGATAATAGGTGTCGCTAGCGTTTGTAGAATACGGTTAGTCACGCGTACTAAATACGAAAATCTACTATATTCTTAAAAACGGGAATATTTGGATTAAAAAGAATTAACGGTGGTGTATCACAGAAAATCGACACACGGTGATTCAGGATCGCGACGTGAAACGCGCCATCTAGAGTCAAACCACTAGACCAACAGGCCAGTCAAATAAATCAAACATTCATTGATGTGCATCGAGCAGTGAGTTTCTGAAAATGATAATAGATGGCGCTACTGGTTGTAGAATACGGTTATAGTTACGCGTAATAAATACGAAAATCGACTATATTCATATTTATAAGTACATAAACGGGAATGTTTGGATTAAAAAAAATTAAGGGTGGTGTTTAACTCGTTATATATTCACGTAAAGATCTTAAAATACACATATAGAGATTTACAGGCACTAATTATAAGTTAAGTGAAAATTATAATAAAATGATAAAAAATTACCAGTTTCTGATTTTTTCCTTTCTATTCACATATTTACCTATCTGCATGCCAAATTTGAACTTTCTAGGTCATCTAGAACTAGGATATAGTTTTGATCTATAGGTCAGTCATAAAAATGACGATTTTTGGACGTCAATATCTAAATAACCGTTTGAGATATGTTTATAAAATTTGGAACATATATATATCTCGCCAGTCTCAATATATATGCCAAATTTGACAAGTCTAGGTTAAATAGTTTTTGAGTTATGAGGGGCTAAAAAGTGCCTCCAAATGGTTCGTGTAATATCGTGTAATATTACACACTGTGAGCGCGGAGCTTGGCTGACCACGCTCAGTCGCGTGTCTAGATTTAAGTTTTAAGGGGAGGATATAAAATCACTAAACGTAGAAACCTGAATTTTGGATGGTTGTTGCAGTTTATAATGTAGGTGAGCATTAAGAAAGGATTTTGCGAAAATCTATCTCTAAGGGGATGAAAAGGTTTGAAAACATTTGTATAAAAAATCTTATTCCATGGGTTTATAAATTTGAAACTTGGTAAGAATATGAGTGTAAGTAAATAAAAAGATAATCATTGTTAGTTTTTTATGACTACCCTCCATTTTTGAGTTTTTCGAAAATCACCCTCTAAATTGGGGAAAAGGGGTGATTAACTTTTAAGGGAAGGATTTTACTGCTTGCTTCGATAAACTCAAAACTGGGTATAAATTATCTCTCAATCAAATAAAGGATGCGTATTTATTTATATTTCAAAAATCAACCCCTAGCGGAATGAAAATCGGAATCGAGTTTGTCTACTACGATTGATTGTCTGTTTGTATTGAATAGGCTCCGAAACTACTAGAGCATTTTTAGATTTTCCAAAGGAGGGTGAACGGGAATTAAATTCACTGAGTTCGAAGTTAGAAACACGCGCAGACGAAGTCGCGGGCAAAGTGCTAGTTAAAATATGTTTATTAGTAAAAATAAATATTTCTAAGAAAAAAATAATTTGTATAATAAAAGGCTGGAGTGTGTGTTCTTATGTGTATAGGTCACATGCAAAATTATAATTATATCCTGAACGTGATTATTTTTCACACGAAACTACTGTTAGAGTGTTATAATCGTGCAAAATAACAAAAAAATAAATTGTATGTAAACGGTTTTTATTTAAAACCATTAAAATAATATTCACATTCATTTTGAGGAGTGCTCAATTTGAGAAGTGCACAATTTGCGAAATGCACAGTTTGCGAATTACTATTTTGAGAAGTGCACAATTTGCGAATTGCACAATTTGCGAAGTGCACATTTTGCGTCAAGTGCACAATTTGCGAAGTGCACAATCTGCGTCAAACCCTTTCCAGAGATAAGTATACTTTGCTTCAAAGAAATCAAATCGTCTATGTAGAAATATTATTTAGCTTTGCGTAATTTGCGTTGTCTGTTAAAACCGCAAGAAAGCACAGTTTTTTAAGGTTCAAAGGGTTCCGTAATAAAAGGGTTCCGTAATAAAAGGGTTATACAGAACCCTATTACTAAGACTCCGGTGTCCGTCCATCTTGAGGTGTGGGGGGTTCCGGAGGCAACAAATGATATACGTGTGTTCAGTGCAACGTTCCATTTATTACTAACTAACTAATATTACATTACAGTCATCAGTAATGCCTTACGTTATAATATATGCTCCTAGTACCACTCCACATATTGGGGGTTCCATTGAAAAAAAAAAAAATTTTTAATTTAATTTTTTTTTTTTTTTTACATACTTATGCTTACACACTAACTTAGTAATAATTACTACTAATTTACTTACTACTAATTTAAAACATATAATGTATTAAACTAGTTATTGTTATGTATATAATTTTGTTCTGTTTTTATGTACCACATCAATTTTCCCATATTTATCTATCTTTACATTTGGTTCTAAGTCTTCTTTAACAGTATATGGTCCTTCAAACAATTGATTTAATTTACTTACTTGCATTTTCATTTCTAATTAATAATTTATCACCATTTTTATACGTTACAGGATATATTTTCTTGTCAAATCTGCATTTTTTAATTGTTTGTTCTTAATTACATTTTCTCTTGCATCCTTACATGCTAACTGTAATCTATACTTAAGTTCTAAACAATAATCATTTGGGTTATACAATAGTTCTACTGTAGCGCTGACTCTACATGGAATATTACTAGGTTTACCGAATACTAATTCATGTGGTGTATACTTTGTAATAGTGTGGACTGTATTGTTATAAGTAAAAGACCAATATGGTAACCAGTGACTCCAAGCTTCTGGATATTTGTCACATTGAGTGCGTAAATAAGCTCCTAGGTGTTTATGTGAGTTCTCTAGGGATCCTATAGTTTGATGATGGTACGCTGTAGAATTGAGTTTTTCTATTCCTAGTAACTTGCATACTTCTATCATCGTAGAAGACATGAATTCGGTGCCTCTATCTGTTAATATTGTATTTGGAATACCGAACCTTAATATAAAGTTGTTAACTAATGCTCTGGCTACTGTTTTACTTTCCTTATTATGTAATGGATAATATACCTCTACGAACTTACTTAAGTCACACTGAATACTTAATATATACGAATTACCTTCTAACTCCTTATCTAATGGGCCCACTATATCTAAGAATATTTTTTGGAAAGCCGAGGTCGCCGTTGTTGTGACAACCATAGGCTGTATAGTATTACGACCATATTTAATTTTTTGACATTTTTCACATTTTTTTATAAATTGTCTTACGTCTCGTTCTAACTCTGGCCAGTAAAATGATCGCCTGATATTATTTATCATTCTACGTACTCCTGCATGACCAGCAGTAGGTAGTAGGTGATAGTCATTTAATAAATTCTTTCTCGTCTTGCATCTCAACTCTTTTAATACTTCGTAAAATGTGTATTGTAGGGCCCTCGTATTTAGTTGAGGTGTTGACTTCATTTAGAAGCTGTTTTATGAATAACGCGTTTTCTTCTCTTTTTATTAAACAAATCTCATTTACTTTTATTGATTTACAAAAATCACATAATTTTTTCACAAATTCGGCTCGCGTAAATTGTGAATGAAAATCATGGTTAATGTATATAATATATGTTTACTTGGTACAAATATAAAACATTCATCTTCAATTATATCTTTAGGTTTCTTCAATTGTTTTATTTCATTTCCTTTAACAAAAGTCATTTCAACTGAGCTATTTGGAATCCTTAATATTTCCACGATTCTAGGCTGATCACACCTTTCGTCTGTGGCTTTACTAGGGATTACCAATTCCTTATTCTTTTCTCTTTCTATCATTTCCTGTTCCCTCAATTTTTGTCCTCTCGTCATTACAATCATACTCTTTTCATTTATCTCTTTTAGTTCGTCAGAAGTGATTGTTATACGCGATAGTGCATCCGCAACTACGTTATTTTTCCCTTTTATGTAAATAATATTGAAATCATATTCTTCTAAGGCTAATCTAAATTTCAAAAGTCTACTTGAAGGATCTTTCATTCCGAATAGATATAATAAAGGTTTGTGATCCGTCATAATAGTGAATTTCTTTCCAAACAGATATGGTCTAAAATATTTTACTCCCCATACTATTGCAACTAGCTCTTTTTGTATGGTTGGGTAATTTTTTTCAGCTTTGTTTAATGGTCTACTTGAGTAAGCTACTGGTCTCATGTTTTTATTGCATAAAACTGCTCCTATTGATATATTTGATGCATCTGTTTGTAAGATAAATTCATTTTCATTAGAGAAATCTGGGTATAGCAAGATTGGTGGTGACATTAGTGCATTTTTTAGAGTTTCAAATGCACACATTCGGATGTCCATACAAACGGTACATTTTTACGTAAAAGATTATTCAATGGAACAGTTAGATCTGCAAATTTATCAATAAATTTCCTATAATAATTGCAAAATGCGACGAAACGTCTAAGCTCATCTACGTTCTTTGGTACTGGGTATTCTTTAATTATTTTTATTTTTTCAGGGTCAGGTGAAACTCCATCTTTAGAAACTACATGACCTAAGTATAAAAGCTCTGTTTGTAAGAAATTACATTTTTTTGGATTTAATTTTAAGTTAACTCTAAGTAGCCTTTCAAATACGTCAGTGAGGTTTTTGTTAATGTAGTTCTATTGATCTACCAAATACTACAAGGTCATCTAAATATATAAAACATTTGTCCAAATTTAGTCCTGACATTGCTATGGTCATAATCCGTGAAAATAATATAAGAACTTGGACTAACTTTCAGTCCCATGGGTAATCGTTTCATTTGGTATTGCCCAGTGTTTGTACAGAAACTTTTCGGCTGTCTTCTGACAAAATCACCTGATAGTAGGAATTACTTAAGTCTAAATGTGAAAATTATACTGCTCCCGATAACGAATCTAATATCTCAACTATGTTCGGCAGTGGAAATCTGTCATCTTGTATTTGTTCGTTGAGTTTACGATAATCAATTACTAATCTCCAATTTTTACTTCCCGTTTCAGTCGCTTTTTTAGGTACTAACAAGATTGGACTGGACCGCTCACTACTAGCTTCTTCAATAATGTCATCTTCTAATAATTTTCGAATTTGTTTATCTATTTCTGACTTTAAAGTATTTGGGGTTCGATAAGGCTTTACATAAACTGGATTAGTGTTTGGCTTTAAATGTATGGATTGTTCGTAAATGTTCGTGGTTGTAAGCTTATCGCCTATCCGTTCGACTGCCAAGGCCAATATGGCGACACTTGACACCCTATGTCAACGGGCACTGTACTCAGAACATAATGACGCAATGCTACTTCGTTCGCTGGAATGTAAGTGATCAAGTTTCAACAATTGTAATAATGTTCGAGCTCTTTCTGCATTAGTATTAGTCTTACTGAATGTACATATTTCATAATCTTTTAATGGATGAATATCCGGCTGAAATATTGGCATGGATATTGATTGTTCACTTGTGTTAAGTATTTGTATAGGAATAACATAATTTTTTGGTTTAACTATAAGTCCTGCTAAAAAAATATTTTCTTGTAACTCTTTTGGATAGATGACACAATCCTCTGTGACCTTTTCTTTTAACTGAATATAATGAATTGATTCACTTCGCGCTGGTTTAGTAATATAAGTCGTTGATACCTTTGGTGACGCAAATATGGGTAAATCACGATAGGTATTTAGATGTTTTAATCTTAAATATGAATTCTCCAAGTCAATGTTCGTATTGAACTTCGTCAAAAAGTCTAATCCAATAATACCATCTCCTTTACAAGGTAATTTGTCAAATAAATAAAATTTATGCTGGAAAATTGAACCATCCTGTAATTGTAGGTCTAGATAAACGTAACCTTTCGAATAAATCTTTCCACCTATACCATTTATAGCAATGTTATCGCAGTGTACTTCTACGAATTCTGATATCGCTTGCGACCGTACAGCGGAAATATACGCTCCGGTATCAAGTAACCAAAAGCATTCTTTATTAAATAAATTCATGGAAACGTACTTTATATTTTCGCTTAACGTTAAAATGTACTCTTTATTCACGAAAAAACGTTTTATTATCTGGTTCCGACTTATTTTGTTCTGTGTCGTCCGACTTCATAGGTTGAGCAGAATAAACATTCTGTCGACCTCGTTGATTTTGATTATAACTCTTCCTCGAGACGAACGGCCTCTGCTTCTTCCTCTTTCATTAGTCTGTGCCCGGTTATTATGAAACCCTTGGTTATAATAAGTTCCTCTGTGAGGTCGGCTAGGCCGATTTTGATTAAACTTTGCACGTGTAACTTGCTGATGAAAGCCTCGGTACCCGCGTACAGGCCTACCCCTATAATAATTTCTAGACTTACCCTGCATGTTGAGCACCGCGTGGGACGTCTGGGGTTGCGCCAACTCCTCATCCTCTGCTGCGCGCACGGCATCCTTCAGATTTGCGTAATTTCTAGCTGCAATAATCGTGCTTTTTTATTGCCAACTGTTCATTTATGGGCCTTAAAATCTCGTTTGCTTTTTCATTTGAATTCGCCTGCGAGATTGTAAGGTTCACAAAAAGGTCTTCAATTTTTCCACCGAATTGCGAAATCGATAATCCTTCTTGAGAAATATTATTTAATTGAGTTATCAAAGAGATTGCAGACTTTTTGTTTTATATCGTGAATCAAGTCACATAGCTAGATTTTAGCTTCAATTTTGCATTTCTAGTCAACCTAGTCTTAAGTACAAAAGTAATTAAATGATTTTTGCAATCCTTACTTTTAAGAAAACTATCGTACATCTCTATTCCTTCAATTATTTTTTCTATCGTCTCATCTTTGTCGTCCATTACTGGCACTAAGGTAGCAGCCGTTTTAAAATCAAAAGTTTCCATTTTTGTTGCAGAATATACCTCGCTTTCAGGACTAGTCTCTTGTAAACTTTTACTTAACTCTATATTTTGTGTATATGATTTAATTTTTTCGTATACTGCTAGTATTTTATCTGTTAGGCTTTCCATAAGCGAACGCTACACGCAAGATCCATATTGTGATCCGTCAATATAAACCGTCGGATTACGATATTTATTGACGTGTAGGGTAGTATATTGACGGATCACAATATTTATCGGTGGATTTCTGGAAATTCTTGTGATCTGATCCCAGATCCTGGATCGTGATATTTATCTTGCGTGTAGTGTTGCGCGTCAATATTTATCGCGTCAGTACGCAGCGAGACATCAGCGATGGAGGACGTCGGTGACACCGCGTCTGCGGGTTCCGCGTCTGCCGCGGTGAACCCGTGACACGAGCAAGAACCCATGACAGGCGACAAGATTGTTTTGAACATAGATTAATATGCGTCACAAGTATCCATGACGCTCTGACTAACTGACTCCGGCGACATTATTCCCGAAAATCTCATGTCCATAAAGTTTCTTCCTGTGGCGAAATAGCGCAATGTCAATGCCAATTTTTCTCTAGGCGAAATGGATTTCCTCGTCACTGTATACTGTTTACTCAAAAATAGGGTCACCAATTCCAAAAGGTTATCAAAAATTAATTAATTTTTTTTTTCACTCACATTATTTTATTTTCTTATCGAGAAAACGCTTGCGCACTTCACTTTTGACACTTTCACTGTACTCACACGTTTTGAAGTCCGATGTCAGCTTCAGTGCCCCCTGCAAACATGGTTCCCCCGGCAGCAGTCCTCCTTGCAGAGAGTCTGGACACCATTCGCCTCATAAATTCGACGTTAATCTGCCGTTGCATCCACTTATGCTGGCTACTCCTGTACCGGCGCCACATCAGATACAGCATGCCCACAGCTACAGCGGCCAAAATAATACCCAAAAGTATGGTATTTATTTGCACACTTGTGTGTTGTTCCGATTCCTGGGTACTCGCATGGTTTTGTCCACTTTGTGCGATTATAATTTCTTTCTCTTCTTGTTTTGAATAAGTTTGTCCCATTTCGCAAGAAATTAGTTCACCTTGCACTTGTCGTCTTTTGCATTGTTCTGCAACCGAACCAACTGGCCGACAGCCCACCCATCGGGCCTCAGTGCCTACGTGCAGGAATGTGGTGATCCCGCAAAAATACCCGCGCCCGATACGGCACGGCTGGCAGGGTCGCCATGAGGTGTGGGGGGGTTCCGGAGGCAACAAATGATATAGTTACGTGTGTTCAGTGCAACGTTCCATTTATTACTAACTAACTAATATTACAGTCATCAGTAATGCCTTACGTTATAATATATGCTCCTAGGTACCACTCCACAATCTGTTTGTCCGTCAGTGACCAGAGCCCTTATTACGAGTTTTCACTGTTTTACTTTACAGCGTCTTTCTAGTACTGTACCCTTAGCACGAATTTTCACTCTTTTACTTTACAGCATCTTTCCAGTATTTACAGCGTTTTTGTATGAAAAAACGGAACAGCGCCTCTGGTGTGCGGAGAAGGAACTACATTTTTCATTGAAAATTGTCATTTTGAAATTGTCAAAGTTCCAGTTTACTTTACGTCTCAAATACTGAAAATTCGTGCTAAGGGTACTGATGAAATAAGAACAAAAGAGATTATATAATTTAAACTATATATTTAACGCGTAAGTAAATACAACAATATGACAGTGCACAATTTATACAGACGAGAGAGAGAGCCTAGAGAGTTGACAAGTACAAGTTCGGTAGATAAAAATGTTTGCTATTTATTTTGCGTAGGCATCCATACTCTCAGTCTCAGTGATGGCTCTAAGTCGACATGCACTTGCACATGTATTTACAGCGTTTCTTGTATGGAATAAGTTAAAAATAACTAAAACCCGACTACGAAAAAAACGCGCACTGAAAAGTATAAAACAAGCACAATATTCATTTGACCGATATTGTGCTAGCCGTGGTCGTGTGCCACCTACCTAATGAAGATTGTGTGAAACAACCGCAGGTGGCACACGTTTTGGGGTTATATTATTAATTATTTGATTAGTTATAATAATAAAAGCAAAGTAGCGAGTGAATTTCAAATGTACTCATTAAGCCTTTTCATTTGATACCCATGTTGACACTGTTAGAAACAGGCAAAGTAGCTATTAAAAGCTATATAATGTTTATATATTTCTAATTTGCACATCAAGCCCTTTAATTTGATACCCATGTCGATACTGTGCGAAAATATTTTAGATTTTTAGATATTAGATTTGGTGACACGTCACCAACCCTATAACCAGCGGACAACTAAGACGCTTTTAACGACACCTCATTTGTCATGAGATGATAAGTTTAGAAATTATGAGGGAACAAACAAACATACATAAGTACACACAAACATACATACCGGTCAAAATCATAACCCTCCTTTTGGTTTTGCCGTAGTCGGGTAAAAAATGGAACAGCACCTCTGGCAATGAACCGCTGGTGTGCGAAGAAGGAACTCATTTTTTCCATGAAAGTCAATTTGAAAATGTCAAAGATCCAGTTTACGTCAGATTATCTGAAAACTTATGATAAAAGGCCTCAGGCTGTATCTCACGAAGCGTGCTAGGTAAATAGTTGTCACCGGTTGTCACAGATGATTTATTTCTGTTGCCGCTATAAGAACAAAAGCAGAATAAAATAAGGGGGCTCCCATACCTACAACTGATATGATTTTTTTTTGGTGTTTTGATTTTTAGATCGCGGGGAGATCAACAAACTAATCATTAGATTAAAATGTAGTTGTTACCTTGTTTGTAAAGGCAGAATTAAAAGACATTGAGTAGGACGTGGTAGGAATGTACAATGTTTTTTTTCTTTATGTTCTAACATTAGGAATTTCTTGTCTGTCGTAGGTCGGTTTATAAACATTCTCACATAATGTCATACAAATCTTTTTTACAGTAATTGAACCTGTCGTGACACGCTAAGCTATTTGCACCAACCGAAAAATTAAAGCGCTGCAAGTGGGTGTTTACAAATGAATTGTTTTTTTAATTTCAGTATTATGAATCGCGATGATGTCATCATTATGAACTAGAATGTAGTGTAGCCATGAAACACAAAGGAATTCAATTTTTCTGTTCGTATTTTACCGATAAATATCATTTTCACCTCACCCGCTCGGAAAGATTCTATTTCTCATTCAAAATCAGAAGGCTAATTCACGTAATTTTATGACGCGCCGATGAAGTAGTAGTGCAGTTGCAGTTACGTTCACGTTCGAGTGATCAACGGTATGTAATCTTTGAACTACGCGTAAGCTGCGCGTGATTTGCACGTCATACTGTACGACAGCCAAACCAGGAGAGAAAAATTATTGCCCATTGAATAATCGAATGGAATCGATTAAAATTCAATGAATATGGCATTAAAACTGCACGTTGATCGAATTGAAACTTGTACAGCTTGACATAAAAATGTAGAAAACCGTAAAGCTGCGAACATATTATCGGACGCGTCCGTCAGCCGCGGCTGAGGGACGCGGCTTATTCATTATCCAGCCAGTACATTTAATACTACACTGTGCAAACTGTCGGTCGTAAGACGCGGACGTGACCTTGAGAGTTCGGACGTCCGAACAAAATCTGGCCTTCTGTCTGGCCTTCTGTCGTCCGAACTACCGTGCACACTGCTAAGCCGCGTCCCTCAGCCGCGGCTGACGGACGCGTCCGATAATATGTTCGCAGCTTTACGGTTTTCTACATTTTTATGTCAAGCTGTATACTGTCATTTTGAAACGTCAAACGAATAGTAGAATACCGACCATGTTGCGATCCAAAGATCCAAAACACGCACGCGTGACGCGAACTTGGCGCGAGCGTGTCTGACAGCGACAGAGAATACGAAAAGCGTTGTTTTGATCGAAACTTAACTGCAACTGCACTGCAACAGCACTTCTTTAGTTACGTGAATTGCCCTACTGAGCGCAAAACTCCATTTTGTGCTCTAGAGCACAAAGTGTTGTTTAAAATTCGAACACGTCTTGTATTCAATTGTTTTCTACTTTTCTACACTGGCAGGCGAGCCGCCCCCACTGCATTTCCTCGCTGTGTGAGGTGAAAAGTTGTGTGTTGCACTCGGCAGCAAAGCTTTTCTGCGTCTCGTACCTTTGAAAACTTCGCATCGCTCAGGATTCTATATTTGAACCGCTCGTTTCTCTCGCGGTTCAATCTTAGAATCCTTCGCTCGCTCAGTTTTCAATTCAAGTACTCGCGCCAAAAATCAACTTTGCAGCCTTGCATAACAAATAACTATTTTTTGCTTGAGTTTGCCGTAGGTACGAGTAGGTATGTCATTACTTCACAGAATTTGATCCTATATAGTTAGCGACACTATTGAAATGACATGACGTAGATGTGTGATTTATTTCTAAAGTCAGCGGTTTCAGTTCCTGGCCAGGATTATTGATTTTTCTAAAATCCAATGATGCAGTTTTAGTTTTCGTCAATATCGGCCTCGAGACTCCTTTCAGCATTTTTCGATATTTCATACCTATCTTTGAATTTTGATTAGGTATAGCAAGACACGGATATAGAAATATGGTTTTTCCCCGAAATACTTACCATTATCGTAAAAAATATAGGTACTCAACATACTTTGATAAGATACATTACAGATACTATATCGCTTAAAAAATAAATATTAAAAAAAACAAAAAACCCGACTGCGTAAAAAAACCAAAAAGAAAGAAACAAGCCCAGTAGTTTAGAATTCACTCATTCACACTCACAGTCGGGGCCCATTCTAATTATGCCAAACCAAAGACATTAAACTACCTAGTTCTTTTAAATCTCTTTGTACCAATCAGATCTTCCCAAGGGGCCCCGACTGTGAGTGTGAATGAGTGAATTCTAAACTACTGGGCTTGTTTCTTTCTTTTTAGTTTTTTTACGCAGTCGGGTTTTTTGTTTTTTTTTTTTAATATTTATTTTATTTTACTATTTTTAGTTTTTGTTAGCATTTATCAATCCAAATTAAATTGAAACATGTAAGTTATATATATTTTGGTAAACCATTTTTAAAATCCTTTAATTTGATACCCCACTTGATAGAATGTGAGAGATTTTAAAAACATATTTTTAGTTCGGAACACTTTGCACACGAGTTCGACTCGCACTTGGCCAGTTTTATGTACCCAGTGACACTCTCACGTTTAAGACGAATCTAACGACACCTCTCACCTCAAGTTAAAATCCATCAAGCCGTTTAGGCTGCAGAGCAACATACATACATACATACACTCGAAAAACATAACCCTCCTGGCGCAGTCGGGTAAAAAGAAAGATTTCTGATATACTACTGTGACCAAAAAATAAGGTGACATTGTATTTATTTTGTAAATTCTTTATTTATTCTTCTAAATCAATTACATCCCCTTCAAAGTAATCCCCTCCCTTCCCGGGTCGCGGGCAACGGATGGATGCAAGTGGCGAATTGTCGTTCGGCGTGGCGGTCTAAGGGGGAGGCCTATGTTCAGCAGTGGACGTCCTCCGGCTGATGATGATGATGATGATCCATTCTTGCATACAGTTTATTATAAAATAAAAGAAAAAGTGCGTGCACTCTCTATAACGTAAACAATCCAACTGATGTGAATGTAAATGATGATGCAATAATTATTTAGTTTTGTAAGAATGAGACAACGACAATAAAAGCATTTGATTTAGCGTTTTGAAAAAAATCGATCGGTGTAGATGTATCACTTTCAAAAAACTAATGCACTTCGTTGTGCTTTTAGAATGATTTATGTATCGTTTACAGAAAATTCGTAAAGACCATCGTGTAGCCCTACAGAGATTGAGTACGAAACGACAAAAAAAAAAACAATTTTGAAATTTTGACTGATGTATTGCTTTGTGAAAACGCTCCTCAATTATCATTATAAAAACGCGAGATAATCGTGAACAAACATACAACCGACTTTGAAAATCTACGATCCAAGTAGGCAAAAAATTCCCTATCTCAAAAACTACTGAACCGATTTTGATGAAACTTACAGTATTCCCTAAGTTGAACAATAACTAGTACAACAAAAAAAGAATGACTCAAATCGGACTTGTAGTTCCGGAGATATGCAAACACAAACATAAAAACATACATACATACGCTTTTGAAATTTGGCCCATTTGTTCAGACGCTGATGTACATAGAATAACATATTATACGAAAAACTGGGCAGTTCTGGAAATATTACATACATACGGGTCGAATTGATATCCTCCTTTTTTTTTGAAGTCGGTAAAAAGTGAAAAATTATTTATGTTATTGCTTTTTATTAGAGCAACTGTACTGGATCTCTAACTGTTCTCATTGAACAGTTAGAGTTCAGCGTTTTATGGTATTTAGCTTCCTTTATTTTGAGCGTAATTCTCGGTTTTTGGTGCCCTCAACAAAGCTTTTGGACAGACTTGTTTTTTTTTTGGGAATATGAGTTGTAGAGCAAAGTGGTAAATATAACCATGGCCTTAATTTATAGAGAAAGATAAAGGATAAAATAGCAGCATGTAAGTATTCATTTCTAGTTACATCTTTGCTAGATCCTGTTTTTTTTCATAACGACTCATTATATCTCTGACTGGCCTGTTGGTCTAGTGGTTAGTGACCCTGACTGCTATGCCGGAGGTCGTGGGTTCGATTCCCACCCCGGACAAATGTTTGTGTGATGAGCACGATCATTTGTTCTGTGTCTGGGTGTAATTTATCTATAATATGTATGTATTTAGAAATATATAAGTATGTTTATCAGTTGTCTAGTACCCATAACACAAGCTCTGCTTAGCTTGGGACTAGATGGCGTTATGTGATAGTTGTGGAATATTATAATTATTATTATTATTATGCACTAGCCTACAGTGTTACTGATATAGATTTAAATGCTGCCAACAAAGATACCGTGTCAAATCATCTGAACTGGTATATTTTTTTTTCGTTTATCTATAGTTACATATGTATATAATTATGTATATATTTTATTTGATTGCTGATAATCTGGCACTTCCTTTGATATTATATTTTTTTTCCTTAACAGCATAATTTATCCTTGAATGCCGTTTTAGCAATCCTATGTCTTTTTTATAATACAATTTACTAGCTGCTGCCCGCGACGTCGTCTGCGTGAATGCGTTGAAGAAAAAAGGTTCACTGCTCGTTCCTCATAGGTGATAGCTATAATAATATGTTGACCCGACTTCTAAATAATATTCGTGTCGAAGTAAATCCATGCAGTACTTTTCCAGTTTATCCCGGACAAACATACAGACAAACCGGCAAAAATTCTATAAACTATGTTTTTGGCTTCGGTTTCGAATTTTCGATTGTAGATCACACCCAAGTATTCTTTAAAAAAAATATTCAATGTACAGTTTAGGCTTTCCTACCATTTTCTGTACATTGAATATTTTTTTTCTTTTTGTATTTTTTCGAGATAAGGGATCGATTCTGATGCCAAATCAACTTTTTTTTTTCGAAATTTTTTATGTTTTTTTGATTTGATCTATCTCCTAAACTACTGTAAAGTTGTCAATCAAATTTTCCTCAAATATTTCTAATAATATGCTTCTGTTAATAGGCTATGTATTATTACGCTATTTTCCCTGGGAGATAAGCAATTTTGATTTTTGTTGTTTTTAAATGTTTGTTTGGAGTTGGAAGCTAAACCACTGGAAAACAGGTTTTCTAAATCGAATAAATCCGTCCCATCTAAAACTCAACAACGTCCAAATCCTAGCGGTGCTAAAAATTCCGACGTCTGCCGATACTGCAAAGCCCCAGGCCATACATTAGAAAATTGTCGCAAACGCGAATATAATAATAATCGTTTCCGTAATAGCGAATCTTCCGCTTCCGGTTCTAAACCCCCTCAACGCATCAACGCGTCTTAGAGAGTTTAACCTCAAACTTCAACCCGACAAATGCGAATTCCTTCGAAAAGAAGTCTCCTATCTCGGTCATTTGATTACTGACGATGGTGTGAAACCCGATCCTGAAAAAATCAAAGCCGTATCCAATTTTCCAACGCCCAAGTCTGCAAAGGATATCAAATCATTCCTAGGACTTATGTCTTATCATCGTAAATTTATCCCTGATTTCTCTAAACTTGCTAAACCATTAACAGTTCTCCTGAAAAAGGACACATCGTTTGTGTGGCAAAACGAACACCAACTCGCTTTCGAAACCCTCAAAAACAAACTCATATCTCCGCCTCTATTAGCCTATCCAGACTTTTCTAAACAATTCATATTAACATGTGACGCCAAGGCGAAATAGGTAAAGATAAACCTATTGCCTAAGCGTCCCGTACACTCAACAAAAATGAGTGCAATTATAGTACAACTGAAAAGGAATTACTCGCAATTCTTTTCGGCTGTAAAACCTTCCGTCCATACCTCTATGGCAAAAAGTTCATAATAATTACCGACCATCGTCCTTTACGTTGGCTACTCAATCACACTGACCCCAGCAGTAAACTGCAAAGATGGAGATTAAAACTAGAGGAATACGAGTATGAAATAATATACCGAAAAGGGAAACTAAACTCTGCCGCTGACGCGCTCTCTAGATACCCAACTCCAGCACCAATGCCTGTCAATGTAACGACACCCAAACACTCAAATCTTATCCCTGTCCTCCCTATCGATAATTGTACCTCTCCGAGACCCGGTCCTTCGCGAATGAACCCTCTAGATACAGAACTCCCGACTAGCCCTTTCAATCCCGAGGGCTACGACTTACCTTCCCTGGATCCTCTCCAAGAGACCGACCTCGAACCACCTAATATACTCACTGCTCCTGAAAGTAACCCTAACGTCCTAAACCCTACAAATACTGAAAACTTATCAAAACCTGAAAGTTCACCACTTAATCTACCAAGCCCTGAAGTACACGACAATCAGTACTCCGATTTCCTGAAAGCCTCATCTAATAAGAACCACACCTACAACACAGTAATCCACGAGTATACTAATCCTTTACTATCCTCAAACTCTAAAATTATTATTATTCCCACGTCCATTGATCTTGACGAATCAAATCCATACGTTGAAGAAGTACTCGCTAACTACGGCGACACACCTGACCTCTTAAACCAAGAGAGAACCCTATATTCTTTCCAGAATTTCACATGTAAAAATAAATTATTCTATTTCCTTTACACCAAAGTACATCACTTTGACGAACTACCCTACCCGGACCTATTTAAATCGTTGAAAAATTTAAGAAATGAATTATTAATAAGATGCGAAGAAACATCCGAAATTGCCATCTCAGATTTCAAAGATCCCTTTGTTAACCTCTCCTACTCTAAAATATACAACATCCTCGCATACTTATTTCATAATACAAATATTGCAATCAATGTCTATAAAAATACAATTATCTTCCCAGTTCCAAGTGATATTCCCAAAATTCTGAAACAAAACCATGACCTACCTGTAGCAGGACACGTAGGCCAATCTCGTATGTACAATCGCGTTAAAGAACGGTACTACTGGAAAAACATGAAATCTGATATAGAAAATTACGTTAAGAAATGTTCCCAATGCCAACTCAATAAAGCGCTTCGCCAAACCAATCGAGCTCCCATGCAAATAACGTCCACATCAACCTCTCCTTTTGAACGCCTTAGTATCGACATCGTAGGCCCACTTCCTGAAGCTGGCGAATTCAAATTTAGATATATACTTACCCTGCAAGATGATCTAACAAAGTACTCCTACGCGTATCCTATCTCTAATGTCTCAGCCGAAGAATGTTGCGATTGCCTCATTCACTTCATTTCCCTATTTGGAATCCCTAAGACTATACTAACGGATCAAGGTACAAATTTTACAGCTGACTTATTTAAAAAGACCTGCGAATTCCTAAGAATAAAACAACTGTGGTCGACACCATACCATCCCCAAACAAAAGGAGCCCTGGAAAGGAGCCACTCCACTCTAAAGGAATATCTGAAGTCATATGTCAATACTGAACAAACGGATTGGCATAAGTACGTTTACACGGGAATCCTCGCTTATAATACAAACGTCCATACCACTACTCAATTCACACCATATGAATTATTATTTGGTCACAAACCCTATTTGCCAGATACCATATACAAACTAGATACCAATAGTACATATCACGAATATATTAAAATGCTAAATCACCGGTTGAAATTATCCCATCAAAAAGCTCTCGAAAATATAGCCAAGTCAAAGGAAATGTCCAAAACATACTATGATCAAAGGTCACGACCCGTTGTATACAAGGTCGGTGACCTCGTCTATTTAAAGAGCCATCTTAGAATGCGGAAGGCGTTATCTCCGCAATGGAAAGGACCGTATAAGATAACCCAGGTCCATTGGAACCACACGGTTTCCTTATTAATTAACAGAAAAAACGTAAAACACCACTACGATGAGCTAAAACTAGCTCACTCTTAGGTCATAAGTTTACACGTTAGTTTAATTAGATAATAAGGTAATATTACTCTCTTACAGCCTGGCAGCGTTATGTAGTATGTCAGACATCCAAGACAACACTACCATCGAACAAATTTCCAAAAGCCCCGGCATCTATTTTAACCCTTCCGGATCAGTTAGACTAGTGAACGACCACCTTCATGTCTTAATACCTATAGAAATAAACTACATAAGGTCTCACATCGACAACATAAAGAGCACACTATATTCATCTCTTCACCTATGCACCAAAATTGATACAGCCCACAATATTAATTGTGAGAACACATTCCAACCGCTAATCTCTATGAATGATGACATAACTAAAGACTTCTATTCCATTTCACATCTATTATCCACCAAATCTAAAAGATCTGCCTGGATATCCGGTGTAGGTACTATTCTCAAACACATATTTGGGACAATGGACGAAGACGATGCTATTAATTACAGCAACGCCATCCAATCCTTAAAGGAAAACAACAATAAACTTCTAGGAATAGTAAAAGAAAACACCCTCATTTCAAAATCCGCTATCTACATATAATTTTAATAGATCATTCATAGAAATTATCAAGAATGAAAACTCTCTTAATACCGCTTTAGAAAACCTCTCATACCACGTTGACAATATCACAGTAATAACGAATGCCCTATTACTCAAAAGCACTCTTCAAAACGCGTTAAATGTGCTCCAATCAAGTATGCCAAGTCTATCCTACAAATTAGAAGATGTCATTAATTCAATTTTGTTTGCACAATCAAACACCTAGTTGCACCGTTGCACCCTTCAGTGCTATCACCAAGAGATTTGTTTGTTGACCTTGTAGAAAACAGTAAGAACTTACCCAAATACACAGAGTTTCCCATAGACCTAGAAATAAGTAATATACATACCTTAATTAACCTGTCAGAGATTGTAACTTATATTTTAGATGATAAGCTTGTGTTTACTTTAAGAATTCTTTTAGTTTTAATTAGTAAATATAACTTGTATAAAAATATTCCTGTTCCTGTGCCTCACGATATCAATGTATCCAAATCATATGCCCTAATACTACCAACATACCCATACATAGCTTTAAGCCAAGATAGATCTAAATACATAACACTGTAGGCTAACTGATTGTAAAACTATTACTAGTCTATTCTATTCTATATCTATTACATATAATAAAACTGTAGAAAAATAATTTTTGTACATTAAAAAAAAACTCAAAAAATATAGCCAGCGTGTTTAAGGACAACCAATAGAACACATTTCTAGCATTTTTAGAATTTTTGTCTGTTTGTCTGTTTGTATGTTTATTTGTTCGGGCATCACGTAAAATGTACGAAAGCTATGTAGATAACTTTAACATATAACGACTGACCGTAACTTGAAGTAACATTTAGTTTTTGTTTCATTGAAATCGGATCAGTCTATCAAAAGATATTTGAATTTAAAGTGTTCCAGAAGTAAAATTACGGTCAGTTTACACCGAGACACGCAGCTCGCAGTTCAGTAGCGCGATCTAGCTTGGAATAGAAAAACAACATACCTATTCAAATATGGTGTGGACTGGGTGGAGTGGTTTGGAGTGGGATGAAGTGGGATGGAGTGGGATGGAGTGGGATGTAGTGGGATGGAGTGGGATGGAGTGGGATGGAATGGGATGGAGTGGGATGGAGTGGGATGGAATGGGATAGAGTGGGATAGAGTGGGATGTAAGGGGATGGAGTGGGATGGAGTGGTATGGAGTGGGATGGAGTGGGATGGAATGGGATGGAATGAGATGGAATGGGTGCTCTAATCCAGTAGCAATTGAATAGTACTGCCTTTGAACGACAGAAGGCGTTTATTAGAAACACGTCAAAAATTCTTGAAAAATCTAAATAAATTCTAAATATAGGGTTTATATGAAAACGATATGATTTATAAAAAACCTGGCGAGAATTAAGCGCTTCGCACAAAAAAAAATACATTGTTAAATTCCGACATCCACGCGAACGAAGTCGCGGGCACAGCTAGTAATAACTATGTTTGTAAACAGACCAGCGAGCTAAGCACGCAAGATAATCCTATTTGTGAAACCGAGATAATGACTAAAATTCTTACATCACTTCCTACGCAATGTACAACTAAATTTTTGTATGGTTTGATTAACATCTGGCAATCTTTGGATAATAATAAATGGATATTCACACATTCAGAACCCACTAAATTGAATGTCGAATGTGGCAATAAGATAACTGAATATACTATCTTTGGCACAGGTATACTAACTCTTCAGTCTAATTGTAATGGATACTGTAAGAATGTAAAATTAATAAGTAAGAAATATCCCAAATTGTCCCTTAATTATGTACACTCTGATTTTAATTGAATTAACGATTCACGCTGCAATATGTCAAACTTCAATAAGCTTAATTATAATAAGAACCTAACTAAGATTTCCAATCTAAATACCGATAACCTAGATAGAATCAACGATAGAATTGATAACATCCTAGAAATAGCAAAAACTTTTAACCAATCTGAATCACCTGATGTAATTCCGTCACATTCCATTACTTTATATATTTTCATTTTGTTCTTTGTTATTTTTATGTCATATTACTGTTGTAATAGGAAATGCGTGGCTCTCTACAATAAATATAAGCTGACTCAAAATGGAGATGAATCCGTAAACGACAATAACCCAGACGCTAATATTCAATTGACAAATCCACGACTAAGAACAAACTAAGTCCTTTCTTTTCTGAAAACTTCCCTTTAAAAAGCGTAAGTTTCCACTTAAACGGGGGGCTGTTATAGCCTTGTAATGTTAACGAATTCCAAACAAACCGTTAGAAGTGCGCATCCGCACTTCCCAGTATTGCTTCCCGTCTCACGTTTACAGATAACCGCCATCTCCAGGTATCATAGTAATTAAGATAAGTAACCGTCGTAGGAGGCCGCCTGACGACGGCCAGCAGTTCCAGTTCAGCAGCCTTGAGAGCCACTCGTATCCTACAAAATCCTATTCTGTAGGTACTATTTCCAATAAACTTCGTCTAAGTAATATTAAATTCTTTTTTTAAAAAGCCTTTCGGAAGTCCCGGCCTAACAGTACGTTCAATTTGCAGCGATACTGTAAATCGACCAAAAAATTATGGTGTAATGTTTAAGATAAACACGGATCTTTGAAATTAATGTCGCTCAAATAAGGATGTTTCCTATGCAAACTATGTACCTAGGTATAACATTATTGATCTAAACTAATAATAAAAATGCAAGTATGTTTGTTTTTTTACCTTTTCACGCATTACTACCTACTGAATCGATCGTCCCAAAATTTAGCATATACGTTGTCAGGAGTATAGACACGGATATACGGTATCTTTCATCCCGAATAACAGAAGAGAGCTGTTGCCGAGAAAACAATTACGTTCATATTCCAGATGGCGCCACTTACACGATCCGTATTGTTTCTCAAATTCTAAATTAACGCAAGCGAAGCCGCGGGCAAACACTAGTATAATAATATATGTATAGATTGACTAAGTGCTAAACTGCTCACACTACACTAGGTATGTACAATACGTTAATACATCAGTGGCAGTGATGGGACAGTGACCACTACACAATTTAAAGAAAATGTCGTGATGTGCAGTGTCAGACGCGATGAGCGACGGCGGCGCAGGAGTGCAGATAGTGCGGCTGGGCGCGGGCGATGGGCCCTACGAGCTGGACGAGGCCGCGCTGAGGAACCTGCTGCTACGGCCCGACGTGCGGGACCTGCCCGTCGTCGTGGTCAGCGTGGCCGGCGCCTACCGCGGCGGCAAGTCCTTCATCCTCGACTTCTTTCTCAGATATTTGAACGCGCCTGTGAGTATTGTAACAATAATGTTAAACAAACTAAGAGTGAGCAACAGTTCCTGATCTGATTCCCACTGCAAGGTATTTATCTGTTCTGTCCATAAATGTCAGGGTGTTAAATAAGTTAACCACTGTAATACAAATTTTAAATGATTTATTTAATCAGCCATTTCTTGATGGCGTGCCGTGACATCATCGTGCCCGAGAATCCTGTGTTGCCACGTGCAACCGAACATATTGTGTTGCCACAAATATATCCAAAGTTAACAATAAATCTTATATCAAACATCCCCCGTAAAGCTAAACAGTTTACATAATTGAGCATTTAACTTAACTCATAATCTCTTAAATACAATGGCACTTTAGTGACCCTACCTGATCTCATCCTCCTCTCAGGAATAGCTTCTGTGTGATCAGTGTTTGTTACATTATCATTTGTACTATCCGACTCATTATGTTGATGTCCCTGCCCAATATCCTCTGACTGGCTTTCAAGCAGCATATCAGGCTCACTGTTATGTCTTACAATAAACTTATTTTTACTAGGTCTAATATGTCTTTCATTTCTCCTAACCACATTACCTTTTTCATTTTTTACAATGAAAGATCTAGGACCATCAGCTTCACCAATAACTTTCCCTGCGCACCATTCCTTATTAGGTGCATTTTGTATCATTACATTATCCCCCAAAGTAAAAGATTTCCTTTCCTTTGCAGTTTTATTATATATGGTCATAGATTTTTCTTTGGTTAACATCAATTGCTCTCTAACATTTAGTGGTACTTTAGGTTTTAATAATTCTTGTGTACAAGGTAAATTAGTTCTTAACAACCATACTCATCAACAATTCAGATGGACTATACTCCAACCCTGCTACTGGGGTTGTTCTGTAATGCAACAAGGCAATTTCAAAATCAGAATGGTCCTCTAAACATTTTTTTAACATGCCCTTGACTATACCCACTGCTTTTTCTGATAACCCATTTGATTGAGGGTATCGGGGGCTGGACTTTATCAACTCAATATCGAATTTTCGAGAAAACTTTACGAATTCAAAGCTACCAAAAGGCACATTGTCACTTACTATATACCTGGGAACACCATGAGTACAAAAAATTTACAGTAACTTTTTAATTATATAGCCAGCTGTTTTGTTCCTTAAATACTTTTCATCTATCCACTTTGAATAATAATCGACCAGAACTAAATAGTCTCTACCAGCAAAATGAGCAATATCCATATCAACTTTATTGAAAGGTAGGTCAGGTATTTCATGAGACAATAAGGGTTATCTGGGATTTGATGGCCTATACTTTTCACAAGCTTTACATTTTGACACAAACTCTTCTATGTCTCTTGACATTCCTGGCCAATACAACACCTTTCTGGCACGTTTTTTACATTTTACAATTCCAGCATGCCCTGAATGAATTATTGACATTATCTCTTTTCTTGTATCTTTAGGTATAAGTATTTTATTTTCATAATATATAAGTTGGTCTTTCACTACTAAATAATCTTTTAATTTGTACAACTTTTTCAGCTCAATACCTTGTATATTTTTATCATTTTTAGGCCATTCTGAATTATACCATAACATTATTTGTTGAAGATTGGCATCTTTTGCTGTCTCTTGTTTTAATTCCAGTAACTTATTATTTGAAACTTGTAAATCAGTTTCTAAACCATATACAACTTCACAATTTATACTATGTACTAACTCTCTTAGCACTGGATCTAACTGAGCATTATTTGTGTCATAATGTCTACCTATTTGTCTGTGTATTTTTGAACCAGGGACATACCTTATTTTTCAAAATCATATTTTAACAATTTGAGAACCATGCGTTGCAATCGAGCAGAAATTTTATTAATATCTTTATTCATTATTGCTATAAGAGGTTTGTGATCACTTTCTACGATAATATGACGCCCATAAATAAACTGATGATACTTATCCATAGCACAACAGATGGCAAACAACTCTTTCTCTATGGGAGCCCATCTTTGTTGATATTCCGTATATCATCTTGAATAGAAAGACAATGGCTTTCCTTCTTGTAACAGGCATGCTCCCATGCCACTTTTAGAACTGTCAGTTTGTAATACTATATTCCCATTTTTTTTTAAGACTGATAAGGTGGGAGCTGAACTAATTCTCCATTTTATTTCCTCAAAGGCTTTAACTTGAGCTGTGCCCCAGTCCCACACAACTTCTTTTTTCAATAATTCTCTAAGAGGTTCAGTAGTTTTTGAATATTGTGGTATAAATTTACTTAGATAGTTGCACATGCCTAAAAATTTTTGCAATTCCTTTTCACTTCTGGGTTGCTTTAACTCCTCTATAGCCTTAACATGTTCAGGATCTGGTTTTATACCTGATTTTGACAACATTAATCCTACATACTTTACAGTCTCACATCTATATTGTATTTTATTTTCATTAAATTTTACATTGTGTTTTTTTGCTCTGTCTATTACCTTACTCAAAATTTTGTCATGTTCTACCAAACTGTCCCCGGCCACAATTAAATCATCAAAATACACATAGACTCCCTGTATATCACTAAAAATGGTAGTATTTATTCTTTGCATTACCTCTGGTGCTGAAGAAATACCAAATGGCATTCTCCTGAAGCAATACCTGCCAAAAGGTGTTCCAAATGTGCACAGCTTATCCTTATCATCCAACATAACTTGAAAAAAACCATCTTTCATGTCTAATACTGTGAAGATCTGCTTACCTGCAAGAGAATTATAAATTTCCTCAGGAGATGGTATTTGATAGTTCTCTCTTAGGATGCATTTGTTTAACTCTTTTGGGTCTAAGCACAGTCGAAGGGACTTATTTGGCTTCTCAACTATTACAAGATTATTACACCATGCTGTTGGTCCCTGTACCTTTTCTATTATACCTCTACTTTCATAGCTTGCTAAAGTGTTTTTTAACCTATCTTTAATTGCCTGTGGAACTCTTCGAATAGGTTTCACAACAGGTAGCACTGATTCCTTTAATTTTATACTATATGACCCTATATTTCCTAGGCCTGAAAATACCTCTATGTTTGCTTTCACAAAATATTCTTTATCATTTGTTACAATAGCATCCAACCTTTTCAACAAATTCAATTCTATACAAGCTGGCAACCCTATCACCGGCTGAATTAGTAAATCAACTATGCAAAATTTTAATTTTACTTGTTTGCCTTTGACCATGCAGTTTAATTTAACAGTACCTACAGTTTTAATTTCTTGATTATTATAAGCCACCAACACAGTTGAATTCTTTGACAAACAATTGGTATTATCTTTAACTTTATCATATAGCTTTAATGGTAAAGTATTACAGTCAGCCCCGGAGTCTAATTTGAACTTTATGTTAATTCCATTGATGTTCACAATTTCATTCCATTGAAGATTTCCACTAAAGTTACTTACTGAATCCACCACAAAGTCTTCCGAGCTATCACTGTTACTCTCTCCCTTTTGAACGGAGTCAATTTTTTTTTCTTTCTTAGGTGCTTCATTTCTTATTGATTTAGTACGACACACAGCAGCAAAATGATTGTAGTTGTTACAATTTGCACACTTTTTTCCAAATGCTGGACATTTTCTCGCTGGGTGCCTTTTGCCGCAGTAAGTACAGGCAAGTATCTTGGACCCCTCTCCTTGTCCTATGTCTACTTTCTTGATGACATCTACTTCCTGCTTTATTTGCATGGACATTTCAAGAGTCCTTGATTTTCCTGCCTCCGCTGCACGGCATTGGTTGATAACCTGGTCTAGTCCAATATCGGCCTCCCTTAACAATCTCTCCTGCACTCCCTTATCTCTAATTCCGATGACGATCATATCTCTCACAAGCCTATCTTCTTGATCTTTGAAGTCGCATTGTTTAGCTTGAACCTTTAGCTTCGTGATGAATCTGTCTACTTGCTCACCCTCTTCCTGTTTTAAATTGAAGAATTTGAAACTACTCGTGATTATATTCTTCCTCGGCTCCACATAGGTATCAAATTGTTTTAATAAATTGTCCAAGGTTTTAACCTCATTCGGTTTCATGTGTGAATTATACACATCTACTGCGTCCTCTCCTGCAACATTTAGAAATACAGCCACTTTTCGTTCTTCTTTGGCGTCTGACAGTCCCACTGCTTCCAGATACAGCTGGAATTGCTGTTTAAATCTGGACCAGTTTGCCCCATCGCCCGACAAAACCAACCCAGTTGGCGGTTTTATTCCCTCCATTTTGTGCTTAACACAATGACTTTCACTAAAGTTTCTTCCACTAAGGTTTCTTCCACTAAGGTTTAATTTAAGTTTTAACCTGACACCATGCTCTGTCCATAAATGTCAGGGTGTTAAATAAGTTAACCACTGTAATACAAATTTTAAATGATTTATTTAATCAGCCATTTCTTGATGGCGTGCCGTGACATCATCGTGCCCGAGAATCCTGTGTTGCCACGTGCAACCGAACATATTGTGTTGCCACAAATATATCCAAAGTTAACAATAAATCTTATATCAAACATTATCTGCACAACTGTTTTAAAGATAGTGGATAGACTGTAGACGAGCTCTAGCGTGGTGTGACCATAGGGAATAGGTAGTAACACCAACGTTACTTAAATAAAACGAGAGAAAGTGTGCAGAGGATCTCTTGACCTGATGCAACACCGCCGTTTGCGACTGGACCACTGATTACCTAATAGACCAGACTATAAAACTGAAGGAGACCATAAAGCAGACTGCAATAAATATTTTTATTTGTTAGCGTTCCAGTCAGATGAGTGGCGAGTGGCTGGGTAGTGAAGACGAGCCATTGAGAGGTTTCCACTGGAGAGGCGGTGGCGAGCGAGATACCACCGGCATCCACCTGTGGCCGGAACCCATCATCACCACCATGGACTCCGGAGAGAAGGTGGGTCGACTAGAACACATCTTACAAGCAAGAGTCAACCGCGAATCAATTACCATTTTCTTATCTTAGCTGTACAAGACTATATCTATCAGTCGAAGATGAATGATATTGTTGACCTATTGTACCAAGCTCTGTAGGCACTGTAGGTCTTAACCCTTTCGTTACGAAAGTTTCGTACACAATGCGATGCAAGTCTCCGATACCTTACGACTTTGGTATCCAGCCGACTATCGCAAAACAAATCCATAGAGGTTCGTATACAGCCACGCGTCAATGGATATCAAAGTTGCACGTGTTTGACTTGCGTCGCGTTGTACTACGAAGTGGCGTAGTCGTAAAATTCTATGCAGTGTAAACACAGTCATAGTTTCTGTTCCTCTAGTACTATGGAAAATTAATAGGAGTAGAAATACTGCAGTGCGCTATTTATATTCTTCTCATTCGTTCGCTCACTGTCATACATCTGTGTGTTTCTGTAGCTTCATTATACTGGACCTGTGGTTACAGGTGGCCGTGCTGCTGATGGACACACAGGGTACCTTCGACTCGGAGGCCACCATCGGACAAAACTCTACCATCTTCGCGTTGTCAACCCTCATCTCGTCCGTGCAGGTCTACAATCTGTCCGGCAACATCAGGGAAGATGATCTGCAACACTTACAGGTCAGAATCTCGCTCGGGTTATAGAAATCTCGCAAGAAATCGAGAATAAAAATTCCGCCTTCTGCGACTGCGACCTTCCCAATCAGTATGAGATATTAGTTAAGTACCTACCTGACCTGTTAAGCCATCTCAGTCATTCTCAACAATTTTTCATTCTTAAACGTTGGATCGATCGGTTCTATTGGAAATCTATGGGGTAGGTTCAGCAGTGGACGTCCCACGGCTGATATGATGATGATGTTGATGATAAAAACAGTTCGAGTAATTCTCAGTCTTCTGAAAAAGTAGACGACGACGTGTGACGTTATGTTAACTTTACTGGCAGCTTTTCACGGAGTACGGCAAGTTGGTGAGCGGTGCTGAGGGCAAGGCGTTCCAGAAGCTCCTGTTCCTTGTTCGAGACTGGCCGAATGCCTACGAGCACGCACACGGCTTCGTCGGCGGCACAGGGCTGCTTAACAAGCGGCTCCAGGTAATATTACAAACCTACATACAAAAACACCCGCCATTTTCTCATAACCGCATTTCATCAACATCATCAGCCTATATATGTTCCCACTGCTGGGACACAGGCCTCCTCTCTGTGAGAGGGAGTGGGCCATAATTCATCACGCGGGCCCAGTGCGAGTTTGCTTTTTCCATAAATGTAAGCAGAGTACGTGATTTTTGTAAATAACCATTCAAGACAGTGTGTGCATTTGCCATGTCATACTAACATTATGACATTTTATATAGTCTTTCATTTTTTTTCATTACTTACTACCTACGTTACCTATGTTACCAGTCGCATCAGCTTCAAAAGTCAGAGTTGCGTGAGGTCCGTGCGCACATTCGATCGTGTTTCGATCAGATCCAGTGCTTCCTAATGCCGCATCCCGGCCTCGCCGTTGAAAATCAACATTTTTCCGGACGCCTTCGTGGTCAGTATAATAAAACTTTATCTAAAAACCTGAGATCGCTAATTAGTACAAGAAACTAATAAATTATTAAATTACAGAGCTAACAGAGAAGTTTAGACTAGCACTCCTGGAGCTGGTACCTTCACTGTTCGATGCGAAGCACCTCACTCCAAAGCTCATCAACGGTGAACGAGTTCGGACTCAAGATTTGTTCGAGTACTTCCAGCAGTATGTCAATATTTTCAACAGTGATGACATGCCCGAAGCTGTGACCATTTTTAAGGCTGGTTTTAATTCTGTATTTTAATTAGTTGCTACTTTACTCGGTTTTCAATATCGTTTCCTACCATTTGCCGCAATTTTAATTCATAGATGTAAAGACGTTATTATTAATGTTTTCGGTTAAGAAAAGCAACGAGGGCCCCGTTGGACAGCCCTGTGGTACTCGTGAGCTCGTGACATTTACACAGTCTCAGTTTTTGATTTCAGACTTATGTACCATTTTTATTCGATTCTTCATCAAAGTAATACTTTTTTTGTTACACCCTGAATATTTGTGATGTATAAGTTGTGTAATAAGTTGTGATCAACAGTATTAAAGGCCTTACGGAATAAAGATCTCACTGTGTAACTTCATTCTTACATTAGTATTTTTGGTTTAACTGCCATACTGTAGCAAGCTGCTGCTGCTATTTCCATGGTTTAATTTCTGCGATTTTTGATATTCATGATATTCATGGTTGGATAATTTCTGAAGTGGTTCATCACTCAGTATTTAGTACATAAAAGCATTTGTTTATTAGGCTACGGCAGATGCATGCTTGCTATCAGCGACGCGCGCAGCACGCTCTCTGTACACGGTGCGCATGGAAGAAAGACAAGGCGGAGCGCGGAGTGTGACCGCCAGCGCGCTTGGCAGAGCGCACGCAGCCGCGCGCGCCGACGCCGAGCACTGCTTTCGTCAGAAGAAGATGCTAGGCTCGCAGCAGGACGCTGACGCTCAACTCAAAGAACTTTTCAAGGTATGACTACGATGATAATGCCAGTCATCACGGTAGAGTTGATTTATTAGTCGAGTTTTCTTAAATTTTGTACAAGATCTGCAAATAGGTAGATACCGGGTTTTTTTTTTATATTCTGGTCTCCAGAAAAGTAGAATTGACTCCCACGTTTAACATTGGCAGGAGCTGGACGCGAGTCTATCACTATACGTATTGAATAACGAGGCGTTGGTTCGAGAAACGATGTCTCTCGCCAAGCAGGCTTATGAAGACACCATAAGCAACGTGTGTGGGGAACACCCACGTCTCTGCCTACACACAGGTGATTTGGCGGAGCTTCACGGTGAAGCCATCCAGGTGGCCCTCGCGCTCTTTGACGCAGCAAGAGATGTGCCTGAGGACGAGGAAGATGATCAGAAACCGGCTTTAATACAGGTGAGATTAGTTAGTGCTGTTACACTGAAGTGCTATGATGGAAGTGCTTAAGTTAATCTGAAAGCCCTGCGGGTGCGATATCGTAGATTTTTGCCACAGGCACAGCTATTTTACTTACAAAAGCACCGATAAAGTAAGTGGTAATAAATTTTTGTTTGTCGTTGATAGATACGCAATTATAAATATAGATCTCCAGAATTATTACTAGTTCAAACTTTTAAAGCTGAGATTTTAGTGGATATTATTTAAGCCATAAATTATTGTCGCAGAGCTTGGAACAGCAATACGTTCAGTTGTGTGCTATTAATGAGCAGAACAACAGAAGCGCCGTGTTGGAGGCACGCAACTTGTATGTGACGAACATGCGGCTTCACATGGACAACGCGGGCATCAGCTCCAACAAGCTGGAAGCACAAAATCTCCGTGCAATCGACGAAGCTACAGCATTCTTTTACAAACATAGGAACCGCGAAACGCAACAAGGAGAGGATTTCTACATTCAAAAACTTCTCAAAGTATGTCACTAATTTGAAAACTAATCCAATTTAATTTGAATCTAAGGTAAAAACTTTGGATTCAAATTAAGCTGTGTTTTTTTAACGGTTTTGCTTGAATTACGCTCCTAGGAATTAGTTCATTTTAGCTTAATATGGTGCGGAGAGACTTTCGTAGAGCCGTCGACGTTCTACGCAAGGTTGCCGCGCCGATGGTGTGCTCCACATTTCCTCAAGCATGGCGTCCACCCAATGATATTGAGCCGATTCGCCTCGCCGAGACCTTTGACTAATTTTGAATATACCCTAGTTCCTAGTTGGCAGCGAGACGATAGGCCTTAACGATACTGATCTCATACATTAATTATAAATGAGCGTTGGGCCTTTAATATATTTTCAAAAGCGCTGAGCATACTTTCTTTCCAGGAAATTAGCAACTGCTACGCAGATTTTGAAAAAGCGAACATAAACAGCAACAGGATCGCAATGCAAGCGGCGGAGTTCAATTATAACAACTACATAACGTCGGCGTGGGGCCCGCAGATGTGCTGCTTCCACCCGCGAGCGCTCGAAGACTTGCATAAGAGAGGCGTTGAGAGGGCTCTCAGGCAGTTCCTGGTTAACAGACCAGAGTCTGAAGGTGATGATTACAGGGTGGCGGTCGAAAAGGTTAGTATAGTAGTATAGAAGTTTATTTAGGTTTCTTTCATACCAAAATTAACTCTACCACAAATATTGGATTTTTTAACACATCATCATCATCCTATTAATGTTCCCACTGCTGGGACACAGGCTTCCTCTCTGTCAGAGGGAGTGGACTATAATCAACCCCGCGGGCCCAGTGCGAATTGGTGGATGTCACAAATCTTCGAATTTTTGGTTCTAGGACAAATGCCGGTTTCCTCACGATGTTTTCCTTCACCGTTTTGAGAGCAGTGCTGATGAAATAAATTACACAAAGTAATGCGCCTGGCTGGGTTCGAACCCGACTACAACTCGTAAGTCGGGGCCAATACCACTGGGCCACCACTGCTCTTTTAACACATAATTGAGTTGATTTATTTATTTCACAGAATCTTGAGATCCGTCTTTGCGATCTGCAGTCAGTCAACCAGTTTAACAACGAGCAGGCAGTGGATAAAGCCTTCTTGTTGTACTCGTTGAAGATGGACCAGCAGACTCGACCGTCAGTGCTGTCTGTTCTTGTAGTACCGTTCTTCATCAAGCTTTTGGCATTGTTGCCGAAGTACCACGAGAATTTTAAAGAAATTGCGATCAATGACTTCAGGAGCAGACGTCGCGGCCCCAGCTACGACGATGATATATATTATGATGATCTCAAGCAGGTTCGTTTGATCTATGATGTAGGGTAAAGGGAGATTATTTGGTGAGACAGGCAACTCAGTGATATAGTCTTAAAAGTCTCTCAAAACGTTACCTATGCATGTAGTAATGCGAAATGATGCAACTAGTTCACCACTAAAGTGGACAAGATGTAGGTACATAGTGACACATCATTTCGCATTACAGCATGCATAGGTAACGTTTTGAGAGACTTTTAAGACTCTATCACTGAGTTGCCTGTCTCACCAAATTATCTCCTTTATCTAAGGTAAACCTATATATTGGCGTGACTGTCTTAAAGCGCAAAGGATAATAATCGAAAGAAAAGTCTGGCAGTCTCTTCTGCTGATCCCACCCAGAGCGGGAGCACTCATTTGATGATTTCACAAACTATAAAATAAAAATAACTTGCGCGAAAATCGCTTGACGTATGACGAATTGGTTGTGCTATTAGTGGCCGGCGTATAGTAGATTAATTCAAAAGAAACCAACATTACGCCGATTATATTAGGTACTAAATATATAAAAAAAAATGGTGAATCACACACTTCACTGCCGTCGTAACTTCCTCTCGACCGCGCGTACCTATGAGGATTGTCGTATGAGAACCTCCTAAAACTTGGTATGAAAACTTCTTAACAATAATTAACTGTTTTGTTCACAGAAAATGGAGGACGCTTACGTTAAGTACAGGAGTCCTGTTTCGGCTTTTCTAAGGGAGTTGGGAATAAATACTTCTTAAGGAACTGGGGCAACCCAGTTATTTGTTAAGGATCCAGGATTTTGTATGCTACCTCAGCGTTGAACCTTGAACTTATCATAAATACATTTTCAATTCTAATCTCTTGAGTATTAAGTTAGCAAACAAACTTATTTTGTCGACGAACTCTTTCTTATCTTTTAAAATAATCGATAGTAGATTTAAGTAATTGAACTTTTGACCTTTTAAATTCGTAATGTTTAAGACTGTAATTTTGTATTCAGTGTATGCTAATTGAGACGTAAATATTAATAATTATTTTTTTATAATAAATATAGGTATGTATAATCTATTACTTACATAGTTTTAAGATGCTGGTTTTATTTCTCTCTAAATCCTTTCCTATATTATAATTAAGAAGATTAACGGGGTTTCTCTGGCAGTATGGATGAAACAGAATAGAGACGTGGGTGAGGTCATTTCCAATTTTTTGACCTCTGAGAGATACGATGTTATTTTTTACGGGTCAAAAGCTACGTTCACTTTTCTTGTTAAGTTAGGCAACCAAGATTATAATTACGTTCTCTAACTTTAAAACTAATAAGAATATCTCAGTGATTACCTCCAAAAAAATCTCTATGCCTTGGGATAAACGTGGTGAACTTTCGATAGTACGAGTAGCACATTGTCAAGTTAATCAGTAACTGTGTTTTTCTTTTCTTTTGCACACAAGATTTGGACATTTCAGTCCCAACACTTTTCCTCAGCTAATAATTTGTTCATTAAAATAACACATTTATTTACTTTCTTATTTTTTTTTTTAATAGAAAATTATACATTCGCTTTTCGACCGAAAGTTACCTACTAAATTAAATGACGGTTTTCGGAAAAAGTTAAACTAGCGTAAGTTGCCCACGTATTATTTTTGTTCAAGGCATACCTAGAGGTTCTTTGGAGGTAGGAATCACTAGGATGGTCGTATTAGTTTTAAAGTTAGATAATTGAATTGAATTGCAATCTCTAGGCAACCTGAACAAGAAAAGGGGTCATGACTTTTGAACCGTAAAAAATAGCACCGTTATGTCTGAAAAATTAAAGATTGGAAAGAT
The DNA here is from genome assembly GCA_954870645.1 of Agrotis clavis. Classification (NCBI taxonomy): domain Eukaryota; kingdom Metazoa; phylum Arthropoda; class Insecta; order Lepidoptera; family Noctuidae; genus Agrotis; species Agrotis clavis. The sequence continues at coordinate 5,568,300 of OX940918.1, read as the reverse complement.
CTCTCCCATGCCCCCTGCCCCTATTGATTTGGCCCAATACTTCCAAGGCCAATACTTTCCATATGGGCATAGATAATATGTGTCCTAGTAGAATCAAATTTCTAGCCTCTCAACTAAATCACTTTTATTTCCTCTTGTTGATGCACCGCGGCGTCTTAGTTCAGCTTTTAGTTTATGCACTTGCATTGAAGAATAATTTTCGATGTTCGTTTTGTATTTAAACTCAATTTTTATCACAATAAAACGTACGAAGCGTCATACGAATAGCTTTGAGTTGCCATCCCCATTGCTTTCCCATAAATAAAAAAACAATACAGTATATATTTATGCTAGTGATCACAAACTTTTTATGTGTGTAGGTGTTATTTTTTTGCTTCGTAATATTGTTTAGTTTTAAGTTATTTTTGTTTGTTTATTTTCTTAATATTATTATGTACTGTGTGCACTTGTGGTATGTGCCAATAAACGTTTTTCTTTCTTCTTTTTTCTTTCTTTCTTACCCTTTCTTTCAAAAGTCTGTGACTTAAAAGTTTAGTAATTTTTATGTGAAAGAGTAACAATCATCCATTAATACATCCATCCTCACAAAGTTCCGCATTTTTAAGATAATAGTCATTTTATTTGTAGGTACACTAGTGTTTGCCCGCGGCTTCGCTCGCGTTAATTTAGAATTTGAGAAACAATATGGATCGTGTAAGTGGCGCCATCTGGAATATGAACGTAATTGTTTTCTCGGCAACAGTTCTCTTCTGTTATTCGGGATGAAAGATACCCTATATCCGTGTCTATACTCCTGACAACGTATATGCTAAATTTTGGGACGATCGATCCAGTAGGTAGTAATGCGTGAAAAGGTAAAAAACAAACATACTTGCATTTTTATTATTAGTTTAGATGAATAATGTTATACCTAGGTACATAGTTTGCATAGGAAACATCCATAATTGAGCGACATTAATTTCAAAGATCCGTGTTTATCTTAAACATTAGACCATAATTTTTTGGTCGATTTACAGTATCGCTGCAAATTGAACGTACGACAGCATTGCTCTTCTCCCTTTAGCATACCGCGTGATAAGTACCTAAAAAATAACTAATTATTATTTGACTCGATGAGTACAACTTGTCGTCGTTTCAAACAGAATCTATGCACTGGTTTGAGCACCAATTCAAAACATAAATAAACACAAAATAATAGAAACACTGATTGTTTTCGAATCTTTCAGATTCCTACACCTCGAAACATTTACAGTTTAAAAAAAAACGAACTTACTACCTACAATTTAAAATCAGTGTAGATTTATATCCTAGAGAACTATTGAAAAAAAAATAGAAATGAAAATTGCGAATAATATTGAAGTAAAAGTATGCATTTTTTTTTTTAGGTTTGTAACTCTTAGGACCAAATAAAAAGAAAAAAATGAAACACAAAAAGTGAAAAAGAAAATTGCAAGATTTGATCCTGAGACCCCTTTTTTTTTTTTTTTTTTACGTGGCAAAATCATCAAATGAGTCCTCCAACCCCGGGCAGGGCGGGAGGGACTGTCAGACTTCTACTGACTAAAATCCACGGTGTCCTTCAGTAGCCTGTTATGTTCCGGGGTCACGGTAAGGAAATAATCCCGCGACCCCGGCAGGCTTTGGCCCTCTGAGAGGGGGGCCCCGTCATTATGATGACGCTCTTTCAGGCGCGCGTGGGACACAACGCGCCGTCGACCCGGGCATGGTCCATGGTTGGGCAGCGAGTTGCCCTTTACTCGCTGCCCGCATGCCCGCGCCTACGGTGGCCGGAGATCGTCTTGCGACGTCCGTCGCCGCGGGCGTGCGCCACCGCGTGTGGGGCGGAGGGAGGGAACCGGATATACCGGTGGTCGGAGTAGGTCTCCACCTCCTCTACAACGCGCCAGTCAGTGACGCGCGGCGACAGGCTGGGGGTGGCGAACGTAAGGTCCACCACCGAATCGCCCATGTACCGCACGCACGTGGGGACGGAACCCCGGTTCTCGATTACCAGGCCCTGAGCACGGGCCCAGCGCTCGAGCGTCCTGCCCCGCGAATAGTCCATGGACCGGGAACCCCAAGCCGGATTTTTGGCATTGAAGTCCCTGAGGACGAGCGCGGGGAGGGAACCGAGGGCGACGACGACGTCTCCCAGCTCCGTTAGGGAGTCTTGGAACTCGGCGAGAGATCGGTTCGGGGAGAAATAAACGCCTACCACGGCGATCTCCCCGAACCGGGCTGCGACTATCCCGCGCCCTCTCTGTACGCGATCGAGGGGCGGGGTACCGGCGGCGGCCGACGAAATTAGGGTCACCGAGCCGTCCAGGTCCGCCACCCAGTCATTCCTGGGCAGGACATAGTACGGCTCGGCGACCACGGCGACGTTGATCAACCACTGTGCCATGCTCTGGAGCACGCGGTCCTGAGCAGCGACGCAGTGGTTGATGTTCGCCTGGAGGAAGCGCAATGGGGCCATTAATTGGAATCCATTGCAGCCTCCTCCAGGGCCCCTCGCGGGGGTACGGCCACGGCGGCGGCGGCGGCGGCGGCAGCGGGAGCGGCGGCGGCGGCGGCGGCGGGAGTGGCGGCGACGGCGGCGGCAGAAGGCCTACCTCTGCCCCTGGCCTTGGTAGGTGGGGCGCAGGACCTGCCCCCAGCCCGGTGATCGGCCGGCTTGCCAGCCGCCGCACATGCGAAGCAGTGCGGCGGGGCAGAGCACGAGCCGGCCTTGTGACCGGGCTGGCCGCAGCGGAAGCACCTATCGCTGCGGTCTACCTCCGAGGTGCACACGCACGCCGCGTGGTTGCCCACTTGGCAGCGGAAGCACCTCAGGGGTCTGGGCTCCAAGACCTTTACCTGAGCAGCCACCCAACCAACCAGGAGCCTTCGGCCCTCCTGCATCTTTTTGGCCGCCGACACGGGGCAGCTAACCGTAACGGTTTGCAACCCCGCGAAGCCAGGACGGAGGGCGCCCACCCTCACCTGATCGGAAGGGCAGCCCCCAGTCCTGGCCACGGCAGCCACTACGTCCTCCGCCGTCACGGAGTCGTCCAGACCCAATATGCGCACGTCTGCGCGCTTGGTGGGCCTGGACACTCGGGCCTCCTCCGCGTTTAAGGACGCTCTGAGCCTTTTGGCTAGAGCGTCAGCGGTAGGGCCACTGGCTGCGCCCGGGAGCTCCAGCATCCGAGCCCCCGTTGCGGTGACCCGTAGACGGAGGCCCCCGGCGATGCCGAGCTCCGCGAGGTTCACCGCCTCCCGCGCCTTGGCTAGCACGTCGCGGTATGACACGCCCCTCTTAACCACGTCCGGCTGCAGTGTAATCACCACAGCCGCGGTTTTTGGGGCGCGCAATCGCGCCGCGACGTCGCGCTCTTTGCGCCGCCGCCGTCTCTCCCTCCGCCTCGAGGACCTGGCCGTGTTGGCAGCCTTCCTCTTCTCCCCGGCCACTTGCCATTCGGCGCTGGCCGGGGGAGTCTTAGGAGGAGGCTGCTGGGACGGCTGGTTCTCGGCCTGGGCCTTCTTTTTCTTGGCCTGTTTCGGCCCCACAGGTGTCGGGGTCAGGGGCGGCTTGGACTTAGCTGTTCCCGCCTGGCCAGGCTTGGCCGGGGCCGTCTTCGTCCTCGCAGGCGCCGCCTCCACCGGGGCCGCTTTTCCCTGAGGCGGCCTCGTCGTTGGGGGAGGCTTCGACGCAGCTGCAGCCGCGTACGAGGTCGCCAGCGGCGGTCGAAGCACGCGGCTCTCCAATACGGAGAACCGCTGCTGAAAGGCGGCCAGCTCCTGTCGCACCAGAGTCAGCACTGCGTTCTCCTCTGATGCGGGCCGGCCTTTCTCCTTGGCAGTCCCCGCCTTAGCACTCCCTGCCGGCGCCTTCCGACGGCCAGCCGCCCGAAGGCCAGCCAGGTCTGACCTGAGGGCGGCGTTCTCCTTCTGGAGCTCCCTCATGGCGGCAGTCAAGCGGGTGACCTCCGACCGCAGTTCGGACATATCGTCCCTTGCAGCCGGAGCCCCGCCGTGAATCCGCGTGGCCGCCATGATTAAGGCCGTGGCTTCGCCGATCGCACCCTCCTTACTACTCCTTTTTCGCTTCAGGGCGACGGTGCGTATGGCGGCTTCCACAGCCTCTGCCAGTTTGGCCTCGTTCGAGGCCAAACCCGTGTTGGGCTCTCCAGAGGGGGGCCCCCTTCCCGAGGACTTGCCTCGGCCTTTACCCCGCACGCTCGTGGGGATCTTACGGGCCGAGACAAGTCCTTCCTCCGACGACGAGATATCTTCCCGGGGGCGCTTCAGGAACTCGGACCTCCTGTTTGCGCCCCTCTCGTCGCTCCTCGCTGCGCTTCCAGAGACTATGCTCCGGAAGCTCACGGCGTCTGATGCCGAGTCGGACTCCGACTCAAGCACCATCGCCCCCTTCCTCCTCGGAGCGGCACTCTGTGCCCGCTCGATGTTCGGTGCCGGTGAGTCGGACGTACTGGACAAGTCCAGTGACTCCTCCTCACGGGCACGTGAGCCTCCCTGGCTCAATGCGGCGACTCATCATCATCATCATCATCATCATCAGCCGGAAGACGTCCACTGCTGAACATAGGCCTCCCCCTTAGACCGCCACGCCGAACGACAATTCGCCACTTGCATCCATCCGTTGCCCGCGACCCTCACGATGTCGTCGGTCCACCTAGTGGGAGGCCTGCCTACGCTGCGCCTTCCGGTCCGTGGTCGCCACTCGAGAACTTTTCTTCCCCATCGGTTGTCAGTTCTACGAGCGATGTGGCCTGCCCATTGCCACTTCAACTTGCAAATTTTATGAGCTATGTCGGTGACTCTGGTTCTTCGCCGAATATCCATGTTCCGGATTTTATCCCGCAAAGAAACTCCGAGCATAGCTCTTTCCATTGCTCGTTGAGTGACTCTCAGTCTCTCTAAAAGGCCAGCAGTCAGAGACCACGTTTCAGAGCCATAAATCATCACTGGCAACACACACTGGTTAAACACCCTTGTCTTGAGACACTGTGGGATTCTCGATGAGAAGATATCACGTAGCTTCCCAAACGCTGCCCATCCGAGTTGGATTCTTCGGGCGACCTCTTTCTCGAAGTTGGACCTACCTAACTGAACAATCTGTCCAAGGTAAGTATAATGGTCTACAACTTCGAGAGTATCGTTCCCAACAACAACCGGTACGGGTGCCACATGGACATTCGACATGACTTTCGTCTTGTCCATGTTCATTTTAAGGCCGACCCGTTGGGAAACGATACTGAGGTCGCTGAGCATAGCATTGAGGTGCTCCAACGATTCTGCCATGATGACTATATCATCGGCAAAACGAAGGTGAGTGATGTATTCGCCATTGATGTTGATGCCGAGTCCGTTCCATTCCAAGAGCTTGAAAACGTCCTCCAACGCGTTCGTGAACAGTTTCAGAGAAATAACGTCTCCCTGTCTCCCGCCTTTCTGCAATTGGATTGGTTTCGTGCTCTCTTCCTGAAGTCGGATGGACATGGTGGCGTTTCTATACAAACACTTCAACACTTCGATATACCTATAGTCGATATGACATCGTTGGAGGGACTGCAATACTGCCCAGGTTTCGATTGAATCGAAGGCTTTTTCATAGTCCACAAACGCTAAACACAATGGCCGATTATACTCCTCTGTCTTCTGTATAATCTGGCGGAGCGTGTGTATGTGGTCTATAGTACTAAAACCTTTTCGGAAACCGGCTTGTTCGGGAGGCTGGAAGTCATCAAACCTGCGTTCGAGACGGTTCGTAATGACTCTTGAGAACAGCTTGTACACATGGCTCAGAAGTGAGATTGGCCTGTAGTTCTTCAACAAGGTGTTGTCACCCTTTTTGAAGAAAAGAACAACCACACTCCTGTGCCATGCGTCTGGCGTAGAACCTTCGAGTATGATGGAATTAAATAACTTCTGGAGGACTTGAAGTACCGGTTTTCCACCCGCTCTCAGAAGTTCTGTTGTGATTCCGTCCTCACCCGGCGCCTTGTTATTCTTGAGCTGTTTAAGAGCCATTCTAATCTCGTACAGGCTGATGTCCGGGATATCCTCAGTGTAGTGTCGAGTCAGTTTAGCTCTTGCGTCTCGAGCTGTACCGACACTGGGTTGTTGTGTTGATGTGTATAACTGTCCGTAAAACCTCTCAAGCTCTCTTAGGATCTCCGGTTTCGTCGAAATGATGCTGCCGTCGTTAATCTTCAGCTTAGTCATTTGGCTCTGCCCAATAGACGAATTCTTTGCGAAGACTTTTGAGCCCTGGTTCCGCTCGATTGCCTCTTTGATCCGTGCCGCACTAAAGGAGCGCAGGTCACGTCGCATTGATTTAGAGATTCGTCTATTGAGTTTGCCATATTCCGACATATCAGCTGAAGATTGCAGCCTCATCTCGGACCGGTCTAGCATCAACTTGATGGTTCCGTTCGAGAGCTTTTGAAGCTTATTCCGGCGCGGGGTCATAAAGAACTTGGACCCCACAGCTTGGACAGTTTCCACCAACCCATTGTTGATTTCGTCCACAGTTTCGCATTCGGTTAGGCACTGGAAGCGATTGTGCAGTTCGAGTTGAAAGTCTTCGGGGTTCCGGATGTGGGCAGGACCAGGTCGGAGCGTGGACTTCACCAGACGAGACCTTTCAAGCTTGACATTGATATTCAGTGTGCCTCTGACAATTCGGTGATCGCTACCGGTTTTTACCTTAGCGATCACAGAGACATCACTGAATATTCGCTTCTTGGTCGTCATGATGAAGTCGATCTCATTTCTGGTAGTACCATCGGGGCTCATCCACGTCCACTTCCTGGATGGCCGCTTCTGGAAATAGGAGTTCATTAAATGAAGTTCTTCCTTTTCCATGAAGTCGACCAGTCGCTGGCCCCTATGGTTTCGCTGCCCATACCCAAATGGCCCCACTCTCAACTCATCGCCATTCCGTGCGCCCACCTTCGCGTTGAAGTCCCCCATAACAACGGTGAAGTATGTTTCGGAGGCATGTATGGCCTCGGATATCTCCTCATACAATGCCTCTACTTCATCATCAGAATGTGTCGAGGTCGGCGCATATACCTGTATGACCTTCAACGAATACCGGTTGGTTATTCTGAGTATAAGGTATGCTACCCTACTCGACACACTGTCGACTTTCACAACGTTGTTGATGAGGGACCTGCGGACGAGAAATCCAACACCACCCTGGGATTTACGGTCTCCTTCCCGGTAGAAGAGCATGTTGCCGGAATCTAGAACTATCGTATCCTGACCCTCTCTTCGGATTTCAGATAATCCCAAGATATCCCATCGCATTTTGCTCAATTCTTCCTCCAGCTCGATAATCTTCTCATCGGTCCTCAGTGTGCGGATGTTGTGTGTTGCCAGGGCCAAAGTCCGTTGGGGGTGGTAGCGGGGCATCTGCCGGGGATTCTTAGCACCCCCTGCTCCGCCGTTACCCGATCCGCTACTCAGACCAGGAATAGCGGAGCTGCCGGGGACTGGGGGCCGTGTGCTATTATTGTCATAATGGGGGGGGGGGGGGTTGCCATAATCCCCACGCTTGGCAGGCGGCTTGGGGATCGCAGTAGGGTCACCGAAAGTTTGCAAAGGACGCTGCTGCCCGTCCTTCGGTGGCTGGACGTAGTTTAAGGACGTACCCGGGTCCAGGACCGGCGGCGACTGCCGGAGCGAAATCAGGGTAAAAGTAGCTATTATCCCCCCCAGAGTACCGTGGGACTGACCGCGGACGGATCCGGTGCGGGATTCTCCAGCTGCGGAGCAGCTGGTACCCGCCTGGGGTATTATCTCTTTTAACGACTTTTCCATGATTATAAATTCACTTTTTTAAAGAGGTGAGTTCCTCTGTTCCTATCCTACTCCCCATTTTCCCTCCCCGGTTCACTTCACGGTTACGTCTATAGACTAGACGCGTACCGGAAGTGAACATTTCCCGCCCCTGACCCAGTCTCAGACGACTGGGCCCGCGCCGCCTGAAAGCTCGAGCTAACTGCTCGATCCTCCAGGCGGCGCGCCTTTCCCCGGTGTATCCCTCTTAGTTTGGTTTCTCCCTCTGAGCGCAGATGCCCAGAGATCATTGAAACCACAAGCCCCACCACGACGACAACGTGGAGATACGACGGTGGGGATCCTGAGACCCCTTGCACGAAAGTCAAGCAGGTTACCAACCAGACTGGCTAGTACGCTGTCAGTAGTTTTCAAATAGCGGTTCTTATACAAATGTCAACAATGACTGAAAATCAACATATTTTAACATTGCTAATCCCCCAAGGAGAATATTATAGCGTAATTATACATATCCTAGTAATTGAAGAGCAGTTTAAGGAATGTTTGAGAAAAAATTGAATAAATAATATCCAATGGTTTAGCTTCCAACTCCAAACAAACAATTAAAAACAACAAAATTCAAAATTGCTTATCTCCTAGGGAAAATAGCGTAATAATACATAGCCTATTAACAGAAGCATATTATTAGAAATATTGATCGACACGGGTAGACACAGACATAATACTTAAAAAACAAAGATAAAAAAAATAGATTAATGACCCCCATGCTTTTTTTTTTAGCGTGGTAAAATCATCAAATGAGTCCTCCCACCCCGGGCAGAGCGGGAGGGACTGTCAGACTTGTACTGACTAAAATCCACGGTGTCCTTCAATAGCCCTTTATGTTCCGGGGTCACGGTAAGGAAATTAATCCCGCGACCCCGGCAGGCTTTCTACCACTGCGGTTGGGGCGGAGGGAGGACGCTGTCTTCTCTCTCTCACGGCCCGCCTCCTCCTTCACGAGCATTACTGCTTCGCAGAAGGGGGCGACCGCTTCCCACTCCGTCTCGCCCCGCAGCATGGCGGCAACCAATGCCGGGCGCGAGAGGTCTCCGCCTATCGCCGCCGTGAGGACACGTCGGTGCTCTGCCCAAGCGGGGCAGTCTTGCATTGTATGCTCTACTGTGTCCTCCAGGCGATCTTCGCAGTGGTGACACGCGGGCGTTTCTTCCCTCCCTGTCAGACACAGAAACCTTCCGAAACTTCCGTGTCCGGTGAGGACCTGCGTCATCCGATAGGTCAGGACGCCGGGACGTCTCTCCAGCCACTCCTCAAAGAGGGGTCTTACCGCCGCGATTGCGGCGTGCCCGAATGACCCCCATGCTAGGAAAATCCTGTGTTATGGGAATCATTCAACCGGCCAAATGTTATGACAGCGTGGATATCAATATAATAGATAAGATAAGACAGATTGTAGATACAAAAAAAAATGTATAGGTAAATGTTATTGGATTCCAAGTAGATAAGATAATGTTTGTGCAGTTCATAACAAATCGCTATCATAATTATTATAGTGTCGGCTGTAGTGCCGTCAACACCTATTCCTACGTATAATAATCGCTTTTTCTTAAACAAAGAAATTTGAAAAAGTTCATCAGTTTCGCCACTGTTGTATAAAAGAAAGTATTCATCATCACAGGATCGATCATTTTGTAGACGAGTAAGTTTATTTTTTATTTTTATACTCATAAGGTTTTTAAAAATGTCTTCCTGTACCGTCGATGCGTTTTTAAACATACCTAAATTCAATACACAAACAGCCAGTCATGAAATGTAGGCCATAGAAATATTATTGTTCCGAGTGGGAATTGAACTTGCGTCACACAGCGCACAGTAGCCAATGTCTCAGGCAAGGTACTAAACTAACGGTGCAATTGTTATTTCTTAAAGAATTTATTCATTTATTTCCTTATTATTCATTTTACCTCTGACAGCAACACCTACCTTATACCTTTTATTCAACATAACGGTTTTGGTCGTGAAGCTCAAAATCTGACTGAGTTCATTCGTATAAACAGGGTGAATTTTACATAAGATTCATCATCACCCAAAGCCGGGATCACCAACTTTTAGTGTTCATGTTATCTGAAAAATAATTAGGGAGCTTACCCATGACGCGACTCGTCGGTTTTACAATTTCTACTAACTAAAAATTAAAATCGACCTTGCTATTACGATATGAAGATACAATTCGATTGACTTGACGTCGCCGCGCCGGGCGCCCGCGCCGTTGCGATCGTGTTTTGTTTTTCATCTCTCCGTAGACAACCCCGCTTTTTATGTCATTATGTCGTATAGTTGTAAGGATGATTTTTACTTGTAGTTGGAAACGGTTCGAGTCGCGTCGCATCGCGCCATGGGTAAACTCCCTTATAACCTACTGAGGACATACAGACCGAATTAAATCATATTGAAAGGCTTGTTTAAACGCCTACCAGAAAAGTACTACCAATTTAAACCAGTGTACCAATTTTAAAACCATAAAATCGAAATACCTGCCAGAATTCATCTAAGGCTTCTATTTCTGTTTGCAGGGTTGATAGGAACCTAACCAAACCGAACTTCGGGGTGTCCCTGAAATCTTAAGCGAAGTTTAGATTTGGTGAGCATTTAACCGTTTTGGCATACAAAAAGTAGCCATATCAAAACACATCTATACATATAATAAAATAGTAGGAAAGTCAAAACTGTACATTGAATATTTTTTTAAAAGAATACTTGGGGTGTGATCTACAATCGATACCAAAGCCAAAAATATAGTTTTTAGAATTTTTGTCTGTTTATCTGTTTGTCTGTTTGTCTGTATGTATGTCCGGGATAAACTCAAAAAGTACTAGACGGATTTGAATATTTTTTTTTTGTTGGATAGGTATTAAGTCTGGCCAACACATAGGCTATAATTTATCTTTGAAACTTGAACACCTGGTGCAGAACCGCAACGGACCAGCTAAACTATAAGAGATACAAAAATGGTGCGATAGCAAAAATTGTTCCGCGTGATGAGCACTTTCTGTTGACATATAAAAATTGAAGATCTGGAACACCTGATGTGGAACACCAAGAGCCTAGCTACGCTATAACAAATACAGGAATGACGTCTTTGCAAAGTTGTTCAGCCTGACGAGCACTCTCTGTTGACATATAAAAATTGAAGATCTGGCACACCTGATGTGGAAGACCAAAAGCCCAGCTACACTATAACATATAAAGGAATGACGTTTTAGCAAAGTTGTTCAGCCTGATGAGCAGTCTCTGATGACGTATAAAAATTGAAGATCTGGAACATCTGTTGTGGAACTCCAAAAGCCCAGCTAAACTATAACATATATAGGAATGACGTCTTAACAAGAGTTGCTCAGCCTGATGAGCACTCTCTGTTGACGTATAAAAATTGAAGATCTGGGACACCTGTTGTGGAACTCCAAGAGCCCAGCTACACTATAACATACAGGGTGACTTTTTTAGCACCGTCCAAAATTTTTCTAGGCGTTAGGTATCAATCAATAAGCCCATTTTTGAAAAAAAATCGATAAATTGTCATATTAAATCATTTTCTCATCCGCTCTGCGTGGTCACTAAGCTAAACGTTAATAATATACACTTGCCGACGCATGAAACGGACAGAGCGCACCCCGCCCACCCCCCGCCCCGTCCTGCTACACCTGAGCGACATATCACAGCGCGGTGTCCAGGTTCATCAACTTTTTAGGGTTCCGTAGTCAACAAGGAACCCTTATAGTTTCGCCATGTCCGTCCGTCCGTCCGTCCGTCTGTCCGCAGCTTAGCTCAGAGACGCCCAGTACTAGAAAGCTGTAATTTGGTGTGAATATACGGATTTGTTGTGCCGAAAAAGTGGTAAAATAAAATCTCGTAAAATATTTTTTTTAGGGTACCTCCTGTACACGTAAAGTGGGGATGTTTTTTTTTTTCTCGCGTACCCCTTAGTGTGGGGTATCATTAAATAGGTCTTTAAAAAATATTGATAGTTTTCATTAACAATTTTTTGATAAAAAGATTCGTTTGTGAAATATTAAGCTTTAAAGTGCTAATTTTTGCTCGACTTGAGTGTCCCCCCCCTCTACCAGCTAAACGGTTATGTTTGGGGGTGTGAAAAAATTCACAATAGTAGTACATATAACGAAATTTTAAGGAAAATTATCATGACTAAGTAGGCTTTACAAGTTTACGAGTAATAGTCGACCAACTTATAAAACGTACTTGGACAATATATTTTCCTAAACAAAATGTATCGCAGATAAGTCAGAATCATCTTGAGGCATAAATTTCATTTCCATAATAATCAATAAGTATAACCATCATATCGTAGAAAGTTCACAACCAGAATCATCTTTTGCATAATTGTGTGGTTTTTATTTCCCAGACAGTAAGATGATGCAGTAAGCATGCAGCAAGCATTCAGCACATGCAGCAGGCATGGCTTCTGTCACGGCTCCGGCGCTGCGGGTCTCTGGCGGTCCCACGCGAGCTAATCGTCGCAGATGATTTTACGCCCACCACCGCAGCTTCGGCTTACTGGCCGGCAAGCCGGCCAGCCTCAGCCGCGGCAGTGTGCGTTAAAACCACCTGCTCCTCAGCTCACGGGCCGCCTCGCCCCTCCGCGCCTACGCGATTATAAATTACACTCTAGGGGTAGGGCAGACAAGACTACGTGAAGTCGGTTTTGCAGCGATTCATTTCTGTCACTAACTTTTGTAGCACACCATATTGATTTTATAAAACAATTTTTTTATTTTTTATTATGACTATTAAATTATTTCTATTCTGAAATTCTGTGATCTTCGAAGTATACCAAGTCAAATTTTTCCAAATAATCGGCGCTCTAAATAAACGTTATGCTAAATGAAAATATGCAAAATTGTAACTCTGACAAAAGTAATTATGCCCAATACAATTCTGCCATCTTAAAAGTATCCCAATTTAAATTCGGACATAAAAACATTAGGCCAAAAAACAATTATATTAAAAAAAAATTATACCATAACAATGTTCGTTTAAAAAAGTTTCTGCCAAGTGAGTTCTGCCAAATAGGTTTCGGAGAAACAAGTTTCTGCCAGATAGAGGGCACCCAGGTTTTTATTGTCAACTATTTTTAACTAACTTCGAAAAAAGGAGGAGGTTCTCAATTCGTCCTAATCTTTTTTTTATGTATTTTCCCCGATTTCTCAAAGACGCCTGGACCGATTTTGAAAATTCTTCTTTTTAAAATTAAATTCAGCGAATCAGTTTAATTAGTTCGCATAAGTATTTTGATAGGCAACTACGGAACCCTACACTGTGCGTGGCCCGACACGCACTTGGCCGGTTTTTATAGATAACATTGAGACGTGATATCTCGATATTTTTGTATTGAGTGATACAAAAAGAAAAAACACGTATTCAATGATTTTCGCCAAAGATTAATATATTAAAATTTGGATGGTGACTAAAAAATCACCCTGTATAAAGGGATGACGTCTTAGCAAAGTTGTTCAGCCTGATGAGCAGTCTCTGTAGTACGTCACTAACAAAGTAAGATGCGTATTTTTTTTTTTGTTTTTTGTTGTTTAAAATCCCATTTGACTAAGACAACACTGCAACACTCAACGTGTTCGTAGTCATGAAACTGTGACATAGCAATGGTGTTTCAGGATTGTAATGTAGTCGTCTTCCCCTGGAGGCGACGGCCCTCCACCGCGTCTATCGAGGCGCATCGCAAGGAGAATGATCATCTCATCCGCACGTAAAATACGCGCATGACGTGGAGTTGCGGATACCAGCCCGCTATACAATAGAATATAATCGCCAGGATGAATCCCCGGAAAGAGCTCCGGCGCGAACACAGGGCAATATGGAGAGAGCGACTGTCGCAACAGAGTTCCGGGCACGCCCCAACCGCGGCGGTAAGACCCCTCTTTAAGGAGTGACTGGATAGGCGTCACGGCGTCCAGCCTGACCTACCACATGACGTAGGTCCTCACCGTACACGAAAGTTTCGGAAGGTGCCTGTGTCGGATAGGGAAGGAAGAATCGCCTGGGTGTCACCACTGCGTGGATCGCCTGGAGGACACGGTGGAGCATACGGTGCAGGACTTCGCTTGGGCAGAGCATCGCCGTGTCCTCACTACGACGATAATCAGTGACCTCTCGTGCTTAGTATTGGTCGAGGCCATGCAGCGGGGCGAGACAGAATGGGGAGCAGTCGCCTCCTTCTGCGAAGCAGTCATGCTAGCGAAGGAGGAGGCGGGACGCATGAGGGAGAGGACAATGTCCACCTCCAGCCCAGCCGCAGCGGTAGACGCCGATGGCGACAGACGTCGCTACACGATCTCCAGCCACTGTAGGCGCGACCATGCGGGCGGCGAGTAAGATTGCACGTTGTGTTCCACGTGATGTATTACCACGCTAAAAAACATGTAATCGTCTGAATGTACCATGTCGAAAAAAAAAGCCGTCGAGGCCGTGGACAGAACACATTGAGACGTTCGCCATGATGATAGACCCATGGACAATATCACGGTAGGTACTGTTCTCTGGAAAATTCCGGCAGACACTGCCTGTTGTAACAAGAATTGATAAGTTACGTATTCGGAGTCCCGTCAAGTATACCACTTCAGGAAAATTCTTGGCTATGTGATCGTGCGATACTAAAAAAATTACCGAACCGCTGCAATAAATAAAAACATATTAGCAATCAGGATGATGCCAGCAACTACCCACTCGAGATTTTACGAATAAATTCATTAACTGCCTGTGGTCCTCGAGCTCATAAAATAACCTAAAAGTAATAATAATGCTTCTATGAAATCTAACTCCACCAAAAATTATGCAATGGAACGCGACTAAGAGTTACTGCATTACACAGAAATTTAAGCGAAGCTGAAATTCTCACCGGATGTGGCTCAGGGGAAACTGCATTGATACCGTAAATACCACTCATCTCCAACAATTTCCCTTTCCAGTTCAAACTCACACAATTCCCGGTAGCCGCTTACTTCGCGATGACCATAAATAAGTCCCAAGGACAGACCCTGAAGGACGCTGATGTCGACCTAAGGTCCAACTGTTTTTCCCACGGCCAACTATATATCACATGCTTGCCTGTCCGTAATGCTGATCACCTTTTTATTTTAGCACCAGAGGGAAAAATTACCAATGTCGTATATAAAGTGTTGTGTCTGGAAGTTTTCATTTCATTTGCTTTAAAGTTTGTTATAGATTCTATAACAAACTTTAAAGTGGGACATCAGGTACCCTCACTTTCTCAACAAATTAAAAAGAGAATATTGGTATAAGTTCCATAAAACGAAATACAATGCGGACGAAGTCGCGGGCAACAGCTAGTTCTTTATAAAATTTAACTTGTGACAATTCTAGAGAGAGAAGTCCTCTCCGTCTCAAACCTGGCAAAATTGTGTCTCTCAAGTTTCTAATCAGTGCCTTGTAAGTTATTTAAATCAAATCCAATCCTTTTCATAAAATACTCGTATCAAATAATACCGAAAAACGACAGTATTTTCTTACCTAGGGATATTTTTCCTTAAAGAAAACACAGTCTCTGTAGTCTGTAGCCAGATTCTATCTTTGTCGACAAACTGACGGCGTATCAATGGAATTATCATTGTAAAAAAACTTTTTTTTTTAATTTAACCGGCTTCAAAAACAACCACAAAAAAAGAAAAGAAAAGTTATTTTTAACCGACTTCAAAAAAAGGAGGAGGTTCTCAATTCGGTCGGTATGTTTTTTTTTAGGTTATTTTACCCTTTTTGGGGTTGTTTTTGAAGGCGGTTAAATTTTACTCTGGGTTTTTTATTTTACTCTTTTTAGTTTAAATCATCATCAGCCTATAATGTTCCCACTGCTGGGACACAGGCCTCCTCTCTGTGAGAGGGAGTTGGCCCACTCCCTCTTCTTAATCCACCACGCGGGCCCAGTGCGGGTTGGCAGATGACACATGTCTTCGAATTTTTGGTTCTAGAACATGCCGGTTTCCTCACGATGTTTTCCTTCACCATTTTGAGAGCAGTGGTGATGAAATAAATTACACAAAGTAATGCGCCTGGCTGGGTTCGAACCCACGACCTACAACTCGTAAGTCGGGACCGATACCACTGGGCCACCACTGCTCTCAAATAAAATTCCCTATCTCATAAACTGCTGAACAGATTTTGATGAAACTATCAGTATTCCCTAAGGTGAACGATCCATAGTACAACAAAAAAATTGAAAATCGGTCCACAATTAATAATAATAATAATAATAATAATAAATAACTGGCAACACTGTACGTCAAACATATGCTTGAAAATTTTACCATTCGTTTTTTTATTAAATTTTCATGTTTTAACCATAAATAAATAGTGCTAATCACGTTACAATAGTATTAACAACAAAATATCATAAAACCAATAAAAAACAAGCTAAAACATGACTTTCAAAGAAAATAACTATTTGTGACAACGACTGACACAAATGTCATGTCAAAAATTTTCAAAAATAAGGATGAAAAATGTGAAATTTAAGTTAATATGTTGACAAGAGCCAGAGCAGCACGCGCACGCCCACCACCCCCGGAGTCGCCGCTGAGCTCCGCCTCGCCGCCACCGGACATCGGATCTCCCACGTCACCGGCAGCGGCAGAACTTGCGTCGAGCTCGAGCAGCGAATATTTCTCCCCGCCGACGTCGCCAACACCTGTACGTCGGCAGGGGAGACGCCGGCCACCGAGGAGCTTGGGATCTAGGGGCCAACCGGCCCCGAGCCGGGTCCCCGCTACCGGTGGTTGTGTGCAGCGCATGAGGTGGACTCAGTTAGAATGCTGTCTCTGTTCCAGGTACTTGAACCAGCCCTAAATGTCTCGGCCCAACGACTTTCGGATCAGGTGCGGGTCATCCAACGTAATCACATGCTGGACGACACCGCGCTTGATAGGCTGCGCTCAGAGGTACTAAGCAACCGTACCATCTTATCTCCACCACCAGCAACGACGTCCGCATTTATTAATAGGGTTCCGTCGCAGTCAAATATTGCTCCTGTTGTGGAGGAGGATGATACGGTTGCCACGGTAAGTAGCCAGTGCAACGAACGATTGAGGAGCGCACTGGAGGATGCGCTTCGTGAGTACCGCTCAACTCCCATGGCGCTTAGACCCCGATTGCCGCGGTTGCCCATGCACAAAAAAAATAGGGCGCTGGTGAGTGCCTTGAACTCACTGCTTAAGAATCTTTTCGAGAGCAGCGAGGATCTTGTCGATACACATTCGGTCCTGTTTTGCGGGGCTGTTGCGGCATGTCGATTAGCCAATGTCAAGTTTCCGGACAGTGACGGAGCTAATCGACCAAAACCAGCTGTACCAGCCTGGCAACGCAGGATTGAGCGTCGTATCGGCGGGGCCAGGGTACTCATCGGCAAACTATATTGCTTCAGGGAGGGAAATACACGACCACGTGTGATGCGCTTTGTGAGGCGGGCTTTCTCGGGGACTGACATCGGCCCTCAAGAATACATGTCCCGTGTCACAGAGCGCATCGACTTCCTGAAGCAAAAAGTTTGTGCATGGGCAAGCCGTATTCGGCGATATAAGCGACGAGTTGATCGGTACTCGCAGAATCGCATGTTCCGGAGCGATGAGAGGTGGGTATATAGAGCTTGGGAGCGACCTGAACCAGGCGTGGCTGATGCGGGCCGCCCGGATGATAGCGCCACAAGTTCATTCTGGCGCAGCATCTGGTCGGTGCCCGTCAGTCATGCTGAGGCTGGCTGGATGCGTGATGTCGAGCGAGTGTGTGAAGCTATTCCTGAAATGGAACCAATTTCCATAACGCCATCAGATGTGGCAAGAGCAGTCCGTCCGTTACCGAACTGGAAATCCCCGGGACCGGACGGACTGCACAACTTTTGGCTCAAATGGTTCAGTAGTTCACACACTTGCCTGGCATCTCAATTCCAGTCAGCCTTAGAGTCTGGGTCGCTACCACAGTTTCTAACAACTGGTGTTACCCACCTGCTCCATAAATCAGGTAGTACCACGGAACCCAAGAACTATAGACCGATCACTTGTTTGTCGACGGTCTATAAAGTTCTTACATCCATTTTGAGAGCGAAAATTAACACACATATTGAAAATCACTCCATCATGTCTGCCTCTCAAAATGGATGTAGGAGCGGGTCCCGTGGTACTAAGGAGCTGCTCCTCATTGACATGGCCATTAGCCAACAGGTTCGTCGATCTCGCAGGGATCTGTCCACATGCTGGATAGATTATAAGAAGGCCTACGACTCGGTGCCACATACATGGCTCATGAGGGTGCTGGAGTTGTACAAGATAGATGCAACTCTACGTGCCTTCCTTGAGTCGTGTATGAGGCAATGGAGAACGGTCCTTCGCTATCCGGGATGTCGACAGATCCAGGCGAACGACGAACCTGTATGGATCAAGCGGGGAATATTCCAGGGTGACAGTTTGAGTCCGCTTTGGTTCTGCTTAGCCCTGAATCCTCTAAGCACATTGCTGGAGGACTCAGGTCTGGGCTATCGGCTGAGGAGAGGTGGTCAGGTCATATCTCACTTTCTATACATGGATGATCTGAAACTCTTTGCCCCCAACAAATTACAACTGATGGAGCTACTAAAGGTAACTGAAACTTTTAGTAGTGCCATCAGGATGGAATTTGGTGTGGACAAATGTGCAGTCATGCATGTAAAGCGAGGGGAGATTATGGAATCTGAAGGGATTCAGCTTTCAGATTCCATACACCTTAGATCACTCTCCTCATCCGAAACCTACAAGTATTTGGGTATGTCGGAAGCGTTAGGCATTGATGTACCGGACGTGAAACAATCGTTGAGGGAGCGCTTCTTTGGACGCCTGAATAAGGTTTTAAATAGCCTTCTTTCAGGCGGAAATAAGGTGCGCGCCTTCAACGGTTGGGTCATGCCGGTTTTAATGTACTCTTTCGGCATACTCAAATGGACTCAAACTGAACTCGACGCCTTGGATAGACGAGTCCGTACGCTGTTGACCGCAAACCGGATGCATCACCCACGATCATCAGTGATGAGGCTGTACATCCCGCGGAAGTGCGGGGGTCGAGGCTTTTTAAATGCTAAGACCCTCCACAACCGCGAGGTGTGCAGTCTCAGAGAATATTTTCTGAAAATGGAAGTGGGTATGCACCGAGATGTGGTCACGGTGGACAAGGGACTCACCCCGCTGTCCATGGCTAAAGAGAACTGGCACAAACCTGTGGTACTCAGTACTGAAGACCGCAGGGAAGTATGGCAAAGCAAGGAGCTACACGGACGCTTCTACCGGGCTCTTCATGGGCCCGATGTAGATTTTCTAGCGTCCGTGTCCTGGCTACGATTCGGTGACCTCTTCGGGGAAACTGAAGGTTTTGTCTGTGCGATTATGGACGAAGTTATCTTGACGAACAACTACCGGAGACATATTATAAAGGATGGGACGATTGACGTGTGTCGGGCATGCCATCGTCCAGGTGAATCCATCCGACATATTATCTCTGGTTGTTCTCGTCTTGCTAACGGCGAGTACTTGCACAGGCACAACCTAGTAGCCAGAATCATCCACCAGCAACTTGCGTTGAAATACAAACTTGTGGAATCTGAAGTACCGTATTACAGGTATGTGCCCGACCCAGTTCTCGAGAAAGACCATGTCACGTTGTACTGGGATCTGCCTATCATTACTGACAGGACTATTGTCGCCAATAAGCCTGACATAGTAGTGATAGACAGATCAGCGCGCCGCGCAATGATAATCGATGTTACCATCCCGCATGACGAGAACCTCGTGAAGGCAGAGAAAGATAAACAAATCAAATATCTCGATCTGGCACGCGAGGTTGTCGACATGTGGAATGTGAGCTCGGCTATCATTGTGCCGATCGTCGTGACTGCCAATGGCCTGATGGCAAAGAGCCTCGACGAACACCTTTCGAGGCTCTCCTTAGGGGGTTGGATCAAGGGCCAGATTCAGAAGGCAGTACTTCTTGATACGGCTCGAATTGTGAGGAGGTTCCTGTCTCTGGAACCCTAACCACCGGTAGCTTGGACCCTGCTCCCACACCGGCGGACTACTATTTTTATATTTTTAAATGTTTTTTTTAATGCGTTGTTTTTTAAAATATTTAAAAATGTATTAATATGTATAGTAAATAAATAAACGTCATAATAATATTCCACAACTATCACACAACGCCATCTAGTCCCAAGCTAAGCAGAGCTTGTGTTATGGGTACTAGACAACTGATAAACATACTTATATATTTCTAAATACATACATATTATAGATAAATTACACCCAGACACAGAACAAATGATCGTGCTCATCACACAAACATTTGTCCTGGGTGGGAATCGAACCCACGACCTCCGGCATAGCAGTCAGGGTCACTAACCACTAGACCAACAGGCCAGTCAATTGGCGGAGTAATCGCGTAACAAACACGCAAAAAGTAATGTCATCCAAGTAGCCGAAATCAATAAAAATGCTCACAAAATAAAAAGTACTGAACCAAATTGGATGAAATTTTTATGGGACTATACTACAAGTATACTGCATCGAACAAAAAAAGAATCACACTAATCGGACTAGAAACCTCGGAGTAATCGATGTACATACATAAAAAAAAAAAAACATACCGACCGAATTGAGAACCTCCTCTTTTTTTGAAGTCGATTAAAAAGTGAAAAACATGTTGCTCTAATAAAGAATAGTTAGAGTTAAGCGTTTTATGGTACCTTCCCTTATTTTGTCATAATAATTATCGCTTGTGACCTATTCATCTGTTTCCCACGATTTTGACGTTATCGTCAACCAAACAGGCTTTTGAACAGGCCTGTTTTTTTTGGGGCCTAAGAATAGTAGAGCAAAGTGGTAAATAGAACCATGGCCTTAATTTATGGAGAAAGTTAACGAATAAAAAACTTTTTTAAAAAAAATGTAACCGACTTCAACAACCACAAAAAAGTTCAAAATAACCTACAAAAAAACTTTTGTTTCGAAAGTCGGTGACTTTACTTTTTATTTCATTGACTTTTTGTCACCGACTTTCGAAAGAAAAGTTTTTTTGTAGGTTATTTTGAACTTTTTTTGTGGTTGTTTTGAAGTCGGTTACATTTTTTTTTTAAAAAGTTTTCGTATTTTATCCTTTTTAGTTTCACTATTCAACCCAAATTATTGTCAAATACACCCGAGAGCAATGAATCCGGGTCACTTAAAGAATGTTAAAAATCTCGGAAACTAAAAATTATAGGTTAATGCAATAAATTGTATTTAATAGACAATGTAATACTCCATATATGAAAGTAAAAAAAATATGAGTCACCATACATTTTATTAACACAAAATTACATAAAGAAAAAAACTGCTGATCTCTCCTCAAAACAAAAATAGGAAACATGAAATTTTTGAACTTTATTACGATTTTCTTGAATTATACTTCGTATTGCCTCCTCGTGCTTCCATTACTGCGTTTACGCGGTTTGGCATGCTGTACACCAAGTTCCTTATACGATTTTGGGGAATATTCTCCCATTCCTCTGTGAGAGCAATTTTGAGCTCACGAAGCGTGATTGGGGGAGGGTTTCGTTGTTTTACGCATCTGCCTAGCTCGTCCCAAGCATGCTCGATCGGGTTGATATCCGGGCTGCGCGCTGGCCACTCCATACGAGTAATGTTCATCTCTTGAAGGTAGTCATTCACAATCCTACCTGTATGAGGTCGGGCATTGTCATGCATAAATATAGCATCCTCACCTAAATTGACCATAAATGGACCAACGTGATCATTGAGGATTTCTTCCACATATCTTACGCTAGTTAAAGAGCCGTTTTCTATGATCACCAGCTCTGTGCGACTTTCAGAAGAAATTCCGGCCCACACAAGTACAGACCCACCACCGTAGGCTACTTTTTCTTCGATGCATGCTTGCTTGAATCTTTCCCCTGGTCTTCGATACACTCTGTGTCTTCCATCGTGCTTGTAGAGCATAAATTTTGATTCGTCGGAGAACATAACTTTTGACCAATCTTCAATACTCCAATTTACGTGGCTCTGGGCATATCTTAGTCTTGAAATACGATGCCCACGCTCCAGTTTAGGGCCGTTTGCAGGTCTAAGGGGTTTTAAGTTAGATTCAGCAAGCCGACGTCTTACTGTCCATGCACTTGGGTTACTTCCTCCGAGGCGTCGAAACTGATTGGTGAGTTCAGTTCCTGTGAGAAAGCGATTTCGAAGCAATGTGTTCACCAAGTATCGGTCTTCTCGTGCTGTGGTACACCTGGTTCTGCCCGTTCCTGGTCTGCATAGGTTAGAACCAGTTTCTTCGTAACGTCGGAGAACTCCTTGTACTGTTGACAGCGACACACCGACAGTCCTGGCTGTATCGCGCTGACTCCGGCCGATTTCCAGCATTGTAAGTATTCTGGTGCATTCTTCAGGCGTAAACGACATAATTTCAGCTTGAATAATGAATATAGAGCACTATCAACATGGTTTATGTACCCACATAAATGACAGATTACAAACAAAAGCAAAACCAAATGCTGTAATTTCGTAGTTCCATCTTCAAAAGTGGCCCTTTTTCAAATTTGTTTTTTTTTATGATATAACTTTACAATAACTAAGAAGTTTTAATACCTTCATTTAAAGAGTATTACCATTGTCTATTAAATACAATTTATTGCATTAACCTAGCATTTTTAGTTTCCGAGATTTTTAGGATTCTTTAAGTGACCCGGATTCATTGCTCTCGAGTGTACATAATTTTAATATCGGTGTAGACAAAGTTGAAAACTTCATAGGTTTTTGTTGATTTTTCAAAAAGTGCTAGTCCGATTTCGATAAAATTTTAATGGGACCATTTCGGAAGTATACCCTTACCAAACAAAAAAAGAATTTTTCAAATCGGTTGTTAAACGACGGAGTTATGCCTGAACAAACAAAAAAAAAAATACAAACATCCGAATTGAGAACCTCCTTCTTTTGGAAGTCGGTTAAGAATAGCAGCATGTATTGGTTTCTAGTGAAATCTTTTGCTAGATCTTGTTTTTTTTTGACGCTTGTTTTATTATGTACTGGCCTACAGTGTAGCTGATATGGATTATAAAATGCTGCCAACAAAGATACCGTCAAATCATCAGAACTGGTATCATTATTCGTTTATCTTTACTTTTTTTTATTGCAGATAATCTGGCACTTTCTTTGATTTTACAAATTATTTTCCTCAACAGCATAAAATACGAGTAATTATCCTTGAATGCCGTTTTAGCACTCTTTTTCATTGACTACAATTGGCCAAGTGCTAAACTGCTCACACTACACTACATACGTTAATACATCAGTGGCAGTGATTGCAGTTACGGTGCCCACTACAAAATGTAAATAAAATGTTGTGATGTGCAGTGTCAGACGCGATGAGCGGCGGCGGCGGCGCAGGAGTGCAGGTAGTGCGGCTGGGCGCGGGCGATGGGCGCTACGAGCTGGACGAGGCCGCGCTGAGGAACCTGCTGCTACGGCCCGACGTGCGGGACCTGCCCGTCGTCGTAGTCAGCGTGGCCGGCGCCTACCGCGGCGGCAAGTCCTTCATACTCGACTTCTTCCTCAGATACTTGAGTGCGCCTGTAAGTATTGTAACACCAACGTTACCTATCGCAATTAACAGACAACTGACCCCATCACCACCGCCTTTTACGACCGGACTATCAAACTGAACGCATTTCTGGTTATCATCAGCTTGGTATCTCAATTAATCGTACTTAGCTTATTTCCACAACATTTACGATGCGCACAGCTAATGTGTGGAACTCTCTTCCAGTGTCGAAGTTACTTTTCTCCAGAGGGTCTAAAACGGCGACATCAACCAATATATCTAATAATTCATTTACGAAGTGAATCATTTGGATTATTGCTAAGTGTGAATCAATAGGAATATTGGTAAGTGGCCGTTTTCAGACTCTCTGTAACCCGTAAGTTGTCAACACAAAGCTGAGGGAGCATGTTTCGTAACACTCTTTCCGTCATAGATTTCAACCGACGCTTTCAAACAGGTAAAATCGAGGTCAGGAACAGGATCAAGACTGGCCTGTTGGTGTAGTGGTTAGTGACCCTGACTGCTATGCCGGAGGTCGTGGGTTCGATTCCCACCCAGGACAAATGTTTGTGTGATGAGCACGATCATTTGTTCTGCGTCTGGGTGTAATTTATCTATAATATGTATGTATTTAGAAATATATAAGTATTGTTTATCAGTTGTCTAGTGCCCATAACACAAGCTCTGCTTAGCTTGGGGCTAGATGGCGTTGTGTGATAGTTGTGGAATATTATTATATTATTATTAATTTACATAATTTTGTTAGCGTTCCAGTCAGATGAGTTGCGAGTGGCTGGGTAGTGAAGACGAGCCATTGACAGGTTTCCACTGGAGAGGCGGCGGCGAGCGAGATACCACCGGCATCCACCTGTGGCCGGAACCCATCATCACCACCATGGACTCCGGAGAGAAGGTGGGTCGACTAGAACACATCTTATAAGCTCAATCGCCAATTACTTGTCGATGGTGCGTTATATTGTTAAGTTATTAGCCTTATTAAAGAAAATTCTAGACTCTAGTAGTAAAGTTCTATGCAGCTATAAAAAAACTACTTGCATACTCGTAAATATGCATAATTTCATTTTATCAAACATTGATATTCTGCTAATTCGTCACTTAGTGCTTCATAGGTGGCCGTGTGGTTGCAGGTGGCCGTGCTGCTGATGGACACACAGGGTACCTTCGACTCAGAGACCACTCTCGGGCAGAACTCCGCCATCTTCGCGCTGTCAACCCTCATCTCGTCTGTGCAGGTCTACAACCTGTCCGGCAACATCAGGGAAGATGATCTGCAACACTTACAGGTTACAATCTAGAATGGTTTAATAGAATCCTCCGAAAAACAGTGAGTGATAGTCCCCTCTTGTGAAAGGTCAACGATCATTAAAATAATAGCTCCGTAGTTAACTTCGTCTGTTGTTCGGTAGTTGTTCACGGAGTACGGCAAGCTAGTGAGCGGCAGGGCGTTCCAGAAGCTCTTGTTCCTTGTTCGAGACTGGCCGAATCCCTACGAGCACGCACACGGCTTCGCCGGCGGCAAAGCGCTGCTTGAAAAGCGGCTTCAGGTAAAATACTGCTAGGATAGGTTGATCACTGCTTTTATTTTTAGTTCTAATAAAATATAATAATTTTACTTTCATTTATAAGCTACTGTTCACTACTTAGTGACTTCCCAACCGTTCGCGTGCATTACCGACGCCCGTCCGTTCTAATTATGTTTTCCAACTTGCTATGCATGATATGAATACGAGGGGTGATCAAAAAGTAATGATACTCGTAATCGGTTACTCTAGGTCCACATAAAAATCCAAAAAAAATGTTTTTTGCTTGCTTATATACTCACTACGTCAGCCTAAAAAAATCATATGAATAGATCACGATTTCCAGGAGATACATTTATTTGAATATGAACTGTCGAAGAGATAACATCAACATGGAGAGAAACGAAATTAGAGCTGTCATCAAGTACCTCTGTTTGATAAAAATGTCTACAAAAGACATACACAGTGACTTTGTGGAAACATTGGGGGACTCTGCTCCTCCATATTCTACACTTCTACAGTTGTACGCTGTGCCAAGGAGTTTAAACTGGGCAGAACATCCACAAAAGATGAACATCGCGAAGTACGCCCACTCACGTCCCTCACTGAAAACAACGTGAAAAAAGTCGAAGAATTTGTGTTAGCAGATCGAAGAGTGACCATTAGGCATGTAGCTGAGGTCACAGGTATCTCATATGGCAGTGTTTAAAAAATCCTTGCGAATGAGTTCCATATGAAAAAGGTCTCTGCGCGTTGGGTACCGAGAGTGTTAACCGACGAGCAAAAGAAAAAACGAGTTGACATTTCGAGGGTCAATCTCGCAGATCAAGAATTTTTTTTGTTACGTTTTGTGACTATAGACGAGATTTGGATCTACCATTTTGATCCTGAAACGAAACAACAATCAATGACTTGGAATCGAGCCTCATCACCGACACCAAAGAAATTCAGTGTCAAGTTCGGCGGGAAAGGTTCTGGCATCTGCTTTTGGGACGCTGAAGGCATAATTATGGTGGAATATTTGGAAAAGGGAGCTACTATTACGGGATCTTACTACGCAAACTAAATAAGAAGATTCGGGAGGTCATTAAGGAAAAAAGACGCGGCAAACTTAGAGTTGGAGTGCGTTTCATCAAGACAACGCACCGGTTCACAAAGCCGCAGTTGCGAGAGCTGCCATTCAAGAAACGGGATTCAAACTGCTCGAAAACCCTCCCCATTCGTTAGATCTAGCTCTTAGTAACTTCTACCTCTTTCCTCGGCTCAAGGAACACTTCCGAGGCCAGAAATTTGAAGACGATAGTGAAGTGATGGCCGCTGTTAAGGAGTTTTGGGAGGGTTTTGGAAATATTTTTTTTTCAAAGGGAATCCTGGGTTTAGAAAAAAGATGGACTAAATGGATTGATTTGTTAGGAGACTATGTAGAAAAAGAAATTATTATTTTAACATTATATTCACACATATTCATTATCATTACTTTTGGATCACCCCTAGTATAACGGAGAATCATTTATCAGTGGGGTCGGGACATCGGAAATAACACTCACAAAACCTTCGTTAAGAAGAAGATCGGAATATAGTGCTCAACGCATTCGGACGTGCACATCAATGCATTATTAAAAAATAAATAAATTAACGTGAGCAAAAACTTAGTGACCTAGTTTTATAGTGACTCAGAGTGTTTTATGTAAAATAATGAACTCCTGATGAACTGCTGACTAGATAAAATTAATTAAGTGTTTATCTGAAATGGAAGGCTTTTTAGCCTTTAACCGGAGGAGTATTGCCGCCCAGCCCTCCGTCTACAACAACAAGACAACCTCAACAACCCAAGCAAATTCAAGAAGGCGTTGAAGCAGTCAGCACTCCGGAGATTCAGAACTGGTTAGGATCTATTGAGCAGTATTTGAATGAGGTTTGTGCTATTGCTTCTGATGGAAAACTAAATTCTGACCAGAAGCTAAGAATAAGCAATCTTTGCCGGAAAGTTGGCCACGGAGTTTCGCAACTGGCTGTTCAATACCAGTCACTAAAATCAAGAGCCATTCAAACCCATACTGCCTTAAACACCATGACCGAAGCTCGAGACATAACGGACTGTCTTACAGAGATGAACCGCACCATTCAGGAGTCCTCTGCAAAACAGGAAACTAGTACTACATCTTTTGCCGATATGGTGAAAAAGGGGTCCAGCTTTGTTCGTCCGAACAAACTTAGCTCTGTTGCGATTTTTCCTTGCGACAACTCAAAGACCAGTGACGAAACCAAGAACATGGTCCAAAACATTATCTGCCCTGGTGACATGAAGCTAAAAGTGCGAGGCGTACGCAAAATTGGAAAGGGAGGTTTAATAATTAGCACTGAAACTAAGGACGACCTAGAAAAACTCAAGCGAAGAGTCCAAACTGCTTCGTCAGTGCTGACCGTCGACGAACCCCGAAAGCGCAAACCTCCGCATCATTGTTATAGGCGTGCCCACATCAATGGCGGAAAATGAGGTTTTTAAATGTATCTATGAGCAAAATGTAGCCGACAAACTGCCCACTATGTCCCTAGAAACATTTATGACTTCAATAAAACTAAGCCACAAATCTGGAAGGAAAGATGCTGAACACTGCAATTATATAATAGAAGTTACAACCATTTTACGCAAAGCCCTTATCACGCACTGAACGATTATTTATTAATTGGACGTCCTGCCCGATACGAGACTTCACACTGGTAACAAGATGTTACAATTGTCACCAGTACGGTCACGCAGCCGAGACATGCAAGGTCGCTACCCCTGCGTGTGGACATTGCGGAGAAGTAGGACACCCAAACAAAGACTGCTCAACAAAGACAGCTGACCCAAAATGCGCCACATGTTTACATTTTAAGAAACCAGCCAGCCACTGACGGGAGACGCAGTGTGTCCAGGCAAAATAGCTGCTGAATATAGATATATATAAACTAGGTAGACTATGCAGTCGCCTAAGAGTGTGACATATTACTTTATACGAGTAGCTTAGACATAATTGATTTTTGTTACTTGGATTTAGAATGTATGTTATTATAGGCTAAATAGAAAACTAAGTATCTTTAGATTGAATTATTTTAATTGTAAAATCAACCGTAAGTAATTATAATTATGTTTGCGCGGTATTGCTTAATGCATACAAATAATAAACATTTAGTCAGCAAATAATCCGCAACAACGCTGTACTTATTACTTTCATGCTACGTGTACGTAGGTTTTAATTTGAGTACTATGAACTGTTAATTTATTTATAACTAGGTATAATAAGAATTATTTATGAACTGTCTAGCATGAGACACAGGTTTAACCTAGTTCAGGGAAATGTGCAACTGTGCTCTCTTCTAATTTTTAAGATATTTTTGTTGTAAATGTGTTCCTTATTACAAATAAAAGAAATTTCATTTGATTTTTGATTTGATTTGTTAACAGTTTTAATTACTTGCTAACACACACTGAATACAAAATAATCAAGGATGCCCGAGATATCCACGTCATCCCAGGAAGCGACACGGTAGTCAACCAGGTAGAAGCTCCTCCCTTCAAGGCGAGACTTAGAGCAATAAGCGGGGCGCCATGTTGGTATTGGTCCGTCAAGCACATCTCTGCAGTCGTAATCCACATCTTGTTTCTCAGGATTAATTACTGTTGAGGTTTTGTTTTTCAAGGGAGCCGGAAATAATATATTGAAAATAAATACCAAAACATAAAAAATAACAAGAGTTACTTGTGGAATTATATTCCATCTTGTTTTTTTTTTTTTGTTTTTGAGAACAAGTTTTACAATATTTAAAGACTCGAGATGGCTTATATAATATTTTGGCGTACAATAACAAGTCACGTCACACGTGTGACGTGAGAGCAATACGACGCGGAGCTTGGTACCGTCACGAGGCTGTATTCGCTTTTGATTTTGTATTTGCTTTTGATTTCACTCGGGTGTTCTAAGCGCTCTATCTGCCTGTTTCTTAAATCTGAGCATATTTATAACTAATCTTTATGTAGAAAATCTACTATGAAGTTCCGTTTCAGATTTTCCATAATAGCTGTTTCTCATTTCTTTATTTATGTTGCCAGTCGTATCCAAGACAAAAGTCTGAGTTGCGTGAGGTCCGTGAGCACATTCGCTCGTGTTTCGATCAGATCCAGTGCTTCCTAATGCCACATCCCGGCCTCGCCATTCAAAATCAACACTTTTCGGGACGCCTTCGCGGTTAGTAAAATCAAACATTACCTAAAAACCTGAGGGATCGCTAAACACGAAACTACAGTGTATTATTATTAAATTGCAGATCTAACAGAGATGTTCAGACTAGCACTCCTGGAGCTGGTACCTTCATTGTTCGATCAGAAGCACCTCACTCCAAAGCTCATCAACGGTGAACGAGTTCGGACTGAAGATCTGTTCGAGTACTTCCAGCAGTATGTCAATATCTTCAACAGCGATGAAATACCCGAGGCGGTCACCATTTATCAGGTATTTAAAAAGAAGGCAAAATATTGGCTTATTATTTATTTATTTAAACTTCGTGTATAAAGTAAAACAAATGGGCGGAATTTTTTGACGAAAGTCACTATCTTTGGGTTGAATTAAAACATTGTGTTAGGGTTTATATAATATCTAAAAAGTAACTTTTTTGAAATGTATTTATCTTTTAATTCAATTTGCAACTTTACTGGATTTGATTCAATACCGTTTGCCATTTTGTGCAATTGTAGATCTTCGCTCCAGGTAGGTACAATTAATTGTTACAGTTAAGATTAAGAACAGAACAGAACGGGTTACTCGCACTTCGTGCCATGTTCGCACATAGTCCCATTCGCACTTGGTCCTATTCGCACTTTGTCCCATTCGCACTTTGTCCCATGTAATGCAAGTAGTTTGTTAGGGAAGAAGTAGGTTTGTGGACCAAAGTTTAATAAAACATCAGGCTAGAGTTCGATTCCTGGCCACCCAGGATTATTGTTTTTTTCTAAAATCCAATGATGCAGTTTTAGTCTAAATCGACTTATTTCAGTATTTTTCGATATTCCTCATAGTTTTTAAAAGCCATACGCGCCCTGTTGGAAAATTCATTTTGTATAAGAACAATCCGTTATCAGGGGACGGCACAGGCGTGCCTGTTAGCAGCGGCCCGAGCGGCGCGCTCTCTTTATGCGGAGCGCATGGAGGAGCGCATGAGCGACGGGCGCAGCATGACCGACCGCGCGCTGGCTGCCGCGGCTGACGCCGCGCGAGACGACGCCAAGTTCTTGTTCGAGGGGAAGAAGAAACTGTGCTCGCAACAGGACGCTGACGCTCAGCTTGAACAACTTGTCCAGGTACAACGATAAAGATGACGAGAAGTGATTTATTCAGCAAAGAGGAAGCCCATTCTAGGCCCTCGGTGGGCATTACACTAGAGAAAAAATACTACATGCATTAATTTTGCCATAAAAAAATAGACATCACATTTAAAGTATTTCCATTATTAATCAATCGATTTGAATCGATTTATGAACAAATACAATAACCTCACAGGCATACCCATTTGGCTTTTCTTGTATTGTAATAAAAATGAACTAAAATAAAACATGAATTACTAATGTGTAAGAAATCTAAAATCTGTCATTTAAAAAGTAATCGATATATTTATCGATTTAGGGAACACCCAAATACTCCGAAATATTTTATTCCCATTTTCGATATTCCGATTTTCTAAACTCCGAATATCATAATACCTAAAAATTACAATATCTATTATTAAGAATCTCGAAATGTATTTGACCGAAAGTCGTATGTCCGATTTCTTCGTTTTCCGATTTTCACATATTCGAAAAATGTAATGCTCGATGAGTTCTCATTCCGAAAAACGAAATTCCGATTTTCAATATTCCGAATAAACAGACTTTTTCGGAATGTTGAAAATCGGAATTTCGTTTCACATTCTACAAAGTCAGTGACAGAAACGAATTGGTGCAAAACCGGCTCCACGTAGTTTTGTCTACCGTACTCCAAGAGTGTTGTTTAAGCCTGTGTAGGCACGGAATGGCGAGGTGTATCCTTTTAACTTTCACTGTTTGCCTTCAGGATTTTTTTTGTTATTAGGAGAACTTAGGATCCAAGACCGAGCGAAGCGAGCTCGGGACTTGGGGCACTCCGACTCGGACAAGTTAAGTTCGAAGGGGATGGCGGGGTCTGAAAGACCCCGCCATCCTCTTCGTGTTAGGTTACTTTAAACCTTGCTGCGACGGACACTAAAAAAAACC
The DNA here is from genome assembly GCA_954870645.1 of Agrotis clavis. NCBI lineage: Eukaryota > Metazoa > Arthropoda > Insecta > Lepidoptera > Noctuidae > Agrotis > Agrotis clavis. The sequence continues at coordinate 5,537,034 of OX940918.1, read as the reverse complement.
TCCAAAGGCAAGTACGTCGAAAATAACTTTTTTTAACTCATAAAAGCTACTATATCTGCTAAAATATAAAAGATAAAAATATGGTGTCGCAGACTTTATTGTAGAACTATTCAAAGCGGACATTTTTGCTATACATTGTTTTCAATTATATACAACTGTTAAGGCAGCGCATGCTAATAACCTTTGTAATAACTGTTGGAAGAGCAATTTCTTTCCGCCTGGCTAGACAAAAATTGAGATATTTCGGCTAATATACATGATAGCTTTATAATTTAGCACTCACCGATAATGTAGCTTTCTACCAGTGCAACATTTTTTAAAATCGGTTCATTACTTCCGGAGATTACCCCCTACATACAAACGAATGTTACCTCTTTGTAATATTAGTATAGACTACCTATAATTACCTAGACAAAAGTATATAAGAAACACCCCTCCTATCGTTATCAATAATCAAGTATTAAAAAAGAAAACTTCTCACAGTCCCACACTTTTGCACATGTATAGGAAATTAATCTCAAAACGTTTGCTTTTTTTAATATTTCTAAAATAGTGGCGGCAATTTGAATATATTTTTCAGATATCTTATATTATTAAGATTATAAAACACTCCATTTTCAGACTAATATTTGATGTCCATCTTGGTTCTAGGACAGTATGGAGGGTGGGCATTCCCCTTTCAAAATTGTACATACTTTGTTATTTTCGCACTTGTTGTTTATTAATGTTACCGGAAATGTATGATATTTAGGAATTGTATACAATTCCGACATTATTTAGGAAAGTTCTAAGAAAAGTGCTTTACATGTTCAGGAAAACCTGTTTCCGCGTGCAAGGTCTAAGGGCCGAAACTGCGATAAGCGGATACCCGCGCGGTTCTACACAAAAACGTTCCGTCGCGTCGCCGTCGCGGGGACCCGCGCGTGCATATTTGTATCGAACCGCGCAGACATCCGCACGCATTTCACATTTGACATTTCGGCCCTAAAGGAACCTAATCAAACCGAACCTCGGGGTGTCCAAGAGTTGTTGGTGCCTAAGAAAGTAGAAATCAGGGGCACCCCGAGTTTCGGTTTGGTTAGGTTTCACACACTTCCGGGCGATTTTAAGAATTATCTATCTAGGAATTGTATGCAATGACGGATTACAAACATTTCCGGTAACATATAAATATTTGCATACCTCCATCAAGCGAAGAGGGTCAGCTGACCTCATTTCTATTGTTTAACATTGGCAGGAGCTGGACGACAGTCTGTCAGTATACAAATTGAAAAACGAGGAGTTGCTTCGAAAAACGATGTCTCTTGCCAGACAGGCTTACGACGCCACCATAAGCAAAGTGTGTGGGGAACAAACACCTCTCTGCCTACACCCAAATGATCTAGCGAATCTTCATGGTGAAGCTGTCCAAGAAGCACTCACGCTCTTCGGCGCAGGGAGAAATATAAATGAGGATGAGGAAGATGATCAGAGACCGGCTTTAGTGCAGGTGAGACTAGTTAGTGCCGACTACCGACGGACTAAAGGCGACTGAAATCCTTGTTGTTTATTTGTTGTGACTCTCGAACGAACAATATTGGTAACTGTTATTTTACCTCTGATAGCAACAACACAACAGTTATAATTGCAAAAATGCATCTTCAGAATCAATAGGTACTAATTAAAATCTGAGCATTTCAGTGAAATATCTTTATCTAATTTGAGCCATATGTTGCAGAGCTTGGAGCAACAGTACGTTCAGTTGTGTGCCAACAACGAGCAGAACAACGGGAGCGCCGTGTTAGAGGCGCGCGACTTGTACGAGACCAGCTTGCGGAGTCAAATAGGAAGCAAAGGCATTAGCACCAACGAGTTGGAAGCACATAATATCCGAGCAATCAACGAAGCTAAAGCATTATTTTACAGTAAGAGGAACCTCGAAACACAACAAGGAGAGGACTGTTACATTCAAAAACTTCTGAAAGTATGTAAAGGGGTTTGAACATTTTTGTATGGGGAGTGTATCAGGTGCCATCCACCATTTAGATTTTTTTCAAAATGGCGGGCACGCATGAAACATTCGTAAATCGATAGATCACATCGACAAAAGCATAAAATGTAGAGAGGCAAAACCTCTTAAAACGTTCCGTTTCTGAGTTATGAGCTGTCAAACATGTCACATTATGTTTGTATTGATGTGATCTATCGATCTATGAATGTTTCAGACGTGGCAGTAGGTTTCACACACTTCCGGGCGATTTTAAGAATTACGTACGAAATGTATCAAGGTATCTATCTAGGAATTGTATGCAATGACAGATTACAAACATTTCCGGTAACATAATTATAAATATTTGCATACCTCCATCAAGCGAAGAGGGTCAACTGACCTCATTTCTATTGTTTAACATTGGCAGGAGCTGGACGACAGTCTGTCAGTATACAAATTGAAAAACGAGGAGTTGCTTCGAAAAACGATGTCTCTTGCCAGACAGGCTTACGACGCCACCATAAGCAAAGTGTGTGGGGAACAAACACGTCTCTGCCTACACCCAAATGATCTAGCGAAGCTTCATGGTGAAGCTGTCCAGGAGGCGCTCACCGTTTTTGGTGCAGCGGGAAATGATCTGAGACCGGCTTTAGTGCAGGTGAGACTAATTAATGCCGACTATCGGTAAAATAATAATTCTTGTTATTTATACAGGGTGATTTTTAATTAATGCGACAAAATGAAATGCGATCATCAATTACAGTAATATAGTCATTATAAACTGTTTTTTAACCGACTTCCAAAAGGAGGAGGTTCTCAATTCGGATGTTTGTATTTTTTTTTTTTTTTTATGTTTGTTCGGGCATAACTCCGTCGTTTCACGACCGATTTGAAAAATTCTTTTTTTGTTGGATAGGGTATACTTCCGAAATGGTCCCATTAAAATTTTATCGAAATCGGACTAGCACTTTTTGAAAAATCAACAAAAAACAACAAAAACCTAAAAAGTTTTCAACTTTGTCTACACCGATTACTCCGAGGTTTCTTGTCCGATTTCGATGATTCTTTTTTTGTTCGATACAGTATATCTGCCATTTGATCCCATAAAATTTTCTTTTGTATTGGTGCAGTAGTAAATATTTTTAGCTCATTGTGTACATACATACATGGGCGTTGTTATTACCGGTGCTACGGATTACAACATTTTAGTGCACATGTAAGAAAATTATGTATTTGACAATAATTTGGGTTGAATAGTGAAACTAAAAAGGATAAAATAAAAAACTTTTTCAAAAAAAAAATGTAACCGACTTCAAAACAACCACAAAAAAAGTTCAAAATAACCTACAAAAAAACTTTTCTTTAGAAAGTCGGTGACACAAAGTGAATGAAATAAAAAATAAAGTCACCGACTTTCGAAAGAAAAGTTTTTTTGTAGGTTATTTTGAACTTTTTTTGTGGTTGTTTTGAAGTCGGTTACATTTTTTTTTGAAAAAGTTTTTTATTCTAAAATCTGAATCGTTAAAAAAATTATGCGATTATCGTTTTCAAAAGGTCCATTGATGTTATTATCTTTATTTAAGTACGAATATTATCGGTATTCCAGCATTTAATATGAAAAATAAATAAACAGAAATTAAATGTTGGAATACCGATGATTCGTATCAAATAAAGTTAATAACATCAATGGATCTTTTGAAAACGATAATCGCGTTTTTTTTAACGCTTCAGATTTTAGAAAAAACAGTTTATAATGACTATGTTACTGTAAATAAAGCTCCCAGCTCATTTTGTCGCATTAATTCAAATTCACCCTGTATACAGAGCGCGAGCGTCCCACGGCTATGTCGGCTATGCCACATGGAGGGAAAGTACCTTGAATATTGTAGATGGAACATTTTTACTGAAAGAAGAAATTATTTAAATTTAAAAAACAATTTAAACTACATTAATAGATTTTTACATAATTACATTGTTGAACCGGGAATCTTAAAAAATTACACTGCGGTTTTATCATACCGATCAAAAGGCATCGTCATAAGGATTATTTTTTGCTAAATAAAGTGCCAGAAATAAAGGGAAGAACATGAATTTTAACATTGTTGTGAAATGTTCAGAAAAATGAAAACCTGACATCGCCGTAAGGACAAAAACTGACAGTATCATAAGTAGGTACCTATTACTAAATGTACCTACTTGAGAAATACGCGTCCTTTACCTTTTATAGTTTGAAGTGTGTGATAAAATGATAATAAAAACTTTAAAAAAAAGTACCGACTTCAAAAACAAAAATACAAAAACGTTTAAAATAACTTTTCTGTCGGAAGTCGGTGGCAATACTCAATGAAATAAAAATCAAAGCCAAAATTAATTAATTGGCTTTGATTTTTATTTCATTGACTATTGATTTTAGTCAGTAAAAGTCTGACAGTCCCTCCCGCCCTGCCCGAGGTTGGAGGACTCATTTGATGATTTTACCACGCTAAAAAAAAAAAAAAAAATAATTAATTAATAATTGTCTTTAGAAATGTATATCCAAGCGAGCAACAAAAACGGATCTATGCGGGCAACGTCACGAGATATCCATTATTGTTATTTATATTAAAACCTTCCCCTACAATGTAACAAACATTTTTCCGAAAACCGTATGAAAATCGGTTCAGACAAACGCGAGATAATCGTGAACTAACATATCTATATTATACAATCGACTTTGAAAATCTACGATCCAAGTAGGCAAAAAATTCCCTATCTCAAAAACTACTGAACCGATTTTGATGAATTACTTAAATAATTCAGTATTCCGTAAGTTGAACAATACCTAGTACAACAAAAAAAGAATTACTTAAATCGGACCTGTAGTTCCGGAGATATGCGAACAAAAACATAAAAACATACATACACTTCTGAAATTTAGCACATTTGTTCAGACGCTGATATAGACCAACATAATATGCGAAAACTGGGCAGTTCTGGAAATATTACATACGTACGGGTCGAATTGATAACCTCCTTTTTTTTGAAGTCGGTAAAAAGATACGTAATTAGTACCTGCCAGGTTATATGTAACAAATCGACCCGAGCTGAGCATTTGATAAATTGATTAAACTTGTATGTATAATTGGTTTGCTCTTGATCTTAGTCTAGAGGTCTAGGTCAGGAGTGACTAACGGTGCTTGTACACGGTGCATGTAACCCGCGTAAGTAAGGGTGCGGGTTACCCGCGCGAGTAACATGCGCAAGCTACTTGATCAAGTTACTCGCGTGTACTTGTAAGGCCCTTCGTACACAACGCGACTCAAGTTTCCGATACCTTACGACTTCGGTATCCAAGCGGCTATCGCAATACAAACCCATAGACGTTCGAACACAAGCACGCGTCAATGAATACCAAAATAGTAAGGTATCGGAGACTTGCGTCGCCTAGTGTACGAAGGGGCTTAATGTTGCAAATGACTGGAGCAAGTACAGACGCGGGCTACTTGCGCAAGCTGTATGTACAAGTTATTTGTTTGTGGTCAAGAGTTACATGTGCATTATGTGCATGCTATTCGCGCGGTAGCTTTATGACTTAGGGCTGGTTTTTCAATAGTCAGTTAACCGTTACCTGAGGAATAAAAATAACGGTATGACATTTTTTTCCATAGATTAGCTGTCAAACCGCCATTTTTATTCCTCAGTTAACGGCTAACTGACTATTGAAAAACCAGCCCTTAATCGAGTCAAGATGTCTCGACGAACGAAAATACTTTTAAAAACATCATTAAAATGTAATTTTGCCGGAATTATGAAACTTAGAGTGCTTGTACACCAGCTCGCGCCATCGTCGACCCTGTCTAGGTAGACGATGGCGCGAGCTTACTCAGAAGAAGCCTGTTCACTCTAACTTTGAAGAGATTAGGGTTGTATGCGTTCGATTAGGGCCCATATTGGCTCACCTAAAGTTGTTTACCCGAAATTGTTCTTCCTAACGATTTGTAATCCGAATGATCACTCTTCCTAAAATTTTTCATCCTAAAGTTTTTATTCATACTTTTTGTAGTGCTACCGGCGATGTTCATAACACTCATTTTTCCGAAAATTGTTATCAATAATATCGTTACTGTAAATATATTGAAACTCCTACTGTTTTTTATCATAACGTTTTTATTCCTAAACATTTTTACGGTGATATTTTAATTTCGACAATTTAGTCAAACTAAATAAAGTAAAAATAATGTCGAGAAAATTCGACGGAGCACCGCTCCGCGGTGCTCCTACTTCAGGGTGGTTTAAAAAAAATAACCACGAAGGAATTGGCGGGGTCTTTCAGACCCCGCCATCCCCTTCTAACCTAACCTGTCCGAGTCGGGTGCCCCCAGTCGTTTTAGGTCAGAGTGTCGTGTTGGGGTCACTATGAAAAAAATACTGGCGACAAATTTCCAGGTTGCGCTCGCCGGCCGCTGCCGCGGCACCGCTCGCTTTGCTCGCTCGACTCGCGAGTAGCTGGTCACAGTTCTAACCTAACCTAACGTATGGATATCTTTTCAGGTACACACCGCTTTAAATAAAATTAAAGAAGACGCTTTAACTAATTAAAAAAAAACCAATTCATATAATTAATGAGTGCGAAGCAAGCATTTCCTCAAGTATACGTGCTAATATGCCAACAAAATAAAAATAAATCTAAACAAAAAAGATATGATTTTGAATAATAGTGTAAAAGAAAGTCATGTTGAGAAAATTTAGGAAAACAAATAATAGTATAATAGATGTTTATTGCTACCGACATTATGAAGTCGAATGATTCGGAATTACGAATATTAGTGACAGTGCAATTAGAAGTTGTGATCATTAGGATTAAAAATGTTAGGAATACAATTTTCGGGTTTCCGATGATCGGAGTTTAAATTTTAGGTGAACTTTGGCGCGCGCGTTCGATTAGATAGGGAACATTTGTGGAAGAGAAAAAATCTTGAATTCTTTATAATAATTATTTATGACCAATTTAAAAGTGATAAAATTCGAACAAAATTGACGTGAACACAACTAAACGCGCCCCAATTGCTCGCCTCGGATGTGACGTCACTATGTCAAAGAATTTCCTTAGCATTGTGTCGACTGGCTTCTAAAATAACAATTTCAAAGTTAGAACTCGCACTATAGTATGTGCCATTTAACACGGCAATAGCGGTCATTGCTCCGACCTTCATCCCGATATCTCAATATTAGCGATACTTCCTCTTCACCCGTACAAATCTGTCGCAAACAGTCGCAAAACTGACATCGCTTGAGTCTCATAATACATAAAAAATGACCACAAAAACAAAACACTGCACAACCCAAAATAAAAGAAAATCTAGCAAACGTACCCTACGAAATATTTTTTTTAATAATATTGTATTTTCGTTTTTACACAAGTTTATCACACTGAGACAATTTAACAAAAGTAAATATATTATAATGCATCATATAATTTTGCACTAACCTATAATACAATACTGAGTAAATATAAAATTAGTGCATATTGTATGGATATAAGTATATTAATATTATTTTGATATCAGGATGGTAAAAACACCTTATTTTTCCTAAACTAAATTACAAAAACTATTTCATCACAGAAAATGCTAATTTCGATCTTAAGTCGTTTTTGTTTTACGAAGTCATCGCGTCAGGGGTGCAGCACCCCCGGCAGCAGCCGCCATTTAGATTTAACATTCCGTGTGGAAGTTCGCTTGCGTTCGGTCTGTGCAAAGACATTAAACTAAATACGAGCAATAGACGGGACATCACGAAGAAAGTTGTGATCCAAAACTTTTTACCACTAGGTAAAAAGTCGCTCAGTCTAGCAGTCGCGTTGCTATGCAACGCTAGATTGTGCTACTGACACACGGCATCAATAATTTTGTATGACAATTTTCCCAATGCCTGCTCTATAGGTTTTTTTAAATCTCTTTGGGTCTGTGCTATAATTTCTTTGCTTTTATTGTTATCGTTGTTGAGTTTGTTACAGTTTTGTTTTTGTGTTCTGAGTTGTTACTTCATTTGTTGCTTGTAAAGAAGCATGGAACCAGAAGCCGTCGTCGTCCAAACATATTCCAACCTCAAGAAGGTTCGGAATCGATACCGTTCACATCGCCGCCAGCAAAAAGACAGAAGACGATTCTCACCAGCGGAGAACGTCTTATGATTATTAACATTTTTATATATGTCCAAAACACAAAGCTCGAGGATAAATATTTAACTAACCATGATCTTGTCAAACGCACGTCAGAAATATGTGGGGTGAGTGAGAGATCGATATATCGGGTATTACGTGAATACAGAAATACTCATAAAATAACGCAGCCTGAAGGTAAAAGGAGTACCTAGACCAAACGTTCTCCAAAAAGTTGATGATTTTGATAAATCGGCAATTACTAAAACTTTTGGAAAAAAAAAATGATTTTTCATACAAAATGAGAAAATGATCGAGCCCATCAGTATGAAAAATATTTTTTCCAAAAGTTTTTGAACAAACATTGTTCAGTAACATGGGCTGAGTTACTCCGCGAGAGGTTTTGCGCTATTAACGTTACACGTTGTATATACATAATTATATACATTTGATTCTTTTGATGCCTGCGCATTCCACATTTTTTTTATGATGATTCTTTCACAGTCCAGGCTGTCGTTTGTGGAATGCATTGCTTGTATCAGTAAGACAAGCCAAGTCACTGGTTTCTTTTAAAAGCTTAGTCTTAATAATCATTTCCTTTCTATCTAATAATACATATTTATATTATGTATGTATGTGTATTTTATTGTATTATTAATGTTTGTGTGTATTGTATTTATATTATCGGTTATCTATTATTTGATGTGCATCACTGTCTACCCTCATTTTTTTTTAAAGTTCTTCAAGTCCATCATAATTGTCTGGAAGATATCGTTATTAGCGATAAGACCGCCGTTGTACCCTTAGTATTAATAAAAACTTTTTTTTAAAAAAGTACCGAGATAAACATTTTTCCGTAAACCGCATGAAAATCGGTTCAGACAAACGCGAGATAATCGTGAACAAACATACAATCGACTTTGAAAATCTACTATGATCCGCGCGCGGACGAAAATACATATTATGACGGGAAAAGGGCCGTTACCTATCACTACATCCATTAAATCCGTCACACACAGTGGAACATTTTTTACGTCACGCGTAAATTTATAAGCACACAATTTGATTTCTAGAAATAAAAAATAATAATTTTGAATTAGAGCAACACAAGATTCACAACCCCTGTATGTCAAGCAGGCTGGTACCACGATACTGTAGCGATAGAAGCAACTATCGCTTATTAGTAGTTTTAGGTAACAATAAGTGTCATTATCGCTTAGTGATGAAAAACTTGGTAGGAGGGAGTGAATGACCTCTATTGCCATGTTAAATGGTACATACTATATAGATATTGATAGAGTGACGTCACACCGCCCCGTCGAACACTGTCGGCGTGTTTTCGGCTCAGAGTTCCAATAATGATTTGAATTTAATATAACTTCTTAATTAGAGCAAAAAAAAAAACTGAAAACAGTTTGTTAAGAAACAAATATATGATCTTTCCATTAAATACATAAAAAAAATCATTGAAAGGACCATTTTGGTGGTATAGCAATAAGGTAAGGATGGTAATTTGCCGTGCGTCTAGATGTGCGATGATAGAATACAATACCCCAATACAATACAATATTATTGCGTTAAATAATTTCTTCTTTCACTAAAATGTTTCTTCTACAATATTCAAGGTACTTTCTTTCCATCTGGCATAGCCGTGGGACGCCCTGTACAAAACTCTCAAAAGAACAATGTATTGTTAATTTGGTAACTGTTATTTTACCTCCGATAGCAGCAACATAATAGCTTTAATTGCAAAAATGCATCACCAAAATAAAAACTAATTAAAATCTGAGCATTTCGGTGATTATATTTTAATCTAATTTGAGCCATATGTTGCAGAGCTTGGAGCAACAGTACGTTCAGTTGTGTGCCAACAACGAGCAGAACAACAAGAGCGCCGTGTTAGAGGCGCGCGACTTGTACGAGACCAGCTTGCGGAGACAAATAGGAGGCAAAGGCATTAGCACCAACGAGTTGGAAGCACATAATATCCGAGCAATCAACGAAGCTAAAGCATTATTTTACAGGAAGAGGAATCGCGAAACACAACAAGGAGGGGACTGTTACATTCAAAAACTTCTGGAAGTATGTTAAGAAGCTTAGATTTTTTGCTTACGCATTAATCGTTTAACTTAACAATTTCGCTTGAACCCAAGCCATTCGGGATTTTATCAAAACAACACTAATAAGTGTTGTAACGGCGCGCGGCGTCACTTACGGATCTAGTAATAGCTTACGGCGCGAGGAGATATTGCTCCACTCCAGAAGTATTTTATACATAAGGTTGTAGCCACCATCACGCGAATGATGTTCACCACCTGGCCCCAAGCATGGCGTCCACTCTATGATACAGAGCCGATCCGCTTTCAGGCAATAGCCCGGTTTCCACTGCAAGCGGAGGGGATCAGCGGACACATTACCTATAGTGTGTGCCATTTAACACGGCAATAGCGGTCATTGCTCCGACTTTCATCCCGATATCTCAATATTAGCGATACACCCGTACAAATCTGTCGCAAACAGTCGCAAAACTGACATCGCTTGAGTCTCTTAATACATAAAAAATGACCACCAAAACAACACAATGCACAACCCAAAATAATAGAAAATCTAGCAAACGTACCCTTTTTTTTTTTTTTTTTAGCGTGGTAAAATCATCAAATGAGTCCTCCAACCCCGGGCAGGGCGGGAGGGACTGTCAGACTTTTACTGACTAAAATCCACGGTGTCCTTCAATAGCCCTTTCTGTTCCAGGGTCACGGTAAGGAAATAATCCCGCGACCCCGGCAGGCTTTGGCCCTCTGAGAGGGGGCCCCGTCATTATGCTGACGCTCTTTGAGGCGCGCGTGGGACACAACGCGCCGTCGACCCGGGCATGGTCCTTGGTCGGGCAGCGAGTTGCCCTTTACTCGCTGCCCGCATGCCCGCGCCTACGGTGGCCGGAGATCATCTAGCGACGTCCGTCGCCGTGGGCGTCTACTACCGCGGATGGGGCGGAGGGAGGACTCTGTCCTCTCTCGCTCGCGGCCCGCCTCCTCCTTCACGAGCATTACTGCTTCGCAGAAGGAGGCGACCGCTTCCCACTCCGTCTCGCCCCGCAGCATGGCCGCGACCAATGCTGGGCGCGAGAGGTCTCCGCCTATCGCAGCCGTGAGGACACGTCGGTGCTCCGCCCAAGCTGGGCAGTCTTGCACCGTATGCTCCACCGTGTCCTCCGGGCGATCTTCGCAGTGGTGACACCCAGGCGTCTCCTCCTTTCGCATCAGACACAGGTACCTCCCGAAACTTCCGTGTCCGGTGAGGACCTGCGTCAAGCGGTAGGTCAGGACGCCATGACTTCTCTCCAGCCACTCCTCAAAGAGGGGTCTTACCGCCGCAATTGCGGCGTGCCCGAGCAAACGTACCCTACGAAATATTTTGTTTTAAATATTGTAGTTTCGTTTTTACACAAGTTTGTCACACTGAGACAATTTAACAAAATTAAATATATTATTATGCATCATATAATTTTGCATTAACCTATAATACAATACTGAGTAAATATAAAGTTAGTGCATATTGTTTGGATATAAGTGTATTAATATTCTTTTGATATCAGGATGGTAAAAACACCTTATTTTTCCTAAAATAAATTACAAAAACTATTTCATCACAGAAAATGCTAATTTTGATCTTATTGTCGTTTTTGTTTTACGAGGTCATCGCGTCAGGGGTGCAGCACCCCCGGCAGCAGCCGCCATTTAGATTTAACATTCCGTGTGGAAGTTCGCTTGCGTTCGGTCTGTGCAAAGACATTAAAGTAAATACGAGCAAGACGACGAGACGGGACATCACGAAGAAAGTTGTGATCCAAAACTTTTTACCACTAGGTAAAAAGTCGCTCAGTCTAGTAGTCGCGTTGCTGTGCAACGCTAGATTGTGCTACTGACACACGGCATCAATAATTTTGTATGTCAATTTTCCCAATGCCCGCTCTATAGGTTCTTTTAAATCTCTTTGGGTCTGTGCTATAATTTCTTTGCTTTTATTGTTATCGTTGTTGAGTTTGTTACAGTTTTGTTTTTGTGTTCTGTGTTGTTATTGTTACTTCATTTGTTGCTTGTAAAGAAGCATGGAACCAGAAGCTGGAACATCTACTGGTGAAACCAGTAAACGCCGTCGTCGTCCAAACATATTCCAACCTCAAGAAGGTTCGGAATTGATTCCGTTCACATCGCCGCCAGCAAAAAGACAGAAGACGATTCTCACCAGCGGAGAACGTCTTATGATTATTAATATTTTTAAATATGTCCAAAACACAAAGCCCGAGGATAAATATTTAACTAACCATGATCTTGTCAAACGTACGTCAGAAATATGTGGGGTGAGTGAGAGATCGATATATCGGATATTACGTGAATACAGAAATACTCATAAAATAACGCAACCTGAAGGTAAAAGGAGTAGACCAAACGTTCTCCAAAAAGTTGATGATTTTGATAAATCGGCAATTACTAAAACTTTTGGAAAAAAAAAAGAAATATGATTTTTCTTACAAAATGAGAAAATGATCGAGCCCATCAGTATGAAAAATCAGTTTTTAATTATTTTTTTTCCAAGTTTTTGAACAAACATTGTTCAGTGGCATAGTAGCATAGTTACTCCACGAGAGGTTTTGCGCTATTAACGTTACACGTTGTATAAACATAATTATATACATTTGATTCTTTTGATGCCTGCGCATTCCACATGTTTTTTATGATGATTCTTTCACAGTCCAGGCTGTCGTTTGTGGAATGCATTGCTTGTATCAGTAAGACAAGCCAAGTCACTGGTTTCTTTTAAAAGCTTAGTCTTAAATCATTTCCTTTCTCTCTAATAATACATATTTATATTTATGAATGTATGTGTATTTTATTTTATTATTAATGTTTGTGTGTATTGTATTTATATTATCGGTTATCTATTATTTGATGTGCATCACTGTCTACCCTCATTTTTTTAAAGGTTCTTCAAGTCCATCATAATTGTCTGGAAGATATCGCTATTAGCGATAAGACCGCCGTTGTACCTTTAGTATTAATAAAAACTTTTTTTTAAAAAGTACCGACTTCAAAAACAAATACAAAAAAGTGTAAAATAACTTTTCTTTCGGAAGTCGATGGCTTTTGATTTTTATGTCATTGACTATTGCCACCGACTTCCGAAAGAAAAGTTATTTTACACTTTTTTGTATTTGTTTTTGAAGGCGGTACTTTTTTAAAAAAAGTTTTTATTTTACCCTTTTTAGTTCTGACATTCAACAAAAAACTTCGTATAATCAAGCAAATTTAGAAATTTATATCCAAGCGAGCAACAAAAACGGATCTATGCGGGCAACGTCACAAGACATCCATTATTATTGTATATTAAAACCTTCCCTAGACTGTAATAAACATTTTTCCGTAAACCGCATGAAAATCGGTTCAGACAAACGCGAGATAATCGTGAACAAACATACAATCGACTTTGAAAATCTAATATGATCCGCGCGCGGACGAAAATACATGACGGGAAAAGGGCCGTTACCTATCAGTACATCCATTAAATCCGTCACACACAGTGGAACATTTTTTACGTCACGCGTAAATTTATAAGCACACAATTTGATTTCTAGAAATAAAAAATAATAATTTTGAATTAGAGCAACACAAGATTTACAACCCCTGTATGTCAAGCAGGCTGGTACCACGATACTGTAGCGATAGAAGCAACTATCGCCTAATAGTAGTTTTAGGTAACAATAAGGGCCGAGTTCGCCGACTCTCATTTAACCAATGTTTGAGTAATCGGCTGATGAATTCTTAAACATCGTTTATGCTGCCGGTTAAGTATTCACTGTTCACCACGATTATTACAACCGTGATTATTAAATCGGGCAATCACCATACGCTCAGAGTGAATGAACGAATGATATAAGTCTACTCATTAGCGAAGTCATGTCATCATATTTAGTCAACACGAGTTTTAGTGACATCTTTATTTAATAGCATAAATTACAATGCTTGCAACTTGAGAAGTTCGAAAATGCATTGGGAACTTTATACTAGCCTGTAGTGTTTAATTTGGTTAGGTAATAACATCCCGGCGCTGTTACCTGTCAATGTCAATAAAATTGTATTCACAAACTATTTTTTGTTAGTTTTTATTCTCGTGGGCATTATTTTGTTGTGTTGTGATTGTGAAATCGTGTTCATTGGTTATTTGGTCTGAGGTTGTGAAGATTAATTGTAAAATTACCTACTATTTGAGAAATGGCGGCTCAGAAGAAGAGAACAAGCAATTTTTCAAGCGATGAGAAGCGCATTTTAACGGAGTTGGTGTTAAAATACCAAGATGTTGTCGAAAATAAGCGCACCGATGCCGCCACGAATTCGTCTAAGTTGAAAGGGTGGATCCGTCTACAAGAAGAGTTCAACACGGTCAGTACATATTGCCATCGAACCCACTCAGTTCTAAAATGTTGCTGGGAAAATATTAAAAGGCAGACCAAAAAAGACCGAGCCGACAGGAAGAAACAGCTATTTATGACTGGTATGTACAACAACAATTATTCACGTGTACATATTGTGGTAGTGAGTCGTTGAGGCGGAGTTATTTGCATTATTCTGTATCTGTGCATGTATTTATTTTTATTTTCTATGATAATGCAGGTGGTGGAAAACCGCCAACACCGCCACCGTCTAATAAAGAGTCTACAATAGTGGAGGCCATATTAGGACCAGCTCTAAAGGGAATCCCAAGTGAATTCGACAGCGACAGTCCCATATTCAGTGTAAGTATTTTAAATCTTCCTTTTATCTAATATATTGTGTATTCAAGTATAATAATTATGCACTGTATAGTTATAATGCACTCAACAGAGAACTAAGTCCCAAGATCCATAATTCCTCATGATTGTCAGATTCTGTATCTAAAATTGTTGCATTCTGACTGATGATTTAATGTTTCAACAGGAAACTATAGAATGGAAGACAGCAACAGACTCAGATCAGACTGAAGAAGTTTATACAGTAGCTGACACTGATTATACAGGCATATCAAAAGAAGATAATGTGAGTTGATAATATTTTTATGTTGTTATACCTACTTAATTTACTTATAACATTGTACATACTTACATGTTATAAATTGTAACTAATTTTTTCTTACAGGAAAACATAGAAAATGTTGTTTCAGCGGTTGACGAACATATGGTTGTAGCACAGAATGCTGACACCAGTAATGTAAAGGGTTTTTTGAAAGAAAAAAATGTAAGTTCCCACTTTTTTATAAGTTGAGACATGAAACATCATACTATACCTGTAAAATTAAATATAGTGCACATTCCTGCATTCACCCATTCCTTCTCACTGTTGTACCTATGTGAGAGGAGGCCTGTGCCCAACAGTGGGGTATAAAATGGCGGCTATTACTGTCCAGGATGCTATAAACTAGAAATGTTAAAATTCAGCTTAGTTGGTAACCTGTACGAGGACTAGGTAAGAATTTAGCCCAAACTGCTGGACTAAGACTTATTTTGCTGAGGAAAATGTAACAGTCCTCTGGAATTGTAACCAGAATAATTATGGCAATAGGTTCATGCCTTATTACGTGTGACCTGATATTATCATATCCCTTAAGGCATGATCCCATGTATATGTGTACAAACTCGGCCTCTCTTTCTAAAATATATGACATAGATAGTGCTTTATTTATGCAATTTTTTTGTGAACAGGACAATGATACCTGGACGTCATGGACACCGAAGAATTTAAAAACACCAGTAACAAATCAGTTAAAAGTACCCAGTCAAAATCAAGAGAATTGGTTAAAAAGAAGAAGACCTAAAACTGATTGCTTGGGTGATGAATTAATCAAAGAAAAAATTCAGTTGGTAAAACATTTACAAGAAAATGCAGAGAAGGAATCCCGTATCAGATTAGCGATTCTGGAAGAACAATTAAAACAAGAAAAAATAAAGACCCAAAAACTTATGAATGCATAATTTTGTTGTGTCTTTATTTCTTCTTGTTTATTGTTTTACTTAGTATTTTTTTAGACAATATAGTAAATTGTATGTGTAATAAAAATGTTCAGTTGATTAATTAAAATAGTTTTATTTAAGTAATAACATTACTGATTTTTCAAACAAGACTGTGGAAATAATTTGATATTAATGATCTCCTGTTGGAATTAATGTCTCTTACATTATTATCTAGAGAACGTTGTATTCTTCCCTGGTGTAATATTTCTTCCCATGGTGCTGGTAAGAATAGATTTGGATCGTCAACAGGCATTTCTTCTCCTCTCATTCGTAGGATGTTGTGTAATACTCCAGTAGCCACTATAATAGGTGGCGCATTCTTCAAATTTACCCTAATTCCCAGGGCTAACACTGGAAAGCGCCTTTTCCAAACCCCAAATAACCTCTCAATTGGGTTGCGTGTCCTGATTTGGGATTCATTGTATAGAGATTCTGCTGATGTAGCAACTCTGTCTAATGGCATCATCATGTAACTCCTATTCATGTACCCACTGTCCGCAAGAAGCACTGAATCACCATACATTTCCAATTCAAACATGGCATGTCTTCTAGATGCACTGAATATCCGTTCATCATGTGTACTTCCTGGCCACCTAACTACTAGATCAGTTAATAACAATTGGGCGTTACAAATAGCTTGCACATTAATTGACATATAGCCTTTTCTATTCCTGAAGGTTTCAGCATGGCTTCCTCCTGGTGATATAATCTTTATATGTGTGCAGTCCAAAGCTCCTATAACTTTTGGAAATCTGGCTATATTGTAAAAATCTATTTGGGTTTTTCTAATATCTGCATCAGTCTGCGGAAACTTGATGTAATCACGGCTCAGGGAGGCTATTGCTGCAGTTACTCGGTGAATGACACGATTAGCTGTTGGTCGACTCACTCCAGAAAAATCACCCATGGTCAGTTGATGACATCCAGTTGCGTAGTAACGTAAAGTCAATAATAACTGATTTATAGGTGCCAGGGAATTATTCCTGTAATAAAAGAAAAGATTACAATAAATACTTAAACATTTTTTTTTATTGGAGGTTTGTGCGGAAATTTTAAAAAGTAGTTGGTAACAAGCTAGATGGTACCTATGTGCCACTGGAACTCTTAGATTTATGAATGATTTTTTTGTAGTAAGTAGGTACTTTGTTTTCAATTATGTACCTCTATCCAACCATTTGGTACAATCACTTCTTTTTTTCACTTACTGGCTCCAGACAATAATAACAAAACACACAGTCAGTACATACACAGTAAAGCTTGGTTATAATAAAATTATTGGTACTTACTTATCGTTCGGGAATTCTAGCTTATTCTCTATTAGTTGTAGTACGTTCAGTGCAGCAGGTTTTGACAAACGGAATCTAGTTTTAAAAGATTCCTCAGTAAATTCTTCGTAATAATTCCGACGCACATGAAATACTCTAGGTCGCCTTGTTCTGGTCTCTATATCCTCTAGATTTTCAAGAAGGTCTAAGTAGTGGTCTTGATAGTTATCATTGAACACTGTCTCCATGTTTAACTATTCACAAACAGAGCGAAAAATCTAAATAAAATAAGTAAGTAATCTGAGTAAGTAATGTTGCAACTGTTGTTGTTATGTCAACTCACATCAAATGTCAAATGGGTGGTTTATCGCGGTTAAACGATGCTTTTGAGCTCGGTTAAAACAATCGGCTGTTTAAGGGCTGTAAACACTGGTTAGCGTATGGTGAACATTAAAAATGATTTAATCAGTTGTTCAAATGATAAACAGCCGTTTTAAAAGTCGGTGAACTCGGCCCTAAGTGTCATTATCGCTTAGTGATGAAAAACTTAGTAGGAGGGAGTGAATGACCTCTATTGCCATGTTAAATGGTACATACTATAATAACTCAGTGGGTGAAATGAGTAAAAATGAGCTCGCTCTGGGAACGCAGAAACTATTTGTTGTTGGAAATACAAGTATGCAGTTTGCGCTTGCGAGTTTAAAGGAGTCATTAATTCAACTCATTTTAACCGGGCTTTAAGCCCGGTTTCCACTGCAAGCGGAGCGGACACATTAATGACTCCTTTAAACTCGCAAGCGCAAACTGCATACTTGTATTTCCACCAACAAATCGTTTTTGCGTTCCCAGAGCGAGCTCATTTTTACTCTTTTCACCCGCTGGGTCATTAATGTGTCCGCTCCGCTTGCAGTGGAAACCGGCGGAGTGGAGCGAGCGGACTGAACAGAGCGGAGCGAGTGGATTGTGCGGAGCTAGGCCATTTTCACGCAACGAGTCATTTGAGTGAAGGGCGCGGCGACGCCGACGGGCGGTCAGTTGTTCGCGAAATATTACGGAAACAGACATGTTGTCGACACAAATTAATTATCTGTGCCTATACCCATCCCCGCCGCCTCACTGGCGCTCGCTAGCTCGCACCGCTAGCACGCGCCACTTCCAAAAATGTATGAATTTTAAACTAGCTCGCAAACCCATGTCCACTGGAGCGGACCGGAGATTTTATGCAATCCTATTGGTTAATATTTCCTAGTTTCTCCGCTCCATCAGCTCGCTTCGCATCAATGGACAGGCAGCTTTATATTGGTTTATTGGGTAGACCTTACGCCTCGTTCAAGGATGCGCGTCGAGCGGGGCGGGTTGCACGGCGCCAATTTTCCAACTACAACATAACCATTGATTACCTACGTAACCGCCCCGTTAACATTTAACGGTTGTTTAAACGAACCGCGTTTTTTTTAAATGTTCACCATCCATTTGTAACGAACGGTTTACAAAACAGGCGTTTTTACAACACTATTTAGTAAAGATGGTCATGCACCTGCTTAAGTTTGCTTTTAAGCGACTGACATCCAAAAATGGCAGTATAACTTATTATACTACGAGATGAAGTGCCAACTTTGTCAACGATTCCACATCTGTGAGCCAGCCACCTTTTTATGAATAGGATGAACCTTTTTTTATAGATGGGATGAATGAGGAAAACAAAAGCATAAAACGCTGCAAGCAGGAATTTATTTACTAATATTCTATATTACTTTCAATTATATCAAGCAATTCTAAGGCAAAGTATTTGTATTAACGATATCTTGGGTACCTAAAGTTTTTTCGTATTATTGACTGACCTGGTGGTGTAGTGGTTAGTGACCCTGACTGCTATGCCGGGGGTCGTGGGTTCGATTCCCACCCAGGACAAATGTTTGTGTGATGAGCACGATCATTTGTTCTGTGTCTGGGTGTAATTTATCTATAATATGTATGTATTTAGAAATATATAAGTATGTTTATCAGTTGTCTGGTACCCATAACACAAGCTCTGCTTAGCTTGGGACTAGATGGCGTTGTGTGATAGTTGTGGAATATTATTATATTATTATATTATATTCTTCGACATAATTGCGCAGTACTTGAATCAAACGGGGAGCGCGTAAAATTCGCCCAATAGCTTCGAAATCATCTAACATCACATCTAATCTTCAAAAACGTAGTTCAAAACGTCTTCCAATTTTATTTTTACCTCCTCAAAACGAATAAATAACGTTGGGGAGCAACTAACCAATGGCTAAACTATGTCCGATACTTCGTTTAAGTAAAATTAAAAATTTAAAAAACCCCCGACACAAAAACCTTCCCTAAAAAAAACCAAAAACCTTCCCTTTTTAAAGATCCCTTTAAAAAGTACTAAATAATAAAAAAAACTCAATCTTAAAGTACTTATTTATGTATTAATAATTATAAAAAAATACGTCACGTTGGGGGACCGCTCCAAATTATTTATTATCTACGATTTTTTTCGGTCGGTCATCGTAGTTAGATTTCGGAGATTTTAACATGATGCACCTTTTCTATGTGAGAGCTGATGGAGCGAGTTTTTTGATAATTTTATATTTAAAATTATACTTGTTATTACCGCAACTCATATATTTATAAAGCTACAACATGTCACTGGCCTGCAAATTGCAAAAAACGTAAAAAAATTTGAATTTCGCGGGCTGGTTGGAGCATCCCCCTTATAGCATTTTGAATTATCTTTTTTTATGATTGATAGGTCAGTGGTGTATTTTAAAATTCAGCGCCCATGGGCTGTAAACGCCTTGGAACTTAAACGCAAAAGAAACAATCAAGTGCTACTCGAACTTCACACCCAGAGTGCCATACCACCTTAGAGAAGACAAACTTAAAATTTGTAGACGTAAAGAAGAATAACTTACATAAGAAGCATATGTAATTGATAAATGAGCTATCAAAAGAGAGGTCAAGAAAAGCGAATGCCAACCTTATTGGAAGCGCGAGCGAAGCGAGCGCGAAATTTTTGAGGTTTTTGGAATGGGACAAGGTAATTAGGTAACGCAGTTAGCTGTAAAAGTAAAACGTTTCCGGACTTCAAGTTTAATCTAAAAGTGAGGTCAAATATTTTAAGTCTTTAGTACTTAAACCTAATCCTATATACACACATCAAAAGTGTCTAGGGATCAACATATATTTTTGCAATAACTTTTCTCCTGATTGATATTAATTAAAATGTTCTTTATGGATTCATCAAATAAAGTGTTATCGTTTGTCACAGTAACGATAAACCAAGTCACCTTTGCATTCATAAAGAAATTTGCCATTTTCCTAATAAAGGGATTTTTGACATTTGAACCACTAACATTAAAGTTCGAAAAAAAGACTGAAATAACAGTTTTCTTTAAAATTTTATTGGGTAACTTAAACAATTAATAATCCGTGTTTCTACCGCGAACACTAACAACACAAGAACATCGGTTTGGCATACTCAAAATGAGTTCATCCAAATCACGCTGTGGAATGGCCGCCCATGTTCGTTGCAACAACAAAAAAAGGTCTTCTTGCGACTGGATACCCTCCATATTCGGCAGAGCTCTTCTCTGTAGCATATCCCATGCATGCTCAATCGGGTTCAAGTCTGGCGACTGAGCAGGCCAGGGCAGGACATTGATGTTAGCTGCGGCGAGAGTCTGTCTTACAACTCTTGCGGTGTGCGGTCGTGCATTATCATGCATTAACTGAAATAAGGGACCGATTTGCACTTGTAGAGGAACGATGACGTCTGATACAATCGTCTCAGCATAAATTTGAGCGTTGAGGTTGCCTCTGATCCAAATCAACTCAGTTCTTCCGCCGATCCAAATACCCGCCCATACCATGATGGTTCCACCACTATAAGGATGGACTTCCTGGCAGGATTTTAATCGCTGTTGGCGTCCAGGGGTTCTCCAGTGTCGTATACGTCTTGTATCCGATCTCATACCAAAACGAGACTCATCAGAAAAGCACACGAAACGCCATTGTTCTTCTGCCCAATTTCTGTGTTCAAGAGCCCATTGATATCGAATCCTACGATTGTGCATTGCTATAGGTGGTACCCGTAGCGGTCTTCGGGAATGAAGGTTCACTTCATGCAAGCGGTTTCTGACTGTTTGGTCGCTAATTAAGTTCCCTGAAGAGTGATGAAGCCTCACGGCTAACATCATGGCGGTTATTGTTGGAGCTCTTCGAGTTAAGATTTGAATGTATCGGTCTTGTCTCCGTGTGGTGCAGCGATACCGTCCTCCATGGCGCTCAGCCACGGTACCAGTGCTTCGGTAACGTGTCCAAAGTCGACTGATAACACTCTGACTTGTATTCAGAGCTAAAGCCACAGTACGTTGCCGGGAACCAGCTTCTATCATTCCCACGGCTCTGAGCATTTCTTCCCTGCTTAAATGACGTCGCCGCTCCATAATAACGTTGGTTTTAATCAGTAGTAGGGAAACAGTAGCACTAATAATGTCTTCAATGCGTTGTATGTTTTTATAGGGAAAATATTGACAGCTGATTTTCATCTTTTACTCGAATTTGATTTACAGTTCCTGATTCAAATTATGAAATGCACCAAAAAGGATCCATATAAATTTATAAAATCATAAATTTATTACAAAGCCACATCTCAATCTCAAGAAATCCGCATAAAAATGCTTGATCCCTAGACACTTTTGATGTGTGTATTATAAGTTCTCAACTCCTATTTCAAAAATATTTTTTTCATAAATCTTTTTTTCAAATGTTTTTTGGGCCCTCTCTTGGCTTTGGCGCCCTTAGAGCATAGCGGCCGTGTACATTGCACACTTTGCACATAATGATAGCGGGAGCCCTGTTCATTTGAGACCCCACTCGTGTATATTTGCAGACATTCGGTTATTTTTCCCCACTTTTGACCCCTACAACTCGGCTCAACCGATTTTCATCAAACACATCTATATTCTAAGAACACTCGACACGTAAGTCACCATTATTACAAAAAAAAAACTAAATTGAAATCGCTGACATACACACAGACAGACAGACATACATACAAACAGACAAACACATCAAATTTATAACACCCCTCTTTTTCGGTCGGGGGTTAAAAATGAGCTATCAGAAGAGAGGTCAAGAACAGCGAATGTCAACCTTATTGGAAGCGAGCGCGAAATTTTTTAGGTTTTTGGAATAGGACAAGGCAATTAGGTAACGCAGTTAGCTGTAAAAGTAAAACGTTTCCGGACTTCAAGTTTAATCTAAAAGTGAGGTCAAATATTTGAAGTCTTTAGTACTTAAACCTAATCTTATATATAATTATAACTTCTCAACTCCCATTAAGAATTTTTTTTTTTCATATCTCTTTTTTTCAAAAATTTTTTGGGCCCTCGCTTGGCCTTGGCGCCCTTAAAGGATGGCGGCCGTGTGCATTGCACACTTTGCACATATAGTAGCGGGAGCCCTGTTCATTTGAGACCCCACTCGTGTATATTTTCAGACATTCGGTTACCCTTCCCCACTGTTACCCCCACAACTTTTAAACGGCTCAACCGATTTTCATCAAACATATCTAAGAACACTCGCCCGTAAGTCACCTTTAATACAAAAAAAAAACTAAATTGAAATCGCTTCATTCGTTCGGGCTCTATGGTGCCACAGACAGACAGACAGACAGACAGACAGACAGACAGACAGACAGACAGACAGACACGTCAAACTTATAACACCCCTCTTTTTCCGTCGGGGGTTAAAAACAGGCGTTTAACAGTCTTAATCAATGGTTAGTGCTTAGTGAACAGCAAAATATTGTTAAACAGGCGTTTAAGGTTTAACATCGGTTAAAAATTTAAACATCTATAGGTGAACTCGGGTCTAAGTTATATGCAATTTTGGTCGATTGGCGTTAACGCGTAAACTGATGATTTGGCTATTCATAATAAAATGATGATATGCGGTTCGCCGTACACGCCGTATGTTTGTGTTTCGGGCAGCCCGCTTGTCGCACCGTACCGCTTGACACCCCAAGGGTCCTTGAACTAGGGCTTAGTTGGCGGTGAGACGGACGACGTATTTAAAATGACAATTATTTTAGTGAGCGTTGCCTTTAATATTTCTCACCATGGTGCTGACCACAACTATTTTTCCAGGAAATAAGGATCCGCTTTGAAGAATTTAAAAAGATAAATGAAGGTAACAGCAGGTCCAAAATGGAGGAGATGGTTGACATTTACAACCACTACGTCACGTCGAGTTGGAACCCGCCAACGTGCTGCTTCCATCCTAAAGGGCTGGAATATTTGCATAAAAATGGCGTCGACGAGGTGGTCGATCATTTTCCTGAAGCTGGCAGACCAGCGGTGACGAAGGCAAGTAGTAGAGACGTTTTTTTTTTTTTCATAAAACTGTGTGTAATAAATATAACCCTGTCACGAAAATTGGAGCTTTCAACATATCATTATCTTTAATTTAATTATTTTACAGAAACTTGCGCACCGCCTCTTGGAATTACGGTCTACCAATCATAATAACAACAATGAGGCAGTGGACCATGCCCTCGGCGTGTACACGTTGAAAATGAACGAGCGCGTGGCACTCCCGGGTACAATTCTTTGGAGAAGATCATATCATTACAACAATGGTGGGCGGAAAATCAGATTTCATAATTTATTTAGGAATTACAATTTCCAAGTGCCAGATTTTTTCAGGATATCGTTTCTATTTGTTATTATTTTTTATGCCAGCTCTAGACTATTGCCGTGAACACCCGTGAACAGGCGCGAACAAGAATGTGGATGGCAACGACGATATAATACTAGACTCCTAATAACAGGCGACCGATGTCTGCCAACACATTAGGCAAAAAAGTCTTATATCCGTCTCATTTCGACCAATCCTGTGAGCCGTAAACATACGTTGAGACAGAACAGACCTTGAGTTAGCCAATCACAACGCAGTACCCCGTCCCCCTCGCTTACGTAGTACCTCAGCGAGCTGGCAGAATAATTTTTGTTCCTTAGATCGTGCATGCGGAGTCTAGTATTATATCGTCGTTGGTGGATGGTTTTCGCGGGGTTCACGGGCGTTCGCGCCTGTTCCCCGATCAGTGTCGGTATTTTGTCCCGCGACAAAGGGTTCGCGCCTCGTTCGCGCGATGTTCACGCGTACCCATCCACATTCACGGGCCCGTGAACTTAATAAATTATTTTAATGTATTTCTATATTTTTTAATGAAATTCTGCTAACTATTTGTTCATAGAAAGTCTGAAATGGATTTTATATAATTAATAAAGACAGTTTTAATCATATTCCTACAAAGTAAATTCAGCATTCAAAGTTAATGCAACAGCAGCATCTACGTCTATTTTACGGCAGGTTTCACGAACGACTGAGAGCATCCCGATAGTGTGGAGGGCACGACTTGTGCCGAGGATTCACGGCGAGAATTCACGGCAATAGTTTGGAGCCTAGTGACCGGCCATCCTGATGGACACTACTATTCAGCACCATCCAGTGTTGGGTCATATACAGAGATTGATTTTACGCTACCTGAACAAACATAAAAAAAATATAAACATCCGAATTAAGAATCCCCTCCTTTTGGAACTTGGTTGATAAAATAAATGATGTCCAGAAGAAACTCCGGCACTTGCAATTTGAAATATCTAATTGATAAGCCTATTTTCAGATCGCCGTCTCCAGGAACTCAAGAGGCACCACGACGACTGTAAAAATGAAGCAATCAAAGAGTTCAAAAGCAGACGTATCGAAGTTTTTAGCTTCAAAGATATATATACAGGTTACCAAAAAGTCGATTTTGTCGGCGATGATATATATTACAACAAACTCGAACAGGTTGGTTTGATCTTTGATAATCTTAATATATATAAATCTCGTGTCACAATGTTTGTCCTCAATGGACTCCTAAACCACTTAACCGATTATAATAAAATTCGCACACCATGTGCAGTTCGATCCAACTTGAGAGATAGGATAGTTTAAATCTCAAATTATAGTCGCAATTTTAATAATATTATAAAGATTGCACCCGTGCAGAGCCGGGGCGGGTCGCTAGTAATTATAATAAATCTTATTTCATAGGTATTGGGATTGCAAGCTTTACAAAGGTTGAACAATAAAATTATAGTTTTAATTCATTATACCTACAATAAATACGGGTGGAGTACTGTTCTCCTAGATAGGCAAAAAATTTGCCTGTGCCGATCCCCTGATTGGCAAATTATTATTTATGTTGTTTCCTCGTGGTGGCGTGCCTGTCTTAAAACGCGTACTGTAACCGAAAAAACAGGTTTCCTCTCCATCTTGAGCGCAAAGATTCATTTGACGATTTCACAACTTATAAAAACTTGCTCGAAATTCACTTAGCTTGTGGTCGCGATATTATGGCGGGCCTAAAGTGTGTTAGAATGTTTACTTTAAGGCGCGTTTCCATTATGCAAGTGATTTGCATACAAGTTGCAAGTTGCATGCAAATTGTATAGTGGAAACAACAACTTGCAAACAAGTTGCAACTTGTATGCAATTAGGTTTTTAAACTTGTACGCACAATAATCAAGTCAGCACATTTGCACGCAAGTTGCAAGCGCATGCGGTCGTGCATAGAGTATTACTTTGTTTATGACTTTATTACTTTGTAAAAATGACTGCTAAACGGGATACGGAGAAAACAATAATGTTTATTGAGGAATATCATAGACATGATTGTCTTTGGGAACCAAAAAACAATCTTTCTCAACTAGAAATAACTTGTATACCACTAAAATCTTGTATGCAAGCTGCAAGTTGAACAAAATCGTGTTTCCAATTCAAATCACTTGCACACATGTCTGACGTCATACATGTATGCAAGCACTTGCATAATGGAAACGCGTTTTTACGAACGCAGTTATTATAAACGTCATGATGTCAACTGTCAGTTGTCAATGTCTGTTCTCCCTCCAAAAATGTAATGGTGGTTCACGCTCACACAATTGGATGATTACTCATATCACATTTTACTCAAACTTATCTAGTTGTTAACAAATCTGAAGCTGCAAATAACTTAATAAAGTATGTAAGAGAAATAGAGACAGAAAAAGGAATAAAAATTAAGAGGATCAGATATAACAATGGAGGAGAGTATTCATCAAATGATTTTAAAAGATTTTGTGAAGAAAAAGGAATAAAAATTGAGTATACCATACCTTACAGTCCACAAACGAATGGAAAAAGTGAGAGAATGAACAGGTCAATATAAGAAAAAGCCAGGACCATTCTAGACGAATCACAAGTACCGAGACACTTGTGGGGTTATGCTATATTAACTGCTACATTCTTGATTAACCGATGCCCATCAAGTGCGTTGAGATACCAGCAATAATATAGAGAGAATTCCAGCTGAATAAATTGAAGCCATTTGGTTGCAATGGATGGATGATTATTGATCATAACCAAGAAAAGATAAACTAGATCCAAGAGCGAAAGAGATAAGAATGGTTGGCTATGCCCAAAATGGATATAAAGTATGGGATTCAGTTACAGATACCGTTATTTGTAACAAGGGATGTAAGATTTAATGAAAGAGATATAAAATACCAGCCAGTCCAGAACAAAGACCAAGAAGACAGCAATAACTACTAGGAAAATAATGAAGAGAGAAATGATGATCAAAAGAAAGAAAAAGAAAAGAGAAAGAAAAACCGACGTACAGGGGTTTATAGAAGGTATAATTGAAGAAATTTGTTATCACATTTCCGTTCATTTAATTCGTAAATTCGTAATTAAGTGATTTGAAAGGTACTTACCAAAGGCTTATTCAACAAATTCTTATGTTTAAATGGAATTTTACGGAGTACGAGTACCTCAGTGATTCCAATTACCCACAAAATCTGCAGTAGGTTTCGTACTACCCAAGTACCTGATAAATGAAATTTGTCGCTATCTATCTGCCCGCTATTATTCTCAGAATGGTGCTTTGTACAGAGAGTATAGCACGGAGTAATTTCAGGTAGTTAGCACTTTGAACTATCAATACGTACGTCTCTGGTCACTTATTTCTTTGTTACACAAAACCAGTGGTAGTATAAAAAGTAGTAATTTATTGCACGATACGTTGTGAAATCGCTCTCTGTGTCCGGATCGGGACCAGTGTGCGCCGCCCTCTCATTTTAACCCTTAATTTGGCAAGACCAAAAGGGTTGTAGTAGAAAGTTGGCGTTAATATATTGTGCTAATATGCATTCACACCCTAGGGGAAAATTAAAAAAAATATATTACATGAAGGGTTTCCTGAAAACACAACGTTAAGTATACTCAACAAAATCCTATGGCTAAAGAATTACTTTATATATAATATTATATAATATTATATAATATATAAATAAAAAAGGTTCAAATGCAGTATTTTTATGTAGTAAGAAATTTTCACTTAGTTAACACTATAATTAACCATTAGTTTTGGCACAAATTTCGTCAAACAGATTGTCAGAAATGAAATCGAAGAAGTAATTGTATTACTTCTTTTTATTGGGACACTAGAGCTTTCGAACGCTTCTGGATCTACTTCAGCACAGTGAAGGAAACTTCCATGAGACCATTTAAACTTAATTACATTTTTTTCTTGGGTACAGGGGTTATCTGGATCAGGATAAGTGGAGTGGAGTGGAGACAGAACACAGCCTTCTGTCTCGGACGATTTGCTAGTAGCTGTAGTACATGTTGGTAGTGGCGCAAAAGCCAAGACTTGTGTAAAATGAAGAGGAGAATCACTTACCTGACTGAGAATGCATAATTTCATTTGAAAAAGTGCTAAAACTGCCATTTCAATAAGTCTCACCATGCAGACTTGTTGAGTATACTCAACATAACAAGATTACTCACTATCGAATTTTGTTGAGTATACTTAACAATCAAGTTCACTGACTCCTCGTGTTCTTATCCAGGTGAAAAATGGATTTCTAATATTTTTAATGTATTGACTACACAATAAATAAATAGAAATAAGCAAAATATGTATCAAAACTAGACCAAAACTCAACAAAAATAAATATTTACATTTATGGGTCACAGATGACGTTGTCTCGTTGTCTTTTCTGGTTCGCTACTGTCAAGTAAAATATTGACAGGCCGGTAGAAACTTTTTCCTACTATAAGTAACTATCATTGAAGTATTCCTAGCCTATAAAATTTGAAACCACGGAAGAAAATTTGACATTCAGATTTTTTCAAATGTTATGTTGAGTATACTTAACGTTACCAAATTAAGGGTTAGTGACTCAAAATCTAACTTTATTTTCTACACGAAAAGATACACTTTTCCAGTACCGTCGCGTCACGTCGATGTTTACTGATCTTAAAATGTTTTGTTCACAGAAAATCGACCTCGCTTACACCACTACCTACAAAGATGGGGTTATAAGCTCGATACGAGTATAAGAGAGTTAGATCATAGATGTTAATTAATATTGTCTGAGGCACTGCAAACGACATTTGTAAATTGTTTTGGACATTATTTACTTTGAACAAAGTAAAATAAAGTAAAATAAATTAGTTTAAAGTGTTATATTTTGAATTTTTTTTAAAGACATTGCCCCCCCCCCACTAGAGATTTCGACTGTGTCGTGGGTGCGTTAACGTAAAACATATAAACTCACATATACAAACGCCCAGACCCGGAACAACTACTTCTAAATCTGTGGTCGTCCAACTGCGTTATAGTCCAAGAGCTACTGAACCCTGCGACTAACGGTCTTCCTGTAAGGTTAGAATTTTGTACACGTAATATTTATAGCATGCTAAGAGCAATAGCGACGACCTGGCAGGCGTCAGCCGTGCACATCATTAGACAATTTAATTTTCAAAGTGTAAAAAAAAATGAAAAAAAAAACTTGTTCCTGTAAGCTTAAAAATTTAACAGGATGTAGTTTATTTATTGTAAATCTTGGAAAAAAAATGACAGGCGATTACAAGGTGCACAAGTGTGTGACAGGCGAATTGAAAATTGCAAAGCTGATGAGGAAAAATAAACTTTCTTCTGTAAGATCAAAATTATTTCACGTTTGGCTGAACTGATTTTGACGCCGTTTTCAGAAAAGTGTGCGTTACATTCCGAGAAAGGTTTTAAGATACAGAGTGAATTTTTCAACTGGGCGTGGATGGCTATCTCCGAAACAATGAGGAATATTGAAAAACGTTGAAAGGAATCTCGAGGCCGATTTGAACGAAAATAAAACTGCATCGTTGGATTTTAGAAAAATCAATAATCCTGACCAGGAATCGAACCCGCTGATTTTGTAAAAAAAATCACAGCCTGTATTATTACACCATTCGATAGTGTTGCTAATAAGGATCAAATTCTGGGAAGTAATCATATACGGCTAACTTTAGGAAAACGTATAATTAAAAAAGAAATTGATGAATGTTCAAGACGATAACTGTATTCGGAACATAAGTTAACCGTTTCTTCTTTGAAATAACGCTTATTTTTGTTCAACTCAATAATTTCGCATTGCTGAATACACTGGGATTGTTGAGACATCAAATCCACTGAATTATTAAAAACAATTATAAATAAATTATGGCTCAGTAGAACAGAGTAACATAGAAATATAGCAATTTCATGAAAATCTGCTATATCCTTAAGTTTGCCTTATATGATCACTTCCCAGAATTTGATCCTTATTAGCAACACTATCGAATGGTGTAATAATACAGGCTGTGAATTTTTTCCAAAATCAGCGGGTTCGATTCCTGGCCAGGAAAATTGATTTTTCTAAAATCCAACGATGCAGTTTTATTTTCGTTAAAATCGGCCTCTAAATTCCTTTTAACGTTTTTCGATATTCCTCATTGTATCGGAGATAGCCATCCACGCCCAGTTGAAAAATTCACCCTGTGTATTAAAACCTTTCTCGGAATGTAACACACACTTTTCTGAAAACGGCATCAAAATCAGTTCAGCCAAACGCGAGATAATTTTGATCTTACAGGAGAAAGTTTATTTTTCCTCATCAACTTTGCACTTTTCAATTCGCCTGTCGCATACTTGTGCACCTTGTAATCGCCTGTCATTTTTTTTCCAAGATTTACAATAAATAAACTACATCCTGTTAAATTTTTAAGCTTACAGGAACAAGTTTTTTTTTTCATTTTTTTTTACACTTTGAAAATTAAATTGTCTAATGATGTGCACGGCTGACGCCTGCCAGGTCGTCACTATTGCTCTTAGAATGCTATAAATATTACGTGTACAAATTTCTAACCTTACAGGAAGACCGTTAGTCGCAGGGTTCAGTAGCTTTCCAGCTATTATTTATGCGGCCCACAACAAAGTAAATTATTTCAATAATCAACTATACCTATGATATAGGTATACATATTATTATATTATTATTATTAATAATAATATTATTATTATTAATAATAATTAGCGATTATTAATAATAATAATATTCCACAACTATCACAAACGCCATCTAGTCCCAAGCTAAGCAGAGCTTGTGTTATGGGTACTAGACAACTGATAGACATACATATATATTTCTAAATACATACATATTATAGATAAATTACACCCAGACACAGAACAATTAATGATCGTGCTCATCACACAAACATTTGTCCTGGGTGGGAATCGAACCCACGACCTCCGGCATAGCAGTCAGGGTCACTAACCACTAGACCAACAGGCCTATCCATATATTATTATGTACCAATCGATTTTCCATGGCCGCCTACGGGGCCTCCGTGTGGGCCAATGGGCATACGAATGCGACCAGTAAAGCTGGTCGCATGCCAGAGGGTCATGGCTATCCGGATGATCCGAGGATCCCGCACGATCGCCGGTAAATCGGCCAACCTCCGTACCGGATTGCTGCCCTGGGATCTGGAGGCGACTGCCCTCCAACGCGTCTATGATTGGCGCCGGAGGCGCATCGCCGGGGCGAATCCCCGCTGCCTCGATAAGTCGAGGCAAGTCAGGGCAGTATGGAGGGAGCGACTGTCGCAACCGAGCTCCACTCCGGGCACGGGAAACGATCAATTTACCGAATTTTGTTTGTTCGAATTTCATTATACCGAAAACTATTGACCGACATCTCTTTTGCAATATGCATTATTTGACATATTTTCAGATCATCGAAGTATCATTAGCCATAAGTATTATTTTACCGAAGTTTGTTCCGCCGATTAACAAAATAACTTTTTACTATTGACCGAAGCCTCTCTTAAACTTTTTCAGTTGCCAAATGATTTATTTGCCATATTTTCACCATACCTAAACAACATTTTACCGAAAATTAAATTACTGTCATAAAAATTCAATATATTGTGCTACAAAACTTTGTGGCTGGCCGGCGAAGCCGGCCAGTAAGCCGAAGCTGCGGTGGTGAGCGTTCCATCGAATAAAATCATCTGCGACGATAAGCTCGCGTGGGGCCACCCAAAACCCCGCAGCGCCGGAGCCATGACAGAAACAATGCTTGTTGCATGTTGTATGCTTGCTTGAATGCTGCGTGTTTGCTGCATGTTGCATGCTTGCTGCTTGTTGCATGCTGCATACTTGCTTGCATGCCGCATGTTTGCTTGCATGCTGCATGCTTGCTTGCATGTTTTACAGTGTAACATGTTTTTGCCGATGTTACATTTTTTTAGTGTCACATCGGCAAAAAGTTTTTCAGCCAAATATAGTGTTGGAGTAACGAAAAAAAGCGAATAGATAATTGGTTAACTGAAACAGTGGCAAATGTGACTTCGATGAAGTAAAAAAAAAATACCGGCCAAGTGCGTGTCGGGCCACGCACAGTGTAGAGTTCCGTAGTTGCCCATCAAAATACTATGCGAACTAACTAAACTGATTCGCTGAATTTAATTTTAAAAAGAAGAATTTTCAAAATCGGTCCAGGCGTCTTTGAGAAAAACCTACCTATCCCCAAAACATACCCACCTATTATTGCTGTAAAAATAAAGTTGACAAACTTACATTTGCAGTTGAAGCACATGTTCTCCGATACATTTTGTTTAGGAAAATATGTTATCCAAGTACGTTTTATAAGTTGGTCGACTATTACTCGTAAACTTGTAAAACCTACTTAGTCATGATAATTTTCTTTTAAACTTCGTTTTTCACACCCCCAAACATAACCGTTTAGCTGGTAGAGGGGGGGGACACTCGAATTGAGCAAAAATTTGCACTTTAAAGCTTAATATTTCACAAACGAATCTTTTTATCAAAAAATTGTTAATGAAAACTATCAATATTTTTTAAAGACCTATTTAATGATACCCCACACTAAGGGGTAAGCGAGAAAAAAAAAACGTCCCCTCTTTACGTGTACAGGAGGTACCCTAAAAAAAATATTTTACGAGATATTATTTTACCACTTTTTCGGCACAACAAATCCGTATATTTACACCAAATTACAGCTTTCTAGTACTGGGCGTCTCTGAGCTAAGCTGCGGACAGACGGACGGACGGACATGGCGAAACTATAAGGGTTCCTTGTTGACTACGGAACCCTAAAAAACCAAACGATTATAGTTGAAAAGTTTTAGGTCAAATAAAATTCGGTCAAACGTTTTTCAATCTTATGATAGGTAACCTCCGGGCACGCCGCAATGGCGGCGGTAAGACCCCTGGCAGTGCAGCAGACCGATTGCTAAGCCACTGCGGCAAAAATGCCGTCATTTTATTGCTTTTACCGACAATTATTGCTACATTAACGATAATTAAATAGAACATACTAAATGTACAGATGCCAGCACATCAAGCTACCGCAATCTGTCAAACTTCTGTCAAAGATTTTTCACTTTATCACAAAGCAAGATGGTTCACGTTCGATTGGTACAATTTGACAGATTCGGGGAGGTTGACCTGCTGGCGTCTGTACAATGCCATTTGTGGATCTTGGACAGTCGTTAATTTGTTAGTCAGAAGCTCGAAAGTCTGACAACCAGTTTTACCAAGTGGTATCCTATTACCCACTTACTGGGTTGTAGAGGTCCAATAGGCAGTCGCTTCATGTAATACTGATATATAGGGTGACTGGTAATTAGTGTACGATACTTAAACACGTGATTGTGCTCATGATAACAAACAATTTTTATTATAGGAGCAAAGCCGAAATCGTGAAAAAAATATCAGCTGTTCAGTACATTAAGCAAACATAAATGTACTGAACAGCTAATTTTTTTTTCGCGTTTTCAAGTTTTTTCCCAAAGTAAAAGTTGTTGGTTATCAATTACCAGTCACCCTATATAGCTGCATCCAGTACGACTGGAAGCCGAGCACAACAAAGTTAAGAAAAGGCTAGGCAGATGATGAGTCAGGAGCTAGGGGCCAAGCTAAAGAAGCGCATGTTCAAACATTGAGCTCAACTGGTTGAAAAAGGAAAATAATTAAAAAATAAGTGACAAGCGTATAACTTTTAGTGAATTTATTTAAAATTATTTACAAAATTTCTGTAGACCTGATTATAATATTATACATGACATAATCAAAATCAATAAATTCCACTTGTAGATTATATTTTGCTACCATATTATTTATAAGCTTTTTAGTCAAAAATCAATATTACGATTGAAACAAAATGGTAATTCCATAAAATAAAATAGAACTGGGCGCATGGTAGTGGAATAGCCAAGTAGCGTAGAGTGATATGATATTTCCAAAAATTTCATCATACATCTTTAAAACTATACTCTTTGCTTAAAATTATACCTTTTTAGAAACTTGTTACTATAAATAGGTACATAAGTAGAAATTATTTTACAATTAGTGAGACCCGTTATACATATTTTAGTGAATAACAGATAATGTTACTTCGTTTTGGCAATATCATTTGAAAATTATCTATATGTCAATATTTACATTAATACGATACTTAACTAAGCTATTAAGTCTTTTAACATTAGCTACATTTAATTAACAGTAGGTTTTTTTATAACAATATGGAAAAGGAAGTAAAATTTTATTATTTATGGCACTTCATATTATTTTTTATTGATAATGAAAGATTTTGCAACGAACTCATATTTGGCAATGATTTGGTCCACTTAGCCAAACGAGTGTCAGGCGATTCTCACCGCGGTAAAGGGTTGCTGTACGAAATTCGGGGTAGGTGAACAGTGTCGGGTGAGAATTGCCTAACCAAAAATACATAACTTTTTCACAATAGATTCTGTTTTGCCCGAGAACCATACTTATCTTCATTAGATATTCAATATTTTTGTGGATTCACAGTAAGAATAAACTTTTTATCGCCGTTCCGAGGAAATACCTAACACTTTGTCAATGGTGATATTATAATAAAGTACCGTTTCTACGTGATAATTAGCTTTTTAATTGATAAAATGTTCTAAATCCTGAAGAAAGGCAGAATATTACAATGATAATAATCAGGTTATGTCCAGAAACTTACATTATAGTAATTAAACATGCCATACAAATACATAAAATATCAAGACTATTATGATTTATTGTAATTTTGAATTAGGTATATCATTTTTACGGACTATAAAATGACACTTGTCAATATAGTAATACCAATATATTTCTAGGTATTTATTTAGGTACACTTTAGCACGCACCCAAATTATTGTTTCAATAACTTACATCTCCAAACGAATAAAATTAAAATCTAGGTAACAGATCTTTGTTTACCGTTCATACAAATGGATCATTTGACGTGTGTATAATATAAGAAGTACAATTGTATTTTAAATCCGTAACTATTATTGTTCAACACTCATGAAGTGTTTTGTCTCACTTGGGGATCTGCCGACGCAACACGCGTGTGCGTGGCGTCCAGAGCCAACGCGGGTTGGTAGTGTTAGTACTAGGGCCGGCGTTTTAAACGTCGAAGAGCAGCGCGATGTTGTGCTGCTCGGCGCGTCGCTAGTAGTGGTCCGACAGTGCGTGCGGAGACGTGGGGTGCGCGGCATGCGTGGCGTGTGCGGCGTGCGTGGCGTGCGCGGCGTGTGTGGCGCGGTAGTGCGGCGCGCGCGCATACGTGCCGTACGCGTCGTCGCGCCGCGCGCCGCCCGCTCCCACGGACGCGCCGCTCGCGCTCGTGCCGCCCACGCTGCCGCTGTACACAGACTCGCGTCGCTCGTTCACTGCTGCTCCTGTACAAATAAGATTATACATAAATCACATTCCAGACGTGTGATGCGAATGAATACAGTACGAGTACATGATGTTGATGGTATTTGTCTTTACATAAAAAGAGAGAAGTTAGACCAAAAGCATGACTGAATCGTTGGTCTGGTGACTGTGAGCAAAGCTGCCGAACAACTTTCAAGCAATTGCCTCTTGCAAATCCTGTATAAGTTAGAACTCACCGGCAGGTCCAGGTCGGATTCCGTTGGCCGTGCCGTAGGGTGGGTCTCGCTGTGCGTTGTGTGTGTTCTGGTTGTGTGCGAGCGCATGGTGCGCGTGCGCAGGGGGCCGCAGCACGAGCGACGAGGCTGCCACTAGCGGGCCCCCAGCCCCTGTCACCGTGGCCGTCGCACTCGTCGCTCCACTTGTCGCGGAACTGCCCTTGCTGTATACTGACTGAGACCTGGAAATGTGAATTATAGAAATGATTAAAGCATCAATCACTTATTGTATAATGCATACAATAGGAGGGGATTTTTATCACATAATGGGTCTGCTTTGACCTTGGTCTCGCTTGGTGGAAAGCGGTGGATGAACTCAGCGTGGCTGTGTCTTGATTAGCCGATAACGCCTGATGGAATCTGATGGATAGAATGTGTAATGCTTTAAAATTCTGGGTATATCGGCTCTCAGAAATACAGTACAACAGGCATATTTATGAAAAGTCTGTGATATTGAAGGACGATATCCCTAGGCGGCATCAGTGGCCGACATGAGCTGAACTGTTGGCTTCTGCCTGAATAAGATAAAAAGGACGAAGAAAGAGAAACAAGAAGTATCTAGTTACCTGTGTAAGCCATGCCTAGCAGGTGGCGGCGAACGACAGTAGAGAGACTTTGTGCCGGAGTAAAGCGGCTCTGCGGTATCGGGGCGCGGCGCGGCGGCGCAGTATGTTGGCGCGTGGCGGTAGTGGTGGTGCGATGGGAACGCAGGCTTGTCCAGTTCGTCCAGATCCCGCGGGGACGAGGCACGAGAGGAGCCTCCTCGCGAACGTTTTCCCCCCCATTCATGCAACAGTGCTGAAGCTACTCCACCACCAAGGCCGCCCACCCAGCACACCCAGTGGCTCTCCCAGCGGGATAGCACGAAAGATGGACCCAGAGATCTTGCGGGGTTTAGTGAAGGCATCTGTGAAATGATAAATAATACTAAATTATAGATGCATTTGGATGGTCATTGAAACTTTCATTTCTGGACACGGTTAGAGGGTTCTATGTTGTCAGAGGCCTGGGGGTGGCTTAATTAACTCTGGCACCAGAATGTGACCATTGTTACCTATTAGGCAGTCAGTACGTAAAATGATGGAAAAGTCATAGGTAATGGTTTGAACCGTTATGTTACCACTAGTTGTTTTCAGCTGCTTCACCCGCCACAACTCGAACATTCTCCCGTGGGAGCATAAAATCGGGATAAAAACTGTCCTATGTGTTAATCCACGTTTTAAACTATGTGTACATTTTTTTTTCATACAAATCTGTTCAGATGTTTTTGCGTGAAAGAGTAAAAAACATCCATCCATCCAAATAAACTTACACGTTTTAAATACATATTAGTAGGATTGAGTAGCTAAAAAAAAAAATCTAACCAAGGTGTAGACGTATGTGAATACTTGTATCTGCCATTTTAAGTTCTCACAACCGATTAGAGGCTCTTGTTTTTTTTTTTATTAAATTCTAGCTTTTGCCTTCAATATTCAAAAAAAAAATACCATTCATTTCGATCGGCATAAAAACGCTACGTTTTGCACAGACATTTCAATAGGCACATCGAAGGTATTGCGTAGGTATTTATTTTTTCACGTACTCTGTTCTGAGCGGACAGATGGCACGCCACCAGCTGTCCTTAAGGATGCTGTGCACAAAAGGCAGGTAGCTCGCTGTAATATATTCCACATAATAGCGCGGACGGTGAACAATGCACGTGCTCGTATTGCTACTCGCCTGGTACCTGACACCATATTTGTTGATGACTTTACGTTATATTATGTTGATTTTATTTGGTATTACCTATATGATACGAGTATATATTTCTCGCAGATTAAATAGTTAAAATTGAACTTGGCTGAAATTACGGACCAATTGGCCATTGAAACTAAACAACAAATGGTTTGATTTCTATTATTATTGGCCAGATTTTTTAAGCTATACTGCCAGAGTTTTTTTTTTGAAACTTTGCCCGCACTAAGAATTTCTTCCTGTATCGTGGGTGCGTTTACAAACATAGAAACTCACATACACAAACACCCAGACCCGGAATAAGTACTTGCAGATCATACAAATATTTGTTCCGCGCGGGGATCGAACCCGCGACACGCAGCTCAGCAGTCGATCGCTCGACCACTGCGCCAACCGTGTCGTCACGTGTATGTATGTTGCACGTGTGACGTCACAATATTTGTAATATGAACAGCGGTCTTACCACGAGCTCTTAACACGATTCAATTTAGGCTGCGGGAAAGAGACAGAGCTATACAAGTCGTCTAGCACCATCTCTTTCCAACAGCCTAAACTGGATCGCGTTAAGAGCTCGTGGTAAGGCTGCTGAACTGTTAAAGAATACTAACGGAAACAAAGCTAGCTGCACAGTAGGCTGCACCCAGCAGCGCTGGTGCTGCCCCAGTCCAGCGGCGTTCCATGGCAGCGAAGTGTGCAGCCGCCACCAGGGCAGACAGCACCAGCTCAGCGCCCAGCCGCTCCCACGCTGCTCCCGTCACCCCGCCGCCGCCCGGCAACGACGCAGAAAGTCCACCCGCGTAGCCCGGGACGCTGACACTGAAACAACCATTACAGGAACATGAATATACAGAAGGGAAATAATTAGCAAACGGACATAATCCTTGGCTTAGCCATCCAAGCATGTGCCCTAAAATGTCTTAAACTCGTCATCACCGTTTTTTTGCGAGTTGCATCTCGCAGGTCAACCTAGTGGAGGTTGTGATTTGCTTAATCGGACTTCTCTGTGGATGCCTTAAATTACTCTAAGGCCTCCAGCTAGGGGCATACATCAGACAGATACATCAGAGATATACGGAACACTTACTGGCCACCTTTTTTATATAATTTAAATCTAAATACCAAGCTATGTAGGTATATTTTTATCGGGATTAAAGTCTCTTGGCCTTTAGCTATTATTAGATCTGGCTACGTACAAAGGATCCCTTCATTCACTGCGCCCTGCAATAAATCGATATTACATTTTGCAATTATCATGTTTTTAATTCAACCAACCCAAAGCGTTTTTTTTTTAGTTTATCTGTGTTCACGACACTTGTATTGTAATAAGAATGGCTCGAATAAAACAAGTATGGGGATGAATTGTTTGGTTAACAAGCTAAACAATTTTCCCTAACAAACTCATATCCGAATCGTAAAAACTTATATTTCAGCTTCCACAGCTCTAAATACTAAATATTTTTTTGATAATTAAATGGTTAACGCGCCCGTAAACGGCTTACGGCGAATTAGCCGTTTCTCACCTTTATTACGGCTGTGTCGTAAGCATGCTAAGACAACCATTTGCTCGGTTCAATATAACTATAGTTTTTAGGTATACCTACCTATAGCATCGTCAAGTTTTATTTTTATTTTTGACTAACTGTTTCCCATGGTTTCATCCCCGCTGATTCGCACCTACTGGTCGTATCGATAAAGGGGCTATCCAGCCCACACATAAAATTCGAACCAGTACCTGAGTTCAACCAAATAAACTCTTCTGCTTTATAATAAAGAAGACCGAAGAAGTAGTAGATTACTTTGCTCCTGACCTTTGCTAGACTAGAGGTCGCAAAGCAAAGGACCCTAAAATAAATACATCTGATACTGCTAACCTACGTCATCGCACCTGCAACCTGCTGGGCAAGGGCCTCTCCTCTTGAGTTTCAGTTTTCACGATCCAGAAAAAATAAATGGTTTATTAAAAATAATCTTTATGAACTCGCTTCCGCTAATCGCCTTCAGAGGGACAAGTTCCATCTTCGAGTGGGCAGCTGGGTAATGTCGCCTTTACGGCCGTGATCGACGACGTGCCAACTCATATTCATAGAAATCCTACTTACTATTATAAAGGCGAAAGTTTGTAAGTATGGATGTATGGATGTTTGTTACTCTTTCACGCAAAAACCACTGAACGGATTTGGCTAAAATTTGGTATACAGATAGTTTATAACCTGGATTAACACATAGGATAGTTTTTATCCCGATTTTATGTTCCCGTGGGATAATTTTCGAGTTGTAGCGGGTGAAGCCGCTGGCAACAGTTAGTAAGAGTAATAAAGCAATAAGTTAGTTTCCCTCGTAATTCATCTCGTTTACCTAGGGGGCGTTGTTGTCGACTTTATAACAATGACTATGAAGTTTCTACCTGTAAAGGTTGTATTTCAGGATTTACTCATCGTTAAAATTTTAACGATATTTACTACGAACTTTGTATACGGGTTGCTTTGTTATACTTTACTTTGGTATTATCAAATATTATAGTAGGTATTATTAACCACAGACCGGCCCCTTCCATGGACTAATATTAAGTATATTATTTTATAATAATCAAAAATTCTTCTATTCTTACCTGCCTATACTTAATGCCTGATTGATAAATTAACTTATTAAAAATGTCTTAACAACAACTTATAAATATGTTAAGACGTTTTTTATAAATCTTGTCCCACACTAGCAATTTCTCCTGTGTCGTGGGTGCGTTAACAAACATAATTATAAACTCACATACAAACATCCAGATTTGTTTTTCATGTATTTTATTAATTACTAGCTGTTGCCAGCGGCTTCACCCGCTACAACTCGAAAATAATATCCCACGGGAACATAAAATCGGAATAAAAACTATCCTATGTGTTAATCCAGGGTATAAACTATCTGTGTACCAAATTTTAGCCAAATCCGTTCAGTGGTTTTTGCGTGAAAGAGTAACAAACATACCTACATATAAAACACATACATCCTCACAAACTTTCGCATTATAATATTAGTAGGATTTTTTGAGGAACTGTTAACAAATAAACTTGGCCATGCCACTGCTGTGCACAGAAATATCGTTGAAAGGTACAGTTGGAGCAGTATCTGATATTATTGACCGATTTAAAAACTTTAACTGTCGCGTAAGGTATCTTGTGCCGCCTTTCGTATCTGTTCCAAAGTTACCAAGTTTAATGGAACGTTCCAGGAAATGAGCCCCAGAATCGAGAGTATACGATTGTGAAGTCGTTTTATATAAAACTTATAAAGATGTCTTGAATTTCAGGCGAGATTCAGATGATGGGAGGTACCTTACCAACCTTGAGAGGTAGGTAAAGTTACTCCAAGAGACGTTAATATATAGGGTGACTGGTAATTAGTGTACGATACTTAAACACGTTATTGTGCTCATGATAACCAACAACTTTTACTATGGGAACAAACCTGAAAACGCGAAAAAAAAATTAGCTGTTCAGTACATTTATGTTTGCTTAATGTACTGAACAGCTGATATTTTTTTCACGATTTCGGCTTTGCTCCCATAATAAAAATTGTTTGTTATCATGAGCACAATCACGTGTTTAAGTATCGTACACTAATTACCAGTCACCCTATAAAAGAAGTGTTATTTGAAAAAGACTGATTTTGTATAATTTGTCATAGGTCGATCACTGAATTAGCCACAACTTGATATAGGCATATGATTATACGCTGGCATTTCAGGATCTGCCCAGTAATAAGTCAGGCGGATCGATGAAAACAATGTACCTATTACCTCAGTCAGGTATTATTATACGTTTAAACAGAAAGGAACATATTTTTTCAGACAAATTTTTCGTGCATACTATACTTTTCAATAGCCTAGTACTTTACGTTCTAAGTTTTAAAAATAATATATAGTTAATTCAACACCTTAAAAAGGTTTTTTAGGTAGGAGTTTACTCTGTGCCAGCAAAGACTCATACATTTTTCAGTGAGCTGCTAAAAAACGAAATACTTAGAAGGCATAAGATGCAGTCTGCTACAGTGGCAGACTGCACTTACGCATAAGTGTGAACGTCAATGTAAGTGCTGTGACAGAAATGGGCTTTTTAGCCATAAATGGCATTATGTATACTTAAATTCTTGCGTATGTGAATGCAAATTCGCTTTCGCTAGAAAGATCGTGAAAATGTTCGTAGCGATGATTGGGTCTATGCTTGGCTTTGTTCGTTGTACAGTTCGACAAAAAAAAACGTTGAATGCACGATCTTCTGTTACAAATGAATGTTAATCTTAGGTCAGTTTTGTAAAAATGCTGATAAACTTCAGCATTTTTACAAAACTGACCTAAAATGAACTTAGTTTTATCAATAAACACCTATTTTTAGTGACGTATGTCGGTTAACAAACAGTGTCCATAAAGTCCATTCTCCTTGTATCTGCGGGGAACTGAATGGCTATTGTCAGCCACCACTTGGAAGTTGTGCTACACTGTTGAGCGGAATACTGACCACATTTATAACGCGATGTTCTACTTGCTACTGACCCGAATTTTAACGCTTGTTAGTACAATCACGAGCAATCAAATATATTTTTATCTTCACTACATAGTATAAAATAAATTCCCTTCCCTTTGTCTGTCCGTCCCTATGTATGCTTAGATCTTTAAAACTGCGCAACAGATTTTGATGAGGTTTTTTTAATGGTTAGACTGATTCAAGAGGAAGGTTTATGTATATAACATACATAATTCAAAGATTGCACCCGTGCGGAGCCGGGCAGGTCGCTAGTTAGGTTAAATAGCATTTCTCAATTGTATTTTGGAAGAGGTATTTTACGATATTGGTCTTATCTCTGTAGAAAAAGATATTTTCACGAGTAATTCATTTTTAAATTTTGCTGTGTTTTCATTTTATTGTGATCACCTCCCTTCGTCCTTTCCACTCCACTCAGGGCCGGAGGACACATTTGATGACTTTACCAAATAAAAAAGTATCAAACTGTACAAAAATTCTAGTTTTACTGATTTTAAATCTGGACCATTATTTTGACTAGAATACGTACTTTCCGCGAAACATAAAAATACACTGTGGTTCATGAAAAACCTACATGCATGCCACAATGTGTGTGCTTCATTATCCATCACATTCACTCACTATTGAATGAAAAGAATCTGAGACCGAACAATTTAGCGGGTTTTAATTAAAATCAGCAGTGCGCCACCGCCCACCGGTTGTTTATAAGAAGCCAGGAAATTACAAACCTTTTTTCATTATTTCATTAACATTTAACCGTTGAGGTTTTCATTACCTATCTGAAGGTGGCAATATCATCCATCTACTGCTGAAAATAAAGCTTGAAAGGATTTTCATTGAAAAATAAGTAATTAGTTGTCCCCTGCGGTTTTCATTGACAGCCTAGGCCTGTTGGTCTAGTGGTTAGTGACCCTGACTGCTACGCCGGAGGTCGGGGGTTCGATTCCCACCCAGGACAAATGTTTGTGTTATGAACACGATCATTTGTTCTGTGTCTGGGTGTAATTTATCTATAATATTTATGTATGTATTTAGAAATATACAAGTAAGTATGTTTATCAGTTGTCTAGTACCCATAACACAAGCTCTGCTTAGCTTAGGACTAGATGGCGTTGTGTGATAGTTGTG
This sequence comes from Agrotis clavis, assembly GCA_954870645.1. Classification (NCBI taxonomy): domain Eukaryota; kingdom Metazoa; phylum Arthropoda; class Insecta; order Lepidoptera; family Noctuidae; genus Agrotis; species Agrotis clavis. The sequence goes on along the minus strand of OX940918.1, from coordinate 5,493,839 downwards.
GAATATTATTATTATTAATACCTGGTTTTAAAATATCTATATCTTGAAAACCGAGCCTTTTCGAACCTGGGACCTTGATAAATCGATTCTTTGAGCCGAAAAACCCCTAATCTGTAACTTTCATGAAAATCCTTTTTTTTTTTTTTTTTTTAGGTGGTAAAATCATCAAACGAGTTCTCCCGCCCTGGGTGGGGCGGAAGGGACTGTCAGACTCTTACTGACTAAAATCCACCCGTGTTCCTTCCTATACCCTTTACGTTCCGGGGCCACGGTAACCTGGGTTAAGAAAAAACCCGCGACCCCAGCAGGCATTTGGCGCGAAACACGACGCGCCACCGACCCGGGCTTGGTCCTTGGTCGGACGGCGAGCTACCCATAACTCACCGTCCGCAAGCCCGCTCCACCGCTGTGCCCTCTGCTAATCAGAGGGACACGCGTTGGAGCGTCCACACGACAGGCTATTCGCATACGGGCAAAGAGACCCCTTAGGCACACAGTGCCTAAGGAAGAGTTTTTGCCCGCATCCCAGGGTGCACCGGCCCGAAAAACTGGCCTTCCCCCCGGACGTATCCGAGAGGGAACTCCAGTCCACGGGCGCACGTGGAGGTTTCCTGTCATAGCACCCCTTCATGAAAATCCTTGGAGCCGTTTCCGAGATCCTGATTATATATAAATATACAAGAATTGCTCGTTTAAAGATATTAGATTATCCCCGCTGCTCCGCTCCTATTAGTGGTAGCGTGATGTTATATAGCCATAGCTTTCCTCATTAAATAGATTAAGATTAAAACATATTTTTTCAATTCGAACCAGCAGTTCCTGAGATAAGTTCGTTCAACCAAACAAACAAACTCTTCACCTTTATAATCTAAGGGAGAAGGTTTCCTTTTCACATTGAAAGCTTATTATTTAATTTGGAGTATGGTCTCTGTCTGTCTAGCTTTTACACGACGTTTTTGCCAAGTTTGAAGCAAATCGAAGAAGAAAATAAGAAGTTATATGCAGAAAGAAGTAACTCATCAAAATCGGTTCAGCGATTTAGGCGTAACAAACAAGCAACACACACTTTCGCATATTCATTAGTTAGGATTTAATCTTAACCCTATAAATATCGCGTTATTCAAAATTATTCTAACGATGCGATGAGTTAAAACTTTCGCTAAAGAGATTACTAACATTTAATCAGAGTTCGTAAATTGTATGCAAAACTTGCACCTGGGCCCTGGGTCAGATAGTATCTATGAGTAAACAAATTCTAACGTCGATTCTAATGCCCGTATCACTCGATTAGGGTTCTTATGCCCCTGCAACATGATTACGTCTTTTTTTTATTCACCTTTTTTTGCTCGTCAAAATATGCGTAAAAAAGATTTTGGGGGAAAATTAGAGATATTTTGGACGATAAAACGATTTAGAGAGATCTAATTTGTATTATTTATTTAACCGCTTGTTTATCTGAGTAATTTTGATGGGATCTATTAAAAAAGTTCATATAATTTGTATGGCTTTTTTTTGCTGAGTATATCATTTTGTTAGATAGATGGTGCTTGTGGGAGCATTGGTGGCCCAGTGGTACCTATCGGTCCCGACTTACGAGTTGTAGGTCGTGGGTTCGAACCCCGCCAGGCGCATTACATTGTGTAATTTGTTTCATCACCAATGCTCTCAAAACGGTGAAGGAAAACATCGTGACGAAACCGGCATGTCCTGGAACCAAAAATTCGAAGACATTAGACATCTGCCAACCCGCACTGGGCCCGCGTGGTGGATTATGGCCCACTCCCTCTCACAGAGTCCTCTCTGTGTTCTAAATCTTCCCACTGCTAGGACACAGGCCAGGAGGCCTGTACCTAGCAGTGGGAACATTATAGGATGATGAGATAGACAGGTATATTTGTTAATTTCGGTAAGAAAAAGAGTTTTTCTCTAACACGAGGGATAAAAATGTCAAAAGCTGTTAAAAAAAGCCATAAAAAAATAAATACGTTTAACCAACAAATAGTATAACAAGAGCAATTAACTTGAGAAATATACTAAATTACAAACATTATGTAATTTAGTATTTTCCTCAAGTACAGACAGCACATCAAACTAGGTAACACAATCTGTCAAACTGTAATAGATTTTCAAGCATAGCACAATAGTAGAACATTAATATTCGATTGGTATTTTACAGATTCGGGTAGGTTGACCTGCTGGCGTGTGTACCTAAAAAAACTACACACAGTTACTACGCGGCCATAATTCCTCATAAATTCAGCGAATGCACTCGATATGCTGATGATTATGCATAATTTATGCGCCCGAGGGGGTCAAGTGGACCAAATGGGACACGCGGGTTTATAGGGGGCCATCTTTTATACTTGTTGTCAATGGCCAGTAAATTGGAGAACATTCACACCTTATGCTATGACCGGACCCGCCGATTTTTTTTTTCTTTTGTCGTTTTACTGAATATTTGCTTATCACTAAAGGACAATAGGCTTATTAGCTTGCCGAATGTGGTTTTTTTACTTTCACAGTTTTTTTTTTTATTTGCTGCAGTATTGCCGCATTCATTTTTATTATTATCATTTTCATTTTGCTAGTGGAAATGATAAATAAAACGTTGCAACTGCAAGTTTCCTTTGTTTCAGTAATTTTATGGTAGAATGGCGCATATAAAGCTCATTTTAAATGCAGAAGACAAACTTCTCAGCGACGGTAGACACAACATAGCTTGTGACGTAATCAGCATCTACTAATTACAGCATCTTTGTTAATGATTATAAAATTGCATCTTTACATTTAAGATAACGACCAGTTTTTACAATGTCGTTATAAAAACCCTGATTTAATTAACCTGTCTGCGACCATCTATTTATTGACCCAAACCGTAATAAAGTGAGTTATAAAATGTTATCTTCGTGAAACCTAATTATTTGCTTACGTTGAAAGCTTTCATATTTTTTAATAAAAATGTAAGTACTTTTTTCGAGGCGATTAGTAAAGAAACGCTATTGTTGGGAAAAGTTTGTGTGTAGGTAAGTAACATAACGATAGAACGTTACATTAATAAATCCAATTTCAGTTGGACATTTTCTTTGAGTTTGCAGCTGTTTTGTTGATAATCTAAGATTGATTGATGAAGGTAATATTTTTCTGAAAGAAAATCATTACCTAGGTACTTAGAAAAAAAATGAACATAAGCGTTGCTAGTCGCTGCTGACACCCTTTGGCATTACTAGTTTAGTTAGAATATTATTATTAAAAATCTATTCCAAATCATTAGCTACAAACTACAAACGAAAAAGTAATAAGTAAAATAATAAAAAAGGAGTCCCCTTCGGTGCGGTTAACAAGCGAACAATTACATTTAATTTACGGATGAGTTTTTAAAGTGCCCCAATATGGCCCGCTGGCCCGCTGGGGCACCCCGCGACATTAAACCGCTATCATTTTGTATTCGGATAATCTACCGCGACATTTGTTAAAAAATAAATTTCGAGAGGGTATCGCGCACTGTTACTAAAAATTCAATTGTCCTGAAGTGCCACTTGTCATCCATACTGTATAATCTGACAATTTTACTAATCAATACGATTGTTGCAAATTTTACCCTATCGTATTTAAATAAGGATCATTTTACTTTCTATTATCGGAGGAAATGTAAATGTATAAAGCGTTTGTCGAATTTAATATGCGGCGAAACAAGTGAGAGCATTAGACGGTTTGGAGTACGATTTAATTTACTATTCAAGAGTTTTGCATTAAACTTATTTGGAGTTTCAAAATAAATGCTTTCAGGTCTTCTGAAAGCAGAACTTTTTACTATTTACTAAAAACTGTTTTTGGTAATCAAGCTGTTAGAAGCAATTAGGTTATAAACTTAAGAGTTGATTAAGTTTTGTAACTTAATAAATAAAAAAAAAACTGATTTAGGATTACTGTAATCATAATTCAACACTATAAACGCAAGTCCTCCAAATAAAGACATCAAAACATTTTTCCGACAATAATCCGTTTTTGCCCAAAAAAAGAACAACAACACAGCGGGCGGCAGGCGCGAACTTGTTACCCTTTGCCCTTTGTTTAGCTAAGCCATAAAGAAAACAACAGTGTTTTAACCCTTAAGTTAACCCTTTGCGCCACATGTCGTCACACTGTGGTCCTGCGAAACCGCGAATCAACTCAATAGGAAGAAGAACTCATGCTGAGTGAAAGATAGTAACCATTACAATTCAAACCTTATTTCCAAGCAATAAAGTTCAAGTAATAAATCGTTGTACTCATTTAGAATAGGCACAATAATCGTTGTGCGAAAACGGTGAAATATGTGGAGTGTATTTTTACGTGTATTGTGTCCGCAATGGGGTTTTTATTGCAAATGTCTGCGCGCGCATTAGTCGGATTGTTAGCCGAGGATGTTGCATATGGTGCGTCAGTGCGTCTGTTATTATTTTTGTGGGTTTGATATTGTTTTGTATTATTGTTATAAAATAATCCCGAGCATATTCCCGTTCTTTTTTTACCCACGACGGAACGGAGCAGGTATATACTTAGATGTAGCAATAATAATTTTACCATAATACATAACCGAGGAATATCCGTCGGGGGTTTTCTAGTGACGTAAATACAATTATTGAAGAATTGTAGATGTTTAACGACGACATAAAATACACTAATAAGTATGATTAAATTTTTGTTGAAATTTCATATAGGTAGAAAAGGACGGATATACCTCGGTTATGTAGGTATTATGGTAAAATTTTATTATAGCTATACATCTAAGTATATCTTCAAGAAACAGACACGTTAGGAAAAGCTGTAAGTAAACATCGATGTTCATTGTTAAGGTACTTACTGAAGTATTTCTATTACCGATTTCTCGAGATATCAACTCTTTTAGAAAGTATTTTTACGTCTATTATAATATTCCGTTACACAATAATTGGGTTAAGTCGGGGGTTTTGAGTTGTTTTATTCTTTTTCAATTTTATTTTTACGTCGATCTCAATCTGTGAATTCTAAAATGTCGAGTAATTCGAACACGTATAGAAACAACGGAATCTATACAGCTCTCGCTGGAAAGTTGAATTAAAAGTTCCTTTTGTAGCCAAATGGAATGTTCGCAGTTCCGCTGGGCAATCCATCTGTACGTAGTAAAGTAGAAACAAAGTTTTTCCGACTAAATTGAAGTGCAGGTTTATGTCCGTTCTCTTTTATAGGTCGTTACTTCTAACGTCGAATCTTGAGGTATTAGGGAAAAGGTTTTAGTGCTGAAACCCTTTAATTTCCTACTTTTAATTAGGGTTCGGTGCGATAACGCTCGCTCGGGAACGAGTGCCGATAACTGCCGGCGAGGTACGGGCCTTCCTTATCTTTGGTGACAATTCACGCGAAATGTGGCGTTAGCTTTAGTTACTCGTTAGAATTATCATTTATATAATAAACTAGCGGCCCGTCCCGGCTTCGCACGGGTGGTCGACATGATGATTTTCGTTCTCTATAACCTGGTCCTGACAAACAACAGACAAACAAACACAACAAAAAAAGAATTATCAGAATCAGTCCAGCCGTTTGCAAGTCATGGGCTTAGCAACACATTTAGCGATCCATTTTTATAATATAGAAGATAGAAGAAGAAGATAGATTAGATATTCCTCAAAAGGATCAGCGAACATGAACATTTTGTAACTCTAAAACGTTTATATATTATTATGAACGTTCTAACAATGTGTGTGTATGAGAGTTAAAATATTTTAAACGCAAGATTAAATAAAAAGAGATTTTCGTATTTTAAATCTCTATTATGTAGTATCGCCTATTCTGAGGTTGATTGGTTAATAAAAAAAACGCCTTGAGCGAAGATTACGCCTTTTTACAGTATATTTTAACGTTTATTAAGCTATTATACCAAACAGTATTTTTTCTACTTACATGTAATTTTGCTTTGACTAAATTCTTCATAAAAAAAAAACTAAATGAAACTACTAAAAAATGTTTAAATCTATACTAATATTATAAAGCTGAAGAGTTTGTTTGTTTGTTTGTTTGAACACGCTAATCTCAGGAACGACTGGTTGGAATAGAAAAATTATTTTTGTGTTGGATAGTCCATTTATCGAGGAAGGCTATAGGCTATATAACATCACGCTATCACCAAAAGGAGTGGAGCAGCAATGAGAAATGTTTCAAAATCGGGAAAATGTATTCCTTTTCGAGAGCTTTCGTTGCGTGCGCTGCGTAAACGGTTAAAGATACGCAAAAATTATGTACTACGGAATTATTCCTCATAGAAGGTTCTAAAATAAAGTCCGCGAGAGCATATATCTAGCTTTTAAGATTAAGTCACTATAACCTTTTTTATGGAAATCAAATTTGTTTTAAAGTAATGCATTATTTGCAAAGGTATTTTCATTAATATGATATTAATCCTTATCAAAATAAATACGTTAATCATCACAAGCATTTAATTTTGAACAAAATTGCCCTTGACATCGTTTGATTTCAATGAATATCTTAGGAGATATCATAGTTTCAAAATAATGTCACAACAAAATTATTACTGCCTGGGCAATACTGAGCATATCATAATTGCGCGTGAGGGAAAGTGCACCCTCTACCTCTCACCCGAGCCACCGCTGAAGACGCCCAGGGCGTCGGAAATAGTGTGTCATATTCCAGCCGCTTACGCACGGAGAGTAATGGGTAGCTTGCCGTCCGACGGCATGTATTTATAAAGAAGCGCTGGTCAATCCCCGCTGCATAGACAAGTCGAGGCGCGGCGGGAAGAGCTCCGGCGCCATCTCAGAGGGCGGTATGGATCCTGTATCGAATGGGGAAGGAAGAAACGCCTGGGTGTCACCACTGCGAGGATCGCCCGGAGGACACGGTAGAACATACGGTGCAGGACTGCCCCGCTTGGGCAGAGCACCGCCGTGTCCTCACTGGTCAAGGCCATGCTGCGGGGCGAGACGGAATGGGAAGCGGTCGCCTCCTTCTGCGAAGCAGTAATGCTAGCAAAGGAGGAGGCGGAACGCGTGAGGGAGAGACAGCGTCCACCTCACGACGCAGCCGCCGCGAGAGACGCCCACGGCAACGGACGTCGCAAGACGATCTCCGGCCACCGTAGGCGCGGGCATGCGGGCGGCGAGTAATGGGTGACTCGCTGTCCGATGCATGTTTCCGATCATGGACCATGCCCGGGTCGACGGCGCGTTGTGTTCCACGCGCGCCTCAAAGAGCTGTCAGCAATCTGATGGGGCCCCCTAAGAGGGCCAGAGCCTGCCGGGGTTGCGGGACTGTCTCACTCGGTAACCGTGACCCTGGTTCATAAAGGGCTATTGAAGGAACACCGTGAATTTTAGTCAGTACAAGTCTGACAGTCCCTCCTGTCCCGCCCTGGGTGGGAGGAATCATTTGATGATTTTGCCACGATAAAAAAAAGAGGGTGGTATGGACGGAGCGACTATCGAAACCGAGGTTCGGGCACGCCTCAATCGCGGCGGTAAGACCTCTCTTAGGATTTCATTAATATGATATTAATCCTTATCAAAATAAATACGTTAATCATCACAAGCATTTAATTTTGAACAAAATTGCCTTTGACATCGTTTGATTTCAATGAATATCTTAGGAGATATCATAGTTTCAAAATAATGCCACAACAAAATAAGTACTGCCTGGGCAATACTGGGCATGTCATAATTGCGCGTGAGGGAAAGGGCACCCTCTACCTCTCACCCCAGCCACCGCTGAAGACACCCAAGGCGTCGGAAATAGCGGGTCATATTCCAGCCGTTTACGAACGGGGAGTAATGGGTAGTTTGCCGTCCGACAGCACGTATTTATAAAGAAGCACTGGTCAATCCCCGCTGCATCGACAAGTCGAGGCGCGGCGGAAAGAGCTCCGGCGCCACCTCAGGGCGGTATGGAGGGAGCGACTATCGAAACCGAGTTTCGGGCATGCCTCAATCGCGGCGGTTAGACCTCTCTTTGAGGAGTGGCTGGATAGGTGTCACGGCTTCCTGACCAACCACCTGACGCAGGTCCTCACTGGACACGGAAGTTTTGGAAGGTACCTTTGTCGGGGAAGGAAGAAACGCTTGGATGTCACCACTACGAGGTTATGGGGGGGGGGGGTCTAAGGTAGCATACGGTGCAGAATTGCCCCGCTTGGGCAGAGCATCGCACATGTCCTCACAACGGCAACGGTGATAAGCGGCGACCTCTCGCGCTCGGCATTGGTTGACGCCATGCTGCAGGGTGAAATAGAGTGGGAACCGGTCGCCTCCTTCTGCGAAGCAGTCATGCCAGCGAGGGAGGAGGCGGGACGCGTGAGGAAGAGGACAGCTCACGACCCAGCCGCCGTGGTAGACACCCACGGTGACGGACGTCGTAAGACTATCTCCGGCCAACAGGCGTGGGCATTCGGGCGGCGAGTAATCGGGCGACTTGCTGTTCGATCATGGACTATGCCCGGGTCGACGTCCCGTTGTGTTCCACGAGCGCCTTAAAGAGTGTCAGCACAATGACGGAGCCCCCCTTAGAGGGCCAAAGCCAGTCGGGGTCGTGGGACTTACGAGCTACCGTGACCCCGGAACGTAAAGGGCTATTGAAGGACGCCGTGGATTTTAGTCAGTACCAGTCTGACAGTCCCTCTTGCCCTGCCTTGGGTGAGAAGACTAATTTGACGATTTTATGACGCTAAAAAAAGCATAAAGAAAATGATTTGTATCGGTATCCTTCAACAGCGCTTCGCACTAAACAATACATTGTTAAGTTCCGGCATCCACGCGAACGAAGTCGCGGGCACAGCTAGTAAGCTAATAAAGTAACCTTTTAAGGGGGATGCTCCAACCAGCCCGCGAAATTCAAATTTTTTTACGTTTTTTGCAATTTGCAGGCCAGTGACATGTTGTAGCTTTATAAATATATGAGTTGCGGTAATAACAAGTATAATTTTAAATATAAAAATTATCAAAAAAATCGCTCCATCAGCTCTCACATAGAAAAGGTGCATCATGTTAAAATCTCCGAAATCTAACTACGATGCACCTTTTCTATGTGAGAGCTGATGGAGCGAATTTTTTGATAATTTTTATATTTAAAATTATACTTGTTATTACCGCAACACATATATTTATAAAGTTACAACATGTCACTGGCCTGCAAATTGCAAAAAACGTAAAAAAAATTGAATTTCGCGGGCTACATCGAAGCAATCACCTTAAAGTCAATTCATTTATTAAAGCTCCATCAGGAAGATTGTAGTTTATGGGAATGAGGAATGTTTTCATTCTATTAAGCCAGAAGATTTTTTACGAACTCCGCACTTTGCCACTTTACAAAATAAGATTTTTGGGTCACTTTTTTAATCAACAATTTTTTATAAGATCTAGATTTAGGTAAGTCTAGATTGAAAATAACAAAAAAGCTTTAACTTGGTACCACGTAGTTAATTACATTGGCGAAAATGAATTATAATGATCATAATATTATCTGATTTATTGAAAACAACATAACAAAACAACAACAGCCAGGGTTTGATAAACAAAAGCGTCTGCAAAAACTTATACCTACAATTTTAGAGGCTCAAATACCTCAAACTGTCTACCTTTTTCAAAAAATATATCAAACCATATTTTAAAATAATCAATAAAAATAACACGTATACCTACCTTAACTAATGATTACATATCAACGTTGAATAATGTCACGTACGAACAAAAACCACACGAAATAGTTACATAATTACCACCGTGACAGTTTGCCAGAGCTGACAGTGTACTAATTGCCACAGTAATCACTTCGCGTGGCAGGTAGATTAGTGATGGCAACACGGAATACCTATACCTATATCCTCAATACGACTCACGTATCAATAATACGAATAAGCCTATAAACTTGCTACTGAAAGAAAATTTAATATTCGAGAACTTATTCCCAATAGAAAGGTCAAACAGTTGCGAAGTTAGAGTTATTACTAAAGGAGACGAAATAAAACTGAAACATGATAAAAGCAGTACGATAAAATTTACTCTTTGAATAAAAAAGACGATCGACAGCTGTATTGCTTGATTTAAGAGGTTCAACCAATCACACTTTTTATATTTAATATAATAATATATAATATTCCACAACTATCACACAACGCCATCTAGTCCCAAGCTAAGCAGAGCTTGTGTTATGGGTACTAGACATCTGATAAGCATACTTATATATTTCTAAATACATACATATTATAGATAAATTACACCCAGACACAGAACAAATGATCGTGCTCATCACACAAGCATTTGTCCTGGGTGGGAATCGAACCCACGACCTCCGGCATAGCAGTCAGGGTCACTAACCACTAGATCAACAGGTCAGTCAAAATTTTAATACATACTAAAGAAGTCTACGAAACTTATTCTGGTGACCTGAAGCGACGTAAACTAGAATAAAGCCCGGTTTCCACTGCAAGCGGAGCGGACACATTAATGACCCAGCGGGTGAAAAGAGTAAAAATGAGCTCGCTCTGGGAACGCAAAAACGATTTGTTGGTGGAAATACAAGTATGCAGTTTGCGCTTGCGAGTTTATAGGAGTCATTAATGTGTCCGTTCCGCTGGCGGTGGAAACCGGGCTTAAGGGCAGAAAGATGATGAAAACTAAAATATTAATTATCAATACACAGAGTTTATTTAATCACTAGCTTTTACCGCGGCTTTGTTCCTCCCCTATCCCTTCTATAGAGTGCCACATCTCTAGGGTCACATCTATTTCTATTCTAGTTTACTGATTTATGTGTGAAAGCGTAACAAACAAACTGACTTTCGCATTCATCATAATAAGTTAGGATTTTAACCCGCAGTCAAAATGAACTCCTCGAAGTGAAAACAAAATGTCGTCAGCAGATTGTCACATCCACATCCGTACACGATTAACTGAAGTGTAAGTTATTCACATCAAGCGTACTGTAGACGTCAGTAGACGTTCACATTGGGTACACTCAAATCCTCTTAGTCTGTAACTGATGGCAATAATGAAAATTTATTATCGAGGTAAAGTGCTTACCAATGTTTTTTAACTTAAATCATGGCTAGTTTAATGATAAGCTGGAGAACTTGGAAAGTTGTGTGGTATTAAATGATAATAAATTATGGTTGACCCATTTATGTAGATGATGTGTTCATACTCGTAGTTCATTTTTATGGAGTAATACGAGTAACAATGCGGCTACTGTTTGCTTCGTGAAAATACCTCCTTTTTTACGGACCTTTCGGTTATGTTGTATGTTTATTGTAGACAATATAATATTATAAAATGTTATAGTATCAGCAACTAATATCTATTGCAAACTGAATTGGACTCGCAATAACTGTGATGCATCAATTTACGGCTGCCAAAGTTATAGATCGATTGTCTGTGCGGCATAAGGGGATTTAACCCTTCCTGTGTTTGTATTATAAATAAAAATTATTGTTAATATAGTATTTGCTTTAAGAATATGTTGTTTTTAACGAGGACAAGCTTGATTTTATTAAACATATTTAAGGTGATTGCTTCGATGTAGCCCACGAAATTCATTTTTTTTTACGTTTTTTGCAATTTGCAGGCCAGTGACATGTTGTAACTTTATAAATATATGTGTTGCGGTAATAACAAGTATAATTTTAAATATAAAAATTATCAAAAAATTCGCTCCATCAGCTCTCACATAGAAAAGGTGCATCATGTTAAAATCTCCGAAATCTAACTACGATGCACCTTTTCTATGTGAGAGCTGATGGAGCGAGTTCTTTGATAATATTTATATTTAAAATTATACTTGTTATTACCGCAACTCATATATTTATAAAGCTACAACATGTCACTGGCCTGCAAATTGCAAAAAACGTAAAAAAATTTGAATTTCGCGGGCTGGTTGGAGCATCCCCCTTAAGAAGAGAGCCCTGAGCTGTAGTTTATAGTACTATTATTTGCTACAAAAAATCTCTATTTTGTCTCTTTACACCATTTTTTTAGTAGGTGGCTATATGTATATGAATTCGTTATGTAATGTTACAGTCAACCAGGTTTCTTAGACCTTCACGGCTAGCAGCAGTGTTTCACAGAAAGTGATTAATAAATGATTAATTAACGATTATATCGGACAGACGACCGAGTGTCCACCTGTGCAGTATTAAATCGATGTTATCTATATTATAACTAGCATGATCGTCGTGCTAGGAGTATATTAGGTCGTAAAACCGTGCACCAGGATGTATTATAAATTCATGGCTGTGCTGATAAATTCAAACTGCGACGGTCGATATGATGAGTACTTTCTAGTTTGACCAACGGTCATTTGTATTTTAACGTTGGTCTTCCGTGGAGTGTTTTACGCTACTAAAAGAAACATTGTCTTAGTAATAGGGAATTGTTTATCGCTCAGGTATAAAATTGAATAAAATAAGGGCATAGGATAACAGAATTTGAGAAATCATGATATTACCTCTATTTAGGACAAGATAAAAAATATGGTTTCGTTTTGATGGTTGCCCGAAGTAGCGAATGGCTTTTTTAACGTTTGACGTAAATAAAAAGAGCCTTTTTAATGGCTTAATTGAAATAAATGGATTGAGCTTTGGCTCACTTATAAAGCAGTGAATATCAAACTAAACATTTCAGCCCGTGGTTGAATTTCAAGAGATGATTTTAGAAGTAAATAAATTACTTAGTAAATAAAAAAATGTAAAGGTAAGCGTGTTTCTTACATCTGTAGGTATCTTGCAAAGTTCCAATTTATTTCGCATAACAACAAAACAATATAAGTAGGTACGTAGAAATTCAATTACGTACAAAAAAAAAGAAGACACAAAACGAATACATTTTTTAAATCACTGTTAGTCGCAGCGATTTGATTTTAATAACGTTTCGACCGCGGGCTACTTGTGAACCCAGAATTAATTTATAGCGATAACAGTCCCCGTATTATTTAAAGTAGCTCCCGACCCGCATGGGAACAGACAAATGAAATATTGGAGCTTACACGTAATTGAAATATCCTGTTAAACCTAAGGGTCAAGCAAATGAACGTTAATTTAAAATCGTTCATTACTCGAGCGAATGCAGCTCAGCTTAATTTTAATGCTGTTTGTTTTAAATCCCGAGGGATTTCCTGCTTCATTGCGTTTAAATTATTATAACCAATCATTTTGGATGAAACTGTAATAATGTGGTTGTGGGCGATAATACTTTAATTGGACATTATTAAGAACGGGAATATTGTACATAAATAAAATATATGTAACTTTTATTATATGGGGTGACTGGTAATTAGTGTATGATACTTAAACACGTGATTGTGCTCATGATAACAAACAATTTTTATTATGGGAGCAAAGCCGAAATCGTGAAAAAATTTCAGCTGTTCAGTACATTTACAGTAGATTTTTTTTTCACGATTTCGGCTTTGGTCCCATAATAAAAATTGTTTGTTATCATGGGCACAATCACGTGTTTAAGTATCGTACACTAATTACCAGTCACCCTATACAGTGTGTCCGGGCACGGGTTAGCGATATTTGAAGGGGATATAATAGGCTCTTTTTCATCGACAAAAATGCTTTTAAAAAAATTCTTACTCCAAAACTTCGCGAATGGCAGCCATTTTAATTTTTTGATCTGTCGAACTGGGGTGTGTACAATAAAATTCAAATATCTTTAAATCCAAGAGACCTACATTCATGCAAATGACTTTATTGCAAAGTTAAACGTTGAGGCTTATCAAAAACTTACGAAAGTTTTCTAAATAATATGAAATTAATATATATATTATAAAAATAACCAAAAAACATGGGCAAACACGAAATTGTACACAAAAATTACTGAATAATTTCACATTTTTAACTCTAGCTCGATAAGTACCCCTGAATTTTGCTAGGGTTTTTGCATTAAATTAAAAGTGTTTGAGTCAGGCTATAAAATGAAATCAAAATGATCACTCTACGTTAAGTATCTTAGGAGTTATTCTCACTTGAACATCACCCTTCCTTAGCGCATGTACCCCAATATTACAGGCGTCGCATTCTTTGGGCGAGCTAAATCGTTCCAACGAATATTTATCAGCTGCATTATTGACCACCATAATCCATAAACTGAAATGGTAATTTTTTTTTATTAAATGTACCCACTTCTAGGAATTATTGCTGCGGGGCGAGACGGAAGGGTGATGTTCAAGTGAGAATAACTCCTAAGATACTTAGCGTAGAGTGATAATTTTGATATCATTTTATAGCCTGACTCAAACACTTTTAATTTAATGCAAAAACCCTCGCAAAATTCAGGGGTACTTGTCGAGCTAGAGTTAAAAATGTGAAATTATTCAGTAATTTTTGTGTACAATTTCGTGTTTGCCCATGTTTTTTGGTTATTTTTACATATTATTTAGAACATTTTCGTAAGTTTTTGATAAGCCTCAACGTTTAACTTTGCAATAAAGTCATTTGCATGAATGTAGGTCTCTTGGATTTAAAGATATTTGAATTTTATTGTACACACCCCAGTTCGACAGATCAAAAAATTAAAATGGCTGCCATTCGCGAAGTTTAGGAGTAAGAATTTTTTTAAAAGCATTTTTGTCGATGAAAAAGAGCCTAGTATATCCCCTTCAAATATCGCTAACCCGTGCCCGGACACACTGTATAATTGCATTTGATTTTATTGGCAGGTGATTTATTTGGCTATCAGACTAAATAAATCGCCATTCGAATAAGATTTTCCAGTACCGGGTAAATCTATAAATCGTAGTAACAAAAGGCTACGACGTAGCACTCGTAGCACCTGCGTAGCACTTATTTATTATAATTCCTATGGCGAACATTGTTCAGTTCCAATATCGATAATCGTTATTTTAAATGGCTTAAGGGACATTTCGGCAAAGATTAGTCATGGTGTATCCCATTGGATTTACAATTTTGAACTCTATCAACGTGTTAATGAAGGTTGATTTGATGACATGAAGTGAATAAAGTCATTGTGTGATTCCAGCTTCGACTCCAATTTTGTACTGTGAGCTTTATGAAAAATGGCCACATTTTGGGACATTTAATGCTCGTATAAAGTCTTTGGGGCCGTAGTAGTCTCATAACTACTATTTTGTTTGTAAGATTTTATTAAATTGGTATGTGAAACGTCTGAGTTAATTTTCGGATAATACAGTTTATCACAACTCAATTTGAATCCAATACCAAGGTTATGGCAAGCATTTTAGTCTTTATTAATTGATTTAACCAAACAAGTGATCCAATATCGCGAATTTAATTCCAATCCAGAATTCAGGCGAATATTCTTGCAGCGAAATGAAAAATTTCAGCTTCAGCGTCCAATTCCAATGAATATGATTTCCGATATCCCAGATGCTTTGAAACATCGTTATTTTTTTAACAGGTAGAATATATCAAAGGGGAGATGATTTGATTCGTGTGCTAGATTGGTATGCTCACCGTTTGTCGTAGATCTTTATTTACTTTGAAATGATTGTACTTACTCTACGTAATCCGATGTCGGGAATTGTAATTTAGAAACTTTTAATGTTCGGTTTTGAAGTCAAATTTTTACTATGTTTGCAGCCAACCCGTAATTAATTTGTCAAAGACATTTTCAGATTTCAGGTTTGTTGCGGACTTAATATTGCGGTGTTGATGATGGAATACACAAATAAAATTATACTCTACTGAAATTAACACTTGTTTATTAAATTATACATGTATACAGTTGAAAGTAGTTACAGAAAAACGAAACAAAAGTCTTATCGATAATAGAATAGACAAAAATATGACAATTGAAAAGTAGTTGTAGAAAATACAAAACTCATTGACTTGCAACATTAAGAACTTGAAACTAGTTTTTTAGAAATCGGTGAACATATATTGGTTTTAATCTAAGATTAAAACTGAAATCAGCAATGTTTAGATGCATGCAAGTTGTTATAACTAATATAATTTTCAGGGAATCTTAAATCGCCACTTTAACAGTTGCTAATATAAATGTTGCTAAAAATTAACTAACTACACTATTGTTTAAGCCATAGAATAGAATATTCAATGTTACGGTTTTCATCGTAATTTTTAGACCAAATTCGAAACATGGAATATTCTTCTCTATTGCTCAAGCAAAATAAAGAATATAAGCAACGTTTTTGGTCATTTTAGACCCGTAGATCTAGGGTTGCCAACTATTTTTTCAAGAAATAAAGTATTTTCAGGTCTATGACGATAATTAAACAGTATTTTAGAAAAACGAACAGTATTTTATTTATTTATTGTTTTAAATACATATTTTTTGGAACTTCTCGCACAACTTACTAATTTACAATCATTTTTTAAAACTTCATACGCCTCATCACAATTAAAACTGAAATTAAAATAAATGAGGAGCTCATTTTTTATTAAATTGATAGATGCTCTATTTCTGTCATCCCGACACTTAGAATTCATTACTGAAAAAACTCTTTCAGTAAATGCTGAGGTAGCAGGAACAGAAAGTAGATATGAGACAATTTTAGTTATGTTTTTAAATTGTTCTGAAGTGTTTACTAATAAACTATGGCACCACTTTTGGCTAGTACTCATTTCAAGAAAATCTTTATTTGTAAACTCAGTGTGATTTGTTTGTGGCTGCGCTGCACTGAGCAGTGAGCGCCCTCTGACTAAATAAAAACAAATTTGTGAGCGTCTAAGTGTAACACATAATAATGTGTCTGCATTTTGATGCTGAAAACAGTATTTTGAATACTTTTTTTTTGTTCAACAGTAAAAAGTATAATTTAGTGAAAAACAGTATAATACTGTTCAAAACAGTATAGTTGGCAACCCTACGTAGATCATCTATTGTAGCGATTTCTCCCGTCGTCCGACATCGCAGCTACCTTTACGACTTAGGGTGACCAAATCTTCTCGTTGCCGACAAACAGCTTATCAATGTTGAAAAGCCTTTATGGGATCTTTCCTGCAAAGACCGTAAACGAACCGTATATTTCTCGTAAATCAGGTGACGACTTATTGCATAGTAAGCTGTTCCTTTGTGTGAATTAATTCTGGATCGTCCGTCTACCGGTTTTTGGGTTCCGCACCCATAAGGATCAAACGGGACCCTATGAAAAATACTTCGCTGTCTGTCTGTCTGTCTGTCTGATAGTTAGACAGTTAAAAAATTGATAGATGATTTGTATTTCTTTTGCCGCTATAACAAAAAAGACTGAAAAACATAATAAAATTAATATTTTTCTGGTTTTTAATAATATTTTTGGTTTTAATTTAGTATCGTGTTGTGAATATTTAGTTCATAATATTTGTATTAGCTATATTTTGTACTAGAATAAAAGTACCATATATTTAAAATAAAAGTATAGATTAAAAATATGTTTAGGGGGGCTCCCCCATACAACTTTTTTTTTGCCGTTTTTATAGATAATGGTACGGAACCCTTTTTGTGCGAGTCCGACTCGATATTGGCCGGTTTTTGTTTACGGCGCTTGTTAGACGTCAATGGAAAGAATGAAGGAGGAATATCTATGGTTATAACAACCTTTTCCTTTTTACGGTTCTTGAAAGAAGGTTAAGGAAGTTGATCGCTGACCTTTTTGTGATTGAATGTTTTTCTTCTGTAACAAGCCTTTGTCTTTAGGCATTTCTCATCGCTAGAAATGTCACTTTATCATAGATAAAAAATTGATGATTTTTAAAGAATAACTTTCAATTCAATTATCTGTTCTTTTTGCAAAGCATAAGGCTTCCGTCTTCTTTTGCACAAAATTGAATCGCGTTCGGCCAGTCGATCGTACGTCAAATTTCGGGCTCCCTTCCCGCAATCCCCCGCATACATCCTGCCTACTGAATTATTATAAAACAATTTTGATGCGGTAAGAACATTGCTCTACTAAGGATTATTTAAAGGAGTTATAGAAATTGTTGCTTAACAAGGAGTTTTAATATGACTAGGTTTCAAAAAAGGGTTGGAAAAAAAACAGTTTTTTTTTTCAAATTTATAAAACAAACAGTTCAAAATGTTTTAAACAAGTGTTTTTTTTGTTTTTTTTTTTAGTTTCTGGTTCTTTTTTCAAATTAATTCCACCTTGTTTGTTGATGTCTAAACGTATAATAATAATAATAATAAAATAATATTCCACAACTATCACACAACGCCATCTAGTCCCAAGCTAAGCAGAGCTTGTGTTATGGGTACTAGACAACTGATAAAGATACTTATATATTTCTAAATACATACATATTATAGATAAATTACACCCAGACACAGAACAAATGATCGTGCTCATCACACAAACATTTGTCCTGGGTGGGAATCGAACCCACGACCTCCGGCATAGCAGTCAGGGTCACTAACCACTAGACCAACAGGCCAGTCAAAAAATCAAAAAATCAATTATGTTTCATTTGTAGACTACATCTTTTCAAATTCACCCTTTGTAGTGAATTTTTTACGAAAAATGATCAATGAAAAAAAACATAGTGATGTTTTTTCTAATAATTTTAAGCATTACTTCACTACAGTGTCAATAAAAGTTAAAAATATGACATAACAATGGCATAAAACTCAAAAGGTTTTATGTCAAACTATTTAGACTCCTGAATATTAATTTATTTTCATTTTATATGCATTCGTCTGCCTTAAAAAGTAGTTGAAACGGGTAATAAAAAACACTGTTTCATTTCAAACTGTTTTAAACAGGTGTTTTACAAAAACTTGTTTTAATCATGCCAACCCTGTTGGTTTGTAATAATACGAGTATCACACAAGTGTTTTAATACTATTTAAATACTCTCATAGGTTAAATTCTGTTAGGTTTAATTTGTTAAACACAATCGTGTTAAACTAATTAAACCTAAAGAAACGTCAGTGCAGCAGTCATGCTGGCGAAGGAAGAGGCGGGACGCGAGAGAGAGAGGACAGCGTAAACCTTACATCCCAGCCGCAGTGGTAGACGCCCACGGTGACTCGGTCATGGTCATCTCTGGCCATCGTAAGCGCGTAATGGACGACTCACTGTCCGATCATGGACCATGTCCGAGTCGACGGTGCTTTGTATACCCTTGTAAACCCAGAACGTAAAAGGCTATTAAAGAACACCGTGAATTTAAGTCAGTACAAGTCTGACAGTCCCTCCTGCTTGGCCTGGGGTGGGAGGACTCATTTGATGATTTTATCATGAAAAAAAAGTCATGGGCCATGCCCGGGTCGACAGCGCGTTGTGTTCTACGAGCGGGGTCCCCCTCTAGAGGGCTAAAGCCTGCTGGCGTCGCGGTACTCATTACCGTGACCCCGGAACATAAAGGGCTATTTGAAGGACACCGTGGGTTTTCGTCAGTACAAGTCTGACAGTCCCTCCCGCCCTGGCCGGGGTACCACAGTAACATCCAAGGACTGCACTCCTTGTCATAGGCACAGTCCATTACCACCTGGAGACAGAGAAACCAACGCTTTTGTTCCTTGCTGGATTTTTATGAAGGAGCAATGTTAGCGAACGTGAACGTGAGAAAAAACAAACCAAATTTTAAATGTGAATAAGGTCGAAAATCGCTTGGAGCTGTTTTTTTTAACTTGCTATCGTTAAGCAATTTAAAAAACAGGTTCAAACGATTTTCGACCTTATTGACATTTATGCAAAAACCGGATTTTAATGAAGGAGCAATGTTAGCGAACGTGAATGTGAGAAAAAACAAACCAAATTTTAAATGTCAATAAGGTCGAAAATCGCTTGAAGCTGTTTTTTTTTAACTTGCTATCGTTAAGCAATTTAAAAAACAGGTTCAAACGATTTTCGACCTTATTGACATTTATGTGAAAACCGGATTTTAATGAAGAAGCAATGTTAGCGAACGTGAATGTGAGAAAAAACAAACCAAATATTAAAAGTCAATAAGTTCGGAATTCGCTCGAACCTGTTTAGTTACTTCTCCATATCTCTGCTATATAGTATAATTATAATGTCCTCAGGACTACATTATGTTAACTTGATTTCAACAGAATCGGTTCACAACGTAAAATTCTGTAGGAAAATTGACAATTAATTCCTTTTTTCTACCCTTCTAGGCCGAGTTTAGTTTTGATGTTTAAATGGGACCAACTGATACACTCTGTCCAACAAAAAAAAAGAAGAATTTTTGAAATTGGACCACGTTAGAAATCTACTGAATGGTCATAAGTAAAAAAAAATTTATATATATACATGTCGAATTGAGAACCTCTTCCTTTTTTTTCTGTCGGTTAAAAAATATATTTTAATTTAATAAAGTAGAGCAACCTGAGATGCGTAACTGTGCGTCATCACCGTTAGAGCGAGAGGGACCAATAAAAATTCGTCGTGGACCTCACGTCCAATCGCTCCGGCCGTCCACCGGCCACTAAGGAATTTCTCTCGCAATTCTCGTTTATAAACACTTTTTGAGAGGTTATTTGAGATATTTTTTATTGTTGAAAAAAAGCGCTTTAGGTACAACTTTTTTTTTGTGTTTGCTTTATTGATCTGTTGACATCAAAATAATCTAAATATTACATACCTACGATGCATAGTTCTTATGAAAAAAACTATTTATTATGAGATAAAATCCAAGAATTTTGATGATATTCTGCCATCTTAATTTAGAAAATGAAAGATAAATATAAAAAACTAATCAGCGCAGTTTGAAGACGAGGATATTGCGGTCATTATGCGCTGCTCAGATTTTTAAATTAATTCTTCATTGTCTCAGATTGAGTGCACCAACGTAACTCGAAATGACGTTGGGCAGGAAAGAGCTGATTTGAACGCTTGATTTACCTTATATAATCCACTTAAATCAACTTAAAAAAAATAACTAGCTGTTACCTATATTATGGTTATTTGTGTGCAATAATAATATTTCAAGCTATTGCACTATTTTGTTCAAAAATCACAAACAAAGTTACGCAAATAATTCGGCGCGAGTGAATTTTAGAAGACCTGCCCCATAAGGTCTGCATAATTCTTTGCTTCTAAACTCAAATAACTATATTTTCCGTGTACGTTTTTTTCACCCTTGTCGCATGTTCAGAATTTCTCCTATTTCGAAGGCTCACATACAGAACACTCAGACTCGGATCAAGTATTTGTAGGTACTACAATTAATATTTGTTCTGTGCGAGGATCAAAGCCCCGACGTTGCACAGCAATGTAATTCTATGCTTCTTAAACCAACTATATATTTATTGTACGTTATAATTAAACATCTTAATGTCATGTAGTAACAGCACTCATACATACTAAATAGGCTTTTTTACTTAAAAAAATTAATTAGCCCGAAAGATAGATTACAAATAAAATATTTGACCAAAATTGATAAAAATACACCGCTTCTAAAATTCACAAGACGTGTCGGTAATTTGACAGGCCTTACGACGTGTCAAGCCCCCACTCCCCGTTATATATTTTTAAATATGCACTGATTTAACTAAAGAATAATAAGGGTCCATTAATTTTCAACACTGTGACGGACCAAACACATTTTCAATTAATTCATGCAATAAACTACCATAATATAAGGTAAGTAGGAACTTTTATTAATCGTCCCTCTTCATAACGCGGAATGTAAGACATGTGTTGCGGGCTTGAGACCTGTTTCTTGTCATTGTGGTTTATGTGTATGCCTTGTTTTTGCACTTCATATTCCCAAGTATACATATTTCATTTTATATTAACTTTTGCCCGTGTTTATGTAGGAGATTCGTCTGAAAAACATTTGATATCGGAATAATAACACTTCCTATCTACATTTACGTGTACCCACTTTCTGACTAGGTAATGTTCCAACTGTTTTCTGCTAAACTGTACCTAAATCCTTTGTCTTGTTCCTGTTACCTATAAGTTATAAGAACTTCAAACGGTAATAAAAAAAAATAAACAAAAAAGACTGGTAGTGTCTGATGAAAAGACCCGTTTAAGGGGTACCTATATTATAAATTCTATCTTGTAAAAAAAAATCGGTTATATTTAGTAAGTTTTTTTCGGAAATTCAAATTTGAATGCAAGCGGGACTCTAATTTGTGTCTTTCTAGATCAGTAGGTACCTACTCCAGACACCGTATATCCGCTAGAAGTATTTTTTTTCCAAAATAATTGGTACTTAATTTATAACAATAAGTCTTACGAAACTTTATGTTAGCATCCATATATTCATTACGTTTTAATTCCACTGTGATTGTTCAAGTTTTCCTTCATGTCCGTTTGGCAAGTTTCCAAAGTTCTACACGACAGTATGTCGACAAAAACCATTTGACTCTACAAGTTGGCTTTCAATCCCACTGGACACAGTTCCAAGGCATTTCACTGTACAAATCCTTGGCATGGTGTGTGTTCATTAAGTCAATTTGTCCGAGACAATTGCAAGTTTTATTGGAAACGTTTTTGCAAAAGCGAGCCATCAATGCTGGGTTAACAAAAGAACGGAATCTCTTGGTTATTTTTTCGTTATTTTATTTTCTTTTTTGTGATAAATAATAAGTATAATTATCATCAATTTCCTTTGTTCGACTGTGGTTCGTGGACCAGGTGTTGTCCATTTTCAACAGAAGTCGACAATTGTTATTATGTAGATGTACTCCATATTATAGCGGAAGGAAAAACGTCACCATAACTTATCATGCCAGCTAAAATACAAATTACGGCCAACTTCAGAATGAGGTCTCTGATAAGAACTCATAAAAAGCCAAACGTAAACTTCAAGAACGGCTGGGTATCTACATTTATCTCGAGTATAAAGAGACGCCAGCCCTCCTACACTATAAATGAGACTTTAAAGAATTTTTCCCTGTAAATTGTGAAGTTTAGAACTTCCCCAACATTGGAGGAGCGTCGTTGAATAAATATCACGGTACATAACTTCCAGCTTTTGTCTCCCAGTCTCACAAAATGCGCATCCTACCTTTTTAAGACAATTTGCTTTAAAAATTCAGCAGTACTCGTGGTAATTGAAGTCAGGTCAGGGTCTCGCACAAATATACTTTGTTAAGGCACCTCCCTAATTTGTGAAATAAAAAATAGAAACGAATTTGCGTCGAGATTTTCTGGTCACGGTAAATGCGGCGCAATGTTTTGTTTGAATTTTAATTGTAAATGGAGCTGAAGTAAGTAAGTATTTAAATTTTTAATCTTTTGTTCTGGAGGAAAACAAAACGAAGCGAATTTCGCTCGTGAAAGTTAAATATCACACTTTATTCCACAACATTTGCGCAAGGCTTTTTTGCAAAACGCTATAACCAAAGTACCAAAATAGGAAACCTTTAACTAATTCAAATAAAAATGTTGGTTGATAAAGTCCTTTTCCATTTGTGATCAAATTCAGTATCAACAAAATCGAGTGGTATTTGCCTGAACGCGCCGGATTTTACCGGTGCGGGTATAACCGGTTAAATGCGGATATAACCGCGTAAGCGAGTTCGAACCGGTTCAAACTGGATTATGTCTGGTGATGCACATGAAAATAATAGAGTTACTACGTTGTTCCGGACACCGTGTTTGTTAATTTACTAACTAGCGAACATAGGTACATTGGTACGTATACCTTTTACTAATTTTTGTAGATGATTATTTTAGAATAACCTTTAGCACGCAAATATTCATACAGGGATTTAACTGTAGCAAGAAAATAACGATACAACGTCAATTAATTTTCACAAATGTTTTTTGCTAAATAACAGATCAAGGTAACATTATAGGCTGTTTTTTGTTATGTATAATGAAAATTATAGCGAAATCTAGGTCAATCTAGGTTAATATGTCAGGTGTATGTGAAACTAACTTAGGTAACCTAGACTTGGGGTGCTAAGACAGGAAACCTCCACGTGCGCCCGTGGACTGGAGTTCCCTCTCGGATACGTCCGGGGGGAAGACCAGTTTTTCGGGCCGGTGCACCCTGGGATGCGGGCAAAAACTCTTTCTTAGGCACTGTGTGCCTAAGGGGTCTCTTTGCCCGTATGCGAATAGCCTGTCAGGTGGACGCTCCAACGCGTGTCCCTCTGAATAGCAGAGGGCACAGCGGCGGAGCGGGCTTGCGGACGGTGAGTAATGGGTAGCTCGCCGTCCGACCAAGGACCAAGCCCGGGTCGGTGGCGCGTCGTGTTTCGCGCCAAATGCCTGCTGGGGTCGCGGGTTTTTTCTTAACCCAGGATACCGTGGCCCCAGAACGTAAAGGGCATCCGAAGGAACACGGGTGGATTTTAGTCAGTAAGAGTCTGACAGTCCCTTCCGCCCCACCCAGGGCGGGAGGACTCATTTGATGATTTTACCACCTAAAAAAAAAAAAAAAAAAAAAAAGGTAACCTAGACTTTACAGTTCAACGAATCTGAATGATAGGTATACGGGGCGTACATTAAGGATAGCTTAGAACTTTAAACTATAACTATCAATGTTAGTGGCACTTCTAAACTGCCTCTAGTTTAATAGTTCGGAACTTCGGTATTCTTCGGAACTATTCGGAAGTGTGGTCCATTACACTTGGACCTTGGTAGCATAAGTACTGAAGTTTTTGCCATACGGTTCATAGTTTGTCTACTGTCAGTGCCAAATATTGAGATCGTTAGATTCGGTGAACGGGGGAACATATTTTTTTCTGAGGACAATGACAAGTAACTAATATTGTCAAACAAATTGAGACCGCCAAATAACAAGCGTTTAAATGATAAACTGGTGTTAGGTTAAACTGCTACTGCTACTCTGTTCAAAACTAGCGGTATAAACACAATAACGAAGTACAGCTTCAGAGAAATCTCACCCCTTTGGTAGATAAGTCACTACCAAAATGGGTGAGTTTCATTTGAAGCTTACCATACATTTAAATTTATATTAAACTTAAAGGCATTCTAATTCAGTAGTACATTCCTCTGATAAACGTATCCAATAACCAATTAGTGATGTGTGACTGTCCGTATTGTCAAAAATGTTAATTTAAATCTGTGTAAACTCCTTAACAGGCAGAATGGCTTAGCGATTCACTGCTACTGTTGCGGGATCAATTGCCGCACCGAATAATGTATTTGTCTGATCTACAAGTAGTTTTTCCGGATCTGGCAATTTGTGTTTGTGAGTAAATGTTTGTAAATGCACCCAAAATACAGGAATTCCTAATTTGGGGGTATCGGTTAAAAAAAAACATTAAATTAATGATTCCCACCAATTGAAAATCTCATTTTTCGAAGTTGGAATAAAGGCACATCTGATGGTTTAAATCTTTGGTAGATGCTGCGTGATACACATGCTTAAAACCACTATTAAATATGAATATTCAATCAGCAGACATCCTTATATACAAATAAGCGGTATTCAAGCGTATTGAAAAACATCCAATTGAGACGGACTTAATAAAGACGAGATGGACGGATGCCCGATATTAAAGCAAGGAGCTGTAACGGAATGAATGGAATATTAAGGATGTAGGATATGTTCAATGTTCAGGGTCACTTGATGTATATAATGTACCATCATGTTTATATTTCGCAATGATTGGTGGACATAGGGATACTGTTTAGGAAAATGAAAATTACAGATAATAAGCCGAGCATATTTTGCAGTAAAGGCGGAATCTTAATTATTTAATCTTTACTTTTTAGAAGTCATTTCACTTTATAATTTACCTTAATTTTACACGCACAGTACAGAGTATAGAGTTCAAGATACTCGTAATGATGAATTAATGTAAAAATTTTAATTTACTGTAACCACGATGATTTAAAATTAATTATTTGTGACGGCAGAAATAACATTGGTGCGGTACTTAAAGCAATTAAACAACAATGAAGAACATGAAAATGTTCCGGACTTCAAAATAATGAGAAACTTAAAAATACTCGTAATCAAACTCAAAGCATTTATTTTAATTTAACCTCAAAACCTAACATTTATTACATTACATGCACTTTTAAAATCTAAAACAAATAGAATGAAACTACGAGTACCTAGCTAATTGCAAAAGAACTGTAGTTGCCGATTCCAAATCGTAGATCTATAAGAAGAAGAATGGGCAAAAAACTCTATGGACACTTTTTTAACAAACGTAGATTCTGTTATACCACCATAATTGTATTCCGAACATGTGAAGGTTGACATTGGAAGCTTGAAAATAATGCCAATTCTGTTAAAAGATAATCTAGAAAAGGGAAATGTTTTGAAAGCGATTGTCTCTTGTATACACCCTGAGGACAGAGAGTCTCTCATGAGTTCTGACAAACTCTCAAACCGCCATTCATAACAGCGAAGGATGAGTAGGGTCTGTTTATTCTCAATTGGGACTCCCGCATCGTATACGTATGATTTGTTAGGCCAATTTCTGCCAAAAACAACATCAAATAAGTACAGTCAGCAAAAGAGTTAGGTACGTTTGCAGACAACAAGTTTGAGGCCTTTGTCTTGAATTTTGCGAGTGGAGAGGTGGACTAGATTTTTGGCATTAAATCTAAAGGAACTTCTCTCGAAAACAGCTCGCGCTGCCACCCACCGTCCCACTCGCGTTAAAGCCTCTGATTTGAACTCTGTTTTAAAGCAGAGGCTTTAACGCTTTTCCAGGGCTGTGTAATAAGTTGTTATGTGTCTGCTAACCAAACTCTATGGTTGCATGTAGGATATAGCCATAGAGTGCTTACATACAGCAAATAGCATGCATATAGCATACAGAAAATGGTTTATTATCTAAAGCTTGATGTGTTGCCGTGTGTACTAAAAAAATGCGCTTGAATACAATCTGCAGAGGATCCCCGGACCGTCGTCAATGTCCGACAAAACTGCTGAGCCAAGATATTTTATCATAAAAGTGGCTGAAAAGTGTTATCGTGCACAATCCCCAGCTTTTTTATACGAGAGGCTTCATAGAAGGTTCTACACTATTTTCTAAAGGTAGGTATCCATATCCAGTCAAAACAGCTAACCGTGACCCTTGAGCGTAAAGAGCTATTGAAGGAACGCCGTGGATTTTAGTTAGTAACTACGAGTCTGACAGTCCCTTCCGCTCCTCCCAAGGTGGGAGGACCAATTTGATGATATTTCCTCAAAAAAGATAATGAATATATGTACTTTTAAAAAGTAGCACGTTCTTAATTTATTTACTGTTTATTAAAGTATAAAACTAATTTAAATTTTAAGAAAATTACCTATGTCTTTGAAACTCATAAAATTAAGTTATATTTTTTGAATGTATAATTTGATAATTGACTTTGCTGTTCCAAGAAAACTTGCCCGTACGCTTTCCAATCATCCTGTAGACGCTCGCTGGCCAGTTATCCGACTTCAAAGTTATCTTTTATAAATTGAGTTTTGAAGTAGATAGTTAAATGGACACAAAACGATTGTATAAATAGCTACTTTCCAGCTCCTGCTTCAATTTAATGAATTTCGTAAAGTTTACAAAGCGAAGCTCCGAACAACTGTTTGTTGGGTCTTTTTAGTTGGAATAGGTACTCAGAATACTTAATATGAGGTAAGGCTAGAAAAGCGTTTATTATATTTTCTGTATAATTTATGATCGACTAGCGCCACGCGCTCCAATTTTCGAAATACAAGATGTACCTATTTATTTCGACAACTTTCATACCTTGCCCTGACAATAACGAGCACAACAAAAAATAAAATATGCAATTTTGTTTAATCGTCTTTCGAAAATTATGCATTATATTTGTTCTATAGTTCTATACTACACACATCAAAAGTGTCTAGGGATCAACATATATTTTTGCAATAACTTTTCTCCTGATTGATATTAATTAAAATGTTCTTTAAGGATTCATCAAATAAAGTGTTATCGTTTGTCACAGTAACGATAAACCAAGTCACCTTTGCATTCATAAAGAAATTTGCCATTTTCCTAATAAAGGGATTTTTGACATTTGAACCACTAACATTAAAGTTCGAAAAAAAGACTGAAATAACAGTTTTCTTTAAAATTTTATTGGGTAACTTAAACAATTAATAATCCGTGTTTCTACCGCGAACACTAACAACACAAGAACATCGGTTTGGCATACTCAAAATGAGTTCATCCAAATCACGCTGTGGAATGGCCGCCCATGTTCGTTGCAACAACAAAAAAAGGTCTTCTTGCGACTGGATACCCTCCATATTCGGCAGAGCTCTTCTCTGTAGCATATCCCATGCATGCTCAATCGGGTTCAAGTCTGGCGACTGAGCAGGCCAGGGCAGGACATGATGTTAGCTGCGGCGAGAGTCTGTCTTACAACTCTTGCGGTGTGCGGTCGTGCATTATCATGCATTAACTGAAATAAGGGACCGATTTGCACTTGTAGAGGAACGATGACGTCTGATACAATCGTCTCAGCATAAATTTGAGCGTTGAGGTTGCCTCTGATCCAAATCAACTCAGTTCTTCCGCCGATCCAAATACCCGCCCATACCATGATGGTTCCACCACTATAAGGATGGACTTCCTGGCAGGATTTTAATCGCTGTTGGCGTCCAGGGGTTCTCCAGTGTCGTATACGTCTTGTATCCGGTCTCATACCAAAACGAGACTCATCAGAAAAGCACACGAAACGCCATTGTTCTTCTGCCCAATTTCTGTGTTCAAGAGCCCATTGATATCGAATCCTACGATTGTGCATTGCTATAGGTGGTACCCGTAGCGGTCTTCGGGAATGAAGGTTCACTTCATGCAAGCGGTTTCTGACTGTTTGGTCGCTAATTAAGTTCCCTGAAGAGTGATGAAGCCTCACGGCTAACATCATGGCGGTTATTGTTGGAGCTCTTCGAGTTAAGATTTGAATGTATCGGTCTTGTCTCCGTGTGGTGCAGCGATACCGTCCTCCATGGCGCTCAGCCACGGTACCAGTGCTTCGGTAACGTGTCCAAAGTCGACTGATAACACTCTGACTTGTATTCAGAGCTAAAGCCACAGTACGTTGCCGGGAACCAGCTTCTATCATTCCCACGGCTCTGAGCATTTCTTCCCTGCTTAAATGACGTCGCCGCTCCATAATAACGTTGGTTTTAATCAGTAGTAGGGAAACAGTAGCACTAATAATGTCTTCAATGCGTTGTATGTTTTTATAGGGAAAATATTGACAGCTGATTTTCATCTTTTACTCGAATTTGATTTACAGTTCCTGATTCAAATTATGAAATGCACCAAAAAGGATCCATATAAATTTATAAAATCATAAATTTATTACAAAGCCACATCTCAATCTCAAGAAATCCGCATAAAAATGCTTGATCCCTAGACACTTTTGATGTGTGTATGTTAAGACACACAAACTAAGCGGCTACCGCGTCCCGGGTCCGTAAAAGACATTTTGAAGGAACAGGGTGGATTTTTAGTTAGTAAGAATAGGACAGTACCTTCCGCCCCCGCCAGGGTGAGAGGACACATTTTTGATGATTTCACAAAAAAAATGAAGGTTATGTATATATATATGTATTGTTACTGTTTCTAAAAAGCAGTCCCCATTGAAATAGAGAAAGAATTTCTTTAGAGTATTATTAAATATTTTATAAATATTATACGCATACGTCACCAATTTCGCAGGTTGAAATCCTGCCCGCGGTTCGAATTTTTCTTTCCATTAAATCTACGAATCTTCTCTGTTCAAAGCCCAATTTTGCCTGAAGCATCGTCCACTTTCTATTTTTCTTTTGCGAATTAATTATACCTAACCTTTGTTATTCATACATGATTGTATGACGTATAAACAAACCGTTGTTTTGATATTTTGTTTGAATAAACATGTTTGTTTGGTATTTAAATTTTTCTCTCTGTCCGTAAAACTTAATTGATAATGAGTGTAAATACTTATTAAATAAGTACATGTTTTGAGTAGTGGTGGGCCAGTGGTATCAGCCCCGTTATATGAATTTAAGGTCGTGGGTTTGATTCGAACCCTCCCAGGCGCAATACTTTTTGTAATTTATTTCATCACCACTACTCTCAAAAAGGTGAAAGAAAACATCGTGAGGAAAACGGCATGTTTTAGAACCAAAAATTCCAAGACATTTTCGCGCTGAACCTGCATGGTGATTATGTCGGCCACATACATCAGTTTTCCTGATCAGGAATCCTGATCCGTTTTCTATACGAACACAGTGAATTCAAACAAATGTGCATGTTTTGCGTGAGTTGTTCACATTTCATTCATCATTTCGAATTCTGAACGGAAAAATACTTATTTATGTGGCCGACCTAATGGCCTACTCTCTCTCACAGAGAGGAGGCCTGTGTCCCAGCAGTGGGAACATTTATGATGGACTGTAATATAGACACAGGCATTGTTGATAAGTCAAGTAAATATAGTGCCTATGTCGCAGTCACTTAGCTTAATGAGACTTTCAATTAACAGCTTAGTCTTTACTTTAACTAAAAGATGCCGTTCAACCAGTTACGTGAATGAGCCATTTAATGAAAGAGCTACGCAAACTATTTCGTTTAATGACTTGCTTAGCTTGCGTTCTGTCTAAAGCCTTATTATTGAAATTGGAATTAAATGAAGTATTTCCCTTTTTCACAGTTCCTAACCGAATAGATCCATTTAGATGCGATTTGCATTTTATGTGTAAGCTGTTAGGTTATGGAGGCGCTTGATGATCAGCTCATGTATCGGGGATTACATTTTTTTTAGGTACCTAATAGTAATACATTAATTTATATCAGATTCAAATCCTTGCTGTCAATATACTTATTTCTGAAAGTAAATATAACTTGGTATTTGCGTGATTGTCTTACCCTTTGCGCAAAAGGCCAATAGGTAAACGTTTAAAATGTAACTAAATAAAAATCATTCTTTAAAAATATGTTTTTATTGGACTGGATATAAGAGGCCGAGTGCCCACTTAGCTTGGGAATGAAAGGCGTATGTCTAACAGCGGACTACGATTAACAGAGTTGATAGTTAAACATCAGCAACAGTAACAAGCACAAATGAAAACTGTGCATCAACGTAAACCATCTCAGTACACTTTATTGGGTCATGAAGAAGTAATAAAGCTTGAGTGATAGGCCCTTAATGGGCGCTGCTCATCAAGGACTTGACCGCGGCGACGTTGCCGCACCGTGCAAATAGATTGCTTTGTGCGGTCTATTTACGTAGTAGTACGGTCTACCCAAAATACCAATTATCCTTTATTATAGTGTAAAGGATATAGCGACATAAACTTACGCCGAAGATGGCATTAAAGAAGAACGAAGTGATTCAGCGTTTTTTGTCGGTTAAAAACAAAGTGAGCGGTTCTTTTCAAAGCGAGAGACGGTAAAATGAAGGGCAACGCAATTTTTTTAAAACATCCGTGCTTTCTGGTTATTGAATCCAAGGTGCATGGAACCATAGCGATTTAATTCCAAAATGTAAGCTAACAAGCCAATGCTGTGTACAACTCAAAACAGGATAATATTGTGACAAGTTAATCCTGTTTACGTCTGCAAACTTTGAAAACTCACTTGGTAGTTCCTAAGTTTCCTAGAACCACGTCACTTGTCAAAACAATGTGACAAACAGCAGTCTAGCTGCTAATCCAATCTCCAAACGTTCATGTTGCATGGTAGCTTGCGAATCAAGCTACGTATTCGGGCCATATTATTAGCACTAGGTAGTAGGTACGTAAATTTAGCTTCAACCAATAGAATAGGTTTTAATTTTGAAAGTGTTTTGACGATCCATAATGTGGCCAAAAAGCCCTCTTTTCGTTCGGAAACCGCGCAAGTATGACCATTTGCTATCTGCATATAGGAGCTGAATTCAAACAGAAAATGTCATCGACATGATAAAGCACGTTTCATTGTTGCTAAGTTTCCCAGAACCACGTCACTTTATCAAAACAATGCGACAAACAGGAGTCTACCTTTTTATTCAATCTCAAATCGTAATATTTTGCCTAACTTGCGAATTAAAGTGGCCTACACACGGCCCTAAAATCAGAGGCGATATCGGAGAAGTGGTGGGGGAGCGCCCTAGATCGTTCCCTAAATCGTAATCGTGTGTAGGCAAATCGCAACCATATCGGCCCTAAAATCAGAGGCGATATGCCTTTACACACGATACGATTTAGGGAACGATCTAGGGCGCTCCCCCACCACTTTCCCGATATCGCCTCTGATTTTAGGGCCGTGTGCAGGCCACTTAAGTGACGTATTTGAGCATATTAGTAGCACCAATTATGTAATATGTAAAATTAGCCTCAACAGAAAGGGCTTCAATTTTTTTTATCTTGAGTTACGTTCCGTAATATGCCCAAAAAAGCTCTCTTTTAATTCGACAACCGATCAGACGACCATTTGCTCTCTGCATGTAGGCACCCAGTTGAATTGAAACAGAAAATGACTTCGAATAAAGACTGAAAACACACATCATTGTTTCAAAGTTTCCTAGAACCACGTCACTTTATCAAAACAATGCGACAAACAGGAGTCTAGCTCTTAATCCAATCTCCGTTCATTCGTTAGTTTGCTAGTCGCACGGTAACTTGCGAGCCAAGTGACGTATTTGGGCCATATTAGTAGCACTAGTTAGAGCCGACCCGAACTAACATAGTTATGACGGGCATTAAAACTTTCCCAGCATATTGCTATTGTTCGGATGTATGCATTATTAATTCAAATAGTTTGCAAACGGCCTACGCTTATATACTAGTTTGTTTGTTTGTTTGTTTCAGTTTCGGAAATTCAATAGGCTGATAGAAGCAATTTTGCTGTATAATATAAACGTGTTTACATTATGATAGTCTGTAAATATGGTTTGGTAATGTTGTTTATTGGTTTTATGTACAGTTTTTTTTAATTATTGTTAAATATTTAGGTTTAATTAATTTAGTAATAATAAGTAATAATAGTGTTTATTTGTAGTTTTGTTTAGTTTAGTTTTGTAATGTAATGTTAATAAGGTTAAATATTGTTGATTTAACAGCGTGAGAGTTGCGTACAACCAATATACTCGTAGATGCAAGTGGTGATTGTCGTTCGGCGTGGCGGAGTAAGGGGGAGACCTTTGTTCAGCTTCGTCCGGCTGATAATGAAAATTATTGTTTATTTATATAAATAGATTATACTGTTTGTTAAATTTGTAAAATTAAGCATCTGCAGTAATGGTGGCCATTGCGTGATAGACATCGTCAACATGAATTATAAGGGTCATGACTTCATGAGTGCAAGGTGATGTGGGATTTATTATGACGATTGGCGCATCGTTGAGAGTCGATGATATCGTCGCAGAGTATTTTTTGTATTAGGCACTAGCGACCCACCCTGGCTTCGCTACGTGCCATTTTAAAATAAAATATAGCTTATTGTAACACGCGCTGTTAATGTAGCTTTCTGTTATAGTTTTTGAGTTTAACCACTACCAACAACAAACACAACAAAGTCATTTTAATTTAGATTAAGATTTTATTGAAGTGTCTCGTTAACCATAGTAAAAACAAGCATTATTTTATAGCACAAGAACATAAATAAAGCACTTTTGATTTCGACTGCGCACAGTTGTAAGCTGTTGACGTATTGCCCCGTTGTCCCCTTCACTTTCCAAGCGACAGACACGCGTACTTAACTCTTATCGCTTTAACTTT
The DNA here is from genome assembly GCA_954870645.1 of Agrotis clavis. Classification (NCBI taxonomy): domain Eukaryota; kingdom Metazoa; phylum Arthropoda; class Insecta; order Lepidoptera; family Noctuidae; genus Agrotis; species Agrotis clavis. The sequence continues at coordinate 5,460,307 of OX940918.1, read as the reverse complement.
TAAGAGCTCTCCATATTTTATATTGTACCGTATCCTTCCTTACCGCAAACCTTTGTCCCCAACCTCCTCATAGAAACGGTAACATGCTACATTACTCGTATGCTGGGAATCTCCAAATGAAACCACATTATGAACGCTTACGCAACTTTTATTGTGTTCACTGGTATTTGGTTGAAAGGTACTTATGTAGTTTAATCCGCGAATAACAATCCAGGTTTTGTTAGAAAAGTTCCTTGCTGCCACTTTGTTTCCATAATAAGTGTTTTACTTTTATGAAGTTGGTTAACATACACGTACCTACATCCATTTTGTTTTTGGAGAAATGTGTTTATAACACCTGCTTCCATAAACAAGAACGAACACCTTGCAAGCTTGTTATACTAGTAATACAGTTCGATTCCCGGGTCGGGCAAACATTAAGGGTTTTTCTAAAAATTATTTCTCAGTAGCTGCCTGGAGTTTGGAAGTTGGCGGTATAATACACCAGCTTGCATCGGAAAGCACGTCTTTCCGGTCGTGTCGAATACAGTTAAATTCTTAACCGTATTTTCACCCAAATCATCAAAATTATTTCAAAATTATTCCTAAGGACAAAACAACAAAATTACACTTTTAAAACGTTGCTCAAAAATATTTCTTCTAAAATCCTAATAAGGGAGCGCTGCACCCTCTCATTTTTTGCATTTTTTTGTGAACTCGAGCAGCTGATGACCTCTTTTCAACATTCCACGTCGTTACTAAATTTAGAAAGCTTTACCAAAAAACATCATAATGCGAGTTGATTGAAGCTGTGGAATTATGAGCGGACCCACTGCCGGAAACTACAGCACTGCTTTTAATTCATCCCCTTAAATAATAAAATGGAAAGCCAAGGGCTAAGAACCTTATTTGTATTAATTACGTCTAAATTAAAATGAGCTTACTTATGTAAGCACTAAGCACCTCACTCATCGTAACTCTAGCTATTTTAGAAGCATTATCAAATACCCTATTAGAGTGAACAGCCCCCCTAAACAAGTGGCAAACGATAAACGTAACGCACAGTAGTCTTTAATCGATTTTTGACTTTAATTTCTAGGGTATAAAGTTTATCACTTCTCTCGCGGTACTGTTCAATCGAGATACAAATTTATCACTTCGATTTTTGTACCTACCACTTTGTATGACATGATATCACCGTGGATCATTCGATAGGTCGAGTGATGGGGAAATTACACAAACATGGTTGATAAAATTCAATAACTAATTAATTTATTAATTTTGATGACACAGTGTTCTCATGAGAAAATAATCCCAAATAAACGAAAAATAAAGTATCTAATATCTGTTTAAAACCTTCAATAAATATTTCAATGATATTTTCAATAGGAAATCGAATCCTGGTTATATTGGTGGATGACAAGCGAGCGTACGCCAGCACACGGGACCGCCATGTATCATAGTGAGCAGCTGCTGCTACTGCGGATATTATACGAGAATATCCGCGTTAAGACTTCGCGGATATTATGTAGAATATACGCAGGTAGCGGCTATACCATGGCGACTTAAGGTGAAGCGTCGTTAAGCTACACATTTTTGGTTATTTATAATTCAGTAAATTATGTAAAATGTAATTGCTTAAATTTTTTATTGGCTATTCGTTGAGGTTTCACCCGCTGCTCGGTCCTTATTGGTTGTAGCGCGATGTTAGCCTGTAGTCTACATTGATAAAAGGGATATCTAACACAAACATATTTTTAAGTCGAACCTTAGTTCCTGAAATTAACGCGTCAACCAAACAAACGAGTGAGTTTATCTGTTTGTAAACGAACCCACGGCACAGGAGAAATTCCTAGTGTGGGGCAACGTTAAAAAAACTCTTCAGTTTTATAATTTATGAGTAAAGATATTACGGACTTTTTTATATTTATCAGAAACTAGCTGTTGCCAGCGGCTTCACTCGCTACAACTCGAAAATTATCCCACGGGAACATACAATCGGGATAAAAACTATCCTATGTGTTAATCTAGGTTATAAACTATCTGCGTACCAAATTTTAGCCAAATCCGTTCAGTGGTTCTTGCGTGAAAGAGTAACAAACATACCTACATACATCCTCACAAAATTTCGCATTTATAATATTAGTAGGATTATTCAGATTACGTCCCATCCCTCATCATGGTCAAAAAAGAAAGTCTTTCAAAGTCCCTACATTATTTCCCTTTGTTACAAATTGTAGAAAGGAGCGTGTAAGTGACATGGTCATGTCTCCCTAATCGTGCTCAATGATAAAAATAAAGGAGAGGTGGAATAACAAGCGCGCTCGGGTTATCGCGCCCCTGATACGAGCGCGCCCAGCCCCCATGCGCTTGACTTCCCAACGTGACACAGATTAAATAATGCGGGACTGAATTACTTTATCTCACTGCTTTTACATTACAATATAAAAAGTATAATACATAAAATCAGAGTGTTCTACGATTTACAACGATAAATCATTTTTTTGAGTGTCAGAAGTATACTGACTTACTCTTTAATTAAAACTGACATACTAAACTTTTGACGCTTTCGCAAAGATTAGAAATCATCTCTCTAATTTCATTTGATCCATATTTCAAAGTACACTCTGTATACTTATATCCTATGTTTGTTTTAGAATAGTGCGTCTACCAAAATATAAGCATATAATTATTAGAAAGAAGATACCTCAACAAACCGAATCCAATACACACATAAAATAAGTCTAAAAGCTAACATTTTAAGGATCATTTTACAACAGAAAAAAAAGCTCCACCGTAGTTGATATTCCGATTATTCCCAAACACGGACAGTTTGGACGTATTATATCCTAGAATTTGTCTCTTCGAACGTGTAATATAAACAGCTCAAGAAAATATGCGCAAAAAATATGCGACATACGAGTAGATTTATTCAGAACATATAAATTGCTCGTGATGAAGGGTTGGTACTCCGTCTGAGATAAAACGAAACTTTCAGACCAATGAGCTTTTGTAACTACAGGGTGTAATCGAAATCATGGGCAATATTTTAATCTAAGGCTCTACTCACGATGCTGATTGCATTACGGCTAATAAATCGCAAATCAAAAATATTATTAATCCAATTATGGACACCTTTAAAAATGTAGTATGTCGCATAGCAAAGGCTTATTAATGCAAATAAGCACTAAAAGTAATAAAAAATAAATCATAAACCCCAAAAGTCTTAGAGTATCAACATTTTAAAGGGCATTGCACCGCGCGCGGAACGAAAAGTAAACAAACATCAAATAATATTAAGCGAAGATACTTGCATTAATAATGTTTTTGAGTTCCGTAAAACGATTAGTATCGTTAGTAATGCCCAAGTTTAAAACATTGCTCATTAATAAAATTTCACCTTGTTGATTTAGATACAAACACATAACACGTTCATCACTCCTGTTTTTTTCTGTAAAGCTATTGTCAAACAGACAGGCGTGACGAACGCGAAGCGAGGCGTTTTTGTTTGTGTATGCAATTGTTTGAAGCCCGTCACATAGACTATCGGATCGCTTTCGCTTTTTCTATGAGACCGGATTCAAACAATTGCATACATTACAAACAAAAACGCCTCGCTTCGCGTTTGTCACGCCTGTCTGTTTGACAATAGCTTTATGGTAACACTGATACAAACACATAACACGTTCATCACTCCTGTTTTTTTCTGTAATGGTAACACTGGAACGTAAACGAAAATTGAAGGAAATGGGTTGATTTTTAGCCACCAAGGTGGATTTTATAATCTTTACTAGATGTTCCCCGTGTTGTCACCCTCGCTGCTCGTCTGCTATCGGTCGTAGCGTGGTGTTATATAGCTTATAGCTTTCCTCGATAAATGGACTATTCAATACAATCATAAAATGAGAAGTAGCCCAAATGAGAAGTAGCCCAAATGAGAAGTTGCCCAAATGTGAAGTAGCCCAAATGAGAAGTAGCCAAAATGAGAAGTAGCCAAAATGAGAAGTAGCCATAATGAGAAGTAGTCCATTATGGAGTCGGTTGCCCAAATGAGAATTAGCCCTAATGCGCCTAAACCAATTTTTCGTGGCGAACCAATGGTTCCTGATGAGCACGTTCAACCAAACAAATTAACTCTTCAGTTTTAAAATATTATATTAGTGTATTGATAATCTGATTTTATTGCCCAAAACCCCCTTTATTTATAAAAATATAGAGACTACTATAGAAATAACCATAACATATTATTATTAATTAATTTAGAAACTTAGTAGCTACTTTCAGTTTAATTCCTATGTTTCATTTCATATTTCTTTTTAAACTTTTTGAAATTAGGAAATGATTTACCGACCGACCGAATCAATATTACTTAGGTACAGGAAAACGTCCGAAGTTAGCTTAATAAGTACCTATCCACTAAAAGCGTTGACTTGGACGTGGCGAAACAAAAGATATTTATCAAACATCCTGACAGAGTTCAAAGTTTGATTTTACGAGACTCACCTTAAAATCCTGCCAAAAATGCTTTGCAAAATTCGACTTTGATATACTAAACTTTGAGACTATGTGTTTTAACTGTATATTTGATGAAAATCTTTTATAGGAAGACAAATAAACCAGGCAATAACACGAGGAAATATTGCGTCGCAATGCGGAATAATTAAGTGTCTATATTAAATGCTATTTTCACTTGTTTTTCTGGCGCCCCGGCGAGGTAAATAAGACACCTGGTGCCACCGTCCACGAGGAAGCGATTAGCTATCGATTATCGCTCAAGAATAGTACAATACAGGTATATTAATTATTACAGTATCTCTTCATCCCGGAATATACGCGCATATGACGTGTAATTGCGGATACCAGCCCGATAGACAATACAATACAATCTCTTCATCCCGCTCCCCTCGCGTCAACCTATTACCGTTTCAAGAGTCGAATCTATTTCTGTACCAAAAAAGTAACTAAAACCCGACTACGAAAAAAAACGCGCACTGAAAAGTATAAAACAAGAACAATATTCATTTGACCGATATTGTGCTAGCCGTGGTCGTGTGCCACCTAGCCAATAAAGATTGTGTAGAACAACCGCAGGCATAATCGAATGTTTGAATCTGTAACGTTACAATTGAATGCTCGCGGTGAGGGAGCTTCCTAATGTCCGTTAATTAGATCATCCAAAAATATTTGACATGTATTTTTACCAACATTGACGAAGATACGACAAATTTGCAATTGGTTGATGCTCTCAGCGTAATTGAACCCAGAAGTGCTAATATGTGAGGGCCCACGTTTATAACACACAACGGTGCAACTAGTAATAAAGTATTGTAAAATAAGACGTGCCGCGTCGACTACAAATAAAAAAAATGGAGGCAAAATGAGAATGTTGACAATGATGAGTTCCACTCGCTTCTCGCAAAACGCCAACAGTGAGACAAACGCCTAAAGCTTGGCTTGGCATAAAGTACAACCGAGAAATAACAAGTGCCAAGTGCCAAGCCCTCGTCACTGCCGAAAAGCCTGCGATGAAAGCCAGCCTTTTAATTTACGTTGCTATAGCGGAGTGGTGTTAATTAAAATCTAAAGTGTCTAGGAAGTCAGTACTTATGTCAATCTTGTCTAAGCAAAAGTAAGGCAAAACTAGAGATAAAGATATAAATAGTGTTTCTATCTCAATTAAACCAAAAACAGAGATAGAGATAGAAATACCTAGTGTTTCTATCTCAAGTTAAACAAAAACACAGATGGAGATAGAAATAGAGTTACAGAGATAGCGTTAATATAATAGTTTCCAGAGGCGTCTCTAGCCCTTGTGGCGCCCGTGTGCAACCAGTACCCTGGCGCCCTCTAGTCTAGCAGGAGAAGGCCAATTTATACTTATATTTTCAAACTGAAATTATTCGGATGCAAATGGTGCAATTTTAAATGATGTCGGCAAGCAAAAAGTTTTTTTAGGAAGGAAGGGGTTATGCGGCAATTACATTGTCCGATTTCAGGATCCGATATTCAGGATGCAATTTAGGATAAGAAAAGTCGCCAAAGCACGTACCAAATTGTGTCCTAATGGGGAAGGCAAGTGTCAAAGTGACAAGTGACAGTTTGGTCCCAAAAGAACTGTCAAATCAAAGGAATTTTCTGAAAAAGAACGATTTATTGATGTAAAATGACTAGATGTTGTGTAATAAGCTGTAAAAATGATGGAACATACAAATTTCCGACAATTCACACTATCAAGAAATAATGGGTAGCTGCTGTGACTGCCTTGAGAACAAAAATTCAATTATAACTAAGAAAAAGCTATATAATAAACAAATATCCAGCCTTGCGAAACCGAAACAGGCCGTTAGTTGAGTTTATTAATGAAATTCTATGATTATACCTTATTTAAACAATCGAAAACACTTTTCAAAATAATATCTACTTTTCTATTGGAGGTTAAGTACCAGTATTGCATCGCTCATGAAATGGTTCGTCTGGCGGAAGAATTATCACCTGGAACGAGTTTTGTGATAGTTGTGGTGTTTATAAATTAAATATATTGTGATACTTCTCGAATCTAAATAGAAAAACGGGGTAAAATTACTGACTTAAAACATTATGATATTTTATCAAAATAGAAAGTCAGAAGCAGCATTATATTCTTGTTATAGGAGAGGACAGGTAAAACATACCTAAACTCAAAAATTGAAACCTCAACTACAAGTAATTGTGGATTTATTACGGTAAAATCAAATGTATTACCACTCAATTAAATCACTTTTTTTCCTCTTGTAGATGCACCGCGGCGTCTTAATTCTTTTTCTAGTGTATGCACTTGCATTGACGAATAATTCTACATTTTTGTTTTGTATTTATACTCAATTTTTATAACAATAAATCTTGTTTGTTTTTTATACAAGGTAGACAGTAATCTGACGTAGGGACCAACTATCGCAGCGCCATCTACGATTTGAGTTGCCATCCCCATTAGGATGCTACTCATCCTAACTGCGATTACACTTTCCTGAATTCAGGACGTCCTGAATATCGGATCCTGAAATCGGACAATATAATTGCCGCTATACTGGTTGAATTTTTCAACTGGGCGTGGATGGCTATATCCGAAAAGTTATGAGGAATATCGAAAAACGTTGAAAGGAGTCTCGAGGCCGATTTTGACGAAAACTAAAACTGCATCATTGTATTTAAGAAAAATCTATTGATTTTTCTTTCCTCGTTAGTATTATTATACTAACCAGGAATCGAACCCGCTGATTTGTGAAAAAAAAATAACACCCTGTATTATTACACTATCACTCCAGTACACGCGCCCCTATTTGGGACGCGAGTGCTCGCGCGCTCTAATATGTAGAACAATTTTGTGTTAAGATTTTCAAGGGACAATGTTTTTTTGCGTGATTTATATAAATATAGGCTTCTTGTGAATTTGGAGTTTTTTTTTCTTTTTTTTACTATTTGTGTTTTTCAGGCTTCTTATTTTACTTGCTCATATCCTCCACATTGTCCGCATCATTTTAACAAAAGCCAGGACAGAAAAAAACCTGATTTTGAGGATAAATCCACTTTTCAAGGGTGTGACATTGTTTTCTGGTGTACTTAATGTCCCAATGAGACTAGTATTGGGGGTCATGCTTGACATAGTTGTAATTCAGATGGCTTATTTATACTCAAAAGTATTTTCCCATTAATTTTCAATGATTACAAAAAATATATTAGAGGCTATCGCTTCAGTTTCAGGAGACGTTGCAAATATTAGACAGTGCGTCTGTGAAATATGTTTATTTGGTTGTAAATAATATCAGTGAAATAAAAACCATATAAACATTGGTTTTATACATAAAATAAACACACAAAATACACATATAGAGTAAACTTCGGATAAAAACTGTTGCACGAGTTCTCGCGCGCTCTACTATTGTAGAATTTTAGTTTTGAAATTACATGAAATTACCAACAAACACGGTCGTGCAGGTCGCTGCTGAGATGCTAATAGTGATCAATAGTTACTAATAGAGGAATACATCAGTGGGGGCTCTAGAAACACATAATTTACGTTAAAATTCCACGAAATGCATGTGTGTTCTACAATAGTAGAACGAGCGACTAACGGAGTGCTATTCGATAGTGTTGCTAATAAGGAACAAATTCTGGGAAGTAATCATATACGGAAACTTAAGGAAATAGCAGATTTTTATGCTTTGCTACCGCGCGCCCGGCGGTGGCCAAAACACGAGCGCAGGGTCTTTGGGAGCGCCGGCATCGACGCATCTTTGGCGGTGTCGCATTAGAGGGCGCTCGGCGCCCCCTTAAACCCGGCGCCCGTGTGCGCCGGGTTTAAGACACACCCTGCACTATAGGTAAAGACGCCTCTGATAGTTTCACAACATTGACAACGGGCGCAAGGATACAGCGTGCAGCGCTGCCCAGGGTTGAAACAACAGTTTGGTATTCACTAAGCCTCCACGCGAGACACTATTTCATTGCTTTGTTTGAAAGCTGAGCTCGTCGTCGCGTACTGTCTAGAAATTTTCTTTTAGGGAATAGCATAGTAGCTCTCACAAAAATATGTAGCTGTCTTCAGGATGTGTTTATTTGACCTGATTTCATGCTAGCAGGTGCTTGTTTTTGTCTAAGAAAATAATAAGGTCCGCATGTACTGCTAGCACAACACTTTTTAAATGGGTCTAAATCTCACAATACATTTATTAACATACGTTTTTGAATATGACAATTTTCTACGTAAGTTTTTCGAAAATAGAATTCTTAATCGAAACACATTCGTTCATTTGCATCACGAATGCTATGCAATATTCTGGCCAATTTGCACTAGTTACGATAATGATCATGACCGTATTTAAAATTAATTAATTCGCAGAAACGTTATTCAAATCAATTGCCCTTTTATTGAAATCAGTTCAATTACGACTCAGAAACTAAACTTCTAGAATTCAAATTTAACTTTAATGGTCTCAAACTTATACATTGATCCGAATTCTCTCCATCTTTCTTTGGAACTCCTTAGACAGTGAATAATTCAGACATTACAAAAACTAATGAAGAATATCGTAAATTCACAACAAGTCATTAGTCTGCTAAGTTCTAGTAGCAAAACATTTCGTTCGGTAATCAGAAAAATAAAAAATATATAAATGCGAGTAAAAATGTGTTCTAAATGAGGAGGCCCGGGGCCGTGTGAATAGCGCCCGCCATGAATACTGGCTGAAAGGACGCGACAACCCCGGCGTATCCTAGTTCCTTGGCCGCATTGCCAGAATGACATAATTATATTTTGTGCCAGTGGTTGAGCGAAGTTAAAAAAAATAAGTATTTGATTTTGGAATGCACTTTTAATGATGATAAGACTTGAAGAAGTCAGTCAAAAAGAGGTTGTATACTTGCTTTATAGTTGGCTTCGAAATACAAATATGTAAATAAATAATACAGTCTATGGCAGTAGTAGAAGTTTCATTAAATAGATTTCTATTTGTAATTAAACTTTTTCATCAAAGTATGAAAGTAAATAAACACATAAAAATCAAAAGAACTTCTTTACTTACATACAAAGCACTCAAACTTGAAATAAATATTTGCAGATCATTAATTTCAACCCACCGCAGAGAACGAAAACAGACGGCGAAAAATTCATCACGGCGTATTCCTAAGAAATGTACTAAAATATTCGATGAAACTGAAAACCTTTGGAACAACTGAAATTAGAATTAGTCTTACTCAACTTCATCCAATAAATCAGTCGTAGTGGACATTTGGCTCTGGGATATTGAAACGGAATCATTGAAAGGGGCCATTAAAAATTTTAATTAGAGTAATTTCTAATTTAATTAAAAGTTGGTAGGGGTCGGTATCGTCATCCAATTTGTTCTGGCCAGTGTTGGGCAAATTTTAATTGAATTAACAATTAAAAACTAACAATTAATCAATTGTAATTGTGAAAAATACAACTAACAATTATTTAATTGTTAACTGTAGCAGTAACAATTAACAATTAATTAATTGTTAGTTGTGGTTTACTACAACTAACAATTAATTAATTGTTAGTTGTGGTTTACTACAATTAACAATTAATTAATTTTCAATTGTTTTGTGAATTTTAATTAAAAACTAACAATTAAAAAATGCTGTTGTATAATATACAGCCGGTATAAATATTTAATATACCCATGTGCAGTGTAGGGCGTAGTTAACTACTTTTTTTTTGTAATCTGATAACTAACTAGGATTAAAAGTAGTTCACTACATGTAGTTACAACTTCATGTAGTTAACTACTTTTGCCAAAAGTAGTCTAACCACCTTTTTTCTTTTTTTTTATCGAAATAAAATCAAATGAGTTCTCCGACCCAGGACAGGGCAGGAGGACTGTCTGAATAAAATCCACGGCGTCCTTCAATAGCCCTTTACGTTCCGGGGTCAAGGTTGCTGTTTAGACCCGGCAGGGTATAGCCCTTTAAAGGGGGTCCTGTCATAGTGCTGACACTCTTTAAGGCATGCGTGGACCAGAACGGATTCTGTCAAATTGTCACTCTGTCAGACTCCGTGAGACTATGTCAGTCTCTGGTACTTTTTCAGACTGATAAACTGTCAGACTGTCAGCTTATGTCAGTCTGTCAGCCTCTGTCAGACTGTCCGGCTGATAAACTGTCAAACTCAGTCTGACTGTCAGACTGATAAACCGTCAGACTCTCGAACTGTCATACTCAGTCATCATAGTGCCCCCCACCCCCACCTATTCCTGTAGTAATACACATGTTGGCAACAAATAAAAGACAGATTAGACTAATTTCTTTTTGATACATAAAGTTAATTGTTAGTTTAAATTGTTTCAAAAAACAACTAAAAAAGTTAATTGAAATTATTTTAATTGCTAGTTACAATTGACATTCGTTAATCAAATTAATTTAATTGAAAGGTGCAATTAAAGTTTAATTGCAATTAAATTTAATTGTAATTAATTTAATTGCAATTACTTTTTTAGTCAATTAACAAGACAATTGACAAATTAATTGATTAATGCCCAACACTGGTTCTGGCCCACTTCACAGTAACTCTTAGCATTCCATAGAGCACTTTTACAACCGCTCACTCAAACGTGCAAATAGAGGGAGAACTTTGTTTTTATTACCTTTGCCAAGAGTTCGCTAGAGAGTTATTACAAGCGTTTACTAAGGTTACGAACACATAGGATAGTATCCGCTGTTAAATGTTCTGGTATTTGCAGTAGAGAGATAATTATTTTGGTAATAGTGTTGTAGTAAAGTACGGCTACGGCTATAAGAATAAATATATAAGAAAAACCCTAGTAATGTGATTGTCTCAATGAGGTCTTTTTTTTTTCGTGGTAACATCATCAAATGAGTCCTAAACCCAGGGCAGGGCGGGACTGTCAGACTTGTACTGGCTAAAATCCACCGTGTCCTTCAATAGTCCTTTACGTTCCGGGGTCACGGTAATTCGTTAGTCCCGCGACCCCGAATGAGGTCATCACAGCAAAATTACATTAAGGACAGGAACAACGTCTATGTGTGTCATGTTCCTCACACGCGTCTACGAGCTGTCAGCAATCTGACAGGCCTTCGTATGGAGCCAAAGCCTGCCGGGGTCGCGGGACTGTCGGAACAGATAACCGTGACCTTGGAACGAAAAGGTCTTTTGAAGAAACACCGTGGATTTTAGCCAGTACGAGTCTAACAGTCATTTCCACTCCACTAAGGATGGGTGGAATCATTTGATGATTTTAACACGCTAAAAAAGAGCTATGAGAAGAAATGTTATAGAAAAACCATAGTAATGTGATTCTTTGTCTCGATGAGGTCAAAGCAAAATTATTTAAATGGCATGTTTGACATGTCACAATTGTACCGACAGAAACTAGTTAATCTAGATATAAAGACAAATTGGTTTTCCATGAATAAAGATGACAAATTGACCACTTCATCATTTTATAAATCCGCAAAATTTTCTTTGGAAAGAAAAATTCGAACCACGTGCAGGATTCGAACCCACAACCTCCGGATAAAGTATATCTGACGCTCTTTCCAACCGAGCCAACGAAAATATTCTTTCTTTCTTTTTTTTTCAAAGAAAATCTTTGAAATTCGTTACGCATGCGTTAATGCGTAATATTTATAAAATATTCTGCATTATTTGTTTTACAAGTGATATTATTTGACTTTTAACCTCCCTCGTCTATCAAAACATAATAAACTTATACTCAATTACAGAACTTTTCGCACAGTTTCACCAATAAAGTTGTAGGCCTGTAAATACAGTTTCATGAGGAAACATGTAAACTGTCTCTTGATAAGTTAAATCTAGTAACATTCAGACTTACCATTCGTACTTGATCAAATTACCCATTAGTCCAGTAGAAGTATGTAGTTAGGAACTTACCTGAAACAAAAAAGGTTATTAATTAGACTCGGGCGTAGACAACAATGTTTTCAGTTTATTAAGAAGATTATGTGATTTTTTTTTCCAACAACATATTTGATTTTGATTCATTAGGAAGGTTTATGTTTAATTTAAAAAAGGTTTTGTGAATTGTCTAAAATAATATGACGATAATATTAATTGTTGAGGATTATTCCCACTGGATCGCCAAATCTGCCCAAAGGTCGTTCTATTGAAGAAAACGATAAATTCCCGAGGGAATGATGCACATGATAATTCACTAGCCCCGGAGTCGAAATTATTGAGAGACATCTCGAAATCCGAATTATAATTAGTAAGTCTAGGCCAGAGCTGGCGGCTCTGGCCTAGACTTACTAATTATAATTCGGATGGATCAACGTGCCATTTTTGTAAATTAATAAATGTTTAAAAGAGTAACAGATGTGGAATCCAATAATTATGGCACAATGAGAAAGTATAGAAAAGTACTGTCAAATAGAGCTAGAGCTTACTTGCTGTGTAATGTAGACCCAAGAAGCGTTCGTTTCTTACATTTAATAGTCTGTTTCTTTGTCAATCAGTGACGTGTCCAAAAATATTTAGCGTGCCACAGGTTTACTATTCCTGCTCTACTCTCTCTGGTTTATCATATCAGTTATGATCCTTGTAATGTTGTTGAACTAAGTATCACGCAGAATGGATTCATAAATAATATATTAACACATTAGTTAGTTATTCAGAAATCCTCTCAATAGTGGTTTAACACAGAATATTGTAATTATCTTGCTATCTAACTAATATTGTAAATATGGAAGTTAGGATGTTTGTTACTCAAACACGTCAGAACGGTTTTTTTTAATGAAAAACGTTGCCCCACATTACAAATTTCTTCCTTTAGCGTGGCTGCGTTCACAAACAAAGAAACTCGCATACACAACACCCAGACCCGGAAAAATTACTTGCAGATCATACAAATATTTGTTCCGTGCGAAAATCTAACCCGGGACACGCTGCGCAAGAGTCGATAGTTCTTGATAATATTTGGCTCAGAGACGGATTATAGTCTGGAATAACACATACAAATACCAGTCATCTCGGTATTACGTTCCAGGTGGATAAATTATTTTCGCGAAATTCGCCGGCGAAGCCGCTGCGCGCTGGCAGTAAAGTTATTTGAAAGTTTGCATGTTTTTTTATTCTATATATTTAAAGTTTGCATGTTTGTTATTCAATCTCGCAACAACCACCAGACCTATTTGCATGAAATATATAGTACACAGATAGTTTATAACTTAGATTAACATGAAGGTTAATTTATATTTCAGTACACTCCACACACGTAATGCCGCGGGCATTATAAGCTATCCCACTAACATAGATTAACTTCTTGCTCAACGCGAATTCAGTACCAGGCAAACATAGAACAAAGAAGATCTCAGATCTTCGCAGTAACGAACGTAAGGATCGGTCGATCAGCCGCAGCTTAACCACAGTTAATCTCGTCGGCGTTTTGTAAGAAGCACCGACTTCGCTCCGTGCATTTTAAGTTGGAAGCCCATCAATTTGATTTATCTTTGGATGTCAAAGGTCTTTGAGTACTGACATTGCGTTTTTACTTTTGGAGACTCAGTAGAATTAGCCAGTTTTTATTGTAGAAGCAATTAGGTTTTGCCCGCGGCTTCGCTCGCCCTTCCTGTGATTAATTTCCACTTCAACGTTCATGGAAAAGTAAGTAGCCTAAAACCGGGTCCAAGGGTCTATATATATCTGTACTCGTAAAAAACAAACTAACTTTCGAATTTATTATATTTTTAAGGCTAAATATTACTTTCAAATATTTTAAATTTTTTTGGGGTTTGCGTTGCTGCATTGAAATCTCCCGCCGTCTGGTCGAAGCTTCGCATGACCGGAGGGCTGGATCTTACTTTGGCCCAAAAAAATAGCTTTGTCATTCAACGTAGCTACAAAATCAAAGCCTTAGACAGAAGCTCGTCTATTATAAATTAAATCACATTGTTTTCATTGATTCATTTCTGACTGAGATAACAAACTAAAAAAATATTATATTTAGTTTTATTTTTAGCCGATATTTTAACTATAAACGAAACTATAACAAGTATCCAGCAAATGGGGCTTAAAACTTAAATATTTACGTTATATTTTGCAGCAACATGCACAGAACAGATGTACATAGTTATAATAACAACACTCGTTACCGAGCAGTGCAACCGCAGTTCATTAATTAACTTTGAAACTATATATACTTAGTGTTACCACATTTAAAACAGAAGTATTACTGTAGAGGATTCGAAGTGGCAACACTCTTGCCTCTTATTAAGGTTCTTTTATAATACAAACGTACAGAAGCCATACCAGGGGGGGTATCACAACGTCTTAAAACCAGGCTTGTTCCAGTGAGTGAACGAGATGACGCTAGACGACTTGTATAGCTCTGTCACTTTCACTCGCCGGAATAAGCCGTTGTATGTAATACCTCCCCAGGTAGTCTACCATGACGTCTTAAAGCGTGTATAGTTCCACTATGGGAAAGAGACAGAGCTATACAATTAGTCGTCTAGCGGCATCTCGCACTCACACTTTATGACGTCATGGTTGGTAGGACACCAGAAATATTATTTAGCGTACACATTGTTTTATCATTCTCACATAATAATAAATAGGTACAAAGGCGCGGTGAATGATGTTTTAAAATTTTTGTAACACTTTTTTATTATTTAAAACAGTGCCTATGTATGCTGTGTCCTTGTCCATTCTTCTCAATAGATTCTACGCTTTCAAATAAAGTACTTTTATAAGCTGTAATGTCTTGTGATTGGGACTGTAGCTCAATTCAAAAGTAACCTGTAAAGTTCTAATGAGGACTAATCTGAGCAGTATCAAACTCTTAGAAGTTTTTGATAGTTTGACAGGTCTCCAGAGGCAGTGGCGCTGCCCAAGCGGACATTTTTGGAACTGCTCAGATTAGTCCTCATTGAAATTTTAATGCTTTTGAGTTTGAATAAATGTTTAAATTCAAAGCATTTATTTTTGCCCACAATTCAAACTCAATAAACCCATGCGCAAATGACGAGGTCTTTCATTATGTTTTATCATCACATATTCACCAATAGACATACAATAGGCCATAGACAACGCTTTAATAGACTCCCAAAAATTCACAACATTATGGCAAATGACACATGTCATTCACGACTTCAAAAAATGGCGGCAAAACCGAAATTCTCCACAAACTTGTGCAGTGACAAGTTCAAGGGTCTATTTAGCTGCATCAAAGTTCATTAGTGAAGCCCTTTTCTCTTAACATGTTTAGTCAGGCCACCGCAACGTCTTCACATTGTTTAGATAGTTACCGCTATGTAGATAGTTTTGTAGCGGCTGTCACTGTCACACTCTTAGTAATTAATGAGAAGAGTTAGAAGTTTTGTTGCAAGGAGCTCGAGGCTAAATAGTAACGCCGAGTCGATCTTATGAGTTAAATAGCTCTTACCGAGGTTTATACGTGGATGGGTGATTATCTCTAATAGCCAGAAGCCCTAGCATGACTTTTCACGTTTTTGTGACGTAAAGAAAACAGGAACTATGACGTTCATCATTAACAACATCATCAGCCGGAAGACGTCCACTGCTGAACATAGGCCTCCCCCTTAGACCGCCACGCCGAACGACAATTCGCCACTTGCATCCATCAGTTTCCCGCGACCCTCACAATGTCGTCGGTCCACCTAGTGGGAGGCCTGCCTACGCTGCGTCTTCCGGTCCGTGGTCGCCACTCGAGAACTTTTCTTCCCCATCGGTTGTCAGTTCTACGAGCGATGTGGCCTGCCCATTTGACTAGAAACTATGACTTTAATTATATGGATTAAAAAGTAGTTCCTCGTTCGTACACTAGAGGCGCTTTCTCAGTCTTCCGTACAATAAATGCAGTAAATACTTCAAGTACGCTGTAAATAAAATACAGAAATCTTGTGATAAGGCCTCTTTCCCTTCGTGACACGGAAAGCCAGCTGTCATTTTTAAATCTTTGACATATTTCGGTAGCTCGAAAACTTCGGAAAACTCAGTAAATATGACATTTATGAAAATCACCCTTTAGTGATTTTTTTTCTCCTGTTCCCCCTTCCAATTATTGCAGATTCAAATGAAAAATAAAACTCTTAGTTTTATAAAATCGTGACAAAATGTAGGGTTGAAATCGCAAGCAATTTTGAGTGTTATCAAAGCGTTGCTTTACTAAAAAAGAAGCATTTTGTTAACAAGATGAGTATTTATCGGTATTCAGCTAGCGATTTACCTTACCTATTCAAACTGAGCGAACAAAAAAACCGACAGGGACACTATATTATATCCTAGCCAAAACGAACGTAACGTGAATTAGTAAAACGTTTAGGCATAGCCATATTGACTGAAAAAAAAAATTAAAAGTGGATGCATAACAAAACGTACAGGTCTGGTTGTGAAAACCGAACAGGATCGAACTAAATGAACTTTGAGGACTACAGTAACAGAAGTTCAAATAGATAAGTCAAGAATTCGTCTCCGTTGCATGGCTTTGAAAATATGGACCAACAAAGGACTGGGGACTAAAGGTGAACGCAGACCTAGCCGCACCGCAGTCTCCGCAGTCCCCGCATTACGAATTCTTTGTATGAAGTTCTATGAAACCTCGCACACTCACCCGCATCGCAGTAGCCGCAGAAGCGGTAAGAAAACGATGACTGCGGGGACTGCGAAGACTGCGGTGCGGCTAGGTCTGCGTTCACCTTTACTATAACGTCTGTGTGAAAGAGACTCACCTCCACTGTGGGAAAGAGAGAGAGCTATACAAGTCGTCTAGCCCCATCTCGTTTTTGCAAGTTTTTGAAGTGAAGTTGGAGCGGATCTACATTTCATGATTTTTCGGACTGCAGCCCAGAGCCCGTAGACATAAAGGACCAATTGGTTTATATCAAGCACCCAAGTAGTATTATTTGGAGCAGTGGTGGCCCAGTGGTATCGGTCCCGACTTACGAGTTGTAGGTCGTGGGTTCGAACCCCGTCAGACGCATTACTTTGTGTAATTTATTCCATCACCACTGCTCTCAAAACGGTGAAGGAAAACATCGTGAGGAAACCGGCATGTCCTAGAACCAAAAATTCGAAGACATGTGACATCCACCAATCCGCACTGGGCCCGCGTGGTGGATTATGGCCCACTCCCTCTCACAGAGAGGAGGCCTGTGTCCCAGCAGTGGGAACAATATAGGCTGCTGATGATGAAGTAGTATTATCAAAAGGCCCCTAAAACGGTCCGGTCCGCCCCTGCAGTGCAGAACCATGCTACTGGAATGAGGATGTTAGCATCCATTTATAAGTAGGTCATCTTGAAAACAATTGCTACAATAAAGTAATTGGGTCTATTGGTTGCCGAGATCTACACTAAGATTGCAGTCCGTTCGACAACAGTTTCAGCACGTTCATCTATTTGTTAAAGCAAGAACAACATAGTGGTTCTACTCGTCCATGTTGTGTTGTGCAACCGTAACAATTTGCGACGCAGTGAGGCAGATAACCGAGTGGTTTCGGCTCCCAGCCCCCGAGCACAGCAGCCCCGGGTCAGCATATTTTCACACAACTTTTATTCATTTTACTCTGGTCTAGATTACCCCCAAAAATTCATTCCCAAACCACACGCGTGCCTTCACCGCAGCCATAATGAAAAGTTGTTATGTTATTATTCTCTTCCGTTCAGCATTCCTCTTTCTTCACAACAACTTACGAGTTTTCATAAGGAAACCTCAAACCAATAATGTATGTTGTGAAAAAGGTTTTAACCCACTTTCAGAGTTTTCTTCACAAAGAATATCACGCTTCATTGGGTTCGTCAATATCTTGTAACAAGTCGAAAACGAAACCATATTGGTTTTTTCAAAGATACTTAGAGTAAGGTAAACATCATTGCTATGTTTAAAAATACACTAAGGTCGCAATTTCATCTACATCTTTGAAAGTGACCGAATAGTTTCACTTTGATCTAGTAGTGAGGTGGCGGTCGTCGGCTAATTAATGCGGTTACCTGAGCAGGGGACGGATCAAATTCTCGAAGGCTGTCTCATTTATAAAATTGTGCCGGCTTGCCACAAATGACCCGGGGTAGAGTCACTAGCGTGGGCACAAAACCTTTTTTTGACCTTCCAGACTATTTAGATCGTCAGCTATTATACCAAAGAACATAGTAATTTAGATATAGGGTAAAGGGAGATTATTTGGTGAGACAGGTAACTCATGCATGCAGTAATGCGAAATGATGCAACTAGTGACACATCATTTCGCATTACTACATGCATAGGTAACGTTTTGAGAGACTTTTAAGACCATCACTGAGTTGTGTCTCACCAAATAATCTCCCTTTACCTTACAAGACTAATTTCGGAACTACGCCCAATTTAACAAATTCGAATCGGGCAGGCATTAGTGGCATCCTATTCAGCAACCGAAAGGACTTAATGACCGAATGTAAACGACGTTTCTGGTGGTCCGCATTTATTTGATTCCTGTTCGCCGATGCCGCTAACGATCAAGTGTTATGGAACCCTAACATATCCTCGTATTTAGGGTGATCACGCGTGGGCTTCTTTTGTTTACAGTTCACTGAATATTGTATCGCCCTTTATTAGGTGTGTGGAGTTTTCCCGTCCGGAGCTGTTTTCGTGGTTACTAGTAACAAGCTTTGTAAGGGAGCAGCCGACATTATTTTTCCTATAAGTAGGTATACGTATTTCCTGTTACCGAAATCGTACGTGTGTGGATCGAAAGGTCTTTTGTTTAGTTGCATATTACTCCTACTTTTTCATGTCGGAAAGGAAAATGATTTCTGTTTTTCCTTACAAAAGAGTACCTATATTATTTAAGTGATGCATGGTTATTTTGTGCACTTGAATGACATTGACAGGAGAGCGCTGTTTATAAACATTAGTAAAGTTATCTGTGGTAAGTAATTTATCGAAATGGCGGCGTCAGTTCTAACTTACGCGTAAAAATAAGCAAAACTCAGCAGTTTGTATAAAAGATTGTGGCTTCACGAATCTCATGAAGTTTGATATAAAGCATCGCAGCACTTGAAACTTTATACGCAGTCAGTCTATACACAAATAAATGGGTACTAGATGTCTGCACTTGGTTAGTTTTACGGCTTATGTTACGGGCACATGTGGGGCAGATGACGGAGAAAAATAATCACAGCCATCCTTGTTTATGATCGACCATAGCCAACACGTGGGGATTGTAACGAAAAGATTTTTAATTAAATAATTCTAGAATGTTGTGTACATTAAAATAACGCTCTTGTTCATTGATAAAAGGAACCCAAATGCATTAAAATGCCTATTTCTTCTATACTGTTATCGAATTCCCGATTTCAAAAATAAACTCACTCCTTTAAAAGGTGCCAACATTTTACTGACAGTTAATTTGGTAACTTATAAATGTATTTTAGTGCAGCGATTTTATGTTGAAATTATCATCATCAAAACGATAAATACTCGAAAACATAAAATAAACGAAACAGCAGGTAACACCCTCGTTATCTCTGGATTATTTCTGTCAATAATGTCAAACAGTGGACAACACTTTTATCGAAATTGGAAACCAATGGCAGCTCGACAGTCATTTTTGATGTAGCAATATCAGAAAAAAAAAATAGCTCATTCTATTTTCGAAAATATAAAAACAAAGAGATAGTATACTTCTTGTTAGTTCTTCAGAGGGCTGTGGTGACGTCATGAGGCCTTTACAAAATCTAGACAGGGCTCCATTCAGTGGGCAATTGCTAGAAGATTACAAGGGACGTGTTGACGGCACGGTCGCGATAAAGTGAATACCTAAATACTACTCGACCAAGTAATTTACTAAATAGAAGAAAGCTCAAAGTCTCTGACATAAAATATACTTACATTTAAAAGTGAGAACATAAATAAATCATTAGGTGTCCTCATCAGCATCGTGATGAATTATTAAGTGAGTGAGTGAGGAGGGTGGCAAGTCGTTGCGTACGATTTGGGTCACATTGGGAGCAGTAGCTTTCGATAAAAGTACTTATTGGCATTAATTAAAGCTTTATCCTCCCGTCCGTTAATAAATCTCCAGAAGATTTTGTGTCATTGTTTTACTATTGTTGTTAATTACCGACACATGAGCTCATAATAATGAGGCTTCGATCAAATTCTAGGCAAATTCTAATTCGAGGCTCCCTCTCACAGAGAGGAGGCCTGTGTCCCAGCAGTGGGAACATAATAGGCTGATGATGATGATGATGATCAAATTAACATTAAAGTAATATTTTAAAACGCTGTGGTATCATTTTAAACCAAAAATCGTGTTCTGGCGTCAAAATTGTTATCAGCATCACACTGGGTGAGTGGTTTGCTGACCACAAAATATGTGAAGAGTTTATGAAAAGTATCTTTGTTCCATAATTGGAACAGTTGATCAGTTAGTAGGTAGTTAAAAGTTAAATCAGCTGTCAGTTGTCACTCTATCATATTTTAGTCTTTGTTTTCCAGGTAAGCCACAAAAAACGTGCAATTTTTACTTGTTTGAGGTGCAAAGATGTTCCACCCCTCGCTCTCCCTTTCACCCCCTTGCACACAACCCAGTGTAGTTACCACATTTATGACGTCACAACAAACTACAGTCAACGAGCAACCGCCATTATTTTTAACGATAATTTATTTGTTTTAAGCGATATCATGAAAAGCTATTTGCTCACAATGTCATTGTTATGATACTTTTATTATGTATGGAGTCATACACATATTAAATATGTTTTCATCCATTAATATGTGCGTATATTATCTCTCATTTGCTTGGGAATCAGTGAAACGTGAAAATATCTTATACCTAGTGGGTGTAAGATAGTCTATCTTATTTTCTAAATACATAGTTGGTTTCAGATCTCGCACTTTATTGTTATTTGAAGATATTTTTGGATTCCTTTTGATAATATTAGATCTTCTCGAGTCAGATATCTTTGTCATTCGATTTTAAGTAATTATAAAAGTAATCTCGAAAGTAAGTCTACCTATCGGTTTACAGCGTCAATCAGAATAAAGACTGAATAAGTGGTTTCATAAATATAAATGAGCTCACAAACTAAAATTATTTTTCCTTACGTGGTAGGAAACTACATGAGTCCATTAGGCATCATTCAACCCTTAAAATTGTATACTTTGTTTCCTATACTTATAATTATTTACTTTTTTTATGCTCCTCTCCTCTCGGAAAAATGGTTGAAAAAAGCGTGCAGATGGAGCAACTTATCGTCGACACTTACAAATAAGAATAAGAATAATCTTTATTATACAAGATAATTTATACATATTTGTAAAAATTGTAGGTAATCTACAGGTTAGGTATATACCTATTATTTTCATTGTAATAAATTAAAAATGCGTCCGATTAAAGACTGTCAATGTCGCTCTCGCACTTGTCTCTCTCTCGTTGTCTCATCATTACAAAAAAAGAAAGAAAGAAAATGTATTAGTAATTATGGGACCAAAGTCATGGAGTGAACAAAAGCCTTAATTCACGCTTATACTACTGATTAACGTTTAAAACACAAACTAATTTAGCCAATCGAAAAATTCGTATAACCGTCTAAACCGTAGTAGGTAACACACGTCTGCCTAATTGTGAAGCAAGCACATGTCGAAATTGACAGACTCACTGGACTACCAGTTCACTGAAATGCTACGCTTCACGGACGCCCAATTACAGTGCAGTGCATCAACGACAACATCAAATAAACTCCTTTCTCTTTTTTTTCACTGACGTAACAACCAAATAGCAACCTTGTAATAACGAGAATAAAATAAAAATCAGTTTAGTTCTGACAGTGATACAAAGTCTGGGCTGCGTTTAAATCCTTTATCCAGTTTAAATTTATACTGACTAAATGTCAAACAGCCCGTTTAAGTACACCGAGAGGTGAAAAATTATACCAATTAAAATTTAATCTGCCCCGTTTACGGTCGTCCGCTGGTCTATGTTTTTACTGAAAGGAATAAATTTTTGCGACCTTTTTACCACGCAAAATTTTATCCTGCTGTCAGATTGACATTAAGTTTTGTTGTTTTGCTACATTCGCGCCGTAAAACGAAGATTTTTATTTTAGAGAGTGAATATTATTTGTGGATTATGGATTTAATTAATATTACACCGGCAAATTGATTATTTGTTTAAAAAACTGAGCTGTCAATTGAATTTGACAGCTAACATTGACAGAAATTTATAACTCCGTTCAGCGAACTCTCGCTAGTTTAATTTTTTTACGGCGAAACATCGCCGGAAGATTTAAACGCACCCCTGAAGTTAAGTAACTGTTGAAGGATTGACACAAATATAAATTCTAAGATAACAATAAATAGCTGTAATATTTTATATATTACAGGGCTGCGTTTAAATCCTTTATCCAGTTTAAATTTATACTGACTAAATGTCAAACATCCCGTTTAAGTATACCGCGAGGTGAAAAATGAAGCTAACTAAAATTTAATCCGCCCCGTTTACGGTCGTCCGCTGGTATAAGTTTTTACTAAATGGAATAAATTTTTGCGACCTTTTTACCTCGCAAAATTTTATCCTGCTGTCAGACTGACATTAAGTTTTGTTGTTTTGCTCGATTCGCGCCACGCACCCCTGGGGTGCGTTTAAATCTTCCGGCGATATTTCGCCGGTAAAAAATTAAACTAGCGAGGGTTCGCTGAACGGAGTCATAAGTTTCTGTCAATGTTAGTTGTCAAATTCAATTGACAGCTCAGTTTATTGAACAAATAATCAATTTGCCGGTGTATTATAAATCCATAATCCAAAAATAATATTCACTCTCTAAAATTAAAATAATATTCGTTTTTACGGCAAGAATCGAGCAAAACAACAAAACTTAATGTCAATCTGACAGCAGGATAAAATTTTGCGTGGTAAAAAGGTCGCAAAAATTTATTCCTTTCAGTAAAAACATAGACCAGCGGACGACCGTAAACGGGGCAGATTAAATTTTAATTGGTATCATTTTTCACCTCTCGGTGTACTTAAACGGGATGTTTGACATTCAGTCAGTATAAATTTAAACTGGATAAAGGATTTAAACGCAGCCCAGCTATTTAGGTTTGGTTTTTATTTATTTTTTGAGTCTGGTAACCTTCACGAGCAGTCAAAGGTAGGTACAGTATGTTTATCGTGGATATTTTTAAACTCATAAATTTATTAAATTCACAATGGGTCATTTATTTGTCTTGTTTGAAGGGTATATAGGCATCTCAAATAGGAAACTTCAATAAGCATTTTAAAGTTTTAGTAAAGTATAAGATGTCAGGAAAGCTAGGTAACCTACATGCATTATTATCTGTAAAATAAAGAAGCTTGTGTTCCAACAAATAAGAACATTATAAGGCTACCTTACTATACAAGCTACAAGAAGAAGAAGCAATATAAACTTTTAAAACGATTCTTCACAGCAAACTCACGCGATAAAACGTTATATACTAAGTAGGAACAGCTGCTTTCCTAACACGCTTTACCTTAACAGCTACTTAAGCAGAGAGGGCACTTAATAAAAATCCGTCCTTTTATTTAATATTAATAGCTGTCATCACTGTCACCTGTCAAACAGTTGTGACTTGTGAGCAAAGCGCCTTATTTTTTTCTTCTACCTTGTGTTAAATATTCAGTGTCCCTTCGTGTTATTACCGGCCTATGATTATTATTAAACACTTTCATAGTTTGTTCTACTTTATTTTGAGTTTATGACAGACTAATGACAATCGTTTAGACTTGTCTAATAAATGATTGTTTTGATGGTTTTGTTTTGGATTGTCTAATCCCTATTTATGTTTTTAATATTTAAAAAGAGCACTAAGGATAAAGAAGGTTCACCTTTCTATTTCGCTATAGTACGAGTATTTAGAATGTGAAAATTGACTTTTTTAAAATAAACCTTTAAGTTCGCGAGAGGTGCCAGAAGTGGAGGCCTTGCCCAAGAATGGGACAGGGCAGGCTAACAAAAAGACAAAGGTGCTTAAATCCAACAAAATCCTAGATAAAATGATTTCTGAAATCAAAATCAATCAAGAGTGCACCAGATCCTTCATCTTTTTAAATAGGACGTCCATTTCAGACTCATATTCCCGATTGTAAAACATCTTGTTGATCTGTAATAGATAAATCTCTGGGTCACAGATAAGATTCAATCAAATCTAGGACGTCAACGAGAAATAAACTGCCCCAGGCTTTTAGTAAAATTGTTAGAGATTTTTTTCCAGCCGTTTAATGTAACACAGCTAATAGAAAAACACGTTGCAAGTGAATTCTTCAGAGTTTCTTGAGGAAGAAAGTACTAATTAATGCAAAGAAAAACTTGTAGACAGCCTTTTAATGAACGGTAACAGGAGACGACGCTATATCCTTATTATATTAAAACGTTGAAAGAAAATAGCTCACTCAAGTTAAAATTTTATGTTTAAAACAAAATAATAACGATGAATATTTTAATGAATTGAAGTGTCAAAGTGTCTCAGTATTTTGGCGCGAGTTATTGACATTGACAGTTGTGACATTGTCTATGGAAATAGTGTTCAAAGCATTTAAAATCAGAACGAAATGTCGAAGATTCCAAGTGTTGCGTTTTGACATGGAAATAATCGGTAATTTTATGGTTTAAAATCAACATAGAAGTTTGGAATTAGTTGAAGGGTTAATTTGTGGGGCAAAGTTATGATTACCAATGATATCTTAAAATCTGTGATAAAATAATACTGTGAGCACAAAGCCTTCACCTGCCAGGATTAACTTGAAATAGAACTATTGCCGCTAGGTGACACCACTTGCTTACCACTTTTTACGATATAATCATGACACTTGTTAAAGTATCAATTATTAGACTGATATTGGTTTCCTAGGTTAGCTAAGTCGCGGGACTGTCGTACAAGGACACCGTGGCCCTGGAACTCAAATGACTTTAGAAGGAACATGGTGGATAATTCAGTAAGAGTCTGATTTTTTTCTGTTACACAGCTATATAGATATAAAGAAAATTGGTGTGACTGTTTGTAATATTGAAATAACCGTTTTTTACTACATGCATACGAATATATATACGGTACATACACCAAAACAACATTTTTTACAAGTTTTGTCTTTCTTTCTGTCTGTCTGTTTCTAATGGCTAATCTCTGAACTGATTTTCACTGATTTTGACGAGACTTCTATTGGCAGGTAGCTGATGCAATAAGGAGTAACTATACTTCTATTTTAGAAAAAATCATTTGTTAAAAAAATACATTGTTGAGTTCCAACATCCACGCGAACGAAGTCGCGGGCACAGCTAGTATAATACAATAAGAATAAGCAGCAGTAGTAATAAGCATACACATTGTTTACAAACTATAAATCGTAGAGAAAAAGGTCTACGCCGTAGTACCTGCGTAGCACTCATTTATTATTCTTTCACGATAAATATTTCGATTTAAATGTTTCACAACATCATAAAAATCCATTTTTCAGTGGCCGTGATGGATTCATGATAAAAACAAGCATAATTTATGTAACACGTATGTTTTTCAATCACATAAAATACGTTAACTGCCGAATTTCTGGAATATCCCTCGGAGTAAGTATCATCGGTTATGAAAAATATTTTTATTTGAAACATAAAACAAATAGGCATGTTTCCATCTACCCGGGTAGGTACGTTGCTACATTGCTCAGTTTTTGCTAGTTGAAATTCTGCCCCGGTTTGTTATTCCGTTCCGTTTTATTTATTTTCTGTTTTTCGATTCTGTGCCACTTTTGTGTTACCACTTTCTAGGTTTTGTAAACCAATTACGAAAGTGTTTGATGTTGGCATATCTAGGATGCTGTTTGCTTGACTTGCTGGTCTGCAAAGTCAAAGTCAAATCATTTATTTCAAATAGGCCATCAGTGAGGCACTTTTAAACGTCGAATATTAAAATTAAGGAAAGGGATGGGATGGGATTGATTCTACACCCATTCGCTAAGGTAGGTTGTATGGAGAAGAATGGGCAAGAAACTCCATACTTACTCTTTTTAAACATGTTTTACAATTTTTTTATAACATCATTTGAAATATATAATGTGGAAGCAATGTACCTTGAAAATATAGACTAAATATTATAAAAAAAAAATTAATAAAAATAAGAATTAAAAAAAGCAAAAAGGTACATGGTGTTCACATTTTAACAAAATATTGCAATCAAAGCTATTTTACAAAATATAAGAAGTGTGTGAGCATTCGAATATCAACCAGCTTGATTCTGCTTAAGCCCTACATTGTACTATGGAGCAGGACCGGCATGTTTCCAGACATTTTTATCTTGGATATAATCTTCTAATTTATAATATGCTTGTTTACTAAGTGTATTTTTTATGTGACTTTTAAACTTTCTTTCATTTAGAGTTAAAATTTCGCTAGGTATTTTATTATAACATTTAACACAGTAAACTAAAAACTAAAAACTGCAGTAGTGTGTCTATGTTTACAGATAGCACCGCTCACGCTCGAGTTTCTTTAGAAAGGATTTGAGTTTAGTTAGTCATCAATTTCATTTGAAGTACAGACGCCAGCAGGTCAGCCTACCCGAATCTATCAAATTTTACCAATCGACTATGTAATCTTCTACAATTGTGATACGAAATTTTATTGAAGAAAGACAGATTGAGGTAGGTTAATATGGTGGCAATAAAGTAAGCTTGTACTTGCTATAATATGCAGGTGACGTATTTCAGTCCGTTTAGAATATTTTTTTTTCTTAGTTAACAAGGCGACTGGTGTACTAAATAAGAAGACCAGATTCAAGAACTTCTCGCTATCGAATGTTGCACTTCATTAAAAAAATTACAATTAGCGAGGCAGGCGCAAGAGATCGGTTAGTATTAACTTAAAAGAATCGGACATACGAGATTCAGGGAGTAACATTACCTACCCACAACGTTCACATGAAGATAAATGCTTAATACTTTCATCTCATCAGAGTATGTGATATATCTCAAGTGGTGTCATGTCTCGTTTCTTGTTAAACCATAAATATCATTCATAACTTACTACTAGCTATAAAAACTTGATCCCCTAATATATTCTCAAAGAACAATGATCAGAGAGACCGAGAACAAATGTCTATTGCTCACCACTCCATCCATAGACTAGGAAGTGCTTCCTCATTCATTCACTCGGTCATTAAAGTTTCATAATAGAAGCAATTAGTAGGAATAATTTTATTGATGGTAGTAATCTTCACCTCATATAACTGTGTCAACTTGTGGTCCCGACCCATATTGTTGAACAATGTTCTATGGAACTATAGTTAATATACGAGTAATAAGGCCCTCCTAAAAGCGTCACGGGGCGAATTTCAAGGTTTGGTAACGTTTGCCGAGGTTGGTTTGTGGATGGGTAACCATCTATACTATAAATTTATCTATTACTAGCTGTGCCCGTGACTTCGGTCGCGTAGATTTCGGGACTTGAAAATGTATTTTTTACAAAATTGACAAAGTTTCATACAAATTTTCATATAGAATATATGAAAGAATATATGAATAGAATTGATTAAAATCCTTTCTTAGCGGATGCCTACGTCATAACATCTACCTGCATGCCCAGCCCGATCCATCCAGTGGTTTGGGCTGTGCGTTGATAGATCACTATGTCACCTTTGAGTTTGATATATTTAGATAGCAAGTTTTCTCGGTACGTTGAAACTCTCATTTATAGATATTTGACAGTCGTTACTGTTAGTTAGAAACCCAAAAGTCTGAAAAACAGTATTACGAAGTGGTATTTTACCAGTTACTGGGTTGTGGATGTGAAGGTCAGATAGGCAATCACTCCTTGTAAAATAGATACTGTTATCCACCCTTCATCCAAAGACTTGATGGTGAAATATAGTCTGGGGAAAAGCTAAGCAGATGATGATACAAACAAGTATGTCACATGCAAGCGAATTTTCCAGAATTTACTGCTCGCAGCCTCGCACATTCTAGTCTGTTTCGGCTAATTAAGTATCGTGTTCGTTTCAACAAGAGGGTTGAATAAAAACTACGTGACGGATCTCTTTGTTTTGAAACATTGCGTCGTACAGTCGTTACGTTTGTTCCAAGTAGGCATCAATTCGAGTAAGAGATAATTATGTTCAACTGGTAGGTACAAATTGCAGGTGAGCATCTAGTTCAGGAAATTTATTAACTGAATTATGCTACAAATACATACCTACTTGAGTATTAAGTATCTGTCAGTGTTTTTATAGGTACACAGTCGATCTTTCATTTACACCTAACAGTTGATTAATATTTCCCCATACTAAGCCCAAACATTTGACTAAAAAAGGCTGTAATAAAGAAAACATTATTTGAAGTGCCGGTAAACTTGGCGACACTATATCTGCCCATATTATAAAGGGTACTGCACCACAGCAGAATACGGCTATAGCTATGCCCATGCTATGCTTTGCATGAAAATATAGACAAGATCGCGTTCCATGCGATCCACGGCCAAGCCAGCCAAGCCATGCAATATGCTGGCAAACAAATGAAACTCGCTGCTATTGCTGCTAACATAGCAAACATATCAGTGCATAAAGCAGTGAAATGTGGGCTATCGACTTAATTCTTACTGCGTTTTACTTAGAATTTATTTTCTAAAGTAACTTCTGCTTGCTGGGCAACATGAGAAGTAAAGTTTCTCATAGCAGTCCAGTCCTTTGAGTGAATATCCATGTTTTAAAGAGTCTCCAACTCTTAAGCTAAGTTTAGTAGATTAGCAGGAAAACACGAAGAAAAGAAGTTTCTTTATCTTATCGCAACCCATGAAAGAGTTATTTAATCAGCATTATACGACGTAAGAAAACAAAGGCGCTAAAGACTGTACGCGCATAACTACTAAACTACTGCACCAAAGTGCTTAGGTAATTATTTTTTTGTTGTGTGCGATATAATAAAGTCTTTTAAAAAAAAAATCGAACTATCCACAGAGATGGTCGAAGCCTGGGCGGGCCGTTAGTTTTCAATAAAATAAAGTTAAGACAGAAAAACGCCCCACACTTGCTTTTATGTCACTGAATAAAGAACTATATCAGTAATCTATTAAATAAATAATCCCATCAAAAACATAAATGTGAAATGAGAGCCAAGCTCAATAGTTTGATATTATGCCTTGGTTGTTGACTTCAACGAAAAAAGAAGTGAAATCTAAATGGGTGCCAAGTTCAATGGTCAGTCCTGAAATTTATTTATAACAACATAAACTATATTTCTTTTTATAACTAAGGATCATACATGTAGCCTAATTTCTGGCTTGGCTAGTTCTCATATACGAATTGTTCGATGGTTAGTACTACCAGCAAACCAAATTTTCGGAATAATAAAATAAAAACTGACAAGTAAAAGGTTTAGAACTTATGAAGGATATACAATTCGTATATGAGAAATAGCCAAGCCAGAAATTAGGCTACATGTATGATCCTTAGTTATAAAAAGAAATATAGTTTATGTTGTTATAAATAAATTTCAGGACTGACCATTGAACTTGGCACCCATTTAGATTTCACTTCTTTTTTCGTTGAAGTCAACAACCAAGGCATAATATCAAACTATTGAGCTTGGCTCTCATTTCACATTTATGTTTTTGATGGGATATCATTACTTTTTGTACATAAATAATGATCTTACACTAGGTACTGATCGCTAAATAGATTGAAACTAGGGATGAGCGTTGAATCAACGAACTAGTTGAATCAACCGTTGATCTCCTTTCAACGTATTAACGTTAACTGTATATGTATCAACTAGTTGAATTCGTCAACGGCGTCTAAGAGTTAATTCAACGAGACGAACGCAACGAGTTGAACTCGTTGCGTTCGTCTCGTTGATTCGCGCAACGAGCTGAGCAATTTACAAAACTTACGTTGATTTCAACGTTGAGTTTTTTGGTTCGTTATTTTTAACGTCATAGATTGAGACTTTGCGAGCGGTTGAAAGAGTTGATTTTCGAAATATTTATTTTAAGAATAGTAATTTGGTGCAATTTGTTTACATACGTTTACCACAGATACAGATACCTAATCCCAATGTATTATTTGAAATGTACTATTATTTAAGACGCAAAGGTATGGCGAACTCTATGAAAAATTGAAATAATAACTTTGATTTCACACAATTTTATATGTTACTTTGTACAGACGCCAGCAGGTAAACCTACCCGAATCTGTCAGATTTTACCAATCAAACATTAACCTTCCACTCTTGTGATAAGGTTGAAATTCTATTAAAGAAATCTGACAGATTGTGGTAGCTTGATGTGCTGGCGTCTGTACATAAAAAAAAATTAGGTATAGGTACGTTGCAAGTTGACAGTTAAATTCGTCAACGAGACGAACACGTTAAGTCGTTCAACTCGTTGACGAATTTAACTAGTTGATCAACTAGTTGACAAACGTGAATCAACGTTAACGTTTCATCGCTAATTGAAACAATAATTATTAATAAATCCCAGTTAATAACTGTAGGGGATGTTAGACACGGATTTAATTCCAACAGACAGTGTGCATCAATGAAATAGTTCAAAAATTACATGTTCACAAAACCTTATACTAATCGCCTGCCCATCTTAACACCGCGATTCAGGATCGTGACGTAATTGCACAACGCCATCTAGTGGGCGCTAGTGGTTGTAGAATACGGATACTTACGTGTAAAAAATACGAAAATCAAGACTATTCTTAATAATAAGTACAAAGACTATACTAGATATTTGGATTAAAAAAAATTATCTAGTGTCACTTGACTCAAACAATTCTTCATTTATTTAGTGCATGGTGCAGTGAGTTTTTGAAAATGATAATAGGTGGCGCTACTAGTTATAAAATCCGCTTAGTTACGCGTAATAATTACGAAAATCGACTTTAATCTTAACTTATAAGTCCAAAATCGGGAATATTTGGATTAAAAAAAATTAGGGTGGTGTTTAACTCGTTATATATTTACGTAAAGATCATAAAATCCACAAATAGAGATTTACAGGCACTAATTATAAGTTAAGTGAAAATTATAATAAAATAATAAAAAATTACCAGTTTCTGATTTTTTCCTTTGTATTCATATAATTACCTATCTGTATGCCAAATTTGAACTTTCTAGGTCATCTGGAACTGGGATATAGTTTTGATCTATAGGTCAGTCATAAAAACGACGATTTTTGGACGTTAATATCTAAATAACTGTTTGAGATATGTTTATAAAATTTGGAACACATATGTATCTCGCCAGTCTCAATATATGTGCCAAATTTGACAAGTCTACGTTAAATAGTTTTTGAGTTATGAGGGGCTAAAAAGTGGCTCCAAATGGTTCGTGTAATATTACACACTGTGAGCTGCGCGCCTGCTTTGCTTGGCTCTGACACGCTCCCGCATGTCTAGATATATTCGAGACAGACATTAAGCATCTCCTCGCGCAAGATTCAGGACGCGCGTGCAGTCAATTTTGTACTTACAAACAATACTAATAAAATCCTTTAAGTGAGATCAAGAAAGTGAGCGAAGATTATCCCGCTTGGTGGACCCCTAGAGACCAGCTCATACTGGTTTCGTTACCACAGACCGACAGCCTACTATACAAACACAAATATCGTGCAGTTGCCGACTAATTGCAGTCATTAAGAACATAATACTAGAGATGCAATTCCTTTGCCTGCATTATGCCATGAACGTGCAATAATTGTAGAACAATTTATTATGTAAATGTTGTAATGTTTGTTACTCCCGGGAACTCATATAATTACGATTTTGTTTGTGTGTTGGGAGTGGTTGCCTTGTTGCCATAGTCCAAACCAGACAAGAGTTTTTTTTTAATAGCGTTTAATGCTTTCTTCTGCTGGGCAGGCTTGAGCCAGGACTCAACTTTTCATTTTTTTATCAACTCCCCTTAAAAAGCTAATGAAGGTGGAGAATTACAACCCATTCCCTCTCACAGAGAGAGGATTATACATTGAAAATTCCCACGAAATTAATATGAATATTACTGCAAGCATAAATGTAACAGGTTTTATCGTTGCAGCGACATAAAAATTCTTAATAACGCGATATTTTTATAGAGCACGATAAAAATCGGGCCATGCATTCTTCATTGCCCCAATTTCCCTAATTACGTACGCAATCCATAGCCAGCTACATAAAGCAATCAACGGCTGAAAGTGTTCGGTTCCCGCCAATTAAGAAGTTTTTCTTGCCTCGTGCAAATGAAACTTAATTTATTTGAAACAAAACCTCTTTTAATTAAAGCCTACACAAACAAAGGACGAGTTACTCCACTTTGGACCTTAGAATTTATTCGTAGACAACCTCACTGCCTCCTATTTTACATAAACACCTACTTTATTAAAGAAAAACCGGCCAAGTGCGTGTCGGGCCACGCACAGTGTAGGGTTCCGTAGTTGCCCATCAAAATACTTATGCGAACTAACTAAACTGAGTCCCTGAATTTAATTTTAAAAAGAAGAATTTTCAAAATCGGTCCAGGAGTCTTTGAGAAATCGGGCAAAATACATTAAAAAAAAAGATTACGACGAATTTAGAACCTCCTCCTTTTTTTGAAGTTAGTTAAAAATAGTTGACGATAAAAACCTACCTATCCCCAAAAACATACCGTAAAACATACCTATTAAAGCTGTAAAAATAAAGTTGACAAACTTACATTTGCAGTTGAATAACATGTTCTCCGATACATTTTGTTTAAGAAAAATATTATCCAAGTACATTTTATAAGTTGGTCGACTATTACTCGTAAAGTTGTAAAGCCTACTAAGTCATGACAATTTTCTTTTAAACTTCGTTATATATACTACTATTGTGAATTTTTTCACACCCCCACACATAACCGTTTAGCTGGTAGAGGGGGGGGACACTCGAGTCGAGCAAAATTTAGCACTTTAAAGCTTAATATTTCACAAACCAATTTTTTTATCAAAAAATTGTTAATGGAAACTGTCAATATTTTTTAAAGACCTATTTAATGATACCCCACACTATGGGGTACGCGAGAAAAAAAAATAACATCCCCACTTTACGTGTACAGGAGATACCCTAAAAAAAAATATTTTACGAGATTTTATTTTACCACTTTTTCGGCACAACAAATCCATATATTTACACCAAATTACAGCTCTCTAGTACTGTGCGTCTCTGAGCTAAACTGCGGACAGACGGACGGACGGACGGACGGACGGACGGACGGACATGGCGAAACTATAAGGGTTCCTTGTTGACTACGGAACCCTAAAAATGGTTTTGTAATCTTGTTTGTACTTTCAAAATTTTATTTTTAATAAGTTTATAGGCTTATTTGCAATATATTAACAGCCTTTCATGGGCTGAAAATACTTTTAAGCAACAAGCAACTTTTACTTAAAAAAAAACATAAGTCCCATACAAGATTTTATTTTCGATCTTTCTGGGTTGATTTCATAGTAAAAAATGTTTATTAGCACATGAAAGGTTGTTAATACTTTACAAACAACCCTCTATAATACTGAAAAAAAAAACTTCGTACAACATTGGCTCAATTAAAACTGAAATTAATTATAGTAGTGTGTAGAACTTCAAACACGTTCATATTATAGCAAACTTAATTATGTAAAACAATCTCTTGCCTGCGGCTTCGACCTCGTGTAAGTCGTCCCACGGGAAGTAATACTTACCGGGACAAAAACTATCCTAAGTCCTAACATGGTCCTAACTTAGGTCCTTAAAAACCACATTTATACTTAATTTCACAAACAGAATAAGCTTATAAGAAGGGTAATCTTCGAAACTACTGATCGACTTGCGACAATTCTTTATTTTCTGTACCATCCGCGAGTGTGTTAGACTGTATATTATAAATGTTTCCGTAAGATATTCTCTTAACTGCCTTATATGTTCTAGGGTCACGGTAGCATACTTAAATCGAGAGTCTCGCGACCTTAGCAGGCGTTTGACCCTAAATGGCCCCGTCAGCTTATTGACAGCTCCTTCAGTAAATGGCGAAATGTGGTAACTAGGTACCCCTTACCGAACCCTACGGGTAATACAGCCGTGTATGTGATACCCGTAGTGGAACAGCAGAACCGCGTAGGCATAAAACTCGGTCACACGTCGTGTCACGTCTGTGTTGGCGTAGTGTTTGCAGTGGGCTGTGCGCAGCGGAGCTAATGGCCGACTTTATTATTATTTGTTTAGATATAGTAAGTTTGCGGCACACATCGCCCCATATCGTGGGAAGCGGTGGGAACCATCTCGTTTACTGTATCCGTATATTGTTACTTTAACATTTTTTTTTATTTCAATAGGGTTTGATCTTGTCCACAATGTAGCTCAGAGGCACAGATGAGGCCTAAGATGTAGCGAGCTTTGGAGAGCCAAAGCTTGCCGGGGTCGCAGAACTAACGAGCTACCGTAACCCCGGAATAAAGGGCTATTGAAGGATACCGTGGATTTTAGTTCGTGGTCTGACAGTCCCTCGTGCTCTGCCCTGGGTGAGAAGGACTCATTTGATGATTCTACCACGTTAAAAAAAAAGTCAAAAACTCCTGTGCACCGACGGGACACTGAAAAATAAACCTCTTGGAAGTCAACGTTTTTTTTTACGCAACGTATTTAAGGCTAATTATATCAACGACACTACATTATCCTACAGGAATCCCTGAAGGATACTATAGGATAAGGATATTAGGCATGATGTTATATGTAATTCGGAATAGTGATAGTCTACAATTCTTCGCAATTATTTCCTTTTACAGACTTCATTAGCGAAGATAGAGCCATTCTTGTTGATCCAATAAAGCGTTAGACACACACAATTGTTTTTCTTAATAGAAATTTACTTTCCTCTTTCGTACTTACGTCTAGTTTACTTATCATTTATTTCATACTATTCCTTTACCTAAGTTATTGTTAGTATAATCGAGCACAGTAATGTAAATACTGAGTAAAATTCAATAGCGATTTTGGAATGGAATTAGGACTGTAACTTTGAGTAAAGACAGCTATTTCTTAATTGTCTAAGTTCCAAAATACGTTTGTAACCACAGGCAATTTAGTTGGAGAAAATCACTGTTGAAATTGGCTCAGAGAATACGTATTAGTGTTCGCGATTGTACAATGTAATAAACAACACTAATTCGTTTCGCTTTGGTTGTAATTTGGCGGTAAAGAAAGACAAATTACACATAAATTCCTTCAGATTGCATGCAAATTTACTAAGCATCATAATAAATCTTCAGTCCTTGAGGAATCTACGTTAAAATTATCTTTTAGATGCGAAAGTTAACTCTGTCTGTGTATGTGTTAACTTATAACTGCTTAATGGCTGAACTACAATTTTTATAGTGTCACTTAATTTTTTTACCTTTTTCGTTTCTTTTTCTTCTTTAATTTGCAGATTCTTTTTGTTTATACGACTTTTATTTTCTTTACTTTTGTTGCACTGGATAAATGTATCTTCTATTTCGGACGAAAAAAGTAGATAGTGAACTAGGTAAGGACATAGTCAAACTAAGCATTACAACCACGACAGCCGCTATAGAACTGTCAATAAAACTTATAAAGAAGCTACATAAAGGTAACAGTCACAAATAACTAGTAAAAGTATTGTAGTATGTTTTTAATTCTGGCAAGTTATACCTGTGATAGTTATTTCAGCAAAAATGCGGACGAAGTCACGGGCAAAAGCTAGTGTACACGTCACACGCCGCTTCAAGTGCTGGAATTAAGTTTTTGTCGACGGAAATAGATTAAACGTCACTCAACCCCTGCCGTTGACGCGGGAGCAATTTTTTATATTAAAAAATTCAATGTAGAGTAAAAATGTGAAATCAGTCAACAAGGACAAAAGAACTCATACTATCCTCGTCGTCGACACAAGGAAGACATTACATCTAGGGCTGCCATCCTTCCAGAAACATAGATATTTAAATTTTTGAGGTTGAAGAGTTATCGAATGAGTCCTCCTGCTCTGGGCTAACCCAGAGCAGGAGGACTCATTCGATAACTGGAAAAGGACTGTCAGGATTGTACTGATTAAAAAAAAAGAAGAATATTTCAAATCAGTCCAGGTGTCATCGAGGAAACGGAAATAGTTATTTGTTATGCAAGGCTGCAAAGATGATTTTTGGCGCGAGTACTTGAATTGAAAACTGAGCGAGCGAAGGATTCTAAGATTGAACCGCGAGAGAAACGAGCGGTTCAAATATAGAATCCTGAGCGATGCGAAGTTTTCAAAGGTACGAGACGCAGAAAAACTTTGCTGCCGAGTGCAACACACAACTTTTCACCTCACACAGCGAGGAAATGAAGTGGGGGCGGACCGCCTGCCAGTGTAGACAAGTAGAAAACAATTGAATACAAGACGTGTTCGAATTTTAAACAACACTTTGTGCTCTAGAGCACAAAATGGAGTTTTGCGCTCAGATTTTGAATGAGAAATAGAATCTTTCCGAGCGGGTGAGGTGAAAACATATTTAAACAAGAATGGGCATCTCACTAGTCCAATAGTATCAATATCGAGTTAATATGTAATCAAACCGTTCATACCGAGCTCTGAGACACCACACACAGATATTATTATTTAGGTATTATGTATAATTACTACATCTGTAAAATTGCAGTGTCCACAAGCGGTCGATTAGATAGCACCTCATTTTAAGGGTTCCGTAGCCAAATGGCAAAACAAACGGAATCCTTTTGGATTTGTCACAGCCACTTTTTTCAGAAACTATAAGAACTATAGTTTTAAAACTGAAAAAAAGTTTTTCATCAAACCAAACACTTCCAACGTGATACAATGTGTGTGTCCCTGTAACTTCTAAAATAAGAGAATGATAAAACTAAAAAAAAAACAATGATGTACATTACCATGTGAACTTGATGGCACGGAATCCCTCGCGTGCGAGTCTGACTCGTGCTTGGCCGGTTTTTAAAAGGATGTAAAAAAATTGCAATGGCAGCCCTAATCACAAGCCTCCGAATAGAGAAAAAGGAGCGTAACAGCCTCGTCATGCTGAAAACTCACGCCCACGATAAACTTCGTTCGCTGTACATTGAAAATGTATTAAGAGCAATTATGAAGTTTCAGTCGCTCACAGATAATAACATTATTAGCCGTGGAAACTGACACCATCCTCTGTTCATTAGTTCTGGATAAAAACTTTGTTCCATACAAACTTATTTCAGGAAAAAAGTGGAATGATCAATATGATCATACAAACTTTCATCCCTAATTCAACTACTTTAAGAACAAAATTTATTCAATCGGTAGAATTAAGAAAAAACATAAAGAAAAGAAAATTAAGTAGTGCCTATCAATTATTAAGTGTTTTTTTCAATACTTATTGATTTCCTGCGAAAGAAATCAATGCCCTACCCACCTTGTTTTTCAGTTCTAGTTAGTACTGACTAAGACGAATGGACGTATTTTATATCCTTCCTTAAATAATATTTAATAATCCACAATTTATAAAAAGCTTATAACTCGTTTCATTAAAGTGTTAGATCCTGGGTTTCCTATAACCCAATATAAAATGTCTACTTAAAAACTGGTAATTTGTACAGAGAAGTAGAAGACTAAATTTTTTCTCATCGTTAGTAAATTGTCCATCAATCC
Organism: Agrotis clavis; assembly: GCA_954870645.1. Classification (NCBI taxonomy): domain Eukaryota; kingdom Metazoa; phylum Arthropoda; class Insecta; order Lepidoptera; family Noctuidae; genus Agrotis; species Agrotis clavis. The sequence goes on along the minus strand of OX940918.1, from coordinate 5,422,224 downwards.
CATAAACAGCTCTTATACCGTTTAAGGTTCATGCCATTTTGAGCTTTAAAGTCCCGCTGTTCTACTTATTTGGAGTGCTAAGTTCCCAAGTCAATGCTAACCCACGCACCTCCCACATTTAGTTCAACACTGCGTTATTATCACATGCACGTAGTTTCACATGCAGTCTACGAGACTACACGAACTTTTAATTATCTGTCAAAATAAACACGATACTTTGCTCGAGATAACATTTTTAATTGGGAAAGTTCTTTAATTGCACACCTAGTAGTACATGAACCAAATTCTACTGAAAAAGCGCTTCAAAAACAATATGTGTGGCTAAGTTTATACATCAGTAAAAATCGTGAACCAACGTAGCGTAAATTTCTTTAAAAACAAAGAAAAAAAAATAGATTGGCCATTCAAAATTACTTTCCCGCATTTTACAAATTCGAAATGCAGCGGAATGCAAGTCCTCCGTAAAATATTGCTTACTCGCGCAATCGAATCAAATAAGACGATCGGCGGTTGGGCGATTTCGTTGCAGAAAATGCAGAAATTCTGCAATACCGATTCGCTGAAGTAAATTACAGGGTTGTAGACGAGAAATCGTCGCAAATGTATATTTAAATATAACGCAATCTTATTATTACGAGCGTGAGTCGCTCGCCACGTAATTTAGAGAGTTAATGAAGGCGCGCGTCACCGCTCCAGCGCTCGCAGGCCCTCGTTAACGTTATTCATTGCAGTTGAAAATGTTCGTTTCACCCGAATTAAGCTCAAACTGGGCTCATGCAAGGCTGCAGCGTGCAGCGAGAGCGCAAGGAACAAGCTACACCCAAACATAAACATATTTAAACTCATATTAGAGCAGCAATCCTCGCATATGAGTTTAATAGCGAAACAACGCATTGTAGCCAAGTTATTTTCTTAAATAATTAATTTATTCTGAACGAGAACCTCGCTCTACTTTACAAAATTACATTTGCCGCATTGATTGTGGCATAAAAGCAAACTAATTTTGTTGAAAAAAAAGGATAATTCGAAGATCAAGAGCAAAAATAATATCGAGTTATAACCCTTGATAACGTATGTTTTTTTCTCATTTTCCGTAGCAACGTTTTCCAATACATAAACAAAAGAGTCGTCCGTGAAAATGGAAGCAAGATCGTTGTCTGGGATAAGTAAATATTAGGGTTAGGTACGTGTCCAGGATTCGGTGGCGGCCAAAGCCGACATTATCCCCTAACTAGGCTTTTCGAGAAAACGAAGTTGTAAGCAGCTAATACGTTTCTAATATTTATTGCGGTTGAACAATAAGATTTTTTAAGTGCCTATATTTATAAAATCAAAGCTGGTGATTGCCTGAATTGTTTTATTTTCCATCAACCCACGCACTTAACGAAAACAAAAGTACCTATAAGGCTTTCAAAGTACTTTACCTAAGTACAATGTTCTCGACGAAACTCAAGCGATTAAAAGTGGGTCGTGAGTGTCAGTTCACTCCTAAGACTTGTCCAGGCTCCACCTCGCCTGATTCGCTAGGATGTGAACTTCCAAACAAAGGTCTCGTCAAGTTTCGTGTAGTTAGCACAAAGGCTTGCTTCGAAACTCAGAATGTTTTGGAGACTGTAGACATTTCAGTGCGACAGCCATTTATCACTGCCGGTGACACACAAACAGATGTATCGTCGTCACTGTTGGGGCGCAGATTGCCGCGGGCTGTCCACAAAATATTCCTCAGATGTGTACACGTTCAACGAAAACTACCCGCAATATTTCTGCTGTAAGTAAACGTATTTTGTTTTGTATCATTAAATAAATTCTCTTATAAAACGATCTTGATTTTCAATCCAGTCTTACACTTACAGCGTCCACGCGGCGTCCCGGGGGCATGTCCGGAATGCGAAAAAAGCAATTCTCTCTCACGACTAACTGTATTTTAAAAGAAAAAAGCAAAAAATATTTGCTAATGTAGTAAGTGGCTCTGCAGAGACAATTGAATGTAGAAATAGTTCTAGAATGGTAGTTAATATTCTGGACGGAGGTACCGCCCACCTGACTTCTCCGTACGGCACGCTGCCGCTGCCGCTGTGGCGCAGGGAACAAAGGAGTGGCAAAGCATTGGAGTACCAACACCATAAATAGGACTATTGAATAAATCACTGGCTCAGTGGCTCCACAGGTTACACAATATTTCAATGAGCGTATACTGAAATTCTAACAATTGGTGAACATAGGGGGGCGTGCAGCGTGCTGTATCGATCCACGCCCCCCCCTGCCTCTCCCTCACCTCTCCACCTGCACCTGTATTTAGCTGCACATCGAGCGAACACCTGCAAAATTATTTTCCACTTTATTAAAAATAACGCTGACGCGCCACAGATTAAGGGATTTCATGCGCTAGGTCCACGTTAAATAAAGAACGCTTATAGACTGAGTTGATCTCCGTTTATCATAGTTTTTTCCTTAAAATCTTTTTACGAAAAAGCTGAATATTAACGGAAAATTGTACTGTGAAAACTGCGAGACTTTATTCGCAGCGTTTCCACGCCGGGCCGGCTGTCAAAACGTCCTTCATGAGAAAGGATTTGTTTTCAAGCGAGGCGCTTGAAAGCGCTGCCTCGCCGAAAGGTGATTGTTACAGCAAAAACAAAGAACCGCTGACGTTCTACAAAACAGCGTTAAAGCTTCTGTCTACATTCAATATCTTTATGGACAGGTAATAAATTGAGGAATACCGACCGTTTTAATGTCTGTTTTATATTTGCTTCAACGAATGGTTGTTTTAGTGGATATTACTGTAGATATATTCATGCTCCCGTTATGAGTACATAGAAGGTGGACTGGTGCACGCAAAATATTATTTTAATCCTCAGTGCAGATGTTTATCGTCAGCTTGCAGAAATTACGAAACAGAAAGAGATTAATGCGGCCCTGGAACGGAAGGGGCAACTGTTAGTGCAGGATGGTTTTAAGTCAGTCATAGTCCCTTCCAAATCACCCAGAGTTCCCAGGAGAACTCATAGATACAAAACCCACAAAAAAAAACATGCTTAACCTCCATAGATTTCCGACCCGAAATAAACAGTAGATTTCTTTATCAACATACCTAAAGTACCTACTAATCAGTTCCAATGGCAGACCTGACCCACACCGGACTAACCCTCTAACACAATTGATTTGCTCGATCAAAGTTTCATTACGGCGGCAAATGGAATCACCCACCTGTAAATGCAACTTGGAACCCCAACGTCCCCTTTTCCAGCCCCAATATTTAGAACCCCAGAATTACCATGGAAACGCAGCCACGATTATAGCCTTACCACTAGAAAATTAAATTATTATTTTTGCGAAATTAGCTCCGCTGTTTTACGAAATACGGGTGGAGGAATCAATTAAGGAAAGTTTTGCAGAACGGGTTTGAATTTTCGTTTAGATTTTACAAATGTTGTTTTTTTCTAAGGGTTACTAAAACACAAAAACCTATTTATTTTTATTTAGAGGCTCGTGTTTGATCCTCGACTGCGGCTGGTAATGGATGGTAATGTACACGGTCGACGATGAAACACGTTAAAAATGGGAATGTTAAAACTGGGTCCTTTTTACCGGGTTAAATGTAGTTTTGACTAGCAGTTTTGTCTGTTACATGTTCTTGCACAATATATAAGTTAAGTTTGTGGTTACTTTTCGTATTGAAACTCAGTATATTTCACAGGAAACATAGAGATGTCTTAGAGTTCACATGACACATTTCTAAGAGTTAAAACAAAGGTGGCTTTGATTTTTTTGTCTTGTTGCGAAGTAGTCCTCCATACGAAAAATGTCCAGCTGTATACGTTGACTAGTGATACTCAGTAAATATCTTTCCAAAAGCTGGATTTAAAGCACTAGGGAACATTAACAGAAAGCCTCACATTTATCAACTGCTTTCTGAATGCAATATCTTATTTACTCATTGATGCAGCACCTATCTAGGGATCACTATCCCGGAGTAGGTGCTACAAAGACCAAAATTGATAATGCATTAGGTGTGCTTATAGCATTATCAATTTAAGCAACATGGGTTTTGAGGGTCCATGAGGTGCTGATATAAGAGCAGTGGTGGCCCAGTGGTATTGGTCCCGACTTACGAGTTGTAGGTCGTGGGTTGAAACCCCGCCAGGCGCATTACTTTGTGTAATTTTTTTCGTCACCACTGCTCTCAAAACGGTGAAGGAAAACATCGTGAGGAAACCGCCATGTCCTAGAACCAAAAATTCGAAGACATGTGACATCCACCAACCCGCACTGGGCCCTCGTGGTGGATTATTATCTCTCACAGATTGATAAACTTGAGCAAACTTGTAATGAGCATTTTTGTGAATGTTACACTTCAGAAGAACAAACGAGAGCGTTTTAACGGACTTTCTAATTTAGCTTAGCTTTGTGCTGAGCGGACTGTCAAGTCTGACATATAAGTATATGAACAAAAAAAATTGACGTCTGGAGTGACGACTAGACCGTGACAATGCTGAAATGACTAGAAAGATCGTGAAAATGTTCGTAGCTATGGTTGGCTCAATGCTTGGCTTTGTTCGTTGTTCAGTTCAACAAAATTAGAAACGTGAACGCTCGATGTTTTGTTACAAGAATGCTCAAGTCTATCAGCACCTTTATGAAAGCCAATGCATGTAAATCTCGCAAGATTTTGGAAATTTATTTTTCAAGCTTTTATACAATAATTTATTGTTCTGAGTATTGACTGTAGTGAATTGTACTGGTATTCGACTCTTTCCATCCACAGTTATGTTTTAGAGAAGTTTTTTTTGTACTGCTTATTACCTTTTTTTTTTTTTTTTTTTTAGCGTGGTAAAATCATCAAATGAGTCCTCCAACCCCGGGCAGGGCGGGAGGGACTGTCAGACTTCTACTGACTAAAATCCACGGTGTCCTTCAATAGCCTGTTACGTTCCGGGGTCACGGTAAGGAAATAATCCCACGACCCCGGCAGGCTTTGGCCCTCTGAGAGGGGGGCCCCGTCATTATGCTGACGCTCTTTGAGGCGCGCGTGGGACACAACGCGCCGTCGACCCGGGCATGGTCCTTGGTTGGGCAGCGAGTTGCCCTTTACTCGCTGCCCGCATGCCCGCGCCTACGGTGGCCGGAGATCATCTGCTGACGTCCGACGCCGCGGGCGCCTACCACTGCGGTTGGGGCGGAGGGAGGACGCTGTCCTCTCTCGCTCGCGGCCCGCCTCCTCCTTCACGAGCATTACTGCCTCGCAGAAGGAGCAGACCGCTTCCCACTCCGTCTCGCCCCGCAGCATGGCCGCAACCAATGCCGGGCGCGAGAGGTCTCCGCCTATCGCCGCCGTGAGGACACGTCGGTGCACCGCCCAAGCTGGGCAGTCTTGCACCGTATGCTCTACTGTGTCCTCCGGGCGATCTTCGCAGTGGTGGCACCCGGGCGTTTCCTCCTTCCCTATCAGGCACAGGTACCTCCCGAAACTTCCGTGTCCGGTGAGGACCTGCGTCATCCGATAGGTCAGGACGCCGTGACGTCTCTCCAGCCACTCCTCAAAGAGGGGTCTTACCGCCGCAATTGCGGCGTGCCCGGCCTTCGGTCGCGACAGTCGTCCCCTCCATACTGCCCTGAGATCGCGCCGGAGCTCTTCCCGCCGCGCCTCGACTTCACGAGGCAGCGGGGTCACGCCCCGGCGCTGCGCCTCCACGCGCCACTCATAGACGCGCTGGAGGGCAGTCGCCTCCAGATCCCAGGGACTGCTTATTACCTTGCCGTCGACTAGACCGTCGATGGGATTGAACATCACGTGAACGAAATTGCGGGTAGAAACTAGTCTTTTATAATGATTCATAAGAAACTATTAATTTCATATTATGGGTTAATCGTCTCTCTCTTCTAATCTCCAGGGACACCGACCGTCTTTAATGTGCTCCTACACGTTATTGAATATTTAAAGTACCAATAAATAATTAATTAATTAAACTCTATATCTACTGGATTCTAATTCCCAGTAACTTTCATAGGTAACTAGCACTATTCGCTACTCATCATTTTCATCTGCCTAGCCTTTTCCCAACTATATTGGGGTCGGCTTCCAGTCGAACCAGATGCAGATGATTATAAGTATTTTTTGCAAGAAGCGACTGCTTGTCGGATCTCCACAACCCAGAAACTGGGCAATACGATTACTATTAGCTACTAACTATTGGAATTTTAACTGAGAGACAATGCGTAGACTGGCCCGGTTCGATTGTTCAATGGCTGTGCAAACACTACCCCGTTAAACTATTGCCTAATGTTGTGTTATTAATCTGCATACTTTGACTATGTTACATGGGGTAAAGGGGTGTTACAACACCCTTGTTCTTTTTTCTTGTAACCGTCCCTCCCCGACTGACCACAGTTTTTACGACATGCCAAAGGAGGTTACTTTATTTTTATTTATGTAAGTTATTACCTATTCCTTCATTCATTATTTTAATTTACGATTTTGAAATATTTCGATACTATATTTATGTAATTTGTATCATTGAATGCACAGATAATTTTTGCTGAAATATTTTTTCTAAAATGCTGTGAGTAATTTAAAAGTGAAATAGGTATAATTTATTTGCTCATAATGTAGGAGTACAAAGATAGGGTATTCAATTTTATAATGATGTCAAATACTCCCGATACATTTTACCTTATGCAATAATATTCTGAAATTATGCATAACAGTAATTATTAATACACAAATCACACATATTATTTCAAAATTTATCAAATAATAATCCAAACACATCACATTCATCATTTGGTAATAATGATGAATGTGATGAGAGAAAATACCTATGTATGAGATATAACATTTAGATGAGGTCGTTCGGACCTCTGAACCCAATGACGGCTGAACAGAATGCAAAAGCAATATAATTTTTGTTCTATAGATTTATTTTTACTGTAGCTTTGTAATTAATACACAAACAAAAAGACTACCGCCGCATCGCAAATAAAACACCGCCATACAGAAGCATATATCACAACTTGTTTCCTTATTTCTCGTAAAATTTTAATCCCAACACACGAAGTAATAAACTTCCTCATACACGGAACCATATTTTTCTTTTATTTGTATAAAAATCAGTGTGTGACTTCGGGGAGGCGAGAAATGAAGACAAACGTGCAACGTGGGCCGCGCCACAGACTAGCCAGTAAGTGATATGTTGGACTTCAAATGGGTATACTGTAACGAGTTTATGTTTGCTGTGAGATGTGGGTATGATTGTTTCAATTAAAAATATTACTTTTAAAATAGATCTGTTTTATTATCTTCTATAATATAAAATCAATTGCTGTTCGTTGGTGTCGCTAAAACTCGAGAACGGCTGGACCGATTTGGCTAATTTTTGTTTTGAATTATTTTTGGAAGTCCAGGGAAGGTTTAAAAGGTTTGATTTTGAGGCGGTACAAAGTTTGCCTTAACTTCTTCAAATGATGCGTTCTGCCCTGGATGGATTGGACAGAACTGTCAATAAAAATCTTACTGACTAAAAGCACCATGTTCTTTCACATGCCCTTTGCATTCAAGGCCTGCGGTATCCTTCTTAATCTCTTCGAAGCCCATATGAAGATATGCTGTGACATTTGTAATTGTGTAGATATTTCTGCTATACCATATAGTATGTAGGTGCTATATGTATTTACATATCTCTCTCGCACACATGTAAAGACGTATGTTTTTACTCGGAAGCTCTTTCCTTTCTCCTGACTTAACGACTCATTAAGCAAGCGATACATTACCGTCTGCATTTCTCGTGCGAACGTTATGTTGCCGTATCTTAACATTTAGATCTTTTTGAACATTTGCTTTGAATGTTCTTAATTAATCTTTAAAGCAGATTATTCATATTTAAAAAAAAAAAAAAACGAGTTTTGTGTACATAGTTACTTAATTATTTTTTTTGAACACTATCAGTCCTCCTTACCGATTTCGGCCACGCGGAGTCTAATCTCAGAGTATATTTATTAGTCATCAACAACGAGGCTCTTTTTGCCCGACCCGAGCATCGAACCCAGGACCTACTGTGACGTCCCAGTACTGGCGTCACAGGGGTAAGTAAAACAAACACTGGATTTCCAAGTGGTCGTGCCGCACGCACGTCCGTCTAGGCCGACGGCTGAGTAACGAATGACCGTGCGCCACGACCTTGTTTATTAGTATACGTCACACCTCTCCTTTCTTAACAAAATCACAATTATTGTATTGTCGTGCACGGTTCGCGTTAGTAGATTCCATGGAGAAGAACCGGCAAGAAACTCCATGGTTACTCTTTTGAAATGGGTATTAGTTGTTTACAAAATCATATTTTTACAGAGTACAAATAGGTAAATTATCGTGATAGAACACATTACGTATGACAGGAAGACATTAAATGACGAACATGTCCAAAATTCAGATTTTATACAAATATGAGCATTTTGAATTTAAGTTACAATTTTCTAAATTACAAATCTAGGCCTTAAATAGAAATTAAAATCTAATCACTATCTGACCTAACTCGCTTGTTTTTCGGACTCATAATTTTAGTATCTCCGCACACTTTCCATTGTCCCTCCACCCGTTTGAGGTGGATTATATTCCATCACCATATTCTTTCCAAATACTTTTTCACCAATTCCTATATTCATAATTATTTGCGGCTTTCCTATTTCTGTCCTCATACTCTTTCCCCTTTTCATTCGTTATTTTATCTTTGTACCTAAATTCTGAAATAAAAGGATTAGCATCTTTGTCTGGGATGGTATTATATCTCTGAGATACTAACTGGTGTACCAAATCTTGCCGCCGAGCGCAGCACACAAATCCCCACCTCAGTAAGCGAGGAAATGCAGTGCGGCTCACCTGTCAGTGCAGAAAACAATTTAGCACAAGGCGTGTTCGAACACTAAAAGACAATTTGCGCCCCAGCGCGCAAAGTGGCGCCCCGCGCCCAGATTCCGAATGAGAAACAGAATCCCTCCGAGCGTGTGAGGCGAAAAATCTATTTCGATATCTACCCAAGCCTGTGAGGACATACTTACGACGCTTACCAAAATACAACCCTTGCAACATTTAACAATTTTTTCGGCGTCGCATCAATTTTAGCCCACCATACTTTGGCACGTAGACACGCTTTCATCGCCAACTCCAACATCCTCTCAACAAAAGTCACCTTGGGTCCTGTCTGGAGTTCTGTCTGGAATATTCTAAAGTAATATCTTAAATTTTGGAAAAGGTAGCATGCTTGCTAAAAGTTTCAGTATTAATGTAAGGCTTAAGGCCATAAGGTTGAAAAAAGGCTTTCCCTACTTTTCTTAATACCTCTAGTTGTCCAGTCACTAAATACACATTTCGGGCAATTATTCTTTGTTTTCTTTTCATTTTTAATTCACTGAACTATTGAAAATAAATATTCTTATTGATTGTCATTCATTTCGTCTATATTAGGACTTATTACACTTAACTTGTTGTCTAAGGAACTATTAAATCTATTTAATTTAAGTATTTGTCGTTATTGGTCTAAATTTAATCTGATCTTGTTTCTCAATTTTGCTACACTTAGAAGTTACCGTCTGTCCACTGTGATCCGACGGCAAACAACTTACTATGGTTTTATCAAAATAATCACAATTTCAGAAAATATTATCAATACAAGCAGCACATGTTTGAGTAACTCTAGTAGGTTCTGCAAAGAAATTTGTTATTTAAAAAGATTTAATAACCTACTACTATTACAGTTTTTTTTTTCCAAAATATTGACATTTAAATCACCACAATTAATTGCTGTTTTATTGCTTACTGAACCCTTAGCCAGAACATCTTCCATTATTGATTTAAATTAGGAAAAAGTTTGCTAGTTAGGGGGTCTATAAGCACACACATGCTTATCTAGCTCTTTTTTTAACGAATTAGGTTTTTGCTAGAGGATACACTGTTACTTGTGGATGTTAAATTTCGACTGGTATCTTCTGTTGTCCTACTGACTAGTTTAAAGGACTATTATCCGGAGTGAGCCAGAATAGATGCCATCACCAGGCAAAATAACCTACTACCAGTAGTCTCACCTTGTGATTGAGAATCCTCCATGGCGACACATGGATCCTTCTTTGCACTACTGATGCTACAGCTAATAGGTACTACCATTACTTCTACTATAAATATGTGAACACGATGAAAACATATTACTTATGTCCGAGTAAATCTTCACCAGTCTAGCCTTTTTCCAACTGTACTGGGGTCGGCTTCCAGTCAACCAGGCGCTGAAACGACTGCTTATCGGACCTCCACAACCCAGTTACTGGGTAATACGATACCCCTGGTTGTCAGACTTTAGTTTGTCGCTATATGACTTGCCAAAAAATGTACATGCTTATTCAGCATGTCTAACTGTTTTTCTATCAGACATTTTTCAAAATATTGAAAAACACACAAAATAATTTTATTATAATCTAATTTCAACAACTTTGGTATTTAAGTACACTATGTACAGTGAGTTATGTCTTGTTTACTAATCTTGGAACTATTTCCAATAAATACAGTAATATGGTAGTATTGGAACAACACACATTTTTAGTGAGTGATGTCATTCCCAACCAGCAAAAACTAGGCTTACAACTATCTCAAGACTACTGTTTTGTTGCTCTTACATCACTCCTTTATAATGATATAAGCCTGGATTTGGGCAGTGCCGTAACTTGAAAAGTGCCGTAACTTTAGTATAAGAGTAAAAGTAGTTATAAGGTAAATAATCGTATTGGAATTTATTATTTACTGTTAATTAGACCTCGTTTTATACTTCAAAATTCATGCGCCTTGTTAAATAAGGTATTTTCTGTTTTCGTTTAATTATTTTATTTGTCAATTTATATTGATAGTGTCGCCAGTAGTATAGCTGCATTTTACAAGCGCACTATAAAACCAATGTAAGATTGTTTACTCTAATTTTAGCATTCGGTACTTATACTAAAGATAACTCCATATTGGAATAAATTAGGGTTTCATTGTACTTCTTTACAATTTTCCTCCTGTAGTTTTAGTTTCTTTAAAGTTTTCATAAATCTTTTCCAGTTTTTGTAACCCATTATTACTATTTTTAAAACTTAAAATAAAATATGGCCCGCAAAATTACTCTTAAAACCATTAAAATTAGTTATTCCCAAAATCGATCAAAGATCAAACGCTCTTATATGGGTCTTGCCTTTTGTATTGCAAATATAAAATATGTTGAACTAAAATCACTCCAATATCACACTCATCCAGCGGTATTGATCTCATATTAGTTCCAGACAAGATCAGAAATGCACGTACTCACAGTACTCTTATGCTATGCTGATATTAGTCTGACATCTTACAATAGCATTTAGCAAGTCTAATATAAAATCAAACGAGCTTAGAAAATACCGATACAAGAGCAAGTTTTTTTCAAGTGCAACTAGTCTTAGTAAATGCTCCTATATATGTATCTACATATATGAGACTTGGTTATGAGACCGAGCATTCTTGAGGCCATACCGGCCTATCCAAAAGTGATATAGGATCGATGGTATGATCAAAACAAATATAAGAGCGCATTAAGTCTACTACTCTTAGAAAGTGCGAGTTCTGAGACTGTTTTGCTAGTTGGGTTATCTGTTTGTAATTTGAATCGGGCATACAATAATTTTGAGTATTTACAATAACTCATTTGATTACCTATTAAACCACCAAGCCCTCTACCTATGTTTACTGTTAGAAAACATAACTGACGAACACTCATCATGATTATAAGAAATAAAACTATTGCTACCGCATGTTATTCTTTCGTATAACGTCAGGTATTACTTCCTAGCTGGTGATACAGTCCTGAGCACTAACAGCTTGGACGGGTCCTCCGTTGCCTGAAGCTGAAGGAAACTGCACTAGGTTCCCTCTGATAGGAACCGAACATCGAGTGTTGCCGAGAGTCAGCAACACCGAGTGTTGTTGAGAGTCAGCAAGTCCACTTTGTCCACCAACTCATTAAGAATAATTATGCTCTTTGATTTGATTTTTTAGAGCTTTTATATTTATTGGTTATAGATTTAGGTGACTGATTCAATACCTGTATCAGACTGTACTTTTACTGTTTTTTTTTTTCTTGCTTCGTTCCTCTTTTTTCTCTATTTTTTTTTCTTTTAAACCCTTGAAAGGTGAAATATGTGACATTTTGGGTGACCTATAACAACAGTTTTTAGTACCAACCGACAGATCCACATCAGTTTATTACTTTTTTTTTTTTTTTTGCTAGTACCAACTGACAAATTATGTCAGTTTACTACTTAATGTACCTAAATGTAACATTACATTGTTACTTTTGTGATTCCATTGATTCACATTAATTTTTATTGTTAGTACGAACTGACAAATTATGTCAGTTTACTACTTAGGTATTTAAATGTAACACTACATTGTTACTTTTGTGATTCCATTGATTCACATTTTTTTTTTTTATTGTTAGTACCAACTGACAAATCATGTCAGTTTACTACTTAATGTACCCAAATGTAACATTATGTTGTTACTTTTGTGATTCCATTGATTCACATTAAATTTTATTGTTAGTACCAACTGACAAATTATGTCAGTTTACTACTTAGGTATTTAAATGTAACACTATATTGTTACTTTTGTGATTCCATTGATTCACATTAAATTTTATTGTTAGTACCAACTGAACACTATGTCAGTTTACTACTTGGGTACTTAAATGTAACACTACATTGTTACTTTTGTGATTCCATTGATTCACATTTTTTTATTGTTAGTACCAACTGACAAATTATGTCAGTTTACTACTTAGGTATTTAAATGTAACACTACCTACACTGCTACTTTTGTGATTCTTTGATTCACATTTCGTTAGCACCAACTGACATTATCATGTCAGTTTACTACTTTTAGACCCCATTGTTACTTTTGATTTCTTTGATTCACTTAAGTAGGTACCACCCAAATCTGTTTACTGCTTCATATATAATTTCCAAAGAATTTGGAATCAAAATCATGATAGTATCCACCGACAAAATTGGTTGATACTACCCAAGATAAATACTTTAGTTTCGAGAACACCACCCCGCAGACACTACTAAGTAAGTACATATACGTCACAACTGTAACATATACGTCACCCAGTTTAAATCCAGACTCCATGCTACTGAGAATTCCTAATGGAATAGTCAACAACACTGCTCGACCCGAGAATTGAACCCGAGACCCCAAACTTAACAGTTACGCTTGCAACTGCTAGACCGAGGCAGTCAAATCTAATATTATGATTAGGGTGGGTACCTTTTTCCATCTTAGAAATGTTAGTTGAACCAACACAATTTTTTTTTTTTCTGGGGGTATTCTGTTTATTATACTATAAGTAGGACTTAACGTCTGTATAAACTTTGTTTACTTGCGAACAAATTATGTTCATTTTTAGATTGTGATATAACAATGTAGGCAGTCCCACCATATTCCCAACACTAATACCCGTAGGTATCTTGTTTTTTTTTTTTATATTGTCAATGACATTTTAACAAAATTACGGTTTATCTATTACTTTTAGTGCTTAAAAGTAACAAACTCTTTAGTACCGGTTATCGATCAACCTACTACTGGAATTATTAGGGAATAGGAATTAGGAATTAATCATTCTTTTGGAATGCGTAGGTATCATAATATTATGATTTGATAACATCTTCGTGCCCCGGGTACATTACAATTTGTATATCATAATCGTCGTACAGAGTAACAGACAAACAAAACAAAATGTAGTATATATCTTAATCTAAAATAGGTAACTAATTACATATGCAAAGTTCATTTAAATTATTTGTTTATGTACGTCTTTTTTTTTTTTTTGCAATGTACCTTCGAGTTTACGCACATTACTTATCCTTTCCTTCCCATAATAATTATTATGATAGATCAGGTGCTTACCTACCCGTAGACTCGTCGCCACTTGTGACGTCCCAGTACTGGCGTCACAGGGGTAAGTAAAACAAACACTGGATTTCCAAGTGGTCGTGCCGCACGCACGTCCGTCTAGGCCGACGGCTGAGTAACGAATGACCGTGCGCCACGACCTTGTTTATTAGTATACGTCACATCTACGACCAGAAGTCTCAGTTGCGATCATAAGACCAAAGGGGATTGAGGTCATTATGAAAATAAATTGTTAGTAAAACGTAAAAACGTGGTGGCCAGCAAACTTTTAACAACAAAAAAATAAAACGTTAACCATACAGAAATAATACGGCTCATATAGGCACAACAAAAGTTACAAACAACAAACATGTAACTGACATAATTCAGATAATCCAATTACATAATATACTTCGTCTATAAATCGTTAATATTCTCAGCAAATGTCACTTCTGTGGCGCGATGCTACATTCAATAACCGTTCATACGTCGATTATGATACAGTTCTGATTTGAATACTAACATAACTGGATAGACTGGAATTACACTAGACCACAATTTACTAGTGCATTTGATACAGCTAGTCGCACCAATGAAATTAAATCGTAGCATTTGTAGGGTAATTGCGTAGACAAAGCGTAGCACTTGCTACGCGTGCCCGCTACGAAGCTACGAAGTTTCTATGATTTATTTGTAATTTGTTTTTATTTTTTTAATTGTTTTATTATGTGTCACTGTTTTATTTGTGAGGTATTCCTCGTAGCGCTCCCATTTTGAAGCGCTCCCATCTAGGCGCTCCTGTTTCATTCCTCCAAGCGCTCCCAAAAGGAGCGCTTGGAGGAACGATTAAAAATATTAAAATTTATTTCCTCGAACCGCTCCCACGTTCAAAAATAGGGAAAAGCATGAAGTAAACGTAATGAATTATATCGATATTTTTTTTTAAACTCATGTGCGCAACAATGACATCGAATTTGCTTAACCAAATTACGAAATTGAGATAATAATATCATTTTGCTTTCGGCACTCTTATGTGTATGAGCGCAATACGTTACTGGGTCCCGGCTCAGAGCGGGTGATTTTAGTCAGTAGGTGGTTTTAGTCAGTAAGAGTCTGACACTCTCGCCCCGCCTAGGACAAGGAAAGTCATTTCTACCATTGACGTAAACGATAGACAACTCATTGCCATAATTCTACGAAAAACTTCCGACAAAACATTGAGGTGTGCGGGGAGGGGGGTAATAATGGGAAACATAATGGAAAGAAATCATAAGCTTTCTAAACAATAAAAAAATATGAATAGGTACATATGTCGGCAGATTATATTCATCTATTTGGTGGAATAAAGCAGGGTTTTTCAACCTTCTTCATGGCACGACCCCCTTAGTATGAAGAAATATTTCGCGACCCCTACCCGTTGCTTTTTTCAAGCATTCAATTTTGACGGCACGGTTAGCAAAGTGGCAGAGCGATTGCACTGCTGCGCTGCGTGTTGCTGGTTCGCCTCCTGCAAATATTTTTATGATCTACAAGCAGTGGCGTAATTTAAAATTGTCGACGCCCTGGGCCTGTACAGCTTGCCGCCCCAAAATTTGAATTAAAAAAAACTGTCTAGTGCGAGTAACTGTGCACCGACATTTCCACACCGCCTTCTAGAAGAAAAACTTAAAGCAGGAGTATACACTCATTTTGTACTACAAATATAAGTTTTTAAGTTCGTAAACGGAAAGAGTACGCTCGCTGCGTAGTTCATTTTTCAATAGTAGTTTCCACAAAAGCATTATTGAAAAATGAATTATGTATAAAAATCGAGGTCATTAGGTCATGGAAACTTAAAACATATTTTCAAGAGCGAGCGCAGCGAGCTCGAAAATTTATAGATTTCTGGACTATGAAAAGCCAAATCTACAAAGAAGATTGAACGCAGAGTACTCTAAAAGTTAAACGTTTCCGTAGTACGACAAAACAAGTTTTAATCTAAAAGCGAGATAAAAAAATTAAAGACTTGAAGAGTGAGCGCGGCGTGTGACAGTAAATCTACTATTTCTGCACCAACATAAGACAAGTTTTCATTGAAAAGTGACCTAAAAAAGTTGACTTCTTTTTACCTTCACAAGCATACCCTTCATTAATGGGCAAGCGTAGCGAGGCGGAAAAATTTTAGCATATTAAATTGAAATAGAGCTTGATAAATGTAAGGTTCTCAACTTTTAACCACTCCTCTAGAGAAGCTTCGCGACCCATAGGTTGAAATCCCTGGACTAAAGGATTTACAATAAAACAAACAAAAAAAAATACCAAACCCGTGCGAAGCCGGGACGGGCCGCTAGTTGTATATTATAACAATGTGTTCTAGTTATTATCGATAATCTCAGTTAGTATAGTCCCATCTCTATCCGAAAGTTAATCATGGGAGCGCTTCGAGGAAATAAATTTTAATATTTTTAATCGTTCCTCCAAGCGCTCCTTTTGGGAGCGCTTGGAGGAATGAAACAGGAGCGCTTAGATGGGAGCGCTTCAAAACAGGAGCGCTACGAGGAATACCTCTTATTTGTTAGTAAAATAGTAAGCTAGCGACACGCCCCGGCTTCACACGGTGCTAATGTGTACAAATAAATATAAATCTTTCTCTTGAATCACTGTATATTAATGAAAACCGCATTCAATCTGTTGCGTAATTTGAATTAGCTAAGCATACAGACGAGACGGTGGGAAGCGATTTTGCTGTATACTATATAGAGAAGATATATAGATATATGCTTCTATGTCTTTGCTTTAAAACAATAGTCTTGAGGTTATTTCTAATCTACGATTCTGAACGACGCAAGCGATTTTGATAAGATTTTCATCATCAATTTAATTTAGCAAATTTTATGAATGTTTATTTATGTAGTGCACAACAAACTAATTAAAAAATATAGTATTTTAGTACAAATGTACTGTTCATTTCATAAGAAAATTCTGAAAAGAACAGAAATTAATAAGAAAAGCAGACAGTAGGGCGTGAGAACGAGACGAGAAAAAAGTTAAATAAAAACTTGTATAAAAAGCCTTCCTTAACAAAAACGGGTCGCGAAAAAAAATACGACGCTAGACTAAACCGCACTGGGCCTGTGTGATAGATTACAGCCCACTCTGTCTCACAGAGAGGAGGCCTGTGTCCCAGCAGTGGGAACATTATACATCCTACTAATATTATTTTAATCTTGAAAGTTTGTGATGATGTATAGATGTTTTTTACTCTTTTACGCACAAAATAATAAATTGATTGGATATTTGGGTGAAAACCTGGATTAACACATAGGAATTTTTATACTTATTTTATGTTGTCGTTAGGATAATTTTCTAGCTTTAGCCAGTGAACCCGCTACAACAGCTTTTTTTAAAACACGATATCAATCATAATACCACACTATTTGTGAACCCATCCAAATTCTTTAGGTAGTTTTTGCGTGAAAGAGCATAACGAAAATCCGTACATCCTCACAAACTTTCACGTTTATACGAGTAATATTAGTAGAATGAACCTTCAATCATCTAATAATTCCAGGTGGAACCTGCTGGCTCATTAAGCTTGTGTACACGTAATATCGTTGTCCAATATCGCATCACCTGCACACTTGGATGTGGTATCTAGCCGACTGAGTACCAACCGGCCTCTTTGGAAACAGTAAGCTCGATATAGCATGTCAGCTCTAGTCCTTGGATTAACATAGTATCCCATAGTCACTAGCAACTAGCGTTATATGCCTTCGACATGTAATTTAAACAATAATATGTTTGGTAAGTATAACTTAATGGGAACATAAAACGAGACTCACAATCTAAAAATACATATACATATAATAAAATGGTAGGAAAGTCAAAACTGTAGATTAAATATTTTTTCTACAATCGATACTAAAACCAAAAATATAGTTTTTAAAATTTTTGTCCGCTTGTCTGTATGTTTGTCCGGGATAAACTCAAAAAGTACTGCATGGATTTACTTCCACGAATATTATTAAAAATTCGGGTCAACATATAAGCTGCATATAATTACGCTATCACCTATGAGGAACGAGCAGTGAACCTTTATTTCTTCATCGCATTCACTCAGACGACGTCGCTGGCAACAGCTAGTACTCACATACAATATTTCAACTACAGTAAAACAAAGAGCTGCAAATTAGTTAATGAGTCTATCGTTCATTTTATTTTTCAATTATGGTTATGAGTAACCAAAGGAAAGAGCGAGTCAACACAAGTCCTCCCACCCAGGGCAGGGCAGGGCAGGAGGGGCTATCAGACTAGTACTGACTAAAATCCACAGTGTCCTTCAAGCACCGCGGTGTGTGGATACCATTTCCTCAAATAGGGGTATGCCAATGATGCTCAGGCACAGGGCGCAGACCCTAGAGGGGCGCAGAAATAGCCAGACCAGGGGGGCTTAAAACCAGGCTTATTCCGGCGAGTGAAAGTGACAGAGCTATTCAAGTCGTCTAGCGCCATCTCGTTCACTCACTGGAACAAGCCTAGTTCCGCTCAGGGAACGAGT
Source organism: Agrotis clavis (assembly GCA_954870645.1). NCBI lineage: Eukaryota > Metazoa > Arthropoda > Insecta > Lepidoptera > Noctuidae > Agrotis > Agrotis clavis. The sequence goes on along the minus strand of OX940918.1, from coordinate 5,403,748 downwards.
AGATAGCGCTAGACGACTTGTATAGCTCTGTCTCATTCCCACAGCCTAAAGACTCACGCTTTAAGCTCCCACTGGACGCACAAATAAAAGGCTGGTTACGCCACTGCAGAGTATGCAATATTACGTCCGTATTATCTAATTCTAAGACGGACAATGAGAGCTAATAACAGCTGATTGATGATTGGCCTAGCGAACTGTTATCACATGTTGTGCGCCACTTATATGCGATCAGCTGACTTGTGGCAATTAATTATGAACGCAGCTGTAATGATGACTGTCAGTGTCTAGCAATTAAGATATTACGCAGTATGACAAAACAGATATAAGTATGACAAATTGTAATCAACATTATCTAAGAATACATTGTCAATAAACCATCTTTACAACAGCATGATATCAAGAAGACGGTATCAATTACCATTTAGTAATTCTGTTTTTATTAACGTATAGATCATATCAAGGTGCTGATAGAGGAGGGGGAGGCGCTCGTGGTTAAATAATTACAGCCACACAGGCCGATCTTCCAGGTTAAGTCACACTTGCCAAGGTTGGTCTGTGGATGGGTGACCATCTGTCATAGCAGGTTTCCTCCGTGCCTCGGAAAGCACGTAAAGCCGTTGGTCCCGGCTGTCATTTGTAGATCTTTGACAGTCGTTACTGTTGGTAAGTACCAGTCTTAACATTGGAGTATCGTATTACTCAGTTACTGGGTCGTGGAGGTCCGATAGGCAGTCGCTCCATGTAAAATACTCAGCTGCATCCGGTTTGACTGGAAGCCGACCCCAATATAGTTGGGAAAGCGAGTATTCTAACGATCTTTCTGGCGAACTTTTTGCCGCACCAAATGTCAAGTCTGAATTTTCGAATCTAAAAAAGAAAATACAGTATATCCATTCTATAATTATAATTATATGAACTTATATATTTTCCCCTTCTCTCTCATTCCCACACATTTAAAATTCTACGCATCTCAATTACCTTCATAGAAACACAACGAAAAGGTTTCATTAATTATTTAAGTCATAGTCACTTTTAAGAATCGAATTTAACGGAGCGGATCCAAAAGTAATCCGTTGAAATTACACTGTACCTACTTAAATAATGCTAATTTCTCAAATATATCTACATCAAAGTGAATTAAGAAACTCTTTGATCATTTTTGAACGTAATTATTAATGTTCAGGAGTTTGTGAAGCTTTTATTTCCATGTAATTGAGTTACCATAAAGACGACCCACGTACTCTAGGCGACGCAAGTCTTCGATACCTTACGACTTTGTCTTTGGTATCCATTGACGCGTGCCTGTGTACGAACCTCTGTGGATTTATATTGCGATAGTCACCTGGATACCAAAGTCGTAAGGTATCTGAGACTTGCGTTGCCTAGTGTACGAAGGGAAGCTTATTTTAAGCTACTGTCAAACAGACAGGCGTGGCGAACGCGAAGCGACGCGTTTTTGTTTGTAATGTATGGAATTGTTTGAAGCCAGTCACATAGACCATCGGATTGCTTTCGCTTTTCTATGTGACTGGATTCAAACAATTCCATATATTTCAAATAAAAACGCTTCAAATCGCATTCGCTTCGCCTGTCATGCCTGGCATCAGGAGTAGCAAAGCAATTTTTGTCATGGAACGCCTGTGTATCATTTGTTTCTTTCTCATGTCACCTATCCTTTAGAAAGTTGACCATTTTCAGTTACAGTCATATTGCCCTCGTACCCATAGATTTGGGCCATTCATACTAAAGACCCGCTGTGAATTGTGGTATGCCAAACGAGGTAATTGGTAAAATTAGGTGGATTCCCTGATATGGTTAAAACAAGACCTAATTTGCAACAATTTCAAGCCCAGTATTTGTATGCAAATAGAGTTCACTATCGGAAATTCAACCCTTAGTGCTAAGCATAGTGTTGAAAATCCATTACTGATCTATTAGGACATTCGATAAGGTGAATCTTAGCATTTATAAAAACGGGAATGAGATTTCCTCATCTATCTATCTTCTTCTTCTATACTTATAATAAATCTGTAGAGAGGTCAATTCTGTACATGAAATATATTTCCAAAATAACTATCAGGGGGTGATTAGGGATCGATACTTATGCCAAAAATGCAATCAGTAAAATTATTGTCTGTCTGTCTGTCTGTCTGTCTGTCTGTCTGTCTGTATAACCGTTATAGAAACAAAAACTACTCGACGGATTTTGACGAAACTTGGTACAATTATTTATCATACTCCTGCGCTGGTTATAGTATACTTTTCATCACGCTACAACCAATAGGAGCAGAGCAGTGAAGGGAAATGTTAGGAAAACGGGAGAAGTTACTCCATACACGCTAATCTTCGGAACTACTGGACGGATTTCATTGTTTTTTTTTTTTTGTTGTATAGCTATTAAGTCTGGGCAACAAATAGGCTATAATTTATCTTGGAAACTTGAACACCTGATGCAGAACTGCAATAGATCAGCTAAACTATAAGACATACAAAAATAGCGCCATAGCAAAAATTGTTCCGCGTGTTGAGCATTTTCTGCTGAGAAAATAAATTTGAAGATATAGAAGACCTGATGTGGAACTCCAAGAGCCCAGCTACACTATTACATATACAGTAATGACGTCTTAGCAAGAGTTGTTCAGCCTGGTGAGCACTCCCTGTTGTCGTATAAAAACTGAAGATCTGGAACACCTGATGTGAAACTCCAAGAGCCCAGCTACACTATAACATATATAGGAATGACGTCTTAGCAAGAGTTGTTTAGTCTGATGGGCATTTCCTGTTGACTTACAAAACTGAAAGATCTGGAACGTCTGGAATCGTCATGCGCGTCCCGTTGTTTTCCCGTCCCCAGGCTCTAAGAATTCGACATCAGACGTTTCAGATCTTCGATTTTGACGACCCCATTGTCGCTGGCATAAGCAACAGGATCCGCGTACGAAGTCGCTGGCAGAAGCTAGTCATAAATAAAACTAGGTTTTCTCTAAAACATTTCCAACCCTTCGGGGTGAAAAGAAATAAAATACGTTACGCACACACGAGGGACTGCCCAACAGGGTTTTATTTCATTCAAATCACATCCCCGGAATATTATGTTTTATGAATAATATAACAGAATATCTCACTGTCCGACAGTTACGGTGTTATCGACAAAATGTAACGAAAGTAAAAATATAAGAAGGATTATAGTACTCGACTGCGGTGAAGCGAAAAAGGAGGATAATTTGATTTGTGAAATGTTATTGATATATGTAAAAAGTACGTTATCTATATCTTTTGCTTGGCATGTTAAAACTGGCATCCTAAGAGTGAAGCAAATATTTTTATGACCCACATAAGTAGTAGTTCCAGGTCGAATTATTCCCGTTGGATCCCACTTCTAAATCCCACTTGAATATTTTTCCCATTGGATCCCACAAAAATTGAAATGTATTCCCGTTGAATCCCATAACAAAGGAAAAACGTTTTATTCCCGTTGAATCCCAAAAACTATTCCCGTTGGATCCCACATGCTTTAAAAAATTTGAATGCGAGTACTTTCAACGACATAATTGTTCTTGTTTTGTTCTAAAAACATTTTATTTTAGTAAATTCTTAAATTAGTTACAGAGAATAAGTCTATAAAATCAAGGTAACACTTTTCTTCTGATATGTACACAAATGTTGTCATAACATGGGATTCAATGGGAATTAAAAATGGGATTCATCGGGAATACCTAAAAAATGGTATCCAAAAGTGGGATTCAACGGGAATAATTCTCCAGGTCTGGGTCTTTGTGTATATGAGTTTCTATGTTTGGAAACGCACCCACAACACAGGAGAAATTCTTAGGAGGGAGCAACGTTTTTTTTTTTAAACCTGAATTATGGAACTGGACCCTAAGCACTTTGTACCTAAAATTCACTTATGTATCTACAGATTGCTATCATTCGTTATACAAAGCCGACATAATGAAAAGCAAACCAAACATGATATTTATGGCCGTAAAGCCTAGGAAACGACCCTAAACTATGAACATTCATAGAAGATAGTTATGATAAGCTTAACAACTACTATGACTAATGTTATAGGCGATGTAAAGTTATGATCAGTAATATTCGTGTTTGGAGGTTTAGCATTTCGCATGTCATGCATGAGGTTACGAGTTCAATCCCAGGCAAGTACTAATGGGCATGCGGACGGTGAGTAATATCCGATCATGGTCCATGCCCGGATCGACAGCGCATGGTCCATGGTCGGACAGCGAGTCCCCCATTACTCGCTGTCCGCGTGTCCGCGCCTACTGTAGCCGGAGAACGTCCCGCGATGTCCGTTGCCGTGGGTGTCTCTCAAGGGGGTGCGGCGGCTGCGGGTCGTGAGTTGGACGCTGTCCTCTCCCTACGGCAAGCGCGACTTAATTTGTCAGATTAGTCTTTGCTGCTGTTATTTTAAGCCACGAGCACCTCACTTAAAAAGACCCTTACATAAAGAACCAATAACTTTTCTGATAATTTACCCTCATATTTCAAATAACCCATCAACAGAAACCCATTACGAATAAATCGAGTAATAACAAAAGAGGCGGGAAATCCTTGTCGGAAATGATGGAAACAAGGTCTACATCCATCACTGGAGATGTATCGACGTTAGCGTGATACCTTACCTTATCGTGCTAGGAATGTATTGTAGGTGAAAAATGTAATTTAGGCTCAATAAATTGCAAATTTAATTGGTCCTTAATATTCGATGCGAATTTTTGGTTTTCTTTGAATGAATGCATGTTAAAAAAGATATAACGCATCATTTGTGAGTGGTGGCTCTTGACGTCAGAAGCAACCAAAAACTGTACTTGCATTTGATAAACGTTACAAAAGAAAAAAATACTTGTCAGATATACTGGGTGTAAGGGACAGCCCTCCACAAACTTTCAGGGCTTGCTCATGACGAAACTGAACAATCTTCCACAAATATTTTTTTCAGGAAATGAAAAAAAATCCTCTCCATACAAACTGTCGCTGTCCAATCAAGTTTATAATTTTCTATGGTGAGGCTGTTTTATTTTTCATTTCTTAAAAAAAATTGTGGAAGATTGTTTAGTTTCGTCTACTGAGCAAGCCCTGAAAGTTTGTGGAGAGCTGTCCCTTACACCCAGTATTTATGTTAATTTATCTGACGATGGCGGACTAATTAAATTTTTCAGTCAAAAATCCTATTGTGAATTTTGAATAACGTGTACAAAAAAAGTGAGTTTATAAAAAGTGGGAAAATAAGTGGACGGTTTTTTTTTATTTATTTGATAATTTTGAAATTAGAACAAACGCTGAAGTTGCCTCAATGATTTTAATCTTAAGATTCAACCAGCCGTGTTCTTCTTCAAACCGCTGGCACCTTTTTATGTTATATTGGCAAAACCCTCGCCACTGCATCGTCGTCGGTTGCAGATCAGTGGTTTCTCTGGCTAATAAGTTTGAACATGACATTATGTTAAACTTTTTTTTAGCCTTTTAGCAACAGAGGGCCAAAGCCTGCCGGGGTCGCGGGACTTATTTCCTTACCGTGACCCCGGAACATAAAGGGCTATTGAAGGACACCGTGGATTTTAGTCTACAAGTCTGACAGTCCCTCCCACCCTGCCCGGGGTGTGAGGACTCATTTGATGATTTTACCACGCTGAAAAATAAAAGCCTTTTAGCAACAGCGCCCGCCGGTGGCTATTATGCCAGTATCTACCAGTGAATTTCATATTTATGGTCCCACCAACCAGTTTAAGTACTCAAATAGAGTACAGTCACCAGCTGCAGGTCAACCTACCCGAATCTGTCAAATTTTACTAATCGAATATTAACCTTCCACTATCGTGATAAGGTTGAAAGTCTAATAAAGAAATTTGACAGATTGAGGTAGGTTGAAGTGCTAGCGTTTGTACATATATTCTTTTGCACTTTCGCAATTGAATTGTATTAATTCAAATACAACATACAATATCCAATTAATTAGCAGGTGCAAACTTCATATTCCAACCAGAATATTTCAAAGTTCAATAATACTGCAATTAATTTGCATAATATTATGATGCTTGATTTAAAACCAATATCAGCACAGCCGTCGCGTAATGAAACGTATAATTAAACAATTTGTATTTAAATTGCACTTTTGATGATTTATTTTCATTCAATTTCAACGCTATTTTGTTTCTATGTCCTATACGTACGCAACAAAAACTTGAAGAATAAAGTGAAAAGAAAATGTAAAACGTTCAACTCACACTGAATTAGTCAGCGGAACACATGCATAACCAAGTTTATCCAATGCCCGGTCCACGTTCCAGCCAGGGCGGGACAATCGGACCCGATAGGCCCATGATCGGACGGCAAGCCATCTATCAATTGCCATCCGCGTCTGCGTCAGTTCAGGGATGCATTCAGAACCGAGAGAACCGGTTATCTCCAGAATTTATCTATAAAAACCGGGTATCCTATCCGTGCATGCTATCCCTATGCCTTATCCAGCGGGTAAATTTACATACAGCTCAACAAAAGGTATGTATCCTAGTAGTAGGAACATGATAGGCTGATCATGCTAAGCTTGCAACCGCTCGTAAAGAGTTGTCTGATAAAAAAAAAGGTACTACAATCCTTATTCAGATGTTCCACTATTATTTTAATTAATATCCTGCATCGCGACAACTGGCTTCCTTCAAGGCTACAAAAACTTCACACACATAATTTGCAATCAATTGTAGCCCACAATACTAACGGCATAAGACTTTCACAAACTGCATTCATAAGTTTGTAAAACTTTAAATATTTCATTCGATATTGAGCTGTATATGTGAGGAGGCAAGGGTGTTTTCATGTTGATAACTAAGTGGAACGGTATCTGCACGTGTCGTGACGTCAGCTGAATGCACGTGCACCGGCGCCCGCGCATCTGCCGACTAAAGTTCACTGCACCGCACCCAAACAACAACCAAACTTTCGAATTGTATTAGTAAAGATTAATTAGTGAAACCAGCTAGTTCCGAGTTCGAGAATCAGGCTTTTTAGGGTTCCGTAGTCAACAAGGAACCCTTATAGTTTCGCCATGTCCGTCCGTCCGTCCGTCCGTCCGTCTGTCCGCAGTTTAGCTCAGAGACGCACAGTCCTAGAGAGCTGTAATTTGGTGTAAATATACAGATTTGTTGCGTCAAAAAAGTGGTAAAATAAAATCTCGTAAAATATTTTTTTTTAGGGTACCTCCAGTACACGTAAAGTGGGGATGTTTTTTTTTTTCTCGCGTACCCCTTAGTGTGGGGTATCATTAAATAGGTCTTTAAAAAATATTAATAGTTTCCATCAACAATTTTTTGATAAAAAAATTCGTTTGTGAAATATTAAGCTTTAAAGTGCTAAATTTTGCTCGACTCGAGTGTCCCCCCCCTCTACCAGCTAAACGGTTATGTTTGGGGGTGTGAAAAAATTCACAATAGTAGTATATATAACGAAGTTTAAAAGAAAATTATCATGACTAAGTAGGCTTGGAAAAAAAAAAAAAAAAAAAAAAGTAGGCTTGACAACTTTACGAGTAATAGTCGACCAACTTATAAAATGTACTTGGATAACATATTTTCGTAAACAAAATGTATCGGAGAACATGCTCTTCAACTGCAAATGTAAGTTTGTCAACTTTATTTTTACAGCTTTAATAGGTATGTTTTTACGGTATGTTTTTTGGGGATAGGTAGGTTTTTATCGTCAACTATTTTTAACTTACTTCAAAAAAAGGGGGAGGTTCTAAATTCGTCGTAATCTTTTTTTTTATGTATTTTCCCCGATTTCTCAAAGACTCCTGGACCGATTTTGAAAATTCTTCTTTTTAAAATTAAATTCAGCGAATCAATTTAGTTAATTCGCATAAGAATTTTGATGGCCAACTACGGAACCCTACACTGTGCGTGGCCCGACACGCACTTGGCCGGTTTTTTAAGATAAGATAAGGTAATCATTTATTTGCCCAAACATAAGTACAATGCATTCATAACAAATTGTCAGCCTACAAGAGATGTTGTCAAGTAAAATAAAGAAGGTCATGTTTGCCAGACAATGGCATGCAAATATTTGTACAATAGAATTCAATACGCAAGATAGCTATAAAACAACACAAAATATTATTAATATGCAGGTCAGTATTTTAAAATAAAAACAAATTAAATATGTCACATAATTCAATCACTAAGCAAATAATTAAAAAAAAAAGTCAAGTAATTTAAAAACTTAAAAATAAATAAATACAAAGTCATATTTTACAGAGTCTAAACATATCATTTAATTTAATATAATAAAATAGTTAATTCAAATAATCTAAATAATATGGCAGATGATATCAATATGTCAAAACTTAAAAACTTAGAAAAAGCTTAGAAACTTCGATGTAAAACAAAGTACGCTAGCTAAGGATCGCGGGACTGTCAAAACAGGTAATATGAGTCCGTGACCCTGAAATGTAAAGGGCTATTTAAAGGAATATCGTGATTTTTTGGCAGTAATAGAGTTACAGACCCTTCCGCTCCACCTTAGTCGTGGGTCACATTTGATGATTTTACGACAACAAAAAAAAATACGCTACACACAGAAGTAAGCAAATCTTTTGAAAAAAACTCTTTACAGAAACAGTGTAATCTAATCCTTAAACGCGTTAGAACTTCACAAAAGAAAACAAAACAACAACTTTTATTCAAATTACTGGTTTTGTTCAATCTTGGAACGAAAACAGCACAGTTACCGAGAAATATAAAAGTGAAGAAAAGTCGAAACAATTCCTTTAACCGCGACAACTTATATGAGAAAAGGAATTCGTTCGTAGAAAAAGAATTTTATGCATAAAGTTTACATAAGTCAAAGCTTAAGTTTTACTTCGACGATAAAATGGAAAGTTTTATAAAAATACTGTTTTGCGTTCGAAATAGTTTGAAATATCACTTAAATGTTTCATTCATCATTCATCATCATCAGCCTATAATGTTCCCACTGCTGGGACACAGGCCTCCTCTCTTGTGAAAGGGAGTGGGCCATAATCCACCACGCGGGCCCAGTGCGGGTTGGCAGATGTCACATGTCTTCGAATTTTAGGTTCTAGGACATGCCGGTTTCCTCACGATGTTTTCATTCACCGTTTTGAGAGCAGTGGTGATGAAACAAATTACACAAAGTAATGCGCCTGGCGGGGTTCGAACCCACGACCTACAACTCGTAAGTCGGGACCGATACCACTGGGCCACCACTGCTCTTCATCTTAAATGTTTAATCGTAGCGAATTTATTTGGATTTTTTTTTACATTATATACCCAAGGAGACTATGATATACCAAATAAAAAAACGTGGCTATGGCTTTCAAACAGTTTTAAATTTTCACATCAACTTTTCTGTCAATATTTTACTTATTATCATTGATGTTGAAATATCTATTTTTAGACCCACTTCATTTCTCTCAGGTCTGTAGAGTATATGTATTATTAATCTACAAGAAGATGAAAAATTATTTGAATTTTTATAAATTAGAAATCGCAGTTTTGCTCACATTTCAAGTTGAATGAATGATTCAGTTCAATTTACTCGTAAAAGAACCAACCATTATTTCTCCATCAAAAATTATTGAAGCGCGCAAATTGGCTGCAGGTAAAAATTCGTTGTTGCATCACAAAGGAATTCTTTCAAAGGAGGTTGGAAACCATAGTTCTTATTGTATAAACCTTCTTTGTTGTATAACGTGATATAAATCAGGATAGAGGTGTACCTTGTTGCGTGGGACACAACTGTGGACACAATAGTTTTAGGGACAAATGTCCGTATGACAGAAGGTATCAATCCTTCTTTGTAAAGAAATTTTCTCAAAGGATATGTCTTGTGTATTTTATGTAGAACTGAAAGAGCTTTTTGTGTCGATTTTATAATAAAACCTAAAAAAAAAATCGTAAAATATTTAAAACTGAAGCATTGATTGATATCATGTCCTTTTTTCAGGTTTGCACTTCACACAATTATATGCTTGTGCCACGTTTGTGGTGTGAAATCACCACTTCATTATAAATTATACCAATCACATTTTTTTCTGTTATTCAAACAGCTTTAATTAATTATATACATATTAGTTTTTGGAAATGGATAGCACTATTTGATACATTTTCAACATGTGAGGAACATATTGTGAAAAACATATTGAACAAATAGATTTACAACTACACACTATTTATTACTACCTCGACTTCAGAAACGGCTTTTTTGGTTTCATATCATTTGAACTACCTACCTATAAAGTTAACCAGTGTAAAAGGCACGTTCCTCAAAGTTAGCAAATAAAAAAGGTTCGTTTCTAACACGTTCAAAGTAACAATAACAATAATTCACATTCAACTTTTCTCCCTACTTTATGTGAATTGAAAGTGGCGGGATTTTCTTTTATTTCAGCCCATTGAAAGCATCCGCTTTCCTTGACGGAAACTGGTCTTCGAACTTTATCAAAACCTTCCATACAACCGTGAAATAACGTTAGAATTTTATCATCGTAATTTATTTTTTTATCATCAGGCTTATGGAGTATGGAGACAACGTCTGTCGCAACCGAGGTTCGGGCACGCCGCATTGCGGCGGTAAGACCCCTCTTTGAGGAGTGGCTGGAGAGACGTCACGGCGTCCTGACCTATCGGATGACGCAGGTCCTCACCGGACACGGAAGTTTCGGGAGGTTCCTGTGTCTGATAGGGAAGGAGGAAACGCCCGGGTGCCACCACTGCGAAGATCGCCCGGAGGACACAGTAGAGCATACGGTGCAAGACTGCCCCGCTTGGGCAGAGCACCGACGTGTCCTCACGGCGGCGATAGGCGGAGACCTCTCGCGCCCGGCATTGGTTGCGGCCATGCTGCGGGGCGAGACGGAGTGGGAAGCGGTCGCCTCCTTCTGCGAAGCAGTAATGCTCGTGAAGGAGGAGGCGGGTCGCGAGAGAGAGAGGACAGCGTCCTCCCTCCGCCCCAACCGCAGTGGTAGGCGCCCGCGGCGTCGGACGTCAGCAGACGATCTCCGGCCACCGTAGGCGCGGGCATGCGGGCAGCGAGTAAAGGGCAACTCGCTGCCCGACCATGGACCATGCCCGGGTCGACGGCGCGTTGTGTCCCACGCGCGCCTCAAAGAGCGTCAGCATAATGACGGGGCCCCCTCTCAGAGGGCCAAAGCCTGCCGGGGTCGCGGGATTATTTCCTTACCGTGACCCCGGAACATAACAGGCTACTGAAGGACACCGTGGATTTTAGTCAGTAGAAGTCTGACAGTCCCTCCTGCCCTGCCCGGGGTAGGAGGACTCATTTGATGATTTTACCACGCTAAAAAAAAAAAAACAAAAAAAAAAAAAAAAAAAAAAAAAATCATCAGGCTTGGCCTATAAATGTTCCCACTGTTGAGACACAGGCCTCCTCTATGTGAGATGGAAAGAGCCATAATCCACCGCTCGGGCCCAGTGCGGGTTGGTAGATGTCACATGACTTCGGATTTTTGGTTCTAGAACATTGGCTTCCTCACGATGTTTTCGTTCACTATTTTGAGAGCAGTGGACATGAAATAGTATTTAACGCAAACTTATGCGCCTGGCCGAGTTGGAAAAGGGCATATTCATTATATCCATCATATTTTACGTTCTTACATTAATGTTTTATAAAATTCTTCTATGAACGTGGGAACGCTCTTTCAACTTTTGTCATTCTTTTGTAAGATTCTTTTGCCAGCCGGTCCAAAATGAGATTACAAATTCTATCATAATTATCAATTTCCACATTGTTCTCAAATTCTATACGACGACAGACGTGAGAAAAATGGCTGAAAATTAGGAAGCTGTTCTTAAAACAGGCATGAAAAGGATTAAAATTACATTAATCGTCATTTGAAAACGTATAAAAACGTTCACATTTCAATCAAATGTCATTTTAAAGACAATCGCTATCAAAAACGTGTCAATGGCTTAGGTTTTTTGACAGATCGGGACTTAGAATATAATGCAATAGGCTATTTTACTGAAAAAAATTGAAATTAATTTGAAAAAAAAAAATGTTCTAATGAACAATTTTTTTTTCGGTCGGTCGGTCCAATTTTACAAGCGTTATGACATCACAAGAATTCCCGAATTTCGAAGAGTCAATATTCATTGATTTAAAAAAAAAAACTAAAAATACGAGTCCACTATCTTTCAATACTCTATCTGACGGACTCAAAGGAGTTTCGTTTTATTTAAGCAGTAAAAAACACTATTTTGCAAAATGTAGTAACTCAAAGAGACATAATATAAAAATATCTTAAAAAGCTCTTACTTTTTTTTCACTAGTGGCAAACTAATACAGTTAGATGGGAACATTTCAACTTTATACCAGTCAATTTTTTTATTTACATACGATATGCAATACACAACTATCTCGAAAATCATATTTGACGGATAGTAAACACAAGCGGGTATCAGTTGTGAACTGAATCAATATATCAATTTAAAGCTGACATGTCAAGTTGTTGGTATTACCTCTGGATATGATAGCGTCAAACTTTATCTTTGAGGATATCAGTTTCGATTTCTCAAAAGCTGTCTGTTTGTTTGTTTACTTAAATATTCGAGAAATAAATAAAAAGTTCAGAACTGTTACCACCCCTGGTCAATCCAGCCCGCGATGCTGAGCCAATATTTAAATTCGGCTCTAAATAATGAAATCATTCAGATCTAGCCTGTTCCATATCGCGCCCTAAGCCGAGGTTCGTACCCCACAGGGGGTGCCCTTAGCGTGCGGACTTAGTTTTTAGTAATTTAGTTGTAAGCCCCGGGCTGGAGGCCTTAGAGTCGTTTAAGGCATCCATCAGAAAAGTCCGGTTATGCAGCTCACAACCTCCTCTAGGTTGACCAGCGAGAGCGTGAGGACCCGTTTTTGATTCCTGGGTTAGGCGAAGTGGACTCGTCCTCGGTTGATGGCAATGGGCACGCCACAGTCCCCTATTACATGGGATTTAAACATACCTGGTACAATGTGGGTGTACTGTTTGGTGCAGTTCTGCCTAAACATTCGGGGATTACAGGCGTGATGATAATTATGTTATGTATGTTTGTGTGCGTTAGATTAAATTCTATGGTTTTATCTCAGAGGGAGCCTGAACATCTTTCATATAGGTCCGTATAGTATACCCGGCATCATTCCTCGTCAACAGAGTGTAGACAATAGTACGATACAACCTGCCCGCTCAGGCTCAGAATACCAACTTCAAAAATGTCCACCGGTTGCAAAACGTCCATTTCCCAAAATGTCCTCTTCCCAAAATGTCCATAACCTGCCGTCTATGCCATGTTGTTACGAGTTTCAATGTAAACCAATAAAAGTATCTTTCAGAGATATAAAAAAACGTTGAATTTTGAAGGTGATGTTTAGAGAAGTTATTTTTTGTCTCGTACAGAATCCACGACGAAAAAAATTGTTCGATTGTGCGCTCTTTTTGGTGAATTTACACAATAGCACTACTTTTTCTGCTCCCCTTTATCTTTCTGATTTTATTTTCCCAAATCTGACTTGCTTTGACTGTACTGTAGAGTATATTGCATAGCATTGCTAACCTCTGTAAAAATCCAATGCGTTGACCCGTATTTGTGTCTCTTCTGATCCTCGCATCACGGCCCAGCCAGCCGTGTTAGCGTGTTTGCGTAACTAACATCACACTCAAATATATGCACTGTCATTCTGTTTGTTTGTGGAATATAATAATTAGGCTATGAGGTTTTGCGACAATGACTGTACTTTCAGAGCATTTTTGTACCTATCTGCACCAATACATAATGTGTATGGTTTACCTTGTACTCTATTTTACAACATAGGGTAAAATATCAGTTACAGGCCCTACAATGTGAGTCACAGGACTATCTAAAGTAGTCTATAGGGCCGCGGAACTATCACCCCGGCCCTAGAACACAAACGGCATGTGAAGAAATAGGATGTTTTTTGTAGTGACCGACCGAAATTTCGGTTTCGGTTTCGGTTTCGGCCAGTTTCGGCCAAAAAATCTAGTTTCGGCCTTAGTTTCGGTTTCGGCCAAAATATAGCCGAAACTTTCGGCCCCGCCGAAACCCAAGTGTTCGTGCATTTTCGTGCGTCGTTCGGTAAAATTTGTATCTAACACGTGCTTGCTCGCCGGTGGAGCCCCGGTTCAGTTTGCCACCGTCCATTATTTAATCGTGAGTTGAGGTTATGTTTTTGAGTTTACTGCCAAGGCGAAGTCTTGTATATTCATGTCATAATAAAATATTATATTTGTAACGTACGATAATTATTAAAAAACGCATCAATCGTCAAGGCGATTAGGAATAGGATTAGGCGGTATCCTAAACATAATTAAATTAACGCTTTCTCTTCTTATACATATAATGCAATTTTTTTCAACCCAATAATTTCGTATTGCTAAATATAGTGCGATTGTTGAGACTTCAAATCTTGTGGAACATTGGAAACGATGATTTTTTATAATTTCGGAATAGATTATGTATGGCTCAGTAGAAGTTAAATAACATAGAAAAATAGCAATTTCTTAAAATCATTTATCCATAAGTTTGCCGTATTTCATTACTTCCCAGAATTTGATCCTTATTAGCAACACTATCGAATGGTGTAATAATACAAGTTGTGATTCTTATGTTTTTTTTTTTCAAAATTAGTGGGTTCGATTCCTGGCCAGGATTATTGATTTTTTTCTAAAATCCAATAATGCAGTTTTAGTTTTCGGCAAAATCGGTCTCGAGACTACCTATACAAAGTTTTTCGATATTCATGAGGAATATCAAATAACGTTGATTAGGGAGTTATGAATATAGGCCAGTTGAAAAATTAGCCCTGTATATTTGACACTTTTTGTTATGTGTTAAAAAACGGAAAAAAAAACAATAAATTTCAGAAAAAAAATCGAAGTTTTATGTTTTAAAAAGTTTCGGTTTCGGTTTCGGTTTCGGCCGAAACTGAGAGCAAGGCCGAAGGTTCGGTTTCGGTTTCGGTTTCGGCTGAAAAATCAGTTTCGGTCGGACACTAGTTTTTTGTCAGTAAGAGTCTGATTGTCCTTACCAAAGTTCAAACCCAAAGAGACTCATTTGATGATTTAAAAAAAATAGGGTATTAAACACTGTGGCCGTTAAATAGTGTCAACCTTTATGAAGTCTTGGTTTACAGTTTGGTTTAATTTCAACTATGTATGTATACTGAAAACAATCTTCTACTGCTCCATTCTCTAGCCAACTAAACACATAAATAAGCACTATCACACCAACATAATAAGAAAAGAAACATCGCACCCAATGCACTCGTATTCACGTATACAACACTGAACAATATATTTTCCCTCGCAACTACTTATACCGATGTAAGATAACAGAGTAAAGCGGTTTATATTATTCTTTCATTTTCCGGCAAGTTGGTACTAAAACCCAACACGGATGGGCTTCAAAGGTCCTAAAAAAGTTATTATCTAAACTGTAAAGGACCGCTGGCAAGACCTAGGGGCTTTGGCAAATTGATATTCTATTCTATCGGCGGTAACGATAACGGAAAAGTCAAAATGTATTGGAACTGACTTAAGCTTACGAAAAAAAATGGGCTCAATTCAGGGGTATCACCTACCACTCTGTAGCTCCGGCCGAGACGTTTCGGGCGTTTCTTATTCTTTATCACTTACGGACATATGATAAGAACTAAAAAGAAGGTGGTTAAAAATTACTAACAACATAATTAGACAGTTGTCCCGACTCTCGATATGTTGTCTAAACTTATGATTTCGAACTAATAGAGAGAAGGTAGCGACGCAACAGTTTCGGCTAAGGCCCGTATTTTCATTGACGGACTAAGAGAGTAGGTCAACAGAGGCCATAGTACGATGTTTGTAGTTTTTGAGACGTAAATTTAACGGGATTTTTGACATCAATTTTATGGCAAAAAATTGTTTCTCGATTGTACTTTCTGTTGTACAAAACAGTGGAAACCTACTGTCATTTGTCTAGTTATGAGGTCTGCCGGTGAGACTCGTGAAGCATAGCAAGAATGTAGGGTAGGTAAAAAAGGGTTTAAATAATAATGATGCTGACATTACAGTAATGAGTTAATGACAACTCTACCTCTCCGTAATTATGATTTATTATCCAACAAACCCGACGTGAATATCCTCATTGTAATATTTTTAAATATTCATAAAATATACTCTCATAATAACTTGTCACACTCACATAAAGCTCACGAAATATATTGCCAGGATTTAAATAAATGAATTATATTTTGGCTGCTGATAAAAAATACCGCAAATTAATATACGCCACTGTATTCGGTAGGCAAAGAAATTCATGTATTCATCCTTCGGGGACGAGGAATAAATTACCGTTGGAAATATAAAATTATTGGACGCTCGAAAGGTATTGGATATAATCGATTAGCGTGCCTAAACGTCAAATTATGATAAAAAAATAATGAATGGATGATACCTAAATGATTTATGTGCTGTTTTGTACGGAATATTTATGGCAAATTATAACAGCCGACGATCTTAAAGTTTATGCCGCACGTGGCCAAACCGGTCAGAAGATGTGTGACCATCCGAGTTCAATTCCCGCACGGAATAAATATTTATATGATCTACATGTATTAGTCCCAGGTATTTTTATGTGGTGAAATCCTCAAATGAGTCCTCCCACCCAGGGCAGGACAAGGGACTGTCAGACTTGTACTGACTAAAATCCACGGTGTCCTTCAATAGCTCTTTACGTTCCGTAGTCACGTACCCCGACAGGATTTGTCCCTTTATGACCCTTTGGGACTACCCAGGTCTGACTGTTTGTGTATCATGTGTATGTGATTTTATTATTTGTAAACGCTCCCACTGACTCAGGAGAAATTCTTAGCTTATGGCAACGTTTTCAACCGGTTTCAAAAAGGAGTAAGTTCTCAATTCGGTCCTTTTTTTTAAGTATGTACACCGATTACTCCGAGGTTTCTAGTTCAATTTACTTATGTGTTTTTTTCCGATGCAGTACAAATTTGCCGTGAAAATTTGTCCCATGAAAATTTCATTCAGTTCGGTGAAGTGGTTTTCATTAAAGCATTTTCACTTTATTTAATTGCATGATACGTAAGCCACGTCACCACAGATTAAAAAACTCTAGTGCGCATGTAAGAAAATTATGTTTATAACAATAATTTTCGTTGAAAGTTTCTGAACTAAAAAGGACATTAGAAAAACCTTTTTAAACAACAAAACAAAATGAAACTGTGGTGTAAAGTATAACAAAAACAGTGCATAATAACATGCCTATGAGAGAGGTTTTACACAAATGTGACAGAAACACCCAAACCCCATCAGGGTACTAATTGTGACGTAAATATGTTACTCATGATAAGGGTCTCTTAATCTCATCATGAATGTGTTGTCATAAATAATTAACAATATTCATTAATTACACAAATGATTATAATATTTGCTGTCACTTATTAATACGATGGTACGAACCATCATACAAATCGTTCATTATTCATTGTAGAAATTTTCACGATCTTTCTAGCGAACGCTCTCGTCGATGGTGGATGGTCGTCAATTTTTTTAAGGTGGTTGAACTTTGCAATTTCGCGTATGTGTGTGGCTGGTACTAGAAACGTAATTTCGCAAACGCCATCTAGCGAACACAATGTTTTTTTTTGCACATTGCACCCTCTGAATATTGGATAAACATGTAATTACGGTGTCCGCTTGTAGTGACCTGCTACGGCGTAGCGCAGCGCCTACGAGCTACGCCCCGTAGCAGTCTACGACTATCTTTATCTACATTTTTCTAACACTAGGGCCACACTAACGTTGCGTTTAATAAGCCTTTTATACGAACATTTAAATACTGTAATCGCGGAAAAAATTCCACTGTGAGCCATAAATCAAATATGTTTTAACAATATCACCATTATTGTGATAGAAGCACACCATTCATTCACCATTATTGTGAAGTGTCGCGTGGTGCGCAACAAACTGCTGCAACAAAGAGGTGGTCACGACCCTCAGCATTGAGGAAACCGATCCGAGGAGGAGGTGTGATAGAAGATCAGTTTAGACGTCAATTATCCGGGAAAAAATCATAACAAAAAAAGAAAAACAATCCATATTAAAATTAAACTCACCCATAGATAGCAGCTGCGCCGGCGATGGCTCCGCCGCACTGCGCCGCGACGTACAGCGCAGCCCGCAGCGGCGACACGCGCCTGCGCACGCACAGCGCTGCTGACACCGCCGGGTTCACGTGCGCACCTGTGCCACATGTTTTGTTGCTTTATTTATTTATACACTTTATTCTGTAAAACAGCCGTGTAAAATCAAGTTCTAACAGCCTAACCAGCTCGTTTATAACGAAAATTATCCTAGAGAAAGGTTTCATTGGGATAAAAGATATCCTACGTAGTCCATTATCTTTCACAGATGACACCTGAACACACTATGGTATTGGTTACAGGAGCCCATGAGGTATTTTTAAAGTGATGTAACTTAGAGTTTAAATGGAACAATTCAGTGTAAGTTAAAGCAATGGTTTTTTTTTTAATAAGGTTTCTCTGACCACTATCTCGCCTGACCTGATGGATAGCGATGATATTGTTGATAGCGAAGCACACTTGCCTATTATAGAAGTAACCTATTCACTAGATAAGTCCATCGACCATTAGTGCCCTCATTCCATGTTACTTGAGGTCATTGCAACAAGCTTCTCTAAAATTCTTTCTCAAAATTCTCCCTTTTCAACCATCACGTTATCTTAAACTTCTGTTTCTTACATACAATTACTTACTATACAATCCATATTTTGTTAGACTCACCCCTTCTATATTCAACAATATTAATCACACTTTAAATCATAATTTAGATTGAGTAGGTAATCTTACTTACTAAAATTAAACAGGCAATTTAGGAATATCAGTACAACAGACACATTTCCAAGAAAACTTTCAAGAGAATTCAATATTCAAGTTCTAGAATATGGACGCAAAAATAAGCTGTTTGAAGTATCAACAAAATGATAAAGTACAATCGTCATGATAGGCATTGAAATCTGGGACAAATACTCCGAACAACAATAAAACCTTTTTGTTCAAACGATACAAATTGTACTGAAAGGTAAGCTAAGCTTTACAAATGGCGATTCATTTATTTAGAAAAGTATTACTGAATGACCCATTACGACCCGTCCACGACCTCTGGTCAAGCGTCTTGCGTCAAGAAACGCGCGTGTGTCACTTGTTTCTTTTGCGTGGACTCGTCGCATGTTATAAGCTGCATCTTTCATTTGTTTTTTACGCAGTCGCCGCCGTCGAAACACGCGTGTTGCTAAATTGTGTAGCTCGAGTAAAAGTGGAAATAAATGATACATACATTTACTTAGAAAAGTGTAACTAAGTGTAAACATTACGACCCGTTTATGACTTAAGAGTAACGCACGTGTGTTACTAGTTTCCTTCATATAGATAGATTTATGATATTCTTGAAAGAACCTCTTTCAAGTTTTCTATTTTGTCGCTATCACGACACGCGTGTCACTTTAGCTCGTTTATTGATATGAATCGCGTCAAGAGACACGTTTATTTGTCACTTCTTTCCTTCGAATTGGTACCGGCGATCGTAAGTCGGATCGTGGTAACGAGTGGCATGAACAAGGACCTTTCACGGTTATTTGATATCTGAAATAGGCCTTTTGAAACCATCATTTGTTGCCATCTTTCAGTTGTGTTTTAATAACTCTGTCGCAAAAACGCGTATCGCTTTAAGTCGTGTCCAAGCAAGAAACAAACCGTGATTCATATAAATAAAAGAGAATAGTATTCAGACCCTATACGATAGGATTAGAATGCTGGACGACGTTTCACTTTACCATTAAGAGAGACAAATCAAGCGCACTCGACGGCTGTCACGTGTATGTGATCTAAATAGAAACCCGGATCGATGCCGCAGGTACGCGAGCCTTAAATACCTTTGTCCTTAGATTATAGAATGTCCAGATTCCGTGTTCAAAACAAAACGTAACGTTTTTAGTGAAGCCACTTAATTATAAATTTTTCCACCGTGTTTTTGGCTTCAATTTACAGTGGCTTATTAGGAATTTGGACATTCTATAATTTACGAGTAAGAATTCGTCATTAAAATGAAATGTGCTACTTTGACATGACTGTTTAGTATTCCAAAATTGTTTGAATATTCGGCTCTTTTGAGGAACATAGTTCAGAAAGTTGTGATGAGGGACTTTTCGATGTTTAATTGGTTTTGTACCTGATTTATTAAAGTATGTACTTGCGGCATAAACCCTTTTAAACTTTGTCATTTTGGTAAGGCATACCTATTAAGTATTTTGTTCTTTGGTTTGTGATGCAATTTTTGGAGTGTAAATCGTTATAACTTCCTCCCGCTGTAAATTCAGGTTATCCTTGATCATGAACCCTTGTAACAGAGCCGAAACATTGGAAACGATTTTGTTGAACGTTTTTGTAAGTAATATGTATATTTTTTGTTTAACCTACTTAACTTCAATTTTCTGGTTTGCTTGACATTTCATAGATGAAATAAATACTAGATTTAGAATTGTGTATTTGCTTCAGCTGTTTACAAATCATCAATCGTGAATGTGTATCTTTCGTTAACAAGCAGTATTCGTTATGAATTTATGATCGGCAAAAAGATCCACGCGCCCGGCTATCTTCCTACTCTTTGCCTCCCACGCCTGCCCTTGTTTTATAACCATAGACAATTTTTAAACCGACGATATTCTCTTTTAAAGAAATTCTGACCTTTGTTGGCCTTTTAAATAAAAAGGAGCGGGTCATTTAAGAGCTAACGAAACAAAACGTACCATAAAGTCATCGAAATAAAACATGTTATTGCATATCCACAGTGCAATCAGCGTCAGCGTAAGTACGTAATGAATTCCGGCGGGCGTGCCAGCTGTTACTGGCTGACTAAGTACTTTACGATTATTCCCTCCGACATTATAATATTGTTTTCATAAAATCTAACTTATCTTCAAAGCTTACGTTCGGAATAACAAATTCAGCGACAAGATAAAATCTGTCACCTTAGTATTCTCGCCGAATATTCGTCCCATGTCGGGAGAAATCACCATAGTGGCTTGCGATAATGGCTGCCCGGATGTTTACCTGCGTTCGAGGCAATATAATAGGTAAGACACAAAAGATAGCCTTGAGGTACGCCACCCCTGAGTATAGCAGAGAAATGCGATACCAACGTTACCATAGTGAGATGAGTACGTGATATGTCAATACGAATTTCAAACAAACACTGCGTAGGCCGGAACGTTATTGTTTCATCTTTGAGTACAATCATATAGGTATCGGGTAATCAATATTCAGAATCAATTTGCACGTTAAACAAACAAACCTGACGTTCACAAAGTCGTAGCTAGTATAGCTTTATGTGTACGTACAGAACGCAGGCAGGTAACCACCTGCCTGCGTTCCTACAGAGAAAGGCAAAAAAAAAAAAACGAAACAGGTGGATTAACCAACGCGAGGCGACGCAGATACGAGTATATCGAGTGCAAAGTCGAACTACGCCTATCGATTATTCAGATTGTGTTACCTTTCAGAGAGATCTAGAGAATATTACCAGCTGTTTATACAAGCCGCAAGCGAGATACGACCTACATACGGAACAAAGGTGTATATCTGATGTTTTGTTAAAGTTACCACTCCTTACGTTACAATTTCTTACATTCATGATCGTCGAGACACAGTATCTTTGACAAAGAACTTTTTCACCTCACCCGCTCGGAAAGATTCTATTTCTCATTCAAAATCTGAGCGCAAAACTCCATTTTGTGCTCTAGAGCACAAAGTGTTGTTTAAAATTCGAACACGTCTTGTATTCCATTGTTTTCTACACTGCCAGGCGAGCCGCCCCCACTACATTTCCTCGCTGTGTGAGGTGAAAAGTTTTGTGTTGCACTCGGCAGCAAAGTTTTTCTGCGTCTCGTACCTTTGAAAACTTCGCATCGCTCAGGATTCTATATTTGAACCGCTCGTTTCTCTCGCGGTTCAATCTTAGAATCCTTCGCTCGCTCAGTTTTCAATTCAAGTACTCGCGCCAAAAATCAACTTTGCAGCCTTGCACAACAAATAACTATTTCACCTCACCCGCTCGGAAAGATTCTATTTCTCATTCAAAATCTGAGCGCAAAACTCCATTTTGTGCTCTAGAGCACAAAGTGTTGTTTAAAATTCGAACACGTCTTGTATTCAATTGTTTTCTACACTGCCAGGCGAGCCGCCCCCTGTATAGGTCAATGCCCCCACTTCATTTCCTCGCTGTGTGAGGTGAAAAGTTGTGTGTTGCACTCGGCAGCAAAGTTTTTCTGCGTCTCGTACCTTTGAAAACTTCGCATCGCTCAGGATTCTATATTTGAACCGCTCGTTTCTCTCGCGGTTCAATCTTAGAATCCTTCGCTCGCTCAGTTTTCAATTCAAGTACTCGCGCCAAAAATCAACTTTGCAGCCTTGCATAACAAATAACTATTATGACGTTCCCTGTCGAGACACAAGATACCGAGTTATTTCTCACAAAAATCTGATTCAAAATAAAGCTTTCCTTCTCCTATAACATCGCAATAAAAGGCGAATTATTTATCGTTCTTTAAAAACTTCGGACAAGTTTTAAAGGAAGCTCCGTTGACAATACAAGTTCTTGCAGTCTACTTCCTGAGTACGCATTGATAAATGAATACAGCTTCGAGCGTCTAAAATAAAAAGAAAACATAAAAACAAGAATTATTCGAAGTAGTAAGAAATACTTGAAAAGGATTCTTGACAATAGTGTCGTACTAAATGTAAGGCCCTACATTTTATTAACACATTGTGTAGTGGATGAATCTAAATCCCATTATAATTTATGCATCGTTTAAGCTTGATATAGTCCACTCGAAACAGGGTTGTCCACTTGTCCAGCCATTAGTGAAAATTAGGGCGATAACGGTCGGGGGTGTATTCTAAAAATTTATCACGGTAACATTGTATATACAAGAATTGCCGCCTGATTGTGAACCAGAGAGCTTTCTCCGGGTTATTGTTATGATATAATTTAAAATGTCATTGTCCCTACGTCATGTGATCGCCATTATAAAGTTGGGGGACAAAGGGTGAAGGGTGCACGTGTTAGCTTATTATAATCCCGCCTAACGTGCTTATATTATGTTGTGTCGTGTAGCTTTATGGGAAGTGATGTCTATTTGTGCATTCGTGGTTAATTTTGTAATTGTTTGGATTATTAGTTTTAGCTTTAGAAAGTTAAGTTCGGAAATTCATGACTCTCTTGCTTGCTCTTGGTTATTAGTCCAATTTATTTGCTACTGCACAATTAGAAAGGAAAATATTATGTTTATTTGAATTAAAACTCCCAATTTATTGATTAAGTTACCTACCGAATTTGATGTAAACAAGAATTTTCAGCCAATAGAATTTTGTTCATTGCCTTTTTTTGATTACCAAATGCTAAAAAAAAACATCTAAGTAGAAAAATAAATTCGATATTCAAATAAGCCTAGAATTTCAAAACCACCCATACGGCAATACATTTCTCAAAGAAACAAAAAAGCAACGTTAAGAACCTACTTGACAGGAAAAAAACTCAAGACTTTCGCCTCGCAGCCGCCTGATCCTTTATAAAAAAGGCGGATAATTGTGACCATCTGCAGGTTGCGGCCGCGCGGGTCGGCGCGAGTCGGTAACTCATCCGAGAGACGGCTGCTATCAAACGCGTATAAATTACCGAACGGTACAAGGTTAATTGGACCCACAACAAGGGCCATTTTGACCCCAACTATGAGCGTAGATACTACTTCTTTCAGAGTCGTAGCAGATGTCGTTATAATAATTATAGTCTATGCCTGCCACCATAGGACAGACTGGATCGCGGGACTGGCTCATCAGGTAACCGTGACCCTGGAACGTAAAGACCTATTGAAAGATCACCTTGGATTTTATT
The DNA here is from genome assembly GCA_954870645.1 of Agrotis clavis. NCBI lineage: Eukaryota > Metazoa > Arthropoda > Insecta > Lepidoptera > Noctuidae > Agrotis > Agrotis clavis. The sequence goes on along the minus strand of OX940918.1, from coordinate 5,379,738 downwards.
CAGTACAAGTTGAGTACAAGTATGACATTCCCTCCCGTTCCGCCCTGGGTGGTTGGGACGACTCATTTGATGATTTTAACACGACAAAAAACCAATGGACAAACTATATGAATAGATTAAATAAGATGGGAACAGTAGGGTGAACAATTGAACATACCAATTTCGATATAAGTGTCACTTTTAGGTCATCAAAAGTGCAGGTGCTTGAGCACCACATTGGCACTCGGTGTACAATAATAAAAATTGCAGCGGTTAATATTTTGACCGCAATAAGTAAACCGCTGCCTAAAAAACTACAGCACTAAAAATATAAGTAACATACCGATTCTTAGAAGGCCTACATTTTTATATGCCATATTCCAAATTCACCCACAAACTGGGTCGTAATAGTTATTTGTTATGCAAGGCTGCAAAGTTGATTTTTGGCGCGAGTACTTGAATTGAAAACTGAGCGAGCGAAGGATTCTAAGATTGAACCGCGAGAGAAACGAGCGGTTCAAATATAGAATCCTGAGCGATGCGAAGTTTTTAAAGGTACGAGACGCAGAAAAACTTTGCTGCCGAGTGCAACACAAAACTTTTCACCTCACACAGCGAGGAAATGTAGTGGGGGCGGCTCGCCTGCCAGCGTAGAAAAGTAGAAAACAATTGAATACAAGACGTATTCGAATTTTAAACAACACTTTGTGCTCTAGAGCACAAAATGGAGTTTTGCGCTCAGATTTTGAATGAGAAATAGAATCTTTCCGAGCGGGTGAGGTGAAATAGTTATTTGTTATGCAAGGCTGCAAAGTTGATTTTTGTGCGCGAGTACTTGAATTGAAAACTGAGAGAGCGAAGGATTCTAAGATTGAACCGCGAGAGAAACGAGCGGTTCAAATATAGAATCCTGAGCGATGCGAAGTTTTCAAAAGTACGAGACGCAGAAAAACTTTGCTGCCGAGTGCAACACACAACTTTTCACCTCACACAGCGAGGAAATGGTAGGTGTAAGAGAAATAGCTTAAACAATTTACTATACCTATATGTATATATTATATATAAGTAAATTAAAAGTAAAATTACTACAATTGTTAATATTGAAAGTTAAATGTTTTTTTGGAACATTAATACTTGTTTTTGTCACTTAAATTGTGTGTTATTACGAGTATTACGTAAATTTGCGGAAAATCGCTCAAATTCATTGGATTCCATTGTGAATGTTGGAGACAGAGACAGATTTACAAGCGGTTCGAGACGATTTTCTCGAATGTTAAAAACTCAAACTTACGACATCATCTACTACTTAACACTAATGTTCAGAAAAAAAAATAGGTTGCAACAACCCGGTGCACTGACATGCAGTGGGGGCGGCTCACCTGCCAGTGTAGAAAATAATTGAATAAAAGACGTGTTCCATGTTTAAACAACACTTTGTGCTCTAGAGCACAAAATGGAGTTTTGCGCTCAGATTTTGAATGAGAAATAGAATCTTTCCGAGCGGGTGAGGTGAAAAAAAATATACCGCCATACGGGTTTATATTGAATGTACGAAAAAGATTTATACGAAGAAAAAGCTACCTATGTAGTTAATATATCAATACTAAGGCCGGGCTTACGTACTGAAATATTTTTTAAATCATTATAAGACCCACAAACGTGTAGGTAGGTAGATATATCAGATATACGAATATTAAAATAAAAATATATGTCGTAGCTATATCATTTCACAAATAAAATATGTCGCAAAAGTAGCATCTGCAGTAAAATTAACAAAGGACTTTTTACATCGCGTTTACCGTTGTAAAACCTGAGTTCAACGTAAAATCACATTAATAAAGAAGAAAGAAATAAAAATGCAAATGAGGACAACCCTGTTGGAGCTGTCCCACGTAACATGGAACATTATAAGTTGAAATAACATTGTAACACGTGGGCGTTTAGCTCTTATATTTTTTTCTTGCCAATTACGGTTGCGCATTCCTCGTAGCTAGTAATTTCAAGTTCTCACAGTATTGGATATTCTTTATTTTTGTTTAAGTGCTATTTTTACTGCCTGACCTGTCTTTTTTATTTGCAGAGCGGTTCTTGCTATTAACAACAGTATCGAGAATCTAAATGTTCCGCTCTGCAATAGTGTTATGGCCACACCGCGAGCGATTTGAAAAAGGAATAGTGATGCTGTTTTGAAAATTGCCAGTGTTTGAAACAATATTAAGGTCAAACCTTACGTTCGTATCGAGAATACAAACGGGACTCATCAAAGATTTATCAAAAGTCGTAGGTATCTTGGGAGCACTTTCATAAAGTTACTAGTTCTTAGCTCCCGCCTTTGTCGAAGAATTTTACCTGTTATTCAGAATAGGGAAAGAAAGGGATAACGGAACTGAGGACAAAGGCGGGCGCAGTGTTCAGAGAAGCGAAGCTCAAAGTGTAGCAAAATACATCAGACGAACGAATAATTTCTTCATTTTTATCAGCGGAACTCCAAAATTGGTATATGTACCTATATCATAATTTGTTTGAAGAAACTAATTTGATGAACAAAGTCAAGCTGAGAGAAAGCAATATAGGTATTAGATTAAGAGATAGGCACGTAATTGTTCACTAAAACTTTGTCTTACCAGATATGTTAGCAAAGCACAGAGTGAGCGTGGCGATAGCACAGCCGGAAGCGAGCGCGGTGGACAGCAGCACGGCTGAAGCGGACGCACCGACGCCCGCTCCGCCTGCCGCTCCACACACGATGAACACATACAGAAACGAGGCCGCGCACTCCGCCACCACAGCCTTCCACAACGACAGCGTCCGCACTTCCACCCGCGCCGGAACTCGCCCTGACAAACCCCCATCACCCGAGTTCGCATCCTTTCGTAAACACTCCAATTTTTCGAACAAAGTAACAATATGCTGTTCTAAGTTCTCATCCGAAATATTAAAAGCCTGTTCGCCCATTTTAAAAAAAGGTGAAAAAAAAACAACACTTTATGCTCTATGCATTTTTTTGAATTTTCGAATTCGCGCGCGATTTACTTACGGACGCGTTCGGAATAAAGGCCGCGTGAGAGACGACGTGAACGGTTCGGCCGTAACTCTCGCAATGCCGGCTCGCCAGTGAATGAACAGCGAATGAATGGGAGGCAAGCGGGGGCGCCGCACATGTCTCGAGCGCCCGACACTTGTTACACCCCGCCCCCGAGACCTGCAGTTTCAGCGAGGGTGTAATCAAATCGCCAACTTGGCACCGAACTATCACAATAGCCCTAATTAAATAAAAGTTTTCGTATATGAATTTTTTAACCCCGTAGGAGTAGGGTGTTCTTTGTACATTTTTTAATGGGTTTGGGGTCACGTTTTATTGAAATAAGTACTTTGTCACTGAATGGGTAAAATTGATAAAAGTAACGATCTGATAATATAACCGTAGATTCCAGGGAGAAGGCAATTATTTAAGTAATTCGCAAGAACGACTAATACAAGATGGTTATTTCTGAATAGGTATTGCCAATATATCACAAATAGCTGTTCAACATTTTGAAACTTTAGTTACTTAATAATCAATGAACATTACTTCAAAATTGCGCCATATTCTACGAAAATCTGATCCAAACTAATACTTTAAAGTAATTTTGATCGTTTGTTTGTTACCTTTTCACGCCTAAACTACTGAACCTATCATCTCAGCGTATACCGACGTTGTCAGATGTACAGACACGTAAATAGGGTACATTTTATCCAAAAAAAAATCCTGCTGCGAACAAAACAACAATAACGTTTTTTGATAACAAATAATTATGAATCCCAAACCAAATAGTAAATCAAATTCGAGCGAGTCAAAGACTAGTATGTACCTATTTATATGAAAATTTTGAATGGAACAAAGCGAAATCCCTAAGTAAGTTAGCTCTACCACAGAATATATAATAGCTAGGCTCTACATACTAACACCAACCATCTACTTTCTCGAAATAGAAGCGTGTGACAAGATAATGGGCCCTTCAGAGGAGTGCTTACATTACACTTCGGTTACTCCTAGTTAGCGAGAGAGTCTCGTCTCATCGTAAATACTCCGCGACAGAGTCATCTTGGAGGCTGACTTGAACGATGTAATCCGGCGAGATCCTAATCCGCGCCTCTGTTAAGTCCCTAAAGCTGCATGATTCGAATAAGGACGGCAACAAGATTATGTGGCTGGATCCAGTTAGAACTTGGTGAAATTGAAAAATGGCGACTTAAGTTTATGCACTTGTTTTGGTACGATCTTCAATTATTTTATGTGATCGAAAGAAGCTCAGCAGCAGTCCTCTGACGTGACTTACGAATATAATTCATACTAGCTGTTGCCAGCGGCTTCACCCGCTACAACTCGAAAATTATCCCACGGAAACATACAATCTGGATAAAAACTATTCTATGTGTTAATCCAGGTTATAAACTATCTGTGTACCAAATTTTAACCAAATCCATTCAGTGGTTTTTGCGTGAAAGAGTAACAAACATACCTACACACATACATCCTCACAAACTTTCGTATTTATAATATTAGTAGGATAGGATTTATGATAGAGTGGTTCTCTAGGAAGGCTTTAGTATATAATTTGTCAAGTTTTTGTATACGGTTATATGTCCAGCGACGCGGGCGGGTAGCGGCCAGTTAACAATATACCCATACCACCACATACTCAGTTTAATATGTCTTCTTTCACTGATGTCAATCTGTCAGTGATGACCAAGATAAACTTAAAAGTAAATATGCATTGAAGAACACACCTCGGTACTTGCCCGGATTTAAAGTTTGGACCAGCAACTTCATTCATAACAGGAGAGGTGGGCACATTGCCGGATCTAGGGGAGGGAACGGGGTAGGCGGGGCACCAACCGCTGGTGCCAGCTTCCGGGGGCGCCAAAATCAGAAATATGATTGCTAACAAAAATCTGAAATGTGCAGAAAAAGGTGCAAAAAATTGGAGATCTAAAGACATTTAATTCGAGCTAAGTTCCAAAGCAACTGCAACAAAAATCTATTGATCTGTACTCTTAGCACGAGTTTCCAGTATTTCAGACGTAAAGTAAACTGGAACTTTGACAATTTCAAATTGACAATTTTCAAGGTTAAAATCAGTTCCTTCTTCGCACTTTTAATTTTTTGCATGAAATTTGTCAATTTGAAATTGTCAAAGTTCCATTTACTTTACGTCTCAAATACTGAAAACTCGTGCTAAGGGAACAGGTCAAGAATAAAAACGTTTTATTTTTTTACTAATAATTTTAATCTATTATTTTTTGCCCAAATTTTAATCTATTAAGTTTTGTTTTTAAACCGCAAATCCGGGACTAGGTGGCCATCAAGACATATTACTCTAAACATGGTTGGTCACAAGCTACAAGTTCGTTGACAAAAATGAGGTCAGTGACCAATCAGACTCAGGACGGCCCAATTACATCACAATTTGATCAGTCCAAGTCAGTCCGACCACCGCATCGGTCAGGGGCGCTCGTAAATCCATTAATCAGTTCATTTGTACTAAATCTTACTAAAGGTTCGGACTGAGTCATTGGGTACGGTTAGCCGATACAAAATCTGGACAGAAATCGAAAATGCTGAACAGCATTCAGCCTATGCTGACTAAATTATCGCCTGAAACCATGCTGAGTTCAGACGAGAGTGAAGCATTTTGACAGCTGTCTCAGCCTATGCTACTCAGCATTCGCCATTTTTCTTTTAGTGCTGCTCAGATATTGTATCGGCTAACCGTACTCTTTTGTTCGTTTAAAGAAACATCACACAGCGTTAGTGTCTCTCAATCTCCGAAAGGTTAGTCCAGGGTAGTCCAGGTTAGTCTGAGATACAATAGTGAAGGTTGAAGACCGTCTTCATCTACTTTTTTCAATGGAGTCGGCTTACAGTAGAACAAGATGTAGCGAAATATCACTATTTTCCCACCATACAGCTGCTGCCTGTCTGACTTCCACAAGCCAGTAACTGGGTTAAACGATACCCCTTGATAACACTAGTTATCTATCAATTTTCGAGCTCCTGAATAACAGCAATGACTGTCAAAGATCTACAAATGACAGCCAGGACCAAACCAATGCCTTTACGTGCTTTTCGACCCACGAAGGAAACTCGCAAAGAGATGATAGATGATCAACCATACAGAAATAAACCTCGGCAAACGCGGCCTAAACATGAACCCTCCTCGAAAATAGATCTTTATTGATCAAAAGTTAAAAGTATGTCGTGTAGTACGTGGGTAGGTACTTTTATTACATATTCTACAGGTTGGTTTCAGTGCCGTATTATCCATAAGGCACTTTAGGCCAGTGCCTAGGGGCCCACTATGACCAAGGGCCCAGCACTCCCGATTAAGAAATCCGAAAAATGATACAAGCTGATTGATGGTAACATGGCACAATGGGCATTCCCAAATGTGATGACGGCACTACTGCGAATTTACATAAGTCTTATGATTACGAACGCAACAGGAGAACGACATTTTTCTAAATTAAAATTAATCAAAAATTGTCTTCGGTCAACAATGTCGCAATAAATTCATTGGCAATAATGTCTATTGAACATGATGTATCAGAAAAGGTATATTTTCAAGAAGTTTTAAACGATTTTGTATCTTAAAAAAATTGGAAGGGTTAATAATATTTAAACATGCTTCTTAATCAGTACCATAATTATACTGTGTACATTTTTATTTTCCCACGTTTTTATACACTCACTTTTCTTTTGTTTGTTTGTTTGTCGTTCCGGTTGGACTTATGCAACTGTATTTTGAGGCACTTCCTGATAAGCTAGCAGGCTGAAATTTTGCACACGCTCTGAGTTCTGATGACAATACATGCCCTAAGAAACGTCTTAACAAATCTAATATGGCGGCCTCCCCAAGATGGCGGACTGACTGTTTGAAATCCACCCCCATGATATGGGTATCTTATCTATCATATGAAAGGATTTGCTGTCAGGAATACGAAAAAAATAGTCACTGACTTAAATCTAATATGGCGGACGTCCAAGATGGCAGACAGGCTATTTGAAATGCACCCCTATGATATGGATATCAAATGAAAGGGTTTGTTGTAAGGAGTCACAAAAAAAATAGTCACGTGACTTAAATCCGATATGGCGGACGTCCAAAATGGCAGACTGGCTGTTTGAAGTCCACCCCCATGATATGGGTATCAAATGTAAGGGTTTGTTGTCAGGAATACGAAAAAAATAGCCATGTAACTTAAATCCAATATGGCGGACGTCCAAGATGGCGGATAGGATTTGAGGCACTTCTCGGTAAGCTAACAGGCTGACATTTTCGCCTTTCGGGGTAGCTTCAAACCCGATGAACAAAGATAAAAATAATAAAATAATTAATAGATTTAATAAAATCTAAAAACCCACGTTTTTATATGTCCAAAAACAAGAAAATAACCCTACGGGGCTGAGAGACCGATCACTCAAAACGTGGGGGCGTATCTTTGCAAGTTACACCCACGATCTATACCTACACGTCGTGTAAATATATCCCATAAATAATCCCTTAAATAATATACGCCCCCACGTTTTGAGTGGCCGCTTTCTCAGCCCCGTAGGGTTATTTTCTTATTTTTGGGACATTTAAAAACGTGGGTTTTTAGGTTTTATAAATTTTTAATGTTTATTATGTTAATTTTATGACAATATGCAAGATCTTCCTATATCGTATCGGAGTCATTTAGAAATGAAACAAAGATTTGATGTAAATGACTCCGATACTTCGTGCTGTAGATTGTGGCGAAAGTCTTTTCACTTGAAGGAAGGCGTATATCTTTGCAATATGATGACTGAAGTCTGTTGTTGATGATGATGGTACCTTCATTCTATTTCGTAATGTCGACATTAAAAATTTCCAAATTGCGTTGTTGTTGTATAAAAAAGGGAGGGCCCGAAACGAGCTGTGCCTAGGGGCCCCGACATTGTTAATCCGGCCCTGGTTGGTTTGGCTTGGGAACTTCACGCTCTTGTATGAATCGTTTCGGTTTCACAACACTTGGGCATCGAGCCAAAAATGCAAAAAGAAACAAGTAGGTAAATTGGTAGTAGGTGTTGTATAAATTCCACTTAGACCATAAGTTTTTGGTCAAGGCCATGCTGCGGTGCGAGACGGAGTTGGAAAGCAGTCGCCTTCTTCTGCGAAGCAGTCATGCTAGTGAAGGAGGAGGCGCGCCACTTGAGGGAGAAGACAGCGTGATCCTCCCTGCAACCCAGCCGCAGTGGTAGACGCCTACGGCGACGAACGTCGCCAGACGATCTCCGGCCAACCTAGGCCTGCGCGGCCATGTGGGCGGCGAGTAATGGGCGACTCGCTGTCCGACCATGGACCATGCCCGGGTCGACGACGGCGCGTTGTGTTCCATGCGCTCCTCAAAGAGTATCAGCATTGTGACGGGGCCCCTCTACAGAGGGCCAAAGCCTGCCGGGGTCGCGGTACTAACGAATTACCGTGGCCCCGGAACGTAAGGGCTATTGAAGGACAGCGTGGATTTTAGTCAGTAAGAGTCTGACAGTCCCTCCCGCTCTGACCTGGGTGGGAGGGCTCATTCGATTTTTTTACCACGCTAAAAAATAATGTTATCTTCTGCTTCGTAAAACTCAGTTATTGGCTTGTGGAGGTCAGACAGGCATTGAGAAAGTCGCTCCACGTAAAATACTGATATTCAGCTGCATAATATTATGATGACGATGTTCTCTAACGCTTGTTTCTTTTTTTGGGACAGTGATTGAAATAATGTTTTACCAAAGAGCATGTTACGGTAACTTTTGTGAATGTGCTAGTCGCAATTGTAAAAAAAAAACTGATGCTGACTGGAAGGCCGGGAGTCATCAAGGCACTCGCTACATACATTTTGTAATGATACCCATGGACCTAGACTGTCGTAATAAGTAAAAGTATAGTATAATAACAATAAACCTACATAGGTTCATGCAGTAATCGCACACGTACCTACTGGCGGAACGTCAGTAAGGCAAAACTTGTATTGTAAAAGTTATAGATTATAACTAATAACTGATAGTAGGTATGCGGAGCGGAATGATGATGATGTTGATGAATAACACATCTGTGGAATTAAAGGAAAATGCCCAAATAATTAAGTCCCGTCTTTGTACTGTTTTTAACCGACTTCAAAAAGAAGGAGGTTATCAATTCGACGGAATGTATCTTTTTTTGTGTGTTTGTTACCCGATTACTCCGCCAATTGTGGACCAATTTTCAATATATTCTTTTTTCAAGATATTCTTTTTTTGTTCGAAAGGAGATACTTCAGGAGTGGTCCCATTGTCACCATGCCAGGATCTGATGATTGGATCCTGGAAAAATCGAGGGCAACCCTCAAATTTTATAGGCCCACACATCGTTTTTCGCAGATTTTATGAAGTAATTTAAGTATTTGCGTATGGTAATCATCATCTCATGTAGCTGAGCTGATGATGGAAGGTACAACTCTTCTAGTAAGGACTTGGCATCGACTGATTTAGTAAATTATGTTTGTGTTCGCATATCTCCGGAACTGCAAGTCCGATTAATTAAGTAATTATTTTGTTTTGTTCTGTATGTAAGAAAATGATGTACTCGTATTTGATAAGAATTGTGGTTGAATATTTAAACTAAAAAGAGTACCTAAAATATAAACTTTTTCAAAAAAAAATGTAACCGCTTTCAAAAACAACCACAAAAAAAGGGTAAAATAACCTTCAAAAATTTTCTTTCGGAAGTCGGTGGCAAAAAGACAATGAAATTAATAAAAAAATATACATGTCGAATTGAGAACCTCCTCCTTTTTTTTTCGTCGGTTAAAAAAAGTCACCGACTTCCGAAAGAAAATTTTTGAAGGTTATTTTACCCTTTTTTGTGGTTGTTTTTGAAGGCGGTTACATTTTTTTTTTTGAAAAAGATTTTATTTATGTTAATTAACATATAAAATCCGTACAGACGGTAATAAATCCTTATAAATTAATCACTGGAAAGAGATGGTACTTTATAAGGAAGGTTAGGATTCCTGAAGGCTACGGGGAGGCCTTAGACCAGCAGTGGACCATGTTAAAAAACCGGCCAAGAGAGAGTGGGACTCGTGCACTTAAGGGTTCCGTACCATTGTCTATAAAATCGGCAACAAAAAAAAAACACGTTTGTTGTATGAGATGAGAGCCTCCCTTGGTTGGGCCTCAAACCAAAATATCACAGGTAACATATGGTGCCGTTGCCCGGGTGGACCGCTGGGAGGTGGATCCCACCACGTGCCGCCACTGTATAAGGCTGCTTCTCCACCAGAGATGCGCTATTATGTAGCTATGCTGCGAGGATGTAAAAGCTGAGCTACGAAACTGTGTGACCGTTTCGTCCGATGCTACGCCATGTAGCTGTGCGATTAAGATGTGCTATGGAGATGGGTAGCTGCGCTACGAAGATGCGCTGTCACAGGGTAGCTGCGCTACAAAGATGCGCCGCCACAAGGTAGCTGTGCTATGAAGATGCGCTGTCACAAGGTAGCTGCGCTATGAAGATGCGTAGCTGCGCTACGAAGATGTGCTGTCACAAGGTACCTGCGCTATGAAGATGCGAAGCTGCGCTACGAAGATGCGCTGTCACAAGGTAGCTGCGCTACGAAGATGCGCAGCTCGAGCTATGCGATGTATCGATTGTAGGGAAAACGACCCATAGCACGAATCCATAGCACGCAGCCATAGCACGCAGCCACAGCACGCAGCCACAGCACGCAGCCATAGCATGTATCTTTTCATATAAAAAACACATCTTAGTTGAATCCGTTTCCACCAGTGATGTGCTATGTAAACCAATGAATATGATTGGTGGATATCAAACGCATTCGCAGCAACGTAGCATAGCGCATCTCTGGTGGAAAAGCAGCCTTATACTCTGTAATCCCCCATCCCACTCACCCCAAAAACATGATTCCTTTGCATTGACCTTCATCTTCACCGGTTTATGAATTACCTTCTTCTAAATTTAAATTAGTTATTCGTTCATGCCTTCTAGGGAAATCATATGATGAGACAGAAGAGTTTCTCTCAAATTCATTTAAAAAGTTAAGCCCTGTTTAGTACTGTGATCAATACTATTGTTGCTAATTGGTCAACTCACAAAAATATCTACAGCGCAACTTTACTCAAAACATGCATTACATAACACATACATAAACATACACTACACTAACAAACAGACACAAGAACATAACACGCATACATTTAAACACACCCCTCAACTGTGCAGAAGCCCGCAGCGGGTCGCAACGTCATTTTGACCATTTTGACCGCGTCTGTGGAGAGACCCTTTCCGGGTCGCTCTGTCTACGTTCACATATTTCATGTGAAAAAACAGCGATAAAACTACTTTTGTCTTTGTTCAACTTATTAAAACGCGTCTACGTAGAGCGAGACAGCTAGCAAGTGTCGTTTTGAGTTCTCGGTAGAGAAAAAATTACCGCGAAATCGCCAGTAAACAGACGGCCACGTCGCAGCCTTCATTTTTTTTCTGTACTTAAAACTTGATTTATTTAAAATAATTGTATGGGAGTCACGACTTGTGTAATATTATTACGTGAATAGTAATAAAAGTTTATAAATAAATACTCTTGTTGGCTCGCTAAGTGTGGTATAATATTAAAATATGACCCAAAATGTACTGAACATTTAGGTACCCCGTAATTATACCAGCTGTATAATATTATTACCAACAAATATATTACAAAAGTACTATTTTCTAGGTAGAAAATTTAATTTAGAAATGATTCAGATCAATAAAAGAGCTTCCGCATGTCCAAGGAACTCTTGAGCGGGTTTCGCCACAGACAGGGCGTGCAAAAACCCCTGTCTGTGGCGAAACCCGCTAAGGGCTTCACAGACGCACTATAGTAAAAAAACCGGCCATTTTAAATTATTTTATTTAGACAATGCCAGTTGCTACTTAGAGCAAACCCACCAAATAAAAGTTGGCTTCCAACTATACCAAATGTAGCATTCTATTTGTCCTTTATCAGTGATAACTAAAATTATGATTAGATGTCTTTAAAAGTGCAGTTTCTGTTTTATTGGATAAAATATCACATTTAGGTTAGAAACCTATGTCGAGCATACGTTAACGTCACGTCCCTATTTTCACAATGCTGGTCTAGCCACAAAGCACACACAATACAATACTAACAATCTTGACGGATTACAGATGTCGGTGGAAGCTGTAAGATAATTCAAACACATTTATAATTTGTAATAAACAAATACAATAGCCACCCAAAAATCAAATGACTTTGTCAATAATGCCAGTTGTGACATTTTGACACAAGGATAAAATACACAAACAATATACGAAATGGACTGAGCACTCATGCCGTAAAAACGTGCTGAGAGAGATAGCTCCGATGGGGCCAGTTGTCTCTTTCTGATAGGGTAGGTCTCGTCCAAAATACCTCAGTGCTTCAAGTCGAAAGTTTTCGACCAATGTGTATTACCAGTGATGACGTATGGCGCCGAAACGTGGTCCTTTACTATGGGCCTCATTAGTAAGCTCAGTAAGTCCAACGAGCTATGGAGAGGGCTATGCTCGGAGTCTCTTTGCGCGATCGACTCAGAAATGAGGAGATTCGTAGACGAACCAAAGTAACCGACATAGCCCAACGAATTAGCAAGTTGAAATGGCAGTGGGCAGGCCATATAGCTCGCAGAACTGATGGCCGATGGGGCCGTAAGGTTCTCGAATGGAGACCACGCACCGGCAAGCGCAGCGTAGGACGTCCACCCACTAGGTGGGCAGACGATCTTATGAAGGCCACAGGATCACGCTGGATGCAGGGCGCTTACAACCGGTCCTACTACAAGTCCAAAGGAGGCCTATTTTCAGCAGTGGACGTCTTACGGCTGATATGATGATGATGATGAATAGGATAGGTAACCAAAATACATGTTATTACGTTTTTAAATATACCTTAAAAAAAAAAAACAATAAAAAAACATTTATAAACATAAAAACAGTAGTCCGCCGGTGTGGGAGCGGGCACCAAACTACCGGTGGTTAGGGCTACAGAAACAGGAATCTCCTCACAATGCGGGCCGTATTTAGGAACACTGCCTTCAAAATCAGGCCCTTGATCCAACTACCTAGAGAGAGCCTCGAAAGGTATTCGTCGAGGCCCTTTGCCATCAGGCCATTGGCAATAACGATAAATCGGCACAATGATAGCCGAGCTCACATTCCCACTCCGACAACCGCGCGTGCTAAGTTGAGATATTTCATTTATTTATATTTCTCAGCTTTCAGTTCAGAAGGTTCTCGTCATGCGAGATGGTATCATCGATTATTTATCATTACGCGGCGTACCGATCTGTCTATCACAACAATATCAGGGACATTGGCGACAATAGCCCGAATAAAAATAAAAAAAGAATATTGAAAAATAAACCTGAAAGCAATTTTAAAGCCGAAAAAGTAAATAAGGTTAGCAAGTAAGAGTTATATTTTACTGTTTCTATCCATACTACTTTCTGGGAATAGGAGGAAAGGGACAAGCGCCATCCAAGTTGCTCTTCTCTTTCGTCATGCTAATTATAGCAAATCAAAAAAAACCTAAACGGTGGCGATTACGGTTCATTTTTGAGTACTAGGTAACTTGAAGTGCTCAGTCCAGATTTTATGATAGGGCTATGTTTTGATTAGGTATTTCCGCGTCAATGACGTTTCGTTGTACCTAATCATTCATGCTCAAATGTGAAATATTTTTAAGAGTTTATATTCATAATGTGATTATATAAAAAAAAAACATTATTTTCGTTAAACACACTTATTGAAAATAATGTTTTATTAAAACTGAATATTGCATATTTAAATCCGAACCATAACACATTAAAAGTTGTCATTTGTCATTTTCTCTGCGTGTAGGTATGCTTAATGCGTAACGCACATGGCCGCGATGAAAACAGGAAATGGTTTTTGGGTTTTCGAAATCCTTTTATCACTAACTTTTTAAAAGCATCTTTTGCAGAATAACAATTATGTAATCAGGGGTCTTATTTTCATTTAATATTTTTCATTAGTTTATATTTCCTGTATCTTGGGCTGAAAGGTGGGGCAGGATCTGGCATTGTCATTTGCACAGTTGAGGGGAAATTTAGATTTAGTCTTAAATAATAAAAAATTGAGAAAAAAAAAAAAAAAAAAAACTAGAAATTACTATCACCTCTTTATAACATTTATGGTAATTTGTAACATGTCATTGTTCCAAATACAATTAATATATTAATATGGGGCAGGCACTGTTTCTCCTAAACACAGGTTGCGCTGCAACTTAGCTAGGAGAACAGCACTACACCCACAGATTTGTTTGTTTTAACCTACATGTTCAAATAGATTTAGTACCATCCATATTGTACAAATACTTTGTTATTGGAAATAAATAAATTATTATTATTATTGAGCGACATCTATTGCATCACTTAGGAACTGAGACAGTGTAAAGTATAATTTAAATGCGCTAGATGTCGCTTTATTAAGTTACTGAATGGCAGTGTTACAAGGTTTGAAAATAATTTTCAAATGGTCCTCACGTTATTTTTATTTATTTTATGAAATAAAGTAGACGAAACTAGACTTTGTTTTGTCAACTATGTATTACAGTCATGAATGTGCTATACTGTACCTATACAGCCTGGCCAGAATGGATTGAAACGGAACTAAAATTTTTATTTCTGACAGCGTTTCAAAATCTTTGATATTTGATCTTTTACATTTTTATGTCAAGCTATAACTACAGCTTGACATAAAAATGTAGAAAACCGGAAGTCGCCACTTTCTTCGCGCTACCAGCACTTTGAATGATTTTATTTTATTATTTTTCACTTATTACGTTAGTTTTATGGCACAATAATAAATCTAACAAACCTGCGGTCTTTGTTTACATCAAATATCAAAGATTTTGAAACGCTGTCAGAAATAAAAATTTTAGTTCCGTTTCAATCCGTTCTGGCCAAGCTGTATGATATACAGCTTGACATAAAAATGTAGAAAACCGTAAAGCTGCGAACATATTATCGGACGCGTCCGTCAGCCGCGGCTGAGGGACGCGGCTTAGCAGTGTGCACGGTAGTTCGGACGACAGAAGGCCAGACAGAAGGCCAGATTTTGTTCGGACGTCCGAACTCTCAAGGTCACGTCCGCGTCTTACGACCGACAGTTTGCACAGTGTAGTATTAAATGTACTGGCTGGATAATGAATAAGCCGCGTCCCTCAGCCGCGGCTGACGGACAAGTCCGATAATATGTTCGCAGCTTTACGGTTTTCCGTACCCATGATATGGGTATCAAATGTAAGGGTTTGTTGTCAGGAATACGAAAAAAATAGCCATGTAACTTAAATCCAATATGGCGGACGTCCAAGATGGCGGATAGGATTTGAGGCACTTCTCGGTAAGCTAACAGGCTGACATTTTCGCCTTTCGGGGTAGCTTCAAACCCGATGAACAAAGATAAAAATAATAAAATAATTAATAGATTTAATAAAATCTAAAAACCCACGTTTTTATATGTCCAAAAACAAGAAAATAACCCTACGGGGCTGAGAGACCGATCACTCAAAACGTGGGGGCGTATCTTTGCAAGTTACACCCACGATCTATACCTACACGTCGTGTAAATATATCCCATAAATAATCCCTTAAATAATATACGCCCCCACGTTTTGAGTGGCCGCTTTCTCAGCCCCGTAGGGTTATTTTCTTATTTTTGGGACATTTAAAAACGTGGGTTTTTAGGTTTTATAAATTTTTAATGTTTATTATGTTAATTTTATGACAATATGCAAGATCTTCCTATATCGTATCGGAGTCATTTAGAAATGAAACAAAGATTTGATGTAAATGACTCCGATGCTTCGTGCTGTAGATTGTGGCGAAAGTCTTTTCACTTGAAGGAAGGCGTATATCTTTGCAATATGATGACTGAAGTCTGTTGTTGATGATGATGGTACCTTCATTCTATTTCGTAATGTCGACATTAAAAATTTCCAAATTGCGTTGTTGTTGTATAAAAAAGGGAGGGCCCGAAACGAGCTGTGCCTAGGGGCCCCGACATTGTTAATCCGGCCCTGGTTGGTTTGGCTTGGGAACTTCACGCTCTTGTATGAATCGTTTCGGTTTCACAACACTTGGGCATCGAGCCAAAAATGCAAAAAGAAACAAGTAGGTAAATTGGTAGTAGGTGTTGTATAAATTCCACTTAGACCATAAGTTTTTGGTCAAGGCCATGCTGCGGTGCGAGACGGAGTTGGAAAGCAGTCGCCTTCTTCTGCGAAGCAGTCATGCTAGTGAAGGAGGAGGCGCGCCACTTGAGGGAGAAGACAGCGTGATCCTCCCTGCAACCCAGCCGCAGTGGTAGACGCCTACGGCGACGAACGTCGCCAGACGATCTCCGGCCAACCTAGGCCTGCGCGGCCATGTGGGCGGCGAGTAATGGGCGACTCGCTGTCCGACCATGGACCATGCCCGGGTCGACGACGGCGCGTTGTGTTCCATGCGCTCCTCAAAGAGTATCAGCATTGTGACGGGGCCCCTCTACAGAGGGCCAAAGCCTGCCGGGGTCGCGGTACTAACGAATTACCGTGGCCCCGGAACGTAAGGGCTATTGAAGGACAGCGTGGATTTTAGTCAGTAAGAGTCTGACAGTCCCTCCCGCTCTGACCTGGGTGGGAGGGCTCATTCGATTTTTTTACCACGCTAAAAAATAATGTTATCTTCTGCTTCGTAAAACTCAGTTATTGGCTTGTGGAGGTCAGACAGGCATTGAGAAAGTCGCTCCACGTAAAATACTGATATTCAGCTGCATAATATTATGATGACGATGTTCTCTAACGCTTGTTTCTTTTTTTGGGACAGTGATTGAAATAATGTTTTACCAAAGAGCATGTTACGGTAACTTTTGTGAATGTGCTAGTCGCAATTGTAAAAAAAAAACTGATGCTGACTGGAAGGCCGGGAGTCATCAAGGCACTCGCTACATACATTTTGTAATGATACCCATGGACCTAGACTGTCGTAATAAGTAAAAGTATAGTATAATAACAATAAACCTACATAGGTTCATGCAGTAATCGCACACGTACCTACTGGCGGAACGTCAGTAAGGCAAAACTTGTATTGTAAAAGTTATAGATTATAACTAATAACTGATAGTAGGTATGCGGAGCGGAATGATGATGATGTTGATGAATAACACATCTGTGGAATTAAAGGAAAATGCCCAAATAATTAAGTCCCGTCTTTGTACTGTTTTTAACCGACTTCAAAAAGAAGGAGGTTATCAATTCGACGGAATGTATCTTTTTTTGTGTGTTTGTTACCCGATTACTCCGCCAATTGTGGACCAATTTTCAATATATTCTTTTTTCAAGATATTCTTTTTTTGTTCGAAAGGAGATACTTCAGGAGTGGTCCCATTGTCACCATGCCAGGATCTGATGATTGGATCCTGGAAAAATCGAGGGCAACCCTCAAATTTTATAGGCCCACACATCGTTTTTCGCAGATTTTATGAAGTAATTTAAGTATTTGCGTATGGTAATCATCATCTCATGTAGCTGAGCTGATGATGGAAGGTACAACTCTTCTAGTAAGGACTTGGCATCGACTGATTTAGTAAATTATGTTTGTGTTCGCATATCTCCGGAACTGCAAGTCCGATTAATTAAGTAATTATTTTGTTTTGTTCTGTATGTAAGAAAATGATGTACTCGTATTTGATAAGAATTGTGGTTGAATATTTAAACTAAAAAGAGTACCTAAAATATAAACTTTTTCAAAAAAAAATGTAACCGCTTTCAAAAACAACCACAAAAAAAGGGTAAAATAACCTTCAAAAATTTTCTTTCGGAAGTCGGTGGCAAAAAGACAATGAAATTAATAAAAAAATATACATGTCGAATTGAGAACCTCCTCCTTTTTTTTTCGTCGGTTAAAAAAAGTCACCGACTTCCGAAAGAAAATTTTTGAAGGTTATTTTACCCTTTTTTGTGGTTGTTTTTGAAGGCGGTTACATTTTTTTTTTTGAAAAAGATTTTATTTATGTTAATTAACATATAAAATCCGTACAGACGGTAATAAATCCTTATAAATTAATCACTGGAAAGAGATGGTACTTTATAAGGAAGGTTAGGATTCCTGAAGGCTACGGGGAGGCCTTAGACCAGCAGTGGACCATGTTAAAAAACCGGCCAAGAGAGAGTGGGACTCGTGCACTTAAGGGTTCCGTACCATTGTCTATAAAATCGGCAACAAAAAAAAAACACGTTTGTTGTATGAGATGAGAGCCTCCCTTGGTTGGGCCTCAAACCAAAATATCACAGGTAACATATGGTGCCGTTGCCCGGGTGGACCGCTGGGAGGTGGATCCCACCACGTGCCGCCACTGTATAAGGCTGCTTCTCCACCAGAGATGCGCTATTATGTAGCTATGCTGCGAGGATGTAAAAGCTGAGCTACGAAACTGTGTGACCGTTTCGTCCGATGCTACGCCATGTAGCTGTGCGATTAAGATGTGCTATGGAGATGGGTAGCTGCGCTACGAAGATGCGCTGTCACAGGGTAGCTGCGCTACAAAGATGCGCCGCCACAAGGTAGCTGTGCTATGAAGATGCGCTGTCACAAGGTAGCTGCGCTATGAAGATGCGTAGCTGCGCTACGAAGATGTGCTGTCACAAGGTACCTGCGCTATGAAGATGCGAAGCTGCGCTACGAAGATGCGCTGTCACAAGGTAGCTGCGCTACGAAGATGCGCAGCTCGAGCTATGCGATGTATCGATTGTAGGGAAAACGACCCATAGCACGAATCCATAGCACGCAGCCATAGCACGCAGCCACAGCACGCAGCCACAGCACGCAGCCATAGCATGTATCTTTTCATATAAAAAACACATCTTAGTTGAATCCGTTTCCACCAGTGATGTGCTATGTAAACCAATGAATATGATTGGTGGATATCAAACGCATTCGCAGCAACGTAGCATAGCGCATCTCTGGTGGAAAAGCAGCCTTATACTCTGTAATCCCCCATCCCACTCACCCCAAAAACATGATTCCTTTGCATTGACCTTCATCTTCACCGGTTTATGAATTACCTTCTTCTAAATTTAAATTAGTTATTCGTTCATGCCTTCTAGGGAAATCATATGATGAGACAGAAGAGTTTCTCTCAAATTCATTTAAAAAGTTAAGCCCTGTTTAGTACTGTGATCAATACTATTGTTGCTAATTGGTCAACTCACAAAAATATCTACAGCGCAACTTTACTCAAAACATGCATTACATAACACATACATAAACATACACTACACTAACAAACAGACACAAGAACATAACACGCATACATTTAAACACACCCCTCAACTGTGCAGAAGCCCGCAGCGGGTCGCAACGTCATTTTGACCATTTTGACCGCGTCTGTGGAGAGACCCTTTCCGGGTCGCTCTGTCTACGTTCACATATTTCATGTGAAAAAACAGCGATAAAACTACTTTTGTCTTTGTTCAACTTATTAAAACGCGTCTACGTAGAGCGAGACAGCTAGCAAGTGTCGTTTTGAGTTCTCGGTAGAGAAAAAATTACCGCGAAATCGCCAGTAAACAGACGGCCACGTCGCAGCCTTCATTTTTTTTCTGTACTTAAAACTTGATTTATTTAAAATAATTGTATGGGAGTCACGACTTGTGTAATATTATTACGTGAATAGTAATAAAAGTTTATAAATAAATACTCTTGTTGGCTCGCTAAGTGTGGTATAATATTAAAATATGACCCAAAATGTACTGAACATTTAGGTACCCCGTAATTATACCAGCTGTATAATATTATTACCAACAAATATATTACAAAAGTACTATTTTCTAGGTAGAAAATTTAATTTAGAAATGATTCAGATCAATAAAAGAGCTTCCGCATGTCCAAGGAACTCTTGAGCGGGTTTCGCCACAGACAGGGCGTGCAAAAACCCCTGTCTGTGGCGAAACCCGCTAAGGGCTTCACAGACGCACTATAGTAAAAAAACCGGCCATTTTAAATTATTTTATTTAGACAATGCCAGTTGCTACTTAGAGCAAACCCACCAAATAAAAGTTGGCTTCCAACTATACCAAATGTAGCATTCTATTTGTCCTTTATCAGTGATAACTAAAATTATGATTAGATGTCTTTAAAAGTGCAGTTTCTGTTTTATTGGATAAAATATCACATTTAGGTTAGAAACCTATGTCGAGCATACGTTAACGTCACGTCCCTATTTTCACAATGCTGGTCTAGCCACAAAGCACACACAATACAATACTAACAATCTTGACGGATTACAGATGTCGGTGGAAGCTGTAAGATAATTCAAACACATTTATAATTTGTAATAAACAAATACAATAGCCACCCAAAAATCAAATGACTTTGTCAATAATGCCAGTTGTGACATTTTGACACAAGGATAAAATACACAAACAATATACGAAATGGACTGAGCACTCATGCCGTAAAAACGTGCTGAGAGAGATAGCTCCGATGGGGCCAGTTGTCTCTTTCTGATAGGGTAGGTCTCGTCCAAAATACCTCAGTGCTTCAAGTCGAAAGTTTTCGACCAATGTGTATTACCAGTGATGACGTATGGCGCCGAAACGTGGTCCTTTACTATGGGCCTCATTAGTAAGCTCAGTAAGTCCAACGAGCTATGGAGAGGGCTATGCTCGGAGTCTCTTTGCGCGATCGACTCAGAAATGAGGAGATTCGTAGACGAACCAAAGTAACCGACATAGCCCAACGAATTAGCAAGTTGAAATGGCAGTGGGCAGGCCATATAGCTCGCAGAACTGATGGCCGATGGGGCCGTAAGGTTCTCGAATGGAGACCACGCACCGGCAAGCGCAGCGTAGGACGTCCACCCACTAGGTGGGCAGACGATCTTATGAAGGCCACAGGATCACGCTGGATGCAGGGCGCTTACAACCGGTCCTACTACAAGTCCAAAGGAGGCCTATTTTCAGCAGTGGACGTCTTACGGCTGATATGATGATGATGATGAATAGGATAGGTAACCAAAATACATGTTATTACGTTTTTAAATATACCTTAAAAAAAAAAAACAATAAAAAAACATTTATAAACATAAAAACAGTAGTCCGCCGGTGTGGGAGCGGGCACCAAACTACCGGTGGTTAGGGCTACAGAAACAGGAATCTCCTCACAATGCGGGCCGTATTTAGGAACACTGCCTTCAAAATCAGGCCCTTGATCCAACTACCTAGAGAGAGCCTCGAAAGGTATTCGTCGAGGCCCTTTGCCATCAGGCCATTGGCAATAACGATAAATCGGCACAATGATAGCCGAGCTCACATTCCCACTCCGACAACCGCGCGTGCTAAGTTGAGATATTTCATTTATTTATATTTCTCAGCTTTCAGTTCAGAAGGTTCTCGTCATGCGAGATGGTATCATCGATTATTTATCATTACGCGGCGTACCGATCTGTCTATCACAACAATATCAGGGACATTGGCGACAATAGCCCGAATAAAAATAAAAAAAGAATATTGAAAAATAAACCTGAAAGCAATTTTAAAGCCGAAAAAGTAAATAAGGTTAGCAAGTAAGAGTTATATTTTACTGTTTCTATCCATACTACTTTCTGGGAATAGGAGGAAAGGGACAAGCGCCATCCAAGTTGCTCTTCTCTTTCGTCATGCTAATTATAGCAAATCAAAAAAAACCTAAACGGTGGCGATTACGGTTCATTTTTGAGTACTAGGTAACTTGAAGTGCTCAGTCCAGATTTTATGATAGGGCTATGTTTTGATTAGGTATTTCCGCGTCAATGACGTTTCGTTGTACCTAATCATTCATGCTCAAATGTGAAATATTTTTAAGAGTTTATATTCATAATGTGATTATATAAAAAAAAAACATTATTTTCGTTAAACACACTTATTGAAAATAATGTTTTATTAAAACTGAATATTGCATATTTAAATCCGAACCATAACACATTAAAAGTTGTCATTTGTCATTTTCTCTGCGTGTAGGTATGCTTAATGCGTAACGCACATGGCCGCGATGAAAACAGGAAATGGTTTTTGGGTTTTCGAAATCCTTTTATCACTAACTTTTTAAAAGCATCTTTTGCAGAATAACAATTATGTAATCAGGGGTCTTATTTTCATTTAATATTTTTCATTAGTTTATATTTCCTGTATCTTGGGCTGAAAGGTGGGGCAGGATCTGGCATTGTCATTTGCACAGTTGAGGGGAAATTTAGATTTAGTCTTAAATAATAAAAAATTGAGAAAAAAAAAAAAAAAAAAACTAGAAATTACTATCACCTCTTTATAACATTTATGGTAATTTGTAACATGTCATTGTTCCAAATACAATTAATATATTAATATGGGGCAGGCACTGTTTCTCCTAAACACAGGTTGCGCTGCAACTTAGCTAGGAGAACAGCACTACACCCACAGATTTGTTTGTTTTAACCTACATGTTCAAATAGATTTAGTACCATCCATATTGTACAAATACTTTGTTATTGGAAATAAATAAATTATTATTATTATTGAGCGACATCTATTGCATCACTTAGGAACTGAGACAGTGTAAAGTATAATTTAAATGCGCTAGATGTCGCTTTATTAAGTTACTGAATGGCAGTGTTACAAGGTTTGAAAATAATTTTCAAATGGTCCTCACGTTATTTTTATTTATTTTATGAAATAAAGTAGACGAAACTAGACTTTGTTTTGTCAACTATGTATTACAGTCATGAATGTGCTATACTGTACCTATACAGCCTGGCCAGAATGGATTGAAACGGAACTAAAATTTTTATTTCTGACAGCGTTTCAAAATCTTTGATATTTGATCTTTTACATTTTTATGTCAAGCTATAACTACAGCTTGACATAAAAATGTAGAAAACCGGAAGTCGCCACTTTCTTCGCGCTACCAGCACTTTGAATGATTTTATTTTATTATTTTTCACTTATTACGTTAGTTTTATGGCACAATAATAAATCTAACAAACCTGCGGTCTTTGTTTACATCAAATATCAAAGATTTTGAAACGCTGTCAGAAATAAAAATTTTAGTTCCGTTTCAATCCGTTCTGGCCAAGCTGTATGATATACAGCTTGACATAAAAATGTAGAAAACCGTAAAGCTGCGAACATATTATCGGACGCGTCCGTCAGCCGCGGCTGAGGGACGCGGCTTAGCAGTGTGCACGGTAGTTCGGACGACAGAAGGCCAGACAGAAGGCCAGATTTTGTTCGGACGTCCGAACTCTCAAGGTCACGTCCGCGTCTTACGACCGACAGTTTGCACAGTGTAGTATTAAATGTACTGGCTGGATAATGAATAAGCCGCGTCCCTCAGCCGCGGCTGACGGACAAGTCCGATAATATGTTCGCAGCTTTACGGTTTTCTACATTTTTATGTCAAGCTGTACTTTAATTTATTTAGAAAAATCTAAGAAAACAGCATAACCGGCTATACCGAAAATGAACGCATCTTTTATTTTTGACAGTGTAGACATTTTGACATTTGTCTTCAAATGTGCGCCCCCTATCAATAAAACTGTAAAACTCATCGTAATGGTGGTGTTTCTAGTGTACTACCGACTGATTGCTTCTATTTTTATTTGTATTTTCTAATTAATTAGCGTTAATCGTAATATTTAGCACAGTGGCTGCGGCCATATGATGCTTTCTTATGTCGGGCATAGCTAAAACGCCAGTTTTGGCCGAGGAGGGTGGAAATAATCAGAGTAGAAAACGATCTATCCACACTAGCAGTGAACAGTGCAATATTAAAAGAACAAAATCCGACGAAATGAGTGCCAATGAGAAGAAATCAAACTTTTCTATGTTGACTCCCAATACTAATGGGACGGTCAAGTTGACGTCGTCATCAATGAACAAGCCAGGTGCAACGACGAAGAAATTGGTTATAAAGAATTTTAAAAGTATGTTTACGCTTTTATCATAGTCGTCATGATTATAACCTATTTGACATCTGCAGAAGTAATGGCTGGGTATTGTTTGTAGGTAAGCCGAACCTTCCAGAAAACTATCAGGAAACGACATGGAGCAAGTTACGGGAAGCGGTGATCGCTATCCAGACGTCCAAGGCGATCGCGTATTCGTTGGAGGAGCTGTACCAGGCGGTAGAGAACATGTGTAGTCACAAGGTGAAGTTCGAAAATTTAATACTCTAGAAGCCTTAATAGTGAGACTATTGCTACCAACCATCTGTTTGAATGCTAGATGATATTTTATCATCATTTACCAGATAGCATTATTTTTGTTGAGTAGCACAATATCAACATCATGCAGAATAATCAAAACAACACTCTATTACCTTAAACCTTGGGTTCTTATAAGAAACATAGTACATTTAATTGCAACAATATATTTATTGTGGCAAAAACAAGTAACAACTTCTGGTCCATTCAAAAAAGACTTTTTCACAATTTCTAAGCTGTTACTTTACTCGGCACAGTCGCTTCGTTATGGAGGTCAGATAGACAGTCACTCCATGTAAAATAGTGATATCCAGCTGCATCCAATTCAACTGGAAGCCGATCCCAACACAGTTGGTAAAAGGCTAGGCAGATGATGATGAGTTAAGCTCACAACAACCATCACCCACAATTTCCATACTGCCAGCCTCCTTGAACATACAGCTTTGTCTATCTTAGATACACATATGGGGTCAGTGACACTAAGTGGTTAGTAATGAAAGTTTACGGGTAGAATTTCGACAAGCTTTTATAAACATCGAGATATTTCACCCAAATATTATGTTAGCTATTGCAAAAGCTCACGTCATGTTGTACACTCAGTGAAATTGAAATTGAAAATCCTTGTGGCATTTTGATTGCAACTTCGAAATAAGACTTATTTGATTAAAGTGTGTCCAAAATACTAAGCTCATATAAACTTTAAAATGAAATAAACTACTTTTATCTACTAACTACGCTATGTTACTTCCTGTATACAGCAACCTGACATTTCAGATATAGTATTTGCTGAGTACAGTCAACTTAACACTGTTCCGAGTGGGGCAGTACATTAATTTTTCTTAATTAGATAGAAAATTATTTATGTGTTTGTCAGCACATCATATGCATCACAGTTGTTGAGTATGAGGCTGTATATGTTATAACATTACCTAAATTTAAATTTTGTGTCAATAACACAACTCACTAAATTTTCACTTTAGAAACATTCACACATAAGTGTATGTAACTCGATGGATCTCAATTATAATAACAATAAGAAGATTGGGAAATTCCCACATGTTTTTATGAATCATATCTGATCATATCAATACAGAAATTCTATTGTGAATTGTTATATTATGCCTCTTCAAAAAGCTGTTTATCTAGAAAGCGCTAGATCAGTGTATTAGTACAATCAGTGCCGTTTGAGCATGTTTGGGATTTTCGCCAATGAGCACATTCACATTGGACAGTAACCGTAACAAACAATACTGGCATATTGTCTTCTGGCTCAAATCGAATATAGGATATGTTTGAACCTATCATCATTTGCCTCATTTCTGTTCTAGTGACATCAACTGTTGGCTTTTACATGGATGTCAAATATTGGCTTTAAATTCCTTCTGAACGGTTCAAGCTAATTCTGTGTCAATATTAAGTATTGTGTTTCCTAGTATAAATGAGTAAGAACTATCTCTAAAAAAAAAATTGTCCTCCAGATGGCATCACAGCTGTATGTAAACCTCACAAACTTGGTGGAGGCCCACGTGAAGGCCAACATCGAGCAGTTCCTGTCCGAGAGCATGGACCGGCAGGTGTTCCTCAAGAGGATGGATGACTGCTGGCGCGCGCACTGCCGCCAGATGATCATGATCCGCAGCATCTTCCTCTACCTCGACCGGACCTATGTCCTGCAAAATCCTAGCATACATTCTATATGGTGAGGGTTTTTAATTTTAATATAATAACTATAAGTAACACCTGGCTGATGGCCACTAAGGCAATGACATTTTTAGACAATGTTCGCAAACCCTTATCAACTTAGGATTTTCCGTCTCTGGAAATTCTCAGTAGCAGCACTGAATCTGGTATGGATTAGAATCTGTTCAATGGCAAAAGATTCACTCCCTATCAAATATAAATTATACATCAGATTACTAGTTACATCTCCTGATTGTCAGTATTGGGACAAAGAAAATGTCTGTTCAATTATATATATAGTAAAATACAGTTTAATTTCTTAGTTATTCATTTCAAGAAATTAGAGATACAGGCCATTATTTTACATTATAAAGAAATTGTACACTAACTCGGGAAAAGCACAGGACATCCTTACATTATGTGAAATGCTGTCTATACAAAAAATAGTTAGAGGGTAAGTCTTCCCACTTCGAAACACAACAGGGAATTCCACCTTTTCTGATTTAATAAATAGGCAAAGAGGATATTTTCTTTTCCTCACTTTCTTAAAATACAAAAAAATCCTGGTGGAGCAAAAATCAGCAACAACTCTCCGTTGTCTATTTTTGTTTTCGTCCTACTTTCAGAATGCTACAGGTCTTTGGGGACCGGGATAAGACCCGGTATAAGAATACATCCCTAGCTCCCATTCGCTTCGCGCATTAAACCGCGGTATTATATTTGTTTCAGGGACATGGGTCTCGACCTATTCCGGCACCACATAGCAATGAACACACTAGTGCAGACGCGCACGGTGGACGGTCTACTGACGTTGATCGAGCGGGAGCGCGGCGGCGATGCTGTCGACATCTCTCTGCTCAAGTCTCTGCTGCGAATGCTCTCCGACCTTCAGATCTATCAGGATGCTTTTGAACACAAGTTAGTACTCATTTAGTTTGCTACTAAACTAAATGGGATTTGTTTAAAGGAAGTTAAGTAATAGATGTAACGTAAAAAAAAGGAAGATCGTTCGGTTCTCGGTAATGTTGTTGTTCTCGGTATCTTGAGAGGATGAGTGAAAGGCAAATACAAGCTTAGCGCCCTAGGAAGACCTACACTGACGCAATCAAAATTCGTAACATGAAATATTCTATTCTACTGCTCAAGTAATTGAGTATAAATGACAAAGAACAATTTTAGCAGCATTGTTATTAGCAACCTTGTTTATGCGGGCGGCGAGTAATGGGCATCTCGTCGCCCGACCATGGACCATGCCCGGGTCGACGGCGTGTTGTGCTCCACGCGCGCCTCAAAGAGCGTCAGCAAGATGACGGGGTCCCCCTGTAGAGGGCCAAAGCCTGCCGGGGTCGCGGGACTTATATCATTACCGTGACCTTGGAACGTAAAGGGCTATTGAAGGACACCGTGGATTTTAGTCAGTACAAGTCTGACAGTCCCTCCCGCCCTGCCCTGGGTGGGAGGACTCATTAGATGATTTTACCTCGCTAAAAAAAAAAACAACCTTGATGAAATGGCGATTTTAAACCCGAAAAGGTCCAGATGAACTCTATCAGAAAGTTCGGTTGCGTGGTATCCGCAACCGGCTTGCTTGTATGACCTGCTTGTATTTCTAGATGTATGAAAGTAAACGAGGGGAAAGAACCATGTGAATCGTAGCAGGTGACTGTTTTTAGTACCAACCTACCCCCAAAGGAAAATCTATTATTAAAAACCTCTAAGTCACGTACAAGTTTCAAAATAACCGAGCCCTTATTCATAAGCCGGTCACGCGGTCACGTCACGAGCGGCCGCGCCCCCTCTCCACGTGATCAACAACGTGTTTCTTACAAATAAAAACTTATTACAAATTGATAACTTTTAATAGTATTTATGATTCTGTATATGAAAGGAGATTTCGATTCTGCGATTTGGTTTTTTTGATTTTGCGATTCTATAGATGCAGTGAGAGCAGTGGTGACCCAGTGGTATCGGTCCCGACTTACGAGTTGTAGGTCGTGGGTTCGAACCCATTACTATGTGTAATTTGTTTCATCACCACTGCTCTCAAAACGGTGAAGGAAAACATCGTGAAGAAACCGGCATGTCCTAGAACCAAAAATTCGAAGACATGTGGCATCTGCCAACCCGCACTGGGCCCGGTGGACCGGAGGCCTGTGTCCCAGCAGTGGGAACATTATAGGCTGATGATGATATGAAAGGAATTTGGAATAACTTTTTTTTTTTATTAGCTGGGCAAAGTACAAATAACAAAAAAAATAAAAAGGTTATTTTCACGACCAAGTAGTAGGAATTAATTTCTTGACGGCATGATTATCGCAGTGGCTAAGCGATTGGACCGCTGCGTATTGCGGGTTCGATTCCCGCACGGAGCACATCATATTTGTATGATCTACAAGTAGATGTTCCGGGTCTGAGTATTTGTGTAAGTATGTGAGTTTATATGTTTGTAAACGCACCCACGAAGTAGAACAAATTCATACCTAACAATTCACCAATCACATGCCGTGGAGAAGAGATGTGGATTTCAAGCTATGTGATTGGTGAATTACTCACCGCTCTGCTCCGCTCAGCCTCAGTGCAAACGCAGCCTCAGACTTGTACTGAATAAAATCCACGGTGATCCTTCAATAGCCCTTCACGTTCTAGGGTAACGGTTACCAGGTGAGACAGTCCTGCGACCCATCTAGTCCCCGTGGAATATAATTACTGAACTTCTGGCATAAGCGGATATAAGCTAGTAGGTTACGCTTACGTCACTTATTGTATCTTCCTTTCAGGTTCCTCCAAGCGACGGAGCGGCTATACGCGGCGGAGGGACAGCGTCTAATGCGCGAGCTGGCCGTGCCGCAGTACCTCGCACACGTCGAGAAGAGGCTCAAAGAGGAGAACGAGAGGTTGCTGCACTACCTAGACCCTTCTACAAAGTAAGGATTATACAATATCCATAGGTCTTTCCGACTGCTGGCCCTTTAAAAACTCACTCAACAAGCAACGGAAAGAGCTATGCTCGGAGTTTCTTTGCTAAAACAAGGATATTCATCGAAAAACCAAAGTGACAGACATAGCTCTTAAAATTGACAAGTTGAAGTGGCAATGGGCAGGTCACATCTCTCATAGAACTGATTAATTGATGGAGACGTAAAGTGCTCTAGTGGCGTCCACGGACCGGAAGACGCAGCGTAGGCCTCCCACTAGGTGGACTGACGACATCATAAGAATCGCAGGCAAGCGATGGATGCATAGAAGTTCTTGCAACCTTATTCTATTTATGTGTTTTGAGAGTAATTTTTGATACGCTTTGCTTTTTTCTTCCCGAAAGGAAGGGCTATAAATTTTTCGTATACTAAAACTCTAATTATCCACCAGATGGCAGTTAATTCACACGATAGAGCGGCAACTGTTAAGCGAGCACCTGACCGGCATCCTGGGCAAAGGCCTGGAGTCCCTCATGGACGGGCCGCGGCTCGCGGACCTCACCACGTTGTACGCACTCTTCAGCCGCGTGAAGGACGGGCTCACGGAGCTGTGTAACCACTTCAATGCTTATATTAAGGTTAGTATACTTCTAGAAATATGCGGTTTTTGTAGAGAAAATTAATTTGAAATTAGTTAAGCTAGCATAACACAGTTGATATGTAATCAAGATAAAACAATAACATTCATCATAATATTTGTATCTTCTATGATATCTGAGACATTTATGCAGGATTTGAGGGTGAAGAAATCAAAAGTCTTCATGTGCTTTTCAAACAATTTAATATTTAATTCATCCTATTCACTAAGCATATGTCAACGTCATAATGGCGACTGCCCGTTCATGAAACCCATATTATTGGTCCTTAAATGCCCTAGATCTTAGAACTTGGTACCCTAAAATGATTAAGCTAATGGCAGTTTAAATCAGAAATAAAGTACATACCGTGTATAGAGGAAAATAAATCTTATATTTCAAATGAATGCGTCTGAAAGACAGTTATCAGCAGATACTTGTGTAGACATTTCCTTCATAAAATACAAGTATCTTCTCATATTGTTACAGAAAAAAGGTCGTACGATAGTAATAGAGCCGGAGCGCGACAAGACGATGGTGGGCGAACTGCTGGACTTCAAGGAACAGCTGGACCACGTGGTCAACACCTGCTTCCAGAGGAACGACAAGTTCCTCTACTCCATGCGGGAAGCCTTCGAGTACTTCATCAACCAGAGACAGAACAAGCCAGCCGAACTTATTGGTGAGTGACTGAGTGTACAATTTTTAGAAGGTTTTGTTCTCAGTCTAAATCTAACTCAGAAGCCGAGATCAGAATTTGGAACTCTTGCGCAACGGCGGAACACAGTACAAACTGTTTGTCGCCGGACTAGGACAGGATGTTGGTCTGGGCCTGGTGCGGTCCTGCTTCACTTACCAGTGGGCTGGCCCAGCCGTCACTGCAGCACATGGTCGGTGCCCTCCCCGTCGCGCTCCTCGGGTCCAGTGCGGCAGCGGTCGCTAGGGGGTTAATCCCACCCACCCCAATGTTGTGGTTCGTTAATGTTTTGTACGACACAGTTAAAACACTCCACGAAGTTGAACTAGCTGCCCTTTTAATTTTAAATGTCATTACACTTATATAATTAAAAACTTCATCATCAGCCGGAAGACGTCCACTGCTGAACATAGGTCTCCCCCTTAATTAAATTTAATTAAAAACTTACTGATGTAATTTTCTCCAGCCAAATTCGTGGACGTGAAACTCCGCGCGGGCAATAAGGAGGCGACAGAAGAAGAGCTGGAACGTTTGCTCGACAAGATCATGGTACTGTTCCGGTTTATACACGGCAAGGACGTGTTCGAGGCTTTTTACAAGAAGGTATAATGATCTTTAAATGTTTGTGTTTATCTCTTATAATACTATAAGAGATAAACATAAACATGTACTTTTTCTTAAAATCGCACCCATGAGATCTCGTAGTAGAGTGGAAAAGTTAGTTTTTTTTTTTGGTATCTTTTTTCGCGTTTGGTAACTTTTTATCTACCCCAAGTTTCTATTGGCTACTTCTCGACTGATCCTTTGGGATGTAAATGTTATACAGCACCCAGAACTCTGCCTGCTATAAGTTAGTTTCTATGTGAGGTCGGAGACTATAGATCATAGTAGATATGTTTCAATGTATTTGTCGTGGGCCAATTGTTGGATAAGCCGCGTAGTGGTATGTCGGGACCAAATATGCACTTCATGATCTGATGACAATATAATATAGCTAACAGTCAGAATTACTGAGACTCATTTTTATTTCTTTCTTTCTTCACAGGACCTTGCCAAAAGGCTGCTAGTCGGCAAATCAGCGTCAGTGGACGCAGAAAAGTCAATGTTAAGTAAACTGAAACAGGAGTGCGGCGGTGGATTCACCTGTAAACTAGAAGGCATGTTCAAAGACATGGAACTCTCCAAGGATATTAATATAACTTATAAGCAAGTATGTATGAATCACCACGTAAGTTGGGGACAATTTCTTATTATTTTTATAATATAATTTACAGATTCTAAGCGGTTGAAATGGGACATTTTTTTCTAGATATAATTATATGTTATCGGAAAAACTTTGAACTGAATATATTCTTAAAACTAAACAAGATGGAGTCAACAAACGATTTTACCTGTCTGGCCTTATCTTCATTCCGGACACTATTAAATAAAAATTGTGTAGAAAACTAAAGCTTCTAACTGGAAGAGGAACCGTAAACACTGATCTTTCGAGGAATTGACCACACTGTTTGAGAAAACCTACCCCAGCAGACAGCACGGATGGACTGAACTGCAGCGCTCGAAGTAATATCTCCCCCTTTAACGTGTAGTGTGTACGACGTAATAAATGTTTGTGTAGCACTTAGCGGCGTCTCAGGAGGGCGGAGGCCTGGAGCTCAGCGTGTACATCCTCACCATGGGCTTCTGGCCGACCTACCCGCCGGTCGACGTGCGTCTGCCGGCCGAGCTCACGCGCCATCAGGACCACTTCACCAAGTTCTACCTCGCCAAGCACTCCGGCCGCAAGCTGCAGTGGCAGGCCACGCTGGGCCATTGTGTGCTGCGCGCGCACTTCACACAGGTGACTATTGTCTCACTTCTGGTCCACTTACCGGCCCTTCAAAAGTCTAAACTACTACAATCCTTCCCAAGTTATTTTACGCAGCAATTAAGAAAAATCGCTGTGATTTTGACAGTAAAGCAACATCTCATGAAGAATAACTGTAGATTTCAAAATTTCCTTTGTTGTAACAATAATAATTTTAATAATTACATGTAACATTTCAGGGTAACAAAGAGCTACAGGTGTCGCTGTTCCAAGCGCTCTGTCTGCTGCTCTTCAACGACGGAGACAACCTCTCTTTCGAAGATATCAAGACTGCTACTAATATTGAGGTGAGCACATACTCATTTGGTAAATAAATTGTACTTTTAAGACCAGAAGTTCCTCAAAACCAGTTCAATCAAAAATTAAAATGTTTTTGAAGATGGAAATCCAATTTTCGACTTCAGCAACTGTCTTCTAGAGATAACGCCGTCCAGACAAATAAACTCTACAGCTTTATTCTAGTACATATTCTACAAATTATATGATTCCTCCTCCAGGACGGCGAGCTCCGTCGCACGCTGCAGTCGCTGGCGTGCGGCAAGGCGCGCGTGCTGACCAAGAGCCCGCGCGGCCGGGAGGTGGACGACGCGGACCTGTTCGCCTTCAACGCTGACTTCACCAACAAGCTGTTCCGCATCAAGATCAACCAGATACAGATGAAGGAGACGGTCAGTAAATCCTATATTACTTATTATCTTACTTCTTACTAATCTTACTATTTTACTAAAATTATAAACGTGAAAGTTTATGAAGATCTATGAATGTTTGTTACTCTTTTACGCAAAAACTACTGAACCAAGATTCATGAATTAAGATTAAGATTCAAGATTCTAGAAGACATTTAGATTAAATTTGTTACACATGTAGTCTATAACCTGGATTAATACATAGGATAGTTTTTATCCCAATTTTATCAAACCGTGGAATAATTTTCCAGTTGTAGCGGATGAAGCCGCTGGATAGTTTATTTACGGCTAGTTTATTAATAATATGTAAAAGGTTTCAAAATATTCCATTGTTGATGTAATTTATATTTTCTTGCATTACGACCATATTGAACTTATACCATTGTTATCCACTCTTCAGAGCGAGGAACAAAAAGCGACGGAAGAGCGAGTGTTCCAGGACAGACAGTACCAGATCGACGCGGCCATCGTGCGAGTTATGAAGATGAGGAAGGCGCTTTCACACAACCTGCTCATATCAGAACTGTACAACCAGCTCAAGTTTCCCGTCAAGGTACGCTATGTTATGTAATAACGTGCGATAGACAAGAAAATTATAGTTACTGAGGTGTGGCAGAAGCAACACTCTGCAAAACTACCCTTATATGCCTTGAATCAACTTGCCATATCGGTGGCTCTTAATAAGATCTACCACGGCTCTTTGGGGGAACCACTACGGCTTAGGTCCCTGAAAAGGCAGGTACAGTTGCACAAAGGGTAGTTCCGAAGGTGGGCCTTGGTTTGGGATATCGCGTTGGTCTACTAAAGATCTCGGATTCAGCAGCCTGCAACGATTAGTTGGACTTCCCAGTTGGGCTAAATGTTATTGGGTTTCAGTAACCCTCTCGCCCTATATTACATAACAAGCATGTTCTAAAAGAACTGCCTACCCCTTCAGCAATTACAACGATTTTTATTGACTTTCAGCCGGCAGACCTGAAGAAACGCATCGAATCCCTCATCGACCGCGACTACATGGAACGTGACAAAGACAACCCCAACCAGTACAACTACGTCGCGTAATAGTAGCCCACTGCCGGCCATGCTGGCCCACTGCCGGCCAAACTGGCCCACTCGCAGCCACGCCCGCCCGACCGCGTTCACACTACGACGCCAACAATGTTCACTAATAAATGTCTCATGATGATACGAT
This sequence comes from Agrotis clavis, assembly GCA_954870645.1. Lineage (NCBI taxonomy): Eukaryota > Metazoa > Arthropoda > Insecta > Lepidoptera > Noctuidae > Agrotis > Agrotis clavis. The sequence continues at coordinate 5,345,782 of OX940918.1, read as the reverse complement.
GTTTGAACGATAGGCTAGCCTATTATGTGTACCTCGTGGTATAAACGTGATAGATTACATCTTGGAAGAAGGAGTGAAGGAGTAAGGAGGATGTGTTTCACCAGTTTTGAGGAAAGCCTTGGAATCGAAGGAGCTTAGTCACGCAAGCGGCTTTTGGGTGATTACTCTATCGCTAGTTTGTTTTGTTTCTTCTTCAAAGTTGCAGCAGTTATACCCAGAGATATTATGATGACACAGGCCCTAAAGGTCAATAGTTAGTCAATGTAACATTTTCTATGACAAATGTTTTGGTGTGCAATCTAGATGGAAGCATTCCATCTATTCCTATGCTATTCTCATACTGCTGCAGTATTCTCTGCAGCCGTTATAGGATAGGAAAAGATGGATCACGTTGGACTTGAAGAAGGACCTAGCTTGGGTACAGGATACTAGCCTCTCAAGATTTTTTCCGTACGTTTAACCGTCAAATATAAAATTGTGATGGTTTAGATATGTGGTTCAACAGTATGTTTTTAACAACAAAGCCGATCTGTTTAAGATCCGGCTCGAGTACTGTCGATTGGCAAACTCAAAAACAATTGAAGAATAGGTTTTTCCGAACACACCCTTTAGACCAATTGTATTGTCTTAGTCAGCTAGTAGCCTGGTCAACTAGTCATTAAGCGTAGCATAATGCCGTGTCGTAGTGTCAATGCATAGCCCCGACCATAGGGTACCTGTTCCACCGCCGACAAAGAAGCGATTACCTATAGACTACTTTTTCGCTCAAATAACATATATGATATGAAATAAAACTCACGAATTGGTCCTTCGAGCCGGATAAAAGTTCATATTTTTCATTCATTTGAGTCAGTCTGACCAGCCGCATACGCTGGTCGGCATAACTTCACGGCTGTACATAATAATAATTTGTCTCTATTTTCGGTACATATTTTAATATCGAAGATTAAAATGTCTACGCTTAAAATATCGATGTTCAAAACATCGAAAATGAAAATATCGAACGACCATAAAATCGAAAATTAAAATATCGAAAGTTTATAATACCTATCGAATGGTTAAATGATCTACGTCCAATATATCTAAAATCTAAATATCTACAAAAGTTACATCGAAAGAGCTAAATATCGAAATACAGATTATCGAATGTCCTAAATATCGAACCTAACACGAAGAGGATGGCGGGGTCTGAAAGACCTCTAACCTGTCCGAGTCGGGGTGCCCCAAGACCCCGCCATCCTCTGCGTATTAGGTTACCTTGCAAACAGAAATAGGAGCCCCGCGAAGCGGGGCTCCGTCGACTTACCTTGATAGGTGGTAATCAGCAATTTGACTAAGGATGCAAAAGCGAGTCCGACTTTTTATCCGGTTTCTGTCCGATATTCCAACTAAAGTACGATTATTAATTATTCCAGTCATTAAAATGACAGTGCAACTGTCACTGATACAAAGTTTAGTACATTGCATTCATGTTTTACTGACTGGAATTAATAATCGTACCATTCGACATTTTAATCAATCGACATTTCAATCTTCGACGTTTTAAGCGTAGATGTAACATTTTTCGATATTTTGTTACAATCTATATTTAAAGTTTCGATGTTATGAACTTCGATATTTTAAGCGTAGATATTTTAATCTTCGATATTCAAATATGTACCCCTATTTTCTTCCCTTGTCGCTATTTGCGGGCTGTGAGACAGTTGCCTTACCTCTGTAAAGTAGACGGACCGCTGGTAAAGTACGTAGATGAAACAGATTACAGGAAGATGCCCGCTAAGAATTGATTCGCATAGATTACATATATACTCGTCGTTTATTGTACAAAGCCGTTTAACAATCAAAAATGTTCGTTTGATTTGGCCTACCGTATCAAAAAGTATGTTTTAATGTAAGTTTGAATAAAAAGTATTGATCACGCAGACTGAAATTCTTGTCTATCTCTCTATACATGTTTGAGTTCACTCTTCTTGGTCACTGACCTTTTTTTACGATACGTCAGACGCCAACTAGACTTCTGTATTACTTTCGCCCCTCCCCCTTTCATTTTGTTAACTATCAATTGACTAGGACTGAGTTATTCGTCTATGGAGTCCTGACGATAGGTATAAAGAAACGATTGATAAATACTACAGAAATAGAAAGAAATGAGTAATTAATAAATACTAAATGATTTAGGGAGAGATCAAATTACCGGCCCTTGGGATTGCTTTTAACTTCATGTCCATGTTCTTTAAGAGGAAAAGCCGTTACAGCGTATTTATTACTAGGCTCTGTGCTTGGGTCTGAGTCTGAGTTTTAAATGCGCCGGTGCAGCGCGTTTGACGCGATATAGACGCAATACGCACGCAAGTCAGACGCAGCCTAAAACAAGCGACATCAAACTGCTCTGATGAAAACGCGCCGTCGACGCGCTTTTCTAAGACGCGCTGCGCCTGCGCGTTTTTTAAGCGGTAAGCGAAGCGACCGGCATCACGAATAAAACATTAGTTACTTTGTGATACGCGAATTCGCCACTGGCTGCGCCTCGTAGCGTGTTTCAAACCCATTTCATCTTACCGCTCGCTGTCCCGCTTACAGTGGCAAGGGCGGTTATTCTTCTTGATTTGGTCCGATGTGATCCGTCTCCACTCCACTAAACTGCGATGAGTGTGGTCACACCATCATACTGCTCATCAAATTAATAAACAGATGAGTAAACCAATCATAAAATCTTATCAAAATAAAATGACAAATAATAATTAGATAGTGGACTTCCAGAATAAGATACAATAATATCAGATTTATTTCCAGAATGACTGGCTAATAGTATCATAGCTCGTAAGTGAATAAAACAAGAGTGGGAGTCATATTCGGGTGGTCATCGCCCGAATATGACGGCAAACATGATATTATTTTTTTTGCCGTTTGGTTTTGCCGAATCTGGTCGACCCAAACGCTGAAAAATAAAACAAAATCAATATCGGAAGACACCAAAATAAAATAAAAAAAAACTTTGAGATTACGACAGCCTCTTCTTTCTAAGCTGACGGTCGGAGGGCAACAACAGGTATCGCTCAGTACCCGACTCTTGCGCATATAATATAAAATAATTTCACCTTAGAAATATAAAGTGTGATATTAGAAAATCGAGTACCCTCCGCTTGAAACAGACTAGTGATGATTACAATTTTAGTTAAACAATTGTCAAGTTAATTATCTAAGCGAGTCTCCAGACGTAATTTCGACAAAGGCTTTGATAATGTATGGCCGATAATAATACAGTATCGCTAAGTGCAGTGTTTTTTAGTTAGAATCGTAAAAACGTAATGATTAGTATTGTCAATTGAATGTAACATGTTCATTACTTTGATTCAAGCTCATGTCAGCTTCGCTGTACCATCTAAGGCCGTTTGGCTAACACACAACCATACATAGCAAGCTGTTTTAGTAATACAGGTTTTTACTAGTATTAATACAAACGGGCATAACATTTATTTAGGGTGCTTGTACACAGCGCATGTAACCCGCGCAAGTAAAGATGCGGGTTACCCGCGCGAGTAACATGCGCAAGCTACTTGATCAAGCTACCCGCGGGGTGCTTGTACACGGCGCATGTAGCTTGAGCATGTTGAGGCACTTGCGCGGGTTACATGCGCCGTGTACAAGCACCCTTACTAACATATAGTTACAAAATAAAGTATCTAGTAATACGTTAGGGATATTTAATTTACTGAATAGTATTTATGTAGCCGGGCTACCATGTGTGACACTCTCGTTCTAAAAGGAAATCTGATTGCGTAATCACAATAATATGGCTCAATTTACATTGCCAGGGAATGGAGTGACAGTGCGATTTTTTCGCATTAATTAAAAGCTGATAAAGCATAATGAACTTTAATGCTTATTGTGTAACGTACAGACTAGAACGTAACCGAATAACGTGTCTTAGAATTCTCACGCATTCTCGGGGAATTGATTTATTGTTGTTCAATAAGCTTTGAAAGGTTTCGTTACTAAAAAATCGCGCTTTCATTCCATTTTGCAGCAATATAAATTTTGAGTCTGTCTCGTTTCTCCGCGAGATGACGGAACGAGAGGATCTTTTCACGCGCCAGAGCGGCCAGATGCTAGTGTTGTCAAAGAGGGTACAGCGAAGTTGATGAAACAAGTGAACAAACTTATTTTGTCTCATTACATCGTATCATTTATCTTCATGAACTATCAGAATTCCTGTTGTTTGTTTATCGTGATGTCCGGGTTGTGTTTTCTGTCAGTTTCAGGAGGGATCACTAATTAAAACTATTTATAATTTTCCGTCATTGTTTTATTTGTCCTCGTGTATGTACAGTGGGCAAGAATTATTTACCAGTGATGTATAAATTACTTAAAGAAATAAAAGTAGATATTTTTAAAGCAGTTCACGTTTTTTTACTGTAATATTTTTTTGGTATTATTCTGTTTACGACCTGGGAAATCTTTATTACTTAAAATATCGTCAATTATTAATAATAACTCGCCATTTAATACTGAAGAGAAATTCCTCCCAACGAAATAAACTAAAAATAATTTATTTTTACATTAAAAATATGTACAATAATTACATTTGCAACACAAGTCAAACAATTTCAATAAGGAAGACATTGCATGATCACTAATTCGAAAAAAAATTTTACTGAGAAAAAGTACATTTCCATTTTCACTACCACAAATCAACCCTGAAAAATGAACTGTTGAAATTTTAACTCGGCGCTGAGCGAAGGGTTGAAGATTAAATTTAATAATTGTCGCCTAGTGTTCATGATATTCGGCATACTTATGCATAAAGCCCGCTTCCATCACAATGAAAAATAATAATTATCATTTCGAATTCGACTGAGACAGGCTTATTAATTATTCATAGTGTAGACAGGCCCTTAATATTTAAAATTGGACATAGCCAAAACACAAATTGCAAAAATTACAGATCAGAAATCAGTCAAAAGTTGATATGATGTATTTGATGACATACTACAATAAATGCATCACAATTCTTCTATTCTATAGCTCAAGCCACTTTATACCAAATTTCAATTCCCGGATGACTTCCATCGGAAACATCCTTACTTATGTTCTCACTATGTTGGTACTGCTCGAACACGCGCGAGCAATGTAATGTCTACTTCGAATTTTGCGCTAGGATTTGTCTGCTTGGTGAAAACTGATTCTTACTCACCCAGCATTAGAAAGAGATTATCACAGGACATGGTTGACAGAGACAATCTTTTAGAAAACACTTGCACGTTTTATCTAACACTAAATGACACCATAATGTATACAAAAGTAAAAGTGAAAAACCATAACAACGTGATTTATAGGCGTCGTTTATTGTCAGCTAAAACGGCAGTGTAATATTCCCGATCTCATTTAAAATAAGTAGTTCAAGTAACTATCATAGGTGCAGATCATTTTTGTAGTATTTTGAACACGGTGTCAAGGTGATCCTTGTGGTGGTCCAACTCTTCGGCGAGAGCGTTTGCCAGTGTGGTAGGCGTTACCTCTTCTTGTAAGTAGTCGCGGAGTAACCTCTGTGGGATGAACGTGAAAATGGTATATTATGAAGTCAATCATCTGCCAGAACCTTTTAGGAATACCTAAGTGATGTGTTATGTCTTCTATAGTATAAAAATGAATAGCTGAATATGTTGCTAAGCGCAAATCTCGGAACAGCTGAACTGATTTCGCTAATTCTTTTATTATAATATTGGGACCAGATGGCGTTGTGTGATAGTTGTGGAATATTATTATTATTATTCCTTGAAGTACGAGGGTGGTTCCTATGAGAGGAGAAAAAATTAAAAAATTGCCGGAAATAGTTAACAAAACATTTTTTTTTTCTATATTCCCCTTTAAAAGATTTGGGAAAGCAAAACAATTGCGTGACGTTAGTTATAGGCGGTACTAAGTTAGCTAGCTAAATGAAAATCAAAGTGGCAGCTGTACCTGTGGCGGCACAGCCCCGCCATGTGTCAGCAGCCCCTGTCGCAGCTGCTCCCCGGCCGCGCGGCTCAGCGGCTGCTGCTGGAAGTACTTGTGCCACACAGACCACGCGATGCCGCGTGAGATCAGGTACGAGTAGTACTTCGCGCCGTAGCCGATCAGGTGGCTGAAGCGGTGCTGCCACGCCTGAACAAACAAACTATTGGTTAAGCTCAGAAGAATGATACAAACTTCATCATTAATTCAGCCCATTATATTTGTAGCTCACTGGACATAGTGATTTGTAGTGCAAGCGAACCCTTATTCGGCAAGTATCTCTGTAAAACTTGTAAAAGACTATGTAAACTCACAGTATTCTCAACATAGGGCAACCCGTAGTACTGTTTCTGCACTCGCTGCAGTACCTCTGTCGTGCTGCCGCGGTTTGACGCGTCCGGCCCGTGGTAGTGCTGGTCTAGCGCTGAGTAGAACACCTGAACACAGGACCAATTCACTAAATTATGCTGAAGACTAAAGTTGGTCAAAGTTCTATACAGATGGCGTACCTATAGCTTGGTCCAAATCTAACAAAATATAAAAATCGCACTATTTTGACATATAAAATGACTTTGCCAGATGTCAAAATATTTATAAAGTTTGAAATACTAGCTATATATGCCAGCGCCATTACTATATTTTTTCTTTTTCTGTCTTAGCTGAACTAGATTTATTTGGCAAAGATTGAAAGGGAAGATAACTTTCGGATAAAGCGAACAAAACTATGTCTTTTCGTTGTCATAAAAAAAAAACAATTGGCAATTTTTTACCCGACTGCGACAGAAGGGGATTGTTTTTTATGGGATTTTCTTACACCCAGCTGATATCGTGAACATCCGAAATTGAAATATACCTGTAGTTGCATCTCACTGGCTCCAAACAGGTGTTTAGACGCGCACAGCCTGTGCAGCATGTCGTCCGGCATCGGCTCGCGAGTCTGGAAGTGACGGGCGAAGCGACGGATCACCTGCGGAGGTATTAATACCGTAAGTAAGGAAACCCCAGCTATCTCTTATCGCGAAGATATTTTAAGTGTCCTTGGAAATGTCCAACCGTGGCCTTGCTATGAAAGGAAGTTCAAACTACGTATTTACTACTCCTTCACTCTTTTTGTTCGTTAAGAGCCAGTTCACAAAATTCGAACGCTCGAGTTTAGGTAAAAGACGGGAGCAATGTTCATGTGTGCGTAGCTATTCACACATACACAACGCAACCAGTGTAGCGCTAGTGTTGAGACGGACTAAACAATCTTGAGCCGATTTAATCGTAATGCACTTTGGTTACATTTCTGAAAAAGTTTTTTTTTGTTTATTCAGTCTATTAGACTGTTAAATGGTATAGAACGGAAAGCATCTCGCACGCTGATTGGTTGAACGACATGTGCCTGGCGGCGGCGCCGCCATAATTATTTGTTAGATAATTCGTTTGATGTCGAATGTTAACAAACTGTTCTGGTGATTTTAATTAAATTTTGTGTTAAAAATAACCTGTGAGTTAAAGTTAGTTATATTTTATTGTTGTGGAAGTAAAACTGAATCTGCAATTAACCGAAGTGAAGTTTGAACAATAGTCAGATAACTTTTATCTGAGGAATAAAAGTGGCGGTTCGACAGCTTATCTATAGAAAATATGTCAAACCGCTATTTTCATTCCTCAGATAAAAGTTGTCTGACTATTATAAATCAGCCCTTAGTCATCGAATATAACCTAAATTTAATATATTTTCCGTGTTTTCATATTTTTTATGAATGTGAACCTTAAACATCTACTACAAGAACACAGAACGAGCTACTGTAAGAAGTTCTGAGTGCCGCGTAAAAGAAGAGTTGCGTTTATTTCTATAAAATCACGAGTCTATTGCGTTGTGTAGGTATATGGCTGTTTGAAGTCGGCTTCATCATAACCGGAGATTTTGTTATTTAAACTCCCTGCTTATTTTGAAAGGTAAGAATGATTTTTATCAATATCGCATTCTATATCCGCATGACCGTTTAATAAATTCGTAAATAATTTGTAAAAAATACCAACATGGTTTCTGCTACAATTTCTCATAATAGGCGTCTTTTCATAGTTTTCGTCTTCGAGGGTTTTGAATCCGATAGTGCTGTCAAAATGTAAATCCAAGATGGCGGCTGCAAAAAATATCGAGGTTTTCGTCATGGGTGTCGTTTTCATGGTTTCCGAGGGTGTTGAAACCGATGGTGCAGTCAAAATATGGATAGTATGGAAACTAGGCCTAATTGTAGAAATAAATACCTACGCTCTCAACTGCAGCGTTAGGGTTGTCACGAGCGCGGAGAATGGAACATAATTATGTGGCGCTGATGCTTGATTAACCCGGTGGCTGCGCACCGTACTATGCGTTTCAACTAAGTATAAGATGACCTAGGCACCATATTGTAACTGCAATTGTGTTTAACGAAAAATACTTTGCGCAAATTACTTTTCAATACTTAATATTTATCTTATTCTTGTTATTTTCATGTGATTTTTGTTATTTGACATCTGGGATTTCTATTTTGATAGCAATATCGGTTTCAACACCCTCAAAAACCATGAAAACGACATCCATGATGAAAACCTCGATAATTTTGGCAGCCGCCATCTTGGATTTACATTCAGACTGCACCATCAGTTTCAACAACCTCGAAAACCGTGAAAACGACACCCATGACGAAAACCTCGGTAATTTATGCAGCTGCCATCTTGGATTTACATTTTGACTGCACCATCGGTTTCAACACCCTCGAAAACCATGAAAACGACCACCATGACGAAAACCTCGATAACTTATGCAGCCGGCATCTTGGACTTACATTTTGACTGCACCATCGGTTTCAACACCCTCGATAACCATGAAAACGACACCCATGACGAAAACCTCGATAATTTATGCAGCCGCCATTTTGGATTTACATTTTGACTGCAACATCGGTTTCAACACCCTCGAAAACCATGAAAACGACACCCATGATGAAAACTTCGATAATTTATGCAGCCGCCATCTTGGATTTACATTTTGACTGCACCATCGGTTTCAACACCCTCGAAAACCATGGAAACGACACCCATGACGAAACTTCGATAATTTATGCAGCCGCCATCTTGGATTTACATTTTGACAGCACTATCGGATTCAAAACCCTCGAAGACGAAAACTATAAAAAGACGCCTAATAGGAGAAATTGTAGCAGAAACCATGTTGGTTTTTTTTACAAATTATTTACGAATTTATTAAACGGTCACGCGGATATAGAATTCGATATTGATAAAAATCATTCTTACCTTTCAAAATAAGCAGGGAGTTTAAAAAACAAAATCTCCGGTTATGATGAAGCCGAGTTCAAACAGCCATAATTATACGTAACATAAATTAACGCAACTCGTCTTTACGCGGCACTCAGAACTGACAGCACTGCGATGTCCGCTTAGAAGCCTCGTAGATGCGCGTGTTTGTGTGAGTGCACCGTTTCGAACGTTAGTACGTAATTTCCGTACTATCCATATTTTTACAGTGCTACGGGGCAAAGAAGAGCCACTCAAAGCGTGGGAGCGTATCTTTGCAAGTTACAACCACGATCTATACACGTCATGTAAATATATCCCATAAATAATATACGCCACCACGTTTTGAGTGGCCCCTCTCTCAGCCCCGTAGGGTTATTTTCTTTTTTTTTTTAAGAAAATTAAAAACGTGGGTTTTTCATATTTCTGACAGCAAACCCTTTCATTTGATACCCATATCATGGGGGTGCATTTCAAACAGCCAATCCGCCATCTTAGATGTCCGCCATGTTGGATTTAAGACACGTGACTATTTTTTTCGTATTCCTGACAGCAAACTCTTTCATTTAATACCCATATCATGGGGGTACCTTTCAAATAGCCAATCCGCCATCTTGGATGTCCGCCATGTTGGATTTAAGACACGTGACTATTTTTTTCATATTACTGACAGCAACCCTTTCATTTGATACCCATATCATGGGGATGCATTTCAAATAGCCAATCCGCCATCTTGGATGTCCGCCATGCTGGATTTCAGGTACGTGACTATTTTTATCATATTCCTGACAGCAAACCCTTTCATTTGATACCCATATCATGGGGATGCATTTCAAATAGCCAATCCGCCATCTTGGATGTCCGCCATGCTGGATTTCAGGTACGTGACTATTTTTATCATATTCCTGACAGCAAACTCTTTCATTTAATACCCATATCATGGGGGTACCTTTCAAATAGCCAATCCGCCATCTTGGATGTCCGCCATGTTGGATTTAAGACACGTGACTATTTTTTTCATATTACTGACAGCAACCCTTTCATTTGATACCCATATCATGGGGATGCATTTCAAATAGCCAATCCGCCATCTTGGATGTCCGCCATGTTGGATTTAAGACACGTGACTATTTTTTTCATATTCCTGACAGCAAACCCTTTCATTTGATACCCATATCATGGGGGTGGATTTCAAACAGCCCGACCGCGATCTTGGGGAGGCCGCCATATTGGATTTCTCACCACTCTTGCGCCCCATTGCAAAAACTAATAAAACAAAAACGGATGGCTAATTAATGCACAAATTCTACAAACTACTATTATAATTATAATAATACTTTAGTTTGAAAAAGTAACGAAAATCTTACCTTATGAAAAAAATATGGAGAGAATCAAAATGTGGCAGTCGTAGTATAATATTCCGTTCACGATACGTACGCTCTATAATCAGGACGAGGAAAAAAGTGATACAGGTCCTACGTCGACGGGCGCTGGAGCCGTACTGATCGCAGCCCGGTTATGTTTCGTAATTTATACTAGTTTAGAGTGATTTTAAAAACGATAGTATGTTTAATTACATGAAGGGATTTTAATGAAATTTAGAACTTAGTTTAGTCTGTAAACATAGTTTATATTTACATAGTTTTTTTAGTGTAATTATGCTTTGTTCGAACCAAAAATGGCGACAAAACAGCGATATAAAACGTATAAATTGACCTCAGAATTTATTTTTTTACCAATTTGTGTTATTAAAAATATAAATTCTACTACGCAGTTTGACGACAAAAACGTATGTCTGATGATTTGTGTATTTTTTTTGGTTAAAATTACGAATATTAATGGTAGATGTAGGAGTCGCAAATCGACTCTGCGTTGATTTTTCAGTAAACTACTTGTCGGAGATTAATTACCACAAAGTTAATAAAAGAGTTTTTTGAAATATGTTACGTCAAATTACAACACGAAAGACTGGTCTTTCTTTTACAGGTATTCAAAAATGTTGGAGTATTACTTAATATGGTAAATTAGACGACCATAATTTTAGTTCTTCGCGCAAATGGGTAAAAGGCCTCTTAATTCATTTTCCGGGACACGTCGAGTTTCATTGTCTTGGCGCTTCTCGAGTGGACACCGCTGTTGATTCTGGTTTTCAGGAGTTGCAGTAGTTTGGGATTAATGAATAGGAAAATCCCAAAAAAAAAGAATCGTTACAGGAATTCACAAGCTAGGTAATTGGCAATCAGTCTTCGAGAGAAGTGGACGAAGGAGTGGTCAGTGGACAATACGTCATAACTTTAGACCTGCAGTGGAGGTCAAAAGTAAAGACATACTGTCTTACCACAAGAAAAATAAACATCTATAGAACACTTTTAAAAAAAAAACTGTTAATGTCAAAACGACATTTCACGTCGATTTATGGGTCGTTTTGCCGTTACACTTTTTATTAGACAAGCATTCAACAGATGTAATAGTCCAAGAGCTACTGAACCCTGCGACTAACGGTCTTCCTCTAAGGTTAGTTTGTACACGTAATATGCATATATGCATGCTATAATGCTAAGAGCAATAGCGACGACCTGGCAGGCGTCAGCCGTGCACATCATTAGAAAATTTAATTTTCAGTGTAAAAAAAAATGAAAAAAAAAACTTGTTCCTGTAAGCTTAAAAATTTAACAGGATGTAGTTTATTTATTGTAAATCTTGGAAAAAAAATGACAGGCGATTACAAGGTGCACACTTGTGCACCTTGTAATCGCCTGTCATTTTTTTTCAATTCGCCTGTGCACTTTTCAATTCGCCTGTCACATACTTATGTGACAGGCGAATTGAAAAGTGCAAAGTTGATGAGGAAAAATAAACTTTCTCCTGTAAGATCAAAATTATCTCGCGTTTGGCTGAACTGATTTTGATGCCGTTTTCAGAAAAGTGTGCGTTACATTCCGAGAAAGGTTTTAATATACAGGGTGAATTTTTCAACTGAGCGTGGATGGCTATCTCCGAAACAATGAGGAATATCGAAAAACGTTGAAAGGAATCTCGAGGCTGATTTTGACGAAAATAAAACTGCATCGTTGGATTTTAGAAAAATCAATAATCCTGGCCAGGAATCGAACCCGCTGATTTTGGAAAAAAAATCACAGCCTGTATTATTACACCATTCGATAGTGTTGCTAATAAGGATCAAATTCTGGGAAGTAATCATATACGGCAAACTTTAGGAAAACGTATAATTGAAAAAAGAAACTGATGAATGATCAAGACGATAACTGTATGTTTCTTCTTTGAAATAACTCTTATTTTTGTTCAACTCAATAATTTCGCATTGCTGAATACACTGGGATTGTTGAGACATCAAATCCACTGAATTATTGAAAACAATTATAAATAAATCATGGCTCAGTAGAACATAGTAACATAGAAATATAGCAATTTCATGAAAATCTGCTATTTCCTTAAGTTTGTCTTATATGATCACTTCCCAGAATTTGATCCTTATTAGCAACACTATCGAATGGTGTAATAATACATGCTGTGATTTTTTTTCCAAAATCAGCGGGTTCGATTCCTGGCCAGGATTATTGATTTTTCTAAAATCCAACGATGCAGTTTTATTTTCGTCAAAAACGGCCTCGAGATTCCTTTCAACGTTTTTCGATATTCCTCATTGTTTCGGAGATAGCCATCCACGCCCAGTTGAAAAATTCACCCTGTATATTAAAACCTTTCTCGGAATGTAACGCACACTTTTCTGAAAACGGCATCAAAATCAGTTCAGCCAAACGCGAGATAATTTTTATCTTACAGGAGAAAGTTTAATTTTCCTCATCAACTTTGCACTTTTCAATTCGCCTGTCACATACTTGTGCACCTTGTAATCGCCTGTCATTTTTTTTCCAAGATTTACAATAAATAAACTACATCCTGTTAAATTTTTAAGCTTACAGGAACAAGTTTTTTTTTCATTTTTTTTTACACTTTGAAAATTAAATTGTCTAATGATGTGCACGGCTGACGCCTGCCAGGTCGTCGCTATTGCTCTTAGCATGCTATAAATATTACGTGTACAAATTTCTAACCTCACAGGAAGACCGTTAGTCGCAGGGTTCAGTAGCTCTCCAGCTATAAGGCGGATAGTGTCCACTGACCACTCCTGACAAACGAATAGGGTCCTAGTACCCACAGAGCTACTTACTTTTTGGCAACGTCTTAGCTATTGGGACTAACGGTTCACAGTTACCTGCGGGCTGCTGGCGAAGTACTCCATCAGCACGGAGGGCACCTCGGCGAGGTCGGTGGCACAGCGTGTGCCCGACACGTGCTGGTGTGTGGCGCGGCCCAACATGGAGTGCAGCGCGTGACCCACTTCATGGAACAGGTTGTCCACTCCACCTGCTGACAGTAACGCTGGACCTGACCGATGTCCACCGCTTAGTGATAGCATCACCACCACAATTGGATTCTGGACGAAAAATAAATAAAACGTGTTGTGAAAATGTTTTACAGTGCCTCACATGACTCAATTAGAATTTTTATTTGAACGCAATCGATTTGTATAAGCCCACAATCCACAAATATCTTTATTATTTACTTAACGTAAATTATCCCACGAGAAGATAAAATTGGATGAAATTGTAATTTCGTCCAAATCCGTTTATACTGGGTGTAAAGGCAGATTTACATTGAGTCAGTGGCTGTCGTCAGTGCTGGCGCCGAAAACTGACGCATGCTATTTATACGCAGTCAGTATGTCGTCGGTAGGTACTGTACTGACTTGAAATCAATTTACACTATGGCAGTGCCAGGTCAGCACTGACTCGTCAGTGGACTGACGTCAGTTACTGACTCAATGTAAATCTGCCATAAGGGACAGCCCTCCACAAACTTTCAGGGCTTGCTCAGTAGACGAACTTTCTATGGTGAGGCTGTTTTGTTTTTCATTTCCTGAAAAAAATACATTGTGGAAGATTGTTCAGTTTCGTCTACTGAGCAAGCCCTGGAAGTTTGTGGAGGGCTGTCTCTTACACCCTGTATGTGAAAGAATAACAAACATCTATCCATCTTCACAAAATTTCACATAACATTTGTAAGATATGATGTTGCTACCGTCACAGCTAGAACACCAAGCTCCACGCACCTGATAGCTGCCATCAGGCAGCAGCTTCCCTCCCTGTATGGTGAAGTGACAGTCCTGGTGCGGCTTGCCGGGTCGCTCGTACAGGTCGCAGTAAATGTAGCCCAGCAGGCCTTCGGTCTCGTGCACCACGCCCAGTTTGTACACGTCCGGGGACCATGACTCACCTGGGAAAACGAAAACTCATCTGATAATTTCCTCAAAAAAAAAGGAACCCTATTAAAATATACAGATCTCTTAGTTAAAGATTTCCTACCTGGCAACATTTCTTCAGCCTTCAAACTGATTCCATAGAGCTCCTCACAGAGCATATTAAGGCCTTCCATACATCCTCCCAGCGAGAAGTACGGACTAAAATCTGAGTTGGCAACATTGAGCAGTTGCGTCTTCGCCTTATGCGTGAAGTAGGGAGTGTCCCAGCACATCAAACGATCCTGGTAAGGGGTTTCTTGCCTCTTCATTTTGAGCATAGCATCGAAGTCCATTCTGGCTCTGTCGTAGAGATTATCAGAAAGGATGTCGAGAAATTGCCGCACGTTTGCTGATGTTTCCATTGTACTCGCTTTTATCGCTCTGAGGGAAAAAAAAATATTAGAACTTCGAATTCCTCTTAAAAGTGAAAGTTTTTTTTTATTTAGCGATAGCCCGCGTTTGCCCAGTATCTCGACTGATGGTAAGCGATGATATTATGGTCGACGGTGAAGCTCGTTTACGTCGCTCTTGACTTTCTGAAATACTAACTCTAGACTTTCATTCCTTAGCTGTGCATACAATAAAACTATTGGCAAAACGATTTGTACGTTAGGGTGGGATGTCCACAAATCGCCGATGGCGAATTGCCGTACGTCTTTTATTATTGATTTTTCTACATTCACATTACTGAAATACCTGTCGGCATAGCTCTCGAAGCCGCATATAGAGGCCATCTCATGACGTGCCTCGAGTGTGGTGGACAGTAGCTGATGCTGCGACTTGTCGGGCGCAAGATACAGCCGGTATGCAGCTTCCCTCGCCGCCGCCTCACCGCATTCCGCGTAAACTCCGCTCACTATTATATCGTCACCTTCAGTGCTGAAGCTGGTAATCAAACAAGAATATGGTGTAAAAAGTTCCACCACAAAACTATGCATTCTGTACATATACATACCTATTCATTATATTTCTTTATATTTAGGTACAGGTAAACCAGCAAGGGTTTGCACTTCGGTAATCTTCGTATTTCCGAAATTTCACGAATGTTGTGCCACAGAGTAACTATAGGGTACATCTGAAGATAGACGGCAATTGCCAAAGCACACTCTTTTCTTTTCTGTAGATAGAGGTAAGCAACATTTCATCTACTCACAATTGTCTGACGTTAGCAGGCACAGCAGACCGTGGAACCCTCCTGGGTCTGGCAGCCCCTGCCATGAACCTCTGCCCAGTCTGCAGGATGATGTCATTGAGGGCCACCACTCTTCTTCTACGTTCTTCTGCTAACTGTATGCCGCTCTGCTCAAAGTCAAATAGGAATAGCTCGGCTAAATGCTGGTCCCCCGACGTGCCTCGCCTTACGGAGTCCCGTAACGCTTCGTAGAGACCTTTGTGTGTGTTTAATCTGAGAACAAGGCGGTAAGAATTAAAAACTTGTACGTACAGTCACGAGCAATAGTATGTATACACTAAGCAGTATTCAAAAGCGTTTTGCTGCTAATATTTTGATTAAACTTTTGCCTTTTCATTAGATTTCTATTTTGGAAGCCATACTGTTACGAAATAGGTCTTATTTCAAAGTGGAAACCAGTAATTGACGAGTAATTTGCGTTTGAATTTTGTTAAGTGTTTACATGTTATTGCTCGTGACTGTACACAAGATAAATGAATACGAATACGAAAAAAACTAATTATAAGACGCAGGCCCAGCTTTTGCAGACCATGTGTCGCATTATTTAAGGTGAAGCCGAAGTTGCGGTTTTCGCGTCAATACAGCTACTAACTGGCTTTATCGCGCCATCTCGAAATGGCCAGGCGGTAGTAGTACTGATATCTAGACTCGGCAACATGGGAGCGCCGAAACTACAGTTTGTCTTTAGTGTTTTTTCAACTTTAATTCTACACTTATAAACGAGCTTGTCGTTTAGAGAATAGTATAGCTAACAGTGTACCATGCTGGCTAGTTGAAGACATTCTTCTACATAAAATTTATAATTAAATTATATTATTTTATTCTACTTGTCATTTTGTCTCATTCCTGAGCAAAGGTCTCCCCCATTCCTTCCACTGCTCTTCACGCCAATTCACAGGGAAGCCATCCAAAGCATAAAAATTGAAAAAATAATAATTACAAATTAAAAATCACTTACTTCTCAACAACCCCACTAACACTAATACAGGCATCTTCAGCAGCGCTGGCAAAGTGAGATTGAGGATGAGCAATCCTGACAAACTCCGCCAGGTCAGCTACCTTGCACAGAGTGTCTGACAACTCATCGAAGATCTCCACCATCGGCCGAGTGGGGTTAGATGTGGCTTCCTCTATCAACTGGTCTGTTGCTGCGATTGCTTGCTCTTTCAAAATAGTGAAGCCTTCGAAACTAACTAGCTCTGGTCTATTGAATAGTCCCTGGAATGATGTCAACGGTTGGCATTGGCAAAATAAAACACAAGTAAAGGAAAATATTGTAAGAAAACTGGCATCTGTTGCAACCAATTAATTTAACTAAGTGAAATCTCATCATCATCATCAACATCGCAGGACGGATCTACCAGGATTACCTACCGGGGAAAGATTGCAACAGCACTGTGGCATATATTATTGTGTTATTGTTATGGGCTCCCTTTTCCGCATTTGGACTCATAGGTGGTCTGTTATGCGTGAGGTGAGACGATTGGCTATATACGTTCACAGGCTTCTTGAAGCCACCTTGGAGTGCCAAGGTTTTGTGCCCGTTAGTAAGCAACACCCTCGCATTCCAGGATTATGTGGGTTGCTGTTTCATCTGCATTCAGACAGCCCGTTGTGCACAAGCTGTCTGTCGCATTGATGGTAAGCAGATGTTGGTTGAGTGGGCAGTGACCGGTGAGCATACCCACCACATCTCATAAGTCTGTTCATTGGAGTCTGAGAAATCTGCTGGTCAGTTGCGGTGTGGCATACATTTTACAAAAAAAATATCTTAATCTGACCTATCATTTAAATGATTTACATAGAACCTAATTGGCACTTATACTCATAAAGCAATACATTTGTCACAGTAAAAGCAAAGAATTAAAAATATCCCATACTTTCCAAAGATATAATAAAGGACAATACTATAATTAGTATGGTTGATTGCCAATTGCCCAAAGGTATGTAAATAAAATATACTCACAGTCCTTT
This sequence comes from Agrotis clavis, assembly GCA_954870645.1. Classification (NCBI taxonomy): domain Eukaryota; kingdom Metazoa; phylum Arthropoda; class Insecta; order Lepidoptera; family Noctuidae; genus Agrotis; species Agrotis clavis. The sequence goes on along the minus strand of OX940918.1, from coordinate 5,328,014 downwards.
CCCTCATTGAGTCAAACATTGGTCTAGATGTTGGTCGCGTATTGAACGCAGTTGCCAGTGGAGACCACGTACTGACACAGCGTTCTGCTTTCTTCCTGTGTCCATACCGTAAAGGCCATGTCTGTCTTAAGAGCTTCATTGTGACTTAGATTGAGACTGAAAAGAAACATTAAGAAGTTAGCACTGTTGCATAGCCAAGTTGGAAGCATGACCAATTTGAAAATTTCACTTGAGGGATATAGAGAACAAGATCTTTAACTAAAATAACATATTTCTGAAGTGTTCCAGTCTCTGAATAAGTCTAGATTAATGATAAACAACATACACTAAGTAGATACGAAATAGGAAATCAATCCACTAGAAAACATTCTATGAAAATTAACTTCCGATATCCAGTGTTTATTAATGAAATGCATTACTGAACAACTTTCACATGCAATAATACATTGTATTACGTAATCATAGAGGCCACATTTTATAGGGCAACAACGGCACAATTTGATATTTTTCTCGTAATACTCCAGTTTTATTACTTTTCATGAAAAGAATCAATGCAATAGTGGAAATTACCCCTAAGGTCATAGAAGGTTTACGATAATGATTTCTTTTTCAAATGAAAATCACATGGGTTGAATCTGTCCATAACTCAAATATGTAGAACTAATCCTTGCACAAATCAAATTTTGTAATATCGTGTATAAAACCTAAACAACATATAAAAATAAACACCTTTCAACACAAAATCAACATTTTTTTTTTTTTTTTTTTTCTTCTTTGGCAACGAGTTGCTTGACTACTCTGCCAGTGTCATGTGGCGACGGCTCCTTAGCGGGTTGAGCCGTCGGACTTTAAACTTCAGGGTAGCTTAATGTTATTTTATTTTTTTATTTTATTTTATTTTATTTGGAACAACAAACAATTACATAATAGATAATACAGATGTAATACTTAAAAGTTACGATTATGTAATCAACAGCGTTATTCACAGAATATATGCAAAAATAGTAGTAACACGCTTCAAAGAAAAGTTAAAAGTAGTCAAGATATACAACCTATGTAGTATTAAGTGATATACTTATAGAAAAATAAAAAGAAACAGTGATTTTAAGTTAAAATATCTAGATACTGTTGAGTTGATTGCAATAAGTTAGGAGGAAAAGTGTTTTATATCTAGATCATTGATTGCCTTGAGAACAGAATTTCGTAGTTTTCCGGGGGTTACACAGAACAGATCGATTTCGAGAAAGTACTTATTATAGTTTTCTACAAGACGTCGTAACGGTGCTCGGACACCAGCATTTGTTCGACATGCTCTCACTGCAAACAACGGCTGCCTGCGGACTGCACGTGAATTGGCCTTTCTAGGAACTAAATAACAAATCCTATTGCATATGTCAGGGCAGTCGTAAGTGTTTCTGCACAGCTCGTACAGCAGCAATGTCTCCAGAAATGTACGCCGACCAGTAAGGCTTAGAAGTTTATATTTCCTTAATAAATCGATGTAAGACGCAGATGAGTGAAAGCACCTATAATTCAAACACTTTAGAAATTTCTTTTGCACCCTTTCTATGCAGTCAGAATATTTAGTGTACAAGGGGTTCCACACCGCAACTGCATACTCTAATTGAGATCTAATAAGAGTTTTGTAAAGATACAGGTAGGTCCGAGGACGTACGAATTCAGTGGCTGAACGCATTACAAAACCGTACATACGCCAAGCCTTATTAGTAATTGTATTGATGTGCGTATCAAAGTTGAGTTTATCATCAATAACTACACCCAGATCGCGTATCATGCTAACCCTTTTTAAAGTGACATCATTTAGTGAGTACTGGTATCTAAAAATATTTTTGTTTTTGGTGATACTCAAATAGCAGCATTTAGGGAGGCTAAGTTTAAGTTTATTATATAAACAGTATTCAGATAGTCTATTTAGGTCACATTGTAAAGCAAGACAATCGTTAGTATTTTTAATTGCCTTAAATATTTTTAAATCATCTGCGTATAAAAGAAATTTTGAATTTAGAAAGCATTTACCGATATCATTGATGAATAGTATAAAGAGGAGGGGCCCCAGAATTGATCCCTGAGGAACACCTGACGTCACGTTTATATTGAATGATTGGTAACCGTTGATCACTACACGCTGTGTCCTTTTGGAAACATACGACGAAAACCACCTCAAAAGGTTCCCACGTATGCCATTAAATGCGATTTTGTGCAGCAATAGCTCGTGGTCGACCTTATCGAAAGCTTTCTGGAAATCAGTATAAACCGAATCTACTTGAATGCCAGCATCCATATCATTAAAAATATACTCTGAGTATGCTACAAGATTTGTTACGGTAGATCTTCTTTTAACAAATCCGTGTTGTTGTGGAGCAATAGCATTATGAAGTAACGGATAAAGTACACTATGGACAAGCTTTTCAAATACTTTCGATAAGGTCGACAAAATCGATATCGGACGATAGTTTTCAACATCGTCCTTAGGTCCTGACTTGTGCACTGGTGTTACATTAGCTTGCTTCCAAGCATCAGGGAAGATTCCTTGTGACAAAGATCGATTAAAAATGATTTGTAGAGGGACGCAAACATTTTTAGCGGTTTTCTTAAGAAATATTGCAGGAAGTGCATCAGGACCTGGGCCTTTTGAGATATCTAGAGATTCTAAGTGCCTCAATACCTGCTGAACTGAAAACTGAATACCATCTAAAACAGTACAATCCTCCGAGTATTCTGGGTTGGGGCAAAAGTTGTTTGACAAAGAAGAGGGCTCATAAACAGATCTAAAATAATCAGAGAAAAGATTACAAATTTCATTAGGGTTATTCGAAGATAGATTTTTAAAACGTACAGCGGAGGGAATACCTTTAGACAACTTACGGTTAGAGATAAATTTCCAAAAATGATTAACATTAGTTTTGATGTTGTCCTCAACAGAACTCATATACCGACCATAGCAATTTTTGCACTCAATATGAAATCGGGATCTGAAAAGTGAAAACTGTTCGTAATCAGATAAATTTTTATACATTTTCCACTTTGTCCATGCTTTAGACTTGTTCTTAAAAATATGTATGAGTGCTGGTGAGAACCAGACTGGGAATTTAGATGACTTTACCGTTGTTAAAGGTACATGTGTTTTAATGACATTAAAAACTAAATTGTAAAAAATATCCAGCGCTTCATTAACAGAGCAGTTACCCAGAGAGGACTCCCAGTCTATATCTGTGAGAACTTGGTTGATATCATCATAGTTGGCTTTAAAATAGTTATATCTCTTAATTTTATTACGTATCATATTGCTGTTTCGCGTCTGAAAGGGAATTATTATATAAAACGGGGGGTGATACTGATCAGGAGGCAACAAAAGGTCATCGGTTTCGCACACTTTACAGTCAGCGTTACTGATGAAGAGATCGAGTATTTTATCAGACTTATTCTTAAGTCTGTTGTACTGGATAGCGTCATGGGTGGACAGGAAGTTACTCACAAGTCTACCAACAGGGGAGTTATTGATATGAGTATCCCATTCAAGACTAGGTAAATTAAAAGTTAGTAGCTGCAAGGACGAACACATGGTGTTAGTATGTATTAATATTCTATTCTACAATAATCTAATCTACAATATGTACAGATATATATAAAATACATAATAAACAGAGATGTATTTACAATCACACACTAATTAAAATCTCAAGTTATTTTCATTTAAAAATGTGGCTAGAATATGGATAATTTTGGGGGAGAAGTGGGATAACAGGCAATGAAAGTTAGTTGGAAGAGGAATGTTATTTTTGGAGATTTTAAGATACAAGTCGAAAGAATTGGAATTTAAGGAACAGGAAAAGAATATATGGTCCAAAGTACCTTCCGCAAGACCGCACTCGCAAAGGGAATTGTCCCGAACACGTATTTTGTTCAAGAATACTGGGCTACAACAATGGCCGAGTCTAAGTCTACACAGGGTCGAAACAGTTATCTTAGACAATTTGGGGCATTTGAAAAACCAAGGTTTGCGCTGAATATCAGGCTGAATGGCTGCGTAGTAGACGCCCTTGGTTTTTGAGGAGTTGATCCAGTATTTGGTCCACGATTCGTACAACTTGGGTTTAGCCCCATTTCGCAAATCGTAGTTATGAGCTACGTAGTGCTTCCGATCAGTTGGATTCGATGTGGCATACTTTGCTAACGAATCAGCGCACTCATTGCCAACAATTCCTGAATGACCAGGGATCCAAGCTATCTCGACGTCCAAGCCGTTTTGGGAGCAATCAAATAACAAGTTCTTAATATCTGTAACAATTTGACTATGAATTTTACTATGAAATTGATTTTGCATTAAGGCCTGAATACTACTACGCGAATCTGAAAAAATGACTGACCTTGTTATTTGATGGGATTTGATATAATGTAAGGCTTCCAAAATGCCAATACATTCGCCTGTGAAAACTGAGGATTCGGGCGGGCATTGAAAAAGTAGAGCGATTTTAGAATTTTGAAAATAAATTGCCACACCTGTACATTCTGTTTGGGATAATTTTGAAGCATCTGTAAAGAAAAAGTTCCATCCTTCCCAATAACGCTTAAGAGCCAACTCAAAGTCGCCCTTCGCACTTTGGGAATTCTTAGAGATACCTAGTCCCAAAACGGCTTTTGGTTCGAAATGAATCGATTCATATGCGGCGGAGAAGACAGGTAGGGTTGGATATTGACAAACAGGTGCAGAAAGGTTTTTAAGCTCTCTATACCTGTTTATCAATAGGGGAACTGTTTTACTGTTCCAGTAAGAGGAATTATTGAAGGATAGGTTAATTTGCTCTAAAATTGGGAGAAGGGGATGGGTTGAAAGGGGAAAAACTTTGGATAAGAAGCGATCTGCCAAATACTGTCTTCTTATGTGTAAGGGAGGTTCTGCACATTCTATTTGGAGAGCATTAATTGGAGAGGACTTCATGGCTCCGATAACAATCCTTAGACTTTTAGCCTGGATGCTGTCCAGTTTCCTAAGCGCCTCTTTGTTGCAGGGCTCGAGAAGGAAACAACAGTAATCAAGCACGCTTCTGGTCAGTGCATTGTAGACCAGTTTGAGGGTGTAGGGGTGAGCTCCCCACCACACTCCGGCCAAAGACTTAAGCACCGACACAGAGCGCTCGCATTTTTTGACAGTGTTGTTAACCTGGTCTACACCTGACAGCCTCGAGTCTAACATTACTCCCAGGAACCTAGCCTTATCCTGAATGGGGATGTTTTGCCCGTCAATATTAATATCAATTTGGGGAACAGAACGCTTGCGAGTAAAAATGACTGCTGAGCTCTTTGGCGCACTTAAGGACAACCCGTGATCGAGAAGCCATTGGTTTAGTGAGGAGAGGGAGACATTCATCGATGATGCGGCATCCTGAATGGAGTTGCTAGTGACCAGTAACGCAATATCGTCTGCATACTGAAGGATTTTACAGTCAAAATTTAGGGAGGAAGACAAGTCGGCTGTAAAAATATTATAACCTAGGGGACTCAGAACAGATCCTTGAGGTAAACCTCTCCAGATTGTTCTTTTTTCAGAGTCTGACCCAGGGATTCTTAATTGAATAACACGATTGGCAAAGATGTTAATGATGATGCGAGAAATCCTTCCCGGGATTCTCAGCTCATGCAGCTTTTGCCTGAGAACAGGGAGGAGGACCGAATCATAAGCGGCCGATATGTCTAGAAAGACAGCAACCACCGACTCATTCTTACTGAGGGCAAGCCGGACCGCTGATGTGAGGATACCCACACTATCAGCTGTGCCTAAGCCTTTCCTGAAGCCAAACTGAGTCGGCGGAAGCAGTCCCCTATTCTCTACCAGCCACTCTAAACGATTTTTAATTAAGTGCTCTAAAATTTTGATAAGTACGGACGATAAAGCGATAGGTCTGTATGAGCAATGGTCGTTAGGATCTTTACCGGGTTTTAATATCGGAATGACAACTTGAACCTTCCATTCTGTGGGAATGTAGCCGGACACAAAACAGAAGTTAGCCAAGTCAAGGTAATATTGTTGGGTTTTTGGTCCTGATTTAGAAATGAAAGAGTAAGGGAATCCATCCACCCCAGGTGCGGAGTCCTTGACATGAGATAGTACAGTTTTTAGTTCCTCCATACGAAATGGTACGTCCATTGGATCGTTGGTGTTGTCTACATCCTCGATGCCAACACCACTCTCCTTTTCATCTGGAACGTACGGTGGAGCGATTTTTGTAAAAAACTGGTACCCGAGTTCTTCTGAGATACAACTAGTGGTAGGTGAAAAACTACTCCTAAAGCGCTTAATCTTCTGCCAGACTACCGAAGCCGGGGTAGATGGACTCAACGAACTACAGTATTTTGACCATCCATCTCGTTTCTTTTGTTTAAACATTTTCCTTGACTTAGCCAAAATCTGTTTGAAGGCGATGAGATTTTCCAGGTTCATATTGTTGTTAACGGTCCTTTCAGCCTCCTTTCTGGCCTTGATCATGTCAGTGCATTCCCTATCCCACCATGGTGGAGAAGGAATTTTACCAGATTGGGTTTTTTTGAGAGGGAAGCAATCATCTGCTGTAGAAGAAATGGTGGATGAAAAGGACAAAAAGCATTCCTGGGCATTATCCCTGTTAATTCTTGGGAGTGCGGATACTCTTAAGTCCAGAATTTTGGAATATAAGTCCCAATCTGGTGAGACTAACTGATATTTAAGAAGGGGAGGGGATACTTTAGAAGGAGTATTTTTAGAAGGGATTTCAATCATGATGGGGTAGTGGTCACTTCCATAGGTCATATTCAAGCGACGCCAAATGAGGAGGCTAGACATATTGGACGAACAAAACGTCAAGTCAACACAACTATTATTCTGTCCTGGAGAAGACCTGCGCGTAGTGCTGCCGTCGTTGATGACACAGAGGTTAAGGTCATCCAACATATCCAGCAAGCCTATGCCAAAATTGTCGCAAATATTTGATCCCCAACGATAGTGATGGCAATTAAAATCACCCATGACAAGTATTGGACCGCTGACACTGCACAGTATATTTCTAATTGTCGAGAGATGTTCTAGTTGTGGGTGCGCAATATAAAAGGAAAAGATGTTTATATCCTCAGCCTTAACAGCAACAACATTGATGTTGTCACCAACGAAGGGTAGAGGAATCTGGGAGAATGATACTTTGCTATTGATGAGCAAAGCACATCCTCCGTATCCATCAGATCTATCATTACGAACACTGCTAAAACATGGCAGCCTGAAATTACTTCCAGGCAGAAGCCATGTCTCCGCAATGCCGCAGATTGATGGTTTATATTTATTAATTAAGAAGGAAAGATCAGGTTTCCTGGGAGTAATACTCCTGACGTTCCATTGAAGGAATGTTAGAGGATGGAATGTTATTAATTAAATTTAATATGTTGGTCAATTTAGAGGCAACGTGGTCAGGTATAGAGTGATTTGGTTTAGCAAGAGCAGATATTAGCATGTTTGTAATGAGGTCTAATATATTTTTTGAGGAAGGTTCATGTCTGTATAAAGTTGGCTCAGGATCTTCCGTTGGGAAGCCACAGCCATTTCTAGACGGAGAAAAACAGTAATCTTGAGTTAAATCTTGGTGAGCCTGTTTATTATATCCAGGTGAGAGGGGAGCACGTGGTTTTGGTGTTGAAAATACTGTTTTACGGTATGATTTTTGGGATGCAGGTATTGGACTTGGGGGTTGGGAATGGGATTGTGGTTTATTATATGGGGACTTTTTAATTTGGGATCTTGAGACATCGGCATAAGATCTGGAAACAGGGGGGAAAACTCGACTAGCCTCCGCATATGAAATAGATTTTTCTGCCATCAGAGCTTTGATGCTCTTCTGTCGGCCCAATTCCGGACAAGCACTATAATTTGCAAAATGGTTCCCAAGACATGAGACACAGAATCCAGATTCAGGTGTGACTTCACACCCATCACCTGGATGGTCCGCGCCACACTTGAAACACCTTGGCTTTGATCTGCAAAGATTGCGGGTGTGACCAAACCGACAGCAACGGTAACATTGTATCGTTGGGTATGTATATCTCTCGACCGGAAGAGCAGAGTAAAAGCAGTATACACGTTTTGGCAACATTTGGCCATCAAAAGTAAGTACAACGGTTTGAGTAGGCTTCCACTCTGCTATCCCAGAGGAGGTCACCTTTCTGCTCATTCGTCTGGCCTTAATCACATCTCCGCATCCTTCTGGAACCTTGACGTTCTTTATGATCTCCTCCTCAGTCCATTCAATTGGTATGTCCCTAACAATACCCATCCTAGTGATGTTGAAAAGTGGAATGGATGCAACAAAGTTATGTTCTACTAGGACTTTTTGTCTAAGGAAACTATTAGCGTCCTGATGAGACTTAAACTCTACTGACAACCGGTTCCTTCCTACTCGTTTGACCCCATCCAGGTGTATGTTACTGATATTGTGTGTCATCAAGAACATACCAAACTTCACCGGTTGTAGTACAGTATCTGATGTTTGTTTATCTTTGAGAGATACATGAACAATATACGGAGGATTATCTTTTGGTGTATAAATCAGTCTATCATTTACACTTTTTAAAATTTTCGGGGGTACAATTGCAGCAACAGTTGGTGAATCAGCGGTTCTTTTACGAGAAAGCGTCTCAATCTCCATATCAGATTCCTGTGAAGGTACATGGGTATCATGAGGAAGTGTGATTGTGAGGGTAGGAGGTAAATCGAAAGGACTGGGAGGACGCCCACGATCGGGCGGTTCGGCGTTTTTTTCGGAACTCATTTTGAGTTAAAAATGGACAAAAACAAATATAAACTAAACTTACGGACAAACACAAACACTAGGAATACTCTCGACAAAGTTTCACACCAATTAGATCCACTTAAACTCGAAAATATTCTTAGGACACACAAAGCGTGTTATACCTTCACCAACTACCGACGAAGTCCCAAAATCAACATTATATTCATGAAATCACCTTTCGAAATCCTGATTCCTGTTTCAATGGGGAAGGCAAGTGTCAAAGTGACAAGTGACAGTTTGGTCCCAAAAGAACTGTAAAATCAAAGGAATTTTCTGAAAAAAAAAAACGATTTATTGATGTAAAATGACTAGATGTTGTGTAATAAGCTGTAAAAATGATGGAACATACAAATTTCCGACAATTCACAGTATCAAGAAATAATGGGTAGCTGCTGTGACTGCCTTGAGAACAAAAATTGAATTATAACTAAGGAAAAGCTATATAATAAACAAATATCCAGCCTTGCGAAGCCAAGACAGGCCGTTAGTTGAGTTTATTAATGAAATTCTATGATTATACCATAACTAAACAATCGAATACACTTTTCAAAATAATATCTACTTTTCTATTGGAGGTTAAGTACCAGTATTGAATCGCTCTACAAATCATGAAATGGTTCGTCTGGCGGAAGAATTATCACCTGGAACGAGTTTTGTGATAGTTGTGGTGTTAAGAAATTAAATATATTGTGATATTTCTCGAATCTAAATAGAAAAAAGGGGTAAAATTACTGACTTAAAACATTATGATATTTTATCAAAATAGAAAGTCAGAAGCAGCATTATATTCTTGTTATAGGAGAGTACAGGTAAAACATACCTAAACTCAAAAATTTAAACCTCAACTACAAGTAATTGTGGATTTATTACAGTAAAATCAAATGTATTACCACTCGATTAAATCACTTTTTTTCCTCTTGTAGATGCACCGCGGCGTCTTAATTCTTCTTTTAGTATATGCACTTGCATTGACGAATAATTTTCCATATTTGTTTTGTATTTATACTCAATTTTTATAACAATAAATCTTGTTTGTTTTTTGTACAAGGTAGACAGTAATTTGACGTAGGGACCAACTATCGCAGCGCCATCTACGATTAGCTTTGAGTTGTCATCCCCATTTTTCATTTATTTATCATCTGTGGAAAGACACAGACTCGGTAAATTTGAAATTATGTTTAGTCGATTAGTTGTATTTATTACTGACAAAACCAAAAATTGAGATTATGTTGTTTGCAAGGAGTTTAAAATATAGGGAGCGCGAGCTTCTTACTAGAAAAACGATCCCAAATCGGTGCGGAAACCTTGAAATAAATGAAAAGCAACACATTCACACAATGCATTCTCTTTCTTTCTAATAGAGCGTTCATGATACAGTATTTTGAGGATAATATTATTTTATACTGAAAGTACTGTTAGTACCACAAAATGGGTTTTTCCCTTTAAATATGGGCTAACAATGCTCCGTTTAAAACATTGCCAGCCCATACTTCAGTATAGTACTACTGGACACTGGTGGACTTCTGAGCTTCTGAACTTTTCCTTTATTTTTTTTTTATTTTTTTAATGAGCCTGCTCTGTGTCCCATTCCTGGGCAAAGGCCTCCCTCCACTCCTTCCACCTTTCACGATACTGGGCGTCCTCTTTCCAGTTTGGACGGAACCTGTCCAGTTCGTCCCGCCATCTCCTACGAGGCCTACCACGACCTCGTCTCACTGTCTCAGGGCACCAGTTCTGAGCTATTTTGGCCCACAGTTTGTCCGGCATGCGGCAGACATGTCCTTCCTTTATTATGTTAATTAAAATTACTTTTTATTAGACTATTAATCATTTCCAAGGTCTGAATTTTTTTATCCATAATATTGGTCACCGCCCGCATGCCCGCGCCTACGGTGGCTGGAGATCGTGGCGACGTCCGTCGCCGTGGTGGGCGTCTACCACTGCGGCTGGGTTGAAGGGAGGACGCTGTCCTCTCCCTCACGCAGCGCGCCTCTTGCTACGCGAGCATGACTGCTTCGTAGAAGAAGGCGACCGCTTCCCACTGCGTCTCGCCCCACAGCATGGCCTCGACCAATGCCGGGCGTGAGAGGTCTCCGCCTATCGCCACCGTGAGAACACGGCGGTGCTCTACCGAAGCGGGGCAGTCCTGCACCGTATGCTCCACCATGACCTCCGGGCGATCCTCGCAGTGGTGACACCCAGACGTTTCCTCCTTCCTCATTAGACACAGGTACCTCCAGAAACATCCGTGTCCGGTGAGGACCTGCGTCAGGTGGAAGGTCAGGATGCCGTGACACCTATCCAGCCACTCCTCAAAGAGGGGTCTTACCTCCGTGATTGCGGCGTGCCCGAGAGTGTCCATGATACAATATTGTGCGGATAATATTATTTTTATACTGAAAGTACTTAAAATATTACAAAATGGGTTTTTTCCTTTAAATATGGGCTGACAATGTTTTATACTCCGTTTATTTTTTTATTACTATATTACTCCGCTACGGAATTTACATAATTGGGTACTTACCTTATACAGAACACGGTTTTAATGTTATAACCCGGTTCATTGAAGAAAGGATTCTTAAATGGCGACGCTTATCGTGTTCTCTTGCCCGCACACTAGTGCCGTCTATACTCACCCCCGCGCGTATCGTAAGTAGAAAAACAATTAGTCTTGATGTCTTGACGCGCCCAGTGATCTTTTTGTGAATTACTATAGTTTTCTGTTATTTTTCCGTTGTGACCTGTTGATTAATGTTGTTTTAATTTTGTTTTATTTTTAGGTTAAGTTTGAGAAATGACTGTGATCAATCCAGTCTTGTTTTTATTATTGGAACGAAGTTCCTTATCGCGCGTTGTGAAAGGGGGCTAGACGGAAAAAAATCTTACGAAAAGTTGTCACGACACTTTTTGAAACGAAGTTCCTTATCGCGCATTGCGAAAGGGTGCTAGAGCTCAAAGAGTGGAGTGGAGTGGATTGGAGCGGAGCGGAGCGGAGTGGAGCGGATTGGAGCTGAGCGGGTTGGAGCGGAGCGGAGCGGATTGGAGCGGAGCGGAGCGGATTGGAGCGGAGCGGAGCGGATTGGAGCGGAGCGGAGCGGAGTGGAGCGGAGCAGAGCGGAGTGGAGTGGAGTGGAGTCGCGACGATTATTTTTGTTGAGTGTATACAGTAACTTCGTTCCATCCGGGTGTCCCTTGACACCTCTCAAGTATTTTTTTATTGAAATAAACTTTAATTTGAAATCTTATATGCTGACTGTACTATCTGTCAACGCAAGTACAAGCCGCCATTTTAGAATTCTTTCTTCAATGCACCCCGGCTTTTATAAGCACTTGCTTCCTATATTTTTAGTCGAATGCATGTAAATTCGACTTAAACTGCTTGAAAACGCCAAGTGAAGGCACCCCTAAAACTGTGACATCTGTTGATCAATTTGAACTGTCAGTGTCAAAGTTATACGAGATTTGAGATTTGAGTCACACTGGCTGAAAGCGCGATTTTTGGGGCACTGATTTGCAATAAAATGTGTATTGTTTTGATTGTTACTCACCGCTACTAACAATGACCACGTAATTAGCGGCTACTTTCATTGACTGTGAAATTTATCGTGAACTATCTATTGTTTTATTGTCATGGTGAGGTTAAAAACTTTTTGTGTATATTTAGACTTGGCGCGCTATCGAGCGTGGAAGTTTGTTATATGATATTGGTGTGATATGTTTTAGTCTACCCCAACGCCACCGCAACAGCGTCGTTCATCTGGAGAGAGTAAAAAGGTGACACCACCTGCTTCTAGCATTGTGACCAGAAATGGTGCTCGCAAGGCCAAGATACAGACTCGCGCAATGTCTGCTGGGGCTAAGGTAATAAATTAGCGTATATAGTGCGGCGCCGCCTACACCTGGCCTGTGACATGACGCATTTTATATCATAACTACAAATAGTAGTACAGCCTTCAGCTAAAAGCATTGATTGATTTGTTCTGTCTAGGTTCTTGATGACTATTCAATGTAAATTAATTTTAAATTTTGGGTTGTTTTGGCACTTATCAACAACTCAGTTAGCAAGCTTGTATCCTAGTTTTCTTTCTTTCAGTGTATGAGTATTTATTCATTTAGATTGAAAAAAGTTTTATCCCAAAAACTTAAAAAGACTGTCATCAATAGAATTATTGTTAATGTTAAAAAAGTAATAAAGCAGGCAATGAACCTGGAACACTGAACTCCAATTGCAGAACTTTCAATCAGTTACATTCTGAACACATATTATTTGTATGATATAATACAAAACATGAAGTCTGTATTTAGTAGTAAAGATAACACAGTGCTATCATAATGGTGATATGAGACTGTGTTATCTTATTTATATTCTGTTTATATCATGGTGCAGTACTTAATTAGTAACAGTTTTTTGATTGCATTCATGTAAGTAAGAAGAAGATATTTTTTTCTTAAAAAAAAGATTAGAATCAATTGAGTACTTCATAACATTGATCATTACTTTTCTATTTGTTTTTGGACTAATAATTATGTTTAATTATCAATTTGATGACCAAAAATCATTAATTACATTTAATTGTGTACTTGTCACTATGTAATTATTTAACATTTTTCTTAAAAAAATAATACTGGAAATAATTAAATGAAATATAAGAAGCGGCCCAGTCCATAAATTATTTAAAGAAAATTCATGCTAATTTTACTTAGACTACAAACTGAAACATAACTTTTATTTTTAGTTTATAAGTAAAACTTAAACTTTTTATCCACAAAATCCTTTGAGAATATAAAAACTTTTTGTAATGTTTATGCTGGTTGATAAAAATCTGTTTATGGTCTGCTACTAAGTTTTTTTTTATTTTGCATTTCTGTCAGATATTGGATTGTTTATGAATAAACTTCAGACTTTATTGTTTTTATTGTATTAAACAATTTTGAAATGCATTTAGATTGATTTATATAAAAAAAAAACACCTTGTTGCTTTATATTTAGTTTATTCAAAGTTTTATTTAACTTGAGATTGATGCATCATGTTTCTCCAGTGTAATATATGTGTGTTGCAGCCTTCTGCATTAGTGCTGGCCGCAAAGCGGAAAGCTCAGCAGAAGAAGAAGCACGGCTTCCATACCGAACTGAGGGATCATTACCAAATTGTGAGTCAAAATATTTTTTATTAGCATTCTATTGCCATAGATGTAACGTTTTTGTGAATAGTGTGTTGTTGATGTTTTCAGCTGGAAATATTATAATTATAGAAATATTTAATATTAGGGTAGAATTATAATTTACTAGCTGTTGCCAGGGGCTTCACCCGCTACAATTCGAAAATTATCCCACGGGAACATAAAATCGGGATAAAAACTATCCTATGTGTTAATCCAGGTTATAGGGTCAATCAGGGTAATTGTAAACTGGGGTGATTGGAAACAACTCCCATTAAACTTTTAATAATGTATTTAGGTTGACGGTCATGAAACAGAACGTTATTTTAATCTGTTGTCCATCACTACAAAGAGCAATTTATTCATTTTTCAGAAAATTAATCTCAATTTCAGTGTTACGAAAAGTTGTCTGCAGAAAAATTGTTTTCAAGTTTTTGCACGAAGTTGATAGTAAAATATTTTGTAAGAAAAGTTGATAGATAAGTTGTTGATTGTTTTTTTCGCTTTGTTTTAATGGAATTATCTTTGCATTTTTCAAGCTTTCCATCAATAACATCAATATAACAAGCAGCAAAGTAGTGTTTACATTTTCCCATACGATATACTGGGTGGAGGTAATTGTAAACAGGTTAGGGGGTGATTGTAAACAGTGGGGTAATTGTAAACTCTTATCATTTCTGCTACTAACATAGTGATGGGTAAACGTAAACATTTCTTTTCAAGTACTTTTTCAAAATGCCACGCATTTACATCCAAAAAAGAGACAAAATATAGGTACCTTAACGGACTTAAAAAATGCTGTTAGGATGTAAAGAAAAACAAGAAGATTTTTGCCATATTGCCAGCTCGCGTGGAAGAACACATAGCTGCTTGCCTTAAAACTCGGGCACAAATGGGCCTTCCGGCCTTCCCGTTATAAAAGAAGAACTAAAAAACCTCGTTAAGGAGTATTTTGATACTATACCAGCTACTATGATTGTGAAAAACGTAAATTTGCTTACTTTGAATGAAAAAGAAACCCGAGTTTATATTGATGGATGATGAAGACTATGTTTGTTTTGATTACTAAGGCATTATGTACCATAACCATCTCATGGTTGCAGTTAATTTAAAAACAAATAATAGACAGCCCTCCAACATATTTTGTTTTCTTTTACCCCCATTAAAAATGTATGGGTTTCCATAATTCGTTTACAATTACCCGTAAAACAATTAAATGTTTCCAATCACCCCGTAATTTAGTCAATGCAAAATATCGAATCTATATGATTTGTTTACATTTACCCCTGTATATTGGTAGACGCTCAGAACAAAATCTTTTGCATTTATGAGACTCAAAACAGTGAAAACGAGTTAGCGGAATTATAATGCTTATCACGTAGGCTTACCTTTGATGTTCACATTTACCCCAAAATATCATTTTTTGTTTTAAAGTCAGGGTAAAATGTAAACACTTAATTTTCAAAGCCGCTAATGACGCAGTTCAAATGGTTGATGTTGCAGCTCTTAGATAAATTACTATACAATCAAAGTAATTAACTCTTCTTTTCTAACTACCAATATTTTTTTTTACAAAGCCAAAAGTTTATTAGTTCAAAAGGTATTTTTCAAAAACGTTTACAATTACCCTGATTGACCCTAAACTATCTGTGTACCAAATTTTACCCAAATCCGTTCAGTGGTTTTTGCATGAAAGAGTAACAAACATACCTACATACACACATACGTCCTCACAAACTTTCGCATTTATAATATTAGTAGGATTATAATTTATTTGAAGAATAAAAGAGAATTTTTTGTATCCTCAGTTTCTTCAATCACCTTTGACCTGATCATCACTTACCATCACGCGAGACAGTTGTCAAACCGCATTGATAAACATAATTATCCTCTATTAGATGAAAATGCATGTAACTGGCATTTATTCTTGAAGCTTTATGGACTTACTAAATTAACTTAAATGAAGCTCAGAACAATGTGATGTTTTATTCCTTGCTAGCGGGAAGCAACATAAAAAATTAAATATCTTTTGAGTCAGAATGATACATTTTATATGAGTTTGTAAAAAGGCCTTTGTTTCTTATCAGTATATCACTTCATTCATGACTTTTAAATAGCAGTATAATATTACGTAACTAAATTAAAGTACAGTCACAAACAACTATTACAAGTGATTATTTCTCATTGTAATTTTATGTCATTACTAAGAGAATGCTGTAGAATGAATCCCATCCCATCCCATTTCCTTAATATGCGTCGTTTAAAAGTGCCTCTTTGATGGGCTAATATAAATAAATTATTTGACTTTTTTTTTAAGAAAGTATTTATACCATAGTTACATTTGTGAAATAGGTTCAAAGTTGCAATCATTATTCTATGTGAGAATCGTTTTGAAATTTTTCTCCCCTGATCTCCCCATTTACATCGAAATAATTTGCGTAAACATATTGATAAATCAGCAATATTGATTTATAATTTTGCTGACGTAACATCCACCCACACATCTCCGGCCCCCATGCCTTATGACCCCCTCCCCTTAGTGCCGCGTAATAACTTGACTTGTGCTTCTGACTGTACCTTTTATTTAAAGTAGACAATAGAGCTTACACGCGCCGTGTTTATGGCTCTAAAATGAACGATGTACGTACATCTTTATGATCATTAGCTTGCTTCAAATGTATATTTAGATTATAATTTAATTATATTTTATGTTCTTAACATGCTAATTTTTAATTAGTGAAAGATACAGTTAGAGGTAGATGTTCTGGATATTGTGAATTGTTATCTCTGCTGTGAAATATTTTTTACTAGCTTCCGCCCGCGGCTTCGCCCGCGTGGTGTTTTGATAGCCTATGTTCTTTCTCAGGGTCTAAAGATTGTCTGTGCCAAATTTCATCAAAATCGGTTGAGAGGTTTAAGCGGGAAAGCGTAACAGACAGACAGAGTTACTTTCGCATTTACATATAATATTAGTTTGATTTAAAAGTACTTCTCTTATTCTGAAAGCATTTGAACCGAAAAACACAGCGACAAGGACGACACGATTGGCACATTGAGCGAGCGTTTGATGCTGCGCTGAGTGGTCGCGGGTTCGATCCTCGCACGGCACAATAGTTATTTTCACCTCACCCGCTCGGAAAGATTCTATTTCTCATTCAAAATCTGAGCGCAAAACTCCATTTTGTGCTCTAGAGCACAAAGTGTTGTTTAAAATTCGAACACGTCTCGTATTCAATTGTTTTCTACTTTTCTACACTGGCTGGCGAGCCGCCCCCACTGCATTTCCTCGCTGTGTGAGGTGAAAAGTTGTGTGTTGCACTCGGCAGCAAAGTTTTTCTGCGTCTCGTACCTTTGAAAACTTCGCATCGCTCAGGATTCTATATTTGAACCGCTCGATTCTCTCGCGGTTCAATCTTAGAATCCTTCGCTCGCTCAGTTTTCAATTCAAGTACTCGCGCAAAAATCAACTTTGCAGCCTTGCATAACAAATAACTATTTCACTTCACCCGCTCGGAAAGATTCTATTTCTCATTCAAAATCTGAGCGCAAAACTCCATTTTGTGCTCTAGAGCACAAAGTGTTGTTTAAAATTCAAACACGTCTAATCTTGTATTCAATTGTTTTCTACTTTTCTACACTTGCAGGCGAGCCGCCCCCACTACATTTCCTCGCTGTGTGAGGTGAAAAGTTGTGTGTTGCACTCGGCAGCAAAGTTTTTCTGCGTCTCGTACCTTTGAAAACTTCGCATCGCTCAGGTTTCAATATTTGAACCGCTCGTTTCTCTCGCGGTTCAATTTTAGAATCCTTCGCTCGCTCAGTTTTTTCAAGTATTCGCGCCAAATATCAACTTTGCAGCCTTGCATCATGGACCTAAAAAAAAGGCGGACGGAACTTCACTAAGAAACAAGTGAAGCACCAAAATGGCGGATGCTTATGTATGTGTGCGTCTGTATAGGGATGCCAGATGAAGGAAAAAATTACCCATTTTTAAACAATATTTAATTAAGATCTCCCTTGAACTTAAGTTTAATTACAATTTTTTTGTAACGGATATCTTTTTTTTTAAATAAAGGTAAAATAATTAAAACACATTGGATATTAAAATATTTACAACTCGTTTAATGTTAATAAAGTTTTACAAACCCTTTTGTTGATTCAAATTTTTGTAGACTTGTCTTTTGCTATCGACACATCTAGAAATCCTTTCTATTTACTTAAGTGGTGAAAACGAATGTTTAAGTATTTTTCGGCTATAAATATTAAATTAAAGCTATTTTATGTTCCATTCCTACACTTCTACATTCCTATTCCATGTCTACACTCCCTTATTATTTTTATACAATCATTTTTCCATGCATCATTTGCCGAGGGAAATCTGTAAAAATACAGAAGAATACAATAACGATAAATAGTAACATAAAATATAAATCTCCCAATTTTAAAATAATTTGAACCTTGAAATAGTTGCAACACTGATTGATTTCGAGATGTTTATAAAATTTATTGACGTAAAATCGAGAAATAAGCTTCAAATTGACATGCTTAACTATGAGAAGTGATCCCCTGGCTTTTTTAATTGAACTACTATGGTTTAGACAACTTTTTGCAACACATGACGGCATACTTTGATTTTTATTAGACAAAATAACACCGTATGAAACCGCGAGTGTCGTTCGAAGCGTAATGGCCGACGGCTGACTTACTATGGTGTGAATGTGTGTGTGCTGGCTTGTGTGGACAAGCGCACTGACTTACTATGGGTGCTTCAATTGTTTCTTAGTGAAGTTCCGTCCGCCTTTTTTTTTAGGTCCATGCCTTGCATAACAAATAACTATTGAATGACCTGCAATAAGTTATTCCGGGTCTAGTTGTTTGATGTTTGTAAAAGCACCCACGACAGGAGAAATTCCTAGTGTGGGGCAATGCTTTTAAAAATAAATAATTTATGTTATTTGAAGTTGCATAGATATATAAATACCTAAGTATACATTATGAATAAGTTCTTATTTAATTGTTGTAGGCCATGGATTCTAAGACGAAGGTTAAGGGAGAGACAGGTCTTGTGACGGAGCCTCGCATGGCGGAGCACCGGTGTCTGTGGGACGAGAACTACCCCGAGTGTCCGGAGCGATTGACTAGCGTTATAGAAAGGTGATCAGTTTTTTCTTACCCTATATTATCCCACTGCTCGGCAAAGGTCTCCCGCATAACCTTCCACTCTTCCCTATAAGCAGCTTTCTCCGGTCAATCTCTCATAAACGCTTCAGTCGTCACGCCAGCGTTTTAAAGCCTCCCTCGGCAACAACGATAAATAATTTAATCATTGTCAATCTATTTTCTTAACAACGCTTAGATATAACCGATAAACAGTAAAGGCAGAAAAATATGTGTCCCATCGTGCCGCGTCGGAATATTCATTTTACTCTCGCCCAAATATACGTTTTTCTCTTTTATTCACAAGCTATTTATTTTCAGGTGCCATGAATTAAATCTAATAGAGCAATGTAAGCTCTACCCACCTAGAGCGGCCACTAAAGAGGAGTTATGTGTGCTACACTGTCCGTCTGTCTACGACATGCTGGAGACGACGCATCAGAACAATAACCCGCAGTATTTGGAGGAACTCTCCGCGAAGTACGACGCGGTCTACATACATCCAGTAAGTGGCGAACATTAGTATACTATACATTATCTTTTTTTATCGTTTTCCCACTTGGAATATCTCCTGTATCGAGTCCAATTGCTGATACGCCATTTCTACGCCCCTCCAGCCCAGGGATTGCCGCCCTGTGCCTGGGCATGGTTTACACATCCTTATATTCAGCACTGCTTTACTGTGTCAGAATATGCATGTGTAATTTCCATTTTTTTTTAAATAAATGATAGGTCGCGTGTGACCACTATCTCGCCTGAAGATAAAGCGAAGATGTGGTCGACGATGAAGCACGCTTGCCTAGAAGTAACCTGTTCACTCTTGACTTGAAGACCCCCAGGTTATAGCTGTCTGGAAATACAGCTGTGCGTACAATAAAAGTATTTGTTGGCTTGCTGTACGCTTTGGTGCAAACTGTTAGTACAGCAAGCAATTGATAATCTATACATATAATAAAACTGTAGAAAAGTAATTTTTGTACATTAAAAAAAAACTCAAAAAATATAGCCAGGGTGTTAAAGGACAACCAATAGAACCCATTTCTAGCATTTTTAGAATTTTTGTCTGTTTGTCTGTATGTCTGTTTGTATGTTTTTTTGTGCGGGCATCACGTAAAATGTACGAAAGCTTTGTAGATAACTTTGATACAAAACGACTGACCGTAACTTGAAGTAACATTTAGTTTTTGTTTCATTGGAATCGGTTCAGTCTATCAAAAGATATTTGAATTTAAAGTGTTCCAGAAGTAAAACGGTCAGTTCACACCGAGACGCGCAGTTCAGTAGCGCGATCTAGCTTCGAATGGAAAAACTATTTATTCAAATAATAAATTTAAATATAAATAATTTCAACGCACGGCAGATGGCGTTTAAAGAAAACCGGAATAGAGGTGTTATTGAATTAACATTTATGTACGATATTTTTGTTTCATCGTAATCGAAATTAATTAAAGCGATTTAAAGGAATCGAACAGAATGGAATGGAATGCACTGGACTGGACTGGACTATGGTCTGGACTGGAGTGGAGTGGAGCGGGTGGATGATTGTAGTGGAGCGGGTGGAGTGCAGTGGAGCGGGTGGACTGGAGTGGAGCGGTTGGAATGGAGTGTAGCGGGTGGAGTGGAGTAGAGCGGGTGGAGTAGATTGGAGCGGGTGGAGAGGAGCGGAGCGGGTGAAGTGGAGCGGAGCGGGTGGAGTGGAGCGGAGCGGGTAGAGTGGAGCGGAGCGGGTGGAGTGGAGCGGAGCGGGTGGAGTGGAGCGGAGCGGGTGGAGTGGAGTGGAGCGGGTAGAGTGGAGTGGAGCGGGTAGAGTGGAGTGGAGCGGGTGGAGTGGAGTGGAGCGGGTGGAGTGGAGTGGAGCGGGTGGAGTGGAGTGGAGCGGAGTGCTCAAGTTTATAAAATTGTTCGAGCAACCTTTTCAAAATCTAAATCTTACCTACATAATTATAAGCTGAGCCCAAATCATTCTTATCACAAAACAAACAAATCTATTTTATTTGTTTTGCAGTTTTAACTCTTTTTGACGCTTTACGTTCACGCGCGCTAAAATAGGATTTAGAGCAGGTTCCATAATTTTTTTTTCCATACCAACATTCATTTAATTCATTAAACAATATCGAATTCAATCCAATAGCAATAAATGGTTCTGCCTTTGAACAACAGAGGGCGTTTATTACAAACACGTCGAATATTCTTGAATTCGAAATACAGGGTTTATATGAAAAACGTGGCGAGAATTAAACGCTTCGCACTAAAAAATACATTGTTAAATTCCGACATCCACGCGAATGAAGTCGCGGGCACAGCTAGTAATAAATAAATTGGCAAAACGCTTTGTACGTACTGGAGGGATGTCCACTATTTATCGATGGCGCATTGGCGTACGTCCATCCTTCTATTTATTTGTTTTCTAGACGACACACGAGCTAGCCCTCCTCGCAGCCGGCTCCACCATCGACCTGGTGGACAGCATAGTGTCGGGGCAGGTGCAGAACGGAGCCGCGCTGGTCCGTCCGCCCGGACACCACGCCATGACGGCGGAGCCCTGCGGGTACTGCTTCTATAACAACGTGGCGCTGGCCGCCAGACATGCCATCGACCAACGAGGTATCAACAGGTAAGTGGTATCACTGGCTTAGTGATCGACTCCTGCGCAGCGTGAACAAATATTTGTATGATCTGCAAGTTCCGGGTCTGGGCGTTTGTGTATGTGAGTTTCTATGTTTGTATACAGACCCACAATACGAGAGAAATACCCAGTGAAGCAAAAAAAAGACAAGATAAACTCGGCACACTATAGGTACGGACTTAAGATATTCGGGAAAGGTTTATGACCCTTCGTCATAGCATACGAAATTAAATGCATCAAATCGTTGGAAGGAAAAGAAGGAAACATTTTCCAAATGGAACAATACAGGCTAGATGATAATAATAATAATATAAGCAAATATAAACCTTAATGCGTAAGCATGTAGACAATTTTTAACCTATAATATTTATTTCAATAAAACCTGTACTTAAATGATTCCTTTGCAGGATACTAATAGTTGACTGGGATGTGCATCACGGACAAGCCACACAGCAAATGTTCTACAATGACCCTAGGTAAGTAAAGCGTGCTACATTAGGCGTGACCTAATTCGATACGATTTGTCACAGTATGGCAGCAAAATATACAATCGGTTTTCCCGTTCGTGGCAAATCAGACGAAAACTGACTGACCGTACGGTTCCGGCGCTGCGTATCGCGGGTTGATTCTCGCATAAATTTTTATGTTCTTGATCGTTGCTCCGGTTACATTTTTAAAAAATCACTTACGTAACAGGTCTAGAAAATCGGTTTTAAAAAAGACAAATACTTTGTAAAGATATGCCTTTGCAAATGGGTGTTAATTCTATTTTTTTCTTTATTTTTATCATCTGACTTTGCCTTTTTGGTGGCGTGAAAAAATGGTGAATAAATGGTTTGTCTTTTGACTAAGACGTTGTGTAAATTCCAGGGTAGTATACTTCTCAATCCATCGCTACGAGCATGGCTCATTCTGGCCCAACTTACGTCAGTCCAACTTCCACTACGTGGGCGCCGGCCAAGGGAAGGGATACAACTTCAACGTACCTCTCAACAAGACTGGCATGACCGACGGGGATTATCTGGCTATATGGCATCAGTTACTGCTACCTATGGCTTTAGAGGTAAGTGCTAAATTAAATATTAGCACCATGTCTTACATGCCACATATAGTAGTTGGAAGAGCTACTGATAAGGTCCTGAGCTCAATTCCTAAGTTTGTTAGACACTGAATCCGTGCCTGGTTTGTGCCTGGGTAGCCCGATAAATCCATATCTGGCACAATTTTGGAATATTGTTAATACTGTCAGCCTAAGTCGTCGATGGAACTAACTTTTACAAAATTTTATCATTCAAAAATCACAGCAATATGAATCTTATTTCAATGTTATAAAAGTCACAAAATACAATTATCATTATTACACCATGTAAATCATGACGAGAAATCGAAGGTACACCTTGTGAGGAGTTGTTTAATACATTTTACAAATGTTTAAACCTCTCCCCGAAACAGTAGGAATTCGTAGTGTGGAGACAAAGCTACTAAAAAAAAACGAAATTCGAAGTAACATACTTTTCAGCCACTCAATAAAAATATAGCTCGTAGATAGCCCCCTAAAGGGCCGAACGTTTGCCGAAGTCACGGCGCTCAAAAAGGGTACAGCGACTCTGGAACGCAAAGGGTAACCGACAGAACAGAGTGGTGCTTTCAGACCTTTCCGCTCCACGCAGGACGGAAGGACTCATCTTATGACTACATTCTAAAAAAAGATCATAGTTGCTTTCTATTTCTTTTTAGTTTCTACCTTCATGTGAAAAGGCGTGATTTTATATAAGTATGTCTCTCTCTGTAGTCGGTCCCTCATGTCTGAGGATCGTGGTCAGCTTCAGAGTTGCACCTGGATCGGATGATAAGTATGTATGTATAAATAAACATCCCTCATTAAAATATTTCTGTTACAACAGTATCAGCCGGAGCTCATCATAATATCAGCTGGCTACGACGCAGCGTACGGCTGTCCCGAGGTACATACACTCATCTCTTTCTTACATTAGCGTTTTGTATCTCTCTGTCTCTTTCAGTTCGACCCCGAACTCGTTATCGTGTCGGCTGGGTTCGACTCGGCATTGGGAGATGAAAAGGTTGGAAATTAACAGAACTAATGGTCTGGGTTGGCAACATGGCTTCATAAAGTACTAAAGAGGTTTATACTTTCTAATGGTTGCATTGCTACCAAGCATGAGTAGAATTTCATTAGAAATCATGAATAAATGTTAATGGGTTTTTATCCAGTATTTCTCAGAAGCTGCCCAGAGCCTGGATTTGTGTCTGGTTGGATGCCAATGGGCTGTCATTATTGCATTTACTGTTTTGCCTCTGCATCAATCTAAGGTTGACTGGTAGAAAATGCCTAAGGCATTAAGTCAGCCGATGTTCCATGTTTTTCTTAGTGCATAAAGTTAATACAAAGAATAATTTCCGCTCACATGACATTTAAGCATAAAAAATAATATCAACATCATCCATGCTTAATTAAGCTTGCTCGGATAACAGGGTGTGGTGTGACGTTTTGGACGCTCATTTATTGGGAATTAAATTCGCGCATCATTATTTAATCTAACGTTTGTAACCTGTTGTGGTCTTTAAACCGGACCATATAAGGAGATAGGACAATTTTAAAATTAGCAACACGTCACAAATTAGTACAATTTCTGTTGTGTTATGTCGTCTCGAGTTTTGATGCTTCATATCTTTGTTAATTTTCATATTTTAACAAAAGAAAAAATATGTTTCCGTGTGTATTTCAAAAGTTTAAATAATAATGATAATATTCCACAACTATCACACAACGCCATCTAGTCCCAAGCTAAGCAGAGCTTGTGTTATGGGTACTAGACAACTGATAAACATAGTTATATATTTCTAAATACATACATATTATAGATAAATTACACCCAGACACAGAACAAATGATCGTGCTCATCACACAAACATTTGTCCTGGGTGGGAATCGAACCCACGACCCCCGGCATAGCAGTCAGGGTCACTAACCACTAGACCAACAGGCCAGTCAAATAATGACGAACTAATTTTGCAATTTATTGTTTCTGTACCTATTCTATCTCTGTCATGTATGCTTTCCACCCTAGGGTGAGATGGAGCTGACCCCGGCAGTGTACGCTCACCTGACCCACTCGCTGATGTCGGTGTCCCCTCGCGTGTGCGTGGTGCTGGAGGGAGGGTACTGCCTGTCCTCGCTGGCGGAGGGCGCGGCGCTGACCCTCCGCACTCTGCTGGGACACCCGCCGCCCCGCCTGGAGGACGTGCCGGAGCCGACTGACGAGTGAGTTTTGTATATTTACTAAAGAAGCTTGCTCCGCTCGGGTTCCACTTGCTGAAAAAGAAAATAACTATTAGGAAAACTTAATTTTCTTTCACACCTTGTCCTGACATAAAAAATCAAGAATTAGCAAAGGCGCCATCTCCACGAGCGAGGGAAACGCTGCGAGTCCGTCCATCTATCTTCGGAGAATCTCCACGACGAGCGTTTATTCCGCCAGCGTATCGTCACGGAAACGCCGCGCGCGTGCGATGACTCGCAGCGGAATCGCCGCGCGCCCGCGACTAGTCGTTGTGCTATAGTTTTGTTTTGTTTCACTACTGGTAACGCGCTCGTCGCGGGTGCGCGGCGATACGCCCGACTAATGTCACACATTGCCACTCGTCGTATCGCCGCGATAATATCGCCGTGTGGAGATGCGTTCATAGAGAGTGTATGGAAATACGTGGCACGACGATAATATCGCCGCGATTCTCTCGCTCGTGGAGATGGCGCCCAAACGGGTGCCGTTCTAAAGTGATGCGCTAATGTACAAAAAGAGATCCTGATAAAACCAAACCGGGCAGTTAATCTGCGCTCCCAATTCATGCATTTGAACTACAACTGCAAAAAAAGTCACATCATATCTGCCTAGCCTTTTCCCAACTATATTGGTGTCGGCTTCCAGTCGAACCAGATGGAGCGTAATATCAGTATTTTACATGGAGCGACTGCCTATCAGACCTCCACAACCCAGTAACTGGGTAATACGATACCCCATGGTATTACTGGTTGTCAGACTTATGAGCTTCTGACTAACAGTAACGACTGTCAAAGATTTACAAATGACAGCCGTACGTGCTTTTCGAGCCACGGAGGAAATTCGCTATGACAGATGGTCGCCCATCTACAGACCAACCTCGGCAAGCGAGGCTTAACCCGGAAGATCGGCCTGTGCGGCTGTAATTGTTTAGCCACGGGGTCCTCAAAAAAAGTCATATCTTTTAAATAATATAATTTTATTGAAATTGCGTAATTAAATACCTAAAAGTATTCGTAAGTATTAACAAATATTGAACTTTACTTTTTTAATATTGTTTCAAGAGGCTCTATCTTACACACACATACGTCACATGAATCTTCGACAAAGAACTTACTACAAAATTGAACTCTATCCTCCACAGAATAAGAGACACAATCCTAAACTGCATATTCGCACAGAAGCCGTTTTGGAACTGCTTCAACTTCCAACCAACTTACTCAACTAGCGGCCCGCCCAACGTGTGCGACGAACAGAAAGAGAAGCATACGGTCTCCGTGAGGTGGGAGGGAGATGAGACGAGGCCTGACACTTTCGCTACGAGGGACTGTTACCCGCTACAGGATAATGATACGAAGTTGAGGATCGCTGAGAGATTAAACCATCTTAGATTGGGTGAGTATAATAATATGAAAATATGGACCGGTTTGTAGCGTTTTATTCTGTTCAAAATTTTAGTAATTTTTTTGCTAGAGGTTTCCCTGACTTGGACCGGCTTGATTAAACTTTGAGATTTCTTTATTAAATAATCACCAGCTTATGCCTTCGACAACCATTACCAACTTTGAAATAAATCTTTCCAAAGCTTATATCTATGAATCTTTAGAATCTTTCTAAGTAATGGTGAAAAAACACAGATAACCGTAATAAGCGACTTTATTTTGTATGATGCACGAATAGCAGCACATTAACCTACCTCAATCTGAAATTTATTTTATTTTTCCAATCGAGAATAAACTTTCTTTTATTGTGATAAAGTGGAAAATCTATTGAGGGAATTTGACGGACTATGTATGTCTGAATAGTTCCGTTTAATATAAATATTTATACGCAATTTATTATGCGTGGGCCACCCTTAAGCGCGAGACTGACCTACGCGCGGGGCAACCTTAAGCGGGAGACTCACATTTTTTTAGCGTGGTAAAATCATCAAATGAGTCCTCCCACCCCGGGCAGGGCGGGAGGGACTGTCAGACTTCTACTGACTAAAATCCACGGTGTCCTTCAATAGCCCTTTATGTTCCGGGGTCACGGTAAGGAAATAATCCCGCGACCGGGAGACTCACATAAGGTGAAAATACACGGTTCAATCAAATTGAATCACTTTGGTTGAATGGAGCAGAAATAAAAGGGTTGCTGTTTACACGGTATCTGGAAAATGAACTGTTCAACACATATTCTTCGAAAGATGTCGTCGAATGAGGTCGTACGTTTGGGAGTTGCAATAATATGTGATCATTTAATAAAAGAATCGAAAAAGAAGCTAAGGAAACGCCGTCGTATACTTTTTACCACGTATACTTTTTATAATGTTCCAAGAACAGAGACGTGTGTTCTTCCTTCCATTTGAAAACCATTTCGTAGCTGTGTAGTAGGTAGGTACGTATTGTCCAAAAATACGACACTGGGGCGCGCTTGACTGACCGGAAAAATGAATCGTTCAATTTTTGTGTTTACACATTCATTTCTCATTCATCCGCGTTGAAGATTGACCGCTATAACCGCCTTCAAAAACAACCACAAAAAAGTGTAAAATAATCTACAAAATAACTTTTCTTTCGGAAGCCGGTGCCTTTTTTTTCTTTTCATTGTCTTTTTAGCCACCGACTTCAGAAAGAAAAGTTATTTTGTAGATTATTTTACACTTTTTTGTGGTTCTTTTTGAAGGCGGTTACATTTTTTAAAAAAAAAGTTTTTATTTCACTCTTTTTAGTTTAAATATTCAACCCGAATTCTTGTCAAGATCATTATTCTTTTACATGTGCACTAGAATTTTGTAATCCTTCGCACCGGTACTTACATCACTCATGTACACAATAAGCTAATAAAATTCCATATCTCAAAAATTCTGAACCGATTTTGATGAAACTTGCAGTATTCAGTAAGTTAAATGATACCTAGTACAACAAAAAAGAATTACTTAAATCGGACTTGTAGTTCCGGAGATATGCGAACACAAAGTAAATCAATCGATGCCTACTCCTTACTGTTAAGGAGTTGTACCTTCCATCATCAGGTCATCCACCTGAGATGATGATTATCAGATGCAAATACTTGAACAGCTTTAGAAAATATATGAAAATGGTACTATGTGCCTATAAAATTTGAAGGTTGCCTTCGATTTCCCTGGGATCCCATCATCAGATCCTGACCTGATGATCATGGGACCAATTGGAAAGTATACCCTTTCAAACAAAAGAAAAATTTTCCAAATCGGTCCAGGCGTGTCCGAGAAATCGGGGAACATACATAAATAAACAAAAAAAAAAAGAGATTCCGACGAATTGAGAACCTCCTCCTTTTTTTGAAGTCGGTTAAAAAGTGAAAATATTAAGCATGTTCAATTCTTTCAACGACGTAGAATGACAACATTCAATGATGAAAGTTTACATGGATCAATTAGGTTGCTTCATCCAAATTGAAAGACAAAAGTGAACCGTGTAATTTCACCTTTACGCGCGGGGCACCTTTAAGCGCGGGGCTCCCTGCTCCTGCTACTATGTTAATCGGCCACTGTAATAATGATAATATTGTTGGTTGTTACAGTGACCGATCTGTCGTTACCGCAACACGCTGTCGGCTACATTTTTGACCAAGCGATGTTGAAGCATAAGAATATATGTGAACCGTAAGTATTAATATAACAATATGTCTCAAATCTAGTAGAACACAATACAAATTCTAACGACCATATATTATATTCTTTACTAAGAATAGTTTTGTGACCATACAAGACATAAAACACCTTATGGAACTGATCCAAAAGTATAAATTCGAGTTAAGACTCTCGAAAACAAAAAAGAAAATGGTACTTAAAATGAATTAGACAGCGCTTTTGCATAGAAAAACCAATGCAACACGATATGAACCTTACAACTTCAACATTGAGAGTCCAAATTACAGTGGCCACGTGGAGTGTCCGGAGCGAATCTTGCGCATACACGAACGACACCGCGACTTCGGTCTACTGGACAGGGTACACCAGCTGACTGCCAGAACAGCTACAGACAAAGAGATTCTGGCCGTGCATACTGAGAAGCATTTGAATAGATTAAAAGAGCTGGCCTCGACGAATCTAAAAAGTCTACACATACAGAAGAACGCGTACGACTCCGTGTACTTCCACCCCGACTCACTGGAGAGCGCCGCTGTCGCTACGGGATGCGTGTTACAGGTAACTTACAACTTTATGTTGCAGGGAGTTAAGTTAAAAATCAAAGAGGCCAGTTATGCACGTCGAATACTCCTTTCATAATTATTGTTATTACTTGGCTGTGCAAAGGTCTTTACCGAAGCGACGCGACGTGCTAAATATTGCATCAGTTACTGACCATGATACACTTTTATAGAAAGTAGATTCAATTAAATAAAAACGAACCTTATTCATTAAAGTCTTGAAAAGATCGCTTATAGCGATAAGACCGCCCATTGTGTCACCCTATGTGTAATATATATCTTTAAAAACACGTAATTTGTGGTTGCGGGACTAACGCATCACCATGGACGGGACTATTAATGGACACCATGGATTTTTAGTCAGTACAAGTCTGACAGTCACTCCCGTTCTGCCCTGGGTTCTACTCATTTGATGATTTTCCCACGATAAAAAGAACCCGTAATTTGTTTGGTGTGCATACTAAAGAGTAATCTATCTATCTATCTAATTACCACAGATGGTAGACTCAGTTCTATCCAACGAGGTCGGCAGCGGAGTCTGTGTGATCCGTCCTCCCGGCCACCACGCAGACGAGGAGATCCCCAGCGGGTTCTGCCTTCTGAACAATGCTGCAGCAGCTGCGAAGTACGCCATCCACAATCATGGCCTCGACAGGGTACTCATACTGGACTGGGATGTACATCACGGGAATGGAACGCAGAGAATAACTTATGATGATAATAGGGTAAGTTAACATGTTGAGTGCGATACCGTGATATTGGTTCTACTGTGGGCGAATGAGACGGCGCTAGACGACTTGTATAGCACTGCCTGTTTTCCACAGTGGAACTACTCAAGCTTTAAGACGTTATGGTAGGTCACCAGGACTAAACATCTTGTATACGAGTGCTTACAGTGCGGCTAGCTAAGAAAAGTATAGACTTCCTTGTCATGCGGAAGACATAACTTAAAATTTGGTTCGGTGTAGGAAAGAGATGAATATATGTCAGCCAAAAAAAAAGGATTTAAGTTTCTTAAATGTTACAGGGTCTACAGCCTTGTACCGCCTAAATATGCGCGAAAATATGTCAATTAGTCAGAAAATTAGATCATCAAAAAATTTGACCCGTATTTTTTCTACGTAAACTAAAATGGACGAAGATACAACGCTTCTAAAAATCACAATACGTCATCGCGGTCGCGTTTTATCCTTGAATATATTTATTACGCATCAGTGAGCGGGGTTATTGCAATTACTATTATATTAGGGTATTTTACTATATAAATAAATTGAAAATCAGTTTAATCCACTAGTTAGAATATTGAAAAACAATGGACACGTGTTTTTTTTTAAATCAATGAATATTGACGAAGATAAAACGCTTCCAAATTCGGGAGTGGGGGCTTGTGACGTCATATTAAACGCTTTTTTTTTTAGCGTGGTAAAATCATCAAATGAGTCCTCCCACCCCGGGCAGGGCGGGAGGGACTGTCAGACTTGTACTGACTAAAATCCACGGTGTCCTTCAATAGCCCTTTATGTTCCGGGGTCACGGTGAGGAAATAAAATCCCGCGACCCCGGCAGGCTTTGGCCCTCTGAGAGGGGGGCCCCGTCATTATGCTGACGCTCTTTAAGGCGCGCGTGGGACACAACGCGCCGTCGACCCGGGCATGGTCCATGGTCGGGCAGCGAGTTGCCCTTTACTCGCTGCCCGCATGCCCGCGCCTACGGTGGCCGGAGATCGTCTGCTGACGTCCGACGCCGCGGGCGTCTAACACTGCGGTTGGGAAGGAGGGAGGACGCTGTCCTCTCTCTCTCGCGGCCCGCCTCCTCATATTAAGAGCGTATATTCCGAAAGCTGGCAACGTCGCAAATGGATGTCAAATATTAACAAGTTTTAATTAATTTAGCATTGTTACTGTATGAAAATAAGAAATATGGCTTTGTAGTGCACTAAAAAGTTGATAAGGGAATGCAATAACTAATATCGTAACACCGAATATATAGTTTTAGATGTAGAAAAAGCATTTGGAAGCTTTCCAAATGCCTTTTATACACCGGAAACGGTTACAAAATCAAATTCAGTGTTTTAATTGCATTCCTATATCATTTTTTTAGTGCACTACAGAGCGAT
This sequence comes from Agrotis clavis, assembly GCA_954870645.1. Lineage (NCBI taxonomy): Eukaryota > Metazoa > Arthropoda > Insecta > Lepidoptera > Noctuidae > Agrotis > Agrotis clavis. Next base: position 5,296,655 of record OX940918.1, on the reverse strand, counting down.
ATTTCTTGTTTTCATACAGAAAATTTGCCAAATTAATTAAAACTTGTAAATATTTGACAGCTTTTTGCGACGTTGCCAACTTTCAGAATATGCAGCCTTAACCGACCGAGAGACGTTTTGTTATTTTAGAAGCGTTGTATCTTCATGACGTCCATAATTTTTCTGTACTCTAGCTGACAACTAAACAGATATTCAATCTATTTGTGCTCTAAAATACCTCTTTGAATAACCGGTATATATTTCCAACCAGAATCTTATAATAAAGTGTCAAAGAAAGAAAAGTAAAAAAAAAAAATGCACCTATAGCTCTATCTCTCTCACAATAATGGTACTAATTTTTTTTTCTCTTGTTCTCAGATCCTATACATGTCCATCCATCGCTACGACTACGGCACGTTCTTCCCGAACTCGAAGGACGCGGACCACACCGCGGTCGGGGAGGGCAAGGGGAAGGGGTACAACGTCAACGTGCCCTGGAACGCGGTATGTAGAAGCTGAGGAGTTTCTTTTGACATTTGATTATAAACTTTATGATTACTCTGATAAAGTAGAAAATTGGCTGCATCTAGTTAGATAGTCGAGCATAATTGGGGCAAGTTTAGGGACATGATAAGCAGTTCTCTACTACTATTACATTTATAAAAGTCTATTTTCGCTTATATCTCTAAACCAATTCATTTTAAGTTTGTTTTCACACTTCCTCACGTAAACCGCTGGACCGATTCTGATGAATTTTGGTAAAGAGATAACTGGGAAACTTGTGACAGTTATACACTATCGGGGTAAAGGGTCGCCCCCTTTACCCCGTTTGGCCCGCGCAAAAGCTAGTCTTTGATAAAATCTGTTATTTGCAGCGTGGTCTTGGTGACTCGGAGTATCTGATGGCATTCACAAAGGTGATCATGCCGATAGCGTACGAGTACAACCCGCAGCTTGTCATCGTGTCGGCTGGGTTCGATGCCTGCGTCGGGGACCCGCTTGGAGGTAGTTATTTAGTTTATAATTACATTGAAAAAAAAAATAAACCAGCTCGTATTTAAATGCACTACAATATGAAAAACATTATGTTGTCATAATTGAATAAAGTTTTTTTTTTTTTTAACATTTTACATTTACGGCCCGCTTATGACCTTATCGCTGTGAGCAGTGTCATAGCGCGGGGCGATGAGCGACAAAATCAAATGTTTAAAACACGCAACGAGACGCCGCCAGTGGCGAATTCGCGTACTTACAAAGTAATTAATGTCTTATTCGCACCCCCAATCGCACCGCACTGGCCCTATTTGGCGCAGCCGTGGGGCAAACAATTTTGTACCAAAAAGTTTTAGGTTATTTTTTTTTAAATCGTTTGTTCATTTTTTTATATTATTGTGTATGCCCTGTGTCTGTACCAATAAATATTATTTTTTTCTTTCTTTCTTCTTACACCGCTCATCGCTTAGACCAAAGTCTTACGGTACCTTCAACAGCAGCCTTCAGCAGCAAGTTCGCCTTAACGCCGAAAGTTGAAAGTACATTAGAGCTCTGTGTGAAATTAAGGGATGAACAGGAAACGTGCATCACATTTCACCAACCTAACAATCCTCTTACAATTCCAGGTTTCAAGGTAACACCAGAATGCTATGGCAGGATGACTCACTTGTTACGCGGCCTGGCTGGAGGACGAGTGATCCTCTGCCTCGAAGGAGGCTACAACATCACCAGCATCGCCTACGCCATGACCATGTGTACTAAGGCCCTCCTCGGGGACTCCATACACCACCACTACGACCCTAAAGCCCCCTGCAAATGGCCCGCGTACACTTCCATACAAGACGTCATCAACACACACAAGAAATACTGGAAATGTCTCAAGTTCGAAGTCGCACTACCATTAGACTTCGTTTTAGAACCCCCTCTACCGTCCAGAGGACTCATCATAGACAATGATCTAGAAATATCCGCCTGCAACGAAGATACAGAACTACACAACGAATCAGCCAAATCAAGTGCCAGTAACTTTGAAACATCACTTGAAGAGAGCATGGGAAACCTGAATATAGGGAACAAGTGTTCAGATGGTATTCATTGTGGTACGGATGACGAGAATGACGGAAAAGATGAAAAACCTAAGCCCTCCAAGAGTAATGAAGTCGTTGCTGGCAGCAGCAGTAGTTGCCAACCAACCAGTTCCAAAAAAGACGTTCAAACTTGCGAGCAATCGATTAGTGAGGGGAAAAAGGCAACTTTAGTCGAGTTTTTGGCGGAAAATATGCAATCGATAGTGGATGGTGATATGTTCGCGGTGATACCTCTGCAGTGGTGTCCGCATTTGGACTCGCTGTTCACGTTGCCGGATGACGTGAAGTTCGAGCAGGGAGTCAAGTGCGTGGACTGTGATTCTACTGAAGAGAACTGGGTGTGCTTGCATTGTTATGTGGTGAGTACAATGATAATAAGGTTCAAATTCGCTAGTAATCACTACCAGGTGGCCTACCATGAACTCTTAACGCGGAAAGAGATGGCGCTAGACGACTTGTATAGCTCTGTCTCTTTCCCACATCCTAAACTGGATCGTGTCAAGAGCACGTGGTAAGGCCTCAGCCCTGCCCATCGGCGTTTTATGCGATATAAGCATTTGATCTTAATAGAAACTTCTTGGTAGTGGAATAGGTAACCTTCTAGATTTTTATCATTAAAATACTTTCTATTATTTAACACATTATAATGAAAGTATTACTAAAAAATCGGTTTACTGACGCTAGTTGAACGTGACAACGTTGCTATAAACAAACAATTGACACGCCGTTGCTATAGAACGCTACAGAGCGAGGTAACGCCGCATGACGTCATCTTTTTTCGTGTGTGCAGCCGGCCATCGAAATATAAGACGTTATCACGTCAAAAATAGTAATAAAAATACTAATAGATTTTATTGCTCCTCAGACGGCCTGCGCGCGAAGCGTCAACGGTCACATGCAAGCGCACTTCACAGCCACAGACCACGCACTAGTGTTGTCCTTAGTCGATTTATCAGTGTGGTGCAACGTCTGCGATGCTTACGTCGACAACTCGTTACTCTACGATGCTAAGAATAACGCACACAGATGTAAGTTCGGTGAAGACATGCCCTGGTGTTATAAGACTGATATACAGATGCAATAATTGTATTTAGGGGAGTAGGAAGTTTATAAGATTATGAAAGGTGTGAAAGGTGCATGTAAAATGTTATGTACAAGTTTATTGTATATACGGAGCCTTGTCTATAAATTCGGTTGTACCGATTTCCTATCCTAATTAGACCCTAACATTATTTTTCTGTCATAATTTAAAAAAATAGTCATTTGCATTCAAAAGGGGCAGTTTATTTAGTTTTTATTCACAATATTGTAAGAATTTTATACTTTAATAGTACATTAAGGATTACAATAAATATATTTATTGTAATCCTTAATGTACTAATGTATGTTAGTAACAAAACTTTTCTTAGACCTTGTTTTTAACATTCCACTCGACTAAAACGAAATCGATTGTATTTTTCTTTCACATAAGAATCAATCGTTTTGCTATAAATACTTCGGGTATTTACTGGAACGCTGGATATGAAATATTTATTTATGATGCTAGTGCGGTAAGTTAGTTTTTACAAATGAGTAGGCGAATGTAAGCCCGAGACGAAGTCGAGGGCTTACCATAGTCACGAGTTTGTAAAAACTAACTTACCAATTTCTGCACGTGTGTCATACAATGTTTTTCAACACACTTGCAATTAAACAAACTTTTTCATTTGGCCATTTTTAATAGCAAATAAGAAAATAAACAGATAGGTCACTACTCTTGGAAATTAATAGTAAAATTTGAACAATTATTATTGAAATTCAGTGAATTATGCCATCAAAACATTTTCAGAGAACGACACTAGTATTTCTTCGAGTCTTCCATGCTATAAAATTATTGTAAGTCATTAAACTTATAGCGCTCTCGCGATTTTGGCGGCAAGAAACCGTTTTCTGCAATTTGCGCATCATTCAAAATATCGGGTGGAGTAGATTCCATCTTAATATCAGATTCCTCGCTTGAACTCATATTATTATTTTGTTTATTTAACAGTGGGAAAGTCAAGCAACAATTTTTGAAGTTTCTAATATGAAAATGGCGCGACATGCACGTGGTGAAAATTAGAAATACATCTTTCGTCTCATTTACTCTTTAGTATTAAAGTGAGACAACGTATTGAGCAAAAGCGCTTCCAATGAGGTTCGATCAGTCAGGTTATTTATTCTCATAATGTGAAACTCTTTGGTGGAATGCTTATATTTTTTTATGGAAATTAAAAAAAAAAAAAACCGTAAAGGAAACGCACGGTGCTATACAACGGGGTATGCGGTAAAATAGGTACTTAGGTGAGAGTACCTATTTTACCGCACGTTCCGTTGTATGGTGCGTAATTTTTAACTTTCGAACAATGTATACAGCTAGGCTTTGTAAATGCATTTTGCGAGCAAATGTGTTGAAAATAATATTAATGCAGAGCCTATTTCCGGATCAGTACTACAGAGCACCTTACCAATTTAGGTTGTCCACTCATCGAGGCAGAATCTTTCATTTCCTAAAGTTTTCGGTAACGAGTACTAATGTGGAAGGAAAGAACGCAGGTTCGAGTACTGCTCGCAGGCTAGCCTACTCAAAATGTCTACGATAAGCAACGCAGGCGTAATTGCGTATAAATTATTTAAAATAAAATTCATTTCACACCAATTTACTACAGCCACTATGTAACCACATCCCGCAAAACAGAAAAAGCTTTCAAAGCACTATGTGTGCAGCTACCTTGTAATTTATGTAAATAACTACTATTTATACTTTATTATTATACATTTTTATAATTATGTTTTATGTACCTTAAAATATCGGCCAGTTTTAATTTTACATTTGCTAATAGTTGCTAACATTCTCATAATGAAAAGTGTTTTCAATGTTTATAAAACTAATTCATAAGTTGATTTAATGAACTCATTTGGATTGAAAATGTTTTGTGAGTGAATGATTTTTAACTATAATTATGTTTAATAAATAAGGCTAAAATTTAAATGCGCATCAATAATTCTTTTTGTATACCAAATATACTGAATGTGCACCAAATCTAAAACTCGCTTTAGCATTTCAGGGACACCCCGAAGTTCGGTTTGGTTAGGTTCCTTTAAACCTTGTCCACAGAAATAGAAGCCCCGCGAAGCGGGCTTTCGTCGACCCTGCTTAGGTAGATTTTTTTTATTACACCTCGTTATGACATATTTTAATGAACATATTTTGGTGCACATTCAGTATATTTGGTGGAACACAGGCAAAATTAGGTAAATGAAATGGGAATAAATTGAAGTACTTTTAAATACCATTCAATAAATAATAATGCACACTAATCAGTAATCGTAATCTTACAAATATATTAATGTTGCCATAAATATTTCAATCATAATACAAATAATTCTAGGAGGGTAACAAAAAAGTGTCCCGGCACTTCAACCCTTTTTTCAATAATTACCAAAAATACTAATATAATAATTATTAAGATTATTCATTCATAACATATGTATAAAATTATAAGTGACCTTTTTTTCTTTTTTATTGGTGGCTTAGTGTGCCAAACAGTTGCTCATAACTAAAACCAACGATGTATTAACAAAACAATAATAAAATCATATCAAATTGCTCGTATTCGTTTTCTTACTTATCCACTAGTAACTAGCTGTATTGTGATGATGCAGTCACCTATCTCTATGCTTAAAAAGCTGAAGAGTTTGTTTGGTTGAAAGCGCTAATCTTAGGAACTAGTGGTTCGAATTGAAAAAAACTTTAAAAAAAAATAGGGAAGAGACTTCAAAACCAAACACAAAAAAACTATAAAATAACTTTTCTTTCGGAAGTCGGTGGCTCTGTTTTTTTTTATTTCATTGAGATATGGCCACCGACTTCCGAAAGAAAAGTTATTTTATAGTTTTTTTGTGTTTGGTTTTGAAGTCGGTTCCCTTTTTTTTTTTAAGTTTTTTATTTTTACCTTTTTAGTTGAGATATTCAACAAAAATCTTCATAAAATCGGCTTCTTTGAAAATCTACAATCCTATTAAGCAACAAAAACGGATCTATAGATCCGTTTTTGTTGCTTAATAGGATTGTAGATTTAATAATAAATAATCTATATAAATAAAAATGAATTGTTGTTCGTTAGTCTGATTAAAACTCGAGAACGGCTGGGCCGATTTGGCTGATTTTGGTTTTGAATTATTTTGGAAAGTCCAGGGAAGGTTTAAAAGGTTTTTTTTTTAATCGTTTCTCAGGCGGTACGGAGTTCGCCGGGTCAGCTAGTTTAATATAAAATAATTTAATAATTAATAACAATAATGGATATCGTGAAGTTGCTCGCATAGATGCGAGCAACTTCACGAGATATCCATTATTGTTATATACCAACCTTCCCCAGAATGTAACAAACACTTTTCTGTAAACTGCATCAAAATCCGTTCAGCCAAACGCGAGATAATCGCGGACAAACATACATACACACATACAGGTCGAACTGAGAACCTACTTTTTTTTTGAAGTCGGTTAAAAAGTTTTTGATTCCTGAATAGTTTATTTATCAAGGAAGGCTATATAACATTACCAGTGGCGGATTAACGTATAAGCACTACAAGCACGTGCTTGGGGCCCCTGTTCTCCAGGGGCCTCCATCCTCTGCTGGAGTTTCATTTTTACCGACTTCAAAAAAAAAGAGGTTATCAATTCGACCCGTATGTATGTAATATTTCCAGAACTGCCCAGTTTTCGGATATTTTAGTCTATATCAGCGTCTGAACAAATGTGCAAAATTTCATAAGTGTATGCAGGGCCCCCGCTACCATATGTGCAAAGTGTGCAATGCACACGGGCGCCATGCTTTAGGGGCGCCAAAGCCTCAGAAAAAAAATGAAAAAAATCCAAAACTAAATAGGATTAGGTTTACGTACCTACTAAAGACTTCAAATGTTTGATCTCACGTTTAAATTAAAACTTGAAGTCCGGAAACATTAAACTTTTAGAGCTCACTGCGTTCGCTCTTCTATGAAGAATTGCCGTGTTTTATTCCAAAAAGCTAAAAATTTTCGCGCTCGCTACGCTCGCGCTTCAAATATGGTTGACATTCGCTTTTCATGGCTTCGTTTTTGATAGCTCATTTTTCAATAGCAAATGCTTCTAATGTTAGTTAATCTTTTCTTGGTCTACAAAAATTTAAATTTGTCTTCTCTAAGATAGGAGAAGAGAAAATAAATGTTTTAAGTTTTAAATTATACCTACTTACTACAGTTTCTATTTTGATGAAACTTTCATTTTATACTTTCTACCTTCCCAATTTAAGCAATAGAGGGCCCACACAGGCTCTGTGCTTAGGGCCTCGGAAGCTCTTAATCCGCCACTGAACATTACGCTACACCCAAAAAGAGGCCAGCAGTGGAGGAGAAACCACGGGGAACAGCTAGTTAATTATATAGGGGCTAAATCAAAGACTATAAAATGTGCTGATCTGCAACCTAGTCAAATTCAAGGACGTGATTATACTCATGATTCTCGACCCAAATCAACAATAAAATAGGTAGGTATTTTTTTATTATATTTTTCCTTTTTACTGAAATCCGTAAGTGTGAACTAGTTTCTTCAAGAGTAGTAGATTCACCAGCTGCTCATCGCTGTGTGCCAGGGTCTTATAACTCAGTAAGTTTGCATTTTGTTCTGGGCTATAGTTCTGTGACTGGACATTAGATGGCATGACTGTCTCAATTTTATCTATACTGAAATACAAATAAAAGAAAAGAAATATTGTTCGAAGATCTATAAAATTTTAACTATTTAAAATTGTTAAAAAGAAAATTAAATAAAATGAAGACAATATAGTATAAAATATTTCTATGACAACACTGACCCGTCTGTGCCCGTAGTAAAATAATGATACGTTTCATTTTACGCACGCATTGAAACATAAGCCGAAGTAAATTGACATAATTCGTTGTGATAATTTTTATTTCTTGCTTTCGAAGAAATAAACTGAGCGGTAATTTAACAACTATTTTAATTTTAGATTTACTGTAAATTTATATCATAGTTTACAAATTACAATTTCAAGTCAAATATTGGCACTGTAAAATAAAAAATGTTTGTTACGGAACTTCCTTGGCGGCCATTCCGAAATTATTGTTTTTGTTACCATGATTACCCATGTCTTGTGTCCACTTGTGTCAAACTCGATATTTTATGTATTGTTTGATGTATTGAGAAAGTTTTAACCGTGATTTTCATTTACGACCTGGATAGTGGCTATGTTATTTGAATTATTGTGGATTCATTGTGTTCTTTTTACCCGACTGCGCGACGCAAAGGAGGGTATCAGGGTAAAATTACTCGTGCAGTGCCCGTGCATTCTCTTGGACTCATGGAGTTTTTCATTGGAATTTCCTGTGACCTATAAGTGTTATCTGTTGTGTGTTAGGTTGTTTGTTTAGTTTCTACAAACTTAATAAAATGTTGTAATACTAAATTTTGTGTTTTATTCTAAACAAAATAAACATTATATTATTTATTATAAGTGAAGAAAGAAAGGGATAGCTATACAGCTATCCCTTTCTAGGATACTGCACATAAATGTGTGTAATATGTATCTATAGACACATCCATGCACTGCAAGTTCTGTAACTCCACATCAGATGGCGCTTGTCGTTGAGGTCAAGTGAAGTCTCTATACCCCTATATACAAATGTACTCTATGCTGTGTGCGTACGCGCGGACTGTGTAGTCGGGTGATTCTCTTTCATTTGTATTGGATTAAGGGTTTAATTCTGAAATACTGTAAAATTTCAACAACAAAAAACTTTTTCAAAAAAAAATGTAACCGCCTTCAAAAACAACCACAAAAAAGTGTAAAATAATCTACAAAATAACTTTTCTTTCGGAAGTCGGTGCCTTTGTTTTTTTTCTTTTCATTGTCTTTTTAGCCACCGACTTCCGAAAGAAAAGTTATTTTGTAGATTATTTTACACTTTTTTGTGGTTGTTTTTGAAGGCGGTTACATTTTTTTTTGAAAAAGTTTTTTATTTTACTCTTTTTAGTTTAAATATTCAACCCGAATTCTTGTCAAGAACATTATTCTCTCACATGTGCACTAGAATTTTGTAATCCTTCGCACCGGTACTTACATCACTCATGTACACAATAAGCTAATAAAATTCCATATCTCAAAAATACTGAACCGATTTTGATGAAACTTGCAGTATTCTCTAAGTTAAGTGATACCTAGTACAACAAAAAAAGAATTACTTAAATCGAACTTGTAGTTCCGGAGATATGCGAACACAAAGTAAATCAATCGATGCCTACTCCTTACTGTTAAGGAGTTGTACCTTCCATCATCAGGTCATCCACCTGAGATGATGATTATCAGATGCAAATACTTGGACAGCTTTACAAAATATATGAAAATGGTACTATGTGCCTATAAAATTTGAAGGTTGCCCTCGATTTCCCTAGGATCCCATCATCAGATCCTGACCTGGTGATCATGGGACCAATTGGAAAGTATACCCTTTCAAACAAAAGAAAAATTTTCCAAATCGGTCCAGGCGTCTTCGAGAAATCGGGGAACATACATAAAAAAAAAAAAAAAAAAGATTCCGACGAATTGAGAACCTCCTCCTTTTTTTGAAGTCGGTTAAAAAAAAAGCAGCCCTTATTAGTTTTGCCCGGTACTGTACTTTCAATGGGGATGGCAACTCAAAGCTAATCGTAGATGGCGCTGCGATAGTTGGTCCCTACGTCAGATTACTGTCTACCTTGTACAAAAAACAAACAAGATTTATTGTTATAAAAATTGAGTATAAATACAAAACAAATATGGAAAATTATTCGTCAATGCAAGTGCATATACTAAAAGAAGAATTAAGACGCCGCGGTGCATCTACAAGAGGAAAAAAGTGATTTAATTGAGTGGTAATACATTTGATTTTACCGTAATAAATCCACAATTACTTGTAGTTGAGGTTTCAATTTTTGAGTTTAGGTATGTTTTACCTGTCCTCTCCTATATCAAGAATATAATGCTGCTTTTGACGTTCTATTTTGATAAAATATCATAATGTTTTAAGTCAGTAATTTTACCCCTTTTTTCTATTTAGATTCGAGAAATATCACAATATATTTAATTTCTTAACACCACAACTATCACAAAACTCGTTCCAGGTGATAATTCTTCCGCCAGACGAACCATTTCATGATTTATGGAGCGATGCAATACTGGTACTTAACCTCCAATAGAAAAGTAGATATTATTTTGAAAAGTGTATTCGATTGTTTAGTTATGGTATAATCATAGAATTTCATTATTAACTCAACTAACGGCCTGTCTCGGCTTCGCAAGGCTGGATATTTGTTTATTATTTAGCTTTTCCTTAGTGATAACACAATTTTTGTTCTCACAGCAGCTACCAATTATTTCTTGATAGTGTGAATTGTCGGAAATTTGTATGTTCCATCATTTTTACAGCTTATTACACAACATCTAGTCATTTTACATAAAAAAAAAAAGTTATTTTTTCAGAAAATTCCTTTGATTTGACAGTTCTTTTGGGACCAAACTGTCACTTGTCACTTTGACACTTGCCTTCCCCATTGATTATTTATGACTTTTGTGACAACCACCTGAAGTTTGACGAAAATGCAAAAAAACCGTGTATATTACTAGACTACGCATTGCACGATCTAACGAACAAAACTATTCTGCCAACTCGCTGAGGTACTACGTAAGCGAGGGGGACGGGGTACTGCGTTGTGATTGGCTAACTCAAGGTCTGTTCTGTCTCAACGTACGTTTACGGCTCACAGGATTGGTCGAAATGAGACGGATATAAGTCTTTTTTGCCTAATGTGTTGGCAGACATCGGTCGCCTGTTATTAGGAGTCTAGTATTATATCGTCGTTGGGCTAAATTTATCAACGGCGACTGGGTAAAAAAAGTAATGGGTTACGACTAACTTGAGCGCTTCCCATGGCACCACTGCTGATAACATTGAAGAGAATATGTCTACAACAGCGTTCGTTTCAAAAGAAATCATGGCTCGGTATTGATGGACAATAATATTTTTCTATTATTACTTTCATGAAATCGAAAGTTTTCGATTTCATGAAAGTAACAATAGAAAAATAATAATAATTCATGTTTCATGTTTACAGCTTGACATAAAAATGTAGAAAACCGGAAGTCGCCACTGTCTTCGCGCTACCAGCACTTTGAATGATTTTTTTTTTTTTTCACTTATTACGTTAGTTTTATGGCACAATAATAAATCTAACAAACCGGCGGTCTTTGTTTACATCAAATATCAAAGATTTTAAAACGCTGTCAGAAATAAAAATTTTAGTTCCGTTTTAATCCGTTCTGGCCAAGCTGTACATGAAACATGAATTATTATTTCTGCTGTCGTTCCTAGTTAGTCGATTATTCGCTTTGATTGACTAGTGCCATACCCTTCTGACATTACAGAAAAAGTAACTGCTGTCAGTGTCAAAATTACATCAACAGTAGGAAGAGGTGCCTGTCCGTCCCGAAAATGTTTTTACAAAATTAAATTAACGAAAAAATAATAGACGAAGTTACTTAAAATATATACCTGATTGGAACAAGATTAACATGTTTATAAAAACCGAAATACTCAAAGCCATTTCATTTAGGAATCCCGTAAAATTACCTTTTTCGTACTGGGTGTTGGTATTTCTTAGATTTGCGCTCACGTTCCTGCCGCAAAGCGGTTATATACACCCAGACGAGTTCTTTCAAAATGTTGAGGTCATTTCAGGTGAGTTTTCATATTTATCTAGAATGTTCTACATCTTTTGTTATATTTTAATTACATTTATCAGTTATTTACCGGCGACACAACTACTTTGTTTAATTATTCTCATAGATCTTATGTCTTATCATAAATAAAGGTCAGAACTTCTTTTCGGGGAGTTCAAACAACGCAATAAGTATGTTACTAGCTATATATATTTTTTTGTATTTTTAATACTCAGCAGAAATTGGTTAAATGCTATTTGATCAGTAGAATAAGTACGCCAGACATCAGTGTTGATTGAGAAAGGGTTAGCAGATTATTAACGGGCCCATGCTGGCACCTACAGAATTAATGTCGAAGTATTGAGGTTTCTACAACCCATTCCACTAATGCCAGTGTAGAGCTCTTCTGCAAAGACAACCCACCTTTTCAGCCAATCCCACATAAAAAGCAAACATTCCAGCTTTACAGCCATACTGATAACTACAAATTGGTTAAAAATAATTTGATGTCAACAATAAAGAGAAACAGAATAATGTTTACGAACCCAAGTACTGCCTTCATGAATACATTTATTATAATAAAAATATAACACTAACCCTTTGTTGTTACCTTGTGTTGATTACAGTCTATATCAATACTAATACCAGCTGCTACCAGCGGCTTTGCCTGTTACTACTCCAAAATTATCCCACAGGGAGATAAAATTGGGATACCAAAATACAAATTGGTGTACCTTTGTTTGAATAATCCCATTCCAAGAGTTTTTTTCTATTAGGAAGTAAAATAATTATTGTTCAGCACAGCTATCACAATTATTGTTTAAAAAATGTGAGAAAGTAATAGTGCAGCTCCTGTTTCACACAAACGAAGATGCTGACAGGAGCTGGTCTTCAATTATAAACATAAGGCTCAAGAAAAATTGCCTCAGAATATTTCATTCTACCACATTTTAAATTGAGCAAGTTTTGTTATATTTTTAAATTTTTTATTTATTGTATAATTAACAAACTTGATAAGACCTGCTAACTATAACTAGACTAATGAGCTTATAAAAATATAATTTAATCTTTAATAATACACACATTATTTCAATAGGTCACCTTATCTATGAATTTGAATGTTAATAAAATAAACATGCAAACATGACTGAATTAATATGGCATGATTTGGATAAAACAGTTTATAAAGTTTATAAACTGGATATACTTATAAGATATGTTGATACTAACTCCACGAAGACGAAGCTGCGTGGAAAAGTCTACTCTGAACTGGCTTGAACTGAAGTTACTTTGACAATCATTTACTTTAGTAAAAAACAAAGTCGCTTTAATCTGTCTGTACGTACATAACATCCGAACACCTGCACAAAGACAAAGAATTTTTCGTAAAATCCACCAGTTAAATCAAGAATTTTGTGGATGGACTACTAGTAAATAATTTGCAGATGAACTGTTAGTAATTACATATAATATTTGTTTTAACCAGGGACTGAAAGCGGTTACGGTTAAAGGTTAAGATACCTCAAAAATATAACGGTACCGATTCAAAATAGAGGTTGAGCTATACCGGTACCCATATAAATAAAGGTTGGGATAAATTGTTATTTAACCTTTATACGATTTCGGTACCGAAAAACATGCGAGACGGCACGGCGCGGGTACAAGGGCGGGGGTATCTAACGCGTTGAAACTTGACCTTGTGTTTGCTTGCTGTACAATGGGGATGGCAACTCAAAGCTAATCGTAGATGGCGCTGCGATAGTTGGTCCCCACGTCTACCTTGTACAAAAAAACAAACAAGATTATTTGTTATAAAAATTGAGTATAAATACAAAACAAATATGGAAAATTATTCGTCCATGCAAGTACTATATACTAAAAGAAGAATTAAGACGCCGCGGCGCATCTACAAGAGAAAAAAAGTGATTTAATTGAGTGGTTATACATTTGATTTTACCGTAATAAATCCACAATTACTTGTAGTTGAGGTTTCAATTTTTGAGTTTAGGTATGTTTTACCTGTCCTCTCCTTTATCAAGAATATAATGCTGCTTTTGACTTTCTATTTTGATAAAATATCATAATGTTTTAAGTCAGTAATTTTAACCTTTTTTTCTATTTAGATTCGAGAAATATCACAATATATTTAATTTCTTAACACCACAACTATTACAAAACTCGTTCCAGGTGATAATTCTTCGATTTTCGAGCGATGCAATACTGGTACATAACCTCCAAAAGAAAAGTAGATATTATTTTGAAAAGTGTATTCCATCATTTTTACAGCTTATTACACAACATCTAGTCATTTTACATCAATAAATGTTTTTTTTTCTGAAAATTCCTTTGATTTTACAGTTCTTTGGGGACCAAACTGTCATTTTCACTTTGACACTTGCCTTCCCCATTCTTATTTTAATACATGCGTGCGAGCGAGATAGCGCGGGGCAGGACTTCGCGCGACGGTGGTGTGTAACGCATTAGTACATTTGTGTACTGACACTGTATACAAATTCTTTTTTCTCTTTCCCTGTATTTGTTTTGCTACCGACTGTGTGCCGGGTACGTGTTGATAGTTCGTCAACGTAATAAGTACTTATCTTCTATCTATCTTCTTCTATACTTATAATAAATCCGTAGAGAGGTCAATTCTGTACATGAAATATATTTCCAAAATAACTATCAGGGGGTGATTAGGGCTCGATACTGTTGCCAAAAATGCAATTAATAAAATTATTGTCTGTCTGTCTGTCTGTATAACCGTTATAGAAACAAAAACTACTCGACGGATTTTGACGAAACTTGGTACAATTATTTTTCATACTCCTGCGCTGGTTATAGTATACTTTTCATCACGCTACAATCAATAGGAGCAGAGCAGTGAAGGGAAATGTTAGGAAAACGGGAGAAAATACTCCATACACGCTAATCTTCGGAACTACTGGACGGATTTGATTGTTTTTTTTTTTGTTGTATATCTATTAAGTTTGGGCAACATAAAGCCTATAATTTATCTTGGAAACTTGAAAACCTGATGCAGAACTGCAATAGATCAGCTAAACTATAAGAGATATAAAAATAGCGCCATAGCAAAAATTGTTCCACGTGATGAGCATTTTCTGCTGAGAAAATAAATTTGAAGATATAGAACACCTGATGTGGAACTCCAAGAGCCCAGTTACACTATTACATACATATACAGTAATGACGTCTTAGCAAGAGTTGTTCAGCCTGATGAGCACTCCCTGTTGTCGTATAAAAACTGAAGATCTGGAACACCTGATGTGGAACTCCAAGAGCCCAGCTACACTATAACATATAAGTATAGGAATGACGTCTTAGCAAGAGTTGTTTAGTCTGATGTGCATTTCCTGTTGACTTACAAAAATGAAAGATCTGGAACGTCTGGAATCGTCATGCGCGTCCCGTTGTTTTCCCGTCCCCAGGCTCTAAGAATTCGACTAAGCTGGCATAAGCAACAGGATCCGCGTACGAAGTCGCTGGCAGAAGCTAGTTATAAATAAACAAAATGGGAAGAAAGCCTAGAAACGCAGTTTACGCATTATTTTAATTTTCGAAGGAAAATAATTCCTCTACTTGCCTAGTGGTTGGATGTTCAGCTGTTATAAAAGTAAGTAGGTACATACCGGCTTTCTTGGTTTACCTACCTATTGTCAAATTATTATGGACTATGGTCAAACATTTATGTAGGCTGTGTAGAAAATGGAGTATGTACTACAGGCAACTGCACATAGATTCTTTAAGAGGGTACAGACCATGTAACAATGTTATATAGGGGAAACTGAGGACACTTTGATCCTTACGGGAGACTAGATACACTGGATTTACAGAGCTTCTGTGAATACTATTTAAACTAAGAGAGGCCACATTTGTAGCCTATGGTACGTCCTAACTTTCTAAAATTGGTATCCGTGTCTTTGGTAGTTGAGCAGATGGCGGATGATTTTGTGTTTCGTGTTGTAAGAAAATATTTTTCGTAAGTTTTTATTTGGATTAAATAGTTTGTTAGTAAACTTATTTTGGATAATTATCAATTTTAAACTAGTCATTATATAGGTGTTTAAGTGTCTGTTTCATAGAAAAGTGTTAATAATGGTCGATTTTTTTACAATGTTTTTTTAAAACCTCGACATAGCTAGGGTACACATGGTACATTTCCCTAAGGGAGATATAATATATGTTATTATGATGAATTAAGATAAAATGAAAATGCTACGTTTAAAAATATACAGATTCCAAACTTTCGCCAGTCTAAAATTTCACAGATTTTGTGACAATAGAAACATTACATGATATTTGCTGAAAACATACGTAGGTATATGTGTTTTATTATAACAGTGGATATGTTTTTATTGTTTCTAGTTTACCTACTTTTTTTTTTTTTAGCGTGGTAAAATCATCAAATGAGTCCTCCCACCCCGGGCAGGGCGGGAGGGACTGTCAGACTTGTACTGACCAAAATCCACGGTGTCCTTCAATAGCCCTTTATGTTCCGGGGTCACGGTGAGGAAATAAAATCCCACGATCCCGGCAGGCTTTGGCCCTCTGAGAGGGGGCCCCGTCATTATGCTGAATTGCTGACGCTCTTTGAGGCGCGCGTGGAACACGACCCGGGCATGGTCCATGGTCGGGCAGCGAGTTGCCCTTTACTCGCTGCCCGCATGCCCGCGCCTACGGTGGCCGGAGATCGTCTGCCGACGTCCGACGCCGCGGGCGTCTAACACTGCGGTTGGAGCGGAGGGAGGACGCTGTCCTCTCCCTCTCGCGGCCCGCCTCCTCCTTCACGAGCATTACTGCTTCGCAGAAGGAGGCGACCGCTTCCCACTCCGTCTCGCCCCGCAGCATGGCCGCAACCAATGCCGGGCGCGAGAGGTCTCTGCCTATCGCCGCCGTGAGGACACGTCGGTGCTCTGCCCAAGCGGGGCAGTCTTGCACCGTATGCTCTACTGTGTCCTCCGGGCGATCTTCGCAGTGGTTACACCCGGGCGTTTCTTCCCTTTCTATCCGACTTTGGTACCTCCCGAAACTTCCGTGTCCGGTGAGGACCTGCGTCATCCGATAGGTCAGGACGCCGGGACGTCTCTCTAGCCACTCCTCAAAGAGGGGTCTTACCGCCGCGATTGCGGCGAGCCTGAACCTCGGTTGCGACAGTCGTTGTCTCCATACTGCCCTGAGATCGCGCCGGACCTCTTCCCGGCGCTGCGCCTCAACGCGCCACTCATAGACGCGCTGGAGGGCAGTCGCCTCCAGATCCCAGGGCAGCAATCCGGCTAGGAGGTTGGCCGATTCGCCGGCGATCGTGCGGTATCCTCGGATCATCCGGATAGCCATGACCCTATGGCACGCAACCAGCTTCGCTGGTCGCGTCCGAATGCTCAGGGCCCACACTGGGGCCCCGTAGAGGGCGATGGACCGCACGACACCGGCGTACAGCCTCCGGCAGGAGGCGTTACGCCCGCTGAGATTGCAGCAGCCGCCCTCAGGCGACTGCTGCCCGGTTCAGTTTTGGGGCCAACCGCAGGAAGTGCTCCCTGAAGTTCCATCGGCTGTCGAGGAAGAGTCCCAGGTACTTCATCGTCGACTCGACGCCGATGCGAACCCCTCCCACCGTTATGTGGGACTCGGTCCGTGGCGCGTTCAGACGACCATGAGAAGACATGGCCTCTGAGTCGTTATGCGCCACCTCGAGTCCCAAATGCCGGATCCTCGCAACGACTGTCGCAACCGCTTGCGTCGCCAGGTCGGCCGCCGCCTGGTGCGACTCCCTCTGCCAGGACGAGCGTGTCATCGGCGTAACATATTACGCCGACGCCGTCAGGGAGGTCGCCGCGCAGCACATAGTCGTAACCGATGTCCCACAGGTGCGGCCCCAAGACCGAACCCTGTGGAACACCGCACGACATCTCTTGCCGGTTCCATTCTCCCCGGTGACCGGGGTAGATGACGGCTCTGTCCGTCAGGTAGTCCTCTACTATGCGACGGAGGTAGGTCGGCACCCGGTGATACCGGAGTGCCTCCCTGATGCAACTCCAGGGCAGGGTGTTAAAGGCGTTGGTGATGTCCAAAGACACCGCCAAGACGACCCTGCCCCGGGCCACTGCATCCCCCGTCGTGAGGGCTCTCAAGCGTATGATGGCATCCACCGTCGAGCGCCCCCTGCGGAAGCCAAACTGGCTCTCCGCAAGGTCCGGACCCACCCGATTCAGGTGCCCGACGAGGCGGTCTGCAATGACTCTCTCAAAGAGCTTGCCCACCTCGTCGAGCAGCACGATGGGCCGGAATGCGGACGGAGAGTCCGCAGGGCGCCCGGGCTTCTGGATCCTGGACCAGCTTCCTCGTCTTCCAGCGAAGCGGGAACTGGCCCCTCTCCAGGCACGCGCTGAAGAGCCCCCCCCAGTCGAGGCCCGAGACTCTCGGAGGCCAAGGCCCAGGCTTTTCCTGGCAGGCCGCCGGGTCCTAGGGCGGTATTTTTGGCCTTTAGCCGTAGTACCGCCACTCTCAGGTCTACCTCGGTCACCTCTGGAGCGTCGTAGACGTCGTCGTCGCTGTAGTCCGCGTTTGCGTCAGCTTCACCGTCAGGTTCCGTCGGTGGCGGAGCCATGAGTGGAGGGGTATGCTCCCCTCGCGATGGGAACAGGGCGCTCACCACTTCCTCCAGGAACTGAGGCCGGAGACTCTGCATCAACGGGGGAGCCCAGGGGCGGAGCTTCGCTCTCGCCCACTTGTAGGGTCGGCCCCATGGGTCCCCGTCCAGAGACTCCAGCATCTCCTTGCGGGTCAATTCCTTGGCCCGCCAGATCTCGTCGCGGAGGACGGTCTTCGCTGCCCTGTAGCCCTCACGCAGCTCCGCTTCTACAGTCGCCGCATCCGGAGGTCGGGTGCGGCGCCTGCGGAACCTGGTGTACCGGCGTCGCGCGGCAACGCACGCCTCGCGCAGCGCTGCCAGCTCGCTCGACCACCAGTATAGCTGACGCCGGGCGCGTCCTTGCCGGACCCGGGGCATGGCCACGTCGCAGATTTCCGACATGGCCTCCTGGAACCACTCCGCCTCGTCGTTAACGTCGGCAGGCCTGTCCGGTGGTGACACCCAGGCCTGCACGATCGAGGCTTCCAGGAATAGCTTTCGGTCCAACTGCTTCAGCGCCCATCGCGGACCACTTGGGTTCCGTCCACTTGAGACCGGCGCGTCTGAGGTCTGGGCGGAGACGTCAAACCGGATATACCGGTGATCGGAATAGGTCTCCACCTCTACCACAACGCGCCATCCGGTGACGCGCGGCGACAGGTCTGAGGTGGCGAACGTAACGTCCACCACCGACTCGCCCGCCCACCGCACGCACATGGGGACGGACGGTTCTCGATGACTAGGCCCTACGCCAGGGCCCAGTGCTCCAGCCTTCTGCCCCGCACAACGACCGTATACCGGGAACCCCAAGCTACACTCTTGGCGTTGAAGTCCCCCAGGACGAGCGCGGGGAGAGAACCGATGCATGTGTCATGTTCGTGAACGGGCGCTGTCAGTTGGGACTGGTCATCTCTTAGCTGCCACGGCTTATTTTAATAATTATTGATCATTTTGTTTTTGAATTGTCTTTGTTTCAATTGTTACTCTGGACACTTTTAATCAAAAACTTGCTACATCGTTCTCACATAATGTACCACCTCAAATGAATGATGTAACAAAGGTTCTGTAATAATTCTGGCGATCTAAAAAGAGTGTCCATGGAGTTTCTTGCACGTTCTTCTCCATAGAGATCTACTTCTTGGAACGGGCATCTACGGTACTTTCACAGTTTTTATGTCCTGTGACTGGGACTGTAGCACCATAACTTTTGTAGTTTTTAATAATATTCCTTTGATTGTCTATGACAATTCAAAAGTGCCTGTAACTGGCCTACTTGAAATAAATGCTTTGATTTTGATTTTGAAGGCGACGACCACGTCTCCCAGCTCCGATAGGGAGTCCTGGAACTCGGCGAGAGTTTGGCTCGGGGAGAAATATACGCCTATCACGGCGATCTCCCCGATCCGTGCTGCGACGATCCCGCGCCCTCTCTTGACGCGATCGAGGGGTGGGGTACCGGCGGCGGCCGACGAGATGATGGTCACCGAGCCGTCCAAGTCCGTCACCCAGTCATTTCTGGGCACGACAAAGTACGGCTCGGCGACCACGACGACGTTGATCAACCACTGCGCCATGCTCTGGAGCAAGAGATCCTGAGCAGCGGCGCAGTGGTTGATGTTCGCCTGGAGGAAGCGCAATGGGGCCATTCATTGGAATCCATAGCGGCGTCCTCCAGGGCCCCTCGCGGGGGTACGGCCACGGCGGCGGCGGCAGCGGGAGCGGCGGCGGCGGCGGGAGTGGCTGTGACGGCGGCGGCAGAGGGCCTACCTCTGCCCCTGGCCTTGGTGGGTGGGGCGCAGGACCTGCCCATAGCCCGGTGATCGGCCGGCTTGCCGGCCGCCTCACATGCGAAGCAGTGAGGCGAGGCAGAGCACGAGCCGGCCTTGTGACCGGACTGGCCGCAGCGGAAGCACCTGTCGCTGCGGTCTACCTCCGAGGTGCAATTGCATGCCGCGTGGTTGCCCACTTGGCAGCAGAAGCACCTCAGGGGTCTGGGCTCCAGGACCTTCACCTGGGCAGACACCCAACCAACCAGGAGCCTTCGGCCCTCCTGGAGCTTTTTGGCCGCCGACACGGGGCAGCTAACCGTGACGGTCTGCAACCCCGCGAAGCCAGGACGGAGGGCGCCCACCCTCACCTGATCGGTAGGGCACCCCCCAGTCCTGGCAACGGCAGCCACCGCTGGGGATCAAGTGTCCCCAGTTTCCCCTAACATTGTTATATAACACGTCCACACCATCTAACATTGTTATATAACATTGCAACATAAAACAATACCGTACACATTAGTGTAACAATGTTATTTAACATTGTTATACATATAACAATTGTCGTTTGTCGTTTGTCGTTCTTCAGTGCTATCCACAATGTTATATAACATTCCGTGTCCACATCATCTGAAACATGTTATATAACAATGTTATATAACATGTTATGTTATATAGTCTGTACGCACCTTAAGTGATCACTTGCAAAACGCACGTGCGGTCTAAGCAGCGGGCAAGCTACTTAGGGGTCGCTGACGCGCGCGCGAGAATATCAAACACGTGAGATATCTGTGTGTGTTCAAGTCAAACAAGTGGGAAGTGCGCGATTTACTCTCGACGTCAGGTAGGAAAGTTTAATCTGTATGAACTTGTCGCTTGCACAAACGCCTGGCGGCTAAAGAGACACACACAAACACCTCACGCCTTTGATACTGTCGCTAGCGCGCCGCGCACGTCAGACGTTAGCTTGCCCGTTACCGTGCGTTTCGTACGTGAACACTTGGATATTACGCCATAATTATGTTTGTTAATTCGTGACCGCGCCCATCATTGCGCTCGCGAGCCCGCGAGTCAACGTGTTTGAGCACTTAGAAAGATAGACGATAAAAATATTACTCAACTGGGATTGTACAAAGCAGAACAAATGCAGCTCATTGACTTTTCCATTCTTATTTCAGACGCATAGAAGTAATTACGTACCTACCAATAAATACAAAACACGAAACGAGCAAGTTTAAACAATTTTCGAATTAAGAAATGATAGTAGACGGTAACCGTAAAACAATAAAAAAAACTATAGCAAAGGACATAAATTACGTTAGATCGATCCTAAGTAAATGCGTATGTATGTACCTACAAAGTACGCGCCTGCCGCCGCCGCCGCGCCGCCCGCGCCGTTAGGCAGACAGATAGCCCGCGTAAGTACATTGAGTGAATCAACAATCGCGAACGACAGAGACAGATAGAGTGGTGAGGCGGTATGTCAAAGAAAACCCTTATTTAAAAAGGTTAAGGTAACGGTACTGATATTATTATAAAGGTTATGGTACTTCTACCGAAAAATACCGGTATAAATATTGTACCTTAAAATTCGGCTACTTTAAAAAATAACGATACCGTTATATATCGGTTATCGTTATTTAACGGTATGACGTCATACCGAAATTTAAAGGTACCTTTATTTTTGGGTTATTCAGTCCCTGGTTTTAACTTTTGGCTTCTTTACACTTCTTCAAACTTTCTACTGGAATATGATATATTATCATACTCAAACTCATGTCCCAACCCAGATGATAGGCCATTTGTATGCCAAATGACATTCGTATTCAATGTCCATGCAACTGTTATGGCGCGAAAAGGTGATGGATAAGCCAACTGACCAAGAGTTACCTACTTTCGTTTTATAATAATGAATTGGTGGGGCTTAAGAACCTGCTCCGAGAATGAGGTAGAGTGGAATTCTCACCAACTGTGAATTACTTATTTAAATTTTCTTCTTGTTTCAGGTGACATATTCTCGATTGACATTGCAAGAACATGGGAGTTCAATCCAAAGTTTCCAATCAGGAACATCTTCGTTCCCAAAATGATACTCGGGCCACCTCTTCACTTCATTCGCCTAATCAACCCCTACGCCAAATACTACCTTCACGTCGATCTCAAGACTCCATACTATCTACTAATCATTCCGCGACTATTTATATGTTTTCTGTCGCTCATTAATGACTACTGTCTGTACAGAATTTGCGTCCTATACGGGCAAAACTTCAGAAACAGACTAAAAATCTTCGCAAGCTCTTACGTAGTTTTCGTCTACTGCTGCAGAAGTTTCTCGAATACATTTGAAATGATCTTCTTTTCTATGATCCTCCTCATAGTAGCTGATTGCATGCTGAAATCGGATAAGGTGATTTATCACAAACAATTTCTTAAAGAGAAATATGAGAAAGCAGAGTCGACTGTTGAAAAAGTGAAGATTTTTAAACTATCCACACATTTACCAAGTCATTCGTTGAACAAAGTTATTGTTCTGTCTACTATTGTAGTCATAGGCATATTTAATCGTCCTACGTTCGTAGGTTTTGCGTTTCCGCCTGTTTTCTTCTGGCTCCACAGAGGATTGGGTTCTAAAGTAGTTGGCTTTAAGGACTTTCACTATCGTATTTTTACGTTTATATTATGCGGTGTTCCCACGGCGTTGCTTCTGATTCTGGTGGACTCTGGATACTATGGTTATATTACGATGGCGGACATAGAGTCGCTGCAGCTCTCTTGGGACAACTGGGTAGTGACGCCGCTGAACTTCCTGCGATATAACTCGGACATGCGCAACCTAACGCAGCATGGTCTGCACCCGCGCTGGCTGCACCTGGCAGTCAACGTGCCGCTGTTGTTCAACGTGCTAGGGATCATCGCGGTCGTCACACTGGCCGTCAACACATACAGGTGAGATAATAATATTAGTATTATTGGGGAGTTTGAACCGCCGCTTCTTCCCAGCTAACGGCCCGTTCAAGAATTTGGCCTAACCGGTGAGCGGGGCGGCGCCAATAAGACATTCATTACTTAGTAATTACGCGAATTCACCACTGGCGGAGCCTCGTGGCATGTTTCAAACATTTCTATCATTTGATCTTACCGCTCTCCGCCCCGCGCTAAGTCATCGCCAGGGCTGGGCAAAATACATGCTTTGCTTTAATTGAAATACAAATTACAAAATACAGGTATCGCAAGTAATTAAAATACTAAATACAAAATATCTTTATGAAAGGTATTTGAAATATAAAATACAAAATACAGTATTTCAGCTATTTTTAATTGAAATACAAAATACAAATTACAAAATAAGGAATCTAGACCAGCATGGGCTGAATGGCTGAAAAGTAGAGGAAATTCTTGCATTTTTTTTTTGTGTTTTTGTGGCCTAGTTTGAGGTACCGACATAGTGTAGGTACAGATGCCAGCAGGTCAACCTACCCGAATCTGTCAAATTTTACCAGTCGAAAAATAACCTTCCGCTACAATTGCAATAAGGTTCAAAATCTACTAAAGAAATTAGGCAGACTGTGGTAGTTTGATGTGCTGACTTTACATAACATGTGCAAAGTTGCCAACTCTAATAGCTGCTTTCCCATCATTGTAATCTCGCCTCGCAATCACCCTCACGTTCGATAAATGAAGTTTATTTAAATGTATTTTAATGTTAAAATGTATTTTGAAGCCTCAAGTATTTGAAATACTAATTACAAAATACTTCGTCGTCGGGTATTTGAAATACGAATTACAAATTACATTTTAAGGAAGTAATTGAAATACAAATACAAAATACGTATTTGTATTTCAATTACGTATTTTAATTACAAGTAATTCAAATACTGCCCAACCCTGGTCATCGCTCATAGCTGCAAGATCGTAAACGGGCAAAAAACAATACTGAGGCGTTAAACATTGGTCGTATTTCTACATTCGTTTACCAACAACTTGAAATAAATGAATTAATTTGCTCTCTCCAAAGCATTATTTCGTGAGACAAGACCGTCTCTAAAACAATAATACCCTTTGTATGAGTTTCGTTGTCACACAATCCGCTTTGACTAGAAACTAGCATTATTGTTCCAGTTATATTGTGTAATTTGTTGACGCCCAGCAATATGTATGAATGCAGTTCCATAATAGGTGCCTATCAACTATCATTTCAATAGTCATCATCATTTTCCTGCACATATTACATTCGAGGTCAGCGCTGTATGAATTCATAAATTAAATAGTAACAAGGTACTTATTTTCAGGTTCATCCGCGGCCAATACAGTAAGTTGCCACAAATACAAAGCATCACAGGCCTAATGCTGTTCTCTCTGGTGATCCCGATCGCTGTGCTCTCACTGTTCCCACACCAAGAGGCGCGCTTCATCATCCCAGTGCTTGTCCCCCTCATATATCTGTTTGGAAACCATCTCCACATCAACGAGAGCGATGGACCAAAGGCCAGAAGATTTAAAACAACACTACGTTATACTTGGTATGCACTGAATGCTTTACTAACTCTGTTCTTCGGGTTCATTCACCAAGGCGGCATATACCCGTTCGCAAATAGCCTCTATCATGAGATCAAGAACAGCTATGGAGTCCACACCCACGTTATCACGACGCACAGTTACAGTATTCCAACGTTTTTGCTCCAATTAGAGAGCACCACCAAAGTGTACCGAGATAAGCAGACGGGACATAAATATAGACTTGCTCCCACAACATTTTTACATAAATATGGATCAAAGCCAATGCAACAGTTATTTTTACAAGTAGATGATGTTTTGACTAACGCTGAAAAATTACTACATTCTTACAAAAAGAAGTACAGGTTTTATATTGCGTCCCCGTGTTCTTTGGAGCGAGACGTGCGGTCAGCAGCTGCAAAATATCACTACTTTGACCTAGTCGAAGAATTTTCCTATTACCCTCATTTTTGTACAGAAGCATTCCCAAACTTCCCTTCGCGCCATGACCAATTTTGTGTCGAAAATACCTCGATAGTAAGAACGAACGAATCTCTCGCTGTAGATCTGAACATGTTACAAAGAATCTCGTGCTTTTTGAAAAAGTTTTGTCTTAGAATTTATAGGGTTAAACCTGATACGAAGTTTCGAATCTAAGCTATTTTAGTCAATTTTACAATTCCAATAAGCAATATCTAAATAAGTACAACATATATTATGGGGTTAATTAAAGTCGTATACATACCGCCTAGTTATGAAATTATTTAATAACATAGTGCTCAACATAAAAGAAATTTTAAAATTGGTTTTATACTCGCGTATTATTTGTACGCTTAAATCAACTACATAGGATAGAAATCTGAATTTGAAAATAGCTACCGAACACCTTTAGCGAAAAAAGATTGGGCTGTGCCTACTTTTTTTTAATATTATTTTGTAAAATAAGGTATTGAACCGCCTCATTCCAGCTGACTGCTTTTAATAATTCATAGTTTAAGTACCTATGCTGTGTTGCCATAAGAATTCCCAAAGATGATGATTACAAACAATGTTAACTGTTACTGAACGATAGGACTTAGCTTTATGGGCGCTCCTTCACCGCGAGCATTCACCTGTAATGTAACGTTACAGATTCAACTGTCATTCGAAGACATTCGAAGACAATAGATCATCAAATTGCGCACTTTTATGTTACATTACAGGTGAATGCTCGCGGTGAAGGAGCGCATTAAGAGAAATATGCGAAAACAGTGTTCAATTTTTTGCACTATTTTGAAGATTACTACAAAAAGTAAGCGTAAGATTTTTAGGGTTCCGTAGTCAACAAGGAACCCTTATAGTTTCGCTATGTCCGTCCGTCCGTCCGTCCGTCCGTCCGTCCGTCCGTCCGTCTGTCCGCAGTTTAGCTCAGAGACGCACAGTACTAGAGAGCTGTAA
Organism: Agrotis clavis; assembly: GCA_954870645.1. Lineage (NCBI taxonomy): Eukaryota > Metazoa > Arthropoda > Insecta > Lepidoptera > Noctuidae > Agrotis > Agrotis clavis. The sequence continues at coordinate 5,270,479 of OX940918.1, read as the reverse complement.
TTTGGTGTAAATATACGGATTTGTTGTGCCGAAAAAGTGGTAAAATAAAATCTCGAAAAATATTTTTTTTTAGGGTACCTCCTGTACACGTAAAGTGGGGATGTTTTTTTTCTTTCTCGCGTACCCCTTAGTGTGGGGTATCAATAAATAGGTCTTTAAAAAATAATGTGAGTTTCCATTAACAATTTTTTGATAAAAAAATTCGTTTGTGAAATATTAAGCTTTAAAGTGCTAAATTTTGCTCGACTCGAGTGTCCCCCCCCCTCTACCAGCTAAACGGTTATGTTTGGGGGTGTGAAAAAATTCACAATAGTAGTATATATAACGAAATTTAAAAGAAAATTATCATGACTGAGTAGGCTTTACAACTTTACGAGTAATAGTCCACCAACTTATAAAATGTACTTGGATATCATATTTTCTTAAACAAAATGTATCGGAGAACATGCTTTTCAACTGCAAATGTAAATTTGTCAACTTTATTTTTACAGCTTTTATAGGTATGTTTTTTGGGGATAGGTAGGTTTTTATCGTCAACTATTTTTAAATAACTTCAAAAAAAGGAGGAGGTTCTAAATTCGTCGTAATCTTTTTTTTTATGTATTGTCCCCGATTTCTCAAAGACTCCTGGACCGATTTTGAAAATTCTTCTTTTTAAAATTAAATTCAGCGAATCAGTTTAGTTAGTTGGCATAAGTATTTTGTTGGGCAACTACGGAACCCTACACTGTGCGTGGCCCGACATGCACTTGGCCGGTTTTTTCTAAAGCTAAGTACAATGCAATTCATCCGAAAATAAAACTTAATTGTATAAATGCCCCACGACATTTCTGTGTTGGGAGGCATTGATCCCAACTTCGACTACGTCGGAAAATCAGCTGTGGATGCCTCAGCGGGCATTCTGCGAGGGCGACCGTATGGTGGAGTAGCGATACTGTGGCGTAAGAGTGCTTATCAGTCCGTATCGGTGTTAAGTTGTGAGAGTGCGCGTCTCTGTGCTATTAAAATCTGTACAGGCGCGAGATCGTTTGTAGTGTTTTCGGTTTATATGCCAAATGAATCGAATGACAATCTTAGTGAATTCGTAGACTGCCTAAGTGAGATAAATGCGATAATTGAGAGTAGTGGGGTGGACGCAGTGTTTATGCTCGGGGATTATAATGCACAACCAAGTGGTCTGTTCGGTAGAGAACTTATTAACTTTTCCTCTGAAGTGCAGTGGATGTGCGCTGACGTTACACTACTGGGCAGTGGATCGGACACATATACATATGTAAGTGATGCTCATGGTACGACTAGCTGGTTAGACCACTGTGTAGTAACTAAAGCAGCTTGGGACACTATTAAGGACATTAGTGTGGTTTATGATGTGTCGTGGTCTGATCATTTTCCCCTAAAAATAAATTGTGAACTTGACATGCTAAAACCTAAATGTGCCTCTGTCCAGTCTCAATGTAATACAGTAAAGTGGGGGTATAGGGACCCTACTCAAACGGTTATGTATACCGAACTTTGTAATCAGAAACTAAGAGAAATTGATTTTCCAACAGAATTTATTAACTGTAGTTGTAGTGAGAATATTTGTACTAACATGGATCATCTTATCTTAATTGACAAATTATATAAAAATATTATAGATATTCTTTGTGAGGCTGCAACATCTAGTCACAATTACCATGTTCAGCGCAGAAAATATAATAAAACGGGTTGGAATAAACACGTTAAAGATGCGCACGGGCAGGCTCGGCTTCTTTTTCTGAGCTGGGCGGCAGCTGGTAAGCCTAGAACGGGGCCACTATATGAAAATATGGTGGCAAGTAGAAGAAAATTTAAAAGTAAGTTAAAGTGGTGCCAAATTAACGCAGATCAATTAAAGATGAATGAAATTGCGAGTCACCACGAAGCTAAAAATTTTAGTAGTTTCTGGAAAGCCACAAACAGCTTAACTCCCAAGTCGGGCCTGCCAGTGTGCGTCGGTGGTGAAAACGAACCAGAGGGTATTGCCAATTTATTTATGGCTTCATTTAGGACGAAGTCACCACTAGGTCCATCGACGAGTGGGTCGGATGTCAGGGAGGGGTCCGGGGGTGGCTCTGTCATATTCACCGCTGCGGAGGTTAGGTCTGTTTTAAAGAACCTGAAGCGGGGTAAGTCCCCTGGACATGACGACTTGAGTGTTGAGCACCTACGATATGCAGGTAAGCACTTGCCACGTGTCTTAACTCTCTTGTTCAATTTATGTATGAGTCACTCGTATCTTCCGGAGAACCTTATGAAAACAATTGTCGTTCCTATAATAAAAAATAAGACTGGAGATGCGAGTGACAAGAACAACTACAGGCCTATCTCCTTGGCGACCATTGTTGCGAAGGTATTGGACGGTTTGATTGACAGGCAGTTGGATAAATATATCAACCTACATGACGCCCAATTCGGGTTTAGGCCACATTTGTCGACTGAAACAGCGATCCTCTGTCTCAAGCATACCGTCCATTACTATACAGCAAGAAAAACACCTGTTTATGCGTGTTTCTTGGATCTCTCCAAGGCATTCGACCTAGTGTCCTATGACTGCCTCTGGAGGAAACTCTCCCATGACACTGACCTTCCTGGGGGACTGATTGCTGTACTAAAGTACTGGTACAGCAAACAGTCTAACTTTGTTAGATGGGCAGGTGCCATGTCTGATGCATACAGGTTGGAGTGCGGTGTGAGGCAGGGGGGGCTTAGCTCACCCAGGCTCTTCAACCTGTATGTCAATCGGTTGATATGTGAGCTCAGCAACACCCAAATCGGTTGCTCCATTGACGGACAGTGCATGAATAATATAAGTTACGCGGACGATATGGTGTTGCTGAGCCCATCAATCAGTGCGTTAAGAAGGCTTCTCCGAATCTGTGAAGACTATGCGGTGACTCATGGTCTCAGGTACAACTCAACTAAAAGCGAGCTCTTAGTATTTAAGGCTCAAAATAAAGTGGATGATGTTGTTCCATCGGTTATCTTGGACGGTGTTCCGCTGAAAAGAGTCACTCGCTTTAAATACCTGGGGCACTGGGTCACCGATAGGCTGTCGGATGACGCCGATTTGGAAAGGGAACGTAGAGCACTGGCTGTCAGGTGTAACATGCTGGCCCGCAGGTTCGCGCGGTGTACGCCAGAGGTTAAAATAACACTTTTCAGGGCTTACTGCCAGTCGCTGTACACGTGCGCCCTGTGGGTCGGTTATACACAAGCCTCGTACGGTGCTCTACGAGTCCAATATAATAACGCGTTCCGGGTATTGCTGGGGTTGCCGCGTTTTTGTAGCGCTTCGGGGATGTTCGCCGACGCACGCGTTCCGGATTTCGGCTCGCTACTGCGCCTGCGAATCGCATCACTGATGCGCCGGGTGCGTGACAGCCCCAACAGCCTCGTGGCTACTATAGCCGGCAGGGTTGATGGCCCAATAATGTGTCACTGGATGGCGGCACATAGGCCATTTTTCAGATATGCGCTTTAGTATTAGATGTAACGTGTTTTAAGTTTGTAAGTTGTTTTGTTTTAGTTTTTAAGTTTTTTATGGATCCATTGGTCTGAAAATAAAGATTTATTATTATTATTATTATTATTATTATAAAGTGAAAGTTTATATTCCTTACAAGTGGTTTTAATCAGTAGTATCACAAGAAAAGAGACATTATACATCAAGGGTTTGTGTATCTTGTGGAGTGGTAACAGCTAACGCACCTATCACCAGTGATGTTCTATATAACCCAGCACATTTGTTACTTAAAATCAATCACTTTACTTAATATTAACATAGATTTATTGATTTAAGTTTTAAATAATTATTATTTGCTCAATATATATTTTTTACAATTATTTTTTATTTATTTATATATTATGTGCACTGATATAATTAAGATTTTGTTGTTTTACCATTTACATTGCACTTTTACTATGTTTTAATTAAAAAAAAATGTTATAATTTTAAATCCACTTACTGAAATACTTAATCTCAAATACTATGAAAGTACTTACATTGCTCTCGATAATCCTCATATTCTATAAAAATATTTTAAATATATTACCTACTAATTTAAAATATTTTAAATAAATAGGTAATTTATTTAAAATATTGCAGAAGGATGGATACAAGTACTTAATGTTCTACTTGCAACCCTAATACGCAGCAATAAGGGTCAATATTGTTTAATGGGCTCAAATGAGTTGTAACTTGTGAGATTTTATTTATTTAAAACCTCTTGTTAACTTGTCATACATCACATGCACCAAATTGTACTTAGACATTGCATTTTGTGTGTATGTACAGATGCCATCAGCACATCAAACTACCACAATCTGACAAATTTTTCTAATAGATTTTCAACCCTATCACAATTTAGTGGAAGGTTTATGTTCGATTGGTAAAATTTGGCAGATTCAGGTAGGTTGACCTGCTGGCGTCTGTACATTATGAAGTAAATTGTGAAATTAGCTATTTTTAAGTGAAACACATATTATTGTTTTAATGGGGATGGCAACTCAAAGCTAATCGTAGATGGCGCTGCGATAGTTGGTCCCCACGTCTACCTTGTACAAAAAAACAAACAAGATTATTTGTTATAAAAATTGAGTATAAATACAAAACAAATATGGAAAATTATTCGTCCATGCAAGTACTATATACTAAAAGAAGAATTAAGACGCCGCGGCGCATCTACAAGAGAAAAAAAGTGATTTAATTGAGTGGTTATACATTTGATTTTACCGTAATAAATCCACAATTACTTGTAGTTGAGGTTTCAATTTTTGAGTTTAGGTATGTTTTACCTGTCCTCTCCTTTATCAAGAATATAATGCTGCTTTTGACTTTCTATTTTGATAAAATATCATAATGTTTTAAGTCAGTAATTTTAACCTTTTTTTCTATTTAGATTCGAGAAATATCACAATATATTTAATTTCTTAACACCACAACTATTACAAAACTCGTTCCAGGTGATAATTCTTCGATTTTCGAGCGATGCAATACTGGTACATAACCTCCAAAAGAAAAGTAGATATTATTTTGAAAAGTGTATTCCATCATTTTTACAGCTTATTACACAACATCTAGTCATTTTACATCAATAAATGTTTTTTTTTCTGAAAATTCCTTTGATTTTACAGTTCTTTGGGGACCAAACTGTCATTTTCACTTTGACACTTGCCTTCCCCATTAACGATACGTTATCAGAATCTCGTACACAACGATCTAACTGTTTTTATTATTGCATGTTTTTTGGCGCGTAGTCATAATTTGAAAATAATGCCGCCATTTTTTTTCGCGCCATAATTGTGACTCAAGCGCCAAAAGAACAATGTTGTACTAATAGTGTAATATTACCTACATGGACTGCTTTATTGCTACCTACGGAAAAACATAGGCTTTAGAGTGTTAGTGTTTACTAATAAAAACATATTTGTAAATAAACATTGCAGTTTTTTTTCTGACACTGTACATATTAACTAGGGTAGTCATTTCTAAAATTTGCAAACCAGGACTATACGCGTGAACACCCCGGATTTTAGAGATTTTTCCCTCCTTATCACCGGCGGTAAGACCCCTCTTTGAGAGTGGCTGGTCAAGCGTCATGATGGCGTCCTGACCTACCGCCCGACGAAGGTCCTCACCGGACACGGATGTTTCGGGAGGTACCTGTGTCTGATAAGGAGGGAAGAAACGCCTGGGTGTCAACCAGTGTCACCAATGCGAGGATCGTCTGGAGAATAAGGTGGAACATACGGTGCAGGACTGCCCCGCTTGAGCAGAGCACCACCGTGTCCTCAGGGCGGCGATAGGCGACGACCTCGCGCCCGGCTTTGGTCGAGGCTATGCTGTAGAGCGAGACGTAATGGGAAGCGGTTGCTTCCTTCTGCGAAGCAGTCATGCTAGCGAAGGAGAAGGTGGGCCAGGTGAAGGAGAGGACAGCGTCCTCCCTTCACCCCAGCCGCAGTGTTAGACACCCATGGCGACAGACGACGCTAGACGATCTCCGGCTACCGTAGGCGCGGGCAAGCGGTCGGCGAGTAATGGGCAACTCGCTATCCAACCATGGACCATGCCCGGGTTGACGGCGCGTTGTGTTCCACGCGCGCCTCAAAGAGCGTCATCAAGATGACGGGGTCCCCACTAGAGGGCGAAAGCCTGCCGCGGTCGCGGGACTTATCTCATTACCGTGACCCCGGAACGTAAAGGGCTAATGAAGGACACCGTTGATTTTAGTCAGTACGAGTCCGACAGTCCCTCCCGCTCTGCCCTGGGTGGGAGGACTCATTTGATGATTTTACCAAGCTAAAAAAAAATGTACGTGTGGATTCGTTATCTTGCATTTATTATCCAACCGGAAGTTTTATCTCGATAAAAGTATTATTCGTCATTAGTTTTAAGAAACGAATGTGAGTTGAATAAATTAATCGACTATTTATATGTTGTTTTTGTCACTACGTTAGAAAAGAACTGTCATCGCTTTTTTTTGTAGTTTGACACTTGACAATGACAATTGTTGTCATAACAAACTTCAAAAACGTGAGTTTGTTGTGAATTATTTGCAATTTCATAAAAATTTGGAATGCCTTCTCAAAAAGAATGTGTGGAATAGACATGCGCAAAACAGTGCTTTTGAAAGTAATGCAATATGGCATTACATTTCATAACGCGTAATATTACTTTCGAACATCACTTCGAACATCACCTGAGATGTCGCGCTATGCGACGGCCCACCATCACTTCTGTGATGTATGTACTGGCGGCATGTTAGGATCTAATATCACTAGATAGACATGAGATAGCGAATTATATTGCAGTGCGATGTCGAATTGTTGACATGCGTTACGACATGAAACCAATAGAAATATGTATCACATGACAATTATTCACGAAAGTACCTATTATACACAGGTACACATACACAAACTTTATGTAACAAAGTTGATCTTCCTTCATTCTTCAACCTTACGGGATAATTAGTTCAATTTTTCAGTTAGATTTTAACAGGTTTTCCAGGCTTATGACTGGCAATATTCATGAATTTAGATATTTTTTATTTACTATGGATGGTTTACCAATGACAATGAATATTTGCGTATTTAATCTTTAAATAATAAACTAATCTAAAGCGTAGCACTATTTGCAGGCATTAGGAACGAGGCGGTGCCAAATAAAATTAAACCTTATTGCATGAACAATACCACAGACAATACTATCAAAGCGGCCAGATTTCGAGTCAGCGCCTCTGCGCATCGGCGGCGGCATGCGAGAATGAGATAACAAGTGTGCAATATTGGAGTGCAATGCGATGTAGTTCGAACCCTGCCGAATAGGGCCGAACGAACAACGAAATCAACCGATCAAGAACAGTGCGCCCGCCGCGCCGCGCGCAGTACTCAGTACTTGCGGGTAATGTGATGTGATGTGTCATGCTTAATTTGGTCGAGTAATAAGTAATGTTATATTACTCGTTCGGGTAATATTACGCGTAATGTATCAATCGCATTACTTACACATGTCTCAATCTACTCTTGAAATGTCTCTAAAAGTTATACGAATGTACGACTGGTTGCTGGACTTGTACGTTTTGGTAAGATAAAATAATAAAATATTTAATTAGACCTTTTTAAACTTGGGACTTCTACTATTTCATCTTAAAGTTAATACCAATTACTGTTTTGCACTATCTTAGTGTCCTTTTTCTTTTCAGGACTTCTTCGTCGACGATCATTGGAATAAGCTGCCGAATACGTGGCGACATACTTTCGAACACATGGACCCACAGCACTTAGGAAACATTCTCTCCAACAGACCATCGAACCAGTTACTGCCACTATCGTTCTTAGCCTTATTAAAGACTGTGCAAGCACTCACCTTGCCAAGACATAGGGAGTACCAACAAGAAAAAAATAAAAAAGGTTTTACAAACTTAGACACTTGTAAATATCATCCAAAGTTAAAGAATTTGTTTTTAAAACATGTAAAGTTAAAGAAGAGACATGAAATAAGCCTGATGGCTGATGTGGTACTTAATACTGCTTGTCAAAGTGGTTGTAACTCTGTGATTGACTTTGGCTCAGGCCTCGGGCATTTAGTGCGAGTACTGGCTTATAGGGATGACATGTATGCCGCCGGGATTGAGTGCCAGACACAACTGACTGAGGAGGCTAGGTCTGTACCCTTGGTATGTATTAATAAATAAATAAATATGTTATATTGAGGAAAACTGGCAAAATGATTTTACAAGTCAGAATTAGGTATACAATTCCAACTCATCTTTGCACCAACTCAATTTGCCTTCTTCAAATTTTTCAGAAGACTTGACTTGCAATTGGAATACACAGTCAAGAAGTACCTCTCTCCAGAGGCCATGTCTAAATTGAGGCGCCCACTACACTTCAATGTGACTTTATCAAGCCACCAACAGCTGCAGTCGCTCCCTCTACCCGACAGTATGCAGAACTATGGTTTAATAGGTCTCCATCCATGTGGGGACTTAGGACCGTTATTACTAAAACATTTTGTTGAATCACAGAACATAAAGTTTATCTGTGTGGTTGGTTGTTGTTTCATGAAATTAACCTGTGATGGTCCCAACCCAGGGTACCCCATGAGTAAGTTTGTGAAGAGTTTAGATAGCAAGCTGTCGTTTCCAAGTAGAGAAATATCTTGCCATGCCATTGAGGTGTACTGTGAGAGGCTGCGTAAAGGAAATTATGGAGATCTGAAGGTGAGGAAAACAGAAATCTTTAATTACATTGGTTAGCATGTTGCTGGCAAGAATAACTATAGGTATTATTATTATTACTCAGTAGTAGCCTGGTGTCTAGATTAATGCTTGGTTAATGCCCGAATTACATGCATAGGTTTTTGCACAAAAATATGTATAACTTTGTTTCATTTTCAGATACATGCATACAGGGCAGCCCTAGAGAGGATATTTGTGGAACATGACCCGAAACTGCGACATGCGCCAGTTAGGAGCATCAAACATTCAGATACCATGACATTTGAGAAGTAAGGGCCTATGCACACCACGTTTTCCAAACGCGCCGCCGACGCGTGTTTCAGAATTTTATCAAACAGAGCAGACAGGCTGTGTCTGACTTGCTGTATCGCTACAAACGAGTGTCGACGCGACGGCGCGTTTAAATAACGGTATGCGTTTCGACCGCGCGGCCATGACGTTTTTTTTAAATAAAAACCATCCCAAGTTTTTGTAAAAAAATGTAAAAGTCGATTCCCAAAAACCATAAATTTGTCAAAGCAATGGTTAAAAAGTTATAAGGGTTTGAACGTGGCCGCGCCATCGAAACTTTCCGAACCGCGCGGCCATGGAGATCTTTAAAACTAAGAGTCGCAGAGACCTGAAATTTTGGGAAATAGTAGATTGAATTTGTAAACCAAATGTAAAAATATAGAAAAAAATCCTGTGTTTGTATTTTAGGAGTTGTAAGGATAAAACCTCATGGCCGCGCCATTGAAACGGTGTCAAAAACGTTATAGCCGATATCTCACTGAAAAAGAATCTCAGACGTCTGAAATTTTTTGTAAAACACAGATTTGAATTTGTCGAAACTAGTAAAAATACAACAAAAAATCCTAGGTTTATATTTCAGGAGCTGTAAGACTAAAACGCCATGGCCGCGCCATCGAAACGTTGAAAATTTCGTTGTTCGCCAATATCTCGCTGAAAAAGCATCGCAGAGGTCTGAAGTTTTTTGTAAAACACAGATTTGAATTTGTCAAAACTAGTAAAAATACAACAAAAAATCCTAGGTTTATATTTGAGGAGCTGTTGAAGAAAATCTTCAATGCGTCTTGAATATGTCGATTAGGGTGACCACGGATTATTATTTACAGAGAAATTTCCACCTTTTTTATAAAAAATGATATCCCAAGGATTCGTTGAACAAAATTTTTAAAAATCACATAAATTAGAGATTGTTCGATTGTTGGTACATATATGTTTTAAAAAAAAGTAATTATTAAATAAAAAAATCAGGTCGGTTTCAGGTCGGTGTAAGACGATACATAATTTAACATATGGTTTAATCGATGACTATTAAGCAGGGACCGAAACCGGTATGATCAATACGGGTATTTTTTCGGTAACAACCTTTTTTTCTTTTACAGGTAATTTTAAAGATTACCTTTATTATTAAAAGTGAATACATAACCAGTATAAATACCGGTTACCGAAATAAAAATTACCCCTATCTTGTACACTTCACACGTGCCGTCGGCAATAGTCACAGGGCGCGCATCGCATGTGTGTGTGACAAAGAGTCGTTATCTTTAGTTAACCGGTATTAAAACGGTAACCTGAATAGAGGTTACATTTTTCTTCGGTCTGGTTACCCAGATAGCGGTTACCTAAGTCTGAAAAATAACCAAAATTCTTCAATACCGGTACCGTAATTTATACAGGTTTTCGGTCCCTGCTATTAAGATATTAAACAACAGGAGAATTTTAAAAACTATAGTGAGAATAAGCTCCATTTAAAGACGGGGCGTCTTTAAATGGAGCACTCAACATAGAACAATCTCTAAATTATGTGATTTTTAAAGATATAGCCATATTATTGCTCCTCATTGTTCGACGAATCCTTGGGATATCATTTCTTATAAAAAAAGGTGGAAATTTCTCTGTAAATAATAATCCGTGGTCACCCTAATCGACATATTCAAGACGCATTGAAGATTTTCTTCAACAGCTCCTCAAATATAAACCTAGGATTTTTTGTTGTATTTTTACTAGTTTTGACAAATTCAAATCTGTGTTTTACAAAAAACTTCAGACCTCTGCGATGCTTTTTCAGCGAGATATTGGCGAAAAACGAAATTTTCAACGTTTCGATGGCGCGGCCATGGCGTTTTAGTCTTACAGCTCCTGAAATATAAACCTAGGATTTTTTGTTGTATTTTTACTAGTTTCGACAAATTCAAATCTGTGTTTTACAAAAAAATTCAGACGTCTGAGATTCTTTTTCAGTGAGATATCGGCTATAACGTTTTTGACACCGTTTCAATGGCGCGGCCATGAGGTTTTATCCTTACAACTCCTAAAATACAAACACAGGATTTTTTTCTATATTTTTACATTTGCTTTACAAATTCAATCTACTATTTCCCAAAATTTCAGGTCTCTGCGACTCTTAGTTTTAAAGATCTCCATGGCCGCGCGGTTCGGAAAGTTTCGATGGCGCGGCCACGTTCAAAGCCTTATAACTTTTTAACCATTGCTTTGACAAATTTATGGTTTTTGGGAATCGACTTTTACATTTTTTTACAAAAACTTGGGATGGTTTTTATTTAAAAAAAACGTCATGGCCGCGCGGTCGAAACGGACACAAATAACGTGGTGTGCATAGGCTCTAAGATATTTTTCTTGAAAGCAACAAGATTGTAAATATTTTTTACATCAATTAATTCAATAAACAATTTATTTATTTATTTTATTTAAATTCAATTTTTAAAGCAGAATAAAGTGTGTTTTTGAGTTGACAGAAGCTTATGAAAATAATAAAAATTGTTTTCAAAATCAGGTACTGCACTCAAGCCATAGAGCGCGTGAACCTCCCTCTACCAACTTCGTCCACTGTGTGGTCGCGTGGCCACGCAGACCTGGCTCATTGGCGGCGCGTGGTCGTGGTGTACACACTGCGGCTGGCGCTGGCGCCGCTTGTGGAGACTGTGGTGCTGCTAGATAGAGTGCTGTATGTTTTGGAGAGAGGTAAGTGTTGCCGCCCTCTAACTACGTGGACCACTGTGTGATCACGTGGTAACGCGTGGTCGTGGTTTTCACTAACACTGATTGACGAACAAATATAATATTTAGTGCTTATAAACCCATTCATTTTATGTCGTCTTTTTTTTTAATTAAAAAACTGATATTTCATAACTTGTTTTCGAGATCGCATCTGGCTACTAAAATGAAAAAATAGTTCTCTTATGTTAATCCTGATAATGGGAAATTGATAAATCTCGATCGTGTATACTCTAGTCTCGTTAACAAACTCTTCATTTTAGAGTGAACGGAGTGAGCTCGAAAAATTGTAATTTCTGGACGATAAATGAGTAAATTTTTTGCTAATTACGTCCACACACACGCCGTGCATCAGTGATACGGCGTTAGCTACGCCACTGATTTTTCATTGTTTTCAGAGGGAGCTGGGGGCCCTTTACTTTTACGGGGCCCTGGGCTGCAACCCAAAAAGGATACGTAGATCCACCCCTGAAATATTTTTTTGACATAATTATACAGGGTGAATTTTTCAACTGGGCGTTGAGGCACGAGGGCTATATCCGGAACTATGAGGAATATCGAAAAACGTTGAAAGAAGTCACGAGGCCGATTTTTACGTAAACTAAAACTGCATCATCAGATTTTGGAAAAATCAATAACCCTGACCAGGAATCGAGCCCGCTAATTTTGGAAAAAAAATCACACCTGTGTTATTACACCATTCAATAGCGTTGCTCATCCACACCCATTTGAAAAATTCATCCTGTATAGCCATTACTTTTAATGTCGCCTATTTTTATTAAAAATAGGCATGTAATCAGTTATTGCAATGAATAATATTGAAAAGCACGCAGGTGATCGCATCTAAGCTACTAATATGAAAAAAAAGTTCTCTTATCTAAATTAATTTAATGGTGGAGACAAAAATACACTTATTTGACATTGAATTACTTTACACATCATACACATTGTATGTACAGACATCGCTTCATAGGAATACATTACACAAGTGAAGAAAAGCGACAAATCAATCTTAACACTAGTTTTTTTTTTTCTTTGGCACTTTATAACTAGAAATAATTTTGTACAAAGATGTGCAAGGAAATATTTTACAGATTATAAATTATGTTATTTGGGGTTAATTGCAATAGGAGCCACGGTCTTATTTATTTTCGACTTTATTGCAATAAGAGTAATGAAGATATTTGCTTGGAAGTAATTCTCAAATTTCTCAAGAGGGGCAGCGTAGGTTTCATTAATACAAGTGATGGGATATTATATGCGTCTTGAACATGCTTAGGGCAAATCATTGAAGAGCTGGATTTCAATGTATTTGCGTTCAGCAGTGGACGTCCTACGGCTGAGATGATGATGATGATTTACCCCTTAAATCATTTCTTTTTATAGTGTGTCCGGGCACGGGTTAGCGATATTTGAAGGGGATATTCTAGGCTCTTTTTCATCGACAAAAATGCTTTAAAAAAAATTCTTACTCCAAAACTTCGCGAATGGCAGCCATTTTAATTTTTGATCTGTCGAACTGGGGTATGTACAATAAAATTCAAATATCTTTAAATCCAAGAGACCTACATTCATGCAAATGACTTTGTTGCAAAGTTAAACGTTGAGGCTTATCAAAAACTTACGAAAGTTTTCTAAATAATATGTAAAAATAACCGTAAAACATGGGCAAACACGAAATTGTATACAAAAATTACTGAATAATTTCACATTTTTAACTCTAGCTCGATAAGTACCCCTGAATTTTGCTAGGGTTTTTGCATTAAATTAAAAGTGTTTGAGATAGGCTATAAAATGATATCAAAATTATCACTCTACGTTAAGTATCTTAGGAGTTATTCTCACTTGAACATCACCCTTCCGTCTCGCCCCGCAGCAATAATTCCAAGAAGTGGTTTCATAAAATAAGAAAAAAATTACCATTTCAGTTTATGGATTATGGTGGTCAATAATACCAGCTGAAATATTCGTTGGAACGATTTAGCTCGCCCAAAGAATGCGACACCTGTAATATTAGGGTACGTGCGCTAAGGAAGGGTGATGTTCAAGTGAGAATAACTCCTAAGATACTTAACGTAGAGTGATAATTTTGATATCATTTTATAGCCTATCTCAAACACTTTTAATTTAATGCAAAAACCCTAGCAAAATTCAGGGGTACTTATCGAGCTAGAGTTAAAAATGTGAAATTATTCAGTAATTTTTGTGTACAATTTCGTGTTTGCCCATGTTTTTTGGTTATTTTTACACATTATTTAGAAAACTTTCGAAAGTTTTTGATAAGCCTCAACGTTTAACTTTGCAATAAAGTCATTTGCATGAATGTAGGTCTCTTGGATTTAAAGATATTTGAATTTTATTGTACATACCCCAGTTCGACAGATCAAAAAATTAAAATGGCTGCCATTCGCGAAGTTTTGGAGTAAGAATTTTTTTTAAAGCATTTTTGTCGATGAAAAAGAGCCTAGAATATCCCCTTCAAATATCGCTAACCCGTGCCCGGACACACTGTATAAACTGTATAGGTGAAGTCTTATACAATTTTGTTAGTTACTTCAATTCTGGTTGGCTCTGTAGGACCGTGGTGTCCATTGTGCGTTTTTAAACTATGTATGTAATACCTATCTCATGAAAATATTTTCATAAAATTAAAACACAATTTTAGGTACCTAATTATGATGGGTGGTATAAGAGTACCAATTATATTGGCAAATGAGTGTACATTCTTAGTTGTTATTAATATTAAATGAATACTTTTTGATTAATTCAAGGAAATTAAGGAAACTTCATGACACTTTTTATTGATAAGGAAATTATATGATTCTCTTTCATACGTTAAAAATGACTCAATTTTCTTTAATAATTTATTTCCCTGATTAAAATATTAGTTGCCACACCTAGATAATGTTCGGCAGCCAGGTGGCTTATCATGACGTCTGTAAGGGCGTGGACCCATGTCCGCGGTGCGGCGCCGCTCACCGCGAAACGGCAAAAACCTTCCGGTCTTGTGTATTGACATACTATCTAGACTCAAATCACCCACTGAATCTCAACTAAGATCGACTTTCACCAGACTCTAGTGAAAGTCGATCTAAGGTCCTTCCTTGTAAATGTTTGAGATTTTTTAGAACACTTGTAATAAGTATTTTATAATTCTTTTATATTTTATATACTTACATTTGGGGTCAGCTAATTTAGTACCCCTAAAATACATCGTACTTTTTCCAGAAATCACTTAATCCATCAAATGAAGTGCGTTAATTAAAACTAGTGATGTTGCGAATATCAGATTTTAGACATTCGCGAATGCGAATGCGGATGCGAATATTCAATTCCAATATCCGCGAATGCGAATGCGAATGCGAATATTCAGTTTTAAATCAATTACGTTTGATACTTTAGAAAATACAAAAAGTAATACTTTTTAATGTAACTTTTTAACTTATTTTTATTAAATATTTTACTTCCTGTCTGTAACGAGAATGGAAAAAGTATGCAGGGTGATTTTTTTAACTGGGCGAAGTTGGCCTTATGAAACTAAAAGGAATGTCGAAAAACTATGAAAGGAGTTTCGAGGCCGATTTTGACGAAAACTAAAACTGCATTTTTACTTCACCAGAATTTGATCCTTGCTCCAGCTGGTTCGATTCCTGGCTAGGATTACTGATTCTGCTAAAATCCAATGATACATTTTTAGTTTCCGTCAAAATCGGCCTCGAGACTCCTTTCAATGTTTTTCGATATTTTTCATAGTTTCGGATATAGCCATCCACACCCCATTGAACAATTCATCCTGTATAAGATTAGCTCTATGAGTGGCGTCAGTGAATGAAAAACAAACAGAAACACGTTAATTGTCTTAGCATGGTCATATTTATGATTAATTATTGTGATTGATTTGATGAACATTAATATTGATCAATGGCGAGAAAAAGGCAGATTGAACAAAAGATGAATGGAGAGGACGACAAAAGAAAAGAATGAATGGAGTGTGTGGAAGAAGGAGTACTAAATATTGGTATTTTTTCAGTCGTTCGTATTCGCAAAATATTCGCATGAATTTTGCGAATGCGAATGCGAATGCGAATGTCTAAAAATATGCGAATATCCGCATGATGCGAATGCGAATGCGAATATTCGTAACATCTCTAATTAAAACTAAAAAAAATGGTGTTGAGTAAACATATTGCCTTATTACAGGTTTGTCGTGTGAGATCCGACCAGTGTTCGACCCAAAATTATCGCCGAGGAATCATATTATAATAGCAAAGAGATTGTAGTTTTTTTTGACAGTTAACACATATCATATTTATATTGTTATCGTTAATTCTATTAAAATTATACTTAGGTGCTTATGTGGTTGCTTATATCATAATTATTATTAAGGAATTTTATTATAACAAATAAATGTGATATTATTTATGAGAAATGTGTTTCTTTCAAACAGTGTGTGTGTCTTACGTCAAATCCTCAAAAAAAAAGATAAGGTAATTTGAATGAAAATTGTAAGCCTGATCAAAATAGGCCTAGTTGAAAGAATGGGCCTTCTTGGCCTAATTACTTAAATTAATTGCCTACATTGTATGTTACACTATACCAAGAGTAACAATATTTTTTAAATGCACACATTCATAATTTCAATAAATAATAAGTACTTACATTGTTTACCTGTATAACAGGATGGTCTAACAAAATGTTATATATTAATATACATAATTAATAAAGTCAAATTATATGAGCTACTTTTTACTGATATAGGTCGTCGTAGTTAGCCAATTTATCTGACTTTAATATACAGGGTGAATTTTTCAACTGGGCGTGGATGGCTATATCCGAAACTATGAGGAATATTAAAAAACATTGAAAGGAGTCTCGAGGCCGATTTTGACGAAAACTAAAACTGCATCATTAGATTATCGAAAAATCGATCATCTTGGCCAGGAATCGAACCCGTTGATTTTGGAAAAAAATCACACACCGTGTATTATTACACGATTTGATAGTGTTGCTAACAAGCATCAAATTCTGGGAAGTGATCATATATGACAAACTTAAGGAAATAGTATTTTTTTATGAAATTGCCGTTTTTCTATGTCACTTTACTTCTACTGAGCCATAATTCATTCGAAATTATAAAATTTCATTGTTTTCAATGTTTCACTGGATTTGACGTCTCAACAATTCCACTGCATTTAGCAATATGAAATTGTTGAGTTCAATAAAAAATTGCATTATTTCTAAGAAGAAACGGTTAACTTATATTTCGAATACAGTCATTGCCTTGAAGATAAATCAGTTTTTTTTTAATTATACGTTTTCCTTAAGTTTGCTGTATATGATTAGGATTACTTCCCAGAATTTTATCCTTACCAGCAGCACTATCGAATGGTTTAATAATAAATCAGCGGGTTTTCGATTCCTGGTCAAGATTATTGATTTTTCTAAAATCCAATGATGCAGTTTTAGTTTTCGTCAAAATCGGCCTCGAGACTCCTTTCAACGTTTTTTGATATTCCTCATAGTTTCGGAAATAGCCATCCACGCCCAGTTGAAAAATTCACAAAATTCACAAAATATTCTATACATTCACTCAAAGCTCGTATTTATTAGTCTATTGATAATTGTACGACTGTGCTTTATTTTTATTTAATATTAATTTGCAATTTTACAAACGGGCAGGATTTTTTTATATGAAAATATCTGCATTCGTACAAGAAAAATTCTAATTTAAAAATAAAAAGCTTTTTACAGAATTTAGGAGTAAAAAAATGCTTGATACCGATTCAGACTTCCACAATCATTCCTATATATACTATGTTAAAACGTGGTGTGCTTTAACGATTCTTTTTTTAATAATTATTTCAGAAACCGGATGTACTCCCTAAGGCTGAAGCCAAACGAGCGTAATTTTTGAGTCGTAAGTCGCAGAATCTCGGTCGCTTTTATAGTCGCTTTTGCGTCGCGGAAGACTTTCTATGAAAGTGTATGAAAGCAATCGAAATTCTGCGACCCACGACTCAAAGTTTACGCTCGTTTGTCCTCACCCTAAAATAACTAGCAAGCTGTCAAATCACACGAGAAGTGCATTAAATTGTGATCATCAACAACATTCAAATTAATCAAATTGTAATTATCATAGATCAGGCTTTCAGAATCTAAACCAACTAATGTAAACCATGGTTTAGAATGGAGATTGATTCACACATTTCAATTTAATTGCCTTTTGGATACAATCATCTAACACTAGAAAATCAATCGTCTAAGCGACGCAAGTTATTACAGGCCCGAAAAGTAGTAAAAAGACGGTATCTGAGAATTCTGAGATACTTTTTGCGGGAGGAGTAACCAAGCTTGTTCCGGCGAGTGAAAATGACAGATCTAAATAAGTCGTCTAGCGCCATCTCGTTCACTCACTGGAACAAGCCTGGTTTTAAGACGTTGTAATACCCCCCCTGAGCGGTATGTCCCTTCCTCCCCCCGCATCCTCTAATTAGTAGGCCTTTAGTTGATTTAATTCTATTGTATGGCACAAGAAACTTGCATAGTGTATGTACATGGGTCTTAGGGGTGAATTTTACCAATAAAAACTGATCGCGATCAATCATTTAAGCAACGTTCGGGAGCTGTCCGTAATGTGACGTTTAAATCGCGATCACTTTTAATGAGGAAATCTATCCTAACGGCCCGTTCAAGACTAGTCTAAGCGGAGGGCGGCGCGAATAAGACATTAATTACTTTGTAAGTACGCGAATTCTTCACTGGCGGCAACTCGTAGTGTGTATCAAACATTTGATTTTACCGCTCGCCCCGCGCTACTCACAGCGGCAAGGTAGGTGAACAGGCCGTTAGGGACATTCAAAAGTCGAGTCCAGCGTTCTCGCTTGGTTCACATATAGCATTGATCCTCGTGACCCTCGCTTGGGCATCATGCGTTAGCGGGGACGGTCTGCGGCAGCATGGGCGCTGGTTCCTCGTCGGAATCATCAGAGTGCACGCGGGTGAACCGGCGCCGTTCTAACAGACGACGCAGCTTGAACTCGCCGTGCCCGTACTCCCAGCGGCGGCGGGTCACGCCCTTGCGACCTAGTAATTTATTAGGTGACTTACTGACTTTTTAAACGATCAGATCGGGGTCAGGTGACGTTTTATGAGGATGGACGGATTAGGCACACGATGCCACATTCTCAAAATGTCTCTTCTCAATAGGCCATTCGCAAATTGTCTTTTCTCAAAATGCTACTTTAGCAAAATACCAAACAGTCATGGAGCTCCACTCCGCGGGGCAACGGGGCTTCTATTACTGGGAGGTTTAAAAAATATTCCAATATTTCGTTTCTTGAAATCCACGTAAACGAAGAAAAAGAATGTAAGTATTCGAGCTGGTGGTATTCTTCATTTTATGTAAAGGCCCATGGGACTAAAATGGAGCTTTTTAAAAAAATATAGCTTCGTCCCGAATTCCCCACTTGTAATAAACAACTTGTATGAAGCCCATGTTTATATACAGAGCGATGGATGACTTGAGTTTATACTCTGAAAGCAAAGAGTCTTTGAACGACGAGCGAGCAGTGAACCGCTGCTATAATTCGACTCATCTATATTCAAAAATATTTTACAATATAAATGGGTAGGTAAAGCCCGAGGGTTCATACAAGTTGCCTTATTTTTTCCAATAAGGTTCCGTACATACATGGCGTTTCAGACGCAGAAGATTCCATGTTTAGATAGCGAGTACGTATCGCCAATTGCACGCGATTAATAATACTCAGACCACCTTATTGAATGGCACAGAAAATTAAATATACAAAAAATTGGACCAATATTTAAGTATACTTGCAAAAACTACATCAATGAAATATGTAATAAAAATTAGCGTATTGTGCTTGACCATGAAACGTGACCATAATACTGAAAGCAGAACTAAAAAGGTGTAGCATGCATCGGTGCGTAAATAAAAATACAAGAAGCTGCTTCCAATAAATATATTTGAAAATCCAACGATATATTTGCACATCACAACTTTTTACATACACAATATTTTGAAAGCGCAAAGTAATATAAAAGTGAGTTTGTGTAAAAGTAAATAACAGAACGGAATAGTGAGATAAATGGACTAGCTACATGGATATTTTGGCGCTCGAAAGGCGTTCAATTTTTTCTTATGGCAACTATGCCGATTTCGACTATTCTGTCAGTCTATACGCTGTTAACAAATATTTCTGTGTAATCCATGATAAGTCAGGCTGTCACCATGCGTCAAAAGATCCTTGTAAAGCTTTATTAGCTACCACTTTGGGACTTTACCCAAGGTGCGATGCGACGCGATTCAACCGATTCCAACAAGTGAAAATCAACCTTGCTACTAAGAAATAATGATGCAATTCGATTGACTTGGCGGTGGCGATCTTGTTTTGTTTTTCATTTACCCGTAGATAACAACGTGTTTTATATGTATAATAATATGTCGTAGTGGTATTGTTGCAGTTGAAATCGTTCGAATGGGGATGCCCAAGTAACACATCAAAGCATTATAACGGCAGTCTTACAGCATTACTGTAGCGTTTAAGCATTTTGAAGGTAGCCCTATATTAGCCCTACAAACGTTTGTACGGCTGATATAACTCTTATTTGGGCACAAATTATACGGCTTTAGATCCTAAATGGGTTCACATAGTTGTTTAATTGCATTATATAAGCATTATATAAGCATTATTGTGGTCAAGGAGTTGCCAATCGCATTATAGAAGCATTATTACGGTCAAGGAAGATGCCAATCGCATTTTAAAAGCATTATTACGGTCACTGAAGATGCCAATCGCATTGTAAAAGCATTATACTGTCATTATTTTTGATAGTGAAGATGTTAATAGCATTACAAATGCATTAGAGAAGCATAAAAGTGAAGTAAAAGTATGATTGTAGCCATTTAAGTGTTCACAGTTAGTAAACCCCACATCATTGCAAAAACATCTCTAATGCCATGGTATAAATTTTATAATACAATTATCGTTGAACTTAACTACTTTGCCTTTTTATTATGGACGAACATGGACAAACTAGAGTAACTGATGACGCCATATTTGTTTACATTAAATCAAAATTTATAAAGTTTTAGACTCTGAAGTATCTTTCTGCCTTCAAATTTTACTGCGCAGTGTGGTTTACTGTTAATATCTATATAAGTTTTATGGATATTTTTCACGCGCCTTCGATATTTTGTGATTTAGATAAAAAATGTTGTTTTAAGATATGTGTGAAATAACCAAAACAATAATGTATTTTGATTAAAGAACAAATTTTGAATAATTAACATAATAGTATAGTTTGGGCAGTATTAATTTAAGTTGTATTAATATTATAAAGGGTTATTTCTTTTATAAATAGGTCCGAATGATAATATTTTAGGTTAGAAAATATTTCCAAAATGGTGTCGGTTTATAGCAGCCGTAATATGAATGTTTATACAGCTTTAGGCGTTACAATAACTCACGCGACAGCTGCTAGCCATACAAAAGAACTCAGTTGATCTTTAAAAATGCAGGCATTACATTGATTCAGGTTGACACCTTTCATTGGCCCTAGGCTTTTACTTAGCATTTAAAAATGCCAATATAGACCCTAAGGCACTTTAAATACCCAAAAGCTGTATAACTGATTTAACTAGCATTATAATGGTTCACGTTGATGCTATAAAAAAGCATAAGGCCTTTATTTACTTCACGAAATGCCATTGTAGACCCTAAGGCACTAAAAACAGCCAAAAGCTGTATAGCAGATTTGATCGGCATTATAATGGTTCATGTTAATGCTATTAAACAGCATTAGGCATTAATTTACTTCTTAAAATGCTATTGTACATCTAAAAGCACTAACAACAGCTGAAAGCTGTACAGCTTCGTTGTAGCTTGCTGCACTAAGACTTCAGGTTTTATAACAGGATTCTGATATGCCATTATGCAACCGTTATACAGTGTAAAGCATTACAATAATTTAAAAATGCCAATATAAAGCGTCAAGACGCTCGGTGAACTTATATACGAGTCTATAAGGAGCTTAAGCTCTACATAAGTTTAATATTCGTTTGTTATAATGCTGTTTGTGTTACTTGGGTGGCAACTGGGGAACTAATGGCGCTAGTATAGCTTGTTTCAAGCATCGTCATTGGTTCAAATCAGTTCAAATCTTAAAGGTACTTCAAAATAGTACTACGTCATTGGTCGGATTAGGACTAAGCAATGGTGGCGCCATCTACAATTAGCTTTGACTTGCCTTCCCCATTGCAATCGCGTCGCGCCATGGTAAAGTCCCTAAGGCGGAGACCCCGCTAGGAAAATTACAATGCGCTGTGTGTGTAGCTTACTGTATGGGAACATTGTGATTATAGAAGTTTATTTGAACGAAATCTCCATCGCATTTGCTTTACCAGCGCAGTGCAGACGCTGCCTTAAACTTATCACCGCCAACCAATTAATTTCACGTAATAAAATATTAATCAATTATTTACGTTTAATTGTGGTGTGGTTATTTCCCTTGCTTAGTATTCCTTTTTCATAATATTTTATTTGGATGGCGATGAAAAGTTACTACTAAATAAAAATAACCCATAAAATAAGTGGTTTGATGTAATATAGTTCATCTTAAATTATAATTAATATAGAATACACTGTCAAAATAAAATGAGAAGCACTTGGCAAGTTTTAAGGAACTATTTTACATCAATTAAAGGAGAATGGGCGTTTCTTTATAGTAGTAATTACCTCATAATCTCTTGAAGGTACTATGAACTTATTTATAACTAATACAGAACAAATTATACAGAAATAAATAAACAACACTATTGTATTCGAAATACGAGGAAAATAAATAACAAGTAAAAATAACAATATTAGATCATTGTGATGAGAGATCACTAGTCACTGATAAAAGTTAATTTCATCATAAAATACTTTCTTTTTCCCTTAAATATAAAAAAAAAATCAGATAGCAATCGAGATATAGTTTGACTATAAATGAATATATTTTTCTATAATATTTATTCCTTAAAGGATTTCTGTTTTTATAGCCAGTCAATTATTTAAAAAAATCGTTTCATAAATCACAGAATAACCATTAAACGGTTATAAATGTATAATTGTATACTTTATTAACTTAAATATTTGTTAATATATTTTGTAAATACTTAGTCTTTTTATTTATCTATTTTTATAGTATGAATATTTATTATTTTTCATTAAAAAATGTTTAAAAAATTGAATTAAAACTATGTCATCTACAGCAATAATATAAACATGCTTATTTGTGATATATTATTAACATACGTACTGGAATGTATAATTTCAGCAAATGTTTTGTAAATATGAGTAACCCAGGTAAAATTACTGGGGAATGTAGCTGATACCCAAAGCAAGCAGAATTTATAGAATTTCAGAATGATTGCAACACTAAGAGTTATGAAAAAAATAAAAACAAAATTGAAGTAAATTGTGTCTGAGTCTACTTATTTATAGTAGTAATTATGGCTCAGTCAATGAATGCTCAAAACAAAGTATAGAGGGACATGCTTGGTAAAGAATTTCCGTCTATACCTTTTCGTTGACTGGGCTATTAGTTGAAATTCGGAGTAAAGTTATGCTAACCATACATTTTAGAATATACTGAAGTTAATACCGGTTATAACTTTAATTCCGATTACCAACAAGACTAGCCAAACTAAGGCATAAATTCGTTTGTATTGGTTGTTTTTCTAATTTGCTTAAAGGTTTTCCAGTAGGTTTGGAAGTTTCAAATTGGCGCCAATATTCGAGAGAATTTTAAGAAGCGATGCGGCTTCCAGTCGCGTTGTCCGAATCTCAAAGAGGTGGAATACTATTTTTTTCTCACATAGAATAAACACATTTTAAGCCGATTTTACGTCGCCAATAATTGTGGTAATATACAGATTTGCCTCAGTTTGACCAATTCTTAGGGGGTTATAGTTAAATACCTATAAACAAGTGTGTACGTAGTATGGTGGTGTGTGTCAGTGCACGAGCGGCTCGGCCTCGTATCCCTTACCGGTGTTGCGCGCGCGCAGCAGCGCCAGCGCGGCCAGCGCCAGCAGCGCGGCGGCCGCGGCCCCCCCCGCGCCCCCCAGCGCCCCGCTCCACCACTCCCAGCCGCCGTCCTGCTCGGCGCCCACACCTACCACGTGCGCGCTGCCTACCACCTCTGCAAACAAGTTTTCATTGCAAGACTCACTCTCTGACTATGTTCAGGTAAGATATAAAGAACAGGTAAGCTCGCTCCATCGTTGACCTTGTCTTTGTCACTCTGGACCTAGACTAAGGCCAAGAGCAAACCCATATTACATAATAAAAAAAAAGATAGCAGGCTGGCTGTAGACGTCAGGTAGGCTAACAGATGTGTTCTTGGATAAATTAATAATTTATCTCTCTGTGGTATTTGGTAACCTTGGAAATATATTTCTGTAGAAAAATTGTCTAATTATCTCTTTTTAACCAATGTAGTGTAGATGCCAATTTCTAATTGTTTCCAGTTGCGGTAGCCTAATTGGTAAGGCGTCTGGAATCGTACTTATCCAGAAGACACCGGTCGCCATGGGATCATGGTCGGACAGCGACTCGCTGGCAAGAGCAACTCGCTGTCCAACCATGGACCATGCCCGGGTCGACGGCGCGTTGTGTCCCACGCGCGCCTCAAAGAGTATCAGCATTGTGAAGGAGAGCCCCTCTAGAGAGTCAAAGCCTGCCAGGGTCGCGGAACGTAAAGTGCTATTGAAGGACATCGTGGATTTTAGTCAGTACGAGTCTGACAGTCCCTCCCACCCTGCCCTGGGACGACTCATTTGATGATTTTAACACGATAAAAAAAAGAAGACGCGGGTTCAAATCCCACTCGCAACTGAATTTTTCTTTTCTCATATCATCTTTACGATGCGCGTCGGATACGTTAATGCGTTTTAAAATAATTAATGTATGTGATATGTGTACACATAGGCGCTCACAAAGAAGACTGTCTACTGAGTAATGAGTGAAATAAAAGATCATGAAAACAGAAAAGACGGGGCAAACCATGTTCGGCATATTACTGTTTCCTACTTAACCAGAGTACGTTGTCGAACAAAAATCGCCACTCTGAATAGAAAATACCATGATATTGGGGACAAGGTAATACGCCTCAAATAGAGTTGGACGGGACATCTAGCTGCTGTAGTAAGGATCCGACCGAACGGTGATCAAAATCGTGCCAAAAAAACTAGGCCTATCCAGAAGAACGTTGGGTTCAGTGCCGAAAGAGTAAAGAATAGTGCAGAAATGGCCAGACCAGGTGGCCTACCATGAACTCTTAAAGCGTGAGTCTTTAGGCTGTGAGAAAGAGATGACGCTAGACGACTTGTATAGCTCTGTCTCTTCCCACTGCCTAAACTGGATCGCATTAAGAGCTCGTGGTAAGGCCTCTGGTGGCCTACCATGAACTCTTAATGCGATCCAGTTTAGGCAGTGGGAAAGAGACAGACCTATACAAGTCGTCTAGCGCCATCTCTTTCCCACAGCCTAGACTGGATCGCGTTAAGAGTTCATGGTAGGCCACGCCACCTGGTGGCTTATCACGACGTCTTAAAGCGAGAGTAATTCCAGTGTGGGAACGAGATGGCACTAAAAAAAAACTAACATATGTTCTGAAAATGAACTAATTTCGTATTAAATAAATATTACTATTATTTCTAGATACTCATCAACAACATGTTAATCATGACATAGTTAATACAACAACATCATAAAACAACAACTTTTAGAATGGATAAAAGCATACAAGCAACTAAATATACAGCTTTTTTTTCTTTTGCAATGTTTAACGTTTTACGTTTTCTGAAAAAGGTCTTGTCTCAAAGTAGAAATCGTTATTTCTCACAGAAAATGGCTTTTGAACTTCGCCACCCGAAATTAATATTCTATCTTTTTCCAACATTCGTTACTTTGTTTTTGACGACTGTTTCTGATTGGACATCTTTAAGACTCGGGTGCCATATTCGGCCGTCGATTGGTTACACAAAGAGCCAACCGAAGATAGTAACCGAGATGGATTATTAATTGCTAGCGTAAGCGTATTTATTTTATCACTTGTAACTGTTCTACCAATGAACGACAATTTTAAACACATTGCTTGAACATATTTCAAAAAATAAAAACTAAATGACTCGCTGAATGTTCAAATGATAATTCAGTGTTTTTAAATTGGCAATACTGCTGACGAAAATAACAAAGTCTTACTGAAGTTTTTAATCCAATATTGTGCTGCACGAGATAAATCTCAGGATTTTGCTCTGTCACTTTTTCTCCCCGCTACGTAGTGTCGAAAGACAGGCGTTTTGGGAGCGAACACTTGATCTTTTAATTTTGAACTCATGCGCATTATAAGGCAACAAAAAGCAAAACAAAACGAACAGACACAAACCTACTCACCGACAGTAGCCGTCGGCTTCACATGTGACGTCACATTCTTCTCCAACCGGCTTTCATTCTTCAGATTCTCATCAACGAACTTGTACACCTTGAAGGGGTTCAGCTCGGCAACATAGACCTTGGACCCGTCTGCTGAAGTGACGATATCGTGGGGGTTCTGTAGACCTTCATCAGGGGCGAAGGTCTGGATTAATCGGCCGGTGGAAAAGTCGATCACGAAGCCACGGACTGGTACTGGGTTTGGTAAGGGACTGTCGGGTCCGTTAACCACGTAGAGACGGCCGCCTGTTGGTTAGATGGAAAATTTATTTATTTGCACGGAAGATCTCAGGGTTGAGACTGGTGCTGACTAGGTAAGAATGGCCCAATTATAGAATTATTTGATAATAAAACCTAAATTCGTGAAATGATTACGTCTTATTAGTTCTTTCAACTTTCACACCAAGACCGAGGGACCGCTAGCCGATACTTTACGGATCAAAATTCGTCATATAATTACCTTATTCGACTGGTAAATCGACAATTTCACAGTTAACAAATTATCTAAGATAGCTGTAATTTTCTGCATACTTATTTATACATCTGACATTTCTTTCTCTAGGACGTCCACCAGCAAGGTGGGAGACGACCTTATAAAGGTCGCCAAAGACGCTGGATGCAGGTCGCTTCCAACCGTGTATGTGGAGATCAAAAGGGGAGGCCTATGTTCAGCAGTGGACGTCCTACGGCTGAGATGATGATGATGATGATGACATTTCTTTTTTATTGTATTTGTGTCTGTCTAACAATATGGACCATGTGTGTTGTGGTCCGATTCAATTAAATAAATATTATTATTATTTTGAACTTTTTTTTATTTGTCTTCTTGGCTATCTTAAAAGGTTAGCTTATAGGTTAAAAGCTCAGTCTTACCATGTACGGGAGCATAAGCCACACTGAAAAGCCTGCCGCCCATCAGCCAGCTGCTGAAGCTGCCCTCATAGGTGCCGTTGTCGTGGCGGAAGCACGCCACGCGGCCTCGCTCCCGGTCGGCCACACAGACCAGACCGCGGTCTTCCGCTAGTGTCAGTGCGTGAGGCACGTTGAACGCGAACGGAGAGTTGCCGTGGCCTGTAGGATGGTGAATTGGTATAAGTAAATCTAGTTATGAATTCAGAATGTTGATGAGAGTCTGCAGTTCAGACTTGATCAAATCCTGAACATTTTGTTTCGATTTTTCGTCCATAAATTCCAGAAGGTCAAAAATTCTTTCGCAAAGTGCGTTGCTTGTTGGATTGAACGTGAAGCGCAAATCTAATCAGTATATGACAAAAAAAAATAATTGTGAGCGTGGTATTCGAAATCCGGGATTATAAAGTGTTATTCCTGGACATGGGACAAGACCAAGAGTAGAGACGTATAATTGTACGTGGGTAACAATTTATTTAGGAGTCTTGATCCTAAATCGATAATAAACCCAAGATTTTGAGAGTTAACATAATTTGTCCGAATATTTCAAAACAGAATTTGTGGATTCATTGACTTTTCCTTACATCGCATTGACCAGAATAATGCAGTTCGATGAAACAGCTGATATGTATTTGTTTTACCTTAACTGCACCTTGGCGTGTTATGGGTTACACAACACAAATTTGGTGGAGCACCACTAAATGTGGTGATACTCACTGATTCCCCACTGCAGTATGATAGTCCCGTCTGCCGAGAACTTGAGGATTCTATGGTTGCAGTAGCCGTCTGCCACAAAGAAGTCCCCGTTGGACAGGACGGCAACCGCGCTCGGCTTGCAGAAGTGTTTGTCATCAT
The DNA here is from genome assembly GCA_954870645.1 of Agrotis clavis. Taxonomy (NCBI): domain Eukaryota; kingdom Metazoa; phylum Arthropoda; class Insecta; order Lepidoptera; family Noctuidae; genus Agrotis; species Agrotis clavis. The sequence continues at coordinate 5,242,431 of OX940918.1, read as the reverse complement.
TGCCGGGGATAAACCTACGAGAGAAGAGTTATGAAGTGGGTAAGTGCATGGTATAATAATATGGGTAAGTGTCTACAGTTGTCTATTCAGAAGCGGCTACAGACGATTGAAATGCCCCTTTTTTTTTTTTTTTAAATCTGTCATAATTGGTTTCTATTTTTTGGGATAAAACAAATGATTGACAGCAATTTCGTTTTATTATGCAGAAATACAATATCTTACTGATCGACTCAAACAGGCTACATACTCGAAGTGTACGGATTCTCGCATTAGGCTGGTCACACGTGTACGGATTCCGTATTCGTTTTCCAAATAAGGAATTCCGATTGGGAATTCTGTAAGGCTAGCGCAGACGTTAGGTTTTTGTATTTAGTTTATGCGTGGCTGACTTTCGAAACGAACATCAAGTTTCTTTTTGCTTGATGTAGAACACTTTGTATGAAATATGTGCAGCCAGTCTTAATTTGGATCATAAACTGATATATTCCCTTTATGTCGAGTCCCGTTACGTCGAGTCTGGAAGTCTATTGTTCTCCAAAGTATTGATATTTTACGCTTTCTATTACCTTTATGTCGAGTTTGGTGAACAAGTACAGTCAGGAATGTAAATTAAAAGCCAATGGCATAAAAACATAATAATATTAATACAAGTATAGGTGAAGATTACCTAAAAAAGGAAGCTCAACGGAGCCCCGCTCCGCGGGGCGCCTATTTCTGCGTGCATGGTTTAAAGTAACCTAACACGAAGGGGATGGCGGGGTCTTTCAGACCCCGCCATCCCCTTCGAACCTAACCTGTCCGTGTCGGGGTGCCCACAAGTCCCGAGCTCGCTTCGCTCGCTCTTGGATCCCAAGTTCTCCTAATAACAATTCCAATCATTAATAATTCTAAATTATGTGCATGTATTCATTTCATTGGACGTGACTGTACTTCTAAAATATGATATAATTAAACTCGACATAAAGGTAATAGAAGCGTGGTAAATAAACTCGGAATAAAGGGAATAGAAACGGGACAGAAAACTAAACTCGACATAGGGGTAATAGAAGCGAGACAAGGTTTTCGGCTCGACGTAACGGGACTCGACATAAAGGGAATCAACCCATAAACTCACTTGGACAGATATGAAGATGCATGAGATTAAAATAATACTTAAATTGAGTTGTATCTGGTGCATCATTAAGGGTCAGTTCAGACCGCGACGCGAAGCGACGCGACGATGCGCGCACTCTTTTAAGAGCCATTCAAAATACGACTTTATTTTCTACCCCAAAAGATACACATTTCGTTGTCAGAATTTAAGCGGCGACAAGCGACGTCAGCGGCGCCGCGCGGCGCAGCGCGGCGCATCTCAACGTAGCGGTGAGTCGCTGCGCATCTCGACGCCGCGCGGCGCAGCACGGCGCCGCTTACGCCGCACGACGCCGCTCGACGATTCAAGATGTTAGACTGGGAGCTAGAGGTGTCTGAGTATGCGTAATGTGAGTGTCGAATTGTCGCCAACCGATTGAAGTGACGAAAAGGTCAAAGAATAACAATGTTTATCTTGCCGGTCAATTTTCTGGTCCATTTTTTACGCCCTCTTCTCTTATTCGTAAACGGAATGTATTGAGTACATGATTTAAAATCATTTTAATGATTATTTCCGTAATAATTTATAGAAAAATCAGATCACAGCTTTTTGCGGGACAGATAATACTTGATTGCATAAAAATATTTTTTGCTGAATTAAATGAAGTACTGAACTAAATGAGTGGACTACTTCACCAAGCGATAAGATACACATACTTAATGCAGGCAGGATAATGTATTGTCACTATTTAGGGTCTCAGGTATAAGAATTCGATCATAGTTGCTTTCATTCGGATTTTGTATACTCAACTACCTCTAGCCCCTGGACTATGTAACTGACACCAAATGGACGACTGCGGGAGGAAGGGGGTGGGGCGGGAAGCACGTGACGAATGTATACACTCCGCTGCACCGCGCGGCGTCTGGATGCGCAGCGCGGCGCATCGCGGCGCATCGCGGCGCAGCGCATCGTCGCGTCGCTTCGCGTCTCGGTCTGAACTGACCCTAATTCATAAATAACTATCAATTACATTTGCATATTTATGACATTAGGATCTTATGACGTCAACTATCATTTGAATTTGTGCACTGATCAAAGAGATTTAAAATACACACATCAAAAGTGTCTAGGGATCAACATATATTTTTGCAATAACTTTTCTCCTGATTGATATTAATTAAAATGTTCTTTAAGGATTCATCAAATAAAGTGTTATCGTTTGTCACAGTAACGATAAACCAAGTCACCTTTGCATTCATAAAGAAATTTGCCATTTTCCTAATAAAGGGATTTTTGACATTTGAACCACTAACATTAAAGTTCGAAAAAAAGACTGAAATAACAGTTTTCTTTAAAATTTTATTGGGTAACTTAAACAATTAATAATCCGTGTTTCTACCGCGAACACTAACAACACAAGAACATCGGTTTGGCATACTCAAAATGAGTTCATCCAAATCACGCTGTGGAATGGCCGCCCATGTTCGTTGCAACAACAAAAAAAGGTCTTCTTGCGACTGGATACCCTCCATATTCGGCAGAGCTCTTCTCTGTAGCATATCCCATGCATGCTCAATCGGGTTCAAGTCTGGCGACTGAGCAGGCCAGGGCAGGACATTGATGTTAGCTGCGGCGAGAGTCTGTCTTACAACTCTTGCGGTGTGCGGTCGTGCATTATCATGCATTAACTGAAATAAGGGACCGATTTGCACTTGTAGAGGAACGATGACGTCTGATACAATCGTCTCAGCATAAATTTGAGCGTTGAGGTTGCCTCTGATCCAAATCAACTCAGTTCTTCCGCCGATCCAAATACCCGCCCATACCATGATGGTTCCACCACTATAAGGATGGACTTCCTGGCAGGATTTTAATCGCTGTTGGCGTCCAGGGGTTCTCCAGTGTCGTATACGTCTTGTATCCGGTCTCATACCAAAACGAGACTCATCAGAAAAGCACACGAAACGCCATTGTTCTTCTGCCCAATTTCTGTGTTCAAGAGCCCATTCATATCGAATCCTACGATTGTGCATTGCTATAGGTGGTACCCGTAGCGGTCTTCGGGAATGAAGGTTCACTTCATGCAAGCGGTTTCTGACTGTTTGGTCGCTAATTAAGTTCCCTGAAGAGTGCTGGAGCCTCACGGCTAACATCATGGCGGTTATTGTTGGAGCTCTTCGAGTTAAGATTTGAATGTATCGGTCTTGTCTCCGTGTGGTGCAGCGATACCGTCCTCCATGGCGCTCAGCCACGGTACCAGTGCTTCGGTAACGTGTCCAAAGTCGACTGATAACACTCTGACTTGTATTCAGAGCTAAAGCCACAGTACGTTGCCGGGAACCAGCTTCTATCATTCCCACGGCTCTGAGCATTTCTTCCCTGCTTAAATGACGTCGCCGCTCCATAATAACGTTGGTTTTAATCAGTAGTAGGGAAACAGTCGCACTAATAATGTCTTCAATGCGTTGTATGTTTTTATAGGGACAATATTGACAGCTGATTTTCATCTTTTACTCGAATTTGATTTACAGTTCCTGATTCAAATTATGAAATGCACCAAAAAGGATCCATATAAATTTATAAAATCATAAATTTATTACAAAGCCACATCTCAATCTCAAGAAATCCGCATAAAAATGCTTGATCCCTAGACACTTTTGATGTGTGTAGTTTAATGTCTTTGGCACTGATCGACCAGATCCACTTTAATATGTGCGGTTTTCCTCAAAAGATTGACTCAGTTTGCAATAACATCTGAACTTTGAAAAAGACTGTGACCTCTAAATTTGTTTCGATATTTTATCCTCAAGTGGCCCTAATTTATTTTGATATGCTAACAAAATTATAATACTTAATAGTTTTTAATGGGCTAACAGGTTACAACCGATTTAGCATAATCAAACAATATAATATTATGTTCCCACAATTGGGACCACCCAGGCCTCCTCTCTGGCAAAAGTGTGCTAATGCACCACATAGGCTTGGTGCGGGTTGGTAGGTGTCTAGAACATGCCGGTATCCTCACGATGTTTTCCTTCACCATTATTAAGAGCAGTGCTGATGAAATAATAATAACGAAGTACACACGAAAGACATTACCAAAAGGCCACCATTACTCTTTACATTTGTCATCTATTAAACTGATCCATTACAGTATTACTCCATCATTTGTTTACATAATCAATAATAACATAAACAATGATCCTACTGCACTTGAAAAACAATGTCAACAAGTTATTTTGTAATCACAATCCAAAGATAAATAAGGTACTTATGTTTAACAAATAAATACTTTCATTCATTTCTGTTAACATAATTATAATATTCCAACTGCTGGGACACAGGTTAATTCTCAAAGAGGTTTTCTTGAACATGTTACACCTCCAAGGATAAATTACACTACCACCATGCAATTATTAGAATTTCTTGCTATTTCTATTTTTTATAGCTGATCTGCTTATTGTATTAGGTAATGTAAAATATATGTGGGCTTTACTGCATCACACATTAAAACAGTATGAGTCCAAGAAGAGTACCTTGTGGCATCACTGAAGAAGTTTTAGAAAAAATATTTTATTACAGATTTGTGATGATGCTAAATATGTTGTAGTTTTTGGTAAACTACAACATATACCTAATATAGTTTTCAAGAAGTTATAAAAATAGGTACTGTCATTATTATTTGAGTCATACCATAGTTTTTTTTTCATATTTCTGTGGACTACACTGTCAAAAGCTTTATTTAATTTTATAAAAAGTATTAGGAGTTGTGTTACAGTTTGAGTAATAGGGTACTCCAGTTTTAAAACTGTTCTCAATTATCTTGTAAAATGAAGTTCATATTTTTAATGAAAAACTAAGCAGGAAAATCTTACTTCTCTCCCAAGGTGAGGTTTGGCTTCAGCCTGTCATTAGGAGTAAACTTGAAAACCTGATGCAAGGCCACATCCGTCACCCACACATTGCCTTCATAATCCACCGTGATGCCATGTGGAATGTAGAACCTACAGGAAAATTTTATTTATTTATTTATTTATTTACACTTTCATGTACAATTGTGGTACATAAGGCGGACTTAATGCCGCAAGGCATTATCTACCAGTCAACCTTTGGGTCAAAAGGAGAAGCAATTGGAGTAGGTACAACAACTCTACTGAAACAATTAAAACGACTACATCTAAAGTAATTTTGTATTCGTAAATGCAATATCTTTTCATAATGCTAGTTCTACAAAGCAAAGGCTGAATTTTTTTATAGCCTATACTGTGTCCACTACTGTTGGGCAAAGGCCTCCCCTTTCTCCTTCCAAACCTGTTTTCTGAATATCATTTGAACAACAAAAAAAAACAAGGTTTTTTTCTTATCATGGGTAGAGATTTTCAACCTTATGAAGTTTCAATTTATATTGAATTGTTGAAATAACACAATTATGGGTCAACTATGCATAGACATCTTTTAAAAGTAATTAATGTAGGTAAGGCTTTGTTGTTATAAAAAGAAATGTAAGACAGAAGTACTCTCTACCATAGTGTTTGTTAATATAAATTAGTTATCAATATAATACTAAAATTACTCACAGGTTTTGCCCCCAACTGTCTACCAGTTCCCCTGTTTCATTCAGCACTAATATAGTGGGTTCTGGTATAGGATCCTCCCCTATACCCTGGTATACTTCTCTGTTGTTAAATGTGGTTGCATCCCATACATTGTGTGAGCGGTGGAACACTAGCACTAGGCCTGAATTGTCTATGGCCACACCTGACACCTGGCCCATTCTGATGGATGGGTCTGGCCAGTCGTTCACCCATTGTGGGGCTGTAGAAAAAAAAAGAGCATTATTTCCACTGAGGTATTACTACCTACTACGTAGTAATATAGTACGCTAGTAACATAGTTCAATGATTGTTTCAGATTCTAATGAATCTATGAATTTACTACAACATTAATAAGTTTCTAAGCAACTATTTCTAATGTATGTAGGACCCTGAATTAAATTTTAAATTTTATTAATACCTTTTGCTAAAATATTACTTAATCAAAACTATTGATTATAGTAATATTTTGGTGTATAAATGTACCCAAAAACAAATAAAGTTTATCGCAATGAGTATTGTAGTTCATTCGGCGTTGGGGAATAGTACCCAAGGGAAATTACTTGTGTCAAAGTAGTCAGCTATTTTCGAGTTGTGAATCTATTTTCATATAAATTATTTGTTATTTCTGTTCGTCCTATGCCAGCAGCAAAGTAGAGATCGTGCGAATAATTATTATTCTAATTAAGGTTAATCGCTGAGCTAGATTCAATAAAAAAATATACATACCATGTTCCAATTTGGTGAGCGCAGTTTTTATTTTTTCGTATTGAGCTTGCTGGCTATCATAGTAACCAGCCGGATAGTATCCTTCTTCACCGAACTGCACGCAATAAAAAACTATATAAATATTCCATAATTCCATAAAATGACGAATATTTAAAAAATATTGCCGATTTCTTACCATTCGTCCGCAAATTGAATTTATGATGCATAATAATAAAATTAACTGGAACTTTGGTAGAGCACTAAAAATAAACGACTGCATTGTCTAATTAATGAGCACCAACTAAAAGTTTTGTTTTGCTATTGATCAAAATGATTTTTATCAAATCAACAAGTACCAAGCTTATCAATTATCACGAATGACGTACGGCCGCGGTAAGGTTTGTTTGATGACGTAGACGTATCCTATCTAGTGATGTGCCTTTTAACTTTGAAACTTACTAAATCGCCATACCTATTAAATTAAATGAAAGTTGTATTTTTATTTATTTATCTCAATAAATAAAATCACATGTTACACCGAGCCGTCCGCGTATGATTTAGAATGAAAACTTGTATTGTATAGCGAAATGGCCTCGTACTGGGTCACATTGTAAGAGTCAATTGAGAATTCAATAGATGCAAATGATGTTCCTTCAATAAAACTTGACAATTGGATAATCTGATGCATACATATGTACAGACGCAAGCACAAGCTATCACAATCTGTTCAATTTTTTTAATAGATTTTCAACCTTATCACAATACTTGAAGGTTAATATTCGATTGGTAAAATTTGACAGATTTGGGTAGGTTGACCTGCTGGCGTCTGTACATACATACAAAACGATGATGGACTGATCTAATCAACGGATCTAATGATCTGTGTTAGCTAGCAAAAGATTTGGTCTGGAGTGAGACTGATTGGAGAGCAGTTGGCGCAGTGGCTGAAAGATCGACTGCAGCGTTGCGTGTCGCGAGTTCGATTCCCGCTCGGAATAAATTATACTTGTATCTGTGCTTGTATGGTCTACACTACACAACAGGTATAGTTGTTCCGGATCTGGGTTTGTATATTTCGATAAAGGTGTGTTATGTTTACAAAAAATGCTGCTTTGAATAATATATAGGTATTTCATTGGATTTTAATCGTATAATGTGGGCCACAAGAATTAAGACAAAATTAATTACCAAAATTAAGTCTACTATGCTCAGTTGGGTAGGATTTAAAAAGGTTTGCCATGGATAGTCTTTATCTGACAAAACAAAAATAACTAAGTTTCAGACTCACTTGGTGGACCAAGTTGATCTAGGTGGGGTTGCAGACCCATCTGAATTAGTTTGTAGACTATTTTGTTGATTTGAAAGGGTGTTTAAAAAGTAAACAAAGGAATGCTTTACACTAAGAAGTTTAATAATTCACACGCACGATAAAGTGCCATTACACCAAACCGGCAAGTTAAGACGAACATAAAAGTGGTCCCAGTCAGGGAGCACACGTAGTACATTGCCGGCTCGTCTTATGCCGAGCACGCCTCTGATTGGCGCCAACATAAAATATTTATCTCCTAATTTATTTTATACATTAGACAAGAACAGCTGCGCCTGTTCTTGTAGCTTTCTGACCTTCTTCATGTTCTTTGAAGAAAGTTTCTCTTTGCTGTAGAGTGAGGCGATGGAGGTGTGCAGTCTCCTCACGAGGTCGCTGCGCGTCTTCTTGAGCGCCACGCCGTTGGGCTGCGCGCTCATGAGGCGCCTGTGGTAGAACGCGAGCTTCTTCATCATGTGCGGGTCGGTACATGGACCCGTCGGCTCGTCCCTCTTCTCCTTGATACCGTTTTGTATTGGTTGTGTTGGAATGCTGTTCACTTTCATCTTCAATCTGTTTATTTTAGGATTGAGTTTCAACGCCTTCTTCTTCTTCCTCCTCATCACAGTCGACTGTTTCGACATGTGGTACATTTTCAGTAGATCTAAGTAGTCGTTCCGGGGGAGCGCGGTAAATATCAGCGCGTAATGCTGTGCGATCTCTTTTCGTATGTTGTTAGGTATTGTTTTCTGTCTGGAATTCATGAGTTTCTCTTGAAACGAGTACAGTTCAGAGACATGTGAGGTCCCGTCGGCGAGGCCAGCCTGGCCGATGAGTACCATGTTCAGCTTCTTGAGCATTTCATTGATATTGCCTCGGTTGTTGTGCAACTGTTGAGGGCTGATGACCTTCTGTTTCAGAAGATTTTGGTGTCTGTTTCGTAGGTATGTCAACTCTTTGTACAGCGCGCTGGGGTCGCCATAGTCCTCCTTCAAAGAGTTGAGCGCGTTACTGAGTTGCCGCAACAGATTGTTTCTGTTCTTGGGCAAGATGTTCCAGGTATTATTCTCGTTATTGTGTTCGTGTTGAGTGTCGCCCTCACCGCTCGGTTTGGGTCTGTTGTCATTAGCGTTGGGCTTGAACCAGTCACGAAGCTCTGCTTGAAAAGCCTCTTGGTCTTCAAGCCTGCCTTTAATACTTAGAAAAGAATTAATTTCTGTATTCTCCACTTCTATACAGTGTTTATCTGTAGTTGCCTTCAACCAAGCCTTGCCTTCTTCAGTTTTCAGCTTATCAATTATTTCATTGGTGATGTAAATCCTGGCGGAGGTGATAATTTCATTTGAGTCTGAAGAGATTTCATTGTCTTGTATAATATTGCCTTTCTTGTCATGGTTGGCAGAGGAGATCGGAATGAAGTCGGGTGCTTTTTCTGGGGCACCTTGACTTTTGTTATCTTTTGGGTCAGTTTTCTTAGCTTCCGTTGATTTGTTGGGATCTTCTACAGCATCTTTGCTAAGAGAAGTCTTCCGTGGTGCGGGACTTTTGGTGTTGCGTCTTTCATGTTCGTTCCCCGCTGAGAGGTTCCTCTTCTTGTTGACGTGTGTCTCGTGGGTGGTGGGGGACTTGGACTGTCGCTTGTTGCGGGGGGTTGGGGGAGATTGGTTGGTCTGGGGGGAGGGGGAGGGGAGGGGCGTGGGGAGGTGCAAGGGGCGGTACAGACACACGTAGGGGGAGTTGATGGGCAGGCCGGAGAAGGGCAGCGTGACGCGGCACGTGTGCACGAGGTGGCCGCGCCGGGTGCAGCCGCTGCAGTACAGCTGGTAGTGTTTCTTGTTTTGGTTGCAGCGCTCTAAGGGAGAGTTGTAGTCAATCTGTCAAGGAGATGATGGTTTTATTAGAAAGATATCTTTTCTGCTAACTATTGCTATGAAGGACCATTACTGAGAAAATCAATAGATCAGTAAACTAGAGTAGAATTATTTCTCTGGCCACGATTTTTTTCGAGCAATATAGACGATCCGACTTTTCGAACAAAAGCGTTTGTTCAACAGATAAGATAGACTATTTTAATAGCAGTGGGAATTTTTTCGCTGATTTAACTAACATTATAAAGGTGAAGTTTGGATGGACAGATGTTGCTCAATCACGTCAGAGGTGCTGCACAACTATGAAATTAGACTTAGGGCTGGTTTTTCAATAGTCAGATAACCGTTAACTGAGGAATAAAAATGGCGGTTTGACAGCTTATCTATGGAAAATATGTCATACCGTTATTTTTATTCCTCAGGTAACGCTTAACTGACTATTGAAAAACCAGCCCTTAGAGATAAGTCTGGATTGACACGTAGGATATTTTGATTCTGGAGTGGTTTTACATTCTCGTGAAAATGATTTCCGAGGATCACAGTGAAGGTACTAAACACAAAAACAATTTTAAAATTCGAACCATATTTTTTTTGTTTTAAATAGTCCATTGATTGAGGAAAACTATAGGCTTTATAACATCACGTTTCGACCAATAGGAGCGGAGCAGAGAGGGTAAAACCTCATAGGATAATAAATAGCAGGTACTCACAGTGTTATGGTACCGGCGCCAGGTGTCGGGACAGTGGCTGGCGGGGTGGCCGGGCTGGCCGCACTCCGCACAGCGCAGGGAGCCCCAGTTGCAACAGTTGCGGCACATGTTAGAGTACATCTGGTTCGGGGAGCCGCACTGAAAATTCAAATGAAATACATACAATATCATAGCAAAGTGGCTTTTTTAAATCCCGGTAAAAAGTTATTAGGTTTGTTTTCGTAGACGGTTCTTTTTTAAGTTTTTTGTTTTACCCTTTTAGTTCAGGTATTTAACAACTTGGCATAATGACCATCTCTGAAAATCCGCCATCCAAGTTAGCATAATCCGTTAAATCATGCGCTCAACGTCATGGGATATCCATTAATGATAAATTCTCAAACCTCCAGAACGAACACTTTTATGAAAAAAAGCATCAAAATCGGTTGAGCCAAACGTGAGACAATCGTGGGCAAACATACATACTGTTTGTAGTTTGTACACGTTGAACTGAGATCCACCTTTCTTAAGTAGGTTAAAAACACCAAAATTTGAGTCCATATCAATTATACATTTATTTTTTCGTAAAGATTTTGTAATTGGTAGACCAAAACCATAAAAACAATAGAGAAGCTTAATAGACAATATCATATCGCTAGAATCCGGAGACCCAAGGATTATCCATATTGTTTCATCATTTTTTGAATTGCGTAATATTGTTACTGTTTGGGAATTATTGAAAAGATTGTGAAATATCTTTTAGGACGTAAAAACGAGTAGGTATTGCGTAATAGCGTAATCCATAGGAATGGTTATTATTAGTATTACACAGAGGGTGAAGTTGTAATGACGCCATATTATGACGGCATGCACGCTTTTTTAAATTAAGAACATTCATAAATCTTTTAAAAGTATTACACAGTAAATATGACCTATTTTATATTAATTTGCACAAAGAATATTTTTTACTAAACATAATTTTCAAGTGACAGTCGGCAGCTGGAGGTCATTCATGAATTAACCCATAATGGTAGGATTCCACCGAAATAGTGTGCGGCATATACATAATTATGTTCGCGCACTTTAACAGTGCGCGTACTAAACTGGTATCGCGTTTAACTTCTGTGTGCACTGGCAAGGCTGTGCAGCACATTTGCACTGAACTAAATCAGAAGTATCAGCACAAACAAATTGTGCGCGAACACGAACATACTTAAAAAAATCGCGCAGAGTATTTTCGTGTTTGCTCGAGTGAGACCACCAGATTGGAACGTTTGTGCCGCACACCGTTGAAATGGCATCTTTACGTGCTTGCATATTATGTTAGGGCCCTCAAGTTAGACAAAAACTATAGTTTCTTCCAACTTAAAATATAATAACAGATGATGTATCAAAATACTTACATTAACACAGATCTTCCTAGGACACCTGGGTTCAAAGTGACCAGTAGAGCCACACATGTAACACACCGGCGGCTTCTGACGGCATGTGTCGTCTCGGTGGCCTGGGCGGTTGCAGTAGTTGCAGCTGTAATGTAACATGGAACATGTAATGTAGCACGTAATATTACAAACATGTTTAGAGATAAGTGAACTATTTTGTGTGGTGGTTTTGGTAATAGAAAATTAAAGATTTAACACAATTGTTATGCTTATGTCAAAAATTCAGTTACAAGTGTAGATTTAGAAGAGATTATTGAATTAAAGCATTTAATTACACAAAACTTTAAAGTGTAGAGTATTTTAAGAACACTTCTCTACATTAGTTATTTTAATTCTGTAGATACAATGGATATTTGCTGGTAGTATAAATGTAGCACTTCTTCAATAACAATATGTAAATATTACATATTTTATTATTAATATACAGTGATATTTGTTAACTTACGTAATTTTCCTCTTAGCCAGTGATGGTACTCTGTCCTTTGGGTCAATGACCCACAAACTCTTATCACCTAAAAAATAAAGTTATTAAGATCAATTGAAGGGTTCCACAATTAAGGTATTCCAGATTTAAGATCAATTAAGGACATATGAGGCCTATGTTCAGCAGTGGACGTCTTCCGGCTGATGATGATGAAGGACATATTACATTAATTTTTGTGGTAAATGATGATTAATGTGGAATGTTAATCACATTTTAAAGGATAGTTAAAAATTATATCCATTATTAAACAGATTATTGTACTGAAAGAAGCTTTTAGCATGAAAATTATAATATTATTGCAGTTACTAATTATTTTTAAGTAACTTAGGGGCAATGAGTAACCCCTTTAATGATGGTGTCTAATTCAGTAATGGCATTTTAATACTGCCCTTGGCATGGCAATTACTAAAAAATTTTAGACATAAGAATTTAAAAAAATATAAATGTGAACACTTACGTGACATGCTTTTCTGTATCTCCCTGTGGTTAAAGTTCTCTCCGCCCCAGCTCTCATTATAGAATTTTTCCATTTCAGCACGAAGAGTTGTCAGAGAGTATCTTCGTCTCTTGCAAACCTTGTCTTTACCTTTTAAATTGTCAAAATCGAGGTTATCATTCAAAATCGCAGGTATTTTTGTCGATCCAAATTTGGAAATGTCGTCTGACAGGCTAACATCTCCATAGTCTTCATATTCTGTGAATCCAGACACATTGCCCATAACAATGCTTTCTTGGATATCCGAGTCAACAAGATCCACAAAACTCTCATTGCCTGTCAAGTCAATCGAAATAGTGTCCAGTGTGGTATTAGAGACACTAGATTCATTCTTCTTTGATGTTTTTGAAGGTTGGTCACTTGATTTAAGCACAGACATGCTCACATCTGAACGCTTAACACCACTGATCTGTACTGGCTCTGGAGTCTCTTTAGCACATTCAGACAGATTGGAATCAGATTCATACACATCAGTGCTGGGTAGACTTTTCTCCGTTACTATGTATGAGTTTCCATTTTTGTTTGTGTCCATTGACTGGTTGCTATCAGAATCATACACATCAGCACTCGGAATACTTTTTTCCGTCACAGCATACAATTTTGTTTTCTGCTTTTTATTCTTAGCTTTACTTTTGGGTGTGGCAAAACATTCATCATTAGGGGTAGCCTTATTTAGTGAGACTGCAACAATTGGTGTAGATGTTACAGCTTCCTTAGTTTTCTTCTTTTTCTTTTTTTTTGATGGAGTGCTTTGTCCAAGTAGATCTGACCCATGCAGACTGAAATCAAAGCTGGGATTGTCTTGATGTCGGGAAGAGATGTTCAATGCTATACAATCACCACGGATGAATTCATCAGACACAGACGAGACTGCTGAGGGTGCAGGACTCGCTGAGACATCTCTTTCTCCACTTGTAGTCGACTTGTCCACAGCAACTTGGGTTTTTGTTGGTGTTATTGGGTTGATGATGGTGAGTTCATCTTCATCTGAGCTTTCAATAGTAATGGTAGGCTTGGGAGGTAGTGCCACTTCAACAACCTCATCTTCATCACTAGATTCAAGCACTACAGCTCTGTCATCTTCCTGTTCAATAATTTCAATGGTTCTCTTAAAGTTGTGTGGTACAGCAGACTGGAATATAGACAGATCGACAGCGGGGGGCTTGGGGGTTGACTCAAGTTTTTCTTCTTTGGGCTTTGGTGTTTGGTTAGTTTGGTTCACATCAGCTTGTTTGTTGTTGTTTGATGGTGTAGCGGGCTCTTTTTGAACGTTCACCTTTTGATACGGAGTAGTGGGCTCGCTGGTGCGCCAATATCGACGCACCGTGCTCTTCGGCGCGCTCTCCACTATGTTCAACCCATCGCTGTGGTTCGATGCTAAGTTACCCTCTGTCTCGTCCACATGATGTAGCATAGCATACAACCGTTCCTCCAAATCATGCTCGTTAAGTTCCTGAAAAGCCAATAATTGCAAAATAATCACACAATAACTTAGCTGTATTGTGACACAACAAAAATATGGTAACAGTGGTAACCTAACAATTTACCTCTTCCATGGTTTAGCAGCGAATACGAACTAAACAAAACTCCACACGAGCTTAACATAATCGTAAATGGTTTTTGGAATAACTGTTAAAGTGGTGACAGCATTACAAGTAAATAAAAAGGATTTTTTGTTATTTACGGACACGTCCAACACTCCATTGCGAAAGGTGACAGATTCATTTAGGGTTGCCATAGATAATCATTAAAAAAGAAGCATGGTAGTTTTTATTTTTTTAAGTTGGCAATGTTAACCGTAGAGATGTCCTAAGATAGTCGACTAAAATTCAATCTACAGCTTGACATAAAAATGTAGAAAACCGGAAGTCGCCACTGTCTTCGCGCTACCAGCACTTTGAATGATTTTATTTTAATTTTTTTCACTTATTACGTTAGTTTTATGGCACAATAATAAATCTAACAAACCTGCGGTCTTTATTTACATCAAATATCAAAGATTTTAAAACGCTGTCAGAAATAAAAATTTTAGTTCCGTTTCAACCCGTTCTGGCCAAGCTATAAATAAAAAATTTAAGAAAGGATGGGATTCTTTCCTCATTAAATCATCTTTATTGTTTTTGGGATTTACTGATGTGGTTAGGTTCCACAATTATTTCTGTGCAGAAGTTTTTTATCTGATATTCTTTTTTTTTTATTCACTGCCTTTGGAAGTGACACAAACGCGACGTACAGCTTGGCAAAAAACAGTAGAAAACGGAAGACTGTGCTCTCGCTACCAGAACTTTGAATGATTTTATTTTATTTATGTTCACTTACTTCGTTAGTTTTATGGCACAATAATAAATCTGACAAACCTGCGTCTTTGTTTACATCAAATATCAAAGATTTTAAAACGTTGTCAGCAAACAAAAAGATTAGTTCCGTATCAAGACGTTCTGGCCAAGCTGTAACAAACATACGGATCGAACTGAGAATCTCCTTTTTTTTTGTTAAATGAATAATTTTTGTGTGCATAGTTTTACTAAGTTCTTTTATTCAGAGCAAAAGTTAAAATGAATAACTAAAAAGTTTTAGGACTGAGTTTTGAACTTCACTTAGCTTTTGATTATAAAAACACAGAAACGGAAAAAGTACAATTCAATAATTAAATAAAACACTTACATGGCGTGGTATAATATGATTGATAATATTGTATGCATCACAAACACCATTTTCCTCAAAAACTTGGCGAGTTATTTCGAGTCGTCTATTACACAAAACACCAACAGGCTGGCTTTCAGTCATATTCAACGAAGTCCGGATCACAAAGATAATCAGTTTAGAATCGGAGATGCAAGTAATCACGTTAGAAGTAATCGAAGACTGGGCAGAAAGCAGGGGTCAAAAGATTTTTAAAAAATACAAAAGATCGCACAATACGCAACGACACGAGAGTAATTGAAAAACTGAGCGTAGAGATAGCGTCAACCGCTTTCATTGTTATCGCTCGCTAATTACCTACCTATTATTGGACCTCCACGTAAGCCGGTGACAACCAGTTTAATTATGTCCATGATCCTAACGAGGCTAACAGTCAGAGGCGTAGCTACCGCCGTATCAGCCGTGTCAATTATACGGGGCCCCCAAGTGTCATGGGCCCCCGACGATTGGAATAAAAATAAAAACATAAAATGTTGCTCTGAAATGAAAACTTACTGCGGCCATAAAGCTCCGATTATCGAATTCCTTATCCCCAATTTTCAAAAAGGCTAAAATGTAGTTGTCATAAATGAGCTACGATCAGTCGATCAGCATTCTCAATTTTTATTCCTTCAAAATTCTCTTAATGACATCAGTACTCGTGTAACTAATGCTATAGTTACACGAGTGAACGATTCAGGATGCTATTGTCTTTATTCTGCAAAACGAGGTATACACTTAGATAAGAAGGGCCCCAATGCCCCAAGTTTTGATACGGGGCCCCTTCTGGCCTAGCTACGCCACTGCTAACAGTTAATAATGCATTACGTACACTAATACTACTAAGGGCTAACTTACACTAATTGTACCTGTTGAAAGTCGTGTGCAGGGCACTCAGCCCTGAATAAGTTATTAATGTTTTGTGAGCATGTAATTTTATTCTATCAATATTAACACAGATGTGGGTACTCGACAAATGTTAAAAAATAAAAACGATCAGCCATAATTTACCTAGCTTCAACATTACTGTGCAAATTTTAGTAGGCGCTTGAAGAAAAAATTGGTAAAGAAATTGTAAAACTTTCCAATTTATCAATTGCGAAGAAAAATGAGTTCAGATTTTGGCTAGGTACTTTTTTTTTTTTTTTTTTTAGCGTGGTAAAATCATCAAATGAGTCCTCCAACCCCGGGCAGGGCGGGAGGGACTGTCAGACTTCTACTGACTAAAATCCACGGTGTCCTTCATAGCCTGTTAAGTTCCGGGGTTACGGTAAGGGAATAATCCCGCGACCCCGGCAGGCTTTGGCCCTCTGAGAGGGGGGCCCCGTCATTATGCTGACGCTCTTTGAGGCGCGCGTGGGACACAACGCGCCGTCGACCCGGGCATGGTCCTTGGTCGGGCAGCGAGTTGCCCTTTACTCGCTGCCCGCATGCCCGCGCCTACGGTGGCCGGAGATCATCAAGCGACGTCCGTCGCCGTGGGCGCCTACCACTGCGGCTGGGGCGGAGGGAGGACGCTGTCCTCTCTCGCTCGCGGCCTGCCTCCTCCTTTACGAGCATTACTGCCTCGCAGAAGGAGCTGACCGCTTCCCACTCCGTCTCGCCCCGCAGCATGGCCGCAACCAATGCCGGGCGCGAGAGGTCTCCGCCTATCGCAGCCGTGAGGACACGTCGGTGCTCCGCCCAAGCTGGGCAGTCTTGCACCGTATGCTCCACCGTGTCCTCCGGGCGATCTTCGCAGTGGTGACACCCAGGCGTCTCCTCCTTTCGCATCAGACACAGGTACCTCCCGAAACTTCCGTGTCCGGTGAGGACCTGCGTCAAGCGGTAGGTCAGGACGCCATGACTTCTCTCCAGCCACTCCTCAAAGAGGGGTCTTACCGCCGCAATTGCGGCATGCCCGGCCGTCGGTCGCGACAGTCGATCCTTCCATACTGCCCTGAGATCGCGCCGGAGGTCTTCGCGCCGCGCCTCGACTTCGCGAGGCAGCGGGGTCACGCCCCGGCGCTGCGCCTCCACGCGCCACTCATAGACGCGCTGGAGGGCAGTCGCCTCCAGATCCCAAGGCAGCAATCCGGCAAGCAGGTTGGCCGATTCGCCGGCAATCGTGCGGTATCCCCGGATCATTCGGATAGCCATGACCCTCTGGCATGCGACCAGCTTCTGTGGTCGCGTCCGGATGCTCAGGGCCCACACAGGGGCCCCGTAGAGGGCCATGGACCGCACGACACCAGCGTACAGCCTACGGCAGGAAGCGTTTGGCCCGCTGAGATTGGGCAGGAGTCGCCTGAGGGCGGCTGCTGCACGGTTCAGCTTTGGGGCCAAACTCAAGAAATGCTCCTTGAAGTTCCACCGGCTGTCGAGGACGAGTCCCAGGTACTTCATCGTCCTCTTGACGCCGATTGGAACTCCTTCCACCGTAATGCTGTAACTCGACTGTGGCACGTTACGGCTGCCATGAAAACACATGGCCTCCGTCTTGTGCAGCGCCACGTCGAGTCCCAACCGCCGGATCCTCTGAACGACTGTCGCGACCGCTTCCGTCGCCACGTCGGCCGCCGCCTGGTGCGACTCTCCCTGTGCAAGGACGAGCGTGTCGTCAGCGTAACAAATTACGCTGACGCCGTCAGGGAGGTCGCTGCGCAGCACCCAGTCGTATCCGATGTTCCACAAGGGCGGTCCCAGGACCGAACCCTGTGGAACACCGCACGACATCTCTCGCCGGTTCCACTCTCCCCGGTGACCGGGGTAGATGACGGCTCTGTCCGTCAGGTAGTCCTCGACTATTCGGCGGAGGTAGGTCGGCACCCGGTGATACCGGAGTGCCTCCCTGATGCAACCCCAGGGCAGGGTGTTGAAGGCATTGGTGATGTCCAGAGACACCGCCAAGACGACCCTGCCCCGGGCCACTGCATCCCCCGTCGTGAGGGCTCTCACGCGCATGATTGCGTCCACCGTCGAGCGCCCCCTGCGGAAGCCGAACTGGCTCTCCGACAGGTTCGGGCCCACTCGATTCAGGTGCCCGGCGAGGCGGTCTGCAATGACTCTCTCAAAGAGCTTGCCCACCTCGTCGAGCAGCACGATGGGCCGGAATGCGGACGGAGAGTCCGCAGGGCGCCCGGACTTCTGGATCAGGACCAGTTTCCCCGTCTTCCAAGGAAGCGGGAACCGGCCCCTCTCCAGGCACGCGCTTAAGAGCCCCCCTAGTCGAGGCCCGAGAGTCCCGAAGGCCAGGACCCAGGCTTTTCCTGGCAGGCCGTCGGGTCCTGGGGCGGTATTTTTGGCTTTGAGCCGTTGTACCGCCACTCTCAGGTCTACCTCGGTCACCTCTGGAGCGTCGTAGACATCGTCGTCGCTGTGGTCCGCGTTCGCGTCAGCTTCCTCCTCAGATTCCGTCGGAGACGGAGCCATGGGCGGGGGAGCATGGACACGGGGCAGCTCACTGTCACCGACAGCAGCCCCGCAAAGTCCGGGCGAAGGGTGCCAGCCTTGATTTGGTCGACAGGGCATTCCCCAACCCTGCCGACGGCGGCCACCACGTCCCCCTCCGTGATCGAGTCGTCCAGGCCCATTATGCGCAGATCTGCGCGCTTTACGGGCCTGGACACCCGAGCCTCCTCCGCATCTAAGGACGCTCTTAGCCGTTCGGCCAGAGCGTCAGCGGTAGGACCACTGGAGGCGCCGGGAATCGACAGCAGCCTGGCCCCCGTCGCGGTGACTTGCACCCGGAGACCCCCGTCGATTCCCAGCTCCCGGAGGTTTACTGCCTCCTTCGCCTTCGCGAACACGTCGCGGTACGTCACGCCCCTCTTGACCGCGTCCGGCTGCAGTGTAATCACTACAGCCGCGGTCTTAGGGGCGCGGAGTTTCGCCGCGACGGTTCGCTTCCGCTGCTTCCGTCGCTGTCGCCGCCTTTGTTTCTTTGCGGCCCTGCTCTCTCCCGCCACCTGCCATTCGGCATCGGCTGGGGGAGGACGCGAGGGCTGCGTAGGCGGGACAGGTTGGGACGGCTGGCTTGCCGCCGCCGCCGCCGCCGGAACACCCTTCTTTTTCGCAGCCGAGCTCTGCGGGGCCGCCTTCGCCTTCGCCGGTGCCGCCGCCGCCGCCGCCGGAGCAGCTCTCCCCGGGGCCTGTTTGGGCGGTGCTGGTTTCGCCGCGGCCCGCTTCTCCGGGGCTGGCCTGGGCGGCGCGGAAGCCGCTACGGCCGCATAAGATGACGCGAGCGGGGGGCGCAAGACGCGGTTCTCCAGCGCTGTAAAGCGCTGGTTGAAGGCCGCCAGCTCCTGCCGCACCAGATTTAAGACAGCGTTGCTGTCGTCTATTGGTGCGGGCTTCGCCGGCGGCTCCTTCTGCCGCGTCTGCGCCTGCGTCGGCTTCTGCGGTATCTCTTCCTGGCGGCTCCCTTTCCGCAGCCCGGCCAGCTCCGTCTTAAGTTGGATGTTCTCTTTCCGGAGAACATCCATCGCCGCCGTAAGTTTCGCGACCTCCTCCCGCATTTCGGACAATTCGTCCGATGCTGTCGATCCGGGAAGAGGCCGACTGAGCACCGCCGCCATGATGGTTTCCCTAGCCTTCATCATGGCCCGATCTTTGGTGCCCTTTTTTCCAGGCCCACCATGCCGGCCTAGGGTGCGGATGGCGTCCTGCACCCTCCTCTCAACCTCGACAGAGGGGTCGACCTCCCGCCCTCTGCCGCACGTCCCGCCTCGGCCTTTACCCCGCACACTAGTCGGGATCTTCGGGCCCAAGGCAGGACCCTCCTCAGACGAGGATATCTCTTCTCGGGGGCGCTTGAGGAACTCGCTCCTCCTGTTGGCGCCCCCCCCACTCCTCCTCGCAGTACTTCCAGAGCCTACGCTCTGGAAGCTCGTGGCGTCTGATGCCGAGTCGGAATCCGACTCGAGCACCATCGCCCCCTCTTTACGCGGAGCGGCACTCTGTGCCCGCTCGTTTGGTACCGGTGACTTGGACGTGCTGGACTGATCCAGCGACTCCTCGTCATGGGTACGTGAGCCCCCCTGGCTCGTTGCGGCGACTGCCGGTGAGAACAATGGGTAAAAGTGGTTGTTGCCCCCCCCAGAATACGGTGGGGCAGACCGGACGTGTCCGGTGCGGGATTCTCCAGCTGCGGAGCAGCTGGTACCCGCCTGGGGTAATAATTTTTTCAGACACTTCTTTTCCATGGTTGTTTTGTCACTTTTTTAAAGAGGTGAGTTCCTCTATTCCTATCCCCGGATTTCCCTCCCCTGGTTCACTTCTCGGTTACGTCTAAAGATTAGACGCGTACCGGAAGTGAACCTTTCCCCCCCCTGACCCAATCTCAGACGACTGGGCCCGCGCCGCCTGAAAGCTCGAGCTGACTGCTCGATCCTCCAGGCGGCGCGCCTTTCCCCGGTGTATCCCTCTTAGTTTGGAAGCCCCACCACGACGACAACGTGGAGATACGACGGTGGGGAAGATACGACGGTGGGGTTGGCTAGGTACTTATAAGAGTTAAGGGGAAAATAGTAAATTACTCTGTTAATTAATACGCTAGCATAAATATTTTGCACTGGGATTACCAAAGAAGTTTATTACCTACTTACCTACATTTGATATGCTTTATAAGTTTTGTTGATCTTCTCAGTTAATAAAACAACAGATTTAAGGAAGTATTACATAATTTATTTCTAACATACAAAATACATTTTAACAACCAATCTTAAAATAAAGCTTTACACAGAGTTTATTTCATCGTAAAAGTGGAGAGCTAGTTATGTATCACGTAACTATTTTTAGCCACCTATACAAGCATTCCCCCATCCGATGAGCGGCGTATCTGAAAAATATAATAATTTATTGTTAATAAAAATAAATAATACTGTATTTTATGTAGCATATAAATGTCTACGTCGTGACAACTGGAAACAGCAGGTTTCAGGCTTTCTTTCCGGTTTTAAACTCAAATACCTACCCTTTATCTTATCTTATCTAGTTGGTCGTAAAGTAATAGGGTAAAGGGAGATTTATTTGGTGAGACAGGCAACTCAGTGATAGAGTCTCTCAAAACGTTACCTATAATGCATGCTGTAATGCGAAATGGTGTGCCACTACGTCTTGTCCACTTTAGTGGTGAACTAGTTGCATCATTTCGCATTACTACATGCATAGGTAACGTTTTGAGAGACTTTTAAGACTCTATCACTGAGTTGCCTGTCTCACCAAATAATCTCCCTTTACCTTATAGTCTTTACAAAGAAAATATAGATGGACCCAAGGAATGATATGAAAGAAAAGGAGTAAATGATAGTGTGATGTCTGTTAAGGAGAATGGCAGAAGAAAAATATAGCGCAGATCCCAAAAAAAAAAGTAAAATTGGATAAGGGCAGGTAGATGACGACTATTTATAAAGATTAGGTCACCTGACAGAAAACCTAGAAGCCAGCGTCGCGTCGTCAGTAGAGAGTAGCGCGGCGACCACCCGCTCGGCCGCGAGCTCGGCTCCCTCACACCGACCTACCCAGATAGGTTCACAGTGAGAACTGAAACATACAACACGAATATAAATTAACTCCTATTTGTTGTGGCGTGATGATATAATTATAGCCTGTAGTAGTTCTTGAGATTGGCATGTTCAAACAAAAAAATAAAAACAATCTATTCAGCTTTATAATAAGAAAAACAGATAAAACATAGCGCACATTCGCATTCACGATGGCACGGCGTGATAATGCTATGCTATTGTCTATAAAACAGGGGAATTTTCCACGACTTGGACGATACGAAACGATTTGGACTGGACGTAAATGGCCAAATAGACAATTATAGGCAGCTATTGCTCAGTCCACCTTTTAAGTTTTTGGCCACCACCATTGCTTTAAAAGTACTTTACATATTTGTTTATCAAAAAGCCACTTTTCAATTTAAGTTTAGAACATAAAACTAGAAAGTTATTAGTTATTCATAAAGTTTAGTTACATTTTAGCGATATGCTGTAGACTGGCCTGCAGCACAGCATCGAAGGCTGCTCCGGTAACACTGAAGGTCCCCGCCCTCCCGCCCGCATCCCCCGTGCACGCCCACGCGACCCTCCCGCCCGGACAGACACGATATGCTATCGATTCTAGGAGCTGAAATAAAATAATAAATAAAATAATTTTATTATTCATAGGCCCATGAGGGTGGCAACAGGTGCTCCGGGTTGGTCGTTTCCATGGGCAAGAAGTGGTAAGAAACTCTACAACTCTACAATCAAATACTCTATTTTTTTTTTAACTTGTGCACAGCAGTTATTTTGCTTGAGACTTGAACAACGTGACAGTCAGTGCAAGTGTTGTCTTCGAAGTCAAGCATTCTAAGAATTAATAAACACCCTCGTTCTGGCACAGTCAAGTAAGAAGACGAAAGTAATGTCATTTTGCGTCTAGTAGAAATGAAAGTGACCATATTATCACATGATTTGTTATTGTTCACTTAACCTAGAACTATTTAAATAAGCAGGTAGGTACTTAATCACCCCCTTTGATAACTTGACCCACATTAAGCCACTTATAAGACAAATTAACAACTACTTGGCAAAAAAATACTTGAACATTCCATCGCCCTGTATTAGATATGAGCGCCGCGCCGGCGCGCCGCCGTCGCCGTGAATTCGGTCGGCGCGCCACCGCCGGAAGAAACGCGCGGCGCGCCGCCACGAAGAGTCGCAACTTGCTTTCTCGCTCGCACGCGCTTCTTGATGGCATTCGGCATTTGCTCGCTCTAGCCTCTTTGCTACACTCACTACGTGGCTTATGCCACACTCGTTAGTGCCTTTTCACACGTTCCGGTTGCCGGGTAGCCTGTGCCGGGTAGCCGGCGGCGCAGTGTATGGCATGTACTATAGCTTTCACACGTACCGGCGTAATTTGCCATACCGGCACCGGCTACCCGGCAACCGGAACGTGTGAAAAGGCACTTACAGTATACTTGCGGTAATCGAGACTTGCGCAAGTATACTGAAACGTGTTTGGGAAGATACTTGCACAAATTTCTAAGGGACGATACAACGACGTCATGTCAATCGAATTGCATTATTATTTCTTCTTTCGGCAAGGTTCATTTTCACTTGTGGTTGGAATCGATCAAATCGCGTCACATCACGCCATGGTTAAAGTCCCTAACATGGTCACTGTCCTACGTTTGTGCAAGTCTCGATTTCTACAAGTATACTGGTACGTGTATAGTCAGCTCTACACAGTCAAGTGTATAAATTACCGGCCAAACCTGATTTCAGGATGAACTAGTCTGGCCTAGGCAAAACTAGTTCTTCCTTCACAAGAGAAATCGACTGAGCCCCCCTTAGCGGGGCTCCTACTTCTGGGTATCGTCAACCTTGTCTTAGTCATTCGTGACCTAGACTAGGGTCAACGGGCTCGCCGCAATCGCGGCGGTAAGATCCCTCTTTGAGGAGTGGCTGGATAGGTCCCACGGCGTCCTCACCTACCTCAAGTTGACGCAGGTCCTCACCGGACAGTGGACACGGATGCTTTGGGAGGTACCTGTGTCTGATAAGGAGGGAGGAAACGTCTGGGTGTCACCACTGCGAGGACCGCCCGGAGGACACGGTGGAACATACCATGCAGGACTGCCCCGCTTGGGCAGAGCACCAGCGTGTCCTGACGCAGGCGATAGGCGACGACCTCGTCATTGGTCGCCGCCATGCTGCGGGGCGAGACGGAGTGGGAAGCAGTCGCCTCGTTCTGCGAAGCAGTCATGCTCGCGAAGGAGGTCGCGGGACGCGCGAGGGAGAACCCTCGCCCACAGCGCAGTGGTAGACGCCCATGACGGCGTCGGACGTCGCGGGACGACCTCCGGCCACCGTAGGCGCGGGCATGCGGGTGGCGAGTAATGGGAGACTCGCTGTCTGACCATGGACCATGCCCGGGTCGACAGCGCGTTGTGTTCCACGCGCGCCTAAAAGAGCTTCAGCACAATGACGGGGCCTCCCATTTAGAGGGCCAAAGCCTGCCGGGGTCGTGGGACACACTTATACCGCGACTCCGGTACACAAAGGGTTCAGTAGAATAATTGTTTCAGTATTTTATACTGAGACAATTATTGTTTTTAGTCAACGTAATCTCTAATTATAGAAGACTAAAATTGTAATTAGCAAATACGTTTCTTCATAAAACGTACCTAACAACAACATGATTTTCTTCATTTTTCTTCTTAAGAAATCTCTCCCTAATCAAAAAAAAAACTAAGGCGCACGGACAGACGCGACGCGCCGCCGCGACGCCGCCGCCGCCGTGAAAATATATAGGCCACGCCGCCGCCGCGGAATTGGCCATCGGCGCTCATATCTACCCTGTATACACTACAAAATATTTTAATTAGAGGATACTTATTTTAAATTTTACAGTAATTACTACAGGTTATGCGCTCTAATTACGTTTAATTAAATACCTTTAAGTTATCGTAAACATCTTCATTGACGAGGGCAGCCATGCCCTCTAGGTCATTTGCCTTGGGCTCTGCGCCTACGACCACAATTGCATCGACTTCAGCTACGTTCGCTCTGCTCACTCCATTGTTCGCTCTGCTCACTACATTGTTCGCTCCGCTTAACACTTCGTTGCTCGCTCGGCTCGCGTCCTGGTTTATTGTGTCCACCTCACAGCCGCGCTCCTCCAGCCGCCTCTTCAGTTCTCTTCCTAATAAGTTAGTCGTGTTTGTTACCTGTAATGATCTTTGCTAATAATAAACTGCCTACCGGATGAGACTCATCGTAACGAGTGTTAATTAATGTTAAGCATCTCAGAAACTTACTTTTATTTGTTCTTACTGTAAAGTAATTTTTGTTCAGACAATGAAGTCGTGAGTAAATTAAATATTCATTATGCTAATACTTTACAAAAAACCGTAGGTTATTATGTCATGTTTAGCAAAATAATTATCTTCTGAGAAACCGTGTCTTCTAAAATAAGTTTATTTTTGTTTATATTAGTTGTAACCTATTGCGCTTTGGTACGACCGGCGACGTAGAGGTCATTCAGTCAGTAATATAATAGGTAAAATTTAAGTAAGACAGGTATAAAGCCCGACTACCAAAAGGAGGCGACCAGTGGAGGGGAGAGGGGACGACCACCTTTTTGCACCGTTTTGAGGATATCTGTGTGTCCGCTTTTGTGGAAACGGTTGCTCCGTTACCACAAAAGCGGATACACAGATATCCAGAGGTTGTTCTTTCACGCTTAAGTAAGAGTAATCCATAGGTTTCTGGTAAACAAGAATCGGAAAGCACAGATTTAGATGATGGAAGGAGCATTGGGTGGCTAAAGGTGGAAAAAGAAGAAGATCGTTACATCATAGACATTAGATATCCTATACCAGCTAAGGAAGGGTCACAACGACAATCTACACCACCTAATATTTACCAAAACACGCCGTATACTCCTCCCCGTCCGATGCGGTCCTACGATTTTCTTCCTTACGGTGTAAGCCAGGAGAGCAGAGGTGGCGATTAGCAACGAGCCTCCTTCGAGCGTCGCCAGCAACCGCCACGCTATAGCCGCACCTCCTTCTACCGCCTCTGACATACCCTCTGAAACAATACGATAATAAGAATACTATTAATTGACAGCTCAGCTAAAGGTAGGTCATTATCCCCATGTAAAATACACATCGAATAAAAGGTACGACATTCGATGGTTCTCTAAATAATTCCCCACGAAAAAAAGTAAGTATAATTAGCCAAAGGCTTTTGTTTTTTTTTTTTAAATTTTGATTATTGTATATTTGAGCCATTTTTTTTCGCACGGGGCTATCAGAATAGTTACCTTATAAAATCCAGCACAAAACAACCGAAAAGGAGGACACAATGTGGAATCTGAACATAAACTATTAGGAGAACAGGGTCAAAACTTTTTTTCGAGGGGAATTTATTTTTTGTGGCGAACTTACAACAGCCCGATGGTTTGATGACGCCATAAATTGTGAAACAATTGCACACTCTTTAAACAATAATTATGTCAAAATAACTTTAACAAGATACATAATAAAGGTAATCTATTTGTATTTGCTGGTAATTTAAATAAAAAAAGACCAAGCGTGTGAATTACGCTGTTACATCATGTCCACCATATCCGCTTTGTGCTCGGGGTTTTACGGCAAAGATTTCTGAAATGAAAGATCTCAACAACTCCTAAAGCCATCGATTGCAGTATCTGTGGCTGAAATCGGCTTGATGGCATAATCATCATCATGTTGAATTTAATCGTAGTGCGCCAAGAGCCATTTTTCGAGTAAGAGTATTGAAAAATGTAATAATGTTAATTGTGTTAATAAAGATCATTAAACCGACCATTCAACTCCATAAAATGTTATAATTAACCAAATCTATTCATAATAAACCTACTTTTTAACCACAAGACAACACAAACTTGATACTAGTGAGACCTTAATCTTCAATCTCAACGCAACGTCAAGTTCAATATTACAATGTGACCCTGAACGAACCACGGCCAAGTTTTTGTTACATAACATACAATTTTGATACTTTTGTTTTTTTTTTTTTATATGGATTGCCGTATTTTTTCTTTGTACTGCGTAAATCCGGTTATATACCTAAGTAATAATAGGGGCTTAACCTTGGTACTTTGTTATAAATGGAGACGTACAGCTTGGCCAGAACGGATTGAAACGGAACTAATCTTTTTTTTTCTGACAACGTTTTAAAATCTTTGATATTTGATGTAAACAAAGACCGCAGGTTTGTTAGATTTATTATTGTGCCATAAAACTAGCGTAATAAGTGAAAAAAAAATCATTCAAAGTGCTGATAGCGCGAAGAAAGTGGCGACTTCCGGTTTTCTACAGTTTTTTGTCAAACAGGTGTTCCCCGTGGTTACACTCCCGCTGCTCAGCTCCTATACGTCGTAGCGTAATGCTATATACCTTTCTCTATAAATAGACTATCCATCACAAAAAGATTTTTTTCAATTCGAACCTGAAGTTCCCGAGATTAGCGCGTCCAATCAAACAAACTTTTTAGCTTTATAGAATAGATTTTTTTGTGTGAGTTGATCGCCAAATTCGTTTAGATCATTCTTACATATTTTGCCATCCATTACTAAACTAAAATAGACTAATAAGATTTTTCCGACTTCTTCGTGGTTAAAAGAGTAATTTAAAGTTGAAAAAAATCAGGATATAAATTACTAAAAGGCCTCATAACATAACATACATAGGTAGGTACTTCAAGGAAGAAACTTTTTTGTGAACAAAATAATAATAAAAACGTAAACGTTTCCTAGAATGTCCGTAACATTATGATTTATTGTGATACAGTAAGTTATAAGACGACTATGTATAAAATTAATATAAATGGAAATCGCTTGTGTAAAGTTCAAACGTAAAGTAAGTAAGTGGAATAAAACTAGAAACAGTGTTAACCCTTTAGCTCGCAACGACAAGCCGGCTCAACGCTCACTTTAAAAAAATGGTGATAAAAAATTAGACACTTTTTATAAGTTTTTATTTGATGCCCACAATTAATAACTAAAAGCAATTGTAAAAAGAAAATAGTTTGACATTTCTGTAGACATTTTACGTCAGTTTTTTGAAAAATGGCATCACGGTCGCAGTGACACCGCGGATTACAAATAATTTAATTGCATAAAAAATATTTTTGAGAGTTTTTTCTGATAGTGGACACCGGTATTATATTTCTAGAAGGCTATTGTATTATTATAATTACAAATTACTACATTGTATTGACTAACTTGCGAGCACAGAGTTCATAAAGTGATATGTTGAATATTCTCAACGTTGCGCCTTAACCGGAAAAGTACTTCGTAATATGCATGTTGAGCATGTTCAACATTGCGGCTTTTATAATGATTTACTTAGCATGAATATATATTTAAAAATATATATATATTGGTGTTTTGTCCAATATATTTTATTTACTGACATGCTATGGATGCGTTTTCATATTTTTTTGTTCTGCTAGCTTCAGACTTAAGCCAAAATGGCAAAGAACGCTGAAAGTTATGTCACTATTTTCGCCAAAGAACGCCCCATCAGAAAGTAGCAGTACCTACTAGTACTGACGATGAAGTTATTTGAAGACAGGACGAAAGAACGTGAAACCTCTTATTCTAGCTCCAA
The DNA here is from genome assembly GCA_954870645.1 of Agrotis clavis. Lineage (NCBI taxonomy): Eukaryota > Metazoa > Arthropoda > Insecta > Lepidoptera > Noctuidae > Agrotis > Agrotis clavis. The sequence goes on along the minus strand of OX940918.1, from coordinate 5,213,960 downwards.
ACCCTGGTCATAGCCTTAGTCACTAAATAACTTGGACCTTGATAGTTCTACAAATGAGTCTCTCCCGCCTGTCTTATCCGCTGAAAAAACTGGTCGATGGAACAGTTTTTTCATCGGATAAGACTCGTCATGAATAACATGTTCCCTCCATATAAAACTTCACATCACTTTCCAGTTCTCCAGTCAGTTTCGCCTATTTGATCACCTCAAGTTTCATCTATTTTGTCACCTAAGTTTCATCTGTCTTATCGCCACAAGTTTCTACAAATATATCGCTCCAAAAGGCGAACGAATAAAATACCTAAAATTGAAGCTTATAAAACAACAAGTAAGCGAGAAAACTGTCGTGGAAAACGGGTAAATGGAAAACTGCTGCAAAATTAAGACATGCAGCACATTTAGAACTAACAGTGTACTTGAAGTTCCGCTGGATTCAAGAGCGATGTCCCCTTTAGACTACTTTTACAGGTATTTTTTTCAGAAGATGTTCCCAATAATTGATTAAAGATCATACAACATACATACTTAAATTCTGTACAAAATGATGCTGCCAAATATCTCTAATGGGGACAAATATCTCTCCAAATATCTCTATCGGGACTTTTTAGCCATAACTCTTATGATGGGCGTAGTAGAAATATTATCATATAGGATTATTGGAGTCGTGAATTAAAATATCTTCCGATTGCAGATATCATGCCGGTCAAAATGTACGAAAAAATCAGAAAAAATCTTATCTTACGAATTTTTTTTGTATCAAAAAGGAACAGTTCTTATAACTATCATGTGTTACAGTTAGGGAATCGAGAACCGGTCCTTGTTGGAAGTCCCGGGATTTTCGGGACAGGCGTCCAAGGAACCGGGAAATCCCGGGATTTTCGGGGATTTCGGGACAAAAATGCATTTTTTCCATGGCATTAGAAAACAATGAAAATAATAAGATAACTTTAGGGTACAGTATTTATTCTGATTAAAATCATACAACCAACTTATTCGACGGCCTCATGGACATGGGTTTGCTCTAGCCTCTTTTCTATTTAGAGGTGGCAAATCTATTCACTCTAACTGTACTAACTATGGAAACTTGCAGTTCATCTAGATGTCCAATACTGGACATTAGATGTACCTAATGCAAGTAGGCCGGTGGAAAGAGGTTGTAGAATTCATGAGTTCGACCTATTTTAGGTCTCATCTTAGCACGAGCGAACCCAATAAAAAAAAACGAAAAGAGGGAGGGCTTCACACACAGCAGCTATAATGTATATTAATGTACATTACATCCCGGGATGTATAGCTTTAAATTATTTTGATGTATCACACACACAACAGGTAATGTAATGTATATTTCCCTACATTTCATAACATCCTTTTCGAAGAGAGATACGGAAATGTATTGAGATGTATAGGTGTATCGAAATATAAATGTATATTTTCGTATATTTTCGTATTCAGTACCTTAGATTCGAAGATGTTAAAATATACATTATTGCTGCAGTGTGTGGTCTCCTGACGATTTCTATGGAAAGATGTAATGAGATGTATCGTGCTATAATGTACATCTTTACATTATTATTATTCCTTAAGCTTGCGTCGATAAGATGAACTAAGCTGTAGAGTAACCATCCACCAGTTTCACGTTGCCAATTAGTCTAAGGAGCTCTGCATTCCACTGGGTCTAGTGCAGTAAGTTGTATTTATCTGAGCCATCCCAATGATTAAGTTGAGTAAGGTTGCTGCAATACTCCGTTAGAAAAAACATAAGAAACTTTGAATTTCGCGGGCTACTACGACGCAATCAATGCAGAAATGGGCTTGCACATATCCAGGTGTAAGGTATCGCTTCACTCTATTTAGGATGCCCACGTCAAAGTTGACACTGGATGTCAGTTCCATGCCCAAAAGCTCAAGGTCATCAGTTACAGAAACAGTAAAAATAGGAATTGGTCCAAATTACTCTATAAAAGATGTAGTTTTGATTTACTCCTACTTCACTAAGGAAATATACGCCTGTATGTTAGTGGCGATAAAAGAGAGAAGTTTCTTGTGTGAGCGAACAAGAAACTTCTCTCTTTTATGGGATACTAAATATCAAATCTGTTTGCTCTACCATGGTCTCTCTGAAGCAATGAACTTCATCCCCACTGGATTTTGCAGTGGGCAAGTATGTCACTGAAACAGTACTGTTATCTACCTATCCAACAATACCAGGCTGAAGTGGGTAAGAAATGTGCAGCAAAATAAGAGTTGCAAAGAAAACAGATAACTGTTGAACTCCAGAGTCAATAACCAAAAGCTCAAAGGATCAGTCATCAACGACAACTCTGATTGATCGTTCACTAAGAAAGTCTGATATCCAGCTACAAAAATTGAGATACCAAAAGCAAGGAAGCTTTTTGTCTCGAGACCCTGTCAAAGGCTTTCGAGATATAACCAGTACTACATTATCAACTTTTCTTCTCTGTCAACAACACTTGTATCTGAACATGTTATTCCGTATTTAACGGCGAAGTGAATAAATACCTTACATCCAATTTGATTCTTTTGTTCTATAAAAGAATTAACAAGTTTACGCAAATTATTTATACTGTTTTTCTGAGTCCCGAAAATCCCGAATTTCCCGGTTCTCAGTCGCATGTCCCGGGTTTTAAAATATACTTCAAGAACTGGGAAATCCCGGGATTTTCGGGACCGGGATTTCCCGGTTCGATACCCTAGTTACAGTAGATACCTAAGGTGATTTATCGTTCATTTTTATAATTGTCATGACTGATTGTTCTTTTTATGTCTTTTTCAATTGTATTTTTTATATAAAATGCGTGATAATTATGAATAAGGGTTTATTTTATTAAATTCATAAAAACCTACATACATCGCGATGTCGAAAACACTCAACGTTCATTTTACCACCTTATTTCTTCAATACATCGCAACGTTGAGTATTTTTAACGTAGGTTTTTCCAAAGACTACACAAGCTAGATTTTTTAACACATTTTTCTGTACATATATACACTATTTATATACATATAAACTAAAAAAAAAAACACAAAAATACAGATTTTGTTTCCTTGCGAACTAAAGGGTTAAATCTGTAGAAACACCACAAGAACCCTGACTTAATTTAATGTTATTTTATTGAAAACTAAATAATTTACCAGCACGGGATTAAACTGGATATTCGATCCAACAATTACGCTGATGACACTCCAAAGGTGCGCAGTGACAGTCTATAAATCAGTGAGGCAATCGAATTATTTATTGACAACACGACTCGACATTCCATTCCACAAATTAATTGCTAAAATGGTTCATGAGGCGTTAGGTGAGCCAGTTTTTGAAAGATGAGCGTATTTCCAAAAACTATATAATTAGTCCTTTAACGGCTTTGGTTTTAGAATTAGATTTTTTTCTGCATGTAGTTTATGTAAACACTTTTACACGTTTTTCATAAAACTAGGAGAGGCCGATGTTTCGTACCTGACTACTGGTTATATGAAGACCATGCAGGTTAGTGTCTGAAATCGTCCTTTGACGAAAGAATCACACAGTTTCGACTGGACCTGTCCAGTCAGTGCAAGCTGCTGTCAGTTATCGCTTTGATTGTCGGAACAATACTCTATCCTACTCTCTTCGCACCTTCAATAAAGGCATGGAAAAGTTGTACTTAGTAGGGAACTCACAGGTGATACCTCTTGGATTGCAAGCGTCCATAAGCTACGGTGATCGCACACGGGGAGCGCAGTGGAGGCCCAGTGGTATCGGCCCCGACTTACGAGTAGCAGGTCGTGGGTTTGAACCCAGCCAGGCGCATAACTTTGTGTAATTTTTTTCATCACCACTGCTCTCAAAAACGGTGAAGAAAAACAACGTGAGGAAACCGGCATGTCCTAGAACCAAGAACTCGAACACATGTGACATCCACCAACCAGCACTGGGCCCGCGTGGTGGATTATAACCCACTCCCTCTCACAGAAAGGAGGCCTGTGTCCCAGCAGGGGAACATTAATAGGCTGATGATGATAGGCTACCGTGATCACACACCATCAGGCGGGCCGTACGCATGCTTGTCACCTTAATGGTATGAAAAAACGAACCATTCTTCCTCGTTCCGTTTGATTATAAATATGAATCACCACTTTTCTGGCACACCTTGTATGGTAACACTCGTATACGCGTCAATTTATGACCTATCTCAAACATAAAAACCCAGATTTGTGTGACATACTCTTCCGCTACAGAATTTTAATTATGAGTTTGATTCATAGGAATAACCTGCGACAAGTCTTCTAAAAATCAAGGTTAAATAATTAAACATCTTCAAATAGGACACCATATTTTAAAGGTAAGCTTTAAAAACCTTTGAATATGGTGTCACAGGATGGTTTAACTGTCAATTAAATACGACCTTGAAAGGTGTGTAGTATATCTGGGTCGTTATTTAGGCTATACATACAATAATTTACATTAAAAAGGTCAGAAGTTGCTTCTATTTTTATTAATTGGGATATATAGATCGCAGCCTGTTCGCTGGCCTTGCTATGTATCACATTATCAATAATCTGACTTTGCCTTGCTTTTTCAGTGATAGTAATTAACATTAGACGGAAATGGCAGTAAATAATTATAATAGCCAGTATGCAAATATAGACTAACAGAATTACATATTATACATACGTTTATAAAATTATCACTAATAGTTGTATTTTTTTTGTAAAATAGTTTTAGTTTTATTTATAATTATACCCATAAAGCCTAGCCTGTCTAAACCAATCCGTTTTTTTTTTAAGTTACGGCACTCATAATAGTATCTTATACTAGCTGTTGCCAGCGGCTTCACCCGCTACAACTCGAAAATTATCCCACGGGAACATCAAATCGGGATAAAAACTATGTGTTAATCCAGGTTATAAACTATATGTGTACCAAATTTTATCCAAATCCGTTCAGAGGTTTTTGCGTGAAAGAGTAACAAACATCCATACATCCATACTTACAAACTTTCGCCTTTATAATAGTATAGTAGGATCAATCGACACTAAGTTGCATTTTAACTATCTTTACTTTAGTAGTTCCCTAAATTGAAACATACTCACTCAGATATTGCGTGGGTTGTATTAAACATAATAATTCGCAAACATGAGCACTTTAGGTAATAATTTACATAGTAATTGTGACATTTGACAAGCCTATCTGTACCCAAGCATAGTCAGCTTATATGCTCATGTATGTATATTTAAGTATGAAAAATAGATAAGCATTACACAGAATTTGAAATTATTCAAATAAGTACCTACATAACGTAACAATACAATATATAAGTAAATAGTTTTGCAATATAAATTGATGCCTACTTCATCATGTCGTAGGTGGTATTACCTAGAACAATTATGTAAAACCTTAGTGTTCTTGATACTAGATTTTAATCGTTTAACTGATGATAATTATACCTTCGTGCGTCCTTAGCCTAACTACGCTGGATGGTGGCCAATGAATTGTAAAATTGCACCATCATTAACTTTAATGCTTGGTTTTCCCTCTTTGTATTGATTTACGTTTCATCGGCCTGGTATTGTTTCTGTTTTATAAGATTTTATGAAACACTTTAATTTTATTTTAGATATATGCATGTCTAATATACACCAAAATTGTGTATTATTCACCACAACTGATATACAATGTTGCTAATTAGTATTATTTGAAGAAAAAATAATTTTCACAAAGCATTTTTTCGTTAACGTACCTAATATAATTTTCAAGTAACAGCAGCCGGATGTAGGTCATTAACCTCTCTATTCTTATTTCAGAAACAATTTAAAATTACGTGTAGGCTTTAAGTCCCTTAGACCTGACGGGGCCCCCATTAGATCTGACGGGGTACCCCTTAGAGGGCCAAAGCGTGCCGGGGCCGCGGGACTGTCTCATCAGGTCATCGTGACCTTGGAAGGGCTATTGAAGGATCACCGTGGATTTTAATCTAATTAATAAATAAAATAATTTTAATGGGTGAGGACTCACTTGATTATTTTATCACGATAAAAAAAAAAACTTATTTATAATGCTATTTATAAACCGTTTCCTGTTTTAGTGTTAGCTTGCTGTTGCCCGCGGTTTAAAAAAAAAATGAGAACATAAAATCGGGATAAGAAGTATCCTCTATGTTAATCCAGTTTAACAAAGTGTACCAAATATAATCCAAATCCGTTCAACATCCATCCATCCAAACAAACTTTCACGTTTATAATAATTATTATTAGTAGGAAGTAGGAATTGTCAATAAAATAAATTAATTTAGGGCGCGGGCCACATAGAAAAGACGTAAGACGAGGACGCGTCGCGTCGCGGGCGGGCGAAAATGTATGAGAGTCGCGCCCGCGCCCCGTCTTTTCTGTATGTTTTACGTCACGCACGACGCATCTATACATGTTGTATAAAAGAGACGCCGAAGAGACATGTCTCTGCCCCGTCTGCGTCTTACGTCTTTTCTATGTGGCCCGCGCCTAAGTATGTCAATGAACCTAACGAAAATGTATCGCGCGTTGATGTCTTTTTAACTGCGGAAACTGAATTATAATTTCTAGTCATTTAAATACAACTACATAATGTAAATAAGCTGTTCAATTTCTAGGTGAAGGTCAGTTATTTAGTTTATCGGATATTATTCTTTTTAGCGAAGCAGGCTAGTCTAAAGTCAGAGACAACTGAACCAAATTGGAGGAGGCCTATACTCAAACAGACCTATCCAAGATTCAATTATTATTAAAACTAATATGTTGTACATCCATGTATTTAGGTGACAGGAAATAATAAAGGCTTTTTATTATAATACTATTGTTTAAAACTATACAATACAGTTGATTAAATCTAAATATTTACAAAACAAAACAATAAAACTGCATAAAATAAATATGTAAGAGTACGAAAAAAACAAAAAGGGCGTCAAAAAAATTGTCCAAGAAGATGACAGACAAAAAATTAAAAAAATTAAAGGTCATTGATCGGTGTCCTTGTAATACTTCACAGCCTAGTTATTTTAAAAAGCTTTTTTATGTATTTATTCAAACATATGTGGTAAAATCGTAAATGAGTGGAACAATCAATATTTACGGAAAGATATTTGCTTATCAGGTAATGTTTATATGCTTAACGATTTTTGGCATTGAGTACTTATGGTAGTTTAACCCCGATACGGTTTATAGCTGTGTACTTTTTAATGCATAGATAAACATTATCCGTGGTAAAAAGATGTCAGATTATGACGTTGAAATAAGGTCCGTTTTGCAGTCACACTTTTTTTAGACAAGTGTTCAACAGATGTTTAAGTTTTTGTAGTGAGGCTGATTATGTTTTGACACCTTGATGAGTTAACATTAGTTCTTATAGGCTCGGTAAAAACGAGGCCTTCTTATAATATTTCTGTATTTTATTTACAGCGTACTTGAAGTATAATACTGCGTTTATTGTATGGAAAAATTAAAAGCGCATAATTGTACAAACGTTAAACTAGTTTTTCGGTTTACTTTACGTCACAAAAACGGGAAAAGTCATGCTAGGGCCTCAAGAAGGACAAATGCAGACTGAAAAATGCAGGTAGTTTCCATAGTTGGTCTAGAATTCCAGATTTTTTTTAGAGATGTCCCAAGTGTAAAACACCTCGTTAAACACACAGTTTTACGAGTTTTTTTTTTATTTATAGTGGTGTCGCTATTGGCCTTAATCTCTAGCCCTCTAGAAGCAAAGATTTTGAGCGCTCATCTGTCAAAAAATATGAAACTTGTTTTTAAAATTCTATTACAAAAATAAATACCTAGCTACATTGAGTTATAAGGGTGCTTATAAAAAATTAACAAATATTATGGAAACCAATGACTGCCACTGATAAGACTATCAGACTGTGACTTATACAATGCTTATATAGCGTTGTGTTACTTTTAAGTAATATTGTTGTGGAAAAAAAAATATGAATAATAAAACAAACAATATTACGAAATACAATCTGGGGCAGGGTTACAAAAGTAAACAAAGAAAACAATTTAACGACGCATTACGTAATAGTGGTAACGAATGTAAATATAAATACGTAAACATTTTTTTGAGCAAAAAAAAAAATATATATAATCAGTAAACAGCGTTTAAATATGCCTAAACACATTACTTTTTTCTAAAAAACTTTTTATGTTAGTATTTACATATTTTGAGTGGTTTTCAAGTAGATCAAGGTTTAACATGTAAGTAGTATTTAGATACGAGTCGTACCTACTGGTTACCGGTTAGACAGAAACTGGTTAACAAGGATTGCCTTCAAGGACCTTAAACCGCATTAATATTAGACCAGCCTTCACCTGTCGGAGAAACCTGTGCTCAGTTAGATTCGCATCTTCATTTAAGGTTCGGACAAACGGTACGGATAAATTCCAGTCGCAGCTCTAGATACCGGACGCTTTTTTTCTTTTTACCCGACTGCGCGACAAAAGGAGGGTAATGTGTTTATCAGTCTATGTATATTTGTTTCTATGTGGCGTTCTAGAGACCAAATGCGTATAGGCAGATCTTGATAATTCTTAAGTTAATCGATTCGTCTTAACCTTGCGAGTGTCACTAAAGACATGACGGTAATCAAAATTCACCACAGCGACAACCAGACGCCATATTGTCAAAATGAAAAAAAAGTCCCTGAACTATGTCAAATGGGGTGTCGTTGAATAGGTATTTTAAATCATCTTTAGATTTTTTTTTCTTCGATGAGGCGGCTTTGAGATCGTCCCCTCGTCCAGCGCGAGCAACAAGGGCTAGTGTCAGTAGCTCTCACCGTCTTACTACAAAATGGTTTAACATCGATTAAACACTTGTCTAAAAAAAGTGCAACTGCAAAACGGCATTTGACGTTGACATAAGAGTCGTTTTGCAGATACACTTTTTTAGACAAGTGTTCAATAGATGTCTAACTTTTTGCAGTAAAACGGCTTCTGAATGAAAAAATAACCTTGTTCTATTTCGGTTTAGACCCACGGTATCCTGCTTTGACAAACCCGGTCCAGCGAGGACCCTAGACGCTTTGTGTGACAGTGTTCTGTGTACTTTATATACCTTTTATTTTACTCAGTACTTTGGATAAATGATTGCGGCATAATTCATTCAATTAAACTCCATTAAGTACCTATTGCAGTAAATTATTTTTTATAAAGGAAACGAGTTACAACAATGCATACAGTAATCTTGATATTTCGTTATCCAAGGGCCGAGTCTATTGTTAGCTCACCCTTTTAGTAAATAGAGCAAGAAAATATATAATTATATGTATTACGCAGTTACATTTATGGGCATATTCAGAGGTACGACTTTCTAAGCACGAACCTTAAATACGAAACAGTTTTTTACACCTTATCATTTACGGGCATAAGATTAGTTAGTGGTACGAACTAAAAATTGGTGACATGTTAACAGTAATAATTGTCTCGAATCCCGATGCACGACGTTTTGTCAAAAAATTTAATTTAGAACTAATAGGGAGGAGGTTTCACTAAAAACTAGAAGACTTTCTGATTAATATTTCTTTTTTAATATTCTGCTTTCTGAAAATCGAATAGAAATATTTCTTATAGTACATTTTTTTAAATAATGATAGGAAGTATTGTGTTCTATGTGAGAAAAAAAATAATGCGAGGCTTTGCTAATAAGCAAAAACCGACTTCGACTTTGACTAACCCTATTACATTTCCGTTACACGTATACGTTTCATAAAATCGTTCCCACAGAAGCTAGAAAAGATGTTACGCTTTTTTTTACGTGGTAAGATTTGCCCGTGGTAAGATTTCGCTTTGCCCTGGAGGACTCATTTGCAAAGCGAAAGGGATAAAAAAAATAGCCCTTTTTGTTCCAGGGTTACGGTAATGCGATAAGTCCCGCGACCAAAGGTACAACACTTGAAAAAACAACAAACAATTTTTTCAAGTGTAACATCTATAATTTTATCATCTATAAATTATTATCTATTGCTGATCGAATGTGTAACAGTGACTGTAATACAATAATTATTTCGATTATATAGTATACAGGGTGATTTTTTAGTCACCATCCAAATTATACTATATAAAGCTCGTTTTAATATATTAATCTTTGGCGAAAATCATTGAATACGTGTTTTTTCTTTTTTTATCACTCAATACAAAAATATCGAGATATCACGTCTCAATGTTATCTATAAAAAGTTGATGAATCTGGACACCGCGCTGTGATGTGTCGCTCAGGTGTAGCGGGGCGGGGCGGGGGGTCAGCGGGGTGCGCTCTGTCCGTTTCATGCGTCGGCAAGTGTTTATTATTAACGTTTAGCTTAGTGACCACACAGAGCGGATGAGAAAATGATTTAATATGACAATTTGACGTATCGATTTTTTTTTTCAAAAATGGGGTTAGTGATTGATACCTAATGCCTAGAAAAATTTTGGACGGTGGTAAAAAAGTCACCCTGTATTTACAGAAAGTGCCGTTCACTTGAACATAATCATTGCCCCATTACATCAGGCGAGAGATATCTTAAGGGCAATAAAATGGGACGTGTCCAAACTAATTTAGTGTATAGTGGCCACTTTACTTTACCATCACGTGTTATTATGCCACATTTCTGGCAGATAATGTGTACAAGATAAAAAAAAGACGTGTGCAGACAACGTCAACAGTGTTACTTTTATTGTGATCGTTGTGTTTTGTAACGTTTCTAGAAGGTGTTGTTACCAACACTCAACGACGATACCAACACTCCATCAGGTTTGGGGTAGAAGAGTAACTACTTGTTATAATTAATCTATTTTATTTATATCTTACTTTTTTCAGTAGTTACGTTAAAGCCGATCTAATGGTATTTTTACACGGAATAAGCTATCGCTTAGATCCAGACCGATCCTTGCTACAGTAGTAAGCCACAAAAAAAAACAAACACGGAGACAAGCTGAATATTATTTTTGCAGGATAAGGTTTAGTCACAATATGATTTAATGTGAGATACAAAGGGTTTGGTTTTATGTTGTTTCTAAACCGTTTCCTACAAAAAAAAAAACCAGTTTGTCTACGTGAACCTACCGTAATAGAAACAGTCTGTAGGTATATGATGGATTGACTATGTCGGTAGACAGGTAGATCTAGTCTTGAATTATCCTGTATTCAAAATACTCCTATGATTAAATCGTTCCGCCAGCACAAAACACGGAAACAAAATAATGGAAATAAGATAGTGAACTAATCTTGAAAACTGCTTTTCAGACATTCATTACAATTTCCACACCATCTCATTAATTTATCTAAAAAGATTTACACAGATTTTACACAAGTCTGACGTCACACAAAAAAAATAACACAAAAGAATGGAGAACAAGAGCTAAACAGCACCTTTGTCGAGTGATTGCGATGGTTGCCACACGACTGGGTGGTTACAACAGGTTGTTTTGGAGCTAAAATAAAATTAAAACAAACCCTAAACCGGATTGCGTCGTCAACACAAAAAGACTGCGTTAATCATAATAGTCTTATGTACAGTCACAAACAACAATATGTGAAGACTCTATCACTTTTTTTAATAGGTGCCATCCACAACATAATATTTATTCCGCTCAACGACGATATAATACTAGACTACTCATTGCACGATCTAACGAACAAAACTATTCTGCCAACTCGCTGAGGTAATACGTAAGCGAGGGGGGCGGGGTACTGCGTTGTGATTGGCTAACTCAAGGTCTGTTCTGTCTCAACGTATGTTTACGGCTCACAGGATTGGTCGAAATGAGACGGTTATAAGACTTTTTTGCCTAATGTGTTGGCAGACATCGGTCGCCTGTTATTACGAGTCTAGTATTATATCGTCGTTGATTCCGCTGCTCATTTTTAAGCAAAATCGCGTGCACAGGGTTACGTCTCGCGTCTGTGAACCGACCATCACCCTTTTTAAGAATAGATCAAACCAAGGAAATGATCGTTTAACTTTAAACAATACAAATAGAAATAGTCTTCACGATGCCTTTTTACCCGACTGCGCCAGGAGGGTTATGTTTTTAAATTGTTCGGTAGTGCTTATTTCATGCTGCGGAGATAATATTCTTTTTGAAACAAACACACAAACACGTTTTTATACACTCACTTTTCTTGTTTGTTTGTCGTTCCGGTTGGACTTTTGCAACTCAATTTTGAGGCACTTCCCGATAAGCTAGCAAGCTAAAATTTTGCACACGCTCTGAGTTCTGATGACAATACATGACTAGCTAAGAAACGTCATAACAAATTCAATATGGCGGCCTCCCCAAAATGGCGGACTGGCTGTTTGAAATCTATAAATACCAGAGTGTTTTGATGTGTTTTTTGTGTACTTATGGGCTCATCTCATCCCCTGGATGGTTATTAATCATAGTTAGACCTGTTAGGTGGTACTGTCGTCGTTATGTATGACATAGATATAATTATACTATCCCAAACATGCAATAATGATTACATGAGATTACGTATATAAAGTTCCTTTTTTAATTTGGTAATTATATTGTATCATATTGGCGCGCGGGACTGTAACACATCTGTAGTAAGATATGTTATGAAATTAGACTGCTTTTTGAAGTGAAAGTTACATCTGGTTAGTAAGTACTATACAATTTTTAGGATGACTTTGCTAACATAATGATTGATGCTACATTTGCAATTTTTTAATGTCTTCCTGTTTATGTTTTATTTAATCTCTGTAAGAGTTTCTATCTGCTAAAAATAAATTACATATTTTATTTTATGCAACTAAACATAACAGACCCTGATTGAGTATCGTATCCAGGGCTCTAAAGACACGGGCAGCAAGTTGTGAGAGATAAAAAAAGCTACTAAGTAAGGTTGCCATCTCTAAAATTTGGAAACCAGGACAAGACGTGTGACAACCCCGGATTTTAGAGTCCAGAACCCGGACATGAGTCGAAATGCGCACCGTGGCAACTGCGTCGGCAGGGGTGGATGATGGTGAAGTGTGCGTGTGTCACGGGCGGCCCAAGGCTTTTAAATTTTAAACCCGGATTACAAATGAAGCCCCCCCCTTGACGCTCCCCAGTTGCCCTCTAAACTAGGAAAATTTCGGGGAGACCTACTACAGTCACCTTATCTTTTTCTATGTTACATTCTCTAGAGTCTTGCAACACGTGCAGCATGACCAATACTATCTCTATTCTACTCAGAATTGACAAAAGTTATTTCTGTACGATACGTATTTGTAAGGCTTTGGGTCTAGATTGCTTTGGGTCTAGACATTTGTTTACATAGTAAATGCGAACGCGAATACCGACCGGCGCGTTTGCAATTCGGACAAAATGATGCTGTTTTTCAGTACAAGCTGTGACTAAACTAAACCAAATCAAATATAACTATAAACTATTAAACAAAAAAAATAAAATTAGGCTGCGCTACAAAAAATATAAAAATCCCTTGGATGCTATAGAACTAAAATATATAGGTAAGCAATGTGATATAATGGCAACTAAATGTTACAACGACTACATGATAAATCTAGAACAGGAGCTTCTGAAAAATCCTAAACTCTTTTGGTCATACGTTAAGACTAAAAGGGGTGGGACTAGTACATTTCCCAATACCATGTCAAAAGGTACCGAAAGCTCGTCAGATCCCACAGTTATATGTCAGCTATTTTCAAGTCATTTCTCCTCAGTCTACAGCCCAGATAGTATCTCTTCCAATGAACACAAGTCTATTCAATTGCAAATGCTAGAAACGCACAGCTTAAACTTTCATGAACTTAGTTTAGAACGTGATACCGTACATAGCAAATTAAAAAACCTTGATATTAATAAAGGTGCTGGTCCAGATGGTATCCCTCCCAAATTTATAGTAATGTGTTCGTCTGAATTAGCTCTTCCTCTTACATTAATTTATAACAAGTCATTATCTACTGGTACATTTCCTTCAAAATGGAAGATAGCAAAGGTCGTTCCCGTGCATAAATCTGACGCGAGGGAAAACATATCAAACTATAGACCTATATCTATTCTGTCAACATTCTCAAAAGTAATGGAATCATTAGTCTGCCCATATGTACAAAACCATCTTAAATTGTATCTGAGCGAAAATCAGCATGGGTTTGTACCTCGACGCTCCACCAGTACTAATTTGGTGCCATTCACTGAAATGTTGATAGCTGCATTAGATTCCGGACAGCAGGCTGATGTGATCTATACAGATTTTAGTAAAGCTTTCGATAAGGTATCACATAATATTCTAATTTCAAAATTATACTCCTATGGAATCTCTGGTTTAATGTTGAGCTGGTTGAATTCTTATCTGAGGGACAGGTACTTTTTTGTGGTAGTCAATGGTTATCAGTCATGCCTCAGGGGTATTACCTCTGGTGTACCTCAGGGTGCACATTTGGGTCCAGTATTGTTTAATTATTTTATCAATGATATCCCTGATTGTTTCCATCATTCTGAAGTGTTTATATACGCTGACGACTTAAAAGCAGTTAAAATTATAACTAATACTGAAGACACAGAAAAGCTCCAGAAAGATCTCGATAGGCTTGTTGATTGGTGTGAAAGGAATTGTATGTACCTAAATGCAAAAAAATGTTACCAGATGACATTTTCTAGAAAAACTCCTAAACATCTTGTTGCCTCTGCTTACTGCATTAATGGCAACGCAATAAATGAAGCCGAAACCATGCGTGATCTTGGTGTAATATATGACAAAAAATTAACATTCGTACCTCATATAGACAACATAGCCAAAAGAGCATCCAAAATGATGGGATTTGTTCTGAGAACTTGTAGGACATTTAGCAGCAACAGGACGAAAATATTGTTGTACAATAGCCTTGTCCGGAGCATACTGGAATACTGTAGCGTGATATGGCGACCACACTACGCCGCACACTCTTTGCGTCTCGAGCGGATTCAAAAACGTTTTCTTTGGCACTTGGCATTTTCAAATGGCCTAGCAAAAAAAATACGTTCGTACAATTCTAGGTTGAAGCATTTCAGAATGAAATCCTTAGATGAGCGTCGAAAACTCAATGATGCTATATTTGCTTGTAAACTTTTCTCTCACAAAATTGACTCAGCTAAACTGCTGGCCCACTTTAAACTTCGTGTGCCTTGTCGAATTCCGCGTAGCCCAATAACACCCCTGTGCGCACCCCTGCGAAGAACGACCTTGGGCGCAAACTCTCCCTGCGCTAGGATTTGTAAGATTATCAATGGTTGTAGTGATATTCTTGATCTGCATTCTGACACCATTAACAAACAGAGGTCTATTCTCTCTGGCCTGACTGATTTCTGACTTAGGTCCTTAGATCTAATCACAAATGATTATTCCTGTTTTATCTTTATAGTAAAATCATTGTTCTGTGTTTTCCGTTTGTTGTTTGGTTTCTTTCTTTCTGTTTTCTTTTATTTGATGCGTGAAATTGATGTATAGATTCATGGAATTTACGTCTACATACATAATTATTTTAAATGCTGTGTTTACCTATAAGTAATTGTTACACTATTGCAATTATATAGGACTAGTATGTAAGATCTTGTTTCCTGTGTAAGCAATTGTTGGTGAACCTATTCAATAAAATAAAATAAAATAAAATAACTAATAATTAACAAAATAGATTGGTTCTTTATTATTTTCAGATGGTAGGAACGATTTCATAAAAAAATCTAGTTTTATACTGTAAAAACGATCAGATCATCTCGATTAAAAATTCTTTTAGTCAGTACTAGCTTCCGCCCGCGGCTTCGCCCGCGTGGTGTTTTGATAGCCTATGTTCTTTCTCAGGGTCTAAAGATTGTCTGTGCAAAATTTCATCAAAATCGGTTGAGAGGTTTAAGCGGAAAAGCGTAACAGACAGACAGACAGAGTTACTTTCGCATTTATAAAATTAGTTTGGATTACCTACGATCTAATTTTGTTGCGAAAAGCATAAAAAAGCAATTTTAGTATTCCTCATAGACGTATGGAAATCGATCAACAACATAATAAATATTACATAATAGAGTAAATATGTATCAAATGGAAAAATAGAATGTGTAAAATAAAATTCGTATTTTATAGTTTTGTGTAAATTAAAACTAAACAACGTTTAAAAATCTAAAGTTATGTGTAGAGACTAAATATTAACGGCTAATAAAAACTCATTGAATAGACAATACTGGTAATTCTCAACTATTGTTTTCATGAACAGCATTACTCGTATAATAGCTGTTTCCCATGGCAAACGACATTTCCATATTGTTCTACGATTATTTCAAGTCAAGGAAACTCGAGTTAAGCATAGGTTACATGTACCCCATGTACGGCGACGGAGACAATGCAAGCTTGTCAGTTACGCTCCTTTTCCTATAAATTGGCTAACTTTGTGTAGGTAACCATATCCGTGACTATTTTATTATGGTGAGAATATTTATGACTCCAACGATACTATGTATTTGGTTGAAATAAACTTGATTTGTGAGACCGAGGAATATAATATTTTGACAATGTATTGTATGATTTTCGTCTTCTGGCAAATAGCATTTTCGGATATTGTGTTACAGTAGAATCCCGATTATCTGAATCAAATAAAACCTGGGGTATTCCCTACAACAATGTTTTTAATTTTAATATTTTTTTATTTATTAGTGGGTTTTACTTAGATAATACGATATATAAAAACGAGCTATAACGATAGATAAATATTGAATTACATAATACCTATGTAATTTAAAATTTTGGTTGGAAATAACTAATTATTGATCTTTGACGTAATGAATCACACCTTTTCATTGCGTCCAAGTATTTGGAGCCGAGATAAATGAGTCCGGATAATCGGATATTCGGATAATCGGGATTCTACTGTACTTTTGAAAACAACCCCACGTCTAGAAAGAATATAACCTTCGATTTTGGTTAAAATAAGATAAAAAGAGGAGACGTTGACGACTTATACCATTTAGGTACTTCCCGACAGCTATAACCTTGGGGTCTTCAAGACAAGAGTGAACAGGTTACTTCTAGTCAAGCGTAACCCCGGAACATAAAGGGCTATTGAAGGACACCGTGGATTTTAGTCAGTACAAGTCTGACAGTATCCCGCCCTGCCCGGGGTGGGAGGACTCATTTGATGATTTTACCACGTTAAAAAAAAATGATGATCACAGAAGCTGGGGTCGCGGGACGGTCTAAGCAGGTAACCGCGTGACCCTGGAACGTGAAGGATTTTTTTTTTTTTTTTACGTGGCAAAATCATCGAATGAGTCCTCCAACCCCGGGCAGGGCGGGAGGATTTAAGGAACACCGTGGATTTAGTCAGTACGAGCCTGACAGTCCCTTTCGTTCCATCCAGGGGGCGAGAGGAATCATTAGAAGATTTTACCACGTAAAAAACCTGTAATTTAGTAAAGAAGATAAAAAGCGTATTGTGGTAGACACAAAGGAAAAATAATAAAACAAGATATTTTTTACGATTCTTTCAACACTGTACAACAGTTTCACCAGCTCCAACAATCTCGGGGACATCGGGGTTTCATTTTTGTGACTGCATAAACTGTGAAATTGTGAAATATAAGTACATTTCTGACCATTCAACAGTGTCGACTAGGTCGTCAATGTCCAAGGCTGCTTTTTATTAGCCGACTTCAAAAAAAGGAGGAGGTTCTCAATTCGTCGGAATCTTTTTTTTTTATCTTTTTAAGTTTCGACAGCACTGTTAGCGCAGTGACTGAGAGATTGGACTGCTGCGGTGCCAGTCGCGGGTTCGATTCCCGCACGGAGCAAATATTTGTATGATCTACAAGCAGTTGTTTCTGGTCTGTGCGTTTGTGTGTGTACTTTATAATGTTTGTAAACGCATCTACGACACAGGAGAAAATTCCTAGTATAGGGAAACGTTTCATGAAAAAAGAGCTGTGTTTACTGTCTTGTCCTGTCTGAGGTACCGTAGTGAGCTGCGGGTTTAAAAGGGCCACTGAGCAGTATTCCTAATGATTCACTTAATGAATGAATAATAGAAGCATAGCCAATAACGTGCTTGAAACTCAACGTAAGTGTATCATTAAGAATATTGAGCTCCTTGAGTTATGAGTCGAGCTACACGATAACTGACAAATGCTTGCACTGACTGGACAGGTTCACTCAAATCTGTGTCGTTCTTTCCTTAAAAGACCATTTCAGACACCCGCATGGTCTTCGTATGGCTTGAAAAGTATGATGTCTGGACTTTAAAAGAGACAGTGACCTCTGAGTTTGTTTCGGATGTTTCTTCTCAGAGTAGTCAGGTACGAAACACCAGCCACATCTAGCTTTAAAAAATATGATTTGCCGTTTTAACAACCAACTTGCAAAATAATTATCATTTGCTTGCTTGCTTGCTTGAAGTGACCGTTTTAGACGCTCTGTATGAAAGAGGCAAAGAAGCGATTCCGAAAGCTACCTACTGCAAGATATCCACCCACAGCAGTAAAGTCAACATCATCAGCTTGTATTCGTCTACTGCTGGAAATAAACATCTCGTAATGTACGCCACTGAACCTTGAGGATTCCTCACTCAGTTTCTAAAAAAAGCAACTCTTGACCGCAGGAGAATAAATGGTTTCTATGAAAATAACCGGTAATGCCGCCAATACGGAAATGTTTTCATAGATTCACAGAATGAGACTGATTCTTATTTTTTATTTTACGTACAATATTCTGTCATTCATTATGATTAATATCAACGTCATTCTCTTGCCCAAGGATTTCAATTTATTTAACGCCGTCGGAACATGACATAAAATTAACAATAATGTGATAATTAACAAAGTACTTTTAAAATTATTAATTTAGAACCTTGACACAAGATATAGATCAAATTTTAAACTAACAAAGAGCTCTTTAATAAAAAGTTTTGTCCTGTCATTTTTATTTTACCTCTAATTGTGCAGTGAACTTTATTCTCTTTGAAATTAAATTTGTACTATTACGATACAATATTTGTAAATGAACTGAATATCGTGAGACACAGTTATATAACTGAACGTGAAGGTCGTATTATCTTTTTTCATTAACAATTGTCTAATAGTGCAAATTGTTTGTACACTCCAAACATTACAGGGTTTGCTTATATTGTTATTTTATGTAACGTTTTGCGTTACCGTTTTAAGTATCAACTTTGCTTCCTCATCTAATTTACATAATATTGTTATTGTGCTAAGTAATTGTTTTTTAAAACAGAAGACATTAAATTACGTCAGATATATGAAATAGAATACTTTTAGGAATTATTCCTATTATTCTATACCTACATTTTTTATCAATGAAAATCAAAATCATATTTATGTTTTTTTAGGATTTCGTACCCAAAGCGTAAAACGGGACCCTATTACTAAGACACCGCCGTCTGTCTGTCTGCAATGTCCGTCCGTCAAAGGGCTGTGTCTCAACGTTGGTCTCAACCGTTAAAGATAGACAGTTTTTTTCACAGATAATGTATTTCTGTTGTCGCTGTAGCAACAAATACCAAAAAATATAATAAAATAAACATTTAAGGGGCTCTCATACAAAGGACACATTTTGTTTGCCGTTTTTATAAATAATGGTACGGAACTTTTCTAGCGCGACTACTCACACTGAGCCGGATTTTAAAGCTTCGTCAAAAAAACGAGACTAAAATGCAAAAACCGCAAATCCCACTGACATGACCAGTTTAATCAATGCAACTTCGCACTAGTAAGACTGGTAATAACTAGACATTTAAAAAAAATGTACTAAAACCGGGTCCATTGTTCCAAATCCGCATACATACGTATGTATCACTAGTTGACTATGTATTTGTAACTTTTGGTAGTTGGTATTCTCAATTCTGTATGTCACGACTTATTTATCATAGGTCGGAATTGGTAGGGTTATTCATGTATTTACACTGATTTGATACAGCGAAAGAATAAAGTGGATATGCCCCAAATTCCAGAATTATTTTTAAGGAGCAAATTAAATGAAAAAGTTTTTTACTTTTAAACAATTTATTTATCTAATCTATTTCTGATATTTTTATTATTATTATTTTTTTTAATACTGTTTAGGTTGTATAATATATACAATACTTTATCTTGCAAATATGTTCGAGCGAGACCACGATGAGGGCAAAACCTACTTACTTATAATGGTACACCTGTCTAAGTCTAACCATTTATTTTAGCTGCAAGTCTGTGATAAGTATCAGAAAGGGTACCTTGCAAAGGGCTTTCATTCTTCGTCTTGAAGGCTCCTGTTATACCATGCTCGGTGGTATAAAAGGTAATGGCTGATCTAATCGATAAATGCGCTAGTTTGGTATGGTATTAAATGCCGACGAGGCATTATAGACTTAGCCTTTACTGTACTTTAATTGAGATTTTGCAGTACAATAACTTTTAATCTCAGTGACATTAAGATTACTTCTAGGATATACTGGACTCAGCAAAATGTATATCTGTGTGAGGGAATGATTTCTTTTACTCTATTTCGTTAGAAAAGGTTTCTGAATTTTGTAAATCAAATAATGATTTATAACAATTAGACCATTATTTTTTGTGTCAAAATATGTATATAATATATTTAATGTCCGTGACTGCATGCAGAAAAAATCCCAATCAAGATTCTTTTTCGGACAGTCACGCAAAAAATAAAATATGCAACCGCAGGTGGCAAGATTCAAGACATCAAGACACTAACGGAAATACTATATAATTTATTAATACTGTCTGCATGATAACCAATTAATAGGTGGATGGATTAACGCAGTGTCTATCTAAAAGCATGCAATTTGCATATTATCTAATATTTAAAAAACGAACAATTCTTGTATATTTATTTATATATAATCAGGATCTCGGAAACGGCTCCAAGGATTTTCATGAAAGTACAGATTAGGGGTTTTTCGGCTCAAGGAATCGATTTATCAAGGTCCCAGGTTCGAGAAAAGCTCGGTTCCCAAGATATAGACATTTTAAAAACCGAGCGAAGCTCGGTCAACCAGATATTTTATATATAACTAGCTGTTGCCCGCGACTTCGTCCGCATTGTATTTGGTTTTATGGCACCTATACCAATATTCTCTTTTTTAATTCGTTGAGAAAGTGAGGGTACCTGATGTCCCACTTTAAAGTTTGTTATAGAATCTATAACAAACTTTAAAGCAAATGAAATGAAAACTTCCAGACACAACACTTTATATACGACATTGGTAGTTTTTCCCTCTGGTGCTAAAATAAAAAGCTGGTCAGCATTACTGACAGGCGAGCATGTGTTATATATAGTTGGCCGTGGGAAAAACAGTTGGACCTTAGGTCGACATCAGCTTCCTTCAGGGTCTGTCCTTGGGACTTATTTATGGTCATCGCAAAGTAAGCGGCTACCGGGAATTGTGTGAGTTTGAACTGGAAAAGGAAATTGTTGGAGATGAGTGGTATTCACGGTATCAATGCAGTTTCCCCTGAGCCACATCCGGTGAGAATTTCCGCTTCGCTTAAATTTCTGTGTGATTCAGTAACTATTAGTCGCATTCCATTGCACAATTTTGGTGGAGTTAGATTTCTTAGAAGCATTATATTATTACTTTTAGGTTATTTTATGAGCTCGAGGACCACAGGCAGTTAATGAATTTAAAATCTCGAGTGGGTAGTTGCTGGCATCATCCTAATTGACGACGTTATTGTATGACGTGTGAACCACATCATTCCCAACAATTTCGGCTAATATGTTTTCATTTATTGCAGCGGTTCGGTCATTTTTTTAGTATCGCACGATCAAATAGCCAAGAATTTTCCTGAAGTGTTATACTTGACGGGACTCCGAATTCGTAACTTATCAATTCTTCTTACAACGGGCAGTGTCTGCCGGAATTTTCCGTAGAACAGTACCTACCGTGATATTGTCCATGGGTCTATCATCATGGCCAATGTCTCAAAGTGTTCTGTCCACGGCCTCGACGGCTTTTTTGTTCGACATGGTACATTCAGACGATTACATTTTTTTTAGCGTGGTAATACATCACGTGGAACACAACGTGCACTCTTACTCGCCGCCCGCATGGCCGCGCCTACAGTGAATCGTGTAGCGATCGGCGTCTGTCGCCATCGGCGTCTACCGCTGCGGCTGGGCTGGAGGTGGACATTGTCCTCTCCCTCATGCGTCCCGCCTCCTCCTTCGCTAGCATGACTGCTTCGCAGAAGGAGGCGACTGCTTCCCATTCTGTCTCGCCCCGCAGCATCATGGTCTCGACCAATACTAAGCACGAGAGGTCACCGATTATCGTCGTAGTGAGGACACGGCGGTTCTCTGCCCAAGTGGGTAGTCCTGCACCGTATGCTCCACCGTGTCCTCCAGGCGATCCACGCAGTGGTGACACCCAGGCGATTCTTCCTTCCCTATCCGACACTGCTACCTCCCGAAACTTACGTGTTCGTTGAGGACCTACGTCATTTGGTAGGTCAGGCGGGACGCCGTACGCCGTGACGCCTATCCAGCCACTCCTTAAAGAGGGGTCTTACCACCGCGGTTGGGGCTAGGGTTGCCAACCGTACTATAATATATAGTACCTATTGTACTATATTTAGGGTCTCCCTATATACTTTTGAAGAAATATATAGTACGCGAAAATACTATATTTCCGTACAATAGCTAAATGTTTATATTTTGCGTTTCTATTTCATTACTAAAATTAGTAATATAAAAAACTTCCTGCAATTTACGAACACGTTTTTAAAAAATATGGAAGAAGTGCAAAAAAATATAGTTTAAAAAAAAAATAAGTAAAAATATAACTTTAGTCTACTTTTTATTCTTCCCTACTAAAATACTATATTTTTTTGAAGCGTACTATATTTTTTTATGGCTTTTTGAAAAAAAATACTATATTCTGACAAAAAAAATGTTGGCAACCCTAGTTGGGGCGTGCCCGGAACTCGGTTGCGACAGTCGCTCTCTCCATATTGCCTTGTGATCGCGCTGGAGCTCTTTCCTGGGATTCATCCTGGCGATTGTATTGTATTGTATAGCGGGCTGGTATCCGCAACTCCACGTCATATGCGCGTATTTTGCGTGCGGATGAGATGATCATTCTCCTGGCGATGCGCCTCGATAGACGCGGTGGAGGGCCGTCGCCTCCAGGGGAAGACGACTACATTACAATCCTGAAACACCTTTGCTTTGTCACAGTTTCATGACTACGAACACGTTGAGTGTTGCAGTGTTGTCTTAGTCAAATGGGATTTTAAACAACAAAAAACAAAAAAAAATACGCATCTTACTTTGTTAGTGACGTACAACAGAGACTGCTCATCAGGCTGAACAACTTTGCTAAGACGTCATTCCTTTGTAGCTGGGCTCTTGGAGTTCCACAACAGGTGTTCCAGATCTTCAATTTTTATACGTCAACAGAGAGTGCTCATCAGGCTGAGCAACTCTTGCTAAGACGTCATTCCTATATATGTTATAGTGTAGCTGGGGCTCTTGGAGTTCCACATCAGGTGTTCCTGATCTTCAAATTTATTCCCTCAGCAGAAAATGCTCATCACGCGGAACAACTTTGCTAAAACGTCATTCCTTTATATGTTATAGTGTAGCTGGGGTTTTGGTGTTCCACATCAGGTGTTCCGGATCTTCAATTTTTATATGTCAACAGAGAGTGATCGTCAGGCTGAACAACTTTGCAAAGACGTCATTCCTGTATATGTTATAGTGTAGCTGGGCTCTTGGAGTTCCACATCAGGTGTTCCTGATCTTCAAATTTATTCCCTCAGCAGAAAATGCTCATCACGCGGAACAATTTTTGCTATGGCACCATTTTTGTATCTCTTATAGTTTAGCTGGTCCCTTGCGGTTCTGCACCAGGTGTTCAAGTTTCCAAGATAAATTATAGCCTATGTGTTGGCCAGACTTAATACCTATACAACAAAAAAAAAATCATTCAAATCCGTCTAGTACTTTTTGAGTTTATCCCGGACATACATACAGACAAACAGACAAACAGATAAACAGACAAAAATTCTAAAAACTATATTTTTGGCTTCGGTATCGATTGTAGATCACACCCCAAGTATTCTTTTCAAAAAATATTCAATGTACAGTTTTGACTTTCCTACTATTTTATTATATGTATAGATATATAACCTACTGGATATGACACACTGTGTATTTCCCAAGGTTTTTTTTTGTTAACTCGTCACTTGACACGTGTGTTCATTAGTGACCGACCGAAATTTCGGTTTCGGTTTCGGTTTCGGCCGGTTTCGGCGAAAATATCTAGTTTCGGCCTTAGTTTCGGTTTCGGCCAAAATATAGCCGAAACTTTCGGCCCCGCCGAAACTCAAGTGTTCGTGCATTTTCGTGCGTCGTTCGGTTAAATTCGTAGCTAACACGTGCTTGCTTGCCGGCGAGGCTCCGGCACAGTTCGCTACCGTCCATTTAATCGTGAGTTGAGGTTACGTTTTTGAGTGTACTGGCAGTAGTGTTGAAGTGTTGTATATTCATGTCATGATTAAATATATTTGTTACGTACGTTAATGATTAAAAGACTTATCAATCGTCAAGGCAGTGACTGTATCGAAACATAAATTAACGGTTTCTTCTTTGAAATAATACTATTTTTTGCTTTTGAGCCGGGGCAGGTGGCTCGTGCTGAATATAGTACGATTGTTGAGACTTCAAATCCAGTGAAACATTAAAAACAATGAATCTATAGATATAAAAATCAATGCCACTTTTTGTTGTAATTTTATAACACAAGAACGGACTCACCTATCCAAACCAAATGTTTAAGCTTTGTTCGGACTATATAGTAGATGGTTTATGTGAAGTTTGCACAAAATCGAAGGAGTGGTTTTAAAAATTTATCACATTTTTTGTAACAAATGAATTCAATAAATGGCGGATCATTTTGTTAATGGGGATTTTGCTGTCAAAGTAGCGAATCACGTACCGGGCCACTAGTTTTTTTATAATTTTGAATAGATTATGGCTCAGTAGAAGTTAAACATGTTATTTAATAAATAACATGTCAAAATCGGCTTCGAGACTCCTTGTTAAAAAAAAAGGGAGTTTCAAAAAATAATCGAAATTTTAAATGTTTTAAAAAGTTTCGGTTTCGGTTTCGGCCGAAACTGAGAGCAAAGCCGAAAGTTCGGTTTCGGTTTCGGCTGAAAAATCAGTTTCGGTCGGACACTAGTGTTCATTACGTTTTATTTGTTTATTTTTGCACCTTGTTTGCACTTTTGTTTATTATGGGTGTAAAAAAAATGTTCCACTTCAATTTGTTGTTAGTTACGAGGAATGCCAAAGGCAGCAGCAAATACTTGCTGCTGCCTTTGGCATAATAAATACCGAAGTTATCTACTGTCAAGAAGGTGAATTATTAGATTAGTTGGCTATAATTTAAATGAATCACATAGGTACCTACTAATAATAATGTGATTGTGTAATAATATTTTTTTTTTTATTTATTAAGTTTATCAAAATTTTGATTTACATACCTACTATGTACCTTAAACCGTAAGATAAAATGTATCGGGTATAGATATAAGAGATAAATTATTTTTCGTATTATTTAACACCTTACCTATACCTATTTTATTAATTTGCATTTTTTTCCTTTTGTCATAGTGTTTTTTTTGGTTTATAATAAAAATATTTTTTTTTAAATCTATTACCACTTCACACCCTTAAATTATTGGCAACGATTCTAAAATAATAATTCTCAACCAGGTAGTGTTGAACATGCAAAAAATTTTTATACCCTTGAACTTTGTCTCTTGTGATGCTCGAACCGTCATAATAACATAATGATACACTACGATATAAATAAAATGGCTTCTAGAAATCTAGATTGTACTACGCCCGGCAAAACACGAAGGTGTTTTTTCTCGAGCAATGGTGGAAAAAAACGTGCAGAAAATAGTGTCTTTTGTGAGAGACCCCTTATTGTTTATTTTATACTGTTTTGGGACACCCCTTAAATACTTACATTATTCTGTTTTTATTTGTATTATTGTTGTTATAACGGTAACAGAAATACATTATCTGTGAAAATGTCAACTATCAGGTTTCATGAGAAACAGTGTGGTGATAGACGGACAGCGGAGTGTTAAATAGGGCATTTATAGGGTCCCGCTTTACCCTTTTGATAGTGAATCCTAAAAAGGGCTATTGAAAGCATAACTACATTAACTACAGTCTACAGTTCTAAAATACTGTTTTAAGTATCTTGGTCTGAGTTCAGCTTGAAATAATGTGATATTCAATATATTCACCCTAAGTGTGTAATTTATTTAGTAGCAATCTTTATTTATACCTACTACATAATATAAAACAAAGTCACGTCTGTAGGTACGCGCCATCCATTCGGCTGCCCCGTTTTTATTAAAAAAAAAACAGATAAAATAAAAAGAATTGGGTCTTAGGCGAGCCACTATTAATTAAATAAGTTGTTAAAGAAATAAAGATGAACTTGCTTAGCAAGGTTTGACGTCAATTATAAAAACTTTTCGAAATATATTCACGAAATGTCAGTGGCAACTGCACTAAAATCATGCAATCTTGGCTCAATTTTGTTTTTTTTTTTATTTTATGCTAGAGCTCTTGCCAGCGGCTAGACCCTCGTGTAACTAATACCTAAATAACGTCACGGTCGCCACGAGAACATAATACCAAGATAAATTTAATTTTAAATGTTATTCCACATTTTTTCTACACTTTCTGCCATGATTGATTAATAAAAAAGTGAGTTTATAAAAACGTGGGAAAAATCCAACCATCCAAACTTTCTGCAGCTGGTGCAGCGGCTTCACCCGCTACAACTCGAAAATTATACCACGGGTAGATAAAATCAGGATAAAAACTATCCTATGTGTTTATACAGGTTATGAAATATCTGTGTAGGTACGACACATCCAAATCAGTAATTTTTCAAGAGTAACAATCACCGATCCATTCATCTCATCCTCACAAACTTTTACATTTATGCATTTATTGTACTTATTTACACATACAAATATGTATAGACAGGGAAATATTTTAAAAGGAAAACCAAGTATTACACTGCTTATTTCTCAAAGAAATTTCTTCCAGCATCTACTGAGAGAGGAGAATTTGAGGTAGAAGAAAAAGTGGTGTATTTTGCATGTCTAATATTAGTAAGTTAAAGATAATATCAGATCAGATATTAGTAGAGGATATTGCTTATGAACTGGCTAAGTTTCAACTAAGTTATTATGTAATAATTATGCAGATATCACATAACATTACGCCTGTAATGCTCGAAGGGTTTTGTAGGTGTACCATTAGGAACTTGAACATAGGTTTACAATTAAGTAAACCTATGTTTAAGTCCCCTTTAATACTGAGCGGGGCTAGAACACCAGTATGAAACAAAACGTTATCGCTATTCAATTACAAACATTTACTAAGCTTTGTTTTTTTAATGTTTGCGTATTGAATTATATTTCTTTATTGACATTGAAACAATATCCACGGAAATTTGAGAGAGCTAATTACAAACTAAACACTCTACTATCCAGTTCAACTATGAAGGAGTCTGTCAATGACCTTCATCTGTCAACTGTCACTTAAAAATAGCGTTTGGCAATAAAATGCT
This sequence comes from Agrotis clavis, assembly GCA_954870645.1. Lineage (NCBI taxonomy): Eukaryota > Metazoa > Arthropoda > Insecta > Lepidoptera > Noctuidae > Agrotis > Agrotis clavis. The sequence goes on along the minus strand of OX940918.1, from coordinate 5,186,361 downwards.
TTGTGTAATTAATTTTTGAATAATGTTTATTGTCTTTATTATCTTGTTACAGTTATTTTCAAATGATAATTGTTTATTTAAAAGCGTGAAAGTGTTTAAAACGGAGGCAAGACGAATGGCGATATGGCGTCAGCTACTCTCCTTAGTTGAACTGCATAGTAATCACAAACATCAGTAAGAGGCAGTTGTTAAACTTAGAATCGTCTATTCAAACAAATGGGAAAAAATAAAAATGTCCCCAGTGTAGACAATCGCGATTTTTTCCCATTTGTCACCAGTGGTGACAAAGTCATTGGGGACAAGTGGGAATAGACGCTAACAATTAGTTTAAATCTCAGACATTTTATATTCATTTATCAAAGTTAAAGCATTTTAACAAATGGTTAGCATAACTGTTGATCAAACATCTCGCCCTAAGTAAACAGCCTGTTAAATAATAATTAAACATGGTCCCTGATAGTTATTAAACGTTAATGATTAAAGTGCATAGTTAACAGGTTGGCACGGTTAACGAACCCTTTGCCTTGAAAAGTGAGAGTCAAATGCACGCGCACCTAATAAGGTCGCTACTAATGCACATAAATTCGCTATTTACCGATGTTAATTGGATTTTTCCTGATATTTCGGAAAAATGTTTTTTTTTTGTGTTAGGAATTTAGTAAAAATTTAGATTAAATGTGGCATTTTAAAAGATTTCATAATCGTGGTTTTCTTTAGAACAATTAGCGATATTATTAATTCATGTTCTTTTTTAATAAATAACAGTATGGTATTTGACTAAAAAGAATCTAATTAGACCGTTGCGTCAGTCAGACGTATTTGATCTTTTGTTAGATATACCCAAATTGACGAAGATACGACACTTTTAAAATTGGAAAAACGTTACAAGCAAGTGCAATTCACGAGACTTCACGAGCCCCCCTCTCGAATTTTGATGCGTTATATCTTTGTAAATATACATTGGTTTAACGATAGAAGAAATACACGTGTCCATTATTTTTCAAAACTCTAGCTAACGGACTTCTTGCAATTTTATTAATGCTGTCAAATCGCCTATTTTAGTGAGTCTTTTACTAACCCTCACGGACTTTAATAAATTGTTCCTCTTAGCATACATTTAGTGATAATTTACATTATTCTCCAATAAATTAATATCTATAACTTGCGATAAAATTGATACAACAGTTCGATTCTAATTAAGTATGACCATCAAATCATCACAAACACTTGTCGTGCTAACTGTACTAACAAACTCCTTCCGCGTTTACGACTTTTCAATTTGTCATAGCCGGGGCCACACAAACGACATTTCTCGTTGATTTTGGCGATATTTCTTTTTAAAATGTTCGTATATAAACGTGCATTAACGCGAAATCAACGGCATTTGCCGTTAGTGTGGCCCTAGTCTTATTTACTAGTCCTAAACGCCGAAGGCCGAGTACAGGCAGGTAGTAAATTGAAATGGGCAACAAGTATGATTTATTTATAATGTTGGAAGTTGCATTGAAATGTCCCACTTATTATCGTTTTAGTTTATACCCACGGCGGCGGGCGTTGCCCGTGTAAAGATCCGTAGTTGTTCAAAGGTAACTTACGTTAATTCGGTTAATAGACCATCTGTCTACAAAATTTCATCCAAATCCGTTCAGTAGTTTGTGTGAAAGACTCATAAACATCCGTCCATCCGCCAAAACTTTCGCATTTATTTAATTACATTGAATTGAAAACCAAGATGTGATATAGCGTTTAGCCTTCCTCGATAAATGAATTATCCAACACAAAAGTATTTTATCAATTTGAATCAGTAGTTCCTGAGATTAGCGCGTTTAATCAAACCAACTCTTCAGCCTTATAATATTGGTACAGATTAGAGGTAGGAAATTGCATTCAAATGTCCCACTTATTATCGTGTCACAGTTGTCGTCCTGAAGTGTAGCTTGTAATTTGCAGTTGCATTATGTAAAGTAATTCATAATAATCTGTGTGAGCCAATTACTGCGCGACTGTACTACCCACTGGAATATGTTTTGTGTGAGGTCGATCTAGATTTTTAAAATATTATTGCTAAATCCTTTCCCTTTTGAATTTAATTGTAAATAAGGGTATCTAATGGTAGTCAAGGTATTTAAATGAATAAATATTCAAATACCTTGACCTAATCTGCCTATCTAACTGATGAATCTAGTTTCAAACTAATATTGTAAATGCGTAAGTGTGTAAGGATGGATGGATGAATGTATGGATGTTTGTTCTTTCACACAAATCTACTGAACGTATTTGGATGTTTCGTACACACTTACACAGATAGTTTATAATATGGAATACTTTTGTCCCGTGAGATCATTTTCGAGTTAAAACACGCGGGCGAAGTCGCTGGCAATAGCTAGTTCAACTATAAGCCTGTTTGTACACAAGGCGATGCAAGTCGCCGATACCTTACGACTTTGGTATCCATTGACCCGCTCCGCTCCTGTGTACGAACCTTTAAGGATTTGTATTGCGGTGTCGCCTTTATACCAAAGTCCAAAGGGGTACCAAAAGGGGCTATGCTAAGTTTTCGTATAGGATAAATTATTCTCAACTACGAAACCCTTCATTATGTGTGGCTCGCACTAGGCCCGATTATTTCAGTAATAATTTCTTTCAAAATCTTACCTACTCTTTGTTTTATGGAGAGTTTTCCTAGTCAGTGGGTATTATGCCTAAAGCTTGTGTCAAGGAGGTATACAATGTTTTCCTTCAAGACGATTACATTATAACAATGAATAATTTCTGTATTATTATGTAAATAATGTAAGTAAACTTTAGGCCGGTATTACTATGTCGCAAAAAGAAATACAATATGAATAATGAACGTTTTGTGGTCATGTAAGCTTTTATGGTAATATTTACTCTGCGTCACATTTATGTATTTTACTTTAGATACTTTGCAAATACTCAGAAATACCAGAGACTTGCCTTGCTCCATCCATGGAGGAAGTAGAATATACATATTTATCAGGGTTGGCATGATTAAAACAAGTTGTTTTAAAACACATGTTTAAAACAGTGTTTAAAACAGTTTGAAATTAAACAGTGTTTTTTATTACATGTTTAAAAACAAAGATTAAAACAAGTTTAAAACATTGTATAAAACAGTACGAAAAAAAACATGTTTTAAAACTAATTTTCATGTCGCAATAACTGAATATAAAATGAAAATAAAATAATAAGTATTTGAGTCTGAATAGTTCAACATAAAACCAATCGAGTCTCTATTGCTGTTATATTTTTGAACGTTCAATGGCATTGTAATTGACTTAATCATTTTTTTTTTATAAAACGGTGCCCCACACTAGGAATTTCTACTGTGTCGTGGGTGCGTTTACAAACTATAAACTCAAACATGCGCCGCCAACATTATTTTTATGTTATGTTGTAGGTATTTCATTCAATCAAACAAATATCTAAGTACCAGGATTTGTATGGGGCAAGATAGCACCTATTTTTGAAACATTATCATAATAATTTCAAAACAATTAAAATTGTAACAATTTTAATTAATAAACAACATTAATCACAAATAAAAAAATGTAAACTTCGATCCCTAATGTCGGCTGTCGAAAGAAATTTGGTAATTCCCCTATTTTTTAGACATAAGTAGATCGGTGTTTCTCAGTCCATTGTTCATAAGGTAAAGCCCCGCACCGTGGCGCGGGGATATACCTTATGAACAATGAACTATTCTACGAACGAATAGGAGGCGCGCCGCCTGTCCCGCTAGGAAAGTCCCTACGTGTCGCCCAATATAAAATCAACATTAGAACATACCTACCGGGTGAATGTGAAGCGTTTGATTACGCAACATACAAATAAATGTTATCTATTGATCGTTTTTTTGTAAATATTTAATTTATTAGGGCGAGTTTATAAAGATCTAGCCTAGAAAAGAAACATAGTCGAATTAATTTGAAATAATGCCCTAAACTAAAAAAAAACAAAAAAAAACACTTGTTTAAAACATTTTGAACTGTTTGTTTTATATAATTTTAAAAAAACTGTTTTTTTTCCAACCCTGATATTTATATCATCATCACCATCAGCCTATATAATGTTCCCACTGCTGGGACACAGGCCTCCTCTCTGTGAGAGGGAGTGGGCCATAATCCACCACGCGGGCCCAGTGCGGATTGGTGGATGTCACATGTCTTCGAATTTTTGGTTCTAGGACATGCCGGTTTCCTCACGATGTTTTCCTTCACCGTTTTGAGAGCAGTGGTGATGAAATAAAATACACAAAGTAATGCGCCAGGCGGGGTTCGAACCCACGACCTACAACTCGTAAGTCGGGACCGATACCACTGGGCCACCACTGCTCTCTGATATTTATATGTTGAGAGTAAACATCCGATATCTATGAATTTACAAGGTGAACAACTTTTATAAGTGGCCGCCATGTCAAATTGATACAGTTATTTTTGATATCTTAGATATAATAATTATATAGTGCTAAAGGTTTGTCTACTTCAGGTAACCTATATCAGAAAAGCAGTTGGGTTGTCAGGAACCATCCTTCGCCCAAAGCAAACTTGAATTCCGATTCCCGATTCAATGCATTGGTATACTTTTATTTGAGGAATAAAAATGGCGGTTTGAGAGCTTATCTATAGAAAATATGTCAAACCGCTATTTTTATTCCTCAGATAAAATTTATCTGACTATTAAAAAATCAGCCCTTTACCTTTTAACCGCCTACGTTGGATATTTCCCACAAATATTTTCGGGCCCATTACTCCAGAGTCGGATAAATCAGACAGAGAATTTTACGATTGGTTTTGTTTGATTTTATTGCATCTATTAAACATAATATCTCTCTGTTTATGTAGATAGATAGATATAATTCTTAATATACTTCAAAACAAGTTTTTGTAGGTAAGATTTATCAATCAACTGACCCGGAAATCGAGATTATGAAAAAAAAAACAATAACACCACGACTTTAGTCCCCGATGGGTGTACCTAATCATCATCATCATCATCATTTCAGCCTATTGCAGTCCACTGGACATAGGCCTCTCCCAGGGAGCGCCACAGCGCACGATCTCCAGCTTTTTCATCCAGCCACTGCCAGCTACCTTCTTCAGGTCATCGGTACATCTTGCCGGGGGGTGTACTAATAATACATTCCCATTTCACCTGTTACAAAGTTCCATTTATTAGGGGGCGAGCTAATTGCCATCAATCTCACACAAGTCAACCTCGTAGCTGCTACCTACTGAGAAATGCCTAGGAAAAATGAGCAACCCTTTGCTGAACCCGAGAGCCACATGCTCAGCAGTCGCGCTTGTCACCACAGGATCAGGGCGGCAGTTGAAAAAGTAGGAGAAAACAATGTCTAAAGTAAATAATATACATATGTAATTATTTTATAGGATTACGAGAAATCATTATGTACGAGTATGTAGGTAGCAAAAAAAAAAGGTAATGATACCTTTGAGGTAAAGTGGATGTCTTCTTGAAGTTACTTGGAGGTCCAGGTATCTGGTAGCACCAAGACAGTATCTGCTGTTTTTTAAACAATAAAGGGCAAAAAGAAATGGATAGTTTGTATGAAAATTTGCATTCCTTGAAGTAAAATGAAAATCAAAGACGGATTCGAACGACTTCGTTGCTGACTAACTAGACCTACATTATTAGTAATAACTAAACACAGACATTGAAACAAGAATACTGAATGAAGTCACTTCAACAAGTAGGTATAAGAAGTTTTTGCCATTGACGGCTGCTATAAAAAGTTTGGACTGTGGTTTGCATAAAAACCCAAATTAGCGAAGTCTAGATGTATTAAGATTTTTTTTAATATTTGATGCACCTAATCTTTTTATAATGGAATAGTTGAGATACCTATCTCTTTTTGCAGTACAATTTTATTTTAATAATTCAGTCTGTAAGTCTTTTATACCTGCATATTTTAATTACTTATTACTTTAAAATAAATATTTAGATTCCTTTGTGTCTCAAAGTGCGGACCGGTTTTTCCGATATAGAATAAAAACCGGATAAACATGTCGCTGCAGACTGACACTAACGGTACCTACACAACACACGCGAGACCGAGCTTCAGAGTCTTGCCGGACCGGTAAAACTGCCGGAAGGGCCAGTGGCCATACAATTTATATGAAGCTGTTTAAAAGAAAGAAAAATCGTATTTGACACAATCTAAGGCACACAATGTTGTCACATTTTTTTTTAAATAAAGGACGGTCACGACGGTTAGGGTGCCTTTCCACCAGAGATGTGCTATGTTGGGTAAAGTTTAATTTAATAAAAACAATAGGTAGGTAAGTACCTTCTACCTCACAGCTATGCCAAATAGGCTCAGCATGCGTAGCATGGCGCCGTAGAAACGGGGTTTGTCGACGCGAGAATAGACAAAATGACAGAACGTAAAGATTTTTATCAATTTAAGCATACCAATGTTTAAAATAAAGAAGAGATATGTTTCTATTCTTTAATGGTGTACGAATAGTGTCATACTTGTGCAAAAAAACAGTCGATTTGTATAGAAATAACGATGAAATAACTTTGTCTTTTCTTCGTAGAATAGAGATAGAATCGCCATGCTACGCGTGCAGGTGACGTCTTAAATGACCCATGACGTCTTAAAGGGTGAGTAGTTAGGTTGTGAGAAAGAGACAGAGCTACACAAGTCGTATAGCGCCATCTCGTTCCCTGAGCGGAATTATTCAAGCTTTAAGCTGTCATGGTCGTAGGCCACCTGTTCAACAAAAAAGCCAGGCCACTAGGTGCCTGACGATGGTTTTCAACTGGGTCTTGTGATATGTTACGGATTTAAATCAGCTTTATAGTCAATTAGTCATACATGCATGTAGCCGGATCGGGCAAAATACCGAGATTTTCACCGGATGTATGCCGCGCCTAGTGGGAACGGACCCTTAGGGATCTAATGAAGAGACTCCTCATATAAAATGCAAGTACATAAGTAGGTATTCAAGTTCAGTTTCGATGAAGTAGACTTAAGAACATCTTACCCGATTGCGCGACGCAAAGGAGGGTAATGTGTTTATTTGATAACTCCTTATACTACATATACAGGGTGAATTTTTCAACTGGGCGTGGATGGCTAACTTCGAAACTATGAGGAATATCGAAAAACATTGAAAGGAATCTCGAGGCCGATTTTGACGAAAACTAAAACTGCATCATTGGATTTTAGAAAAACCAATAATCCTGGCCAAGAATCGAACCCGCAGATTTTGGAAAAGAAATCACATCCCCTATTATTACACTATTCGATAGTGTTGCTAATAAGGATCAAATTCTGGGAAGAAATGATATACGGCAAACTTAAAGAAATAGCTGATTTTTACGAAATTGCTCTTTTTCCATGTAACTTTATTCGAAATTATAAAATTTTATTGTTTTCAATGTTTCACTGGATTTGACGTCTCAACAATCCCACTGTAACCAGTAATACGAAATTATTGAGTTGAACAAAAATAGCATTATTTCAACGAAGAAACGGTTAACTTATGTTTCGAATACAGTCATTGCATTGAAAATTGATCAGTTTTTTAGAAATAATACGTTTTCTTTAAGTTTGCCGTATATGATTACTACCCAGAATTTGATCCTTATTAGCAATACTACCGAAAGGTCTAATAATATAGGGTGTGATTTTTTTCTCCAAAATCAGCGGGTTCGATTCCTGGCCAGGATTATTAATTTTTCTAAAATCCAATGATGCAGTTTTAGTTTTCGTCAAAATCGGCCTCGAGACTCCTTTCAACGTTTTTTGATATTCCTCATAGTTTCGGATATAGCCATCCACGCCCGGTTGAAAAATTCACCCTGTATATAAACCTAGATGTTCCCCGTATTTTCCTCCGCTGCTCGGCTGCTATTGTTCGTAGCGTGATCTTATATAGCCTATAGCCTTCCTCAATAAATGGACTATCCAACACAAAAGGATTTTTTTAATTTGAACCATTAGTTTCCGAGATTATCGCGCTCAACCAAACAAACAAACTATTCAGCTTTATAAAATTAATATAGTATAGATAGTACTATTATAGTATAGATGCAGATAGTTTAGTGCATTTGTTTAATTTTACCGTTTGTCATAACGGTGCTAATTAATTATTCAGTGAAGTGTTTTAAATCTGAATACCTAGACATTTTGTTAAGTGGTTTTACTCAACATGAAAATGCAGGTGCATCTGTTTAAATTATCTCGTTTTCGCTTTTATAATATCTCGTTTAATTTAAACCGATAGAAAAAGTATTCTATAATATATTTTTTTTTCATTAATGACATAATTTAGCTTTTGTTCTTAAGATTAATTTCAGTTCATTTTATATTATTTTGTATAATTATATTGAATGACACGGTACCAGTGGCTGAGAGAGCGACGGCTGCGCTACGTGTCGCAGGTTCGGTTCCCGCATGAAAAATATATTTGTATGATCGAGAAGTAGATTTACCTAGGTACTTATTAAAGAAAATATTGCGTTTAGCGAACTACTATTATTACGTCAAACTTATATTTATAGAGAAATTATGTACCTATAAATTTTATTTATCTATCTATCTTGTTCCTGGTCTATGTGAGTTTAATATCTCCAAAACTAGTCAGATTGGACCCCATGTTGTCGGGGTTAAAGTTGTTGTATCATCCATTTCAAGGAATGCACCCAATTACAAATCACCCCTGTATATTGAACGAGGAAGATTTTGAAAAAGATTCTACTTATAATCTAAATAAAAAAATGGCATTTTTTGAGTAAAAAAGTCTACGAATTAACAAACAAAGTAGCAAGAACAAAAGTTATTTTCCATTTTTTTGTGGTGGTTTTTAGGTCGGTTAATTTTTTTAAAAAGTTTGTTCAGTGGTTCATTAATTATCATAACATAAACAATAAAGTGTGTTTTGGTTCCACATTCAGGTATTTTTTTATCATAATAATTAACTGATTTAATATTTATAATCATAAAACACATTAATCAATCAATTACCTACGCTGATCGCTGATTTAATTATACGAGTAATGCTGCCCGTAATTTTAAAACAAGCGTGTCGCCAATTTAATTAACTGAATTACTGGAGTAGGAAAACGTAAATTGTAAAATGCCATTATTAGATCTTTTTTTCAGTTAGTTTTAAAATATAACAACAGAAAATAACAAACCTTCAATCCCGATATCCGTTCCGAACCACATCACACACTAACCAAAATAATTTGAACAATTTTACTGTAAATCGTCATTTTTCTACAACAACGAATTTTCCCGCCACTAATTTTCACAGATAAACAAAACACAGTTTCGAAATTCGAACCTTCTATTATTTTTTTATTCCGACCAGTGCGTTCCGTTTCGCGTTCGATTAACGAATGCAGGCAACATTTTCCTTCGGCAAGCCGCGCGCCGTTCAGCCGTTCACCTTGATTTTCCTGAACGCAGATTTATTTAGGAAGGTGCAATTTAACATACCAAATTGCAGTTTTCAAGCAGGTTTTTTTATTACTGTTGCGCAATATTATTAGACAAGAGTATGATACCTACTTGTTATATCAGATTCATAACAAGATTACCTGTTCCGTAGCTCTGCTAGGTCTAAATTAGCTATCGTAGACCTTGCCAAAATAATAAGATTATAGAAAAATTCGCTTCGTTGTTTAATTTTTTCCATAGTAATTTTAGTTCAGTTTGAGGAAGGAATAGTCTAATAACGATAAAAAAATACAAGGTATATTGAGATGAGATAACATCTTCAGCAAAAAAACTGCAAAATATTGTTAACATACGATGTAGCTGATTTCTTTAGATAAGTTCTTTATTACGTTTGAAATAGCAGTTTGAAAATGCCTGTAGTTTTTTCTGTACAAAAAGTGTTTGGAATCAAATCCGTCTAATGCAATGCTACGCTTATGCCAATTTGGATTAGTGCATGACTTTAGTTAACCAACGGTTACTTACCTGGACCTTTTGTTTATCTAAACGTAGGTACGTCTTATGAGACCAGAGGCATTTCTACCTACACACCTATAATTAGCAGATCTTTGGCTGTCGTTATGGGTATCATCTAGCGGGGTTGTCCCACCCCGGTCTCCTGATCACATCACTCTCCCTTTTGTATCAGTAATATTCGTCGACTAAAGTATGATCACATTGTCCTGATTAAAATTTATACAATTACTGTAATTGCGGAGAATAGTTGCCCGTAGTGCAGTTTCAAAAGCACACGGGGAGAGTAATAATATGTCCCTGCGTACATTCCTGCCCTGACGTCTCATTCCACGCACCTGTCTCTTGTCCTACTTGAGCCAAAAAAGCCAAAAACATGGATAGTTTTTGCCATATTTGACAAATGGTTTCAATAAATCTGTTGACTTATGTGAGAAAATGGTTAAAGAAAATCATACATGGTGCAAGTATCGTCATCTGCCTAGCCTTTTCCCAACTATATTGGGGTCGGCTTCCAGTCGAACCAGATGCAGCTGGATATCAGTATTTTACATGGAGCGACTGCCTATCGGGCCTCCACAACCAAGTAACTGGGTAATACGATACCATGTGGTAAGACTGGTTGTCAGACTTTTAGAGCTTCTGACTAATAGTGAGGACTGTCAAAGATCTACAAATGACAGATGGTCACCCATCCTTAGACCAACTTCGGCAAGCGCGGCTTAACCCGGAAGTGTGCGGCTGCAATTATTTTAGCCACGAGCTCCTCTACTTGATGCAAGTATGATTTTCTTTATCAGTATTCAGATAAAGCCGCGAGAAACAGGTAGAAATATCATTAAATAGAAACCTCAAGTAGGCGTAAGCAAAACTAGTTTATTTAAGCGTCAGAAATAAATAAATACTCGCTTATTATATACAATTGCAAGGCTTTCTCAACTCCCTGTATGCAGTCGGGATAGTTACGTAAAGCGTGTAATAGCAATTCCTGTTTCGATTAGGTATACGTAATAGCAGCCAACTTACCGGCCCCGTTTTAGCGCATACCTAGGTATTTTACGACAGGCTAGCGTAACGTTGTGTGGAAATGAACGAGTAACTAGGAGATAAAACTGATTATTGCATAGTAGATATTACTCGGGGATAGTTTTCAAATAATTATGTATCCTACTTAGTCACCATCATTTTCCTGTCCCTATCCTATTTCTTTGGGTCGGTGCAACACGTTTCCTTCTTCCATTCTCCCCTGTAAATATTCATTTCTCAAACAGTCTATCCATCTTTCCACATGGCCGTGCAATTCGAAATGAATTTGCTGAGCGATTGACGTCGCTGCGTGAATTTAGGTCTTTTGTATGTCTTGCGTCGCGACGCTTCTATACATTTTGTATGAAAGGGACGCTGTAGAGACAAATGACTCCGCCCCGTCTGCGTCTTACGTATTTTCTGTGTGGCCAGCGCTTATTAAACGATGATGATAATATTGTACAACAACTGAATAGAAGTCGGCGCAACAAAAACAAAAATGATTCCGCCACCGCGCCCGCCACTGGTCTAGGCCCTAGGCTTCCACTGCGGACACACACCAACAGTTGCGGTGGGACAGTAACGGGACACAACGCTTGGCCAACACGTAATAAATGTAACGTTTATAAATATCGGCGAATCGGCAATTTATCATGTAAACATCTTCTACACCTTTCTAAAGCGTCCTTATACATAGTATGTACTATGTAATGTTTAAATATAAAATGATTACATTTCTGATTCTATTTAACTGCTCTGACATAATAGTTGCATGTAGTTTAACCTGTTAATTACTTATCTTCTTATTCATAATTATAGTTATAGTACCTATTTATTAATCAGCGTCGAACGCGTTTCTTTGTACGTGTGTATATATGTTCCTTTTTCACGTCAAAATGGTTGCACCGATTTTGATGGATTTTGTTACAGAGGTAGATGAGACCTTAGGGACGGTCATTATGAGGAGGCAACCTAGTGTTGTAATAAATCGGTTTTGTTTTGTATGTAATTTATTCAATCACGCACTAGAGGCGCGTCAAAAGGTCATGAGTGGTCGATATTTTTTTATTCATTTTGAGCTCGTGAGTTCACATCACATTTGATTGACAAACTCTTTGTAAGTATTCTGTACACTGGCCATAATCACTGAAAAATAAGAGTCGGCCGCCATTAAGTTTGCAATAAAAAAAAACATTTATTTTTCAATCGTGACATGGCTTTTCTGTAATTTTTTTACTCAAAAAGGCCAGTGCGTATTACGATGCGGATGAAAAAGGTTAGTTTTATTGATAAAATTTATTTAGTTGAATCACAAGTTGAATAATAATCTTAAGAATCTTTGATTTACCTTTGATAAACTTTACTTGGTCGCATAAAAGTCCTGATTACTCGTATATTTTTTAAACTACTGTATACCTTCTGTACTGTACTTTCATCTACCCGTAGTAAACAACGTGATTTATGTCGTAGTGGTAAGGACCTGAGAGTGGCGGTACAACGGCTCAAGGCCAAAAATGCCGCCCCAGGACCCGACGGCCTGCCAGGGAAAGCCTGGGTCCTGGCCTCGGGGCCTCTCAGCCCTCGACTGGGGGGGCTCTTCAGCGCATGCCTGGAGTGGGGCCGGTTCCCGCTTCGCTGGAAGACGGGGAAGCTGGTCCTGATAGAGAAAGTCGGGCGCCCTGCGGACTCTCCGTCCGCATTCCGGCCCATCGTGCTGCTCGACGAGGTGGGCAAGCTCTTTATAAGAGTCATTGCGGACCGCCTCGTCGGGCACCTGAATCGGGTACGGGACTACGTGCTGCGCGGCGACCTCCCTGACGGCGTTAGCGTAATATGTTACGCCCACGACACGCTCGTCCTGGCGGAGGGAGAGTCGCACCAGGCGGCGGCCGACCTGGCTACGCAAGCGGTTGCGACAGTCGTCGGAAGGATCCGGCAGTTGGGACTCGACGAGGCACTGCACAAAACAGAGGCCATGTGTTTTCATGGCCGTCTGAACGCGCCACGGTCAGAGTCCCCCACATAACGGTGAAGGGGGTTCGCATCGGCGTCGGGAGGACTATGAAGTACCTGGGACTCGTCCTCGACAGCCGGTGGCACTTCTGGGAGCATTTCTCCAAAGCTGAACCGGGCAGCAGCCGCCCACAGGCGACTCCTGCCTAATCTCAGCGGGCTAAACGCCTCCTGCTGGAGGCTGTACGCTGGTGTCGTGCGTGGCCAAAGTGCGTGCCGTGGTCTAGAGGGCCAAAGCCTGCCGGGGTCGCGGGACTTATCTCATTACCGTGACCCCGGCACACAAAGGGTTATTGAAGGACACCGTGGATTTTAGTCAGTACGAGTCTCACAGTCGCTCCCGCCCTGTCCTGGGTGGGAGGACTCATTTAATGGTTTTACCACGCAAAAAAAAAAGTGGTAATGTTAATTTTTACTTTAAGGCGATTCTCACACTGCCCCGCATGATGCAGCGTAGCGCGTGGATGCGTGTTCTTCCGTTGCTTGAAAAAAATGCATCCACGCGCGTTCGTGCGGATGCGGTGCGTGTTTTCCATACAAACGGAGATACTTACAAGCAACGGAAGAACACGCATCCACGCGCTACGCTGCATCATGAGGGGCAGTGTGAGAATCGCCTTAGTTAGAATCGGTCGAATTGCAATCGCGTCGCGCCATTGGTAAAGTCCCTTAATTACTGTTCACAATTTGATTAACAAACTCTTTGGAAAAAATAGTCTTTACACTGGCCTTAAACACTATACTATCGCCATTTGGTTTGCAAATAAAAGAAAAAACCTTATTTTTTTAAATCCTGTCACGGCTTCTCTGTAATTTTTTCGACTCAAAAAGGCCAGTGCATATTTCGATGCAGACGAAAAAGTTTGGTTTCATTGATATAAATACTTATTTTAATATTACTTGAGGATTGACTTTTCGTTATAAATTAATACATAAAAATGGTAAACATATAAGAAAAAATGTAATTTTTTTTTTTTTTTTTTTTTTTTTTTTTTTTTTTTTTTTTTTTTTTTTGGCAAGTCGCTATTTACGCAATGCCACTAACAAAAAACGAGGAAACTTGGTAGAAAATGTAAGGTTAATTTAGGACACGGAATTTGGATGGATATTGGATAGGATTATTAGGGAAAGCATTAACAAAAGTAAATATTATATGCGTATATTATTGTCACTGATAAATGATGATAGATACATATATACTTTTGAGTCATTAGAAGCCAGTAAAACAGAGATGGAGGTAGGAAAAGCAATGTTATAGGAAAGTAAACTAGATATAAAAGAATCATGACTAAGAAGAGGACAGGAAAAAAACATATGATTTAAATCGCCAACATCACCACATTCGCAAAGGTCACTGGCAACGATCTGCAATCGGGCAAGGTGGACTTTGGAGCAATTGTGACCCAACCTCATTCGAATGAGACAACTGGTAGCAACCTTACCAAAGTTAAATTTAAAAAACCATGGTTTCTTGGGAATACAAGTTTGAATATGAGAATAATATTTTCCTTTAGTAGTGCTGCTGTCCGCCCACAACTTGCTCCATGCATCCCAAAGAAAGTTCATTGGCAAATTCGCCAAATCGTGACTAAAGTTAATGTAAGGGAACAAATCACCACAGTCTACAGCCTCATTAGCCAGTTGATCGGCTCTCACATTTCCTGCGATACTACTATGGCCAGGTATCCAAGCGAGAGAAACTTGAAGACCTAATTTGAAGCATTTATACAAGAGACCTCTAATAAAAAGAACTATGGGAAGTATTGGTTTACATTTAAAAGGATTTCTTTCAATAGCCTGCAATGCACTTAGAGCGTCTGTAAATATTATTGCTTTTTCCAACTTCATGATGCAAATATACTCTAAGGCTTTGAACAGTCCAAAACATTCACCAGTAAATACTGATGATTCAGGAGGAAGCTTGATTTTCTGTACTATGTTATATTGCGAGTGAAAAACCCCAACTCCAACATTTCCCAAAGAAGAGTGCTTAGACGCGTCTGTGTAAATATGATGCCAATTTTCCCATCGCAAGCCTTTGGTAAAGTTAAATGATTCTTTTACAAAATTATCATTTTTATTAATGCCGAGGTTTAGGATAACATCCGGAGTAAAAACTAATGATTCATATGAATGATTGAAAAGAGGAAATGATAATGACTGGTAAATTGGAGCTTGTAAAGCCATAAATTTTTTATAGCTAACAATAAGACAAGGAAGAGATTTATTAGACCAATAACGGGAAGAATTGATTTCATCTAGAAGAGACTGCAATTTTTGACGTAACGGATGATTAGAAAATTGAAATGAACGGAATAGAAATTTGTCAGCAAGATACTGACGTCTAAGTGAAAGAGGAGGATCTACAGTTTCAACCTGTAAAGCATTTATTGGGCTTGATCTCATAGCTCCGGTCACTATTCGTAGTGCTTTTGATTGAATTCTGTCTAATTTTTTAAAAGCAGCTGAATTTCCAGGTTCCAATAAAAAAGTTCCATAGTCAAGCACACTTCTAACTATTGCGTTATATATTAATTTTAATGAATAGGGGTGGGCACCCCACCAGACCCCCGATAAACATCTTAAAATATTTAGCCTTTGCTCACATCTTGCCGTTATATAATCACAGTGTGGAATACCAGTAAGTTTACTATCTAAAACCACTCCTAAAAATTTTACCGAGGATTTCACAGGTATTAAATTATCATCATAATATACAGAAACAGGGGGAGGAAGGCGCATCCTGGTAAAAAGTACAACTGAACTTTTAGAAGTAGATAGCTCAAGGCCATTGTTATCCATCCATTTTTTTAAAAGGCTGAGACCCGATGTCATTGTATTACAAGCCGTCTGAATAGAGCTATGAGGGCAATATAAAAGAAGATCATCAGCGTATTGTAGCACTTTTACTTTATTGTTTAAAGAACTCTCAAGATCGTAAGTGTAAATGTCATATAACAGAGGGCTGAGAACTGATCCTTGAGGAAGACCTTTCCAAACGACTCTAGATTCACACCTAGAATCCTGAAGTGTAAGATTAATATATCTCTCAGATAACATATTTAGAATGAAGTTTGTTAGTAAAATGGGGACATTTAACTGCTCTAGTTTATATTTTAATTTTGATATTACAACATTATCATAAGCAGAGTTAATGTCAAGAAAAGCAGAAATTATGGATTGATTCGAAGAAAATGCTAATCTAATATCAGTGACAAAGATGCTTAAACTATCTATGGTACTTTTGCCACGCCTAAAACCAAATTGACTATCACTGAGTAGTTTCCTGTTTTCTAAATACCACTCTAACCTATTTTTAACTAAATGTTCTGTGATTTTTAGCAAAACCGATGATAGAGCAATTGGTCTGTAAGAAGCGCTACTCGATGGACTTTTGTTAGGTTTGAGAATAGGTATAATATCTTGGGCTTTCCATGAAAGCGGAATATTTCCGGATATCATAATGTTATTAATTAGTTTTAAAAAATAGAGAAGAGATGTGTCACTCATATTTGATAGAAAAGAGTACGGAATACCATCTGCACCCGGAGCGGAGTCTTTACTGTGTCGTAGAACACCTTTAAGTTCTTCTAAACTAAATGGAGTATTAAGGTCACTAAGAGAATCTAGTGTTGAAAGTGGAATAGAATTTGGAATAATATTTTCCGGGACAGATGAGGGAGCTAAGTTATCTAAAAAACTATTTACCAGCTCAGGTGGAACAAATGCTGTAGATGAATCTGAGAACGCTGTTCTAAACCTTCTGATATTCTGCCATACCATAGATGGTTTAACGTTAGGAGAAATAGACAGACAGAATGATCTCCAGCTCTCAAATTTCTTTTTTTTAAATAATTTTTTTGTTTCTGAAATTGAGGCGCTCAGACTATTAAAATTTTCTTCGGTAGAATTTTCAAGATAGGCAAGTTCACACTGTTTCCTTTTTTTTATTGCATCTGTACAATCTTTGTCCCACCATGGCGGAGATGGGATTTTGTTTTGTATCTTTTTTAGAGGAAAAAGTTTATCAGCCGTTTTTATCATGGCTTCAGATAAGGCGTCGGCACATAACTGTTCATCACCAAATTTAATTTCTGGAAGATCAGAAACAATAATATCTAAATGCTCTTTAAATTTTTGCCAATCCACATCACCCAGTTTGTACTTCAACCGTGGAGCGCTCTTAGAATAATGTTTTTGACTGTCAGGAAATGATAAAACTATAGGAAAATGATCACTACCAAATGAGGAAAGCATAACTTCCCAAGTCAAACGCGAAGCTAATTTGTCAGAGCAAATTGACAAATCAGGAGCACTAGCACCCTCATGTGGAGAAGTGCGTCGAGTTGGGGACCCAGTATTTAATAAACAAAGATTGAGACTATCTAGAATGTCAAGTAAGGTGCTACCATAGTTATTTGTTGACGAACTTCCCCAGACTTCATGCTGGGAATTGAAATCACCTAAAACTACAAATGGTTTAGGAAGAATTGAAAAAATATTTACAATTTCATTAAAAATTACAACAGATGGACGAGGAATATATACAGAAACAAAACAAATATTATCTACAACTGCTGCAATAACAGAAAAATCATTATTATGAGGTGGGATTGTGAAAAATGAAAATGAATGATGATGTTTGATGAGTAGAGCAACACCGCCATACCCATCAGAGCGGTCTTCTCTGAGACATGCATAACCAGGGATCCTAAACAAAGACCCTGGTTTAAGCCATGTCTCTTGAAGAGCAAAAACAAAAGGTTTATATTTATTTACAATATGTATAATTTCAGATTTTTTATTTATTGCACTTCGGCAATTCCATTGTAGGACTTTGTTGTCCATGATTATTATTAGATGATGAATCAGTAACTGCATTTAATACAGTGGCAGCGATGGACGGTGAAAGGTGATGAGTTTGAGTTAATGATTTAATCAAAGCAATAATGAGTTCATTTACAGACAATGCAGACAGATCATCCCTAGGGATGAGGGCACAGCCATCCTTTGATTGAGGTACATTCCTAGCAAGGTCCTGATGGAACTGCTGATCATAACCTTTAGAGAAGTGGGGTGGGGAGCGGGGTTTAATAAAAACTGTTTTTTTATATGATGTTTTATTTTGTTTTGATGGAGAGTAATGAGGAGGAACAGAGCCATTGATATGGCTTGATGTTGTGGGAGAGGAAAGCAAGGCATCAGCATATGATATTTTAGAAATTGTGGGATGAAGCTTTGAAGCTTCAGCATATGAAATACATGATTTGGCCATGGATTCCTTAATGTTTTTTTGACGTTCATGTTCTAAACATTTCTTGCTAGTGGCTTCATGAAAACCATTGCAAAGACAACAAGATAAATTATCCTCAGAGACTGTGCACCCATCCCCAGAGTGGCCTTGACCGCACTTATAACAGCGTGGTTTAGACCTGCATTGATTTTTGACATGGCCATATCTGCAACAATTATAACATTGTATCGTCGGGTAAATGTACAGGTCAACAGAAAGTGCAGATAACACATATATACACGTTTTGGAAGAATTTGTCCATCGAAAGTTAAAATAACAGTTTCGGTATTTTTTAATAAAGGTTTATTATCAACAATAGTTTTTCTTTTAATTCTTCTTATCTTTAATATTTTGCCGCAACCAATTGGCACAGAGATGTTATCAATTATTTCATCATCTGTCCACTCTGTAGGTACGCCTCTGACGACACCCATGCGAGTCACAGAAAATGTGGGGATAAAAGCTTTGTAACACTCTCTTTCCAACAACTTGCTGGTTATGAACAAGTTTGCATCACTATAATTTGAAAAAGCAACAACCAGCCTGTTACGACCTATTTTCTTAAGACTACCATTTACAATATTATTGAAAGAATTCCTTTTTAAAAATCGACCGAAAGTAATTGGATTTAAAAAAGTATTGTCGTTAGAGGCAGTTTGCTCCCTCTGAACGTGTATTAAAAACGGAGCAGCATCCGAAGAATTATATAAGAGCCGAGCAACTGAAGCCGGACGCTGAGACGACCCACTCAGGTCGTCAGCACCAGCCCTTATCAAAGTACGCGGAGGATCAGATGCCTTATTCGAACTATCTACCGTGTCAACAGTCATCATTTTTTCCACCTCGCCACAATCACAATCATTGTGATGTTTGCCGCCACTTTTGCGCCTTTTTTTATTGCAGTGCTTGCAAATTGATGGCCGAGCAGACACCCTTTTGCGTTTTGACTTTCCGCTATTGTCGGTTGTTATTGATAAAGAACAATCAGTATCGACTGCACTGGTTTCATTATTGGAAATGGTCACGTAATGACCTACTTCCAATGGCAATGGAGCGGGTGGTGTCCCTCCGGGGTCATCCGGAGGATCCATATTAAAATTTACAAAATTAACTAAAAAAACTTACCAAATTAGAAGAAAACACTATAACTACACTAAAACTAAATAATAAGAGAAAATATAATACAAAACTTAATCTAATCCAATATTTAAAACAATAATTTATAACGAGCCAAAAAAAACACGACCGCCAAACTTTAGGTTTCCCGCGCTTTTTTTTTCAAAAAAAAAAAAAAAAAAAATGTAAATTACTAAAATCTGATTAATCGACGACAAGTAAATTTTACAAATTGACCATAAAAGATTCTTTTTGCTCTAACAATGGGAAGTCTCTTGACTGTCCTGAATTTCAACCTTGATGGTTTATGCAAAATTTGAAAAAAGATAAAATTAATTTATTTTTTCACTAGCATACATTGTTTCATAACGTATTGCATGATGAAATAAAAAATAAGTTAAAATAACTAAAACCGGACTACGAAATAAATGCGCACTGAAAAGTATAAAACAAGAACAATATTGACATTACCACTGAGTGATAAAACCCAAAATAAAGAACAAAAAGAACAATATTCATTTGACCGATATTGTGCTAGCCGTGGTCGTGTGCCACCTAGCCAATAAGATAGTGTGAAACAACCGCAGGTTATTTTAGCATAAAATTTTAGAGTTATTTTTTATTATTAGAGTTTTAAAAAATCAATAATCCTGGCGAGCAATAAAACCGGTGATTTTTTAATTAAAAAAAAAAAACAATAACACCATTCGATAGTGTAACTATTACATGATGCACACTTCTCTCTCGATTCGAATTAATAAGTTAAAGCAGACGAAGTCGCGGGCAGAAGTTAGTGTTCTATACATAAAAAGACTTGGTATACATTTTTTACCTACCTACGTCTGTTAAGAAAGCGGTGCAGGTTGCGTTTCGATACGTTACAAAACGTAACATTGCGCGCTGCTGAAATTCATACAATTAACTCACCTTGTCTAAATTAATGAGTTTCCTATGTAAAGATACAATGTTATAATTTTATTGTATCCATTGTAAATGCATGCTGTTAATGGAGGGCCGTTCCCACTATAGGTATTATTTGCGTAGCACGGAACTGCCTCGTTATAGTGTCGTGGTCACAAGTGCGACTGCTAAGCGAGTGGCGTGTCTTTTTTTGTGATGGGCATCTCGCAAGTTAACCTAAAGGAGGTTGTAAGCTACTTAACTGGACTTTTGTGTGGATGCCTTAAGTGACTCTAAGGCCTTCCAGCCAGGGGCTTACAACTTTATTACTACAAACTAAGCGACCACACTCTAAGGGCACACCGCTGTGGGGTACAAACCTCGGCGTCACTGAGGGAGGACAGCAAGGGACAGGCTGGATCTGAATGAGGAGCCTGTGTCCCAGCAGTGGGAACATGTATAGATTGATGATGATACGGAAACCTGCCACCACTATACTACGACCCTTCGGAACCGACCTGCATCAACCTAAGTACCTATTATTCATGTAACATTGACTGTGTTTGTATTTGAATTGCCCATGGCCATGAGCCCTGCGGCCCTGCAACAAGCTCAAAGTTCGTTAAACTACAAAAAACCGGTTCCGATTGTTTTTAAAAATATTGAAACGGGTTTCTGTGCACAGTGTGCACGGGGCCTCACATAATTCTGCATCTTTATAAATGAACCTTCTTTCAATTTTTAGCAAACGATTCAAATATTTTTTATTATAATTAATTTATTTACAACAGGAAATTTAAACGATTAGCTGATTTATGTAATAAAAATGATGTCTCCGCCGTCCACAGAGTATTATAAATTAATTCGTAATAAATTAAAACATTGAATTAAAATAACAACGTATAAATTATGATTTATTCATAAAAATGACACCATCATCATCGTCATGGAAATCACCTTATCACCTTTAGCGTAGACCGTATAATAAAGTCTCAATCGTGTAAAAAATCAGCCCAAATTTTTTTATTATATTTTTCTTTATTATTGTGTAAACTTAAAGCAGTAGTGGCCCAGTGGTATCGGCGTCGACTTACGAGTTGAAAGTCGTGCATTCGAACCAAGCCAGGCGCATTACTTTGTGTAATTTATTTTATCACCACTGCTCTCTAAACGATGAAGGAAAGCATCGTGAGGAAACGTCCTAGAAAGAACCAAAAATAAATTTGAAAAATTTAAAAACCCACGTTTTTAAATTTCCTAAAAATAAGAAAATAACCCTACGGGGCTGAGAGAGGGGCCACTCAAAACGTGGGGGCGTATATTATTTAAGGGATTATTTATGGGATATATTTACATGACGTGTATAGATCGTGGGTGTAACTTGCAAAGATACGCCACACGTTTTGAGTGGCCCCGGAAATTTAAATCCCTGGGTTTTTAAATTTTTTAAATCTATTAATTATGTTATTATTTTTATCTTTGTTGTTTTCGTATCCCATTCAGCAAACCCTTTCGTATAATACCCATATCAAGAGGGTGCATTTCAAATAGCCAATCCGCCATCTTGGATGTCCGCCATGTTGGATTTAAAACACATGACTATTTTTTTCATATTCCTGTCAGCAAACCCTTTCAATTGATACCCATATCATGGGGATGGATTTCAAACAGCCATTCCGCCATCTTGGGGAGGTCGCCATATTGGATTTGTTACGACGTTTCTTAGCTAGTCATATATTGTCATCAGAACTCAGAGCGTGTGCAAAATTTCAGCCAGCTGGCTCATCGGGAAGTGCCTCAAAATTGAGTTGCAAAAGTCCAACCGGAACCACAGACAAACAAACAAACATACGTAAAAACAAACAAAAAAGAAAAGTGAGTGTATAATAATAAATAGATTTAAAAAAAATTAAAAACCCACGTTTTTAAATATCCTAAAAATAAGAAAATAACCCTACGGGGTTGAGAGAGAGGCCACTCAAAACGTGGGGGCGTATATTATTTAAGGGATTATTTATGGGATATATTTACATGAAGTGTATAGATCGTGGGTGTAACTTGCAAAGATACGCCCCCACGTTTTGAGTGGCCCCTCTCTCAACCCCGTAGGGTTATTTTCTTATTTTTAGGATATTTAAAAACGTGGGTTTTTAGATTTTTTTAAATCTATTAATTATTTTATTATTTTTTATCTTTGTTCATCGGGTTTGAAGCTACCCTGAAAATTTCACCCTGCTAGCTTACCGGGAAGTGCCTCAAAGCCTGTCCGCCATATTGGATTTAAGTCTCATTACTATATTTTTCGTATTCCTGACAGCAAACCCTTTCATTTGATACCCATAGCATAGGGGTTGATTTCAAACAGCCAGTCTGCCATCTTGGACGTCCGCCATATTGGATTTAAGTCACGTGACTATTTTTTCGTACTCCTGACAGCAAACCCTCTCGTTTGATATCCATATCATAGGGGTGCATTTCAAATAGCCTGTCTGCCATCTTGGACGTCCGCCATATTGGATTTAAGTCACGTGACTATTTTTTTCGTATTCTTGACAGCAAACCCTTTCATTTAATATCCATATCATAGGGGTGCATTTCAAATAGCCTGTCTGCCATCTTGGACGTCCGCCATATTGGATTAAGTCACGTGACTATTTTTTTCGTATTTCTGACAGCAAACTCTTTGATTTGATACCCATATCGTGGGGGTGGGTTTCAAACAGTCAGTCCGCCATCTTGGGGAGGCCGCCATATTGGATTTGTTATAACGTTTGTTAGCTAGTCATGTATTGTCATCAGAATTCAGAGCGTGTGCAAAATTTCAGCCTTCTATCCTATCGGGAAGTGCCTCAAAATTGAGTTGCAAAAGTCGAACCGGAACGACAAACAAACAAATAAACAAAAAACAAGAAAAGTGAGTTTATAAAAACTTGGGAAAAACGTGGGAAAATTCGAAGACATGTGACATCCACCAACCCGCACTGGGTCAGCGTGGTGGATTATGGCTACTGAACCTACACCAAACACCTTCGGAAAAACTCGTCGTGATTTTTGATAAATTTATTTTTTTGTTAAGTATAGTTTTATAAAATATGTTACATCATACGATGATATCATGCATCTATAAGAACTATTGTCGTCAATAAATTAACAAGTCGTCAGCCGGAGTATGTTAATTTTGATTGTAAGTAATTTACCTGATAAACTCATTATGAAAGGAACTACATACTAACGGGATGCTATAGGCTAGGCCTTAGTGGGTGCTGAATAAAAGGAGTATTTGACTGAAAAAATCTAAATAGTCCGTCAGACAGAGGCCTTACCACAAGCTCATATCGAGATCCAGTTTAGGCTGTGGGAAAGAGACAGAGCTATACAAGTCGTCTAGCGCCATCTCTTTCCCACAGCCTACAGACTCACGCTTTAAGAGTTCATGGTAGGCCACCAGTTAGATTTTTTAAATTATTTGACACCTTTTTCTTTTGTTACGTGAACGAAAATTGACGAAGATACGACACTTTTAAAATTGGCGAAACGTCACAAGGAAGTACAGTTTTTACTTGCTTCTGACATCACGAACCCCTCCCTCTTTTGATGCGTTGTATCTTTGTATTACTCGTATATGTACAGTCAGCATCAAAAGTTGCTGACCACATTCAGATTTTCAAAATCGTTGTACACCGTATTATTAAAGTATTATTACGGTGTACAGCGATTTTGAAAATCTGAATGTGGTCAGCAACTTTTGATGCTGACTGTACCTATTGGTCTAACGAAGGAAAAAATACGTACGAATAAAGAAGTAGGATATATACTTGCTGTGTGCTAGGTCTATCGACATCAGTGATGCGAGGCAGTCTACCGTGCACTGCACTACACAACTGCCTGTGCAGTCATGCAAGACTTGATAAGTGCATTTCTGAACACTGCGCGGAACATAACGCGCCGCCGACAGGCCTTGATCAGACGGCGAGCTATCCATTACTTGCCGTCCGACACTTATACACTAATTCACGTACTAAATGCACACCCTACAAAGGCAACATTGTTGCTAATGCGTCTATTAAATTAACAATCTTAATTATCATTTATTTCCGCTAGAAATGTTTCGTGTAGCGTGTTATCTCTTTTTACTGCATCAATTACAAGCTGTATCCTCCATTGTTTCTATGTGCATATCTCTTTGCGTCATTTTCATTTCACAATCCGATGCATTTACGTAGTTTATAGTTAGGTACCTATGTCCTATATACCTGACTTCCCGTTTCTGATTTAACTAATGGTCAGTAGTGTGATCAAACAGTTAAAAAGGGTATCCCTTTTCGTCACCTAAAACTGTTTGTCCGAAAATCATTATCCATAACACGTTTGCTATAAAATTCAGTAACCATAATGATCAAAAGTTCTAAATATTGTTTTACATAATTATCTTCACTTCTAAAGCTGTTCTGGCCTAATATCGAGTATCATAATAATTGAATCTCCTAATTTTGTATGAAATAAAGTCATATGTCCTAATCATTGTATTACATAATGTGTATTATTCCGAATGTTCAATTAGGTGTAGTAAAACTGATATTTCATTAAATTGTTTAGAAACCGAAGATCTTGGGATCCTAGAGCGAGCGAAGCGAGCTCGGGACTTGTGGGCACCCGGACACGGACAGGTTAGGTTCGAAGGGGATGGCGGGGTCTGAAAGACGCCGCCATCCCCTTCGTGTTAGCTTACTTTAAACCTTGCACGCAGAAATAGGAGCCCCGCGAAGCGGGGCTCCGTCGATATTCCTTATTGGGTGGTAATCAGTAACAAAACAAACTTTAGGACTTATGTATTTTATGGCAATCGGTTTTATGTATTTTGTATATTATTGATTGTTATATTTATGACAAACGAATTTAGGACATACAGTATTTAGGAATTTCAATGTTATGGCATTTGAAATTATGTGGTATTAAATTCGGGCAAGTTATCATTCGGACAAATGATGATTAGGACAAAAAAAAAATGTCACATTAGATTATGTATAAAAAAGTTATGTAACACAATAGAGAACCGTTAAAAAGCCATACATATTTTTTTTACTAATGGTGAAAAAGTTAAAATTGGTAGTTTACATAACTACTGATCATTGATCAGTATTTAGTAATTTGTAAAAAAAAATATGTATAAAATATGTCCGTCCCGCGTCCTTAAACAGTATCTATAATTTTATTTTAACGAAGTCCCCCGCCGCGTATGTCTGTTTGTTCGTGATAAACTTGGAAACCACTGAATTGTTTTTTATGCGGTTTTCAATAATAGACAGAGATGATTCATGAGGAAAGCTTTAGTTTATTGTTTGTTAAGGTTTTGTATAAATAGGTTGAATTATGATGACAATAGTTGAAAAGGTCGGAAAAAGTCGCCTGGGAAGTTTTCATCAAAAACGTTGCCTGGGTACTTTTGAGATATATACAAAAAGTTGGCATAATATTATGATCTAGGGCTCGCGGGAATGTCTAATCAAAAAACCGTGCTTTGGAACGTAAGGTAACGGAGGGAACAGTGTGGACTTTTAGGCTGCCTGTCCATTGATGCGGAGCGATCTGGCGGAGCGGAGAAACGAGGAAATATTAACCAATAAGATTTGCACCATTGAAGAGGGGCTCCGCCAGCTCACCCCGCATCAATGAACAGACAGCCTTAGGGCGGCCACATACATCAGTTTTCCTGATCCGTTTTTCCAAATCTTTACGGGAAGTTATCGAATGTGAACAACACACACAAAACATACACACACATTTGTATGAATTCACTCGGATGAAAAACGGATCAGAATTTGTGATCAGGAAAACTGATGTAATAGGCCGCGCTTGGTGAGTAATTTAAGCCCCTTCATCCACAACGCAACGCAAGTCTCCGATACCTTACGACTTTGGTATCCAGGCGACTATCGCAATACAAATCAATAGATGTTCGTCAACGACGATATAATACTAGACTCCTAATAACAGGCGACCGATGTCTGCCAACACATTAGGCAAAAAAGTCTTATATCCGTCTCATTTCGACCAATCCTGTGAGCCGTAAACATACGTTGAGACAGAACAGACCTTGAGTTAGCCAATCACAACGCAGTACCCCGTCCCCCTCGCTTACGTAGTACCTCAGCGAGTTGGCAGAATAGTTTTGTTCGTTAGATCGTGCAATGCGTAGTCTAGTATTATATCGTCGTTGATGTTCGTACATAGGCACGCGACAAGGATACCAAAGTGTCGTAAGGTATCGGAGACTTGCGTCGCCTTGTGTACGAAGGGGCTAGATTTTGGCAGTTCCTTTTGTTCCACCCAGTGCGGGAGGACTCATTTGATGATTTTTCCACCCAAAGGCAATATACTCTACTACCGTGCAAAATTAGGCGTATTTGCTAGAAGAATAATTATTATAATAATGCGTCACTCGCACTTGAGGTCAACCGTGCGTACTGTCTAAACTTGACCTCCATTTTAAACACATATCCATTTTATACCACATAGATTGCGAATTTATTTACTTAATGAAACTAGTAACATGCCCTTGCTTTACTCTATATAATTATTACGCTTTTTTTAAGTGCCCCGTTTGTCTCGTGGTCGCAAACGCGACTTCTAAGCGTGGGGTCATAGGTACAGAATTTATAATAGCTGCTTGCCGAGGTTGGTCTGTGGATGGGTGACCATCTGTCATAGCGAGTTTCCTCCGTGCCTCGGAAAGCACGTAAAGCCGTTGCAAATCTTTGACAGTCGTTACTATTAGTCAGAAGCTCCAAAGTCTGACAACCAGTCTTACCAAGGGGTATCGTATTACCTAGTCACTGGGTTGTGAAGGTCCGATAGGCAGTCGCTCCATGTAAGATACTAATACCCAGCTGCATCTGGTTCGACTGGAAGCCGACCTCAATATAGTTGGGAAAAGGCAGGCAGATGATTAATGATGGCGAAAACGCACACCAAAATCCGTTGCTTATTTTATAAGAACGTTGCAGTCTTGCTGAGCATTCAAACAAACAGACAGGACAAGCGGATTTATTTTTATTACAAGGTAATAGATAACAAATTCCCGCATAGCGACTATAACCTGATACATGAATTTAAGGTCTCAAAATCATTGCACAACACAGATAGTACTTATTTTTTTTTAAATATTAGAATCTAATTAAGTACAGTCATTTCACTGCTATTTTATAGCTTTGACTTGGTGTTACTGTAAAAATTACAGATATATTTTTGGTAATTACTTCAAGGTTAGCGTTTCACCATGTTGCTGGCAAATTAGTAAAAATAAATGTAAGATTTACACATCGAAAAAAATAAATGGGTTGCTCCCACACACAAGTCTGTCCAAGAGTGATGTTTTTTTTTATATTATCTAGTCTAAAAAGTCAGTATTATTATTATTGTTTTTATGTAGTGGCAGAGGTATAAAATCTGTGAAACAACTGTAGGTACTGCTCTATTTTTGAAAATACTTTTTTTTTCTTTACAACGCGTCGAGGTCTTTTTAAGGCCAGACTTCAATCAAAATATAATTAGGTACTTATTTTATAGTAAACTGGCTGTATAATATTGAATTTCAATTGATATACTTACTTAATCATTTATATAATAGGTAGGTAGGTAATAAATAAGTACGCGAGTACTGCATAATGTTACATTGAATTTCAATCAATATGCTGTAATAGGTAATTTATGATCTTTTGTTTGCTTTGAAGTTAACTAAAATAAATAGATATCAACAATTGATAGTTCGGAGATCATAATGCGTTATCTCAATCATCTAATGTCCAATGTCCAAACTTATATTGTCTACTGCCCACTGCCCAATAAATCGGTGTCTAAGAGTCCTCCTATTAGCAAGATGAAATTATCGCCCCCCGAAGTCTCTACACTACGCCCCCATTTTTTTTCTGGGTCTCTTACCACTCCTCTTTAGGCCTGCAGCGCAAGGGGGTGTTATCGCCCACTTTGGGAAAGGCTGATATAATGTATTAAACTAGCTAGCTGTACCCTGTAGTTTCACCCACGTTAATCGGCTCTTAATGGTCTCAGCGTGAATGCTATAAAGCCTTCCTCGATAAATAGACTATCCAACACAGAAATAAATTCAATTCGAACCAGTCGTTTCTGAGATTAGCGCGTTTAACCAAACAAACTCTTCAGCTTATAATATTAGTATGGATACCTAGATAGATTTCAACAATGGATAGTTTCAACTTCATCATGCGTTATCTCCACAGAATATTAAAAACAGGTTATCTCAGTCACCTATCAGAATTAGAATCAGAATTTTATTTGCTCTAAATGTACGTACAGAATTAGATATTAAACATAGAAAATAAGTTCGGCTACATTTTACCTTCTGGCATGCAAATTGACATTAGAAAAAAAAACTGTCAAATATACAAATTGTAATTATCAAAATGTCAACAACAAAAAAAATGACAAAAATACAAGTAGGAATTATCAACATAGGAATCTAAAGCGTAAGCGCAGCGTAGGACGTCCACCAGCAAGGTGGACAGACGACCTTATAAAGGTTGCCGGAAGACGCTGGATGCAGGTCGCTTCCAACCGGTATGTGTGGAGATCAAAAGGGGAGGCCTATGTTCAGCAGTGGACGTCCTATGGCTGAGATGATGATGATGATGAATCTAAATATATTGCTGGTACCTATCCTGTACATAAAATATGTAAATGTTGATGTTGGCTTCAGATAATAAGTTTTGTGGTTTGTAACAAAAGGACTCTAATACTGACAATTGGGTGAACTGCCAAACATAATTTTGCCATTGAGTAACTGTGTATGTAAATTGTTAATACATAATAAGTGAAGATTGGGTAGTATATTATGCTAAGTTTTTTTTTGTAAGATAGTGGTCCATGTTCCACCACGCGGGCCCAGTGCGGGTTGGTAGACGCCACATTAGACATCAGACACAATTTTTTTTGGTTATATGACATGCTTCACCGTGGTGATGAAAGTAATGCGCCTGCCTAGGTTCGAACCCACGACACGACCACCACTTCTCTCGCAAAACATAACTACTTATTTACTATCTATCAATTATAAATATGTTATCAGCGGATAAAATATACAAAGGCATTTTTCAGACACACAGACATTACCGGGGTCAATACATTAATGATTACAACAGAAGATGCACTCGCGAGCAAACGAGCAAAAGTGAATCACTTACTTGGAATTGATGTGGGATAGCTCCTTAAAATAATGGCGTGATTTGAATGAATTTGGTATCAATTTGCAGGATGTTACGGACTCTTTGTTTTTTTTTTATATTTTTTTTTCTTTAATTATTCAAATTTAAAATTGTTTTTGGTGCTTTTGATTAGTCGTTGGTTTGTCTGTCAAAAAGTATTTTTCTTTCGGAACTTAAAGCAATGAAGTTCATTAATTAAAGCGGTAACTACTTCATTTTACAGTCCATAATATTTATATTTTTCATTAGTCCCAGTTAAACCTTTAAAATGGTACCATAGTTAATTAAGAACTCAAGATCGCGCGGAATAGGAGTAAGGCTCTTCGTCCACAAGGCAACGCAAGTCCCCGATACCTTACGACTTCGGTATCCATTGACGCGTGGGGTGCTAAGACAGGAAACCTCCACGTGCGCCCGTGGACTGGAGTTCCCTCTCGGATACGTTCGCGGGGAAGACCAGTTTTTCGGGCCGGTGCACCCTGGGATGCAGGCAAAAACTCTTCCTTAGGCACTGTATGCCTAAGGGGCTCTTTGCCCGTATGCGAATAGCCTGTCAGGTGGACGCTCCAACGCGTGTCCCTCTGAATACCAGAGGGCACAGCGGCCGAGCGGGCTTGCTGACGGTGAGTAATGGGTAGCTCGCCGTCCGACCAAGGACCAAGCCCGGGTCGGTGGCGCGTCGTGTTTCGCGCCAAATGCCTGCTGGGGTTGCGGGTTTTTTCTTAAACCAGGATACCGTGGCCCCGGAACGTAAAGGGCATCCGAAGGAACACGGGTGGATTTTAGTCAGTAAGAGTCTGACAGCCCCTTCCGCCCGACCCAGGGCGGGAGGACTCATTTGATGATTTTACCACCTAAAAAAAAAAATAAGTAAAATAAACAAAAAATCCATTGACGCGTGCTTATGAATGAAACCTCTACTGATTTATATTGCGATAGTCACCTGGATACCAAAGTCGTAAGTCACGTTGAGTACGAAGGGGCTGAGTGATTTCACACTTGCTCGCTGGCATATTTTAATATTCGCTTGCACCGCGGACTGAACATATTGCATAAGAAAATCTTATTTTAATAAACACACACATTGCATATAAGTGCCCACATGACTTTCCTTAATTGCTTAACTTCTTAAACAATTTTTATTTATTCAAAACATACCGCAGTAGAATCATGGCGCGTATTACTTCATAAGAGTGAATGTATGTATTTTAAAAACGTCTGAGTTTATTTTAGCACTAAATAAAATAAAATAAGCTCGGACTAAAAATATTTTTGTGTTTGATAGTCTATTTATAGAGGAAGGCTATAGACTATAATTATAGCGTGAAGCATCACGCTACGGCCAAAAGGAGCCAAGCAGCGGTGTTGAAACCGGGGAACAACTGCTAGTGACATTATAAAATGTCTTAGATGATGAAAAAAGGTCACAGCTCACTAGAGCCACCCGGCACCCACTCTGCACCGCCTCGCCTCGTGCGGTTCGTATTCTATAAATGAACTTGTATGGGTATGCGCTCACTACATCAACTCCGCAGCGTCACCAGATCGCCTCAATCGTAAGCCATCCACGCGCGGACGGCGGGTGGACCACTAGGTGACAACTCGTTGCTCGCATACTTGCCTTGCGTTGACTGCATTGCCACTGGTTGACCGCGCGACGTTTCGGCGTCCACCCGTCGACCACCTGTCGACAACGAGTGGACGCCGGGCGACGAGGCGGTGCGGGGTGCCGGGTGGCTCTAATGAGCTGTGACCTAAAGTCCAGATTCCGTGTTCAAAAAAAACCGTAACGTTTTAAGTGAAGCCCTTTTTTATCAATGTGTGAGAGCGCCACGCACACAATTAAATGTTTTCCTTGGAGATTTTCACTTGTTTTTCGTAGGAATCTAATGACGGTGGTAATTTTTTCCCACGTTTTTATACACTTACTTTTCTTGTTTGTTTGTTTGTCGTTCCGGTTGGACTTTTGCAACCCAATTTTGAGGCACTTCCCGATAAGCTAGCAGGCTGATATTTTGCACACGCTCTGAGTTCTGATGACAATACATGACTAGCTAAGAAATGTCATAACAAATCCAATATGGCGGCCTCCCCAAGATGGCGGACTGGTTGTTTGAAATCCACCCCCATGATATGGGTATCAAATGAAAGGGTTTGCTGTCAGGAATACGAAAAAAATAGTCATGTGACTTAAATCCAATATGACGGACGTCCAAGATGGTGGACAGGCTTTGAGGCACTTCCCGATAAGCTAGCAGGCTGAAATTTTCAGGGTAGGTAGCTTCAAACCCGATGAACAAAGATAAAAATAATTAATAGATTTAAAAAAATCTAAATCCCACGTTTTTAAATGTCCTTAAAATAAGAAAATAACCCTACGGGGCTGAGAGAGGAGCCACTCAAAACGTGGCTTCAATTCTCAGTGGCCAACTTAGAATATGGACATTCTTTAATCTAAGGTAACACTTAGATTCCAAGTTTGTGAGATATATCATTTAATCAAAGATTTTAGTTATATAACCTTAATATCTCATGTATCTTTGATTTATGTGGGCAGAATATTTTAATAAGTTGACCTTTTCATATTTTTAGGTTCCACCTTCACTAAACTAACAAGGCTAATAGTAAATCATTAATTACTTACAAACATGAGTAATTGGGTTAAATTCGAAACTCAGGTATTACTTTCAAAACCCATATAATACAAAAAAAATACATTTGTTGGGTACATTTTTAACCTAGGGGTAAAACGGTCACCTCCTTCATGCTAGCGAAGGCGGAGGATGAACATGGCAACGAACGTTGTGAAGCGATTTGCGGCCATTGTAAGCGCGAGTAGGCGGACGACGATTAATGGGCGAACGCCGTCATGGAACATGCCCGGGTCGACGGCACGTTGTGTCACACGTGCGCCTTAAAGTGCTGTCAGCAGATCTGACTGGTCCCCTTAGAGGGCCAAAGCCTGCAGGGGTAAAGGGACTGTCTCGTCAGGTAACCGTGACCCTGGAACGTAAAGGGCTTCGCTAGCATGACTGCTTCACAAAAGGATGCGACCGCTTCACTCCTTCTCGCTCCTCAGAATGGCCTCGACCAATGCCGGAGAGTTCGTCGCCTATCGCCTCCGTGAAGACACGGCGGTGCTCTGCCCAAGCGGGACAGTCCTACACCGTTGGCTTCGCCGTGTCGGGCGATCCTCGCAGTGGTGACAGCCAGGGTTATCTTCCGTTTTATTCAGACACGGAAACCTCCCGAAACATCCGTGCCGGTGAGAACCTGCGTCAGGCAAAAGGTAAGGACGCCGTGGCACCTCTCCACCCACTCCTCAAAGAGGGGTCTTACCACCGCGATTGCGGCGTGTCCAATTAATTAATCGTATGTCTTTTGACTTCAAATACAGCACGGCTTACAGCCATCCATTTTATGGAAGCCCACTGCTTCTACAGGGTGTAAAAGAGATCAGAGCAGGAAGATGATGGCGATACACATACACACAGACCCGGAACAACTACTGTAGGTAGATGATACAATCGATTTGGTGAACAGCGCAGCAGTTGGTTTACAGTCAGTGCGCCAACCGTGCTGTCGAAATTGGAACTATTGGAAGTCCCTGAAAATATATAGGTATTTGATCCATATTTCCAGAGAAACCGTGTATAATCCGGTGAATTGGTGGTCTGGCAAGAGGAATACATTGTCGAAAAAGGCCAGTGTTCCATTCTTGTACAGTTTAAGACCAAGTAAACAATTAGTTAAAATGCTACATCTTCATTTTTAAAGATCCGATCCGTTATAAAAGTATAAGTAATAAAATAATTAAACTGAACGCACTAGACGGCCTTTCTGTGTAATTACGTCCAACTAATAGTTTCAAACAAAGCTTTAGTTTGACTCTGATTCAAATAAGAATACTTCGCATTTACCAATTTTTTAGGGTTCCGCAGCCAAATGGCAAAAAACGGAACCCTTATAGATTCGTCATGTCTGTCTGTCCGTCCCATGTCACAGCCTTTTTTGACGAAAGTATAAGAGCTATCCTGTTGAAACTTGGTAAGTAGATGTATTATGTAAACCGCATTAGGATTTTCACACAAAAATGAAACAAAAACCAAATTTGGGGGTACCCCCCTGTACTTAGCATTGAAACTCAAAACATTTTTTTTCGCCTGACCCATACGTGTGGGGTATCTATGAATAGGTCTTGAAAAATGATATTGAGGTTACTAACATCATTATTTTCTAAACTGAACGGTTTGCGCGAGAAACGCTTCCAAAGTGGTAAAATGTGTGTCCCCCCCCCCTGTAACTTCTAAAATAAGAGAATGATAAAACTAAAAAAAATATATGAAGTACATTACCATGTAAACTTTAATTGAAAATTGGTTTGAATGAGATCGAGTAATTAGTTTTTTTTAAGCGTCATAAATCGTAAACCGCAATTTACTTTTCAAAGTTACAACCAACTACAAGAACGTTTATATTAAATGTTACTTGCTGCTACGGAACCCTTCATGGGCGAGTCCGACTCGCACTTGGCCGGTTTTTTAAGGTTTAGGTAATCTGGCTAAAACAGTGTTGATTATTGTGAAAAAATCTTCCTTAGACATTACCTGTTATACCCACAATACACTATTCATCAGCTGTATGTGTCCCATCATCCAAGTTGATGCAAACAAGTAAAACCAACATGACATAAACATTTTACGTCCACGACAAAATTAACTGTCAAAACAATGTTTAATGTTAATAACACTGGCAATGTAGCGAACTGCGAAGTGTCTATGGTTGATTGTGTTTGTACGCAATCTGTGGTGCATTATAGCGAGGTGATTGATGATGCTGGCAGGCAACCGCAGGATGTTTGCAAGTAGGTTGTCGGACTGCATCGCGAAGATCCTAAGATGCGAATCCACCGATGGTGTGCGGTACAAATGTTAATTCGCTCTAGTCGACACACTCAAGCAAACAGGAACAATTTTTTTTAACACAATATTTGCACACACTATTAATTACTCCTGTGTCGTGGGTGCGTTTACGAACATAACCTCACATACACCAACGCCCAGACCCGAAACTACTTGTAGATCATGCAAATATTTGATGAATTGTGCGCTAACATTTCTAATGCCTGCTCTACACTCTTCGCGAAGTTGCCTCGACGAAGTACTCGTCGAAGTTGATCGAAGTCCCGAAGTATGTGACTACACTACTCGCGAAGTTGCCTGTGTCATCATTGTGCCCTTTGACTCGGTCGCAAAAACCGACAACAAATGGAAGTCGCCCGAAGCGAGCCGAAGTTGCACGAAGTGAAGAGAAGTGCCCGTCTACACTATCGTATTCGTTCAACCTCGCGAGTAGTGTAGAGCAGGCTTAAAAACGTTGACGCTCGCCTGGATATACTTCGTGTACTCACACCTGGATCCTTTGGTGAGCGCATACGTGAGCAGTGGATTCGTTACTTATTACATTGCTAAACTCAGTTTAGTGAATGTGCTGCACTGTGCTAGAACAAAAGTTACGCACAGTCTTGACGGTGGACACAGGGTTGGACGCGAATGACGCGATACCACCTTAGTACTTTTGTTGGAGTCATACCATTAGAACTGATGGGATATTGCAGTTTTTAAAACCCAATAAGAATAGAAAACAGAGATTCTTTGGGTTCGCTCTTCAAGAGGTTAAAAAAAACACACATTTAAAGATAGGAAGTATAGCAAAGGGTCCAGTTTAAGCAGTTCAAATCTTAGGACAATGAAAAAATATGAAAATGCTGAACCATGCCATTACAAAAAAAAAACAATTGAGTAGGATAGGAACAAAGAGCCATGGGTCAGTAACCAGCAATCATTTAATAGCACCGTCACCATAATGGCTGCTTATAGAACCACATCAAGTTGCAGAGCCGTGACAAATTACACGACGTACGTCCCACATGCCGATTTAAGCATAATGCGTAATTTACATGGATTTGTAAGGTTCCAAATGCGTGACGTAAGAGGATGACCGAAAAAAAAAGAGTAGATACATACTATGTTGGGCGACTCGCTGTCCGATCATGGACCATGCCCGGTCCAACAGCGCGTCGTGTTCCACGCGTCTCTCAAAGAGTTGTCAGCAATATGACGAGGACTTTAGAGGGTCCAAGCCTGCCGGGGTCGCGGGTCTATCAGGTTACCGTGGCTCGGGACCGTAAAGGGCTTTTATTTTATTTCTTCTCATGTCTTCGTAGCGTGGTACAAACGGGAAACGTACAGCTGCGTCGTCGGTACTGCAAGACGTAGCAGCGTGTTCGGTCCTACCATCGCTGTCCCGGGCTGATTGAGATGAGGAAGCTTCCTCTTCTTTCTCTCCACTAAGTCTCAGTACAAGTCTAACAGTCCCTCCCGTCCTGCCCTGGGTGGCAGAACTCATTCGATAATTTAACCACGTAAAAAAAGCGCATACTGTATACTACGAGTATTTGCTTTTCAATTTCGAACAAGTCCTTCTGACTATTCCCAACTACTGTGGTGGCCACTTGAAAGAAAGCGCCAATAAACCTCCTCGAAGTCCCGTAATATCTGGCAGCAAAACTAATAAAAAAGTATAAGAGTACCTATGCCTTACCTGCCTATAGCATATAACATCATCTTATGCCGGCTCCAGACTATTGCCGTGAACACCCGTGAACAGGCGCGAACGAGAATGTGGATGGTTTTCGCGGGGTTCACGGGCGTTCGCGCCTGTTTCCCGATCAGTGTCGGTATTTTGTCCCGCGACAAAGGGTTCGCGCCTCCTTCGCGCGATGTTCACGCGTACCCATCCACATTCACGGGCCCGTGAACTTAATAAATTAATTACTATTTTTTATTTATAATGTAAATCTATATTATTTAATGAAATTCTGCTAACTATTTGTTCATAGAAAGACTGAAATGGATTTTATGTAATTAATAAAGATAGTTTGAATCATATTCCTACAAAGTAAATTCAGCAAACAAAGTTAATGCAGCAGCAGCATCTACGTCTATTTCACGGCAGGTTTCACGAACGACTGAGAGCATCCCGATAGTGTGGAGGGCACGACTTGTGCCGAGAATTCACGGCGAGAATTCGCGGCGTGAATTCACGGCAATAGCTCAGGCAATAGTTTGGAGCCGACATTACACTGCTTCCAATGCTACGACACAGGCCTCGACTCTTCTATAACTCAAACTCAAACATTTATTGTATTCATGTAGTTAAGGTGTTTAATAATTTTGACTGAACCTTACAAGATCATAGCAACTAAAAGGAACATACGAATTATACTGAATATTTAAACAATAAAAATTTAAATAATACTCTAACACACATTGACATTTGTACCTAATTTATGCAGTGCGACTTGGCAGGCAACTTGTCTTCAATTCCATTAAGATAATTATGCTCACCGTAGCTGTAGGCCCGTTCCTAACGCTGTTATTGATTATGTCAAACTCATTAATTACGTTTAGTAAGCCTCTTAAAGATAAGATAACCATAATCAGAACGCAAAGCAAAAACGACATAGTGCACTTGGCCTTGTATAGATACCACCCGATAATGATTTAATTGAAGTATTTCCACATTAGTTACAAAAACAGTAGCTATGTGGACGGTGTGTGTGCTATTTTTGTGTTTTTCAATAGTTTTAGCTGACGAAGAATGGCGGGAAGTGAAAACTCCGCAGGGACCTGTGCGCGGGCGCAAGCACCCGGACGGAGATGTGTATGCGTTCTACAATATACCCTACGCCACACCGCCTGTTGGAGAAAATAAATTCAAGGTAGAATAGATGATGATTTTATTATAAAGTAGAAATAAAGACTGTGAAAATAAAGTCGTAATGTATTTCGGTGTTTCTGATAGGAACACTGAGTGCACTGTTCGATTTGCAACGTTTAGTTCAACGCTTTAAGTTGGAAATCTAACAGACCCTTAAGCATCGATAAACGATTATATTTAGATTTAAACAAACTTATTTCCTAACTAAAGTAGCTCAGCTCACAATGTGCCTAGCCCTTTTCCAACTAAGTATATTTGCGTTCTTGAATACCAACCTACTATTTGATCATATTTTTTTCAGGCACCTCTACCACCACCAACGTGGTCAGATCCGTATGACGCCGTCAACGAGAATGTCATATGTCCACAGTTTAAGATAGACATGGGTGATATAATGCCTAAACACTTAGTGCAACATGAGCAATGCCTCATCGCCAATGTCTACGTGCCCAACACTGACAAAAAGAACCTCTCAGTCCTGGTATACGTCCACGGAGGCGGATTTATCATAGGTTATGGTGAAATGATGAGAGCACTGCACTTAATGGAGAACAAAGATCTGATCGTTGTCACGTTCAACTACAGACTTAGCATACACGGGTTTCTCTGCCTTGGCACCGAGGATATACCCGGCAATGCTGGAATGAAAGATCAAGTGGCACTCCTTCAGTGGGTAAACGAGAACATCGCTGGCTACGGCGGTAACCCTGACGATGTCACTCTTGCCGGCGGCAGTGCAGGATCTGCAGCAGTCGACCTCATAATGCTCTCTAAGTCGGCCGAAGGCTTATTCCACCGAGTCATACCTGAAAGTGGTGGAAACCTCGCTGCATTTGCAGTACAGAGAGATCCTGTAGAGATTGCTAAAGCTCATGCCCGAAAATTAAACTTCACGAATGTAGACGACATTTATGCGTTAGAAAAGTTCTATAAGACAGCTCCAATGAAATTGTTGACTGCAGATCCATTTTTGGATAAAACTGATGCCACTTTCATGTTTGCACCATGTGTGGAGCGCGATACTGGAGACGGAGCCTTCCTGACAGAGTCTCCTCTAAGCATTTTAAAGAATGGCAACTACAGAAAGTTGCCAGTGTTGTATGGTTTCGCAAATATGGAAGGGTTAATGCGCCTTGACCTCTTTGAATTTTGGAAGAATAAGATGAATGAAAAGTTTTCTGATTTCTTGCCAGCTAACTTAGTGTTTGAATCTGATGAGGAAAGAGAAGAAGTAGCAAAGAAAGTTAAAGAATTTTATTTTGGTGACAAACCTGTTGGCAATGATAATATTTTGGGATACATCGGCTTCTTTTCAGATGTTCTGTTTGCGTATCCCATGCTTTGGGCTGCAAAGTTGCACGTGGAGGCTGGCAACAATCAAGTATACTTGTACGAATTTTCGTTTGTGGAGGATGACACTCCAGTGGTGCCTCATACAGACAAAAGAGGTGCCAACCACTGCGCCCAAACGACAGCAGTGATGGATGGTAACTTCTTTGAAAGAGACGAAAGCAAATTGTCGGAGAAAACCCATAGCGTTAAGAGAACTGTCCGTATTCTTTGGCACAACTTCATTAAAACTGGGTGAGTGGTTTTCCATTAACGTCCTATTTTATTGTTACTTGAATAATTGGTCAGTAAGAGCCTGACAGTCCCTTCCGCTCCTCCTAGAGCAGGAGGAAACACTTGTTGATTTTTCCATGATAAAAATTAAAAAAGGGCTTCACAGTGGGTAAAACCATGTGTTTAGAAACTCAATTTTGGTTATTACAGGAAGCCTGTTCCTGAAGGGTCATCTCTACCTGAATGGCCGGCAGTAGGCGCAGACAGGTCTCCACACATGTCCATCGATGAGAAGCTGGAACTGCGAGGTGTACTCCTGCAAGAACGCACTCGCTTCTGGGATGACATCTACCAGAAATATTACCGGGATTCCGTACCACCACCTACGCCGCAGCCGAAACACGTTGAATTGTAAAATAAGTATCAGTTAAAAAAAAACATCTTGTCAAGTAGGTACCTACTAAATGTCAAAAGATTTTCTACTTACAATATTGTGCCTTTTTTATTGCATTTCTTAATAATTATTCCTTCATGAGAAAAAATGCTACGGTAAATTCCCATCATTGCGATGGGAAGTTGGGAAATTAAAAAAGCCACTTTACCAATGTTGCTAATAGAATTACGATGTAATTGTTCTTTATATATGGAATATTCTATTCTGTTACTCCAGCAATAAAGTAAATAGTTAATAAAATTTATTTTATAATAATAAATTTATCAACTACACACATCAAAAGTGTCTAGGGATCAACATATATTTTTGCAATAACTTTTCTCCTGATTGATATTAATTAAAATGTTCTTTTATGGATTCATCAAATAAAGTGTTATCGTTTGTCACAGTAACGATAAACCAAGTCACCTTTGCATTCATAAAGAAATTTGCCATTTTCCTAATAAAGGGATTTTTGACATTTGAACCACTAACATTAAAGTTCGAAAAAAAGACTGAAATAACAGTTTTCTTTAAAATTTTATTGGGTAACTTAAACAATTAATAATCCGTGTTTCTACCGCGAACACTAACAACACAAGAACATCGGTTTGGCATACTCAAAATGAGTTCATCCAAATCACGCTGTGGAATGGCCGCCCATGTTCGTTGCAACAACAAAAAAAGGTCTTCTTGCGACTGGATACCCTCCATATTCGGCAGAGCTCTTCTCTGTAGCATATCCCATGCATGCTCAATCGGGTTCAAGTCTGGCGACTGAGCAGGCCAGGGCAGGACATTGATGTTAGCTGCGGCGAGAGTCTGTCTTACAACTCTTGCGGTGTGCGGTCGTGCATTATCATGCATTAACTGAAATAAGGGACCGATTTGCACTTGTAGAGGAACGATGACGTCTGATACAATCGTCTCAGCATAAATTTGAGCGTTGAGGTTGCCTCTGATCCAAATCAACTCAGTTCTTCCGCCGATCCAAATACCCGCCCATACCATGATGGTTCCACCACTATAAGGATGGACTTCCTGGCAGGATTTTAATCGCTGTTGGCGTCCAGGGGTTCTCCAGTGTCGTATACGTCTTGTATCCGGTCTCATACCAAAACGAGACTCATCAGAAAAGCACACGAAACGCCATTGTTCTTCTGCCCAATTTCTGTGTTCAATAGCCCATTGATATCGAATCCTACGATTGTGCATTGCTATAGGTGGTACCCGTAGCGGTCTTCGGGAATGAAGGTTCACTTCATGCAAGCGGTTTCTGACTGTTTGGTCGCTAATTAAGTTCCCTGAAGAGTGATGAAGCCTCACGGCTAACATCATGGCGGTTATTGTTGGAGCTCTTCGAGTTAAGATTTGAATGTATCGGTCTTGTCTCCGTGTGGTGCAGCGATACCGTCCTCCATGGCGCTCAGCCACGGTACCAGTGCTTCGGTAACGTGTCCAAAGTCGACTGATAACACTCTGACTTGTATTCTGAGCTAAAGCCACAGTACGTTGCCGGGAACCAGCTTCTATCATTCCCACGGCTCTGAGCATTTCTTCCCTGCTTAAATGACGTCGCCGCTCCATAATAACGTTGGTTTTAATCAGTAGTAGGGAAACAGTAGCACTAATAATGTCTTCAATGCGTTGTATGTTTTTATAGGGAAAATATTGACAGCTGATTTTCATCTTTTACTCGAATTTGATTTACAGTTCCTGATTCAAATTATGAAATGCACCAAAAAGGATCCATATAAATTTATAAAATCATAAATTTATTACAAAGCCACATCTCAATCTCAAGAAATCCGCATAAAAATGCTTGATCCCTAGACACTTTTGATGTGTGTATTTACTTTATTGCTGGAGTAACAGAATAGAATATTCCATTTTACGAATTTTATCGCAAATCACTTTCTGATGTTACTAAAGTAGCGTTTTAGACCTGCTGAATACATTTTCTGTTGTCGCTGTTGTGATTATAAAACAAAGGCATTAGAATAAATCTCTTTGTAATAAAAACACCAAGATTGCTTATTTTTGTTTTGGTTTGCGTCAATTTGCATTTTATTTTGGTCGTTAGCTAAAAATAGCAATTATTGCCGTTTTTGTTACTCAATTAAGAGATAAAAATATAAAATGACCTAATAGATATGTATGCCTTTAGATATGTAGTTAAGTGAGTGAAAAATCAATTTGTATTTAAGCGCGACCGCATACTGTTAGTATCT
Organism: Agrotis clavis; assembly: GCA_954870645.1. Classification (NCBI taxonomy): domain Eukaryota; kingdom Metazoa; phylum Arthropoda; class Insecta; order Lepidoptera; family Noctuidae; genus Agrotis; species Agrotis clavis. The sequence continues at coordinate 5,144,801 of OX940918.1, read as the reverse complement.
ATTAGATAAAAGCGTGATGCGGAAAGGCACTGCACTGGTGCGTACATTATGTATTGTAAGAGGTGCCGGGGTCATTATTTCTCATTAAATCAAATAATTTATTTCGTTTACGGCAATTACAGGCATTTTTGATTAGTCAAAAGACATAAAATTAAATAGCACAAGGATTTATTATGGTGCTACAGTCCCAGTCACAAAAAAAACATAACAATACTGTGAAAGTGGGAGCCCATTCCAAATTATAGATCTGTATGGAAAAGAATGAAATGAAAGATCTCGAGGACGCCATAAGAAAAGATGGGCAAACATATTTACACAAAGACTATTTATATAGGACCAAACTGGGTGACCAAAGCCAGAGACAGACAATTCTGGAAAAGAATGGGGGAGGCCTACGCCAAGGAGGCGACTACTACTGACTAATTTAATGAGATGCATGCTAATAAAATAAAAATTATCTATATCTTATTTAAAACCAATTAAAATCAGAATTAATAATAATAGTTAAAATTTTTACATGTCAATTTAGTTAATTATTATCAGATAAATAATATTATATTTTGTATAATTGTTGTATGTTATGGAATTTTATTGTAATTTTGTAAGTTGGTTGTAGAATAAAAGGTTATTTTATTTATTTATTATGGAAAAAAATGGGCAAGAAACGGGTGCATCCGGTGTACCTACCTATATTTCGACTTTGTTGAGAGTTTTTTTAACCCTAGGTACTAATAATTTACACTTGGCACTATAAGAGTGGGTAAGTATCTATCTAGTTAATAAACTAGTGATAACGGGCATAAGACTAAAACTAAGTACGCAAAAAAACAAGACGCCATCGCCATTATAAATTCTGTTTCTTGGAAAAATCTAGATTTTGGTTTCATCATCAAGCTAAGTGCATAAAGGTAAATATTTTAACACATGACTGTGATGTCGTCATGGCCGTACCAGCGTACCACTGATATCATCAACAATTACCAACAGTTTATTATTACGACAAGTTTTTTTTTCTTAAAATGCAGCTGTATCTCATTTTTAAAGAATATAAAACACAAATAAAGGTATGGAGAGAAGAAAACATGCTGAAACGAAATCATAACTTCAGTTCAGTGCCGGCTCAAGGGAGAGCAGACGAAACACGTGCCCCGGGTTCGATTCCCGCTGATCGACATACATATAGCTGTTCCGGGTCTGGGCGTTTACGTGTATGTTAGGGGTACACTACGATAATACGAAAAACTTTATTCCGAAATTCCTTTATACGAATTTCAAAATACCGATTTTCATAATTCCGAATGTTTCAAAATTCCTAATATAACAACTCCGATGGATCATTATTCCTATTATAACAATTCCGAAATTTCAAAATTCCTAACGTTTATAATTACTATTTTCAAAATACCGATTTTCAATAGACCGAATATCAAAAATTCCGATTTAATATATTTTCCGAAACATCAAAAACACGAATACCGAATTTTAAAATTCCGATTATTAGAATTCCGATTCGGGTCCGTTAGGTCGAAAAGTCCGAGTCGGGGTGCCCCAAGACACATTTTGCTCGCTATTGCATCCTGAGTTATAGCACCACTAAGGTGGTTCATCCTCCAGTGGTTCTCCTATTTCTGTGAGCAAGGTTTAAAGTAACCTAACACGAAGGGGATGGCGAGGTCTTTCAGACCCCGCCATCCCCTTCGAACCTAACCTGTCCGAGTCGGGGTGTCCCAAGTCCCGAGCTCGCTTCGCTCACTCTTGCATGCTTGGTCAATTTGTTGACTACCACCTACCAAGGCAGGTCGACGGAGCCCCGCTTCGCGGGGCTCCTATTTCTGTCATCCCCTTCGAACCTAACCTGTCCGAGTCGGGGTGCCCCAAGTCCCGAGCTCAATTTGCTCGCTCTTGGACCCTAAGTTCTAATAATAACAATAAAAATCCTGAGGGCAAACAGTGAAAGTTAACGTAAAGTTAACGGGGGGTACGGTAGACAAAACTACGTGGAGCCGGTTTTGCATTAATTCGTTTCTGTCACTGACTTTGTAGAATGAGAAACGAAATTCCGATTTTCAATATTCCGAAAAAAATAGTTTATTCGGAATATTGAAAATCGGAATTTCATTTTTCGGAATGAGAACTCATCGAGCATTACATTTTTCGAATATGTGAAAATCAGAAAACGTAGAAATCGGACATACGACTTTCGGTCAAATAAATTTCGAGATTCTTAATAATAGATATTGTAATTTTTAGGTATTATGATATTCGGAGTTTTGAAAATCGGAATATCGAAATTCGGAATAAAATATTTCGGAGTATTTGGGTGTTCCCGTATGTGAGTTTAGGTACCTATATGTTTGTAAACGCACCCACGATGGCCACGATACAGGAGAAATTCCTAGAGTGGGGCAACTTTGTTTTAAAAAAAAGCAATTAAAATGCCAGCATTCTATTTTTTTAGACGGTCGCCTAAATTCCAAATTCTATGAATGTTTCCGCGATTCAAAAATCTCGTCCGTGTCTTGTGAATCACGTCCATGCTAAGTTAAGCCGTTGGTTCCGGCTGTCACAGACGCGAGCAGGTCAACCTACCCGAATCTGTCAAATTTTACCAATCAAACACTAACCTTCCGCTGCTTCTGCTATTGTGTTAAGGTTGTAAATCTATTGAAGTTTGACAGATTCAGATAGGTTGATGCGCTGGCGTACCTAACTTACATCTTTTGCAGTCGTAACAGGCGATGGCCAAAACTCTTTTTTTGTTTTTTCAAAAACATGTCTACGAGTTTTACAACATAAGGTATCTTCAAAATGGACGTGACAAAGTTTCTGCAGGGTCGGCAATGCGCAGACGACCTCTGATGTTGCAGGGGTTAGGCTACGGTGACCGCTTTCCATCGCCCGTAGGTATGTATGTGGTGGAGATCAGATGGCAGCCGCATCATGTCAAATACGAAGGTTTAAACGGTAATCCTAAGCAGTATTCCTAATGATTCACTTTGTTAATTTCCAGGAACTTCACTGACTATTGTTCTACTTATCATTCATTCACAAAGGGAATCATTAGGAATTCTGCTTGTGGCCCTTTCAGAGATCTGGTATTCAGTTGTTGCATCCAGTTAGATTGGAAGTCGACCCCGACAATTGAGAAAAGTAATTATACATTGATCTTGACCATCAGTACCCAACATTTTTGAAGTATAATGAATTCAACACAATGAAATCTACCTACTTTGTTTCCTTTTTCACAAGGATAACTTAAAAAAAAACATACTTTAACAGAAATTACTTCGTTATGCGGCGGAAATGAGTTTGATTCATCATAGGATGTATTACTAAGGCTGTCAGTGTGAATGTGTTAGCATTGCTCCTATTACGAAATCATGCGCAAACGCATACCGTACCTACAAGTACTACGTGTAGACGAACACGAAGTGACAACTGACAAACATGACTAATTAATTACATAAACATACCTCCCTACACATTATGGCCTTTACCTTGTCACGGATGTGGAGGTCAAACAGTCAAGGATAATTAAAATATCTTGTGGTCATATAAAATAACCGGTGTTCGTATAACGGGCTTTTTTTGTTTTTTTTCACGTGGTAAAATCATCAAATGAGTTTCTCCCACCCAGGGCAGGGCAGGAGGGGCTGTCAGACTTGTACTGACTGGATCCAAAGTGGATAGGCTTCGGCCCTCTAGGAGGGACCTGTCATTCGGCTTAAGAATTTATAGACATTGTTAAAGTTCATATTGGTCATAGCTCTATAGACGCCAACACTAAGTGTTGGCGTCTTCACTAAGTGTTGAAGTCTTCAACCTAGCCTCAATTTTAACAGAAGTAAAATCGAACATTCTACTGTGATTGTGAAAAAGTTAAAAATCTATTCTAGAAAATTGAGAGACACAGAAAATTGAGAAACAGTCGCTTAGAGCCCAGGTAGCTAATAAATAGGATTTTACTTTTGGCCTGTGTAGTAGGTAGGTACGTAGGTACATATTTACAAATCAATATCATTCAGTGCGTAATTATTAAAACTGAAAGTCTCAGTTTTAATAAAACACTACTATTATAATTACAACAAAGTAAAAGATTTTTTTGACTCGGATTTTTTTTTTTATGATCGAATTTTATCTCCTTGTGAAATGCCGCAGTGGTGGGTCATTCAATAGAAAATTTTAGAGGTTTATTCCACTTTGTTCACCTCAACACACACTTTGTTCATTCAATGGACTTGTGCTGCCATCTCTTGAAAATAGACTACAACAGCCTATTATTAAACGCGTAATGTGCGTAAAAGTTTCAAAGCTGCACAGGTAGAGGGCACTATCTAATACTTTTAAGAAGCGATTTTGTCAAAATCGAATAAAATTAAATTTCCAGTAAAACATGAGGCAATTTATTAAAAATAACGTGATTCTTACTACAAATTTATTTAAACAATATTTAACATAAAAAATTATTGCTACAAGAAAAATGTTTAAGTTTTATCAAATTAAATAGGCAGCTAATAAGAACATTTAACATCATTGTTGGGAATAATGGAAAAAACACATCGCACCTTCGGTGCAACAAAGACCTAACAGCTCATTTTTAAATTTTACAGGAGAAGACTTTCAAATATTTTTTTGCATGTTTTTCCTCAGTTCTGGATAACTATTTACAGAAGGTTTGAAAACTTTACATTTAATTAATTGTTTTTTAGTTGGCTATAGTTATACGTAAAAATCTTGTATTTCGTTACCAAAGAAATCCTAATAAAAGCCATAACAAAAAAAAGTGTCCTGAACTGTGACTTAGTTGCACCAGAAGTTATTTAGTTTTATGACTGTTATGTTTTATGCCTTTGTTGCTCCAAGATTTTGAGCGAAAAAAGGACATATTCCCTTTATGTCGAGTCCCGTTACGTCGAGTCTGGAAGTCTATTGTTCTCCAAAGTATTGATATTTTACGCTTTCTATTACCTTTATGTCGAGTTTGGTGAACAAGTACAGTCAGGAATGTAAATTAAAAGCCAATGGCATAAAAACATAATAATATTAATACAAGTATAGGTGAAGATTACCTAAAAAAGGAAGCTCAACGGAGCCCCGCTCCGCGGGGCTCCTATTTCTGCGTGCATGGTTTAAAGTAACCTAACACGAAGGGGATGGCGGGGTCTTTCAGACCCCGCCATCCCCTTCGAACCTAACCTGTCCGTGTCGGGGTGCCCACAAGTCCCGAGCTCGCTTCGCTCGCTCTTGGATCCCAAGTTCTCCTAATAACAATTCCAATCATTAATAATTCTAAATTATGTGCATGTATTCATTTCACTGGACGTGACTGTACTTCTAAAATATGATATAATTAAACTCGACATAAAGGTAATAGAAGCGTGGTAAATAAACTCGGCGTAAAGGGAATAGAAACGGGACAGAAAACTAAACTCGACATAGGGGTAATAGAAGCGAGACAAGGTTTTCGGCTCGACGTAACGGGACTCGACATAAAGGGAATCAACCGAAAAAAGACCTAGTCTATATAAATAATGTTGAGGTCTTAAAAACAGATACGTTTTTGTTGCTCCAACGTTACATCAAACAGTAGCGGGCGCGGGGGCACTACTTACAATGAAACGTTGTCGGCTCGAAACGCATGGAATAACCGCCAATAACCACAAAGGCACTTCTGCCATCTAGTGTAATTTCGAGATACTTTCGCGGATGTCTTTGTTGCCCCAAGTAAAGTCATGGTTTAGAAAACAATTTGGCATACTTAGGTCGATTTTGCAGTTTTGGCTATTTGTGACTTTGTTGCACCGAAGGTGCGACATTATTTATCATACATTTCATACTTACATAGTAAAAGTATAAACTTTTTAGAAAATCATGCAAAAATAAAAATCTGCTGCGAGATTCCATTTTAGTAATTACTGTTCATTTTTATTAATTTACTTTATTGATTCCTATAACTTACCATTTAAAAAATCAGCTAAAGTACACAGTACTTATGAATCATTGACTATTTTTGTTTATTGACTATTTATGTGATTGCTCTTGAACTTGGCCTCATCAGCTCGGGCAGTCTCACCTCATTAAACTTCATCTATCGGTTTGGAAACCAAAATATGAAGTTTTATAAAGAATGACTTAGGACCAATAATAATGTACTTATCCGTTTAGATATTGACAAGTACACAAAACATGATTGAACTGAAATTAGAACTTAAAAATGGTTTGCGTTCAAACTTGTACACAATCATTTTTAAGACATTATCAATAAAATTAAATAATACTTAGAATTTCATACACCTAACACAGGTTTAGAATACATCAGTCTTGTTCTGCTTTATTTTCTTCATCATTATCCGTTTTGTTTTCTTCATCAGTGTCATCATCTTCAGCAGCACTTTCTTCACTGGATTCTTCGCTCGAATCATCATTGTTACCCTTTGCCGCCTTTTTAGCCATCATTTCTTTATACTGTCTCACAGTTATCTTCTTAGGCATGATTTCTCTTAAAAAGTCTAATGTATCATCTTCTTGGACAACTTCTGCGATGTGTTTATATTCCAAAAATGTGTTTTTACTGTTTTTGAAAGCTCTTTTGGCTAAGTCGGTGACAAATAACTCCTGTAACGTATGAAAGGTATTGTTTAGTTTGACTCAGTGTAATTATGGTCTCGTTTCATGAGAATAAATCTCTTTTCACCCGTTGTTAGAGCAAAAAAATGCTATTGTTTAGAGACAATAGGTTATAGAAGCGGCAAAACTTTTACTCACGGCAACTTTCGTAACTAAATACAGAGGTTCAGCGCCAACTATTTCAACGTCCGGCGAACTTTTCATTATAGTTTTCACTCTAGATAATGGCAAATGCAAATCTTTCTCGCCTTTTGGAGTAGCCATTATTATAATGTTTCTCTCGCTCGATAGGTAATAAAATTAAACTGAATCCTGGTTTGAAGTTTTTAAAATGACAAATTGTCTGACAGTGACAATTGACATTTATTTAGCAGTGTTGCAACTATGGTAAAAATATTACCATCCTTTCCATTTTTGAAAAAATAATAGGAATTTACATAGTAATAATAATAATTCATCTTCACGAATCGTTACACGTTACGATGACGTTACGTTGATACTTCCACTATCTATAATAAAAATAATAAAAAAGAGCAGACATTAGTTACTTTTGTGTGTCAAAGCCTGGAGCGGGCAAAGCCTCTGGCAAAAGTTATTAATGAATATTGGACTTCTCTTTAGGAATTAAATAAATATTCGTTACTGACAGTGATACTTTGTTGATATACGGATCAGTCTTGGGTACCGAGGTCACGAAAATGTGGATTAGAAAGGGAAATTTCGGAGTATTTACTGGCAACAATTCTAGAAGGGGTAGAACGTCCAATAATCTAGCTTTTGCCCGTGGCTTTGCTCGCGAAATTAATTATGTAAGTCAAGTCGTCGTACTTTCTTTGCAATGATTTCAAAAGGGTTGTTTGTATTTATTTCAAACATTCAGAAGATACGTGGCGCTATCTATTAACACAAGTATGTTACTGTTGTTTTCGTCGGGATGAAAGGTACGGTTTATGTAGTCTGTTTCGTCCTGTACACCCGACATACATTTTAAGATAATGATTGTAAGGGCAACAAACATACAAGTTTTCATGAATATTAGTGGGAACAAAGTGTGGGATTGGTGTGGTGGTATACATTATTTAGGTTTTATGTACCCACTCTAGGTTTGCTGTTATTTGAATTGAACATAAATTGTAGTAAATAATTAAAAGCTTGTGTTTCAGGTAGGGACGGAGTATAGAAAGAAAAGACAATAATGGTCTTATCGCTAGCTGTCTTTATTTTCCATTTCCTTATAGAAAATACGTACTTTTACGAAAAACAGTATATAGGGCCGCTTGCGTGGCCGGCCACACTCGCGGGGCGCTGACTAGTGCCGTCTGCCGGCCCAACCAATCCGACATCCAATCAATTCTTACGTGAAAACGATAAATAATACAAAAAATACTGATAACGCGAGATCGTTAACTGATTTACAAGGACTTCTCAATCTTGATCAGTTCAGCGATGCCATCGTGCATCTCCTTGACGGCGTCGTACTCGGTGAGTCCCATGCGCCTCTTGTTGGAGATGTCGTAGACGCCGCCCTCGGCCTCGGTGTGCTCGCCGCGGGTGCCGCGCACCTGCAGGTGGTACTTGGACGCGATCTCCTCCAGCTTCGCCTTGTCGGCCGCCAGCTTGGGCAGCTTGATGTGCACGGACGCGCGCACGGTCGTGCCCAAGTTGGTGGGGCAGAAAGTCAGGAAACCAAGCCTGTCATCGTGAGAGAAAGGAACGCGCTTCTCAATGTCATTGACAGCATTCACCAGCCTCTTGTACACCTGCTTCAGGTCACCGCCCATCTGCATGGAGATGAGGCGGAGGTGGTCCTCCTCATTGCACCACACCAAGAAGGTCTTGTTCTCATTGTGGTAGATACCACGGCCAGAGGGCCAGTAGCGGCAAGCGTTGGCAGCCTGCAGGAAACGGTCACCCTCCTTGAACAGGAAGTGGTCATCAATGAGCTGCTGCTGGGTCTCCTTGGACATGCCAGTCAAGGGGTAGAAGGTACCCTTGAGTTCACCCTCGAGTCCAGAGAGGGTAGAGGAGACCTTCTCTTCCATCTCCTTGTACTGGGCCTCGGTCAGGCAGGGGTTGAAGGGGTAGCCTTCCAAGGAGCGTCCGCAGCGCACGCGGGTGGACACGACGAACTCGCCGGCAGGGTCCAGGTTGCCGAGGGTCTCGACATCACCCCAGTTCTTGGCGGGGTGCTTGTCGGTCTTCTTGAAACCATTGTGGTAGTCCTCGATGACGGGGTCGAACAGGTCGGCGAACACTGTGTACGCCTCAGCGTCAGGGGCGTAGATTCCGACACCAGAGTCCAAGTTCTCAACACCTGGAAAAGGTTACGTAACATTAGCTTCGTTTACCGGCTTTCATATTTACGTACTATCTAAATACCGAAAGAACATCGAAAAGTTACTCAGGTAGGTAACTAGGTCTTATAAAAGTATCCTTATCGGTGTGGATTATCAATACTGCTTGTGTTTAATCAGTTATTTGTTTCTAAATTATCTATAGACGCCGGTGCCTACGTGCCTATCAAGTACAAAGTACCTTTACGTAACAATAGTAGGTTTAAAGGGCTACTCACCAGACTGAATGACATCCAGGAGCGTCGAGCCAAAGGAGGTCTTCTTGTTCTTGAGTGCGTCGAACACCTCCTTGGTAAGGTACTTCTTCAGCAGTGACTTGGAGTCAGAGGCCTGGAGCTTGCTGAAACCAGCCTCCAACTTCTCGATTGTTGCGGCGTCCACCATTGCTGCGGCTTTTCTGTAACGACATACATAATCTTGTTAAATCTCACACTTACGATGGTTACTGAAAACAAGGATATAAATAAGATTCTAACGCTTTCAACGCGGCACATGTCGCTCTCGTGCACATTTTTAAAGAATTTCAATGAAAACCACGAGAAAAAAACCGTAGTGACACAATCGTAGCCAACTCTTTTCAACCGCTGTATTTTTAAAGTGGAAGTAAATAGTGACGTACCCATCGACTCTGGAATCGAGCGGTGGAAGAGTAAACCTAAGTCAACAACCAAAAAGTTTTAAATCGAGATTTTTTGATAATCATATTTCACTGGTAATTTAATAGAGAAAATTAATAAAACGGAAACAAGAAAAAGACACAACGGAATTATATTTTTACAAATATTACGAACCGCCTGATGAGGTAATACGCGAGCACGGCGCCACCGCAAACCACCACAGGGATTGTGACTTTCAGTTTATAATTCATATTGATGGAATCAACAATAGTCACTAGTTTTGGATAGAAAACTGGGTGCAAGAACTACTGCTAATGGAGATGTTACGCGGACTGGAGCGGGTTTGGAATTGTTTTTGACCGAACACACCCAGGGAAACACTAAGTTTTGTGGTGGAATTACGTAATATAACTAGAGGTCGCCTTGACCGACACGCGCAAGTCGAACGGATGTGTCAGCTCACTGCGCACCGGTAGTTCTTCGTCGCGCGCAGCCGTACCTCCCACTCGCGACCAACGAACGAACGTGTTATCGCTAGTTTCTTGTTACTTTGCATTCATTTCTATTCGAGAAGGTAATGCAGTAATTAAACATCGTCAGATTACGGAATCCACTTATCGTTCCATGAATTATTCCAATCGTGATATTGGATATGAGTTGATATGATACAGAATGTATGTAGGTAGGTAGATACCTATTTGTGAAAAAGAAACTAAGTGACGTGCACGTCACAGGTAAATTAAACATCTACATTCAGCTCTGGGTAATATAAAAGTAATTTCCACGAGGATTTTGCATAAACTTTTAAAAACATGTAAAAAGACACCGAGTGACGTGCACGACACAGGTAAATCAAACATCTAAATTAAGCTCAGGACAATGTTGATATTTTCCTTATGAGGATTTTGCATTTATAATTAGAGTTAAATTAAAAATTTAATAAAAAGACACAAACCAATTCACCTCGTCTGAACAATCAACATAAATCCTAGAATTAAATTTTAAAGGCAGAATGTACGACATAACTTTAGAATTCATAAGGATTATGATCATACACTGCCGGTCAATCCGGAAACGCCATAATTTCTACATCCCGTTTTAAGTTCAATGTACGTCGGTAACATTGCTTAAGCGAATCAAGTTTAGATACAAAATAAGTTTCAATAGTCAGTAATGCAGACGATTAAAATATCAATTTACAGCAAAATAACAATGTATTGAGCGAAAAACCACGGTTAAAGTACGAAATTTGGCATCGGCCACTGAAGATAAATGCCGGCCGGAGATTTATACATAATACGCACCCGTCGTCATCGTCAGCCGGTTTGTTTTCCTTGTTTTCTTTCGTAGCACAGCCACCCATTTTCACAAATACAATATTATCTAGCGGCTAAAACATGCACTAAATCACTAAAACTACTGCAAATAAATAAAAGAAACGGAGGATACTAAATGCAATGATGGAATGATATTTTGTCCAAATGAATGTATCGGAGCCGGGAGTGGCGAGGGCGAGGGTGGCCCGATCGATGCGCGGCACGCAGCACGCACGCGGCCTCACGCTTCCCGCCCTTCGGGAACCGCTTCAAAACTTTTTGGAGGGAAAGTTCCCTCGATTTGCGCCACCGTTTACCTTCGCGCGTATGATTTGAATGCAATTCCGAAGTCTCCAAACAAGTGCGATAGTCATCTTATCGGTGAAATAAAACACTTAACGTTATCGAAGCACATCTTGAATACTTGAATAGGGATTTGGTTATCACACAATAAGCTAGCAACATTTTTCGAGTTCAGGAGCGGCGGTGGTGTGTTGATGGGAAGACGCGATCTATACGAAACTTAACGTCGGTAGATTATTAAAGGACCACCGCTTACCTTGCGCTTGTACAACCGTCAGAGTCGACTGCGAGGTGCAGAATGGTCCGTGCGGGTTCGAGCGGAGCGTTAAGCCCGCGGCAGCGTCCCGCGCCCCCCCTTCCCTGTCAACCTTGGCCTTGGTGATGCTTGCCTGGCCAGCAGATCGCGAGCCAGTTTAGCATCAAGTCGTGATTTTGGCCTATGTATTATCATTAGGTACAGCAGTTATTTAATACCCCAATCCAAGGATAATTGACTATCATCTATTGAACTCGAAGCCAGGTAACGTGTACAAAAACAAACAATTTAAAAATAATTATGTCAAATCCGAATAAATTATAGTCTCACTGGTTCCTACAGATATCAAATTGTTAACACAGGTACCTAGGTATTTAAACCACAGTATATTGATGAAATTCTATCTCATTCTAAAAGTATTCTGAAATTACTAGCAGTTAATATTACTTTAAATTTTTTAGATAATAAAGACCCTAGAATCCTGAATAACCTTGTAGCTTTTTCAGAATAACATATGGCTTCAGAAAATGCATTGATATAATCATCGTAAAAAAAAACAATAAAGTACACAACGGAAGGGATTCAAAACCTTCCAAAAGTAGGTTAAAGTTTCTAAATATGGTTTTAATAGATTTTTATATTTTGTAAACTAAGCAAAGTACTAGGTAATGTAAATTTAGATTTCATAAACCATAAATGCATCCATAGATTGCACCTAATCATAATCGATCGATTGTGATTTCGTGCACCTCGCGTCACGCACTATTAGTTATCAACGATTAGGAGGGAAAATTTAAAATTAGAACGTTGCCGGTTCTTTTTAGTATCTGGATCGTGTCCAACACTTCTTCGACGAGATCTCGACGATGCCAATGTCAAGTTTATTATTTTTCACTTTCATTGCATAACTTTATCGAGAGTACCATTTGCTGTTTATTAATTTAAATCGTATTTGATTACGAAAACCTTAGTTATGTATATTTCACTGTTTTCAATGTAATGCTTAATGTAAATAATATTATGGATTATGAATTTCACAGTGTTTCCCACTCCCAGACAGAAATCCGGGGGTCGTTTCATAATCGACCTTCACCGTGTCCTTAAACCCTATTATGTATGTGCCTTGACCCAGAGATTAGAATCGACTGCGCACCGGCTGTTGACTTGGATTGTTCACCTACTTTCAAGGAAACCATAAAACTCCCCTGGCTCAAGGTAAAGTACTTAAGTAATTATTTTAATGACAAATGTTTGATCGTTGGGCATAATCAGTCGCAAGTAAGTAGACTATATTATTGAGTTTTATAATTTTATGTGAAGCCTGATTTAATTTTTAACAAATAAAATCTTAAAAATAGCCGGCTACAAAAGATATTTGATATAATTTCGTATTTAATATTTAAAAATGTTAGCTGTCGATATTTCTCGTCTAATTTTAATTTTGAATGGTTTAAATGTAAATTCTTCAATTATTTATTCATAGCAAAGAGGTTTAAAAGAAACTATAGAGCGGGCATTGGGAAGATTGTCATACAAAATTGTTGATGCCATGCAATGCCATGCGTCAGTAGCACAATCTAAGCGTTGCATAGCAACGCGACTACCAAACTGAGGGATATTTTACCTAAGTATTGGTAAAAAGTTTTGGATCACTTTCTTCGTGATGTCCCGTCTATTGCTCGTATATAGTTTAATGTCTTTGATTCATAGGGTTAAAACAGGAACATGAGGTACCTAGGTAAGTATTATTAAGTAGGTCCTGTACAATGCATTTCGAACGAAGGAAAAATGTTTGTGTAATATACAGGAGGAAGGAAGGATGACTACAAATAGGCATGTGAGGCATTTAATTGTAATTCTCTGAAAACTCATTGTTATTTACTCGATTTATTTATCCTGAGTTTATTCACCTACATTTGAGGAAAAACTTTGAATAGATTTAGACAGGTAGAGTACCTAGTGGAGTGGTGATTATGGATCCGTCCCTCCGGCCTTTAGGCAGTAGTGGACACCGTGTGTTTTTAATCGAATCTGACATGCACCTCCGTCATCACCGGGTGGAGGAAGTCCATGAGGATTTTCACACGATAAAAAAAAGGTAGGCACCTAGTAATGTATAGTACCTACCTAATAAATAAAGAAGCTCGGCGGATCTAAATCGCCGTCGGAATTTGATTGCGATAAAATTCGTAACATAGAATAGTCTATTCTATTGCTCAAGCAATAGAGTAGGTATAATTTGACAATTTTAGCAACATTGTTACTATTAAAAGTGTAAATAGGTACCTACTAGATACCCACTTAGTACCTACGTCTTTGTGAGGTTCCTGTGTCGTATTCGGTAGGATACATCCGTCACTGCGTGGACAGCAGTCGGCTCAGCTTCGGCCGCCGCGGAAAATAACTCTGGCGACCGCAGTCGTGAGCTTTCGTATGGCGCGGCGAGCATGGGCAGCTCACCGTTCGATAAGCACTACGCATACCTCGAAAATCTGCCAGCATAACTGACGGGGCCCAACAGAGCCAAATCTCTGTCAAGGTTTCAAGATGTCTAAAAGGTTGCCCTGAACCGCAAAGGGTTATTGAAGGTAGACGTTTGCTTTTCATCATAGTTCTCTTTTGGCATCAAAAGCGCAAAGCTAGAAATCAACTGACTGATAAGGTTTACTCAACTAAATAGTCTTACCTATATGTCTTACTCTTTATTTGGGACAGCGATTTAATTGATCGATAAATTATATAGCTAGATCTTTTTCTAGCTCACAAACCAAGTTCAAGGCAGTTTTCAAATTTCGTCAATTGTCGTTAGCATTAAAAAAAAAATTGCGAAGTTTCCAGAAAACCTTGGCAATGACTGGAGAGTGCGGCCTTGTCTTTGGTTCAAGCGTATTTAAATATGTAGTTACGAAAACATCGCAGACGAGATGCGGTCGGGATCTTTTGTAATCACATTGTTTGTAATGATCATTACGTGATATTGAAAGATGTCTATCTAAATATTTACTTATACCTAGGCTATTCATTCAATAGTTTTATATATCTGTATTTAAGTCAGTGTAAAGCAATATACCTAACTAAAACTTGTAAAAACACAAGTCTCAGTTATTCCATCGTAAAAAGTTGTGAGATCCGCGTAATACCTACTACGTCGTCGGTTAATTTATTCAGTCCCTACTTAAGGGTCCTTTACGTAATTATTTGACCTAAAATCATTTTATAATGACCATTTAATACCAATATTAAAAATCGTTTATGTTTAAAATAAAAAAGATTGACTATATAGGTACTAAGGGAATTGTAAGCCCGTACCACTACACAGACACACGCTGCTCCTGAGTCCCTGACCCACTTTTTTCATAAAAGTAGAGTAGCTATGGGAGACTAGCATCTGAAGTTCAGTATCGCGAGGAGGGCCAATTAGCTCAAGGTTCTCTTCAGAACCTTTGTGAGCTAGAGGGGTCGAATGAAAGCTCTAGGGACAAGGCAGATGTTTTGCTGCTAACAATTTTCTACTTATGATTTTATGCTTGCTATCTCTTCGATAGGAATCTTTGCAAAAGATCTTTGAAAGTTCTCAAGTGGAAGTTATTTTGTGCTGAACTTGCAATTATAAACTACGGCATTAGCCAGGTATCTTAGCTTTGAATCTATATTTTACACAGTGATAGCTTTATTTTTTTCTCTAGATGGCAACACAGTATCACAGCGGTCACACGTGTGTCCTATTTTTACCCAACTGTGCCCAGATTCAGATTAATACAATTTTGTAATCTACGAGTATCTTTAGTAACCTCGTGACACCTGTTACCTGACGAGTTGTCATAAGCCTTCCACAATATGCCTATTGTTTTCTCGTTATCAGATTAGATAATTGTTGTTGAACAAATAATATAGATCTATCCTATAAATACGTACCAATGTCTTATTGATGTCAAGTGCAGTCTTTATTGCACAATATCTTTGATATACCGAAGATTGAATATATCATCAAATGAATCTCCCGCTGTAGGTGGAGTGGAAGGAACTGTCAGACTCGTCCTGACTGAAATCAACACGGTGTTCCTTTTACCCTTTACGTTCCAGGGTCGGTTAAAAGTGCCGCGACCTCATAATAATATTTCTTTGCAAATGGAAGTCGGCCTTGTCGCAATAATACGTTGACGATAGTTTTATGACCCGATTTGTTTAGAGAAGACACGTGCTATCGATCGTAACATCATAGTTGATCATGGTTGCGAACATGTGACTTTAATAAGTCTTGTTTTCATCGATAACTTTCTGTGCAGCTTGTGGCAGCATAATATTAAATATTGATTAGAATTACCGAATAATGTTGATACCTACCTCTTAACCCAGCAGTACGACATTCAGGTATTGGTTGACAAAAATAAAACACGTGGGTGTCACCAAATTCGGTAGATACAAAACCAGGCGAATTATTTACGACCCCCACTTTTGTCATTTGACGTAGGCATCGCTCATTATGAAAATACTTTTCAATTTTGTGGCGAAGCAAAGCGGAAATATCCCACCCGAAAATTCCGTCGCCGGAGAAGCAGTCATTTGACCTTCAAGCATATTATACCCGCCTCCGCACGCAAATTGAACCCTCAATAATCATAACATTCCTTCATATCTTTTGGATCCTTACACCGTTATTACGTAACGATTGAAAAGCTTGGCCTTGCTCTATTTCCGTCATGGTTGGCCAATGTCAGTGTCGAACCGGGGTCGAACCTTGGCGGGGACCGTTTTGTTCGTGTTTTTGAAGGTGACGTCAGAACATCAGATGTTGTGTTTACACATTAATTCCAGATGTTAAGGTGGTAACAGGTTTTTGGTGAGACGTGATATAACGTTTTATTACCAACTAGCATATAGCTAGTTGGTAATAAAACTACCTATACGAGTACCTTTTAGTGTATTTCATCAGTAAACTGAACACGATCACTGACACATATAAACTATGTTCAAGAGTCTACAACTCCTGAAAGCCAGGATCAACAGTGGGATCGTTTGGTGTATTGCACGATTAGCTGTAGTAATCACGCTACAACTGCACGCAGTCAAGAAAGCCGTTTCGTACCGTGATATGCTCACGAGGAGGATGGAAGGGGTTTTTAAAAACATAGCGTTTCCGGGGGCCTCCGACTAAGGATTACTGTCACAGGAACAGGAGCCCTGGCGATTCCAGGCGGCGCCAGCGGCCCGACCGCTGAGCTAACGCTCTGGCTTAAAGGCTTATGACGCTTTAATGCGGATGAAGTAGGTACGCTGACATACACATTTTGGGTTTGGACTGCTGTTACTGAAGAATGGGGGGTTGCAGGTGAAGGAAGCTGCTTTAAGCCTGGGTCTACAGGGATGCGAATCGTCAAGGTGAGCTGCCCCGTGTCGGCAGCCAAGAAAATAGAGGGCCGAAGGGTTTGTACCCACTTAAGGCAATTTGAACAAACGGAGTAACGGACGGAAAGTCCTGAAGAAACAATTTAGCAAGTAAAAAAATTAATCAGAAAAAATAAATATTTAAAAAAAACAAAAAACCCGACTGCGTAAAAAAACTAAAAAGAAAGAAACAAGCCCAGTAGTTTAGAATTCACTCATTCACACTCACAGTCGGGGCCCCTTGCGAAGATTTGATTGATATAATTTGAATGGGCCCCGACTGTGAGTGTGAATGAGTGAATTCTAAACTACTGGGATTGTTTCTTTCTTTTTAGTTTTTTTACGCAGTCGGGTTTTTTGTTTTTTACCCGACTGCGCCAGGAGGGTTATTTAAATATTTATTTTATTTTACTATTTTTAGTTTTTGTTAGCATTTATCAGTCCAAATTAAATTGAAACATATAAGTTAAATATATTTTGGTAAACCATTTTTAAAATCCTTTAATTTGATACCCCACTTGATAGAATGTGAGAGATTAAAAAAAAATATTTTTAGTTCGGAACCCTTTGCACACGAGTTCGACTCGCACTTGGCCAGTTTTATGTACCCAGTGACACTCTCACGTTTAAGACGAATCTAACGACACCTCTCAAGTTAAAATCCATCACGCCGTTTAGGCTGCAGAGCAACACACAGAAACATACATACATACATACCGATGCCTTCCGGCCAAAAGGGGATAAGCGACATTTTTTGCGAAATCGACTTATATATATGGTTAGAATCGGCTTTTTTTTCTGCGTATAATGGTCTAAGTTTCGTGGCTCTAGGACAAACTTTTTGTCGCTTAGGCGGTAAAGGAATTGAGGTTCTGACATAAACGACAGTTATTTTTGTTGTATTTTGTATTATGGTGGTTGGATAAAAATAATATTTCAAAACTGTGAGATAAGCAATTTTGGCTTTGAATGTTTTTTTCTTTACTTGAACGTTAAGTAGTTTGGGCAGTAAATACTTTTTTGTAAAAAATACATTAATCAAATTTTGCTTGAATCTTTGTTTACCAAACTTTCGGTTAGGATATTATGGCAGTTTCTTTGGATAAAATATATGTCATTTATTACATTTAGGCTTCATTTCCGTGACTTTATTTGGCGCTTATTTTTATTTTCCCTAGTCACCAAATCAATCAACGAAGGCGCTTAGGATAAATCAGCCAAACCAATGTCGCCTGTACAATTGTCGCTTACCCTTTTTGTCCCTCCCAAAAAAAAAAAAATCTGGTATGGTGGTTAGATAAGAAGATAAATCAAAGATTTGGCGGTTAGCTTACACAAGAATGACAAACAGCATCGGTTATCTCTCTCTTTCGTTCGAATAAAATGTCGTTAGCGTTCCGCAGCGATCATACAGTCTGTACAAGACCACGGCGTAAGCACCACCGTGCTCGTGAGTCATTTCGGCCCAAAGTTTTGTAAGGAAAATAAAACGGGAAGTTTATTTAATAGACTTTATGTTCATCTATGACTGTGTATTATTCTACTTAGTTATTTTAGGTCACATAAGAAAAAAGTTATTCTTTTGCTACCTTGTTCTGACGATACCGAATAGTTAAATAAGTATGACCTACAGTTTAGTTTTTCAGTGCTTTTGTTTGTTTCTTGGCTAGTATATACGGCTGAGAAACATGATCAAGGGTTCGTATCCAAGGTTGGGCCAGCAAGGAGTTATTGGGTTTTGTGATGAATTCTCTGCAACAGCCAAGAGTTAATCCTGTGCCTGATCTGACCCTTCTTTATCATGGTTAAATCATCCAAGGAGTCCTCCCAGGGCGGTACCTACGGGAAGGACTGTCAGACTTGTACTGACTAAAATAAACAGTGATCCTTCAATAGCCCGTTACGCCCCAGGGTCACGGTTACCTGATTAGACTATCCAGCGACCTCGGCAGGCTTTGGGCCTCTAAGGCCTTGGTCGCGAGACTAACGAATACCGTGACCCGGAAACGTAAACAGGTATTGAAGGACACCGTGGATTTTAGTCAGTACAAGTCTGACAGTCCCTCCTGCCCTGCCCGGGGTGGGAGAACTCATTTTATGAATTTACCACGCTAAAAAAATTTAAAGGGGCCCCCTTCAAATTGCCGGCAGCTCTTTGAGGCGCAGCCGCAGCGGTTAGGTTGTGCGGTGGAAGCTGTTCTCTCCCTCACGGTACCTGATACCTTCTTAGCTAACATGACAGCTTGGTAGAAGAAGGCGACCGCTTCCCATTCCGTTTCGCCCCGCAGCATGGCCTCGACCAATGCCGGGCGCTAGAGGTATGTCGCCTCCGTAAGGACACAGCGGTGCTATGCCCAAGCTGGGCAGTCCTGCACCGAATGTTCCTCCGTGTCCTCCGTGCGGTCCCCGCAGTGTTGACACCCAGGCGTTTATTCTTCCCAATCAGACACAGGAAACTCCCGAAACTTCCATGTCCGTTGAGGACCTGTGTCAGGCAGAAGGTGAGGACGCCGTGATGCCTATCCAGCCACTCCTCAAAGAGGAGTCTTACGTTTTGTCATAACTAATCGTAGTCCATAAGTATGAATTGCAGCATAGATGTATAACTTCAAGACTAACTTACAATTAATAACTATTATTTTGTGTTATTCTTTAAAATGAAGACAAAGAAAAAGAGAGATTGAGCAAATGAGCATAATATATTTTTTTTCATATCCGCATCTTAGTAATTAATGTCAGTTTAAAAACTTAAAAAGGTCTAATCTACGTATTTCAGTGTGTATGTAGGTATAATTTTATAAGAATTAAACACTATGTGCTTTCGCGTTGTTTATAAAAGTGCTAATTATATTTCTTATTGATAAGTAATTTATTACAATTTCCTTGTTCATCTCTCATTAACCAATAGCCGGTTATATCACATTGGCTGCACTTTATGAACAGAAAAGTCACAGGTATGCTCTTTTTCTTCAATAGAAATAAAACGAATGGTGCACTTAAATCATTTAGGTTGGAACTCAATCACCGGTTGTTTTCATTTAGTACGTTTTTTCCTGTTAGTGAAATCGGGACTATTTGAGGGTAAGCGACACTAAATTGTGTTAGGAGTGTGATTTATTGTAATTAACAATGCCATTTCGTAGAGACTTATTCAAAAACTAAATGGGTAAATTTTGAAACTTTTGGAACGTACAGAAAATTTTATATGATTTTTTTTCACTTTTTTTGAACTTTGAACTACTCTCCTGTAAAGTTTGTAAAGTGGCGGTTACCCCCTTTTGGCCGGAAGGCATCGATACATACATACATACATACACTCGAAAAACATAACCCTCCTGGCGCAGTCGGGTAAAAAATAATAGCAGACGCTTACCTACTGATAACTATTGAAATTATGATTCATCGGTGAAAGTCGTCTCTAATACAGTAGACAGTTTAATATACAGCATGAAGCTTTTCCAAAAAAAAGCAATAATACTATGTACTTCCAAACGTTTAGCAAATAAAAGTAACGCTGTGGGATACTATTGTTGGAACAAAATTCATTTTTACACTATTTATTTATTTATTTATTTATTCAGGTTAACCAACAACTGTTTACACCAACACATTAACAGCTTATTATATAACAGGATAAAATTGCGGATGCAACAATTAATTATAGGTTAACACCGCTAGCACAAAAACAGTGGTAAAAACATGAATAAAATTATTAAAATACAAGAGATATGATACTAACTAAGTGAATAAAATAAAACAAAACAAACTAAACTAAGTTACTTTGACAATGTACAAAAGAAATCTAAACAACAGCAATAAAAATAGGTAACAAAATAATAACAAAATGCCAAAATTAAAATAAAAAAAAATGTAAACAGCAATATCCCTACAAGTGTGTGCTTTTTGATTGAATTGCCCTATGAACTGCACTCACACTGGAGTGGTGTATGTCCAGCAGGTCGCTGCAGCTGTTGAGGATCTTGCATAACCTAGGAATTGGAGAGTTTGCACCAAGTACAGACCTTCGATATGGCGGGCACAAAGGCGTTATGCTATTCCTAGGATACCTAGAAGGCGCACGGAACCTAATAAGGTTTAGCAAATCGGGGCAGTCAATCCTGTTACGCAACAGTTTAAATAAGAATAAAAGGTCTGCGACTTCTCTGACTTCTCTATTTCTCCGTTACGGTACACATTTTTTGTATCGTATCTAAGTTTACGGTGTTTACAGTTTTCGCTTCTAAATCTATTGTGGTCATGGACGTTGTAAAATGCTCAAGTAGACGACCGAAATAAAAAGATACTAGACATGGAGTAATTAAAATAGTTTTTTTAACGTTTTATTTTATGTTGGGTAACACTATATCTATCTAAATATGATCAAAGTACAGAAAAATAAGTCATTTGTCAACGAAATTCGCTGCTAGATACAGACGTCTTGAAGCTCACATTGACCATTCCTGGGCATCTCGCACGCAGTGTCTTCAAAAGATCATCGGGCTCATCGGTGTACCATTGTCAAAGAGGCTTTTAAATGCTGCGCCATATAGTACCTCAGTGGTCACGCCGTCACGATCCTAGTACATTTCGATTTCTATACATGTATATGAGGAGCTCGTGGCTAAATAATTACAGCCGCACAGGCCTATCTTCCGGGTTAAACCACGCTTGCCGAGGTTGGTCTGTGGATGGGTGACCATCTGTCATAGCGAGTTTCCTCCGTGCCTCGGAAAAGCACGTTATGCCGTTGGTCCCGGCTGTCATTTGTAAATCTTTGGCAGTCGTTACTGTTAGTCAGAAGCTCTAAAAGTCTGACAAACAGTCTTACCATGGGGTATCGTATTACCCAGTTACTGGGTTGTGGAGGTCCGATAGGCAGTCGCTCCATTTAAAATACTGATATCCAGCTGCATCTGGTTCGACTGGAAGCCGACCCCAATATAGTTGGGAAAAGGCTAGGCAGATGATGATAATTATGATAGAACTGATTGCTAAGAAGATGGGAAAGGCTTTGGCTTATCATCTGCACAGTGACGAAGATTTAAAAGTCTAGACAATTTCTAAAGCTTTAAATATTTCACTCAGGAAAACTCCACGAGCACGATGGAATAATCGCCTGACTCAACACAAACAGCTGATTACGCATTTAAGTCATAAACAATTATGCAAATGAACGGTCGTAAAGCCGTTCGCTGTTTACTGGTTTTTACTTGACATATTATAGTAAATCGATTATGTTCGACCTAATTTTTTTTATCGACATATAGGTATGTATAGCAGGGTTAGGTACATGTACCTACATTAATCTGGTTTGTGCGATTATATGCTCTTACTGGTGACGCAGCCTCTCCGTTGCAAGAGTTCAGCTGAAAATTGTTAGTAAATTGTAGTATGATAAGGATGTAGCAGGTGGCGTCTTGTAGATACTTTTTTCTGCGCAAATCCATGGGAAAAAGGTGTAAGTTTGTGTACCTATGTGTTCATTTTGCCATCTGATCATGATGATATCTTACTTATCTCTTCTAAGTTCTAACTAAAGCGCTTTTTACACCTACTTCATAATTCCTTCTTCCATGTATATCTTCTGAAATCTCCTTTTTTTATCTTTAACTAGGAACTCGCAATCTATCCAATTTTTAGGTCTTCTTCTATCCATAATAGTTATATCCTAGCTCACTTTTCCCTGGTCATTAGGTATCCCAAATTCTCTTGCCAGACGACTGACTATTTTAAATAAATACTCCATTTAAATGGAACATTATTTGTTGGATCAAATCGCATTTGAGAAGTTGATCATATGATGACTAAATCCTTCGCCTTATCAGCGATACAAATCTATATCGACTTGGCAACACCTACGTAAAATGAAATGTCTATTTTATCATACTACCCAACATTATCAATACTCAAAGATAAGTTGTAAAAATAATCCCATGTTTAGATTTTTTTGCACCTAATGCGGGTATTTTTGAAGTTCAGAATGATAATTTATTCACGTACCTATATACCTTGACTTTCTAGAATATTATTATTATTTTTATTATTCATTCAACAATAGTTGACAGTTTGTAAAATACAATACATCTTCTGCCAAACTGCAGGACAGTTTATCGAGCTTTATAATTATTGATTATGATTGGATTTTTGGGATAAGCCTGAGTGATGCTAATTTGAAAAATATTGGCATATTGGTATACTGTTAGTCCAGCATTAAACTATTGCGAAGAAAGTACTATCATTGTTGAGATTAATATGCATGCAAGGTATTTATACTATGAGGTACGTCTGTTAGCGCAACCATACCTATCGACATTATTTTTTGCTCACCTTTTTGCGTCTGCGACGATCGTCTGTCTGTCGTGACACATTCAACTTTGAAATTCCCTCGTTTTTGTATCGTTATCAAAAAAAGAAGGTCACTAACTGTAACTTTCCAGTCGGAGGACTTGCTTAGTAATTCAACGTTGACTCACCTGATATGATCTGTCTTTCCCAGCAATGAGATGATGAAGAAGACCAGACTCAAAATGATGAATATTCTGAACCATCTTCTGGGAACAGTTTGCAACCATGATGATATCATTGTAGAACTTTCGCGAACGATAAAATAATCGGTCAGTTCGGCGTGGTCCTCGACTGATAATTATCGGCTACAATGTTTCATTATCAAGTGGAATGGTGGATTACGATAATTTATCAACGTGTTTTTCGCAGCGTGGTCGATTGAGTTGCCTTACTTTTAGTTTACTTAGGTGTGTTCAGCGTAAAATTGCCTTTAATCTTGGTTACGTTATTTTTACCCGACTGCGCCAGGAGGGTTATGTTTTTCGAGTGTATGTATATTGTATGTATGTTTCTGTGTGTTGCTCTGCAGCCTAAACGGCTTGATGGATTTTAACTTGAGAGGTGTCGTTAGATTCGTCTTAAACGTGAGAGTGTCACTGGGTACATAAAACTGGCCAAGTGCGAGTCGAACTCGTGTGCAAAGGGTTCCGAACTAAAAATATTTTTTTAAAATCACATTCTATCAAGTGGGGTATCAAATTAAAGGATTTTAAAAATGGTTTACAAAAATATACATAACTTATATGTTTCAATTTAATTTGGACTGATAAATGCTAATAAAAACTAAAAATAGTAAAATAAAATAAATATTTACAAAAACAAAAAACCCGACTGCGTAAAAAAACTAAAAAGAAAGAAACAAGCCCAGTAGTTTAGAATCACTCATTCACACTCACAGTCGGGGCCCCTTGGGAAGATTTGATTGGTATAATTTGAATGGGCCCCGACTGTGAGTGTGAATGAGTGATTCTAAACTACTGGGCTTGTTTCTTTCTTTTTAGTTTTTTTACGCAGTCGGGTTTTTTGTTTTTTTTTAATATTTTTCATCCATTTTGTTCGTGAAATAGATTGTCCTACTAAAGTCGGTTTTTTAATCTCGTAGACTGAATTGACAGGTACAAATGGCAAACTGACATAAATTTCAATAGTATATACGTCAGTTTTAATGTTATCATTTGTCAATTTGGTCTACGAGATTAAAAAACAAACTATAGGGAATTTCTTCCAAGTTGACCATCATCATCATTTATCCCTTTTTTTACGTGTAGATATCCTCATCGACTTCCTCCGCCTGGGGAAGACGGAGGGGCGTGTCAGACACGACCGACAAAAACACACGGTGTCCTGGGGTTGTGGGTTCACTTGCGCAATCACCACTCCCCGGCAGGCATCATCATCATAATTATGCCTAATAGCCTTTTCTCAACTAATTACATACATAATTAATATGTTGGGTTTTCAGCTTCCAGTCTAACCGAATGCTGACAGTATTAATTCACCTGATTTAGAGGATGGAGTGTGCTTTCTCTTGCCAACTGACAGATAAAATTGGCTAAAGAAAGCAATTACCTATATCAAATATCAGTCACGCGGTCGAACTCTTCATACGCTACTCGACTTTTGATCTCAAGTACTTACAGCACAAGTACATACACACATGCACTGAGATCACAGTCTCAAAATCATCGACAGGTGATTTTCCAAAAGTCCAATCTTATCACAAGTTAATCTTTTGCTAGAATGCCGCATGGCGCATGTTTCGATGTCCGCAAGGCTGATGTTAGGACAGCAAAGATTGCGAAATACCTGCTGCCTTACCGAATAGCATCATACTTCTGATAAAAATCTTTAAGATACCAATGACACACATTATGCGCAAGGTACACGTCATACACACGCACACGCATTTCTATGACGAATATACTCGTAAATGCTTCAAACCATAGAGTACATTTGTATATAGGGGTACTTCAAACAATCAGGGGGTCTATTCTCCTAGTCCGTCAACGAAAAAAAAAAAAAAATCTGCCTTGCAGAGGTCATGAACAGGGAGTCCATTGCTAGACATCTTTTTGTGACATGACTTTGGATTTATTATTGATTATTTATATCTTAACACCTCTCCATTAGCGAAATTGATGTAGTACCTAGTTTAAGAGAAAGTTCGCCATTGTTCGCGGTTTTTACGCCGATCACACTGCTGGGCACGAATTTGATTACCATGATTCGGCCGAATTGTATACGTGATACCGGATTCTAATTTCATTTTGAATAGTACAAAAATGTTTTACATTCTAACTTGATCGACAGTCTAGCTCGTTTTGGTATCAAATCTCACAACATTTATATTATGGTGATCCGCCTTTGTTATCCATCCAAACTAATATTATAAATGCGAAAGTAACTCTGTCTGTCTGTCTGTCTGCTACGCTTTCCCGCTTAAACCTCTCAACCGATTTTGATGAAATTTGGCACAGACAATCTTTAGACCCTGAGAAAGAACATAGGCTATCAAAACACCACGCGGGCGAAGCCGCGGGCGGAAGCTAGTTGTAGATATTGTTTCGGAATCTGTGCCATATCTCAGATGTCTCACAAAGGCCTGCCGTGCTGCATCCTGCCATTAGATGATGTCCTTTGATTTAATCTATGTAGGTAACATCTGGAAGTAAAAAACAATGAAAACACGATCTGTCAAAAAATTGCAGTTGCTATAGCTTCCTTTAGCCAATTTCAAAGGTAACCTAACAAAATATACTCCAGTCTTATAACAACCGTCCTTCGCAAAACAGAAACAGCAGTTTTCCCTTCCATCCTGCGATAGTAAATGCGCAGTGTCCGTTACTCCAGCACTATTTCTTCAATAACGAGCGAGCCTGCCGGAATGTAAAGAGCTATTGGGCTATTGAAGGACACCGTGGATTTTATTCAGTACTACAAGCTTGATGGTCCCTCGGCCCTCCTGCCCTGCCCTGAGTGGGAGGAATCATTAAGACTTTACCAACCTAAAAAAAAGTACCTTCTATTTCTTTATTTAGCGCAAAAGATTGATAAATACGGAATACGGATATAAAATTATTACGGAATAAGTATTGGTAATAAAACTCATTTCCTTGTAAAAGACATTTTCACCTCACACGCTCGGAAAGACTTTATTTGTCATTCGAAATCTGAGCGCAAAACTCTATTTTCAAAATTCGACCACGTCTTGTATTCAATTATTATTTTTTATACACTGCCCCACTGCATGTCCTCGGTGTAGCGAGGTGAAAAGTTGTGTGTTGCGCTCGGAAGCAAAGTTATTCTTCGTCTCGTACCTTTGAAAACTCCACTACGCTCAGGATTCTATATTTGAATCCTACGGTCCTTCGCATGCTCAGTTTTCAATTGAAGTACTCGCGCCAAAAACCAACTTTGCAGCCTTGCATACTCGTAACAAATAACTATTTCTTTTTCAGGTAATGAACACAATTGCGCAGTGCAATTCTTGTTATCACTGTTGTGTGTAACTGAACGTCAGAGGGCGCAGTCGCCATTGAAGATGAATACGAGCAATATCCGGCCTCGCCCGCTTGCTATAAATCCACTGCTCCAAGAATGCGATGGCTGGCGGTTATCTGGGGGCACGGCAGTGCCCCGCCAAGTCTCGAGCAAAACGGGCACGGCCGTACCATCTTTTCTCGAAGCGATTCGCGGCTGTTTCGCCCCACCTATATCTTCGACGTGGACAAAGCTAGGAGTTTAGGTTTTCGGTCAATAATAGTAGGCATTAGAACAAGCTTAAGTTCGAAATTACATGCCAATTGAATGAATAGTTTAGGAGTTACGGTCGATCAAAGTTACACCATTTTGTCACTCACTGACTGACTGACTCACTGACCGATCATCAAAAATCTAAGGTACTTCTAGCAGACTTAGAAACTTCAAATTTTGCACCAAGATAGGTCATTAGCCACATATAAAGGAAAAATTATAAAAACATTAAAAAATAATATACCATAGAAAACAATTTTATATTTGCGGTTTGGCAAGAACATTGTGTATGGATTTTGACTGCATTGTTAACTTTGTTCGTTGTTTAAGTATTCAATTGGATGAATACATACATAGAATAGAAAAGAATAATATAAATGTAATACATAGACTATAATTAATCTAAATTAATACATAAAGTTCACAATTCATTAAATTAATAAAGCTAAAACTCCATTGTATTGCGATAAATATTGTATGCGCGCTCGATAGATGGCATTGTACCTGTCTGAATCGCGCTATGGTTTCGTTACAGAGCGCAGTCTAAGTAGTACTTTAAAATACTTCAATAATTTTCATTTGATAGCGCCATCTATCTATGAACAACCATTTCGAAACTAAAAAAATATTGTAGCGATATTTAGAGAACTTAAGTTAGCCGGATTAGATAGTAGATTTATTATTGTTACTGAAACAGTTATTTAGGAAAATAGTTTATTAATATAACATGGACATAGAACGTTACATAAATCTAGTTGTTTACGTGTTATTTAGTTTAGTTATATTTAGTTTGTAAGTTAGTAGATATATATTTATTTAGTTATTTGTTAGTTAGTTTAGTTCTATTTAGTTTGTTAGATAGAGAATGGGTCCTAAGCAAAAAAGTAGCTGAAGTTCAAGAAATTATGAGGACAGCTAAAAAAAAGAAAGAAATACACTTACAAAAAATAAATGAGATCCCACCAAAAACATTAAATGTAAAAAATGCCAAGTCTCTCGTTGCAGTCTTTCCATCGTAAAAAGTTTTGAGATCTCACAGAAGCCAAGTCCTATTCAAATTATTTTGTAGTTATAAATCAACATTTAGTAATTATATCAATAGTTTTCTTTATATTATAACTATAGTGACTTGGCAATGAGCACAAATTAAAAGCTGCTTGCTGCCTGGAATTATGTGCAAATGTTACTGACGAGACCTGTGATCAGATTATTTGTTATGTGTGAATCATGATGGTCACTACCGACTACATGTTCCAATACAATAATTAAGAATACCTTACGGGCCATCGCTTTATGAAAGTAAATGATGAATGTTAAGAGAATAAATAAAGTAAATAAAAGAGAATGTTTATGCATGCGGTGTGTGTAACTTTCAACTCCTCCAAATATGCCGTTTTATTTGTTTTTACTTGTGCTCATTGCCAAGTCACTATAGTTATAATATAAAGAAAACTATTGATATAATTACTAAATGTTGATTTATAACTACAAAATAATTTGAATAGGACTTGGCTTCTGTGAGATCTCAAAACTTTTTACGATGGAAAGACTGCAACGAGAGACTTGGCATTTTTTACATTTAATGTTTTTGGTGGGTACGAATTTCCTGAATGAATTGGATGTTACGTAGGCTATGTAACACCTCCTTTACACGATATTTCTATATTAGTAAGTTCTAAATCGAACAGTTTGTCTCTCTACTAGGTATTGGTTGTAGGGCTGATAATTATTACACACAACTTTCTTAAACCTTTCGTCTGGCACTACGAGTCTACGACAGCGGCTTACTTTCACTCACAGCGAGCGATATAATAGTAAAAGAAGCTATGGTAGACAGCTTAATATATAGGTGGCCGATATACCCAAAGTATTCTGGGAAGAAAAGCCCAGACTACAGATAAGCATGACGCAGAAGAAAGGCGGTACACAGTAGAAGCCTTCTTTAACGAATGAAGCTAATTACTTTTTTTTGGAGCTGATGGCGATTAGAGTATGCAAACTTTTTTTTATCGTGGTAAAATCATCAAATGAGTCCTCCAACCCAGGGAAGGGCAGGAGGGACTGTCAAACTTGTACTGACTAAAATCCACGGTGTCCTTCAATAGCCCTTTATGTTCTTGGGTCACGGTATTCGTTAGTCCCGCGACCCCGACAGGCAGAGTGTGCAAACTTAGAATAATTAGGTAATAGGCAGGTTTTACGACAAATATGTATTTTAATCTTACACGGGAGGTGTGCTCATACATTATGCTTACTCAATTGTATTGCTTCGCTATGGAAAACTTTGCATAAGTTACACAGGCAAGGCGCGCGTGACTGCGTGAGCCAAATGAGTCATTATAACATTGATTCACTTCAATTATGAATGCCGGTCAGTCACTTTATACGAGGAACTACATTATAGTAATTTAGAAATTTAGTGGTGAAATATTATGGGTTTTTAGAGATGGAGGAAAAATACTATGAGCAAAAAATACTCGACAAGAATACGAGATCAGAAGAATGTACAATTGACAAAGTGGAATCATGAGACCCATTTTGACAATAAATCGTTTCAATCCGTCAAATTGACAAAGATCAAAGTCGTTACCATTGATACCAATGGTAACGACTTTGGGTATGTTTACGCGAATGTGGACCTAATTGTATGAATGACTCTGTATGAAAATAAGCTTATGGTGGGACATAATTCCACTTTGTCGATTGTACATAAACGGTATTTTTAATAAGTAATTAATATTATAAATCTTATTTGTTTTTTTTAGAAGCTTTTCTAGCAGCATCTTTATTGCAATTAAAATATAAAAAGAAAGAATGGTAATGAGTAATGGTTATACCTTCTTTAATATATCTATGGGTTATACGTTTGGGCGTGGGAATTAATCTCCGAAACTATTCTTGCATGTTTATTAATGTATTTATTAACCAAAAAAAATATTTTTAGCACAAGTACAAGTACACACGACTACACATCAAGCAATGCAACACTAGTTAAGCTGACCGTTTAATGTGCGGAAAGATCATAATAATAAAAAGCGAGTCCTAGACAAACTAGTTTTTTATAGCTTGAATGTGTAGCCGTGTGTACAAGTACCTAACTAAGTAGGTACAGAAACTCGCTCACCGATGGAAAACTACATTATTATTTATTATCGAGTGCTTCAGGTGGCCTACCATGACGTCTTAACGCGATCCAGTTTAGGCTGTGGGAAAGAGACAGAGCTATACAAGTCGTCTAGCGCCATCTTTTTCCCAAAGGTTAAACTGGATCGCGTTAATAGTTCATGGTAGGCCACCAGGATATTTCTTCGATATATGGACGAGTTTGTGGACAGATGGCCTATCATGACGTCTAGCGAGAGTAGGTTCGACTGTGGGAAAGAGACAGAACAATGCAAGTCTTATAGCTCCTTCCCACACTGGCTTCACTCTCGCTTTAAGACTTCATGGTAGGCCACCAGAAACTAGTTTAAATAAAAGAAAAGAAGCGTTTACAACAAGATTTATTTCCATAAAATCATTAATTCGTTGTTGATACGAGTACATAACTCATAGTGTATAATAAGTATAATTTGAAGGTCGATGTATGTATTTGTTTATGATTCTTTCTAGTGTCCGACCGAAACTGATTTTTCAGCCGAAACCGAAACCGAAACCGAACTTTCGGCCATGCTCTCAGTTTCGGCCGAAACCGAAACCGAAACCGAAACTTTTTAACACATTTAAAATTTCGATTATTTTCCGTTTACTGTTTTTTTTTTAACAATTATTAACACTTAAGAAAAAGTGTTACATAAGAAAAAAAAAATCATCTGGGCGTGGATGGCTAGGTATCCTATGAGGAATATCGAAAAACCTTGAATGGAGTCTCGAGACCGATGTTGACGATCACTAAAACTGCATAATTGGATTTTAGAAAAATCAATAATCCTGGCCAGGAATCGTAACAGCTGATTTTGGTTTTTTTTTATATTTAGCTGATTCAGAAATACGAAATTTCTAAAATGAAAAAAAAAGCATTATTTCAAAGAAGAAACCGTTAACTTATATTTCGAATACAGTCACTGCCTTGACGATTGATAAGTTCTTTAATCATTAACGTACGTAACAAATATAATTTTATTATAACATGAATATACAAGACTTACTCTTGGCAGTAAAACTCACGATTAAATGGACGGTGGCCCCGCGCCCGGCGTGCAAGCACGTGGTTGCTACGAATTTTACCGAACTACGCACGAAAAGGCACGAACACCTGAGTTTCGGCGGGGCCGAAAGTTTCGGCTATATTTTGGCCGAAACCGAAACTATGGCCGAAACTAGATTTTTTGGCCGAAACCGGCCGAAACCGAAACCGAAACCGAAATTTCGGTCGGTCACTAATTCTTTCATACCGGACCCACCACCGCTTACAAAGGTTCCTTGTTTTGGCTATCCCTGGAAAAAATATAAAGAATTATTATGCAAGAAAGTATTACTGATAATTTGTTTATGTGGAATGATTATCTATACATCTATAGGTACACTAGCTGTGCCCGCGACTTCGTTCGCGTGGATGTCGGAACTTAACAATATATTTTTTAGTGCGAAGCGCTGTTGGAGGATACCGATATAAATCATTTTCTTTATGCTTTTTTTTAGCGTCATAAAATCGTCAAATTAGTCTTTTCACCCAGGGCTGGGCAAGAGTGACTGTCAGACTTGTATTGACTAAAATCCACGACGTCCTTCAATAGCCCTTTACGTTCCGGGGTCACGGTAGTTCGTAAGTCCTACGACCCCGGCTGGCTTTGGCCCTCTAATGGGTTTGGCCCCCGTCATTGTGCTGACGCTCTTTGAGGTGTGCGTGGAACACAACGCTGACGTCGACCCGGGCATGGTCCATGATCAGACAGCGGGTCGCCCATTACTCGTCGCCCGAATGCCCACGTCTGTTGGCCAGAGATCGTCCTGCGACGTCCGTCACCGTGGGCGTCTATCACGGCGGCTGGGTATGGGTCGTGAGGTGGACGCTGTCCTCTTCCTCACGCGTCCCGCCTCCTCCTTCGCTGGCATGACTGTTTCGCAGAAGGAGGCGACCGGTTTCCACTCTATTTCACGTCAACCAATGCCGAGCGCTAGAGGTCGCCGCCTATCACCGTTGTGAGGACATGTGCGATGCTCTGCCCAAGCGGGGCAATTTTACACCGTATGCTCTACCGTGTCCTCTGGACGATCCTTGTAGTGGTGACACCCACGCGTTTCTTTCTTCCCCATCCGACACAGTTATCTCCCAAAACTTCCGTGTTCAGTGAGGATCTGCGTCAGGTGGTTGGTCAGGACGCCGTGACACCTTCCAGCCATTCCTCAAAGAGAGGTCTTACCGGCGCGATTGAGGCGTGCCCGAACCTCGGTTTCGATAGTCACTCCCTCCATACCGCCCCCTTTTTTTTATCGTGGCAAAATCATCAAAAGAGTCCTCCCGCCCACGTCGGGACAGGAGGGACTGTCAGACTTGTACTGACTAAAATTCACGGTGTTCCTTCAATAGCTCTTTATGTACCAGGGTCACGGTTATCGAGTGAGACAGTCCCGCGACCCCGGCAGGCTCTGGCCCTCTTAGGGGGGCCCCGTCAGATTGCTGACAGCTCTTTGAGGCGCGCGTGGAACACAAAGCGCCGTCGACCCGGGCATGGTCCATGATCGGACGGCGAGTCACCCATTACTCGCCGCCCGCATGCCTGCGCCTATGGTGGCCGGAGATCGTCTTGCGACGTCCGTTGCCGTGGGCATCTCCCGCGGCGGCTGCGTCGTGAGGTGGAAGCTGTCCTCTCCCTCACGCGTTCCGCCTTCTCCTTTGCTAGCATTACTGCTTCGCAGAAGGAGGCGACCGCTTCCCATTCCGTCTCGCCCCACAGCATGGCTTCGACCAGTGCCTATCGCCGCTGTGAGGACACGGCGGTGCTCTCCCCAAGCGGGGCAGTCCTGCACCGTATGTTCTACCGTGTCCTCCGGGCGATCCTCGCAGTGGTGACACCCAGGCGTTTCTTCCTTCCCCATTCGATACAGGATCCATACCGCCCCCTGAGATGGCGCCGGAGCTCTTCCCGCCGCGCCTCGACTTGTCTATGCAGCGGGAATTGGCCAGTGCTTCTTTATAAATACATGTCTCGGACGGCAAGCTACCCATTACTCCCCGTCCGTAAGAGGCTGGAATATGACCCACTATTTCCGACGCCCTGGGCGTCTTCAGCGGGTGAGAGGTAGAGGGTGCACTTTCCCTCACGCGCAATTACTCGTATGATATGCTCAGTATTTGCCCAGGCAGTAATAATTTTGTTGTAACATTATTTTGAAACTATGATATCTCCTAAGATATTCATTGAAATCAAACGATGTCAAGGGCAATTTTGTTCAAAATTAAATGCTTGTGATGATTAACGTATTTATTTTGATAAGGATTAATATCTTAATAATGAAAATACCTTCGCAAATAATGCATTACTTTAAAACAGAGTTGATTTCCATAAAAAAGGTTATAGTGACTTAATCTTAAAAGATAGATATATGCTCTCGCGGACTTTATTTTAGAACTTTTTATGAGTTATAATTTCGTAGTACATAATTTTTGCGTATCTTTAACCGTTTACGCAGCGCACGCAACGAAAGCCCTCGAAAAGGAATACATTTTCCCGATTTTGAAACATTTCTCATTGCTGCTCCGCTCCTTTTGGTGATAGCGTGATGTTATATAGCCTATAACCTTCCTCGATAAATGGACTATCCAACACAAAAAGAATTTTTCAATTCTAACCAGTCGTTCCTGAGATTAGCGCGTTCAAACAAACAAACAAACAAACAAACAAACAAACAAACTCTTCAGCTTTATAATATTAGTATAGATTACATACAAATAAAATTGGAGTGTCTGGTAGTAATATTGAAATACGTTTTTTACTACATGCATGCATACGAATATACGGGACATACCTACACCAAAATAAAGTTTTTTTACAATTTTTGTCTGTCTGTTTATCTGTTTGTAATGGCAAATCTCTGAAATGGCTGGGCTGATTTTGACGGGACTTCTGTTGGCAGGTAGCTGATGTAATATGGAGTAACTGAGGCTACTTTTATTTTATTTTAGAAAAATTCCTGCGACGGAAAAAGCCGATTCCGCGTCGATAGATGTGGGAGCACCCTAAGACGTCATGGTAGGCCACCAGGGGGTGTATTACAAGCTCTTAATTCCTGTCAGTTTACGCCTTAAAGTGAACTGCCTTGCTTAGTCGTATTACGATCACACAATGACGGCCAGTAAAACGGTCACGTGACCTCATACCTACTTCTGCCTGTGCTTGTGCCTGGAAATTTCGTATTACAAGCTACATAATGACATTTCATGGCCGTATTAACTGTCAAAATTGGCATCTCCAAAATCATTCAGTTTACGCCACTTTTTAGTAACTTTTACTGACTTGTTTCTTTTAATTAGTCTTTAAACAGTTGAAACTAACTAAATTAAACTTTGGTATTAATAATGGGGGCACTACAGAATATCTGGAGAGTGCATACACGATATAATCTCAGCTGACGAGCTTTACATAAAAAGACGACAAAGTTTTTACCTTTTACGACACTTAAACACTCATTTACTGAACGCTAAGCAATAAATAGATTCATATACGTAAACATTTACTTATTTAGTAATATATAGTTCTAAATAAAAAACATGTTACTCCTGAAAAAATTGTTTTATTTGTAGTAGTTCCATCAGTGTAAGAAAAAAAACGTTGTAATACCCCCCCAGGGGGGGTATTACAACGTCTTAAAACCAGCTTGTTCCAGTGAGTGAACGAGATGGCGCTAGACGACTTGTATAGCTCTGTCACTTTCACTCGCCAGAACAAGCCTGGTTTTAAGACGTACGGCCCCAGATCTCTATGAAGAAGAATAGGTAAGAAACTCTATCTAAGAATAGCATACGTTAAACTTTAATGAAAAACAGTCTACTAACTGCTCGAAAACTAGCGAAACTCTTTTTTTATTTACAAATACTTAGGTAAGTTTAGCTCATCAACCTACATAATACAATCTGTCAAATTTTAATAGATTTTCAACCTTTTCACAATATAAACCTCAGATCAAAGAAACAGGCAGATAGAGCGCTCAGAACACGCGAGTGGGTCCACCAAAGTTAATACAAAATCAAAAGTTACTACAAACTCGCGACAGTACCAAGCTACGCATCGTCTCGCTCACACGTCACTAGTGATTTGCCATTTTATGTCAAAACATGCCGTCTTGTGTGTTTAAACACTGCAAAAGTTGTTCACAAAAACAAAGAAAACAAGATGGAATATCTTTCCACAGGTAACTCTTGTTATTTTTATTGTTTTGGTATTTATTTTCCATAAAATATTTTCGGCTCACTTGAAACACAAAACCTTAACAGTAAATCGTCTGTGTTGCTAGTTTATGACGGGTAAATTACCCTGAATTAGGGGAATGTGTACTGTGCATAAAAATATCGATCAAATTCGTCAAAACAACTGCACAGTCGTAATAGTACCTATACAACATTAGTCTTAACTTTTTAAATAATTTTGGGACAAAATATAACATGGTGTAAAAATTATTGGAATCGATTCAGTTATTGATTCTGAACAAACTATATTCAGGTTTCGCATATAGGTACTAAAAATAATGTTGTATGGTCTATGGTCGTAATGACACAAGGTCACTAGTTAGTTCCGTCCGGGTCGTAAAGACTTCGGGTCTCGGGAGGGGCCCCCGCGCGCGGGGCTGTATTTGTATTTTTGCGTGAGAAAGTGGGACGGAGAGCATGCCTTTGAGCTATTCGGTACTTGTAAGGATGTGCCGCCCTCGCGCCGCTGGATTTTTTTTTATTATTTTAGTCGTTTACTTTTCGTTCCGCGTGCGGTGCGGTGTACTGCGCTTTAAAATTTTTATATTTCAAGACTTATTGGGGTTTATGAAGTATTTTATTATTACTTTTAGTATTTAATTGCAACAATTAGGCTTTGCCATGTGACATTATAGAGGTTTCCATACTTTCATTAGTGATATTTTTCATTTTCGAATTATTAGTTGCAATGCAATCAGTATCGTTAGTAGTGCTGGTAGGGCCTTTTCAATTGGCCGATAAATCGTTTTGATTTTGCAAAAAAAAGCAAAATCGCGTTTCCAATTTTAAACATTAATAGTACTTAGATGTTTGTTTGCACAATATAATTGGTGCAGAACTAAAGCATGATTGTGTGTAAAATAATTATGATTTTAATAAAAATGTGATTGTGTGTAAAATAATTATTATTTTAATAAATATGTTGATTGTTATAACAAATTCTTTATCTTTTTAAACTAAAAAAACCTATCCTTAAATAGTTTATTAAACAAATTACCAAAAAGCGTTATAAAGTGTTATCTGGTCTGATATAAATTAATTAAATAGGTACTAAGTAATTACGCATATTTATTTATTTATTTTTATTCCTTATTATTATTCTGTTATATAATAAATACTACATGCTTATGCTCTCTGGGTATAACCATAAAGCAAAATCGCGTTTCTAATAGAAAAAAAATATTAGTACAATATTTGGGAACAATTTAACTGAACAAAAATATGGGAGTATTTCTCAATATCTGGCAACCGTAAACGCACACAGATGCACGTGTCCGTACACGGCGCCACTTATCTGCCGCGCACACATAAATAACGACTGGCACCACGTTGTTGTTCGCGCACGTTCTATCTGCCTGTTTTTTTGATCTGAGATATAAACATTATAAACCTTCCTCGGTTTATGTTCGATTAGTAAAATTTGATAGATTCGGTTGACCTGCTGGCATCTGTACATTTCATTTTGTCAGGTTTTTTAACTTCAAAAACGTGTGAAACGCATTATTAGCGTTTGTCAGACTCCGTACCTAAGTCTATCTACAATAAGCTCGAAACTATGAAGACTCGAGTGCAATGACTTTAGCTTCCTTGCATCTTAATGTTCTATAATTTTACAAATTAATAATTATTACCTGAACAATTTCGCAATAAAGCTGAACGGGGTCGAGCGGTGGTGGAGCGAGGTGGTGGGAGGGGCGGGTCGACTCCCGCGCAGACATGCGACACCCCAACTCTATTATGGATATCGATTGGCGAGATCGAAACGGCATTGTAAGTTATTTCTTTTTTGGTACGGTTGCTTGGAGGGGAGGCTGGGGGTCACCTGATGAGAAAAATAAATAATCGAAAAGCATTTTATAGTTAGAAAAAGTTGAGCAACAAAAAATATCAATCTATCAATCAATTTTCGGTAACAATTTAAATTGATTGATTGATTATAATAATAATCTCCTTCAAAATGTTTTAGAAGTTGGAGATCTTAGCTTTATCGACTAACTTTTTTGTTTATGATGAGATTGAATGATAATAGACCTAATTATTGTTTTTGGCAGTTAAGTTAAAATAAAATGTGTTTTAATTAAAATATGATTACTCTTTCAAGCTTTGGGACCAAAAAAGGGTAAAATAAAGCTATTGCTACCCCCATATCAATGAAACGAGAAGTGAAGTTACGCCAAAGTTATCTTTTAATTTCCATGTTATCCTATTATATCAGTATGGAGGGGACGACTGTCGCGACCGACGCGCGACGGCCGGGCACGCCGCAATTGCGGCGGTAAGACCCCTCTTTGAGGAGTGGCTGGAGAGAAGTCATGGCGTCCTTACTTTCCGCCTGACGCAGGACCTCACCGGGCACGGGTGCTTCGGGAGGTACCTGTGTCTAATGCGGAAGGAGGAAACGTCTGGGTGTCACCACTGCGAACTTGCGAAGATCGCCCGGAGGACACGGTGGAGCATACGGTGCAGGACTGCCCCGCTTGGGCAGAGCACCGACGTGTCCTCACGGCTGCGATAGGCGGAGACCTCTCGCGCCCGGCATTGGTTGCGGCCATGCTGCGGGGCGAGACGGTGTGGGAAGCGGTCGCCTCCTTCTGCGAAGCAGTAATGCTCGCGAAGGAGGAGGCGCGCCGCGAGCGAGAGAGGACAGAGTCCTCCCTCCGCCCCAACCGCGGTGTAGGACGCCCACGGCGACGGGCGTCGCAGGACGATCTCCGGCCACCGTAGGCGCGGGCATGCGGGCAGCGAGTAAAGGGCAACTCGCTGCCCGACCATGGACCATGCCCGGGTCGACGGCGCGTTGTGTCCCACGCGCGCCTCAAAGAGCGTCAGCATAATGACGGGGCCCCCCTCTCAGAGGGCCAAAGCCTGCCGGGGTCGCGGGATTATTTCCTTACCGTGACCCCGGAACATAAAGGGCTATTGAAGGACACCGTGGATTTTAGTCAGTAGAAGTCTGACAGTCCCTCCCGCCCTGCCCGGGGTGGGAGGACTCATTTGATGATTTTACCACGCTAAAAAAAAAAAAAATGTTATCCTATTATGTTTATCCTTCAAAAAGTATGGTTAGTCCGAAGATTATCCTGGTTGTAACTTTAGTCCACGTTTATTATAATATAATATAGGGTGCTATAGTGACTAGTGTATCAAGAGGAGTTCTGATATCAGTCATATTTTTTTCCTATTTGGCGAAATGGAACCCTCATATTTACGCCTCCTCAAGATCTCCCAAGAGTCATTTCGATGAACAACGTCATCTGAATGAGGCCTTTAATCCAACTGGCCAACGAATGCCTCGAACTCGATAGATGGTGGTGAATTTTCATTTTTATATTTCTGCATGTTCCACGGCTGGGCCTCCCTACGTCGCACATCTTGAGGCACGAAAAATTATCATCCATATATAAACGCATTTTCCAAACGTTTTTATAATGCAGCAGAAGATTGGAACTATCTGCCTGCGTCTGTTTCTCCGAACGCATACAACCCTAATCTCTTCAAAGTTAAAGTGAACAGGCTTCTTCTGGGTAAGCTCACTCCATCGTAGACCTTCTCTCCATGATCCCGACCTAGACTAAGGTCAAGAGCAAACCTATAAGCTTATATATAAAAAAAAAACTGATTTGCGACGTCGACCGCGGTGAATGATGCAATTCGACTGACTTACGTTAACGTGGCAAGCCTAGTTTCTTTTCTATCTACCCACAGACAACCGCACGTTTTATATTGGCAGCGCCCTTAAGTCGTAGTGGTTAGCGGCGCACAATTATAGTCGAATTACATCGCAGCACCTCATGAGTAACCACGCTTAAGGTTAAGTCGTAGTAGTAGCATATGGCACCCAATTCCCCAAATGCGCCAGTTTAGGTGCACTTATTCCCATAGGACGGTAATCTGGTGCTGCCAAAGACAGATCAAGCGCAGGACCAACAGCCGGATGCTGCTGGAAAATGCCTTAACAAAAAAACCCAATAGCATCTTTGACCCGACCTGGGACTCGAACTCAGGAGCCCTCATCAGTCCTGCTGGTCAACCAGGACACCATTTATTAAATACATTGAAAAACATGTTTTCCTTCACAAAATGTATGGAGAACAGTATATGTTTGTGAAGTGGCTGGAGAGGCGCCATGGCGTCCTCACATTCCGCCTGACACAGGTCCTCACCGGACACGGCCGGGTGTTTGGGAAACGCCTGGGTGTCACCACTCTGAGGATAGCCCGGAGGACAAAGTAGAGAATAAGGTGGAGATGAGGCCAGGCTGCGGGGAGAGATGAAATGGGAAGCAGTCACCTCCTTTCGCGAAACAGTCATGCCTAGCGAAGGAACTAGGCGGAATGCGTGAGGAAGAGGACAGCCTCCACCTAACGAACGACCCAGCCGCCACGGGAGACGCTCAGGGCCACGGACGTCGCCAGATTTCCGACTAAGCGCGTATGCGGGCGACGAGTAATGGTTAACTCGCTGTTCGATCATGGACCATGCCCGATTTGACAGCACGTCCTGTTCCACGTGCGTCCCGAAGCGTTGTAAGTAGTCTAACATAGCCAAACGCCTGGCCAGGCTCGCAGGACTGTTTAACAGATAAATGTGACCCTGGAACGTAAAGGACACCGCAGATTTTTGTAAGTACGAGTCTGACAGTCCCTTCAGGTACACCCAGGGCCACCACGCTAAAAAAGGTGAGTTTTTTCAACACAGTGAAGGGCTCCTTAAACCCTTCACTTTACTATTCTTGTTTCGAGTCACATTAAACCGATTTCTTATCTCTTTCCTCCTTAAAATTATATTATGTCGTCGTCTTCTTTCCTGAAGTTCACAAAACAAAATATCTGAAACAAACAAAATAGTATTCATGAAACTTGAACACAGGGCGCGTTGCGGCGCCGCACCGCATAAGTTTCTCCGGCGCACACTGTGAAACTTTTTTTTTTTTGGTCTCGTTGTCAAGTCTCATTGTATCTGCATTTTAATTAACATTATAATATGCTATATAAAAAAAAAACTCGTGTAAAATATAGATGTCCGCAATTGAAGCTAAATTTTGCAGTGCGTGGCGGGTCCCGTGAAACAGATCCTGTATGGAGAAATCTTTGCAGTGCGGCACCGCAACGCGGCGTATGCATATTTTATTTACATAATAGTTTCTTGTTAATTAATTATTTCTGCTTATATTTTCTTTAAAGTTAAGGAACTATCGGTGGTCGAGTTCGATTAGCTCCGGCCTCTGGCGGATTATTTGGAAGATAGTTAGTTGGAAACTTTAAATGAGTAATTAGGTAATTAATATATACATTTTACAAATGGGAAGAAGGACCTATAGGTACAGTAACACACAAAGTCAACAACAAAAGAATAGATTGATCCGTCTCCCATCTTTATAGGAGAGCAATTTGTATAATTTCGCTCGGATTGTCTGTCTGACAATCGCTTCCCACATTAGCATAACTGGGAAATAAAGAAAGTATCACGTGACCATGCACCATAATAGGCGCGTCAGTGACTCAGCCGTCAGGCGCGCGGACGTTGACCCCGCTGCACTCACTCGCAGCCGGCTACCGAGACTTACCAAGTGTCCAATGCAGGCCCGAAAATAATACGGATTGAACGAACAGCCGTCTTATAGGGC
Source organism: Agrotis clavis (assembly GCA_954870645.1). NCBI lineage: Eukaryota > Metazoa > Arthropoda > Insecta > Lepidoptera > Noctuidae > Agrotis > Agrotis clavis. The sequence goes on along the minus strand of OX940918.1, from coordinate 5,103,812 downwards.
TTACCTACGTGTCTGTAGTATTTTAGTAAGATGACCTTTGGAACCAAGTTTTTGAAACACGTAATAAAGAATAGTATAATACAGTAAGGATTCGAACAAGTTATTTAGTTGAACCATTTACGAACTACGTCTCGAAATATATAGGGTGATTTGTAATTAGGTGCATTCGTTGAAATGGGTGATACAAGACCTTATTTGCAACAATTATAACATCGACATCATTGGGTCTAAACTGACTGGTTTTAGAGATATCAAATGTTTAAGATTTTTCGAAAAATTTAATGCTTATTGCTCGAACGACCATCCGCGTCACCTCTATGAATTTAACTGAATCTAGTGAATACAAGTTTGTTACAAAACTAATCATATCTTGGGAAATTAAGTGCCATAATGTTCCTGTATTGAAGTTTTCTTAAATCTTCCAATGTCTTATATTTCTCAAAATAAATAATTATATTACTCTTTAATGCCAAATTACAGAAAAAACTTTCTTGTCTCATAAGTTCATAATCTTTCTAAAACGGTCCCACAGTACCCACTTTTGGGTAGTGTCTGACCAGAAAGAAAATAAGGGTTGTTTCTGTCAATCAACGAAAATCGGTTCTTACTTAATACATTTTTTTTAATCCCAATTAAGTTTGACTAGGTACCTCAGTATACTCAAGGTACACACGAAAGTGAAATTGAGGACTTAGAATACTTATTATATGACGTAGGTAAACTTACTCGGACAACTTTTTACGGTAAATTATAAGTATTTATGTGCAAACCAATGATATTATAAAGTCATAGATATGTTATACACGTACAAAGCAACGTAAAAAACTGTTCCGCGCCGAGCGGCAACACAGATACACACGTTTTTATTCACACATTACATTTCACTACAAGTAAAAAGGATAGCTTGATACAACGCAATAAGAAAAAAAGTGACAGCTAGATAAACAAACAAGCGCCACGCGTCATCAATCCCCCCGCACGTCAGCGTCTCCTCTCACTCGCACCCGTGCTCGCACTCTTTCTTTTACGACGCCATATTTATAGAAACCTAATGTTTTATTTGTGAAAATATTAAAGATAAATAGTATATTTACGAATGTTAAGTGATTCCTTGACTTTTAGAAGTCTTGCATGTTTAATTTGTACAATATCTCATCACACACGACGGCATTTTCGGTAGTTTTGAGTCACTTTTACTTTTGATTCAGTCTGTGGTACGTGAAGTGCCGCTGGCATCGTCGCACTGAGATCAAGATGTGTGAATCAGCCTCATTTGAGCGCATACGTTATTGAGCGCGTATGACGTATCTACACCTTTTTTACTTATAATATCATTGGTGCAAACGAAGAAAACTGACGAATCTTTCCTTACTTACCTCATACTCAGTATAAACCCTGGTGGTATAGTAAAAGAGCATGATCTCAGACTGACTTAGATGATAAGATAAAGTAATACAGCTTCTAAATGACAACTTGATGATTAGAAAAATTCCAAGAATGATATACTGTCTGTAGTGACAGGTTGTCCACTTATCAATTATCAGTGGGCACTACAAGGTGTATTCGAGTATCTAGAGGGGCTTGGTTGATAGATAACACAAATGTACAATGATAACTGTGGAATATCTCCAGTTGCCTGCCATCACTTTGTATAGGTAATGGCATGTGAATGTTCACAATGAGGCTTAATTCTTCAACTCACATTTTTGTTCCTTGAAAGGTTGGAGTACACCTAATAGTTCCCTAAGTATATTATAGAAGCATGGTGGAAGGCACACAAAAGATTACAATGAAATCACTTCACCATTCAGAACCGATCGGAGTCAGTATTAAAAAAAATAATCTGTTCCTTCAAAATTGCGTTAGCACAGTTAAAATGTAAGGAAATTTTGATGTGCTTTCCGCCCTGCACGTTGTACACATTGTATAAAGTATTACTTTCAACCCGCTCCTCAGGCATGTTGTCTTACTTTCCGAATATGAGTAATGAAAAATATATGGATAAGGACATAACCGCAATTAGTCTAAAAACTATTAACAATTCTCAGGCCCAAACCAGCAAAGATTAATTTGCATGCGCTTTGATTTGCTTTCTCGTCTTGTTCTTACTTCTTGCATTAGTTAGTTGCTCGATAGTTGTTCAGCAATGACATGCCTAACGCTTAGACAAAGTATTTTCTGAGAATCTTTTTTTTCTTTCTTTGTTCTTTTTTTTTAAGTTGCCTCACATTTCTTCCTGTATCGTGGGTGCTTTTACAAATATAGAAACTCACATACACGAACATTCAGACCCGGAACTAGGGTTGCCAACTTTTTTTGACAAAAAAAACGTATAAACTGGTTTTGATAGGAAAAAAATAAAGTATTAGGATGAAAAAAAAATATTTTTAATTTTTTTTTTGCTTTAATAACCTATTTTTGTGTGCTTTTATGACATGCACATTACTTTTTTGTCAACTTTAAATGTTGCAGAATTTGTTTGACACTCAACATTTAAATTTAAATAGATAGGTAAACAATTAGTTTTTAATTAAATTTATTGATGCTCTATTTCTCTCTTCCCGCCACTTTAGATTAATTACTAAAAAACTCTTTCAGTGAAAGCTAAAGTGGCGGGAATGGAGAGTAGGTAAGAAAAAAAAACATTTTATACTAAGTAAGCTATCAGATGCATTTTTAAGTACATTAAAAATTCTTCATCATTCATTAGTGAATTTTCTTTGGATCTCTATATGTCTTATACATTCGGAATACATATCGTCCATGTTAAAATATAATCTGTCTTGTAATTTGGCCTTTTACGTATCATAGTAAAAGTTGAAAATAAAGTATTTTTGCATACTTTATTTGTATGTAAAAGTATAAAGTATAATTACCAAAAATAAAGTAGGATACTTTATTATAAAGTATGGTTGGCAACCCTACCCGGAACTACTACTTGCAGATCATACAAATATTTGTTCCGTGCGGGGATCGAACCCGCGACACGCTGCGCAGTAGTCGATCGCTCAGCCACTGCGCCAACCGTGTCGTTTTTAAAATGTGGTCCTTATAATGGTCTTCCAAAGTATTATTTACAAATAGAAGTGATACCTGTCCAAACGTTTTCCGAAATCAACATTCCATATTTGGAACAATCCTCAAACATTCCAAGATCTCTTTAGATATATTATATTCTCATAAATACCGTTACAACAATTGTCTCACGATTTCAGTACTAAGCCAAGATCAACGGAACTGCGCACACGCCGCCCAAACCGCATTCTGTTCGCCGCCATTGCTGTCAGTGAAAGTTCAAGCCTTTCACAAGTCCGCTGCATTTTTCGAATTCGTTGTTCTATCAACGGTAACGAAGTTATCTAGATTCAAGATAGATCATAATCTCATTGTGACTACGACTTTCATAAAGAGCCGTAGCTAGAATTTTGCCATAAAACAGAGGTCCTTCAAAGCATAGTTATACAAAATATTGGTTTGAATTGGACTGTACTAATGTGTGTTGGATCCACCTCCTCGCAGTCCACCCGGGCAACAACACAGGCTATATGTTACATTTGTTTTTTTTTTAGAGTGATAAAATCATCAAATGAGTCCTTCCACCCAGGACAGGGCAAGAGGGACTGTCAGACTTGTACTGACTAAAATCCACGGTGTCCTTTATTAACCCTTTATAACGAACTACCGCGTGACTCCGGAGTATAAAGAGCTATTGAAGGACACCGTGGATTTTAGTCAGTTCAAATCTGACAGTCCCTCCTGCCCTATGCTGGGGGAGGACTCATTTGATTTTACCACGATTAAAAAAAAAAACAAATGACCTCTACTATCGCTATGTTTCGTTTGATGTACGATTTTTCGCCCAGGTTTTGTTTGAATGTTACTGGAGAATGGAGATCCTCAAAGTTTATACGTGTTTCATTGATTGCGTCTAAAATAACGACGACAGTGAAGTATATGAAAATGAAAAGAATAGGTAACTGGGAACCAAGAGTTAATCGAACTCGCACGAAATAATGTTCAAGCTAAACCAATAGAACAGTAGTTTCAAACGTGCCAAAAGACAAAAAAGAAATAGAAGTTAATAATTCCGTGATGTCTGGGAGAATGGAAGAATAAGGCCCTTCGTACACAAGGCGACTAAAGTTTCCGATACCTTACGACTTCGGTATCCAAGCGGCTATCGCAATACAAACCCATAGAGGTTAGAATACAAGCACGCGTCAATGAATGCCAAAATCATAAGGTATCGGAGACTTGCGTCGCCTAGTGTACGAAGGGGCTAAACGTTAAGCACCGACTGACCCTTAAGTAAGGTGGGATTCGGTCAGCTAAATAATGATGCATAGAAGTTGATATTCAGTTACTATCTGTGTGATCTGATGTGCATTATTTTTTGGTTAATTAATTGAATTTTATATCCTTCAACTTACTACTAACGGGTGTTCGGCATCGGTTCGTGAGGTAGTGGCTTCGGAGTCACGTTGGTTTCACCTTTTTTGCCACCGCCGCTACCGCCGCCGCCGCTACTCTTCGTTTCATTTTTTGCCAACATTTCTGGTGCTAATGGTAACCAACCCCTAACAAAAAGAAAAATAAAAAAAAACAAAAATATGCAGCAATTACTTATTTTTAACTTTTTCTTGGAAAGTCATCATCAGCCCTAATGTTCCAAGTACTGGGACACAGGCGGGAGTGGGCGCCGTCCCAGCGAGGGTTGTTTGATGTCATTGGATTGCCAGTCTTTCACTTTTTAGTTCCAAGACATGACCGCGGGATTTATCTCATTACCGTGACCCCGGGACATAAAGGGCTATTGAAGGACACCGTGGATTTTAGTCAGTATGAGTCTGACAGTCCCTCCCGCCCTGCCCGGGGTGGGAGGACTCATTTGATGATTTTACCACGATAAAAAAAAGACATGACCAGTGGTGATGAAATAAATTACACAAAGTAAGTAGCAATAATAGTAGATTATTAACCAAGGGGATAAAGCAGTGTCTTCTGTCGCGGGTGACGATTTAAATCGCGAGCTTAACGAAGGACTCGAGGTTTACTCCCGAGCGTAGCGAGGGTGTTAAAAACTTAAATCACGAGCGAAGCGAGGGATTTAAGACGTATCCTGAGTGTAGCGAGGGATTTAAGTTCACCCAAGACTAAGACTGCTTTATCACCGAGGAAAATACTCTACTTTTCGTACCATTTGCGAAAAAATTAACACAATAATAATATGAGATAAGCATTTATTAAACATTAACATTTAACATTAACTTATTTATAAAAATAAATTAAAATAAACTTAACGTTCATGTATTTGAAGAAAACAAAAATGCGGCAAATTCCTCGACTAATATTTTTTTGTCGGAAAAGCAAAGGCATCAAGCTCATACGGCCTCTTCGGTTTTCGTAATTTGATTGAATAATCATAACTGCATAATAAATGCGTATTCCTTTTTCAAAAAGTTGTCTATTGCTTTATTTACAAACTCAATGTTGTAAAGACAGACTGATGTAGTTCAGTATCGGTAAGTATTCCAAATTTAAATCACATTCTCTCCCTAGAGGATGAATGAAATTCAGTACAACTTTCTTTCCCTGTTTATAACAGATTAAAAATGACTATTGTTATGTACGCTTTTTGTGGCATAGAATGTCACTTTTTTGAGCAAGTGGTACGAAATAGTAGATTACGCACCAAGGGAATAAAGCAGTGCCTTACGTCACGGGCGTATTGAATCCCGAAGCGACACTAAGGATTCTGGGGGTGAACCTCCGGAGCGCAGCGAGGAGGTTCAAGTGTTAATTCCCGAGTGAAACGAGGGAATTAAGATAAGAATCCTTAGTGCAGAGAGGGATTTAAGTTAGCCCAAGACAAAGGCAGCTTTATTCCTGAGGTGAGTACTCTGCTTTTCACACCACCTGCGAGGAAATAAATTCGAATTTTGAAATTTGATGTGGTACGACAACCTTCGAACGTGAGCATGCTGTGGTGCCCACCTCAGCAAGCGATCAGCTGTTGCAGTGGGGACTGCGCCGGGGGGCAGCCGCCGCTGCTTCAATTCCTTCGTTCCAAGTTTTCATACTATGTTTTGTTTGAGGTTCCAAATTCAAATCACATTATTCCCAGGGAATAATGAAATTCAGTACATATATTATTCCCTGGTTTGAGTGTGGGGAACAATGACTTGCTTTACGGCCAGTTTGCATGACTTATAATGTGACATTTACGAGCAAGTGGTGTGAAAATAAATATTTGTTTGTCTTTGACAGGCTGTGTAAGTATTGCACAAATGCACACACACGGCTTGCACACGGTTATTGTTTACTGTATCTATGTTAGCTAGACTTGCGTGCGTAGCGTGTTTTGGCTATTTAAATAAATAATCCTGTTGTTTTTTCTGCAAAATATAAAGTATAATAAATATTATGTTTTTAGATTACTAACCAAGAAATGGTTTAATGTTTTTAGGCTTCATCAAGTTTTTATTTTAAGAAAACCATTTTGAACGTTTCTTTATTTCATCATAACTTCTGAAAGCCTGAACCAATTTCAATGTGTTTCGTACTTACCGTTAGAACATTAAAAGAACAAAATTATTTTTTTCGATTTATTCAGTCATCTTGCTTATTGTTTGGTATGGTAGCTACTATAAAGTTCAAGAAAATGCAATATTCATAAATAAGAAAAAAAAAGCCCCAGCACCGTGTTAAATGATAGCATTCTATAAATGACTTTGAACTTGACTTTGACCGACAGACATGCAGACACTGTTTGTCTATTTGATTATTTGACTCATTCAACAGACCAATGTGTGAAGTGGCGTGTTTTTCAGTACGTAATCTCATAGTAGGTAATGTTCCTAGTATTATTCCATCTTTTTGAACAGCCTTTGCTTACTGTACTCTGTTTATCAAAAACAAAATCATTGTCACTATTAAATGGGTTTGAATTTTTTTGTATGGTGTGTGCCATTTTGTATTTTTTCAGAATCGCGGACGGTGCGCAACGAAAGTAGACGACACTTAGACAAATAAAAAACTAAACAATAATTATGGTCTAAACAAAATGTGCTCCACCTGTCATCTCCGCCTTTTTTCCGAATGATGACCAAGGTTCGGACAAAGAAACCAGGACCATTCAAAAGAGCATTGAGAATTCGCGAGGAACAGATGGATGAAGGGCGGACAGAACCGAGAAGTATGGCAGAAAGAGGGGGAGGCCAACAGCCAGTCGTAGGTGGAATTCTGAAGTATCTGAATGCGAATGCAATTGAATAATTGATTACAAGTCGTTGGTCGAACGTTGATGGATGGAGAGGAAGAGGAAGGCTAAAGAAAAGATGTATTGATTTTCTAAGGAATGATATGAAAGAAAAAGGAGTAAATGATACTGAAGTAGGAATGTAGAATGGAAGAAAAAAGCGTGTTGCCCCGACTCAAAGTAAATTGGGATAAGATGGTGATGATGGTGTCAAACGTGTCTCAAAAAAGACAAAAGATAATATTAAACTGTAATAAATTAGAAGGTTTTAAAAGGAGAATATTTCTATCTGTGTAAGCAGATGAAAATGTCATAAATACTACGTGGTGTCAGTAATTTTACTAACAAGCCGTCGCGTCGGCTACGAACTGAATCAACACCACGGCCGGTGCTAACAAACGAACAGAAAAGCTACGCTAAATGCAAAATATTGTTAGTACCTACTGCTGAAACCTGAAGAAACTATAGTCATGTAAACTTCAACTCTAAAAACTAGGAATTAAACTCCCATTTGTAATGGAACAATTGAATTTACAATCAACTGCTGTTGTACAAGAAGGTTCTACGTTTTGTAATTTGAAATTGAAATTAATGTCTACAGTTGCAGCAATAGAGTTGGATTTAAATTTTCATGTAAATTGGAATATGTTTATACTTTTATAGCAAGCAACGCGGTATGACATTGAGTTTCTTCTGCTTGTTATCAGGGAAACTGCAACTGCTGTGAAAACTGAACTGCGTGATGTAGGTCAGAAATAAAACGAAGCATACTTACGTGGAACGATTGCTGACAATCATGTAAAATTTAATGCTCATATCAACCCTACTTATTAACTGCTAACAAGAACTGTAAAATACTTAATAAAAAAAGGTGTAGGCTCCTTAAAATATGTACATTCGGTTTATAAAAACAGCCAGCAACATGACTGCATAGTTTTATTTGGTTGCTGGCGGATGCAGTTTACGGTTCCCAGTCTCTCTCCTCCACTGGTTCTTGACCATACGGTTCAACTGGTTCCGGTTCAAACGGTACATTTGGTTCATTTGGTACATCCGGTTCATCTGGTATATCCGGTTCGTCCGGTTCTACCGGTTTATCCGGTTCATCCGGTTCTTTCGGTTCATCCGGTTCTTCCGGTTCTTCCGGTTCATCCGGTGCATCCGGTTCATCCGGTTCATCCGGTTCATCCGGTACATCCGGTATAACCGGTATATCCGGTACATTTGGTTCATCCGGTATATCCGGTACATTTGGTTCATCCGGTATAACCGGTATATCCGGAACTTTTGGTTCATCCGGTACAACCGGTTCATCCGGTACAACCGGTTCATCCGGTACAACCGGTTCATCAGGTTTTTCGTCCTCCGTTTCCGAATCTGAAGAGTCTGAAAAGTCCAAGCTGCAAGAGTTGGATTTGGAATCACAAGGTGCTCTTCGACAACGACATTTTTCTTTCGGCCATTTGAACAGTGGAACTCTGGAAATGCAAAGTTATGTTAAGTCTTTGCCATAAGAATTTTGGTAGCGAAAGGGGTGAATATACACGGGTGAATCGGGACAAAACTTTGAAAGGGGATTTTAACGTAAAATGCTTGTTTGTAATGGAAAAACTCAAAAACTGCTGCACCGATTTAAAAAATTCTTTCACCATTAGAAAGCGTTTATCTGCGAGTGACATAGGCTATATTTTATTTCAGAAAAAGAAAGAATAAAAAAGATATTTGGGTTTCTCGGATCCAAGGTGTAAACAGTCATCCAAAAAGTTCCTTAATTGGCGTACGCCGCCTAAACTATAAAAGATAGAACCATTGTTCTAATTAATTAAAGACCTTAAAAATATCAACAAAAAAGTCCGCGACACACTATACCTATCTATTTCGAGTGCAGCACAACAACCATTTTTTTATTTAAAATCTTGAATTTTTTAGGACTTATTTCAAACGGATCATTCTCATGTCGACAGAAACGCAACTCGTCAGATTCGCAACTCGTCATCTCTCAGGATGGACTCGCAACTTGTCAGAAACGTAACTCGACAGAAACGTACTTTGTCAGAAACGCAACTCGTCAGATTAGCAACTCGTCAGATATTTAAAAAAAAAACGTGTGTTTATATGACGTTCATCTCCAAAAACCTATTTGTTAATTTTAACGTTTGTCGAGCTGCGTCTTTGAAAATCTGACGAGTTGCGTTTCTGTCGAGTTGCGTTTTTGACGAGATGCAATTCTGACGAGTTGCGATTCTGTCTACATGCGTTTTCTGACGAGTTGTGAATGTGACGAGATGCGTTTCTGTCGACATGAGAATGATCCTTTTAAACGCATTTATTTTAAACGGAGCCGCGGCGGACGGCTATAGGTTAAATATATAAATCAGAATAACACATACGCAGTAGCGTATGTGTTATAATTATATAAAAAGTAATAAAAAGTATTTTATCGCGAAAACCGACATCCACGCGGGCGGAGCCGCGGGCGACCCTAACGATAATTATGAATTTTGTCAACAAGGTCTCGAAATAATATTGAGTATCTACCTACTTAGTTGTTGGTAACCTAATGGCCGGCATACACGGCAACGATGAAACTGCGCAAACGAACTGCACAGTTCATTTGCGCAGTTTTAACGAACGTATGTACAAAAATCGGCGCAGTTTTTTTGGTTGGTGCAAGCCGTCGGAGCAAGGATTAAAATCCATTCGATAAATCGTACACTGCGCAAACCGACTGCGCAGTCAGATCGCTACGATAAATCGTTGTCGTGTATACCGGGCTTAACATAATAATTCAATATTAAAATCCCTGTTAAAGTTTTGTCCTGATTCACCCCTGCGCCCAATAGGGACACGCGTTTGACGTTACCTATAGAAATCTGGCAAAAATATTGATAAGAACATAGTTTTATTTAGGTACTAGTACTTTTACAACATGAAAATTGGTAGCAAAATAAAATAAAAAACTGCCAAATAACAAAAAACAAATTACCTTGATATAAAAAAAAATACGTACCTTTAAAAAAACATGTGGAGAAAATAAAATAAAATCAATTCCACTCTTTATTCGTTTATTGATAAAATAGCATTGAGAAAGATAAAAATATAACGTTGTTTACTCCGTTTTCCGTACGGAAAATACGGGTTTAAATGCCAAACGGAATTATTATTGGCATTGTGGAGGCAATAATTTTACCGCGGTTGGGTTAGCAACAATCAGCTGATTTTAATGTCGTATTAATAACTTTGGAGTGCATCCAATTTTTTATGAATTTATTTCCACGGTACCATATTATCGGTAGGTCATTGAAATAAAATGGGAAAAAATTCCACTTCCGCAAAAAAATGTTGTCAACAACAGCTGTTGATGAATAACAAAAAAATTAAATAAAGTTGAGTATTTATTGGTCTTAAATATTTCAAGGGTATTCACGAAATATTTCAATTGACTAAATCAAAAGTTTTATCTTTGTTATGTTTTAAATATTTTCGCTCAGTGTGAGCTATCTAGCTATGCAATAACGTCGAAAACATTGCGAAATGTAGATTTTTAGTTTTGAGATAAACAGCGAATATACTTGTGATGCAAGACTCAGTCGTTAAGGTATTCCACATTGGGCACCTGACACTAGCGAAAAATTTTGACAGGAGCCTTATGTTGAATAGTTCAAGTGCCATTATCTCAGGTGCCATTCTAGCGGGTGCCTAATGGGGAATTCCTCCAGCCGTTTATGATCTCTTAAAAAAACTCGACTTAATTTTACATAAGTTTGATGATGATTATACATGAGTTTAAGAATACTAGGATTTCCATTTTTTTTTCTAGTAAGGCCAAGTCGGTATACTAAAAGACAAGGTGTTTTTATTACACTTGCGCCTGAATGGTGCTTGAATTTCACTGCAGCTCTAATCTTTGAGATTCCAGTAGTACTTTCAACGTCTGTCGTCAAAACATTTCTGGAAGCTATCAAGCCGTATGCGCAATTTAAACCAATCAACAGATTTATGCGTTACCGCAACGTGCGCAGGAGTGGCGGGAGCGAGCCCATTTGTGTGGCACCGGACGTGCGCCGGCGCAGGCGTTTCATTACGTTTCGTGACGTACCACGCCATTAGTAACAACATAGAAGTACGGATACAATAAATTCTAGACGACATCGTGGTAGACCAATGCGAAGATGGGACTAGCTGACTGTTATCGAAACGATAGTATATTAGATATAATAGCCTTTTCTGCGCCCAGTGCGAGAGGATGATTCTCACTAGTTCCACCATCAATTAGTTCCATGGAACTAACGTGAGACTTTTTTTTCTCAGTAGTTCCATGGATTTTGATAATGGAACAAATGATACAAATCTTAATCGAACTCGTCTCACTAGTTCCACCGTAGTTGTTCAATGGAACTAGTGAGATTGTTTTTTCCCAGTAGTTCCATTAGTTCTTTTTAATTGAACAAGTGAAACTAAAGTTAATCACAACATCATTCTCATGAAAAAATTGTACTAGGGTTGCATAATATTAAGGTGGTATTTATTTTAGCAGTTCTGTCTCTACGCACAAGTTTTTTCGAACTAATAAGTTTGTAAATTTTTTTGGGCATCCAGGATTCACTGAAAATATTTTTTATTGGTGAAGAGAGCGGGAAACAGAAACATCTTCTTTATGATCCTGTTCTCCTAGTACTTTTAATTTAAATTCCGCATTGATTTCAGGCAAAACCTTTTTCATGATCCAAAGAACTAATGGAACTACTGGGAAAAAACAATCTCACTAGTTCCATTGAACAACTACGGTGGAACGAGTGAGACGAGTTCGATTAAGATTTGTATCATTTGTTCCATTATCAAAATCCATGGAACTACTGAGAAAAAAAAGTCTCACTAGTTCCATGGAACTAATTGATGGTGGAACTAGTGAGAGTCATCCAGCTTTTTTAACTGCGCCCTGACCATGAATTCGACTTCGTATTTCCAGGAGGGAACGTAGGTAATGTTTACAGAACGATTGTGAGATGTGTCGGTTATGAGACGGTCTTGGAATTGTGCCTGAATATAAACAACGGCGGATTTAACGCAGGCATTCGTTTTTAATATTGTTCTGTTTATTCATTTATTCGTTCTGGATATTAGAGACAATTTCGGACACCAGGTGGCCTACCAACCATGAACCTTTAAAGCGTGAGTCTTTAGGCTGTGGGAAAGAGATGGCGCTAGACGCCTTGAGAGCTCTGTCTCTTTCCCACAGTGGCACTACTTTCACCATCTAACTAGTCTGTCAGTTAGGTTATCAAAAAATATTTAACACATATTTTTTCTTTTGTTACGCAAATTGAAATTGATTAAAATACGACATTTTAAAATTGGCAATACGTCTCGAGCAATTCAAATTTTAAATTCTTTATAGGTACCTAGTTATTATCTTGTTGGCGTTATTTTCATTTGATAATTGTTTATTTGAAAGCGTGCATGTGTTAATAAAATAAGCTTTCATGTTATCAAAGAACGTTGCATGTAAAATCTCAAAAATGAAAGCAACAATTCAGCAAGGCGAGAAATAATTTTCGTCTAATGAAATTCTTATTGAGTACCACTGAAGTCTTTATGCAAAAGTTGTTGGATATTATGAACTATGTTTTGAGGGTCTATTGAATTAACCAAATCATAACCACAATTGTTTAGTATCCCCGCAAGTAATAACAATGTATCTCAAAATAATCCTTTGCATAGAATGTGTAAAAACTATAACGCTATTTGCTCACACGTAGACATTTTTCATGATTTTAACTCTTTCAAATCATTTCTTCTAAATTATAACGCTGTATGATTGTATAGATCGTTCAAGTCATAATCGTAATTATTTCGTTCGTAATTCATTATTTAGTAATGTGTTAAAAACTTTATAACACGAACTTAAATTTAATTTTTACCTTTAAAAACGAGGCTTTGTTATTTTTGAATGTTGTGTACAGTTGTAACTGGACTTCAGGTCCACTTAATTTATATGATTAAGGGTATTATTTTGTATTGTCTTGATCTGTTGTCTGTATCTGTACCTATTGAATAAAATAAAAATAAAATAAATAAATATAAAAAAGTACCCTGGCTTCCTTTTTCACCGCCAAAACATCTACGCAATAAAATTTGGAAGAGGCAAAGACAATAAGCACAATATTCCTCTACCCGCCTTGGCTATAGGCCAGTTAACTGCCATAGCATCTTTGATGTCAGTTCTATATTCAAATCGTAACTCTAAAAACAAGTGTTATATTTTCAAAGAGTTTATTAGCTTTCGTTACAGTTACCTAGAGAAATAGTTTTATTTATTCGAATGGGCAACCATCTTGCGTCAGCTGATTGGGTTTGAATTGCGAATGGTACAGAGAGGTGTGATTTGGACTATTTTTTTTCTTTGTGTAGTTTTCAGTTGGTATGTGTGGACTGTTAGTGGCCAGTTTTTATTCAAGGTCGTTTGATTGAACCGTTCGTTAATAGGACGCTTTTAGGACAGCCTCACATGGACTGCTTCGTGAGCCAGTGTCGACTGCTCGGGCAGTCGAACTGCTCCGTGTGGTTAGTGCTGTCAAGCAGTCGTTAGGCATACACGGACTGCCCGAGCAGTCGGTACTAAATCCTTCAAGGTCTCCGTGTATGGCCGCCCTTAGAATTTCTGTCGTACTGAAAGAGTTGGTTAAATGTTTAGACTATGGTTGACAATTTACTGAACATCTGCATAGCAATCAGTCCTTCGACTTGGAAGGTTCGATTAGTTTGATTGCAGTTTAACTGTGACAGTGACGGATAGGTACCTCTCGAAGGCATCATTTACTTGTTCGTTATCTATGCTCTGAAGTCTACACAGGGCAAAAATCAACGGTCAACGTTCTCAACAAACTGCATTTCTTTGGCAATTCGTTCTTAAAACATATTGAATTCTATTAACAATAAAAAAGTAAAATAAGGGTAATCTCCGCTCTTTCAATAAAAGGTAAAAAAATCTACCCGAAAAATGTTGCCAGGATCTTGAAGCTTATAAAACCGAAAGGCAAAGGAAATCTAATACTGTCTGTTAGAGGCTGGAAATCTAATAATTGAAGATTAGGTTTCTGTTCGGATATTTTTTGTTGAAAATAGTACCTACTGATTGTCATCTGTTTGTCAACAGTTGCAGTGTTACGAGCTGTCCGAGGCCGCCACCAACGAACGTCGTAAAAGTTTCAGAGTTTTAGTCGAAGCACATTAAATAATAATCATATAAGGAATCATCGACACGAAGAAGAAAAAGAAGCTGGCGTAAGCTGGTACTGCATTGTGAAAAAGTAAAAAAAAAAAACTGTAATAATATGTTGTAACCGAGATGCTATTACCAGGCGAATAACATTAATTTCAGGGTATCAATTACTACCCTGAAATTAAATAAGACGCAAATCATAATGTAATTCAATCTTGATTCCATATTTCCTGCTCTAAGTCTGCTCGGACGCATTCAACTAGTTACATTTACTATAGTGACAGATTACAGTCTAGTACGTAACCTGAAGTGGTTGTCCGTTATTAAAAACGTAACTATTTAAATCAGCCGGATTTTTGGTCTAAAGAAAATCCATTACTGCAAGATGGATGGGATAAAGGGCACTGGGAAAAGTGCAGCGCCTTTTAAAACCATGATTGACTGTGGTAGCACATCACAGGCTTCATCGTAGTGCACTCCATAGTTACCATCAGGTAACATTTGAAAAATAAATCCTGACAACACAAAATTAAGGCTAGACAATACAAAGGACAAGTGGCTTTCATTGGCCCTGGATTGGAACAGTTGGAAGTCATGGGGACAAGTCCAGTTGGCTGGCAGGCTGACAGTAACAGTAGCAAAGCTGATACATTAGGTCAGAGAGCAGTCTAACCACATAAACGCAAACCAGAAGTCACCAAGAGACAAAAAGAATAAATTATTTATTTTGGGTGACGGTAAACGGTGATAGCTACAGAAGTATAGAACTGCGGCGCAGTTGTAATTGATAGAGACTCACTAATCCAGACAACCATACTAAACAGAATAAGTGTCAAGTCCCAAAAAGAAAGTATGGAGTGGTACCGTATATGATACAACTTTATACATTTTTTTGGGAAAATTCTACCTTACCGTGCCCAAACCACTGCAACTCCTGAAAGCCAGAATCAACAGTGTGTGTGTGTGAGTGAGTGGCGCCGAGACAATGAAGCTCAACGTGTTCAAGAGGATGAATTTAACTGTCTTGGATCCTGCAACGAAATTAACCAGAAAAGAATAGTGGAGGAGTAGGAAAATACGTAGTTTCCCCTCCATATCAAGCAGGAGACAGAAAAAAAGGCCAGTAGGCACAAAAGAAGATTACAACTGGGAGAAACCCAGTTGCCTAGCATCACGGATAAGAATAAGCTACTAATTTTAATGGGTCCTTAAAACCTCTATAAATATAGCAGAAGTGGACTAAACTCGGCGACGTGTCATGGCGTCTGCGCATCTATTTGGCTTGTCGCTTGTCTATTTGCGTGTGCGTCGCCCGTCGCGATCGGCATGCAAGTGCAACAACCCCGCGTAAAGGAACCAGGCTTGCGGTGTATAACGGGATTAGATATTAATATTTTTTGGAGTTATTTAGATATAAACTTGAGAGGGTGATGTAAGGAGGAGACGCCCATGAGAAAAGACTCAAAAGGATGGACTGCGCCTTACCTAGCTATATTATATCAGCCTATTGCCGTCCACTGCTGAACGTAAGCCTCACCCAAGGAGCGCCAACCATCCCGATCCTGGGTAGCCGGTATCCATCCACTGCTAGCGTCCTTCCTTAAATCATCGACCCATACCATAGAACACGTCCCATACCTAGCTAACTGATAGATAAAGTTGGCCTAGAAAGAGAGGAAAACAATTAGGTATTTGCAAAAAGCTTAAAACAAATTGTTAGTATTTTTTTTATTTTAATTGAATTATAATTATACATTTTTTAAAAGTGAATATAATTAAGAACCAAATTTTCCAAAACGGGTATTGTCTGTATCAATATTGAGCAAAAAAAAAACATGTTTGTTATATTATCCAAACTGATGATAGGTAATATGATAACACTAAAAGAGTTAACTTTCCGTCTAAGTAAAACACAAAATAATGCTTTTACGATCCTATCGAACCCGGCTATAATGTAGCTTTTAGTTTTAGTAGATTACAATCTATTTTAGTCGTTAGCAGAAGATAAGTATTTATTTTCAAAACACGTGTTCTAAATTTTTACTACGATTAAAACACGGCTATTTTTAAAAGAAGTAATGCGTCATACAACAAATCGTAAGGTATGCCTCAAAACAAACAATTTAGTATAAATAAACAATTTTTCGTATAGGTAGGCAAACTTTACTACTCATACCATACAAACTGTAGTCATAAGATTTTTAAGAATCTTAACTGCACTCATCGCAATAAAACAGACTCATCTTATGTATTAGTATAGAAGCAAAAGGGAGTTTGTATGCTTTGTGCGCTTGAACACCTAAACCTCAGGACTTATTTTGATGAATTTTGGCACAGAGATTGATAGGACCCTGTTGATTAGTAGGCTACTTTTTGCTTGAATCTTTTCTTTCCATGGCGATTTCTTTAATGAAACGTGATCAGTGCCGAAATAGAGATGTGCCAACGGTGCCCAGACACAGGACGCAGGCACTGGGCGCAGAAATGACCAGACCAGGATCACAATTGATCAGACCAGGTGAGAGAGACAGAGCTAAGTGTACAAGTCGTCTAGCGCCATCTCGTTCACTCACTGGAACAGGCCTGGTTTTTAGACGTTGTAATACCCCCCCGGGCGTATAAAATACTATAGTTATGGCATTGGACGCGAGCTATCACAAGCCGGTAAAAGCTAGTTTTATGGTAGAACACGACATCAAACTTGCTGGACAAGATATTAAAGAGCATTAAATTAATAATTACCTATTAATGAAGAGTATCTTAGCAGCGAAAATAGCTCAAAATTTAACGACCGGATGCAGAGAAAGAGGTTGTTTGGTTCAACGCGCTAATCTCCAGGATGTACTGGTTCGTATTGAATAAATATTTTTGTGATAGATAGTTAATTTATCTAGGAAGGCTTTACTCTAGCCTAAAAGCTACTCAAATTTTTTGAAAACTGCTTGAGGCAGCTGAAAACTTGCTTAATCTTTCTTCAAATTCCCCTAAAGTCCTAAACACTGAATAGAATACAGAACCTGGCTAAGAAGAAAAGTGGTGTTGAAGAAATCCAGACGTATTTAAATATGTGATGATTTTCTTGGTCCTAACAAAAGGTCCTTGAGGCATTCCAAAACCTTATTAAATATTTAAAGATAGGAATAATTTATGAGCCAGATCATTTAGCTGGGATTTACACCTTGCCAGGCGCAAAATTATGTAAAAAAATATCCAGCAATAAAATTATTCTAATAACTGCCAGGTGTTGCCAGCGGTTCCGTGTAAGTGGAATAAGTATCTCACGGAAATTTAACACCGGGATACACGGAAACCTGTGTATACTTCGATAAAAATATCTAACTACCCATAAAAAGCAAGTAGACTAATAAAACCAGTGGAAGTCCTACAAAGTTGCAAACATTTGGCTGCACTGCCAGCATCCGACATGCAACACATTTACTACAAGTGCTCCGGCACTAACCTATCCCACTACGCATAAGTCGACGTCTGGATCATTAATAGTCTCACGGTTTATTATCATGACTATATTTGTAAGAGAATTGGCAGAGACGATGTTATGCTCATGAATTTAAGTTTCATATGATACATAATAGATATCGCTATACTTATAGTCATAATATTTCAATACACTTTCTCGAAAACTGGCACAATGCAGCGTATTTCACACTCATGTTTTTTTTTTGTTCATTTATCGGAACGTGCGGAAACACAAAAGAAATCCACACATAAAATAAGTCAGGATCATCATCATCATCATCAGCCTATAATGTTCCCACTATTGGGACACAGGCCTCCCCTCTGTGAGAGGGAGTGGTCCATACACCACGCGGGCCCAGTGCGGATTGGAAGATGTCACATGTCTTCGAATTTTTGGTTCTAGGACATGCCGGTTTCCTCACGATGTTTTCCTTCACCGAAGTCAGGAAACTTTGTCGGAATCATGATTTTAAACAGAATTCCCAAGTTCAGCAATTTTACTCGCGATTTCTACAGTCGTCAGCAAAAGTCAGTAAATCACATAACCTGATTCCGCGCGATCTTGAGTACTTAATAACTAATTAATCATAAAAATGGGACTATTTCAAAGGTTTAACTGTTAACTTTAAATTCATAAATTGATACCAAATTCATTCAAATCATGCCACTATTTCAGGAGTTATCCCGGATCAATTCAAAGTAAGTGATTCAATACTTTTGGTAGATTTTGGCGTAGATAGACCAACAAGCTATGCAGCTAATGTTTATCTTGCTGCATAATTGATAATGTCCCATATCATATCCCTGATGACGACAATGACGTCATTATCAGCATTAGTCATCTCGCACTGCAATGAGTCCTAATGAATTTTAATTAGATATGAATTAAAATATAGGCCAGAGCGTGCTTCGTGGAAATCAAGCATGAAAAGTTTTCCACAGTCCGTCGTTTTATTAATTGCAAGTTCTGAATTAGTGGAAGACAAAAGTAAGAAGAATTTGATCACGAATGACCTTAGGCGGGGCTACACTAAAGGGAATGTCTAATGTGTAAAGAAAGGACAAATAAACAGTAGCTGGACTGCGTGAAGGATTAATAGAAAAAGTGACATGCCAATTAATATACAACGTATTCGGTTTCGGTCTCCACAAACTGAAAAGCGAGATAGCTTGCTCAATTCCGTCAATAAAATCATTCAACAGGTGAGGTCGGAACCCAACCCCCCTGAATGGTAAAAACAGTACGATGATGATGATGATAAAATAATTTAAAGATGTACACTACTAAAATTTAAAAAGGGCAAACAAATGGACATACAAGTAAGTGATCTTATAAGGGTTTCATTTTTTCATTCGAACGTACAGAATTTTAAAAAGCAGCTCTTTGAACGAAAATACTGCAACAAAAATTTCTCACGTCTAAACAACCACCAACAAAACTCGATTTAAATTCCAAAGAGCAAAACAACTCTGAATGCTCTCGCAAATGACAAATCCGATAATAAAAGCCCAGCTCTAACACAAAGTGCAATTATCGTAAAGTGAAAGAAGGTTTATCGTGCAACATACATCAGTGATTAGGATCAAAGCTGCGCCCGCGCCTACTGGAATTCGCGATGTACTCCGTGTACTCCAGAATAATAGGCAGTGAACGAAATAGCCGGTATCGGCGCGCCCACGACTTTGCGTTTTGTAAATCAGTATGGATGGAGTTGTAGTTGATTCAGAAGACCAACAAGATTTAAGTGAAATATTGAGTATTGAGTATTTTAATGAAGATATGACAGTAAAGAAATTTATAAAGAAATAAATTTAGTTAATAGATTTGTCTCCATCTTTGTCAGATGGAGACAAAACAATGTTATGAATGCAGTTGAATTTGCTTCAAAAATTTAATTTTACAAAGATAACAGCAAAAGTAATAATGAAAGACCTCAGACATTTCTTTTGATAAGGTAGAATAATTTCTGAGGAAGCAAGATTGCTTAGATCTATGAATGTATTTTTTCAGCTATTCATCTTCATAACATTGAACAAATACCTTACTACCTACTTTACCTCAAAAATTCAATTGCTTTTTGAGGTCATTTTTTGGCAATAGCATACCGATATATTCGTCCATGAGTACAATCATAGATGATTTCTGTGAGTACAATATACTATGGAATGGATCTTCTGCCCTCTTCTCAGTGAGATTGGATTCTACAGTAAATCAGTAACGGACGGAGCTAACGAGTACATTATGCGCATTTGTAACGATATCCGCCCACAGGCCGCAGACAACGGGACGGATGCATTCTGCAACCATTGTGAGATCGCTTGAAAAGCTTCCGAGTTGAAATGTTATCTAATGGTACTGATGAGGGAAAAATTGGACCTGAATGAATATTCAGAGTTTCAACTGGGCTTGCCACAGGCAGTGGTTGGTATGGATATGCAGTTCTTAAATCATGAATGGGTGTTATACCATTCAGCAGTTCCCAGCATTTCATGGGTAACCTGTTATACCATACTATTGACTACATTTCGTTTAAAATATTAGGTGCTCAGGTCAAAAAATATAATTTGATAGTCTTTTGCTTAGCTTGTTAGCAGCCTGTTCTGTTAAATTTGCAGGTCTAAGAGAGACAACATTTTCTTCTGATTGGAAATGATAACGATTATCCAGAACTGGACAGGACCAATCCGCACTGGGCCCGCGTGGTGGATTATGGCCCAGTCCCTTTCGCAGAGAGGAGGCCTGTGTCCCAGCAGTGGGAACATTTATAGGTTGATGACGATGATCCAGGACCACCATTATTCTTAAAAATGGGTAATTTTGGAAAATTCAAAACGCAAGAATAGCCCAGGGTTATTGTATTTGCAAGAAATAATGAAGGAGGCGGGAAGCAGCGATTTGTCACAGCGCGCGGCGGGATAGCCGCGTCTTCCAAATGATATACATTCGCTGTACCCACTCGTACGCCCTCGCCAGCCAAGATAATTGGATCCTGACGTGGCAGAGCTTAGTGGGAGTGTCGATTAGGACCCTAATTATTATTAGACGGGAAGATTAACCTTAGTTTGGAAGGAAGTATATATAGTAGGAATTAGACCTGAAAATAGAATCAAAAATTTTGTTCGCGGTATTTGAAAGAATCGAAGTACGTAATTTAGCTAAGATCGGAATAAAACCATGATTAGGCTGACATTAACCCCCTTATTAATGAACGTGGACTAAAGTTACAACCAGGATAATCCTCGGATTAACCATACATTTTTTAAGGATTAACCTTGGCGTAACTTTAGTCCACGTTTATTAATAAGGGGGTTAAAGATTACAGAAAGGGATTTTTACTCCCAAACAATTGTTCGTACTGATATTTCTTTCAGAATGAATTTAAACACCCACGGTAAGTTTAGAAAAGCTAATGGGAATTGTTAACGTCAAACTGACAGCTTTGGAGCTAAACAAGAAGTTGTAGTGGGCGTTCTTAGGACTGGTGTAGCTAAGGGCACACACACAATAAACACGACAACTAACTGTCAATATTTTTATATGTTTGTACTTACAGAAGACAAAATGGACAAGTTCAAGACTGAAAAAATTGTAGGATTGGTAAAATAACGGTAAAGCGCATCAACACTTTTACCATGAAAAGTTAATATCTTCTTAATAGAGGTCGACATTTATTGCTAATATTAAAATTTATCGAACAAAGAGTTGACAGATTTTGAACTGTGAATGTACCCAAATGATTACGACATAAATCTGAACACAAAATCTGTTAATTTCTCTAAAATATTGCGTTGTCTGTCTAAGCAAAATCGGCACCACAATACGAAAATATCCAATTAAATTCGAACGGTTTATTAAATTTTTCAATAAATTGTCAGCTCCATGCCAAGCTGGCCATAGCTTTAGCTGTCTCCGTCTTAATTCCAATGAAATTGTATAATGTAGGGTCGAGGTGGACAGCCATCAGCAGTAACGTCAGTCTGCACTTGTAGAGCTGATTGGAACATCGCAGGAAATCGACTTCATTTGCGATGGAGATAGGCGTTTATCTTGTTAACACTTCTGTTATGCGAAGTCTTAAATCGGTACTTGGAATATCGTCTACTTTAGTAAAACATACAGAGACTTTTAGTCAGAGGAAGGTGATGTAAGAAAGATGAAAATACAAAGTGAAACATGAAGGAATCAATTGGACATAATTTTGCAGCTATGCTGTCATACTCCAGTATTTAAGAGTAGGTAGCTGGTGTTTTTATGGAGATTACGTTACTTCAATACTTTCTGGGAAATAATGTCCGTATACCTTATATTTTGGGACAGTTTTCATTTAAAAAATCATCGCGTCAAGATCGTCACTGTCGTGGAAAAGGTATTCCACATAGGGCACCCGCTGAATTGGCACCTGCGCTAATGGCACCTTAACTATTCCACATATCTCCTATCAAATCTTTCGATAGGTAACAAGTGCTGAATGTGGATTACCTCTCGTGGAATAGTGCCATTGACAGAATTTCAACAAGGCGATCCCGTTCAATTTTATTAGTGAAATTCTCTCTTAGTAAGGGATTTTAGGATCTGTACGCGAATGGAAAAGTCATAGTATCAAATGGAAAAGATACCAACAATAAACTATGTCTACTAGTTTGTAATGTAAACATTAGTTCTCGTGACAGCACAATGAAAGAATCGATCGACGGTGTTAGTATACAAATAGAAGTAATCGATGTAATCGGTGCTGCGAGGCGGTACGACCAGCCACCGCTTCACAACAGATACCTATTACTTGCATGTCTTCAATTTACTTATCATTCAGAGACGAATTCTTATAAAGGATTTCATCAATTTCATCAAACTATATGTCGCTCGCGATTTTGCCCTCATATAGGTGGAAAAGTATCCCACACGACCACAATATTGGGATGACTATGGCAGACCGAGCGGTGGTCTACATTATTTCTAGATCGGAAGAACTGGAAGTCATGCACATAGATCTTAGTCCAACTGTGGGATGACGCACCAACAACAACGTAGAGCGCAATGGTCTACATGTGTAATCTGTTTAGTTGCCAGGGCAATGAAAACGTCGCAGAACAGGCCTACTTTCGCATTTACACGTAATATTAGCCAGTCGTCGTCCAAAGGTCTACAAACAATCAATTATGCTGATTGACGTAAGAAAGTATTTTCGGATATTTAAAAAAAAGAATAGTTGGAAATTATGAAAAATTTGGCGCTTACACTGAAGTGTGACAGACAGCCTGACGAATGGTTATTCAGTGGCATCTGGTGGCCAGTTACTGACGTCTAATGACGTCATTTGTCACGAGACCACTCCACATGTTAAGAACCGTCACGGAACAAATTAGCTGATAATATTTGCGTTTCACGTACAATCGTGCAACAATATAATTATTTGTTGCATAATTTGCGGTTACGTAGGGTACTGGGAATTCAATTTGTAAGAATACATGTCGGCTATTTCATCCTTACTAAGGAACTGTAGAATGCTTGAGAAGTACTCGCTAAATGCCATTTGATACGGCTGTTGTTTGTTCCTGCCTATGAGCATAATAAATTGATTCTTTGCTCAATTGTCTGTTACAACTTTAGAAGTGTAAACATCTCATGTTATTGTAATAAAGTATTTCTATAACGTTGTAATTAAATGAAAGCTTGAATCGAAACGCATGGGTAAATGTACCCATTTATTAGCTGAAACATTGAAATCAGGGGATACCTACAAACAAAGGATTTGATCAATGATAAAATAAGGAATCTACAATACAATGACAAAAGAAGTGTTACATACCATAGCAGCTATACACTACTACAAAACATTTACTTATTAGATCATCTAGCAAGTTAAAATTAAAACTTCAAAGCCAGCATGGCTATAAAGCGACGCAAAAAGACATATGGAAGCTTAAATCAAAGATACCCCAAAATAGTTAAGTTCATCATACGGGAGAAATGCTAGGAAAGCGTCCCGTTACCGGGCAATGTTAAAATTACCAGGCCCTGGGTGGAGACAAAGAGATCTCAGACTATATCGGGTGTGGCCATGTATGGGCTCGGTGGGGAAGCGGCTGTCCCGGAATAGGCAGTGCATCCTTACAGGGCTTGCAACGATAGGAAAGAAGAAAATAATATAATGTAGTATTAAAATTATTATATATTGAAAAGATGAAAGAAGTTTCAAAAGATGGATGAGAAACGATTGCATGTACGATTGATGAGGATGTTGAGATGGATGTGTGGAGTGACAAGAATGGATAGCGAAAGGAATGAGTTTATAAGGGGAAGTTTGAAAGTGGCGCCTGTTACAGAAAAAATGAAAGGGAATCGTCTATCTTGGTATGGACATGTGATAAGGAGGGATGACACTCATGTGACTAAGAGAGTGATGAGTATGAATGTTGATGGATGGAGAGGAAGAGGAAGGTAAAAGAAAAGATGGATGGATTGTCTAAGGAATGATATGAATGAAAAAGGAGTAAATGATACTATGACGTATGATAAGGGAGATGGGGGAGAATGGAAAAATAAACGTGTTGCGCCGATCCCAAGTAAAATGGGATAAGGGCAGGAAGATGATGATTAAAATTATGAGAAAGTTATATTTCGGTTATAACAATAAAATACTAGGCTTTCTACTCATTTGGTTCCGGTGAAAAGCATTGCTTGAATTGACGCAAGAAGAATAAAATACTATCGTATCAAGAAAAAGAAAGAGAAAATGACAGAACATAGAAATTTTTTTAATGTTTTAAGCATGAAAATGATAAAATATGGAAAAGTAATGTTTTTAGTCTGTACGGATCGTACCATTCTCTTGCAAATCCAAAAATTGAATTGTATAGAAATAACGATGAAATAAATTTGTCTATTCTTGATAGAATAGAGATAAAATTGGTCATGCTACGCGTGCAAGAATAAGGTGACGTAAAAACTGACATAGATGAAAGTAAAGCAGACCCAAAAACGAAAGCGAGCAATTGGTGCAAGGAGCACAAGCATAGTTCCAATAAACACATTATTTTTTCAATAGAAGTAGGAATAGAGGGAGAAAAGCAAGAGTAGTTCCACTGTACGAAAGAGACAGAGCCATACAAGTCGTATAGCGCCATATCGTTCACACAGTGGAACTACTATCGCTTTAAGACGTCAAGGTATGTACCAGTTGTTTTCCCTTAAGAAAAGCAAAAACATCTACAACAACTAGAAAATATAAAAGTGTTACGCAATCAAAAGAAATTGTAGACGTGTTTTACCTTATGCCGAGTTCTAAAAATATCAAGGAATAACAAGCACCATCCCGTTTCAGTAATAAAAGTATATTGAGTGTCGTTACGGTGTTTCTAGGCAATGAATCGACGAGTAGAATAGCAGACATAAAAATAATGACAGGTACTTGCGCGATATTCATCTGAAAACTCCGTGCTTTATCATCTAACATGATTTCCGAACGCTGTAAAACTCAATGGAAGGTATGTCGACTGTGGGCGATGAATTGAATGAGTGGAATGATGATTAAAAACCAACCAAGTGTAAGTCGGAATAATATCATCTGTTGTATGGGAGCCTCTTAAATATTTATTTATTATATTTTTTTTATTTGTTGCTACAGCGGCAACAGAAATATATCATCTGTGAATATTTCAACTATGTAACTATCACGGTTCATGAGATACAGCCTCGTGATTTTTGCTTCCCCGGCACCAGCACGGCGCCGCCGCGCCGTCGCCGTCGCCGGTGCCGGTGCCGGTGCCGTGCCGTCTAATGGAAAAACGCCCAATAGGTCATGAATTCATGATAAGAGATATATTTGGCTAACAAGACTATGACGTATATATTGTAGTTCGTTTATTGTTTCCATTACGCGTATGATAGATTGGATTGAATTAAATTGTTTTTCATCATCTCATCTCCCTAGAATTTTCCTAACTATATTTGGGTCGGCTTCCAGTCGAACCAGGTGCAGCTGGATATCAGTATTTTACATGGAGCGACTGCCTATCGGACCTCCATAACCAGTAACTGGGCAATACGATACCCCATGGTAAGACTGGTTGTCAGACTTATGAGCTTCTGACTAACAGTAACGACTGTCAAAGATCTACAAATGACAGCCGCGACCAACGGCTTTACGTGCTTTCCGAAGCACGGAGGAAACTCGCTCTGACAGATGGTCAGCCATCCACAGACCATCCTCGGCCAGCGCGGCTTAACCCGGAAGATCGGCCTGTGCGGCTGTACCTAATTATTTAGCCACGAGCTCCTCTCGAACTAAATTGTTGTTAATTAGTCTTAATCTAAATTATCCCAGGTACATAAATAACTAATTATTTCCAGTTTCGCCCGTCGTGAAAATTATCCTAGAGGAACGTAATTCCGGGTAACTACTCGTATATTAATGTGTATCAAATTACAACCAAATCGGTGCAGCTGTTCTATGTGATAAAGTAATAAACATCCATCCATCTAAACTTAATAAGATGGCTCGCAGGACTATCTGATTAGAAAGTCCCGCTACCCATCGAACTGTGACCCTAGAACGTAAAGGGCTATTGAAGGAACACCGTAGATTTTAGTCAGTACGAGTCTGACAGTCCATTTCGCTCTTCCGGGGCCCTCATTTGATGATTTTAATAAGAGAAAAAAGCGTTAATAAAATAAGCATATTTATATTTTTTCCCACGCAGCCCAGCCCTGATGCACTACGTCAAATGCAAATAAAGTTAAAGATGGCGGGCGCGGGCGATGCGTGCGCGCATTTAGAACGTACCGCGCGGTCTCAAAATTAACTACAAAACATTTGCTGTTGCCATGCGCGTGTCAACGCTCAGATATGCCCATTAGTTCGGAGAAAATAGCTTTCACTATCTTTTAGCTCGGGAGAAACAAGAATAACTATGTTTTTTTTGAAATTTTAAATTATCTATGCAGTTTAACTATGAAGAAGAGTGTCAGTGACATTCATCTGACAACTGTCACTTGAAAATAACGTTCAGATATAAAACGCTTTTAGTAAAAATTTTTTTGGAGTAAGTAGTGTATTATCTTGGTACAGAAAACTTTAACAAGATAATACACTACTTACTTTTAAAAAAATTAAAAAGATAATTGTTTATTTAGAAGTGGGCAAGTGTTGAAAAGGGACACCCCTTTGTCTTGTCTTGTCTTGTTTGTGACACCACAATATGACGTCAGCAACAGAACTCTCCTTAGTTGAATTGAACATAGTAGTTAGTTTGGTACTCATAGTGCAATTCAAGCGTATTGAGGACCATGAACTTATATAAAATCTCTTGCTTGAGCGATCTCCTTGCAAAACAGCTGGCCGCAAAGGTTTTGTGTTTTTAACCTTACTGGCCAGTTAAAGTGTTCCGAAGACTGTTTTAACGGTATTTAAAAAAAGAATGCCCTTTTAAAAATATTGCGGAGATGCTGAGATGAGCATAAATGCTTAGTTTTCATGTTTCTATGTTTTTTTTTTCTTTTTAAAAACGTTGCTCCGAACTAGGAATTTGTCCTGTGTGGTGACGCCTTTTTAACCGACTTCAAAAAAAGGAGGAGGTTCTCAATTCGTCGGAATCTTTTTTTTTAGATGAGCCATGAGCCTAGCTCTGGTAGAAAATGCCTACCGGCTAGACACACATAAAATATTAAATTAATAATTTTCTGTTAAGCCTTTCCATGAAAGATTTCACATAATACAAGGACAATCGATCTTTCTATTCTAGAAACAAAGAAGTTTTCGCACAGATGGTGTGGTCCCATACGATTCTGCCATGTGGTGCACTCCCATTAACGTCTACTCCATAGAATGACGCACAGCCACATCTATTACTTTGCAAGGTTGACTAATGGCTGTACAATGCATTCTGGGAACTGATTTAATGAGTTTAGTATCGATTTTATTCTATTCGTTCATTTGCGTCTACTTTTCCAGATTTAAATTTTTAACAGATGTAGGTAGACAAAGAAAAGAACGTCGGTAAAGGTTGGCTTTCTTATCAAATAACCGTGACCTTGGAACGTAATGAGCTATTGAAGGACGGACACCGTGAATTTTAGTCAGTACAAGTCTCACAGACCCTCCCGTTCCGCGCTGTGTCGGAGGACTCATTTGATGATTATACCACGCTAAAAAAAAGGCTTTGCGCATTGGCTGAGCAATCGACTGATGTTCAGCTTGTCGTGATTTCGATCCACGCACGGAACAAGTACCCATTTGTATGATCTACAAGTAGATGTTCCTGGTCTGGGTGTTTGTGTGTGAGTTTCTATGTTTGTAAACGCACCCATGACACAGGAAAAAAACCTAGAGTGGGACAACTTAAAAAAAACAGCTGGCGATTCATGCGTATACATAGTTACACTTTTGCCCTTTAAAATAGAGTATCATCTTACATGATACTTGTAACGTCAATCCAGGTCAATTAGGATCCAACATGACACGACACGATCAATTTGCTCAGGTTCCAACTAATCAACGTGATTGACGTGACGCGGTGGGCGGACAAAGGTGTGCCTCCGTCACGGTGCGTGACCTTTCCCATGTTACCGAGGACGGTGGGATGAGGAATGTCATTTGTTATGAACTTGATATTTTATGGGTTTTGGCCTATGGAATAGAAATTCGATGACACCGGCAGTCCGGCACAGAAGGGAGAAAATACTAAATACTATATGCGAAGACACGCTTATGTTGAGACAAATGGGCCTACAATAAAAATCAATATTTAAACAACGTGTAACACCAAATACGCAAAACCTCTCGTGGGGTAACTCAGCCCATGTTACTGAACAATTTTTGTTCTAAGACTTTTGGAAATTCGCAAAAAAAAAAAATAGATTTTTCATACAGATGGGCCCGATCGATTTCTTATTTTCCATGAAAAACCATTTTTTTTTTTTTTGCGAATTTCCAAAAGTCTTAGAACAAAAATTGTTTAGTAACATGGGCTGAGCCGAGTTACGAGAGGTTTTGCGCATTTGGTATTACACGTTGTATATGAAATCACTTTACTTTGAATAAGCAAGCTATCAATGCTCATGCCTTATCTAGTAGAAAAGAAGC
Source organism: Agrotis clavis (assembly GCA_954870645.1). Lineage (NCBI taxonomy): Eukaryota > Metazoa > Arthropoda > Insecta > Lepidoptera > Noctuidae > Agrotis > Agrotis clavis. The sequence goes on along the minus strand of OX940918.1, from coordinate 5,074,774 downwards.
CTTTGCAATTCAACGGCTTAAGAATAGTAGATTGAATAGATAAAATGGAATGGTGTTCAAGCGCATTCTGCAATATGATACTGTTAACGGAACGGAAATAAACGATTAAACGAAGATGCAATTTATCAATGTTAACATCAATTGGAATTGACATCCCTAATTAAATAGGGATTGTCAGCGATGGAGCCATTGTCTAGAAAGATAATAACATCATAGGCCCGATAGTGTAAATAGAATGGCTGGAAGGAATAGTACTGGCAATAAAAATGATAAAGAAAAAGATAACAATAAATCAAGGAAGGAAGGAGTGGAACTCTCTGTCTGCGTCAGTGTTTTCGAACGCATACAACCCTAGTCTCTGCGAAGTTAGAGTGAACAGGCTTCTTCTGGGTAAGCTCGCTCCATCATCGACCTTGTCTTAGTCACCCCTGACCTAGACTAATGTCAAGAATAAACCCATCGTACATAAAAGTGTAGTAATATCTTAGGTTTGAGAATGGGGGCGTTGAAAGAAGTATAAATAAAGACCAAGGTTCGGCTGCAGTCCATTCTGGGAACTATTTCTGCGAGCAATTAACTGGGTACAAGCTACAAGCCTGGAAATTCCAAAAACAGCCGACATAGAGCCTAAGCCTAACAACTAGAAAATAAAGAAGAAATGAATAAAAGAAATAAAGAATGACTGTGTTCTAGTCTATTATCGACGGCGGAAGCGGATGGCATCGACAGTGTTGCTATATGTAATATCTTCCTTTTTTGGAAGAGTAGTCGAGTTAAATCAATATTTTCGGTGGTACGAGATTCTATGCGATTTTAGAGCTACAACTTTTAGAATGCCAAAACAATGCCTGTATGACTTTCTAGCTTATTAACTCACATTCCGATATTAAACTTTAATTTCACTGTGTTATAAACCATTCTAGTCAATTATACAAGGCAACCATTATGATACATAGAACTGCTGCCATTGAACTTGTTACCTAATGGAGGACAATACTCGATACACTACATTCATAACATAGTGTTTGTGATTCAAGGGTACAATGATACAAAGGCGTACGTTTGATACAATATGGGCTTGTGGCGATAAAATGTTGTATGTATCTAATTCATAAGGGTTTGTCGCGTGAGGAGTCGAGTTAAACTATTTACAGAACAGACTTTTTGCTTTAAAATGTCATGGTAGGCCCCCAGATCGCGCCATCATCAAAAATAGTCAAAGTGTTTAGAAATAGCCATGAAATAACGTTGTATTTTCTCAGTAAAATAGGGATAGAATTAATTGGTCTTGCTACGCGTGCAGTTGTGGGAACTTTTTACTCTGATGGTGTATTTAAAAGTGAATAAGATATACCGACATGGGATTGGTTAAAATTGTTTGCTTTGCAGTTCAAAACTTCAAACTAGTGATCGGTGGACCATGGAAGTGACGAACAATGATGATGTATTACGACTATTACTCGTACGAGGCCAGCTATTACATTGTCATCAAGTACTTACATTATGATAATGGAACTATGGTTGATAGTAACCTGTTATCAATGTAAATATATACTGCAGGCAAAGGCCTGCAGTTACTCAGTTAGTCGTATTGTAATATAGTACACCGTGTGATTGCAAATACATAGGTATTTACAAAAGTTAAAGATAATAAAGAAAAGGGAAGGGAAAATTAATAAAAGGACCTGCGTAACTTCAACACAATGAGACAGTCTAATGAACTATAAAACTATAGCAAATAAAGCCAACGCAATAATTTAAAGAAGGTAGTAGTAGTAGAAGAGTATCGTTTTTGAGAAAGCTAAGTTTACCGTAATTGGCGACTGTGTAAGTCCTGGTGTAATATAATTCTATACATTAACTTTATTGTACAGAGAAACTGTTGTTGAACCTTTTTTAGTTGATAGAAAAGTTAATTTTTGACTTTAAAATGAATTTACATTGGCCACCTTAATATCAATTAAAAATATTTCCACCTTATTTATTTTGCAATGCAGGAAAGCAGAAACTACTGTACGCCATCGCTTTCTCTCTCTGTTCATACTCCTTTTCATTACCCACGCATCCAAAGCTCCCAGCAATAACGACAGTACATTTACCGAACTCCCGCATAACGTTCAAATAACCCATTAAATTGAAGAACACTGCGCCCGTATCCGTTTAATTGACCGTCGCAGACCCGGCGGCCATCGCTTCACCGGCCCGTTAATCAAATAATTCAATTGAGACGGTATTAGTTAGTTTGCACGTATTAATTTAATTACCAAACAGATCGGTACGGTCTAGGTCAGACAGCGGGTGCCAATTTGGCCAGTCTTCACTGGATTTAATGAAGTCTTACAAGCTGCGAGCAAATTGGCAGAAGAACGTCGTTTTTGTTGAGTGTGCTACGAATTCTGTGTTTCTCACTATTATACTTCATTGGCAAATTGCAGGATAATCCTATTGATTTAACCGCTGAATCAGCAGAGTAAAATAAAACAGGTCAATAACATACATATTTAAATAATGTTGTGCCTCCAGATATAGTTTTGTGAGTAACACCTACCCTAATAGTTTCAACTCGAAAGCAGAAACAGTAGCCTAGAAGCAATACAAATGTAACTACAATTAGATTCAGCAGCCACATGACGTATGATGTACAACATCAACTACAGAGCACAACGATTGTTATTGAGATGACAATGAGTCACAAATCATAGCGTGGTTCAAGGCTACGCGGGGGAAAAAACTCAGTTAGGTGCAGACATAAAATATCTTAGTAATGTTGTGCAATTTGAATATACATTAATTTGGTGAGACTGGTTTTGATATTGATAAGATTTGAGAAAGAAGGAAACTTTTGTTAGGTTCATCTGTGCACAGCAGTTATGACATAGTATTTTGGTTATGATGACGATTAGTTGATGACTCACATCGTTTGTGATAAACACTTAATCAAAGCTGTACAATCAGTGGAAAAACTCTAATATACGAAGATTAATAACCTAGATAAGATGGGAGGGAGATTAACTGCTGATTTCAGCCTAATTTGAATAAATGACTTTCGTTTTTAATAGAATTAACAGTCAAAAATTTAAGACAAAAATCAGAAGTAACAGAAAATCCCATAAAGTAAGATCATTCCACCTAACACTTGAGCAAAGTAAGCTGCCTTGTAATAGCAATTGCCACAGTTAAGCCTGACACAACACCGCAACATGGCTTCAGGGATTACTTACTGTTTATTTAAAGCACCCACGAGGGTGAAAAGGTTAAAGCCACGTATAAACCAACCGACTCAGACAATTTAAATTGGCACGAATGGATAATGAAATGGACAGACCCACTCTTAAATTGAGGTCTGCGTGAAAGCTTTAAATGGTAATCTCTCCCGTATGAATAGTTTAGGGACTTTGAAGGGCTTTGAATCAGGTTTACTTATCTTGGTCATTTTAGATGAGAAAGGGTTTCTACGAGTACTATAATTTCACCATGAAAGCAGAAATCATCCAGAATGTTTGGTATACGAGTAAGACAAGATCAAAGAATCCAATTAGGTGCTAATCTCATTTTAAGTACCACTTAACAATTTATTGACACGTCTGACAAATGAGACGAAGCCTTACAGAAGTAGGACAAGGTACAGTATCGTTTAATTGCAAATTAAATTAAGACTCCAGAAACTGAATCTGCTACATACGTTGATACATTCGCCGTATATCAAAATTACACAATTCTTCCATCATTGCCCTGTAACTAACGTAGCATTTGTCTTCTTCTTTTTTAATATTATACTCATCTATTTGTCATCTCAGCAATCAACCTTTCTAGTCATAACATCCCTCACTCAGTATATCCTTCGATTTTTTAGTCTATATATCAGATAGTATTGTGGATGCAAGATCATGTTGAAAACCAAATTAATCACAAAATCTCTACCGATCAATTCCACTATAGGATTGTCATCTTTCAATTCAACAATCTTGTAGTCTAGTCTCGTATTAACAGTAAGTAATACAGTTCAGTCCAGTTGTACGTCTGTCTGTCTTGATTGGTCCACCCCGCATCCGGTGCCCTGACTCATGTCCTGTCCTGCTTCCTGTCTTAGGGGTCACCGAGTGATACGAGACAGTCATCTGCGACTGCAAATCTGATTGAGATTTCTTGCTGCGAAAAATATGAGGGACTGCCCCTTTAAATAATGTATGTATTGTTTCGAGTAGTTTATTTTAAATAATTTCATTCATGGCCATTGTTATTGTGTTAGATATAAAACACTTTGTAGACGTTAGATGAATATTTAATTTTATTAACGACTTCTAATAAACGAGTCTTGCTTCAATTAGGCTGGGGATTTCTTTCTAATTTAATTTAAGTTCAAATTAAATTTTACATGGACTATCTACCACAATACCTTTGCAAAGCTTCTGTTTCTGACCGACCGTAATCATCAACCTAAATAAGTGCACAAATATCACCTTTACTTTAGGTATTTCACTATTGTTTCAAAGCCAATAAATTCTACTCCATTTTACTGATAAACAAGAATAGAAACAATTTTCTAACACATTACGTAGCCAACGACCTAGTTCACTCTTGAACTTGTTCAGTGGAAAATAATAGAAGCCAGTGGAGTGCGAACAGACTGTTACAGTGAATAGAGTAAAGGGCAAGATCAAAAGTTACAACCGTTATTAAACAAGCCTAAAAATACCAATGAATAGATAGAGGAGAAGTTTTAAAAGACAGTAAAACTGTTCAGAGAATTTAAATTAATAACCATTGGGAGAAACCTTGATAATGATTCAGAATATGAAAAGGAAAAACTTACACGTAGTAAAGACTGACAGGGACTAGGTTTTGTCCAGAAGTGAAACAGTTATATGCTAATAAGTACGAAACGGCAGAATTAACACAAGGAAATGAAGCATAAACATAATTGTATACATGAACAGGAACCACTAATGAACTTAGAGACGTATTTTACGTAGCTATAGAATTGTTGCCAGCATCGAAAACACTTGAGATTGCTACCTGCATAACAGTTATTTTCAGACTAGCTACGGAAAATAAATAAATTATGCATATTGGAGTAATATCTCAAGAACTGAAAGACCGCCGCTTCCTGCATTTTCCATTGGATTTGGATGGACGCCCAACCACATAAATCTAACACAAACCAAATATAAAGCTTTTCAATCCGTCTAAAGAAGACCACATTTGCCTAGTCTTTTCCCATTCATATTAAGATTGGCTTTCAATAACTAGATGCTGGTGTAGACCTTCACAATCCAGAAACTGTTTACAACTCCAATACGCCACTGTTTTGGAAAATTGGTTGGCAGACTTTCGACCTTCTGACTTGAGTGCTTGTAAGATAACTTTGCGTGCGACTATAATCGGCACTACTCGAATGCCATCTTTTTGTATATGTCCAGGTAAAGCGCCAATAACAACAACGACAATGCCAGCCCCATCAAACGCAGAATTGTCTTGGGTGCACTGGTGCACTCTACCTGTAACGATTGTCAATGATCTATAAATGGTAGCCGGGATGAAATGCTTAACGTGCAATCAGAGCCACAGATGGATCTAACTACTAATCATCATCTGCCAAGCCATTTCCTTACTGATGATGTTGGGGTCGGCTTCCAGTCTAACCAGATGCAGCTGAATACAGTATTTTACAAGGAGTGACTGCATATGTTACCTTCACAATCCAGTAACCGGATAATATGACACCAAGACTAGTTGTTAGACTTTCGGGCTTCTGACTTAAGTAACGTCTGTCAAAAATGTAAAAAGGACAGCCGGGACCAACAGCTTGATGTGCTTTCCGAGGCGCGAAACTTGGTATGGTCGTAGATCATCCATCAACAGATCAACCTCGTAAAGCGCGGCTTAACCTTGAAGATCAAACTGTGCGACCTAAAATCAACTGTATTTGATATTCAGAATAGCCTTTCAGGAATTTTCCCCGTCTGTCTTTCCAAACGCAACATCGCGAAAAATTACTGTAAAATTCCACGAGTCAATTTGGTTGGCTTGGAATGCATCTTCTAATGGGTGTATCCGCTATAGTTAGTCGCATCGCGCTCCCCTGAGTCACAGCCCCACAGCTATGTGAATATCTTCTGTTATCTGCGTGCCTGTCTAGATATTATCTCAGGTTGAAGGGCTTATCACCGGGGATTGTAGACAGTCGATACGTGTCTGAGAGGTAGTGATCAGAGTTATTAATAGCTCTCTCGCAGTACCGAAGAGTCGTTCTGTTTACAATAAATGCCCGTTACTACTAACACTAGAAGACATCTCATTGCCATTTATTACGCTTATTTATAGTAGTTTATTTCCACAAAACGGCACGGAAGTGACAAACATCGAAGGAGGGAGGAGTGCGCCATCTTCGACGTAGACACCATTATTATTATTAAGCGTACGTTTTATGGAAATTGCTATAATTAAATGCTTAGATAGGATGCCATGGTTAATTGAAACCACAACAAAAAATTCTGAATGACCTGATTTGAAATATGGCAAGAATTTTTAAATGGGAGATACTAATATTTCAAGCTTGCATTCAAAAGTATTAAACTTTTCAAAATATCACGATAAAACTAGGTACGATAAATAAGATAAGATTGGTAAGATAAATCAGGTACTACCCATATATCTGTCGATAAAAACTTGAAGAGTTTTATCTATCTCCACAAGCTCAAAAACAACATGTTTACACCAATAAATAAATTAGAGTTAACGTTTCATGTAAATATTTTGATGTGGGTAACGCAACAGCAATGTAACTAACTGAAGCTCCAATAAGTACTTACATATAAAAACATCGAATGGTAATGATTATTGAAACCCATAAAGAACTTGATATATCTTTCCTGTGGGAATTGCATCGAATTAAATAGCTTCGGCAGATCAATATATTTTACTGTACGATTTTGTTTTTTTTTTATATTTACAATCCTCTTGGCCACAATCTATACATCCCAACCAAAACCAAGAAACCAAAACTGGTGGTATACCCCCCATTAATAAACGTGAACTAAAGTTACAACCAGGATAATTCTGTGCCTCTAGTGAAAAAGGGTTTAAGTCCGATTTTGTCGAAAATGAGTTAAGTACACTAAAATGTTCAGAAAAAAATGATCTATCCATTCGTGAAAACAGATCTTGCCTATCTTTAAAAATAAGGAAGTTAGCAATGTGCAAAGGGGGTTAACTAACACTAAAAATATTACAAAAGCGGGGTATAAGTGCACTTTAATTTCTTTACACAAAACTATGTTTATTTTTATTTTGTGTCTTTTGATCTAAATAAACATGTATTGTCAGAGCTTCAATTTGTTTAGTGAATACCGGCACAAGTACATTAATTCCTTAAAAATTGTTATGTGAGTAACGATATCACTTGACATAAATCCGTTTTCACCAAAATAAAAGACAAAAATCCAGAATAAGTTTTTTGGTATCAGTTTTCACGTATGAAATATTTATATTAAAAATGCAATTTGACATAACTAAAATAATACCAATATTTCGCTGCTATTTTTCGTGAGAAAAGATACAACTGGCCGATACGGGTTATGGTGCTGGTGGGTGGAAAGTGCGTAGCGCTCGCACTCTTTCGGTGGTCCAAGCACTCTATTGAAGGGAACTTGTGTCGACGCACTGCAAAAAATCAGTAATTGCACTGGTAAGTTGTACCCTTTTTCACATATTTTAGCAAATTATTTTTGAGTGTACGTATTGTTATTTAGATTTTTGTCCAAATGTACCCAATTACACCGAGTTTTTATTTTAAACTCCATTGCGTAACTTATTATGAAGAGGAGACATTGTTTTTTTTTTGTTTTTGTACGTATGTTAGTTAATTCTTCACACAAAAACACTACAATAACAGTGGTTATAATAAACAACCACCAGATATCAACCTCACATATATATTTAACTACACTTTATAGTATAATTATATAGTTACGTAAAATTGTCAAATTAGCACATTTTATACTTCTATTTCGACTTACCTACTTAACTTTCATATCGCGATTCCCTGATGTAATGTTTTAATAAATAATATAATACATAATAATAATATTCCACAACTATCACACAACGCCATCTAGTCCCAAGCTAAGCAGAGCTTGTGTTATGGGTACTAGACAACTGATAAACATACTTATATATTTCTAAATACATACATATTATGGATAAATTACACCCAGACACAGAAAAAATGATCGTGCTCATCACACAAACATTTGTCCTGAGTGGGAATCCAATTCACGACCTCCGCAAAGCAGTCGGGGTCACTTACCACTAGACCAACAGGCCAGTCAAATATATCTATTGTTTTAGAATGGCTGGTCGTGGTCGCATTAATTGTTTGATGGGTCTTGTTTCCAAAGATATGGCAATGATGGATGAAGTAGATTGGATTGATGGCGAATCTATACCTGTGCTTATATCTTCCGAAACTATTCTCCAAAGGCTACACATTCTAGGGATCATTCTCCAAGATCAGGATGTTCAAACAGTTATTATCCAAGGCTTGAATGTTTAAAAAATAACTCACCAAAGCAGGGAAACTCTTAAATATTTTCTCCAATACCTGGAAGTTTCAAAAACCTTTTCGCAGAGCCTGATAATGATGTCGATACATTCACTGATTCTGATGAAACTTTTGTCTTATATCTTGATATTATTTCTATGTTCACTGATACACTATCATAACCCAATTTGCATTATCCCACAGAAAGTAGTGACGATTTCATTCCAAATAATCTGACACAAGTAACTCAGATTGTTCACTTTTACAAAAACGTAAAAGGCGATGTCATTATTCCACAGTCAGATTTAGATACGAGCAATAATAAGTCATTTTGGGATATAAAAAGGTACTTAACAAGACCGGAAACGTAATCCTAGGAAAATTAACAAGGAAAGAAGAGATACAGAAACTATAAAAAAGAAGAGAAATTTAAAGTTAAAAGACTAGGACCTTGTAGAATTATTTTAAATTATAACTGGAGCTTAGAAGTCTACGACAGACGAGTTAAAGACAAAAGAAATATAAAAAAGGAGAATTTCATTGTAAGTTGTGTGATGAGGAAGAATGGAACATTGTTAATTTGCAGAGGGAAAGAGGAAAATCACCACTCCCTCTGTTTGAAACGGTAATGTATTCCTAGGTCATACGATGGGCCTAGCTAATTCAAATGAGAAAAAGAGAGATTTGATTTCTCTTCTTCCGCTAATAAACCCCAGTGTTCGATCTTTTTATAACAACCTTTTCATTGACGATGATAATATAAAAGATCAACATCCTCTTCTAAACGACAGCAACGACGACATCGAATAAGGTTTTCTGGATCATTTTTAAGGTTTCTGTTAGACTTGATTTATTTGATTATTTTTTTATTTTTGAATTGTTTTCCTGATTAAAAAAACTGCGTCATAATACTTAATTAACTTCTTCAATACTTTTTTACTAACTGCATATTTATTTTAAAACTGGAGTTTATTATCGGTAGAAGTGAAATTAAAATAAGGTTTTCTGGATCACTTTCCCAGGTTTCAACTGCAGTTGATTTGTCCTGACTTATAAAAAAACTGTGCTATAGACATTTCTTGATATCGAACAAGATTTGAATCACTTTCAAGGTTCTGTGGGACTCGATTTGTACTTTTCATTTGTTTTTTAATTGTTTTTATGATTTAAAAATAACTGTCATAGGTACTTCTTAAAATACTTTTCTTCACTTTAATAAAAAAATAAACACCACAAAACTACATATTTTTGGTTTTATTTTGGTTTAAAGATAGATATAACTTACACAAAAGGTTCACGTAAGTCAACATGCGCCTTATGTTACGTCTAATAACTATGTGAAAAAAGATACAAGTTATTTATTTTTGCTATTTTTCAAAATTTTATCATGTCGATAAAAAGTACACATTCAGTTCATTTATTTTGGCTATTCAAACACTAATTATCTGATTTAATTTCTTAGTTATCATACAAATAACTCCAAATGCGTATCCTTTTTCACTTTTGTGAATTAACTTTTTGTGTATGAGAAAAGGGATCTAACTTCTTTTATACCCTTGTGTAGTTCATTTTGTGTTAAGTATAAGTCGCTATTTTGAAAACTATTCAGTTTATGTAAAAAATAATACTAGAATAAGAAAGAACATACATTTTTTACCTATATAACATATCACATATATTTAATTTGACAGCTGTTTAAATGCCACACGTACTTAAACATGTAATTTGGTGCGCGCGGGGCGTTTTTTGCGTCTCCTGTAAAGTTGCATTTTTAGACTTAGACCCTTTTTCACTAGAGCCACAGAATTTTCAGACTAATTATATATTTTTTTAAGGAATAACTTTTGGCCATGCTGCGGGGCGAGACGGAGTGGGAAGCGTTAGTCCTTCTGCGAAGCAGTAATGCTCGCAAAGGAGGAGGCGGGCCGCGAGCGAGAGAGGACAGAGTCCTCCCTCCGCCCCACCCGCGGTGGTAGACGCCCACGGCGACGGACGTCGCTTGATGATCTCCGGCCACCGTAGGCGCGGGCATGCGGGCAGCGAGTAAAGGGCAACTCGCTGCCCGACCAAGGACCATGCCCGGGTCGACGGCGCGTTGTGTCCCACGCGCGCCTCAAAGAGCGTCAGCATAATGACGGGGCCCCCCTCTCAGAGGGCCAAAGCCTGCCGGGGTCGCGGGATTATTTCCTTACCGTGACCCCGGAACAGAAAGGGCTATTGAAGGACACCGTGGATTTTAGTCAGTAGAAGTCTGACAGTCCCTCCCGCCCTGCCGGGGTTGGAGGACTCATTTGATGATTTTACCACGCTAAAAAAAAAAAAAAAAGGAATAACTTTGGCGTAACTTTACTTCGCGTTTATAAATAAGGGTGTATAAGTCTATTTAAAACGTTTTCGTTTGTTTTAGTGTAATGTAACATTCGCAAAAATGCTTTTACAAGTGAATGCACCTTACGTCAACGATATCAGACTACACAACTAGTGTCCACTTGCTATTACTACATATCGTTTGTATTTTCTTACTAATAATTCGTGCTATTTTATAGAACAAAGCGCGTGTATTAATGTGTAGGTCTGTGTTATATGAAGTCGGGGCCGGATATAAATCTGTGTTGAGTGGACGGCATACCGTCCAAACTTCTAGCCACTGTAAACAACGAGACAGGTATCCATTGTACTGTCAGGTACGGCATTATAAACTGTTTCAACCGGCCTACCCTGTGGGAACGAGATGGCGCTAGACAACTTGTATAGCTCTGTCTCTTTCCCACAGCCTAAACTGGATCGCGTAAGAGCTCGTGGTAAGCCCCCAGATCATCTCATCGATTAAGAAGACAATAATGTTGCGTGCTGTATCGACTGCCAATAAATTGGAGCAAGGCCAGAAAAGTAATAATGATGACGTGTTTCATTCAGAAGAACCGTTGAATCAGATTTATAAAGGCTCTTTCAGAAAAAACGGTTGCATGAGAGTTAAACTCTGACCAGATGAAATGGGAATACCTCAGAATATTTAATCGCTTTATGAAAAATTAACAAAAACCAAAAAGGCTATCATTCATAAGGGGTTTGGTTACGACTCCACATGTTTAATAATTTTATTGACAGAATTGAGCAAGCCACGTTCCCTTTAAATGTGTCCAGTCCGAAACCGGATACATTTGTATATTAATTGTATGTATAAGTCTTTCTGTAGGTACAGGTTTTCTGATGTATTCCTTCACCGATGTCAGTGACATCCAAGATAAACTAAGAGAGTACAAGTGCATTGAAAAAGACACACTGTTACTTGCCCGAGGCTGTATGTTCTCACTATAGACACAACCTCGTCCATGAGATGCGAGCTGTTAATCTTTGGGCCATCAGTACTACTACTAACGCTGATTAGAATTAAAACAATTTCGTATAACAATGGACACGCGTTCCCCAATAAAACAAATATCCGTACGATTTGGCACCAGCTGGTGTTGTCTTTATAATTCTGTTATTATCATAAAGGCCACTGGGTTTTGAGGGAGACACAGTTGGAGGGAGACTAGTGTCTTTAATCTCTGAAAAACATTCTGATCAGCTGAATAAAAATGCATGAAAAGTAATAATCACTATATTCTGATAAAAATCGACTGGGCATTGCAGAAATCGCGAGTGATGAAGAAGGCAGCGATTACGAAAAAGTCAAAAATTTAAATAAATCAAATGAAATGGATCGACTTCAGCTAACAAATGATTTCATTAGTATTCTAAACCTATGGATAGTATTTTAGAACTATTTAAAACATACTTTGACAGCAATTTTATTGCCACATTTTTGGGCACTAAAGACGTTGATTTTGGCGAAGACTAGAGGGTTTGACAAATGGTTATATCGATCTGGTATTAGTGGACAACTCATGCAAGGTGAATTCGACTAATTGACCCCATCGATCTTTCTCGCCAGACATGAAAAGAAACAACCTTCACAGTTCATGGTAACATTGGTAACTAATTAATTAGCAAAAACAATAGTTAAATGGCAAAAACACGTATTTTTTTCATGCTTTTGCTAGTTGAACTGATGTCCTTACCCATTATCTTATAATTACCAATTCAATGCAGTGTGTCCCACAAGGACATGTTTTTATGCAAATAGCTCTGTTAATAGTTGTCACAGACTTTTGTGTTGCAGTACACAGAAACCAATTGTGTACATTATGAGTATTAAAGGTACAATACCAAAGGCAACCAAGCGTGGAGCAATTCACATTTTTTATCCGAATTCCGATTCCTACCAAAAAGAGAATTACCAAAACTACATGCAATGTTCAAATAGTGAACAGCAAAACAGAATCACTTATTACTTCGAGAAGGGAGACAGCAGAATTGCAATGAAGAATAATACAATGAACTGATGTTTGTATGACCTTCTGTGGTTTCTATCATGGAAAATAGTGAGTATAAATAAACAAAAAAAATTTAAAGGACTTTTACAAAGCAGAAAAAAGGTCTGGAAATTGAACATCTTAATATTATAAACCTACAAAGAAAGCACATAAAAACGGATGACCGAGTGTATGAATGTAATAAATTATCACAAAAAACAACTGTAACACAGTTTCATCTAATATAATGGCTACCTATATTGGCACGCATCCTGATGAGATCTATAACAAAATAGAATCGAAGCCAGACACACTCAGCTCCTTGGCATTCGATCCCCAATCAAGATACAAAACAAACGCTGCAGAAAATCCACTATTAGGCCTTACACTATCGCGAGTAATGGGTGACACGTCGTCCGATCATGGACCATGACCGGGTCGACGGTGCATTGTGTTCCAAGCGCGCCTCAAAGAGCTGACAGAAATCTGACGAGGCCCCCATGTCCAAACGCCTGCCAGTGTCGAGGGACTGCCTAAACCTTGACCCTGGACCGTAATTGGCCTTAGAAGGAACACCGTAGATTTTAGGATTTTAATCAGTACAAGTCCGAAATTTCCTTACACACCAACCAGGGGGGAAGGACTCGTTTGATAATTTTACCAGGAAAAAAAAGGCATTGCTCATCATGATTTTTGAAGTGGATAGGATCTACCTACTGGCGTCCATCCCGGATACTGGCACCACAGAATACCTGTACCTTCACCCGGGCCGTCTAGCTCGTGTCGGACTCTTAGCACTAAACAGTTTTATTATTCCGTCGGGAGTTCCAGTTCCATCTGGGTGAATTTGTTCCATCTTAGATTGAGGCCAAACCCATTTCGCCTATGGCATGGTATGTGTGGTCAAAGTGTGCAAGACCGTCGGTCTTGTCTCTTTTTTTTTATTCAGCCGTGTAGGATTGACAGTATTTGAGTTAAGGAAAAGAGTATTACTTATGCACCTAAATCCCCGGCGCCTTTGCTGGGAGTTCAGATTTCTCTGGGACTGTTATTATAGTGTGAACTGCTATCTGAGTTTATGGCATACATCTCGATCCTTGATTACTCTTGTGGCAATCACTCTATTTTGCACCAGGCATCCTACCTTTCGTTTAATGATTCTCGATTTCAAGACCAGCTGTTTTCGGTTCATATTGTGTTTTCTGGATTATTTAAATGACTATTTAACATTACTTTGCTTGATGAGTTGTCCTTTTATACATTTGACTCTGTTTTGTGACCAAATGGGTTATTTTTAAAGTACAGATATCCAATAATGTCTTGAATATTATTCATAGCAGTAGCTAGACCAGATATGATTATAGCGTGTCTACGTCTACTTTCGATTTCCTTACATATTGGTACCAAGCTGATTCATATCAGATTTAACAGCCGAATTTGGAGTAAACCTTTCACCTTTATTGTTTACCTTTCATTCATGGATTTCATCATCTTCTTCAGTGTTACATGGTTCAAAACGCCCTGCATTATTTATTACTAATTCAAATCCCAAGATAAGATTAAACTATCTTCCATCGCGGAGAAATCTGTCAAGATTAGCCTACAATGTGTTACTAGTCTCTTCAATTTCTAAGAAAATAATATAAGTATGACAGCAATTTTTCCATTGACTTTCACGTTATCAGAGGTCAAGAGTTTCAAGTGGTTGTGAAAACCACTTGTTGTATTTCCGATATAAATGAATCCTACTCAAAACAGTAACAAACAATTACTGGCGTCACTCGATGTAGCCATTAAAATAAGGAAACGGTCCAAGTTTATAAGAAGAAGCGAGCTAATGGTGGCTATAAGACAGAAAAAGATTAGACTAGCTGTAATAAGTGCCAAGAAATATCTCTGAACTTCCCTGACACAGCAGATCATGTTTGTAGAAAGAGAACGCGGTGTAGTGGTCACAAACTAATTTTAAAAGACCAAGGGCATAGGCATCGTACGCATGACCAGGCAAAACATGTCAGTGCGAAAAATATATTGATCATCCTGCATGCCCATTGCATGCGAACTCATGTTTGGACATTATGAATGATCTTTCGTTTTTTTTTTTTGTAATATATCTAGCATAGCTTCAAGCAACGACGATATAATACTAGACTCCTAATAACAGGCGACTGATGTCTGTCAACACATTAGGCAAAAAAGTCTTATATCCGTCTCATTTCGACCACTCCTGTGAGCCGTAAACATACGTTGAGACAGAACAGACCTTGAGTTAGCCAATCACAACGCAGTACCCCGTCTCCCTCGCTTACGTAGTACCTCAGCGAGTTGACAGAATAGTTTTTGTTCCTGAGATCGTGCATGCGGAGTCTAGTATTATATCGTCGTTGGCTTCAAGCCTTTATGTCAATATGAATTATCTTTTAACTTTAAGGCGCTCCCTCACCGCGAGCATTCACCTGTAATGTAACGTCAGATTCGAACATTTCATCAGTGACGGAAGACAATCGAGCATCACAATGCGCACCTTGTATCAAATCTATACCAAAAGTATGCGAATGCTCGTCAGTCAGGGAGGTAGTATCGTAGTGTAATGCTCAAAGTCGGATCTATAATGTTACATAACACGCGAATGCTCCCGGTGATGGGAGCGCCTTTAGAATCACCCGTTTGACTATCGCTGGTGACTAAACCTCCGAATATGCAGGTGATCGAATATCACCGCATTTTCTTACAATTCGTACCAGAGACAATCGCCCGCAATAATTCGCGTACGGGCGCATTCTAGAGCTGACTGTTAGCCGTTATCGTAAACACTGCCAGCCACGCCGCCGCGCGCCGCCTCCACTGGATCAGAGCCAGAGAGATTTTAATGTGCATAGACGACGACGTTAAAACCTGCATTGTTGACAAGACTATCTGCTGTGGCAGTGCTCGTTTTATTGTCTATGTCTACAGTTGCTACCGTGTAGTCTTTGCCATCTTATTTTTGTCCGCATCGTGATAACTGCGATCGTTGAAATATGTGTGCACTCTCTCAACACTTTCCTATTTTGTAATCAGTCCTTGTTCCATTGATTCAGTTTTAGTTTTTCAGTATACTGAAGTTTACGATGATGATGTTAAAATTGATCAATGAAATCTTAAAGCGGCCATACAGTGACTGCTTGAAGCACTCTCTATCGACTGCGACTGCATAACAAACTGCCCGAGCAGTTAGTATTATTTTCAGTTCATTATGATATTATGTTATCGTTTGTAGCGAGGTGTTGAAATTTTTATAAACAACTAGCGACCCGCCCCGGCTCCGCACGGGTGCAATCTTTATAATATTATTAAAATTGCGATTATAATTTGAGATTTAAACTATCCTATCTCTCAAGTTGGATCGAACTGCACATGGTGTGCGAATTTTATTATAATCGGTTAAGTGGTTTAGGAGTCCATTGAGGACAAACATTGTGACACGAGATTTATATATATTAAGATTGTACTTTACAGTTCTACAGGAGATTTAATGTAAGCCTGGTACACGAAGTTGTCGCTTATATCCAGAACGAATAAATAGATCAATATTAAAAACGAATGCCTGCGTTAAATCCGCCGTTGTTTACAATCAGGCACAATTCCAAGACCGTCTCATAACCGACACATCTCACAATCGTTCTGTAAACATTATGGTGTGATTCCACCATAGTGTTTTTTTATATACGTGTTCAAATCTTCAAATGACTCCTGCCACCCAGGGCAAGACGGTAGGGACTGTCAGACTTGTACTGACTTAAATCCACGGTGTCCTTCAGTAAGTAGCCTTTGCAGCACATTTGTTCGCTCACTTCAGCAGTGCGCGTACTAAGCCGCTGTATCCACCAGCAAGTTTGTGCGTAACTTTTGTTGGCGCACAATGCAGCACATTAAATTTTGTGCGTGACTATATTTTCACTAAACTTAAGTCTAGCAGTATGCTTGCACAATATCCAGCACAGGTACCTACCAAGACGTCATAAAGAGGTAGTAATTTGCACTGTGGGAACGAGGTGGCGCTAGACAACGTGCATAGCTCTGTCTCTTTCCCACACTGGAATTACTTCTGCTTTAAGAGCGCTTATTCTGAAAGTTGGCAACGCCGCAAATGGCTGTCAAATATTTACAATATTTAATTAATGTTACAAAACTGTATGAAAATAAGAAATATGGCTCTGTAGTGCACTAAAAATTGATTAGTGAATGCAATAATTAATATCCTAACACCGAATTTATAGTTTTAAACAAGCAAAAAAAGCATTTGGAAACTTTCCAAATGCCTTTTATACACCTGAAACGGTTACAACATCTAATTCAGTGTTTTAATTGCATTCTTATATCAATTTTCCAGTGCACTACAGAGCCAAACTTATTTCCATACAGTAACATTGCCAAATTAATTAAACTTATAAATATTTGGCAGCTATTAGCGACGTTGCCAACTTTCTGGTTATGGTGTGGTTGTGCCCTTAAGACGTCATAGTAACCCTGCAGTATCCAGCATAATATCCAAGTGTGCAATTTTTTAATGTTTGCTTGAGTGATTCCACCAGAGCGATCATTTGTGCCGCACAGTGCCGCACGCCGGTGGAATCTTACCTTTAGGACTGTCAAGTCAAGGCCTTGCCTTGACTGAAACCCATTTATTATGTATAACAGCTGAACAGATCTTATTATGGAACCGTCCTCTGAAAATAAATTCAGAAGTTCCCTTCATTTTGTAAACATTAATCTATGCAGAATGTAATGTTTTTCTTTCAGTTTTAAGAATTGGTCCTAAAAGTCACTCATCTATTCTTGTGAGTAGATACTACTCGTATATTTCTTAAAAATCAGGTAGGAGCTGAGGAGTGGGGAACACCGTGGGTGTTAGTCAAGCCCTTTACGTTCTAGGGTGACGGTTACCAGTTTCGACGTTTCGACAGTCCCACGACCATCGGACCAGACACCTCAGAGTAATCGGTGCGGTGTAAAGACATTTCAAAAAATACCAACCGAATTGATAACCTCCTGCATTTTGAAGTTGCCTAAAAAGCAAACTCGTGCACCTTTTTTTTAGCGTGATGGTAATTTAATCAAATGAGTCCGCCCATCCAGGACAGCAGGATGGACTGTCAGACTCGTACTGACTAAAATCCACGGTGTCCTTCATGGCCCGCGACCCCGGCAGGCTTTGGACCTCTAAGGGGGCCCCGTCATTGTGCTGACAGTTGTTTGAGGCGCGCGTGGAACCCTAGTTTCGTTGTTCAACACTTAGTACTTGTATATTTGGCCCAGATTCGTGTGTGGAGCGCGCAGGCGCGGGTTGCATAACTAGTAACGACCCAGGAAGTTCAGTCCATATCTAGGTTCGTACAGCCTGGAGAAGGTCGCTATCGATCCAGCTTGCGTAACACAGCGGAGGCAATGCCGATAGTGCTATGTACTGGGTTTTCGAGTAATTTATGGAGGGATGAAAGTAGTATTTTACGGCGCTGTTGGCGCTGTGGCTGAGATCATCAGCGGGTTCGATTCCCACACAAAACAATTACACTAGTCTACAGTAAAAAAGTACCTTTCTGAAAAAATTAAACCATTTTTTGTGTTTGCAATTTTGTAGACTAGTTTTATTTGTATGATCTACAGTCTCTGATGTTTGTAAACGCACCCATGAGACAGAAGAAATTCCTATTGTGAGGAAAAGTTTAAAAAAAAGTTAATGCGTTTACAAACGATACCCACATACAAATAAGCCCCTTCGTACACTAGGCGACGCAAGTCTCCGATACCTTACGATTTTGGTATTCATTGACGCGTGCTTGTATTCGAACCTCTATGGGTTTGTATTGCGATAGCCGCTTGGACACCGAAGTCGTATAAGGTATCGGCACAGAATATATAATAGTACCTAAAGTATCGGAAACTTGAGTCGCCTTGTGTACGAAGGGCCTTAATGTCTTGTCTTGTCTTGTAAACACCCTGAGCAGGTACAGCTACTTGCAGGTAATATGTACAATTATTTGTTCCGTCCAGGAATATAACCTGTGACCTGCTGTGTAGCAGTAGATCATTTTCAACCACTGTGGCAACCGTGAAGTCCGTAGATTTTATCACGAACCTTTGTTTTTTTTTAACGTATTTTTAAAAGCTCATCAATAATTCTTTTTGTATACCAAAATGGACCAATCAATGCTAACCAAATTCAAAACTCTCTTTAGCAAGATTTCAGAGGTCACCCCGAAGTTCGATTTTGTTGGGTTCCTTTAAACACTGCAAACAGAAATAGAAGCCCCGCGAAGCGGGACTTCGTCGACCCTGCTTAGGTCATTTTTTTATTATTTACACAAAATATATTTTTTACACAATTTGGTGAGCATTATTATTAATTCTGGCAGGTATTCGACTGGCCTGTTGGTCTAGTGGTTAGTGACCCTGACTGCTATGCCGGAGGTCGTGGGTTCGATTCCCACCCAGGACAAATGTTTGTGTGATGAGCACGATCATTTGTTCTGTGTCTGGGTGTAATTTATCTATAATATGTATGTATTTAGAAATATATAAGTATGTTTATCAGTTGTCTAGTACCCATAACACAAGCTCTGCTTAGCTTGGGACTAGATGGCGTTGTGTGATAGTTGTGGAATATTATATTATATTATATATTATATTATATTTCGATTTTTTGGTTTTAAAATAGGTACTTTTCTGATACCTAGACGTTTGAACACAAGTCAATCTTTAAGCCATGATCTTGAGTACGGTTTAGACTACCTTCAACTTTACTGGCATAAGGCCAATGTTCATACTATAGGGTAATGATGACATGAACAAAAACAAGTCCCGCTTAGCCAGCGAAAAGCCGACCTAAATGTCAGGGTCGAAGGCATTACGTTAAAGAGGGTGGGTGGGTGCAGTGCCGTATTATCCATAAGGCACTTTAGGCCAGTGCCTAGGGGCCCACTACGACCAGGGGCCCAGCACTCCCGATTAAAAAAAGAAGGGGATTGTGTGGTTTTATGAAACCACGGTAAAAGTGAAACTTTTTCCTTCACATTATAAGGTAAAAGCCTCCATTTTTGACACTATAAGAGTGAGGGTGAATGTCTGAATTTTTTAGTTGTATTGAAATTAATCTAATTTTTTTTTTTGTATTAGACACTTTTAATAATTTATTACCTTGTATAATTTAATTTTTATATTTAAATAATCGCTTATTAAATAACAAAATATCTGGTTGACCGAGCTTTGCTCGGTTTTTAAAAGTCTATATCTTGGGAACCGAGCTTTTCTCGAACCTGGGACCTTGATATATCGATTCCTTGAGCCGAAAAACCCCTAATCTGTAACTTTCATGAAAATCCTTGGAGCCGTTTCCGAGATCCTGATTATATATGAATAAATATACAAGAATTGCTCGTTTAAAGATATTAGATATATTAATTTGAAATCAGCATCTCACACACAGTAAAATTTTCCAAATTGCGTTGTTGTGCGCGGCGACCTCCGGCGTCGGCGTAATATGTTAAGCCGACGACACGCTCGTCCTGGAGGGAGAGTCCGAGGATCCGGCAGTTGGGACTCGACGTGGCGCTTCACAAAACAGAGGCCATGTTCATGGCCTTCTGAACGCGCCACGATCGGAGTCCCACATAACGGTGGGAGGGGTTCGCATCGGCGTCAGGGGGACGATGAAGTACCTGGGACTCGCCCTCGACAGCCGGTGGAACTTCAAGGAGCACTTCCTGCGTCTGGCCCCAAAGCTGAACCGGGCAGCAGCCGCCCTCAGGCGACTCCTGCCCAATCTCAGCGGGCCAAACGCCTCCTGCCGGAGGCTGTACGCCGGTGTCGTGCGGTCCATATTGGCCCTCTACGGGGCCCCAGTGTGGGCCCTGAGCATTCGGACGTGACCAGCGAAGCTGGTCGCATGCCAGAGGGTCATGGTTATCCGGATGATCCGAGAATATCGCACGATTGCCGGCGAATCAGCCAACCTCCTTGCCGGATTACTGCCCTGGGATCTGGAGGCGACTGCCCTCCAGCGCGTCTATCAGTGGCGCGTGGAGGCGCAGCGCCGGGGAGAATTCCCGCTGCCCCGGCAAGTCGAGGCGCGGCGGGATGAGGTCCGGCGCGGTCTCAGGGCAGTATGGAGGGAATGACTGTCGCAAGCGAGGTTCGGGCACGCCGCAATAGCGGCGGTACGAAGGCGTCACGGCGACCATACCTACCGCATGACGCAGGTCCTCACAGGACACGGAAATTTCGGGAGGTACCTGTGTTGGATAGGGAGGGAAGAAACGCCTGGGTGTCACCACTGCGAAGATCGCTTGGAGGACACAGTGGAGCATACGGTGCAGGACTGCCCTGCTTGGGTTTTCGCCGTGTCCTCACGGCAGCGATAGGTGGAGACCTCTCGCGCCCGGTTTGTCGAGGCCATGCTGCGGGCCGGGACGGAGTGGGAAGAGGTCGCCTCCTTCTGCGAAGCAGTCATGCTTGCGTAGGAGGAGCCGAGCTGCGTGAGGGAGAGGACAGTGTCCTCCCTCCGCCCCAGCCGCAGTGGTAGACGCTCACGGCGACAGATGTCGCAATACGATCTCCGGCCACCGTAGGCGCAGGCATGCGGGCGGCGAGTAATGGCCAAGTCGCCGCCCGTCCATGCCCGGGTCGACGGCGACGGCGCGTTGGGAGGACTCATTTGATGATTTTACCACGCTAAAAAAAAAATTGCTTTGTTGTGGTATGAAATAGGGAGGGCCCGAAAGGAGCTGTGCCTAGGGGCCCAGAGATGGTTAATCCGGCCCTGGGTGGGTGGAGCGACGTAGCAAAACGTTGTAGTAGTATGCAAATTTACTAAAAATGCGAACTGAAACCGGTACATCTACACTAATACTATAAAACAAAAGAGTCTGTTTGGTGAACACGCTAATCTCAGAAACTGCCGATTCTAATTGGGAAATTATTATTTTGTTGGATAGTCCATTTATCGAGGAAGGCTATAGGCTATAAAACATCACGCTACGGTCAATAGGAGCCAAGCAGCTGGTGTTAAACCACGGGGAACAGCTAGGGGTTGAATATTTTATTGAATTGTCTTTTTTTATATTTCCTGTGGACATTTTTTAGTTGCTACACGTTCTCACATAATGTACAGTCACGAGCACATGTATACACTTAACAAAATTCAAACGCAAATTACTCGTGAAATACTGGTTTCCACTTTGAAATAAGATCTATTTTGTAATAGTATGGCTTCCAAAATAGAAGTCTAATGAAAAAGCAAAAGTTTAATCAATATAGTAGCAGAAAATCGCTTTTGAATACTGCTTAGTGTATACATACTATTGCTCGTGACTGTACCATCTCAAGATGAATGATGTAACAAGAATTCTGTAATAGTTTTGGCGATTGATAAAGAGTGTCCATGGAGTCTCTTACCCGTTCCTCTCCATGAAGTTCTATGCTTCAACTCAAAGAAAATATATAATCACGGAAGACCCCGTAAGTGACATTTTAATGTACGCGAGGCTGAAGATGGGACTCAGACTTGTGGCATCGTGTGGCGTCGTGCTTGCTGAATAAAATGTGTCACTATTTATGTATCAGAAACGCCAAAAACTAGAAAAAAAACCTTGAAAGCTTAAAAAAAACTAGTCTATCCTACTAATGTTATAAACTTGAAAGTTTGTGAGGATGTATGAATGTTTTTACTCTTTTACGCAAAAACCACTTAAGAGATTTGTATGAAATTTGGTATATAGATAATTTGTAAACTGGATTAACAGATAGGTTAGTTTTTATTCCGATTTGGTCTTCCTGTGGGATACTATTCCAGTTATAGCGGGTGAACCCGCTGGTAAACAGCTAGCGTAACATATTTTCCAATTATCAATGGAAACCAAAGATCTACGTTGTATTTCTTTGGATTCGAGCGGTAATAAATATTTCTACAGTATACTCGTATAAGCTTGCTATAAATTATAGTCATTCAGGACTAAGGAATGGTATGGTTTACAATTTTACATGAACGAATGGAACGACATAAATAAGAATAAGTGAGCTGGTGTGGCGTGATCAATGCATACTGAATGTGTAAATGTATACTTACTGAATGAATGAATGTAAACACACAGCTATGTACTGTTATTTTATTTATTTTTATTCAATAGTGAGTACGAGCCTGAAAGACTGATAACTATCTAAACTAATATTTTAAGAAGCAAGAATTGTATTTTTGTGTGTATGTTTGAAATGAATAAACGAATAAACTCAAAAAGTACAGGTGGCCTACCACGACCTCTCTTAACTCTTAACGCGATCCAGTTTCCGCTCAGGGAACGAGATGGCGCTAGACGACTTGTATAGCTCTGTCTCTTTCCCACAGCCTAAACTGGATCGCGGGTAAGGCCTCTAGACCGATTTCAAAAATTCCTTCACCAGTTTAAAGCTGCTTTGGTCTTGCTTGAGTGACATAGGTCGAGCGGGAGAAGCCGGCGGCAAAAGCTAGTTTGCAATAACATTGGTAAAGGTAATGGGGCATTTATGACCCGGTATGCGACCAGTATCGAAATGTGGTGGAAAGTTTAGGGTTACGAAATGCATTTATTTTGATCCAAATACGGGATAGCTAAGATATTAGGTATGTGGTTCAACGCAAAACGTAATTGTTTGAGCAAATTCGTAGGTAGACATCATCAGCTGATCTGCAGGTGATAATTTTACAAAGGCAAACTTATAATTAATACCTTTTGTAAATGTTTGTGAGAGGTTTTATAATTATTACAGTCGACAAAAATAAACTTTTTAACCGAGTTATCCAATTTTCTTTTTTTATAAGACATTTCGGAATTGTTCTCTGATTTTTTTTTTAATAAACAGTTTAAAAGTTAAGTTTGAAAAACCATTTGGCATACCTACACGACTACACGTTCAGAAACCCTGAAATAACCGCCGATATTGCGCGGGCATGCGGACGGACGGCGAGTAATGGGTAACTTGCCGTCTGACCATGGACCATGCCCGCAGGTCAATGGTGCGTCGTGTTCAACGCGCGCCTCAAATAGCTGTCAGCAACCTGAATGGGCTTCCATTGAAGGTCAGCCGCCTGCCGAGGTCGCAGAACTGTCTTATCACATTACCTAAAGGGCTAATAAAGGAACACCATGGATTTTAGTCAGTACGAGTCTGACAGTCCCTTCCTGTGTGGGAAGACCCACTGGATTATTTTACCACGTTAAACAAAGCACGATATTCCCAGAATTAGGTATGCTTCAAAGCATAAACGTTCATTACCAGCCTATAAATGTTACCACTGCTGGGACACAGGCCTCCTCTCTGAGAGAGGGAGTGGGCCATAACCCACCACGCGGGCCCAGTGCGTATTGGTGGATGTCACATGTCTTCGAATTTTTGGTTCTAGGACATGCTGGTTACCTCACAATGTTTTCCCTTACCGTTTTAGGAGCAGTGGTGATGAAATAAATTACACAAAGTAATGCGCCTGGCGGGGTTCGAACCCACGACCTACAACTCGTAAGTCGGGGCCGATACCTATGGGCCACCACTGCTCTCTAAAACGTTACGTAGCAACATGATTTAGGCCCAAACCACAAAAGGCCAGGTACAAGATAGGTACCTGATTAATTTAAAAGTTACGACGTAATATACAAATGTTCATGATCCACTGGGGGCTTGCGGGCTCAAAATCCGCAGCGCTGAAAGGTCAGACCCCCAGCCCCCTCGGGAGTGGGGGTGTTACACAACATGACCTACATGAGGGGAACAGCTGGGAATCAAGTTGAAAAGCACTTGTATTTCTGAAGAAGTAATGTTTATGAACTAATATAAGTAAGTGTGGAATAGCAAGAATAAGGAAGTGGTAACTTTGTGTCTAATTTCCTTGACTTTTTCATATTACACTTTTTGTGTTTTATTTAATCGGTTTTATTCTTAAAGTAATGATGTGGTCGACGAGCACGCTTGCCTAGAAGTAACTATTCACTCTCCCCCTTTAATAAAACGAGAAGTAAAGTTACGCCAAGGTTAATCCTTAAAAATGTATGGTTAGTCCGAAGATTATCCTGGTTGTAACTTTAGTCCACGTATTAATAAGGGGGTCTGAGTCTAGACTTAAACTAACAAGTAAAGAACAGAAAATGTTTCCTTAAGGCCATGCCAATGAACGATCATTAGGTATAACAAAATTAATATCTAAGTAAGACAACTTGATTTTTTAAGCTATTGCATAGCTTCTATCGCGGGCCTTGAGCGCGGGGACCGAATCCAGAAATTCCGTAACGAAAAAACCTCACGCTCATTTAATTTAATTTAATTATTAATTAAATTATTAATTTATTAAATTAATTATTAATTATTAAAATTAATTAATTATTAATTTATTAATATAATAATAATAAAATAATAAAACCATAATAATAATCCTTAATGGCTGCTACACACCTTGCGATAAATCGTTACGATTAATCTGTACAGTTCAAACTGCAACGATAAATCGACAAGTGTGTATTGGCCGCTACACACCTTACGATAAATCGTTACGATTAGTCTGTACAGTTCAAACTGCAACGATAAATCGACAAGTGTGTATGAGAAAAATCGAACAAACTGTACAGTTTTTCTCATACACACTTGTCGATTTATCGTTGCAATTTGAACTGTACCGACTAATCGTAACGATTTATCGTAAGGTGTGTAGCAGCCATTAGAGAAAAACTGTACAGTTTGTTCGATTTTTCTCATACACACTTGTCGATTTATCGTTGCAGTTTTATCTGTACCGACTAATCGTAACGATTTATCGTAAGGTGTGTAGCAGCCATTAGAGGCTCTCATTGTGCAGCTGGCTCAAGGGCCTGATGCAGAAAGCAGTTCTTTTGGACACGGCGCGCATTGTGAGGAGGTTCCTCTCTCTAGAGCCCTAACCACCGGCACTTTGGACCCTGTTCCCGATGCTGGTGGGCCTACTATTTTTTATATTTTTAAATGTTTTTAATATAATATATTTTTAATCATATTTAAAAATGTAAAAGGTATGTAAAATGATGAATAAATGAGAATATTAATAATAATATTTTTTTTTTAAAGAAATATTTAAAAATGTAACTTGAATTAATATCAAAGAAAAAGCAATACTGCATGAATAAAATAAATAAATAAAATTATAATTGCATAAGTTGATACAAAATGCTATGCAATAGCTTTACCGCGGCAGTCCCCGAGTGCCACACGTATTTTTTTTATTACAACCAGTCAACGACAGACTCCGACCAAACGGTGCTATAAATAACCAACGAGTACACACATGGTGTTAACATGATGCTAATCCACAATATATCATCAAACGTTACCAGTGTAACCTGACCTAGCACTGTAAAGACTTTCCCTACAATGATAGACTATCCTATACTGGAATTTATAGTAGCGGTCTTAAAAGATGTCTTATGGGTTGCAAAAAAGATTCTCGAGTAATTAAGAGCAATAATTAATAAAATTATTATTTTAAAGACTGACTTACAGCGCTTATTGAAAACAAGTTCGTGTATGGCCAAATGTATGAACTTGGACGACGAAAAAAATGTAATGGTACGATTCCACCAAAATAGTGTGCGATCTGTTCGCGCACTTCTACAGTGCGCTTACTAAAGTACTTAACGCGTTAAGCCTCTGTGTTCATGGCAAGGATGTGCATAATTTTTGTTCGCGCACATTTGAGCGCGATCATTTTCTCTGAAACTGACGTAAGCAATGTGCGCGTACAAAATTAACGACTCCACTGTTCGCGCATAATTTGTTCGTGTTTGCTTCGGTGATTCCACCAGAGCGATAATTTGTGACACACGGTACCGCACACGCACACCAGTGGAAATTTTTGTTTCACCTTTTATTTGTTCAATAGATTCAGTAAGTAAAGGACTTTAATTTCTACAGGGGAATATTAATGAAAAACCTTAACCTAGAAAAACAAAATAAAAGTAGATTTGAATAGTCATATGCCGCGCATGTAGCTTTAAGGCGGCGCTAGTCGCGAGCTCGAACTCACTGGCATGCATGATCAAAAACCATGATATTTCACCGGAAATCGAGCCATATTGTTCATGTGTGCGCGAGCGTCATCCCCCCGTGGAGAAAACAGGGGAAAACAATAGTCAGTGAGATTCACGATCATTCAGAGCAAAAGGCGCGCGTGAAAAAATACGAAAAAGCCTTTGGAAGAAGGGGTTTTATGAAAAAAAAATTGCACCAATTAATTTCAAATAAAATTTATTAAATTCTTCGATAAATTTGCTGTGTCGGTACGGACTTCGTTTTGGAAATTTGATGCTTCTTTAGCTTCTAATTTACACCCAAAGTTGTGTTAAAATTAGCAAAAAAAACGAATCTTTAGAAGCTCGTAACTTTTTAATGGTTTCATATTTTACAATTCTGCTTCCGTACAGACAAAATTTATAATGAGACAAAACGATACCATGTTTAACTTTGGATGTACCTTGTCAAATAGTGGAGTAAAACCCCAACGAAGTTTCTATGGAAAAAATGTTGACTTGTTTCGCCTTAAGAAAAAAACAGTTCGCAAATCAATAAAAAAACGCATTAAACTAAAACAAAAGAAGTTAGAACCTATCTAAAGATACGTATAAATCAAAAAATGCACTCACATTAAGTAGTTGATGCCGATCATGAGGTACCACAGTGGGAAGATAAAGATGATTCCCGCCATCGTCTGTTTACTTTACAAGTCGCGTCTCCAGAATAGGTGCTAAAATAAAACAAAGATTAAAATTATTAGAGATATCACGTGTGCTCCTTTTTAACCGACTTAAAAAAAAAGTAGGTTCTCAATTCAACCTGTATGTATGTATGTTTGTCCGCGATTATCTCGCGTTTGCGTTTAGATCGTCCCTATTCCCTAATAATGACGAGTTCCCTTTGGCTGTTTCTTGTTTGCTGTAGAAACTTTCTAAATCAGTGTCGATTGCTGTACTGGTTGGATGTTCAAATTGTCCGGCTTTGCCATTAGTTTAGTACTAAGCACTCGGCGCATGTCGCGACAACGCGGCAGGCCCAGAAGGAGATGATGAGATGAGCTGGACTCAATTTAAAGGCTGGAGCAGACCAAATGAGTATGCGTAGACGTAAGCGTAAACGTGCGCGTACCTACCACTGAGTTGTAATGTATGCAACTGTATAAGACAGGACACACCGCTTGCGTAACGTAGACGTGCACGTAGACGTCCTGCCATGCGGTGTGTCCTGTCCCTACGCATACGCATTTGGTCTACTCCAGCCTTTAAAGGGCTGGCCTACAGCCGCATTACATCGCGAGAGATGGAAAGAGGGAAGGGAGGCCTTAATTAATTTGCCCTGCAGTGGGACAACGTAGGCTCATGATAATGGGGTGCTAAGACAGGAAACCTCCACGTGCGCCCGTGGACCGGAGTTCCCTCTCGGATACGTCCGGGGGGAAGACCAGTTTTTCGGGCCGGTGCACCCTGGGATGCGGGCAAAAACTCTTCCTTAGGCACTGCAGTGTACCTAAGGGGTCTCTTTGCCCGTATGCGAATAGCCTGTCGTGTGGACGCTCCAACGCGTGTCCCTCTGATCAGCAGAGGGCACAGCGGCGGAGCGGGCTTGCGGACGGTGAGTAATGGGTAGCTCGCCGTCCGACCAAGGACCAAGCCCGGGTCGGAGGCGCGTCGTGTCTCGCGCCAAATGCCTGCTGGGGTCGCGGCTTTTTCTTAACCCAGGATACCGTGGCCCCGGAACGTAAAGGGCATCCGAAGGAACACGGGTGGATTTTAGTCAGTAAGAGTCCGACAGTCCCTTACGTCCCACCCAGGACGGGAGGGAGGACTCATTTGATGATTTTACCACCTTAAAAAAAAAAGGCTCATAATAATAATAACTCGGTCACTTAGGGACTATACCCATGGCGCGATGCAACGCGACGCGATTCGTGCGATATCGAGTCGATTGCCGATTTAAGTCGCACGTAGTTACTAATGGATTGATGCGATGCAATTCGACCGTGAACTTCAAAAATCCACCTTACTACTACGACATAAAGGCGCTGCAAACCAAAGACAAAAGATATTGCCAGTGACGAGTATTTGCACAATCGAATTTCGAATAGAGAATCATGTGCATTGTTATGCAATCTGTAGCATTGTCATTAGCACGTTCTTGAAATTCGATATAGAGCAGATCTCTAATGGCGGCTCCACATTAGTGCCGTGAACCCCCGTGAACAGGCGCGAACGAGAATGTGGATGGTTTTCGCGGGGTTCACGTGCGGTCGCGCGGCGCGCCTGTTCCCCGATAAGTGTCGGTATTGTGCCGAGAATAACGGCGAGAATTCGCAGCGTGAATTCACGGCACTAATGTGGAGCCGCCATGAGCGATATCGTCAATCCGTGCGACTCCATTAGGAAACACTAGCGATTGTCCATACGTTTTCTTCGGCCGGACGCTTGTGTGATATCTGACTGATATCGTCAATCGATGCAATTCTGTATCGCGTCACGCCATTGGTAACACACTTATTCCTAACTACACTACTCATGATTTTAGCTACAATGACGGCCACTTTGTTTCGGCTGCTATCATTGTTACCGGAAAAGTAGACGTGTATTTCTGTATAAAAATGACCGTTGCCTCTCCAATGTGTTTCCCTTAAATCTTCGACTACTAAAGTAAGTACCGTGGAATGGGGTTAGTTTGATTCACGGGGTAACATTGATAAAAACTTTATATTTTTTTAAAACAGGAATTGTTTAATTTCTGAACGCAACCGAAAAATTTCGTCTTTTGCATTGGCAGCACTGTGTGTCACTCTTTGACATTGCCCAAGCGCTGCACGTACAAACAGATCACTACCGGAGATTTTCATAAAAAACTGTGAGTATTGTGTTTAAAGTATTTTAGGGGTTAAAATAACTTCCAGGGTACCAGATTGGATATGCAAGTTGCTAGAAAAAATGATAGTTTATGTTGTTATGTGTTTAATTAGCTTGAGAAAGAAGTTGTTTTTGTATTTTAAACTCCAAAATTTCATTCAGTGGTGGTTTATTTTCTATACGGGGTGTCATTGATCACAGGCATGGGGTTACTTTGGTCATTGATCAATCTCACCCCATGACATTTTTAACATATATTATCAATATATTTGCAATGATGGCTGCTTTATATGATTTTTTTTTTACTTTCAGCGCTATGCCAAGAACATATATGAAGCGTTTAGGCGCTCGCGCCTATCGGAATTCTAATGAAGACGTGTTAGAACGAGCAGTAGCTAGTAGTGATTTTTTTCTATTTTTACTTAACATTTAAGATTTTGACTGATTAATGTTCCCAATTATGTTTTTACAATTAATATATCTCAATGAAACGTTAAAATAAAGGTGATTTTTCAAAAAGTTTTTTTTGCCTTGATCAATGTCACCCCTAAACTTAAAAAAAATTAATATCTTTTTTTGCACTTAGCCGATTTTTTTTGTTCTTTCGAAATAATAACGTTTAAAGGGGTTACTATCATTTGCCGTGAAAATATTAGGGGGTATCAAAGTAACCCCACTTACGGTTTAACATTGACCACTCACATTTATATTTTTCATCGACATATTGTTTATTTAAAATAGAATCTAATTCATTGTATCGACTGTATAGTAAAAACCGATATTCCAATTTTTTTTTCGTCTTCGGTACCTTTGTATTTTAGAAAATACAGCCCTTTGAATTTTTAAATTGATCAATGACACCCCATTCCACGGTACCTACGTTTGCCACCAAAAAACACTATTGACAAAACTACAGACAGAGGCGGATTATCCTTAAGGCAAACTAGGCATTTGCCTAGGGGCGCGAAGGTACAAAGGGGCGCGAGGGCGGAATTAAATAAAGAAGAAATATACAATATAGCATAAAATTAATTGTGTCAATATGTAGGCCAATAAAACTATTATTTTTGCATACAATCTCAATTTGCTTCAATTTATAACAAAAGATAAATTATAAGATGGGACTGACTAAAACTTACGCCTACAAACAACTTTGTCGATGGTACATGATCTCTGATTGAAGTTGGAAAGATACGACTGCAATGTTTGTCGCGTCGACTGCGAGCACACGGCAACTTGCGAGTGATATCGGACGGATTCGGACGTTCCTGCTTCTAAAATTGCGGGGACGAGAGTGCGGCGCGTGGGCGGGGAGCAAAGCGATCACAGATCACAGATATCGATCTCATGAAAACTGATGCTCTTTTTTTTTCTTGGCCCCCATCTCACCGCGTTTTTCCTAAGGGACATCGGTTTACCTCCTAGCCGGATTGCTGCCCTGGGATCTGGAGGCGACTGCCCTTCAGCGCGTCTACGAGTGGCGCGTGGAGGCGCAGCGCCGGGGAGAATTCCCGCTGCCCCGACAAGTCGAGGCGCGGCGGGAAGAGGTCCGGCGCGATCTCAGGGCAGTATGGAGACAACGACTGTCGCAACCGAGGTTCGGGCACGCCGCATTCGCGGCGGTAAGAACCCTCTTTGAGGAGTGGCTGGAGAGACGTCACGGCGTCGGCGACGTGACCTATCGGATGACGCAGGTCCTTACCGGACACGGAAGTTTCGGGAGGTACCTGTGTCGGATAAGGAGGGAAGAGACGCCCAGGTGTCACCACTGCGAAGATCGCCCGTAGGACACGGTGGAGCATACGGTGCAGGACTGCCCCGCTTGGGCAGAGCACCGCCGTGTCCTCACGGAGGCGATAGGCGGAGACCTCTCGCACCCGGCATTGGTCGAGGCCATGCTGCGGGGCGAGACGGAGTGGGAAGCGGTCGCCTCCTTCTGCGAAGCAGTAATGTTCGCGAAGGAGGAGGCGGGCCGCGAGAGGGAGAGGACAGCGTCCTCCCTCCACCCCAACCGCAGTGGTAGACGCCCACGGCGTCGGACGTCGGCAGACGATCTCCGCCCACCGTAGGCGCGGGCATGCGGACAGCGAGTAAAGGGCAACTCGCTGTCCGACCATGGACCATGCCCGGGTCGTGTTCCACGCGCGCCTCAAAGAGCGTCAGCAAATGACGGGGCCGCCTCTCGGAGGGCCGAGGCCTGCCGGGGTCGCGGAACTTAGGTTATTCCTTTACCGTGACTCCGGAACATAAAGGGCTATTGAAGAACACCGTGGATTTTAGTCAGTACAAGTCTGACAGTCCCTCCCGCCCTGCCCGGGGTGGGGAGGACTCATTTGATGATTTTACCACGCTAAAAAAAAAGGTACATCGGTTTTGGTCAAACGTATCTACGAGTTATTTTAATATAGGGGCGCCGATGAGATGCTTGCCTATAGCGCTCGCAACGTTTAATCCGCCACTGACTACAGACTACAGAGTTGCTGATTAAATATAGCTAGTGCTACATAAGCGATAATGGCGCATTTTCATTAGTTGTTAGGGCCCGCATGCGGGGTGCGTGCGAGAGATTTCTGTAATGCATGCCAAAGGCTCGCATTCGGGGAACCGTTTTCATTAGTCGATAGACCGCGTGCGGAGTGTAATAAAACCTCCATGTTCGTCACCCTTTATTGACAACAGTGGCAGACCCGAATGCTGTGTATCGATCGACCGATGAATTTCATTGATCGGTATAAAGCAAGCGGGGTATCACCGCAGACGGTGTAACGAACACGTATCGACTTGTGACTTTCATTGGTGTTATCTCGCGGGGACTCCCCGTATGCTGTATGAGTATGCCGAACGAGTTATTAACGACCAATGAAATTGCGCCTTAAGCTAATACTGCTTGCGACATTGCATATGCTGCCAGATTTTGCAATAAAACCGCTACTCTAACTGGTTCCAAACTTTGAGCAGACCTATGTTTAAACGTGAAGCTTGCTAAAGCTTCCAGTAAATTTAGTTACTTCTTGTGGTTCCTTCTGGTCGGGATCTTGGTCTGGTTATTGTTTTTTTTTTTTCTACTTCGACGTCTTCCAGGTTGGACGACCCACGTCTGTAACATGTTTTAAAATAAGTTAACAGTTGATCCTTAAATGTTTCATATTTACACAAACTTTGCTTATAAGGTCTGTCAAACCAATTGACTTAAGAGGTCTTCCCTAGCCAACTGATAGACAAAATTGATCATACTCTAGTCTAGTAGAAGAGCCACTACCTTTCACTCTCCTGTAACAGAAAAGATCCCGCTCATCGATTCCTCTCTTTCTGAGTGAGGTAAATTTTAAGCAGCTTGTACGCACCGGGACTAATGGTGAACGCACATCTAGCCGCACCGCAGTCTCCGCAGTCTGTTTTCTTACCGATTCTGCGGCTACTGCGATGCGGGTAAGTGTGCGAGGTTTCATAGAACTTCATACAAAGAATTCGTAATGCGGGGACTGCGGAGACTGCGGTGCGGCTAGATGTGCGTTCACCATAAGGCTTGTTACGTCCGTTATCCCTAATGCGCACAGTGTGGCTACGTACAAACCAATTGAGCCTGGTACTTTGAACTACCTAAGACTCTACTGACCCGACCTAGCCCAATCGCGATACCCTAGCAACCTAATTACCCTAGTT
This sequence comes from Agrotis clavis, assembly GCA_954870645.1. Taxonomy (NCBI): domain Eukaryota; kingdom Metazoa; phylum Arthropoda; class Insecta; order Lepidoptera; family Noctuidae; genus Agrotis; species Agrotis clavis. The sequence goes on along the minus strand of OX940918.1, from coordinate 5,041,304 downwards.
CCCTAACCTACCATACAAACCATACCAATTTACCAGAAGGAAGTCTGTTACAAGGAGACCTACGGTAACAGACGGAATTTGGGTAGGAATAGGGTTTGTGTACGAAGTGCAATGTACACAGGAAATGATTTTCACTGCCAATCCCACAGACTCATAGGATTGATTACGGCTAAGGGTGTCTTGGCCACAGTGAGGGAGTAACGGAAGATGAATCAAACTCGGCTCCAACTTGATGACTAATTTATTATGGTTATTATTCTTATTATACAGATTTTGGGCTCAATACACATTGATGCCTATTTACATGTGTGTTGTATGTGTATTGAGCCGATGAGGCGAAGATCTAGTAGGTCACTTCTTAGCGCTGACGGTGTGTTGGTGTTGCCGGTGCACGGAGCGAATGTATGTCGCTGACGCTGCACTGCTGTTGCTAGTGACCATGTTCAAGGTTGAACACAGCTATTGCAGTGTCCATACTTTAAGTCTATGATCAAAACACTTTACGGGGTTTTCGTACTACAAGTAGTTTCTTAATAGCAGCCCGGAGTTTCGAAGTTGGCGGTACCATACGGCCGTATCTAGGACAACATTTGTGCAACTATGCCTGCACTCACACTTGTGCACTGTAATAGCTAATCTCAGAGGAGAATTGCCGCCGTAAACGAAAACGGACATGCTAGGGACGTTCATACGAAAATTTTATTTCTGAATACTGTTATTACGTACATTAACGGTATTTCCCTTTGATACAGTCCCCGCATTAGGAAGATTCATTACTACAGGTGGGATATTATTTTGATTGCTTACCTATACTTTTTCTATTAGATTTATCTAGTAAAGACCGAATCTGTTTTGGTATTCATTCTTGCTTCTAACTCGAACATGTTTTATGAAGATTTTGACATAATAAATCTAATGTTACAGTATTTCTTGATGGATTTTTTTTATTGTTGTTCAATCTATAATATACTTATTTATAAAATTTGACAATATGACATGCACTGTGTGTGCTTAAGGAGTTTTCATGGGATTTAATGAGTTTCTACTCGAGTGTAGTGTAATATAGCGGAACTTTTTATGCAAGAAAGTCACAGTCGTCTTCAGTAGGTTTTTTTTTATCGTAGTAAAATCATCAAAATTCTTCCTATCACCCAGCGCGGGATGGGAGAGATTGTCAGACTTGTATTGACTAAAATAATTCACGGTGATCCTACGATAGCCCTTGACGTTCCAGGGTCACGTATACCTGATGACAGTCCCGCGACCCCGCAGGCTTTGGCCCCCGTCAGATTGCTGACAGAACTTTGAGGCGCGCGTGAAACAAAATACCTAAATAATAATAATAAAAAAATATTGTGTCAAATAATTGGTTTACAAATTGTTGTGTTCGGAATCTTCTTTTAGACAAATAATGCCTGTAGTAGAAGACTCCGCCCCTCCCTACAAAACGCGCCGCGTCGTTCCGAGCATGATCCATGATCAGACAGCGAGTCACCCATTACTCGCCGTCTGCATGCCCGCGCCTACGGTGGCCAGAACTTTGTCACTGTCGACTTTAAATAGATATATTTTCATTTTGCTATCAGTTTTTTTTTTATGTGAGTTGGGTTTGCTCTTGACCTTGGTCTAGGTCAGGAATGACTAAGAGAAGGTCGACGATGCGGAGCGAGCTTACCCAGAAGAAGCCTAAGATAATGAGTATGTTCAGTTCTGGCGCCCAGTAGTCGTCGTACGCAGGATCCAGGTGTACCATGACGTCTTAAAGCGTGAGTGGTTCCGTTGAGGGAAAGCGACAGAGCTATACAAGTCGTCTAGCGCCATCTCTTTTCCACAGCTGAACTACTCACGCTAGGCCACCAGCTGCTAGAACAGATGCTGGGCAAGGTCGCTATCAGACCGGTGGCCTAGTCTAAGCAGATACTAACTACTAGAATGGAAGGATAGGATTTTCCCTATGAGATACCTACCAAGCGACGCTGTCCGCCCGTAAATACACCATGATCTTTCCTTTTACGCCATACATTATATCAGTAATTTGGACACGAAGCTAAATAAATGGATAGTTACAAAAACAGTGACTTACTTATTGTGCCGGTGAATTTAAATAATACGCTCGTATGACATCATTATAGAATACAAATCTATTAGGCTATGTATGGACAGTTCTATGTAAAAAGTATGGATGAATCCTACTTTACCAGGGACTCTGCGTCCCACGGCGCCACCTGTTGGATCCAAGATCTTAACTTTGTGAAAATTTTAACTTAATCACAAAATTCCATTGAAATTGGATGTGTGGTTTCAGAGATTATTTATTTAAACTTAGGCACAAGTTACCAAAAAAGTGTACAGCCGCGGACTTAATGCCTTGGGCATTATCTACCAGTCTACCAAATATAAATTACTACATAATTATACAATACTAGGTACCTATACATTCATACATACACAGTATAGAGAAATAAAGTGGAAAGTAACAACCAGTTAACTTTGAGATGAATCTGCCAGCTTCTCAGTAAATGCTCACGAGCTTTCAACTTGAAAGTGAACCGACTGGATACCGTCCTAATATTCCGAGGAAGCGCATTCCATAGGAAAACTGCCTGGATTGGGTGGAGATTTACGTGCATACATGATGACGGTTGGTTTTAAAATTGTTACGTCGACCGTATTACGGTGTATTCCCGCTGTTCCCAATACCTTTGTCCCCATCGATGGGGGCAGTTCGAGTTGAATAAATTAATTAAAAATTGTTCCCACTGTCCACATTTATTTCTTTATGATTGATATTTAACCATTCTACTAAATTTTCTGGAAACTTCTACTTTAACTGGTCAGGGTATAAAAGCTGGGCTATGCCGGAAACCAATCAGTCTAAAAGTAACTAGCTTTCAGAGCCTTATTACCTAATTCATTCATTTCGTGTATTTCCAGCAATGTTCATTCATTCACGAAGTAAATTATTCGCAATATTGCTAAATGGTCGTTATAGTTTACACAATAAGTTTTTACGTAAAGTGTTACGGGATATAAACGGGATATTTACCATGTTTATTATTTGTATTGAGTTTCCGATATTTCGGCACTGTTGCAAGCGCTATCACCGATGAACTGAAGTTACTGCGGGTGGATGTCTATGAGCAGAAAAAACGGTCTACCCTCTTTCTTGTTCGTTTTAATTTTTGCATTCGACACCACTACCCTTGTTACACGTTTCACCCAACGCTATTTTGTTCCCGACACACTAATTATATCTCATGATTTTTTTTTTCGAACTTAGTCAATACAACTTATTTCAAGTTATTTGATAATTCAATGTGTGTAAATTAGTTTATTCCATACCCAGCTCGTAACAAATTGATATGAAGATAAAAACAACATCATTAATAAAAAACCGGCCAAGTGCGTGTCGGGCCACGCACAGTGTAGGGTTATGTAGTTGCCCATCAAAAAACTAACTAAACTGATTCGCTGAATTTAATTTTAAAAAGAAGAATTTTCAAAATCGGTCCAGGAGTCTTTGAGAAATCAGGAAAAATACATAAGAAAAAAGATTACGACGAATTTAGAACCTCCTCCTTTTTTTGAAGTTAGTTAAAAATAGTTGACGATAAAAACCTACCTATCCCCAAAAAACATACCGTAAAAACATACCTATTAAAGCTGTAAAATAAAGTTGACAAACTTACATTTGCAGTTGAAGAGCATGTTCTCCGATACATTTTGTTTAAGAAAACATATTATTCAAGTACATTTTATAAGTTGGTCGACTATTACTCGTAAAGTTGTAAAGCCTACTTAGTCATGATAATTTTCTTTTAAACTTCGTTATATATGCTACTATTGTGAATTTTTTCACACCCCCAAACATAACCGTTTAGCTGGTAGAGGGGGGGGACACTCGAATCGAGCAAAATTTAGCACTTTAAAGCTTAATATTTCACAAACGAATTTTTTTTATCAAAAAACTGTTAATGGAAACTATCATTATTTTTTAAAGGCCTATTTAATGATACCCCACACTAAGGGGTACGCGAGAAAAAAAAAATCCTCACTTTACGTGTAAGTACTGGAGGTACCCTTAAAAAAAATATTTTACGAGATTTTATTTTACCACTTTTTTGGCACAACAAATCCGTATATTTACACCAAATTACAGCTCTCTAGTACTGTGCGTCTCTGAGCTAAACTGCGGACAGACGGACGGACGGACGGACGGACGGACGGACGGACGGACATGGCGAAACTATAAGGGTTCCTTGTTGACTACGGAACCCTAAAAAATGAGATTAGAAAGACAAAAACTTTTTTTAACAATATTTTATTAATAACATAAGTATATATTACACAATAGCTTGTATATAAAATCTATTTATAATTCGTATGTCGTGGACCGATCGATGAATTAGCTACATTGTGATATGCCTAGACAGATCATGATCCGCGAGCACTTCATGATCAGGGGGGGTATTACAACGTCTTAAAACCAGGTTTGTTCCAGTGAGTGAACGAGATGGCGCTAGACGACTTGTATAGCTCTGTCACTTTCACTCACCGGAATTAGCCTGGTTTTAAGACGTTGTAATACCCGAAAGCGGGAGTATTTACACTGTGGGAAAGAGACAGACCTATCAAGTCGTCTAGCGCCATCCCGTCCCCACAGTGTCTACTTCGCTTTAGAACGGCATGGTAGGCCACCAGCTCAATATTAAGTCAGGTGGATCGAAGAGAACAACGTATTTATTTATTTATTTGATTTATTTATTTAAGGAGAACCAACAGCTATAACAAATGAATAACAGTGGTAACATGCAACACAGAGCCAAAAGGTAACAGGTTCCCACGGATAGAAATAGGAAAAGTAGTAGAAAACTTAGGATCTAACAAGCACGTAAAATATAAAGATAATTTATAAAGTGAATAAAGATTATGGCCCTTTGAAAAAGCTCGCATTCAACTGACTGCGTACAGAGTGGGATTTAGTAATAAACGGGTCGAGCGAGAACTCTTTACAAATAGTATTAACGTCTTTTTTTGTTGTAAAAGTCACCGACGAAAATAAGAGTATTTTTTGTAAATATTACCCCGTTTCGTATTTCTACTGATTGCAAGCAGACTAGGACAGGTTCCGTTAAGGGTGCTCCCACATCTATCGACGCGGAATCGGCTTTTTCCGTCGCCCTTTCTCTTTCTGTCGCTTAGAACTGCCATTTGCTAGACCGAGACAGAAAGCATAATGCGTAAGCACGCGGCGGAATCCTCGAGGCGGCCGCGTGCTATCGCATTATCTCGGTCTAGCAAATGGCAGTTCTAAGCGACAGAAAGAGAAAGGGCGACGGCAAAAGCCGATTCCGCGTCGATAGATGTGGGAGCACCCTAAAGGGGATGAAAAAATGAAAAACCATGTCATTCCCTTTGTGGTTATTTTATTGTATTTACCACAAAAAATACGTTGTTCTCCTAATTTTTACTGATTTTATACTGTGTAGATTATGAATTCAACGATCAGCCGTCGACACATACATTATAGAGTACCTATAATATGGAGATGTATAGTATTACAAAATGTATATCACTTTATATAAAATGGTATTAAAAACGAAATAGATAACAAGCCACAAATTTTCCACTTGCTTCATGTTTTCTTTTTATGTTTGGTTGAGCAAACTTTAAGTTTTTCAAGTGTGTTACTTTTATTCAAATTATAATGAGCTGCCTTCAATCCGATGGCTTGTACGAAAAAAAAAAATGTGGGGGTTGAAAAGAGTAGGTGGAAGGATATTGGGGCTTTTGCCCAGCAGTAGGATATCAAAGGCTAAACAAAAAAAATGCCAACTTTTTTTATGTACAGTCGCCATCACGTCAACCTACCCGAATCTGCCAATTTTTACCAATCGACCATTTACCTTCCACTATTGTGATAAAGTTGAAAATCTATTAAAGAAATTTGACAGATTGAGGTAGGTTGATGTGCTGGCACTTACATCATGCTTGTCTCTGAACACTAAAGTTTCGAAAGTAGGAGAAATGCTGCATTCAAAATAGTGGCAAAAATAGGGCAACATTAATGTCTATTTTTTCATTTGCAGGATATGCCAGCTGAGTTGCAATACAGGGCAATATAATAAATATATAATTATTATGTTAGATTACACAAAATGATCAACTACGGTGGAAACTGGAAACAAAGTTCCACTGGTAGAAAATTTTAGTTTGCATCAGAATTGGAATTTTCATAATATGTATCACATTACTAGTAGGATTGACGATGAAACTTAAAAGTTTAATCTCATTACGTTATATTTATGGCAGATTCACTGAGTAGAAAGCAAATGGAGTGCTATTATGTGTTTTTGTTTGGATGCTGTGAGTGCACCGAAGGTTAGCTTTATCACTAGTGTGGCAGGGATCTTTGGTTCTTGAATCACATTGAAGAGGTGCTGTTTTTAATGAATTGTAGTAGTAAAATACAAGATGGGATCTTTAGTTCCGAGTTTAGCCATGTTTCAAAAATTTTTGTATAGTTTTAATTATTTCAAAAGCGTTTTAAAACAAAATCTCTATTAAAATAACCATTTCAGTTTTTTTTGTAACTTTTGACAAACTACATTAAACTCCTGTAAAGCGACTAATTGTACAACAGTTGATTCTTTTTTGGATATGCGATCTTTAGTTCCGAGTTTAGCAATGTTTCAAATATTTTTGTATAGTTTTAATTATTTCAAAAGCGTTTTTAAAAAAAACTCTATTATAATGACCATTTCAGTTTTTTTTTGTAACTTTTGACAAACTACATTAAACTCCTGTAAAGCGACTAATTGTACAACAGTTGATCCTTTTTTGGATATGCGATCTTAAGTTCCGAGTGTAGCCATGTTTCAAACATTTTTGTATAGTTTTAATTATATCAAAAGCGTTTTAAAAAAAACTCAATTAAAATGACCATTTCAGTTTTTTTTGTAACTTTTGACAAACTACATTACGCTGTAAATCGTTTAATTCTACAACAGCTGATTCTTTTTTGGATTTCTGAGTTGATCCCACTGTTAGAATTGTGCATAATGAAGAGTAACATGACTAAATTCTAGTAAGGAAAAACTAATGTCAAACAACAAAATAGCACCCAGTATTGACCCCACACATTCTTCGCACTCCATGTGCTATTTACTTATGGAGCTTCCCCATGATGCGATGTGACGCAATTCTACAAATTCGAACTAAAAGTGAAAATCATCCTTACCACTACGACATCATCATCTTCCTTGTAAAAAAATCAATGCCACTTTTCGTTGTAATTTTATAACTTGAGAACGGGCTCACCTATCAAAACCATGTTTAGGCTTTGTTCGGACTATTTACTAGATGGTTTATGTGAAGTTTGCACAAAATCGGTCGAGCTGTTCTTCATTTATCACATTTTGTAACAAGCGGGTCTTTTTTTAATGGGGATTTTGCTATCGAAGTAGAGAAGCACGTAACGGGCCGTATGACATAAAACGTACGGTTATCTACGGGTAGATGAAAACAAAACACGCTCGCCACGACGACGTCAAGTCAGTCGAATTGCATCATTATATCGTAGTAGCAAAGACGAATTTCATTTCTGGTTAGTAGAAATTGCAAATAGCACGAATCACGTCATGGCGAAGCTCCCTTAGTGTTTCATATCTAACAGGCAGCGACGGTGAAACCTTTCTCCAGTTTCTCCACGTACTGCTTGCGCGCGTCCATCTCGTCTGCTGGACGGTTGTAAGGGAGCCACACCGGCTTGCCGATGAACAGGCGCTTCGTCTTTATGTAATTCTGGAATTAAAGGGAACGATGATTAATGTTGATGGGTTAAACTTACTGAACATGGCTTTGTGAAGTAATGTGGGGTAGGTTAATTTAAAGTAAGGAAATTAACATTTAAAGAAAAAAAAAAAATTGTTGCAATTTTTTTTCAACATTTTCCACTCTAAGAATTTCTCCTGTGGTGTGGGTGCGTTTACAAACATGGGAACACACATACATAAACACCCAGACCAGGAACAACTTGTGGGTCATACAAAAGAATGTCCCGTGCGGGGATCGAGCCCAATGTCTTCGAATTTCTGCTCTTTGACCTTGACATACGGTCAATATAAGAATAAATTCGGACACGGCACTCGGAGCGCCGAATGTCAAGGTAGTTAAGGTTTATTTTTAACTAGCTGTTGCCAGAGGTTTCACCCGCTACAACTCGACAATTTTCCCGTGGAAACATAAAATCCGAATAAAAACTATCATATGTGTTAATCCAGGTTATAAACTATCTGTGTATCTAATGTCATCCAAATCCGTTCAGTGGTTTTTGCGGGAAAGAGTAAAACATCCATCCATCCAAACTTCCATATAACATTAGTAGGATTGTTGTCTTCAAATGCTCTCTGTCGAGCCTCCAGCGGTTTGCACTCGGCCTATGACAGTGAAAAGAGATAAAGAAAAGGGCATACTAACATTAGTGTCAAGCGTGAACCGATGGTAGCTGCCGCTGGGGATCACGATCATGTCTCCGGGGCCGACCGCGATGCGGATCCACTGGTCGTCACGATCACGCACATCGAAGTAACCGGAACCATCTAGTATGAACCTGGAATATTTTTAAAACCATTTTTAGAATCATTAATGTTTTTTATATGTTGCTCCACACTAGGTATTCCTCCTGTCTCGTGAGTGTGTTTAAAAACATAGAAACTCACTTACACAAACGCCCAAATCTGGAACTATTAATTGTAGATCACACAAATATTCTCTCCGTGCGGGAATCGAACCCGCGACATCCAGAGCAGCAGTCCAATTGCTCAGCCACTGCGCTAACCGTGCTGTACGATATAGGAATATGATGAACTTGTTTTACAAAGTATGTTAAATGTAGGTAAAAAAGTCTGTAATTTTTTTGCGAAAATTCCATCCTCACAGTCATTATTATATTCCCATGAAAAAGATTCGTAATAATACTTAAAAGTCAATTTGAACTTTAATACCATAACATAAAGTTTAAGTGTTAGTGAAAGGGTTCCGGAATGGCAAAACAATTGAGTGACATTAGTTTTAGGAGGTATGTTTACCAGGCCAGCTAGTACACAAATAAAATATCTAGTTTAGTCTCTTTACCTTATTTCCTCGTCTTGATGCAGATGTTCAGTGTAGAACGATTTCAATTTCTCCTCGTAGTTAGGCAGGCAATCCTTGGAGCAGATTATCTCATCCTCGTAGTCATATCCTCTCTCTTTCTTGATGTTGTCCAGAACTCCATCTGTTGTGTATGTGTCTACATTCAGCTGGAATTATAGTTGGTTATTTGTTTTAGCATTTTGTTTGTACACTGGCCTTAATTATTAAAAAAGACATGAAAGTTCTTGTAGTTGGTTGTAACTTTGAAAAGTAAATTGCGGTTTACGATGGCTACGGAACCCTAAAAATCAACAATCAAGTTTATGTTGCTGAATATCAAAGATTGACACTATGATAGTAAGTTTTCTGTTGATTTTTGAGTCATAATGGAAAGTTCAGCAGAAGCAAAAACTGTAATTTGTGACATCTAGTTTTACCAAGGTTTACTAAATTATCCATGGTGGAATGTGGACAGTAAATGATGACAAGAAATCAAACAACACGATAAGAGAACTAAGAGACCACCCGCACCCCCCTAAGACCCAGCCCTCTATGGTTTTGGTGTGCAGAAGGCTAACCCCAAATGAATTGAAATAGTAGCCAGGAGAAAAAAGAAAATATTGCAGTTATTGGCTAACTGGAGAGCTAACTAAAAACGGCTAGGCAGATGGTGATCTACAGGAATCACGGATTAGACAGCGAATTATCTCGCAATGCAATCTTTTCTTCAAAGATTACAAAACCTGCTGTGTGATGGTTTGCGCAAATCCTAATGTTATGTCATGAATGTCGTAGTAAAACTGATACAAGTACCCAAATATTGCCTACAAAACAAGATAAGAATTCGAAGCACAAATGATTTGCAATTTTAGCACATTTTAATCGGTAAATAAGACAAATAATTCACATTATCTGCAAATTGTTTTTAAATTAGAGAAAAACTATAGATAACAAAGCAATTATAGTTGTAGAAACTACGCAAAAAGTACTCACTTTAAAATATTCGACTCCAGTTTTCTCGAACAAATCTTCGAGAGAAATATATTGTGGTGGGTTCCTATGGTGCTCCAAACGCTGGTCGGTCTTTTCTTCATCCATAAACCACGCTTGAACCATTTTTAAATGTTATTTTAATGGTTTATTGATAAAGATAACGTAGCAAGTGGAGCTCCGCTTGTCTCGACCGCTGTTGATCAAATGTCAGTGTCAAACTTGGTCAACTGTCAAGTTATCTGAAATGTTTTGTTATGTTACGCTCCGATCCTAGTGATTAGAGTAGTGATAGAACTTTACGACAAACGAGTTTCCTCCTTGTTTTTTTTAGCGGGTGGCGGAGGACATGAAATTAATTATTTAATCTATCTGTAGGTATCGTCATGAACTCGCGTACAAATATTATACATACCTATTGAAAACATTCATAGTCACAACACAACCAAAAGGGCAAAAGGCAATCGATAAACGTAAACGCTGGAGCCTCTAATAGATTTTCGACTTGACACCCAAGCACATAAAGATTAAAATCTAAATAATAAAGACTGCTACTGACTGATAATCTTTATTAGATTTGCACTAGGGTGTAAAGTAAAAATGTAGGTAAGCGTTAATTTATCGCGTGTTATTTGTCGGGTTCTGTTTAGTTTAATGGCTTCGCCGGTCGCCCCCACCACCCCCTCTAATTTCTTCCAATTCAAAAAGCCATAACTGGCCTGTTGGTCTAGTGGTTAGTGTCCCTGACTGCTATGCCGGAGGTCGTGGGCATATCTCTTAATAGTCTGTGGTCGTGGGTTCGATTCCCACCCAGGACAAATGTTTGTGTGATGAGCACGATCATTTGTTCTGTGTCTGGGTGTAATTTATCTATACCTAATATGTATGTATTTAGAAATATATATGTATGTTCATCAGTTGTCTAGTACCCATAACACAAGCTCTGCTTAGCTTGGGACTAGTGACACTTTTTTGGACAGTCTTTCCCACTTGTGAAGGTCATCGGACCCGAAGTAGGTCCAGCTGGTACTCACTTTATATATAGAGGCCAGCCAAATTTTCCTATATAAGCTTATTATAAATTGCCGCGAAATAGTATGGAAGCCATTTTTAGATGGTATTAAAGAGCTAACGGAGCATAAATGAATGCAAAATATGAAAACCGCTGTTGCTGTAGCTGTTGCCAGCAGTTTCACCCGCTACAACTCGAAATTTATCCCACGGGAGCCTAAAATCGGGTTAAAAATTATTCTGTGTTAATCCAGGTTATAAACTACATAATTATCTGTGTAGGTACCAAACTTTATCCAGATCCATTCAGTGGTTTTTGGCGTGGAAGAGTAACAAACATCCATCCATACCTACATCCAAACAAACTTTCACGTTTATAATTATGTAGGAATCTTCCTACTATCCTATCCTACAGTAGGATAGGATAGTAGGATAGTCAATTTGCTACCTACCTACATCATTACGAAATTCGCTTCCATTCCGGCAATATATCCGTAAACTATTTGTAGGTACCTCTATTTCCTGGTGGTATCTATAAGAAATAAAAAACAAGTGTCCCAAGTAAAAATATATTTAATGATCCTAAAGTATTACTATATTTTGGCTTATAAACCAATTACACATTACTACATAAATTGGGGGTTCTTAAGTTTCTTTCTACTGACATATAGATCTCCTAGCACCTTGTACAGGGAACTTTTAACATTGAGGGTTAGCACTGGCCGAGAAAGATTGGCCAGAGGATTTTCTGACCACATCGAATAATAATAAACTTTAGTTTTAGCAGCATAAAGTTGAAAATGTATGGACATCAATGCAGGCATCAATCTTGAGCGGCGTACTAAGCGCGCTTGAGCGTGCCGTTTTGTCCTTTAAAACACAAACAACAAGGTTTATTTTGCAATGTGATAGAAAATCCTCTGCCCTGTGTTCTTCTCTGACTACACTGACCCTTAAATTAACTTTCACATGAAAAAAAAAAAAAAACATTTATCTATGGCATCTATTTTTATAAGTACAGGTTACTATGGGTAGTTTCAAAAACTATTAAAAATATGTATCTCACAACACATCAGTATTATTTAAAATTAAAGTACATTCATATTTATTCTTACAAGGAAAATTGTCTGGTAGTTCCAATGGCAGGCCGACTGTATATATCATTTCATTATTTTGTTTTCATTCTAATCTAGATTACAAGTGAGTACTAGATTGAAAGTGCATTATTAAGAGGCAAATAATTTTTATATCTTTAAATTAACGACTAAACCATAAAAATTCTTAAGTAAATAAGCTATTGGCGATTTGTGTTTAATTTTATTTTTTGTCAATTAAACTCTTTAAAGCGTTTTTTTCTGTCCCATCCCTAATCAAACACATCGAAACTGCCAGACTAAATAATGTTAAATATGTTATAAAGACTTCTTGAATATTTTACACAACAATTATATTTATTACACATTATATATCAGAAATATCTATTTACAGATAATATTTGATATGACTGACGATGAGAAATTATAACTTAAGGCTTTCATCACCGAATCAAAACGCGATTAAACATTTGAACTGAGTTTAAGTGCTGTCAGTAATATAATAATATTCCACAACTATCACACAATGTTGTGTTCATATTATTATACATTTTTATTCAGTGTTGATATTATTTTAAAATATTTGACATTATCAGCTTTTAAATGGGCATTAGATGCTAATCGAGTTCAGATTCAATGGGGAAATGAGCCCACAAAGATTTTAACAATATTTCTGAAATTCTGATTACTTCATGGGTGTTTAAAACAAAGCCAATAAAAATGAATAGTCAAACAAATCAATGGACGGACATATAATCACAATAATTAAAACATTCATAAAATTAAAAAAAAAAAACAGAGAATGAAGAGTTTAAAACATGTCAACAAATGCATTAAATTATATAGTAGTAATTAAATTAATATTTATTTATGAATTTTGAATAGCAAGGTAAAATGACATCTATTAAACATAGTTTAATGTATATAAATTTTTTATAAGAAAAGCCTTTGCAAAGTAATGGACATGGAACTCATTTAAATTATTACATTTGCAGTCCGTAATATTGTATGCTTGCAGTTCATAAATACCAAATTAAAATGGAAACTTTAAAGCTATCACACGACATTCCACGCTTATTTAAAAATGATATATTGAGATCACATCCTTATGTCTAAAGCTACCCACACACGGTAAGACAAATAGTTCATAATATCTCATGATATTTTTCAAGTAAACAACAACGATTTACATTAATTCTGTCTTAACGTGAATGGCGCTTATGAACTATGTTACATGAATATTGATGGTGGAATTTTATTTGGAAAAATGTTAAAGAATAGCAATCTTCAATCTTATAATCTAAAAGTTTAGCGCAAAACACTGTATTAGGAACTTACAATAAAAAGGCAAAAATACTAAAAAGATTTGCCAGTAAAATAATTTTACCGTTTATCTTTTAGTTACCTATTACTTAAAATTTTCGTAAATACATAATACAGTTGTCTGCTTAAACTTCACACAAAGAGAATATTACAAAAATATCAAATTTACACGTACATAAATCTACTGGGAGAAGATATATTATCGATTTCACGCATTGCGATTAAAATGTCGCAATAAGAAATAATACAATATTTTTTGAGACATTTCTATGGCAATGTGTGATCAAAACTGTTTACAGTAGTTTTTAGCATTTTTGCTCTTAAATTTATTTTACTTTTTAGGGCAAGATTTTTTTGTTTTTTTTTTTTTTTCTAAATAACAATCTATAAATCTTAAGAACATAATATAGATGTTACATGTTAGGCAGAATAAGTACGTGTGTACCTGTATTCTAAGTTTTAAGGGTCCAACATACCGAACAAATGCGAAAAACAACTGTATATTTTCTAAAACAAAGTTCTAACGAAAATTATCACAATAATTATTATGTATTTACAATTGTATGACAAAAACATAGATTAAAATCTAAAATAAATTAAAAACTACAAGTAGGTATGTATTTATTAAAAATATTAATTATTTTTATCTTAGTTTAAGATTGCATCGTATGTTACTAGTTAAAATTTACACTCAATTATAATGTAGAAAAATCGAATTCTTGTCATTTCTCAATTTAGTACATGTTGTACCTTTATTTAATCCTTTACTCTTTCATCAACAGCTTAGAGACGTTTTTCGTTCAACACAAGAAAAACAAAAAAAAAAGATTAGAAGTGAAACCACTAGCGCCACCTGAATGTCAGAAGATTTGATTATTGCTTTAAAAATATTTCAGGCGACATCTATATTTACTTCTGATTATGTCAAAAGAAAAAGTTTTTATTTGGGACATTCTTGGTCGAGGATTTAAAACAAAATGCAAGAATTTCAGGTAGAGACTCATTGAACCGTTGATGAAAATTGAACCCTCGTTTTACAGGAAGTCTTCAAGCAATTACAGATTCATTCTGATTGTTTGACTCGACTAGTGACTTCATAAAAGGTCAGAGTAAAGTCCATATTATGTCACATTCAAGTCGGGGTTATTATTCAAGTCCTACTCCATTACTCCTAGGCCTATAAGACGGTTAGTTAAAATTGTTCTTTTTTATTTTGGTTTGTCATTTCTACAAAAGTCATAAACGAATATTTTGGTCGTTCTTTGATTAAAATAATGTCAACCAGACTTTTTTAATTTTGTCATGAATTTTGGAATCATGTTTTTTTTCTTTAAAATATATGTATTATCATTGAAACTTACAAAAAATTAATATTTGATCAAATAAAATGTCATGACGCAACTTTTCAATAAACCAAAAATGTCAATTTAATCAGACGGTATGATTTTTCAGAAAAAGATTTATCTATGTATGTATGTCTAATCTTATCCTTTGATGTTTGATATATCATGATTTATCAATCTAATAATAGTAATGTCAATTCCTTACAATCATTGACAGTAAATGTCAGTATCAGAATAGTCCATCAAGTGTTGACGTCACAAGTCATGTTAGTTCAACAATTTGCATTCAGAATCACAATTCTTCAATGGGGAAAATCAGTCAAAGATCAATGTAGATGGCGTGGCTATAGCTACTTCCCAATTTGACCAATCAGGTCAAACTATTTTGAAACAGAAAATGCCGTTAACCAATGACGAAGCATGGAACTAGCTACACTAGCGCCATTACTTTCACAGTTTTCATTCCCATTTCTTGTCATTTTGTCAGTACGTGAGGTACATTAGGTTTAGTTCGGCCGTCACCTCGAGTCTAAATGACGTCATTTGTCACGTGATCAGAGCTTGGTATGCTTGACGGTGTCCGTCCAGTAGTTCTGAATGGTCATCGCCTCTAGAGAGTTCAGGAACGAATCGTTGTCCAAGCTGTACATCTCTTCAGAGTTGTCCTGGAATTGAGATAATGAAATATTTAGAAGAATAACGCTAACAATATTGGTGAGTGTAAAAATCAGCCTATAATGTTCCCACTCCATGAACATTACGCTTATTCACGGTAAGACGTAGCAGGCTATTTACCACAGAAGTTATTGAAGTTTATTTTTGGTAATATATAAATCAGCATTTGAGGTGGGCTATTTAAGTAATTAGATTACTGGAAATTTGCAATACGGGCACAAGGATGATGCATCTTTTTTAAAATAATGGATACGTATAAATAAAGCAAAAATACTCACTCTGATAGTACTGTCATCAAGGTAGCCACTCGAATCAGGATTCGAGCATTTGTCATTCAGAGTCTGTGGCTTATTCAGGTACCTTCGCCGGTACAGCACAAACGCCGTGCTTCCAGCCAACGCCGCTAGCACCAGCGCTGCAAACGATATGCCAGCTATCGCTCCAGTATCCATCCCTCCATCTCCCTGGTCTATCACCCTTCTCGATGACTCCACGTTCGGTGGTATTCGCGTCTGCAGGAAAGTAGTTTCCAATGACAAAGGTTTCTCTGTCACTATCCTGCTTTCTGCCACGTTCACGCCACCTTCTTTAACGAAATCTGGTCTAGTCAGATTCCGTTTTTTAGACACAAACGTCGTGTTTTGCGTTTCAGTAATATTGGTGAAAGGAGCAACTGTTACGTTTGCGTATGGTGCTAGAGTTGTGTTCGTCATGTCTGTGATGTTGACTACCGTCCATTGTATCGACGGGTGTACTTCTTCTGTCTGATTTGTTTCTGTAGTATTTGTTACTGGGATTGTTTCTGGTGGTCTGTCTGTTTGGTTGTCTGTCGTGTTGGAGCTCTGTGTTGTGACTTGCGTCTTCGTGTAGTACATGGCTCGGCCCTGTCGCTCGGAGAGTCGTCGGTCCAGTTCCGTTTCGGAGTTGATGTGTTGCAGTTCTTCTGACTGGGGCGCCGCGAAGCTTCGCCCGCTGCTCGCTGGAAAAGATAACAAGTCATTCAGTCAAGTGGTTCTGTTATTGCGAGTTGGGATTAAAAATGTTGGAGATAATAAAATCAATAGATAATCTATTGTATCCGTGTTTGGATTGTAAATCAAATGATTGTGTTACGTGAATCACGAATCGTATTAGTAATCATAAAAGTGATGAAACAGGTGCAATTATTTGATCATATTTAATTATCTATAATTGCTGCAGGAAACGATAATTATATAAGTACCGAATCTATTACGCAGAATTATCTTTTTGTTGAAATCAAAATAAACGTTTAGGCAGTAAAGCATTACTTTGTTCTACATCCTCGCCTCTAGAGAACACCAAATACAAACGGTCGTTAGCGTAAAAAAGGAATGTTTAAGCAGAAATGTCTGAAATTAATGAAGGTGGCAATTCACATCAACGGAGGCACTGTAGTCAGCTATGTACACAGAGCTGAACAAACTCAAATGCTTCACACACAGAATTTTAACAAGGCTACTTGGTAATTGGACAAACTATATGATGACAGTGTAGGCTAGGTGGCAGTATCGGATCCTTTCATTCCGCATAGTTGTTCATGGTTTGGTCTTGATATTGTTATAGAATTTCAAATTTTTGTTATTATAGTCGTCAGAGATGACCAACCACTAAGTTTGAATTTGTGCCTGGTTGAAGGCAATAAGCTCGCCCCCTTATACGTTGGACTTAAGCATAACAAGCGAAACGTGGGTATACTATTAGATGCACCTCTGCCAAAACCTTAAGGGTACAGTCGCGATGTTATGTTAGCCGAAGATTTTGAATATCTCGAAGTCTTTGTAGAGCCTTTGATGGAATAAACAGGTGAAGCTGTTCAGCTACTTTCGCTAACTGCAAATATTTAGGCACACGAGTTTCAGGCAAAACCACTTCAAAAGTATTTGAACTACGTACTGTTGTAGACAGAATGCTTTTACTGAATGGAATAATGTTACCAGTAGAGTCGGCTAAAACCTGTGTAGACGAAAATAATGTGACTATATCTTGTAAAAATGATGTTTCCATGAAGACGAAAGAAATGAAGGATGAAGTGTTTTAAAAGTGATATGACTCGAAAAGAGGCGACAAAAGACCCTTTCTTTCTCGAAGTGATGAAACATTAATAGACGAATTAGCTGACCCATGCGAAATTCGCTTAACGTCAAACATTTTGTTTATTGGGGTTGGTGAAAGAAGTGTGAAAATGAAACAGCCCCTTTACTCCAGTGGTCGTAATTGTACGACTGCTAAGCAAGATTATCTTGGGATTACTATTCCCAGATAGGATGTTCTCAGTAAGCAGTCAAGAAGTCTTAATTTGCTCCCCGATTGATGGCAATAAGCTCGCTCGCTATTACATAGGGCTGCTGGCGAAATGGGGGTTTCCTATTGGGTGTCTCTCTGGCTAACTTTTCGGGGATTACAGGCGCAGACGTGATGTTATGTAAAGATGACTACGCAATTACTTTGTCACAACGTCAAATTCAACCCACAGATCTTTCTAATTCCCCGACTTCCAGATCAAATCAAAGCCCTCTAACCCTCGCCTCACCAAAATACTCAATCAAGTGTCGCTGATTTCGCATTGTGTCTGAATATTGATATTCAAAGGCGTTTCCTCGTATATTTTATAACACAGCCAAGTTCGTACTCGTAGCTACCCTCGGCCTGGGTACAAAGTGAGTGTCGGATTTGATTAGAATTCCTTTGCTGAATGCCGCCTTCGTACAGTGGCGTAGCTAGGCGGGGCGAAGTGGATCCTAGACCCGGCCTCGCATCTGGCGTGGGGGCCTGGCGCGAACAGCGGAGACAAGTCATATTTTTCGTTCTGAAAGAACAGGGCTTCGCTGATGCGTCTTGCCCCTCCTAGATTCAGTCTCGCTACGCCACTGCCTTCGTAAATTTAAAACTTAATGGCCAGGCAGGTACAGACTGGCGGAAATAAAAAAGTTGATCACTTTGTAACTGAATAATCAAATTTTATTGATGACTGACTAATATTATCTTCTGTTCTACTCCAATCATTAGATTGGAGTAGAACAGAAGATAATATTAGTTTAGATTGGTGAACAGTTCACATCGATATACATATAATTATTCCTCTTCAACTCCAGCTTTGATATCTACAGAAATGAATTAGTCTTTACAACAATAGTTAGAGTTCTATGTATAAAACTATCAGTATCTTATCTGCAAAGGAATCTCATGAAAACTTCCCAAGAACGATTCTAAATTATTTCCCTTTCGAGAAATCTAATATTCACAACAGAACTAACATCTACAGTGACATTATGACATTTCGAAATCCAGGTTGGCACAAGACCCTAGCCAAACGAGTCGCAAATAGGTTATTAGTATAAGTTAGACAGAGACCCAATATTAGAACTATGGTGTTAGAAAAGGACGGAGGGCTAGGCTTTGTAGAGAGCTTGAATTTTGCCATTTATTCGGCTTGAAATGTCAGGTATTTGTAAGTGAGCCTCCGATTGACCTCTTTCCTTGTGAAACTCACGACAAGACTGTGTTGTTGTGTCAATAAAGGTAAATGACATTTTAGGGTTAAAACGATAGTGTATAACTGTACATGAGGCAGAAATGCTGCCATTAACGCCAACTGTATTACGTTGTCGTTAAAGAATAGCTGGAGTACTTGTCCACACTTCTGCAATGGTAGGTACATTTTTGATACTTAAGTACAAGAAAAGTGAAAAACACCTGAAGGAGAGCGGTCACCGTAGACAATGGACGCCTGTAACACCAGAGGATTTCAAGAAATTTTGATGATAACAATTGTGTTTCCTCAACACACTTTTTATTGGAAATCTAGGGAAAATATAGATGAAACTCTGTAACGACGTCAGGCGATGCGACAGTCGCGTGTGAAACTTGCATCCTTCGCTTGACTACCGGACGTGAAGCTGTATGCACTAAGTAATTTTTATCATTTGTTATCTCCGCAGGCTCTGTGCTTTACAATTAGATAAGCGCATTGACTTATATCGTAAGAACAGGTTCAACCAAACAACGAAAATGGCACCCGTTTTTTGGCCCCCAGCTGTCAACTCCGGGCCAAATACACTCAGTCAACTCAGGTTTATTTGAACGTTGTTCGTATGATTAATCATAGATGGCGCTACTTTTTACTTGTATGAAAAAGGTTTAGACAAAATATTCTGACGGGCGTATCCTTCCTTTTGAAATCATTGGTTAAGCGTGTGTAATGTGAAAAGGCAGAAAAAAATGTTTTCTAGCAAAACACAGCCCCACTAATTCTGAAGTTCGTTAAACTATACTATCGCTGAACGAGGGAGGGGCCTTGGGCTTTTTTACAAAGCGAGGTTGGGTCAGGTCGAGGACAAAGTTCCATCGGAAAACGTGCAAAAAACGTCCATTCGATACCGATCAATCTACCCAGCTTGTTTTTATATCGTACAACTGTAATGAGAGACAGTTTATTCGTCAATAAAGAAGACTTTGGAACATTATTTAGATCCCCGAGGGTCGTTCGGCTGATAAGTTATTTAGGATACGATATTAAGGATTTAGGTAAAGGTCGAGAGTTCTGCGAATTGTATTATGTTTCTTGCTTAGGGTTTTCATTATGTTCGAGTGTGATTACATAATACATTACATACAGTCTGGAGGTGGAGAGTTATTTATTTGTTCAGGTGGCCTACCATGCGAGACTGCGAGAGCAATTGCTACTGTGGGAAAGAGACAGAGCTATACAAGTCGTCTAGCGCCATCTCGTTTACTTTCGCTTTAAGACCATCATGGTAGGCCACCTGAATTTGCGAGCTGTCAAGTTTTTATAAGTTATAAATGCTTTTCACCGACTTGACTTTTCGCCACAGACACCTTACCACGAGCTCTGAACGCGACCCAGTTTAGACCGTTGGAAAGAGACAGAGCTATACAAGTCGTCTAGCGCCATCTCTTTCCCACAGCCTAAAGACTCACGCTTTAAGAGTTCATGGTAGGCCGCCAGGTACCATACCAGTACACAATATATTTGAGAAACGTAAAATAAAAGGCTCGTTCCCTATTCCATGGAACTTACTGGCGATGATGTACTATTAGGTTCACACTTCGGGGACAGACGAGATTTTAGGTAAACTAGCTTCAGGCCGCGAGGTTTGGTCCCAAAGTGTGATGGCTCAGCTTAATATGCATGATATAAATACCTATAATGTAACTTCTCAACCAGAAAAAAAAATTGTACCATTAGTTCCGGAGAGTAAAATTATACAACTTCATAATATTAGTATAGACAAAGAGAAATGAAAGAAGGAAGTTATCGAAGTTATCATAAGGTGCCTACCAAGACTTTCTTTTTATGATGTGCTAGCCCTATTGTAGCGAATAGGTAGTTAGGGGTTTTCCTTCGTGATTTGTTAGGATCCTTTGATAAAAACAACAGAACTTCTAATCTATTAAAGCAACTGAAAGGTATGTGAGTCTTTAGGATTTATCTATTTTATTACTTGGACAGACGAAGTATTGCTTTTTTCTTTTTTCCCGACTTTGAATGGATATTGAAAAGCTTTTCTAGGTAATTTATGACAATACAATAGATAGAACCTTTATTATTATTATATCAACAAATGTTTCGCATTGTATGACTATTTTTTTGTTCTTTTTTGTGTTCGTCTTCTTTTATTAATTCATTTGTGTTGTTTCATCAAACAGAAGCGGATTTTTTAGAATTGTTTAGGCTATATCTCTTTCTTGTGAAGTTTTATTATTTTCTCTTGAAGCGTCAACTGAAATAATAATATAAGCTCTTGGAAATAATAAAGATTTAATTTTAGCAAATGATTCAATTAAACTTGTAAATACGGTAACAAAATTGTGAAGAGAAAATAGGTACCTACAGTAACTATACATTTTAGTTTTTTTTTCCGACATCTCGTTTGTAATTCTCATAGTACATCTAGGCAGAAGTAGGTATATCTTCGGGAGTACGGTCGAATTTACTTGAATCTCTCTGGTCCCCGAATCATTGTAGTTGATCCTATGAACAAAAAGGGTTTTTGTCGGTCAGAGTTGAGCATAACCCTCCGGCCCCATCCCCAGAGAATACTCTCATGAGGATTACCCCACTCAAATTGGTACCTAATGACTACTACACACTTTGCCGACGGCATAGACTGCGGCATTTGTCACGCAGGTATACTATTACATTGTCATTCCTTTGTTCAATAGTCACAGTGGCATGCCGATCGCCTTCGTACCGCCAGCAAAGTGTGTAGAGCCCGTTAAAGATAGGTGGCCTAGCATAATGTCTTCAAGCGAGAATAGTGCCAGTGTGGGAACGAGATGGCGCTACGACTTGTATAGCTCTGTCACTTTCCCACAGTGGAATCACTTTCGCTTTAAGACGTCATGGTAGGCTACCAGGAGCCTTACCACGACCTCTTAAGGTGATTGCGTCGATGTTGCCCGCGAAATTCAATTTTTTTTACGTTTTTTGCAATTTGCAGGCCAATGACATGTTGTAACTTTATCAAAATATGATTCGCGGCAATAACAAGTATAATTTTAAATACAATAATGATCAAAACATTCGCTCCATCAGCTCTCACATAGAAAAGGTGCATGTAAGTTAGATTTCGGAGATTTTAACAATTTACACCTTTTCTATGAGTTTTTAATTTCGCGGGCTGGTTGGTAGGCCACCAGCTCTATTTTTCTTCACCTCACGGGAGAAACAAATAAACTCTATTTAAACAAACATTGATCAAAAATACACAATTGTATTTACGATACAATTCTAGTTGGCCAGTGTTTGCTTGGCAGGGTCTCCCGCAAATTGCTGCGGACGCAATTATAACTAAAGTTTAAACTAAAAAGGGCGGGCTCACGTTTAATGTGTGTGGGGGACGTTTAATTTATTTTAGAGGACATTGCTTTAGGATGGTTTGAGTGAACTTTAAGGTATGATAAGCTGTTTGTTTTAGTACGAGGTAAGGAGGACTTTGGGGTCGCGGGATTGTATAAACAGATGACGGTGATACTGGAACGTAAAGAGCTCAAAAAAAAAAACACAAAATAAAAAAAAAAAACAAAAAGAAAATCTCTCTAACAAACATGATAAATTAAATGAAAGGAAAAACAGGAAATCTGAAGTTACAAATTCAATGAGTCAAGTTAAAGCAAATAATTAAATTAATTTAAGATTTCCTGGTTTTCCTTTCATTTAATTTATCATCATGTTTGTTAGAGAGATTTCATCCTTATAATTGACCCTAACGATCGATGCAATAAAAGTAAAGGGTATAATTTTTTTAGATTTTAGCCGGTTCGATTCACGGGTGTGAGAGAAGAGAATTTTCGAAAATCTTTGAATGCAGTTTGCTTTCTATTCAAAAATAAAGGAATGTTTCCTTTGAGTAAAATTTTCTATCTGCAGTATTAAGACTACTTTCCCTCCAGATGGCATTACAAAATTCCACCCTGTATTTATGTAACCCATTTTTTCTTTCAACAGAAATATCCTTTGCTTTGGTAACCTCATTTGAAATTGTTACAAAAGCATTAAAATAGACTCGTATTTACAGTGTATTTTCACTGTATACGATTCGAAGTCAACAAAAAGCTGTGGTATTTTAAAACCGGTCAAGTGCAAGTTAGACTAGAAGGGTTCCGTGCCATCCACACTGATACATACGAGTATAGTATAAAGAGTTTGTATTCTTGTGTGCGTGTATGTTTGTAATGAATGAACTCAAAAACTTCTAGACCGATTTCAACAATTCTGTCATCGGTTGAAAGCTCCTTTGGTCCTGAGTGACTTATGCAATAAACGGGTGAGTGGGCAAAGCTGCTGACAAAAGCTAGTTATCTATCAAATCAAAATCATCTGTAAAAATTGAAAATTTCATGACATACAGCTTGGTAGTTGGTGGCAAACGAACGGAAAGACAGACAGACAGCGGAGTCTTAGAAAAAGGGTCCCGTTTTAAGCCCGGTTTCCACTGCAAGCAGAGCGGACACATTAATGGCCCAACGGGTGAAAAGAGTAAAAATGAGCTCGCTCTGGGAACGCAAAAACTATTTGTTGGTGGAAATACAAGTATGCAGTTTGCGCTTGCGAGTTTAAAGGAGTCATTAATGTGTCCGTTCCGCTCGCGGTGGAAACCGGGCTTTACCATTTGCGTACGGAACCTTAAAAAGTGCCCTAGAAAACCTAATCCACTTGAGTGCAAGTGTGAAAACATACGGGAGAGGAACACGAACGTGAATCTGAATGCTTGTCTAACATTATTATCGGAAGTACTGGTTCGAATTGAAAAAGTATTTTTGTGTTGGATAGTCCATTTTTTTTTTATCGAGGAAGGCTTATTAAAAACCGAAGAAGATTTAAAATGCTCTATCACTTAAAGTAGTGAATATCAATAACACGTTAGAAAAAATATAGGCCACGAATTGAACACAGTTAATAAATAAATAAGGCTGAAGGCACACGTCTGTATGCGCATATGCAACAAACGTCACGCTTGACGTAACAAAGAAACAACTATGTAGTAACGAGATTAATTACATGTCCATAGTTATGCGTATCTTATACTCAGGGATATGCACATAATATGCATGTAATGTAACATAAACCCATCATTACAAAATGGTGAATAAATATGCTGTAAACCTCGTACCTATTATGATATAATTTTAATTGTAGAGGCAGTTTTTCCCATGTAATATTAGATAATATGAACGTATCTTTTTACCCACGACACTAGTTTTATACTTATGTTAAGGCCCGGTTTCCACTAACGCGGAACGGAGAGCAGTTGACCAATCACAGGAGAATTAATATTTAATTATAGAAAACGTGCTTTTTTTAAGAAAACGTTTATGTAAATGTATTAGTTAATTAATTCTTTAAAGTGGATTGTTAAACACTTACACGTTTTAATACGACACAGCTGTAGGATAATGTTTTTAGTTTAGAAATAAGCAGTGGCGTAGCTCTACGGGGGTGAAGCAGACCCTAGCCACACCTTAGCCTCGAGCCACGAGACAAAAAAGACGTGTGGCACTCGGGGACTGCCGCGGTAAAGCTATTGCATAGCATTTTGTATCAAGTTATGCAATTATAATTTTATTTATTTATTTTATTCATGCAGTATTGCTTTTTCTTTGATATTAATTCAAGTTACATTTTTAAAAATATCTTTAAAAAAAAAAACAAATAAATTATTATTATTATTATTTGGTTTTATTATTTTATTACTATTATTATTATATTAATAAATAATTAATTAATATTAATAATCAATTTAATAAATTAATAATTTAATTAAATTAAATGAGCGTGAGGTTTTTTCGTTACGGAATTTCTGGATTCGGTCCCCGCGCTCACGACACCCGCATGGAACGAAGTTGTATACACTCAACAAAAATAATCGTCGCGACTCCACTCCACTCCACTCCGCTCCGCTCAGCTCCACTCTACTCCACTCCACTCCGCTCCGCTCCACTCCACTCCATTTCGCTCCACTCCACTCCACTCCGCTCCGCTCCACTCCACTCCACTCCACTCCACTCGCTCCACTCCGCTCCGCTCCACTCCACTCCACTCCACTCCACTCCACTCCACTCCACACCACTCCACTCCACTCCACTCCAGTCCAGTCCAGTCCAGTCCAGTCCAGTCCAGTCCATTCCATTCCATTCCATTCCATGGTAATAAACACATTACCCTCCTTTGCGTCGCGCAGTCGGATAAAAGTGTCGTGACAACTTTTCGTAAGAATTTTTTCCGTCTAGCCCCCTTTCACAACGCGCGATAAGGAACTTCGTTCCAAAAAATCTTGACAACGGCGATCACAAGTTTGTTACTAGTAAGTAAAGCAGCACAACTTAACTTCTACTATTTTTAAGTGAGAGCTGATAGTGTCAAAGAAGAGGCAGAGGCTTCGCAAAGCTGATGTCGCCGATGAAAGTCACAAATCCACGCGATATTTTTCATTTTGATATTTCCTGAAAGAAAATTCTGATTCAGTCACGCTACGCCACTGGAAATAAGATGAAGTTTGAGGTTCTACCTGTCTACTCTAAGAAGAAACAGTTGACACAAATCCAGAAGTCACAATTTGTTTAGTTCAGACAATGTTTTGGTCAAATCGCGATATGGATTTCAATCAATGTTGATATTATGACAATTTCTGAATCTCCCCTCGTCTTGGTATTCCATAGAGCTCTATGTTTATTAAAAAAAAATGGATATTAAGTTTTAAAGTGCTAATACGATTAAGATAATAAAATTCACGAAGAAATCAATTATTACTTCGAAAAATCTATACCCAATATCGTATAATAATATTTCTTTTGACGTTTTCAAAATTATGGCTTTTCGTACACATTTCTGTTTCGTGTATTATTCCACATAACTTCTAACAAGAACTGGATCACTAACAAGATTAAAATGTGTGTGAAGACAAAAATAGAATTCTTAGTTAGTTTTACTGTAAGGGTTCGTTCATGTCTGGGAGCGCAGCGATCACGCGTTTCCTCGCATCCATACAAACGTGCATGTGTAAGAAAAAGTAGCACAACTTGCGTGTAATGTGTTCGCACCTTAATTGTTGGCCAGTAAACTTTGATTTAGGTCAAAGAAATGAAATATAGCTTAGCGGTTATATTAAATAGATTTTTTTTTGTTATTGGTCTAAAATAATATGGTATGAAATTGAGAATTAAAGGATATTTCTACAATAATAATGTGAACAAAAAGGGTTATGAAAAATAGAAGAATGATTTTAAGTTTTACAAAGAAAAAAAATGCCAATTCTCAAGTAAATGTACGAGAATTTCATTTACAAAACGTAAGATTACGCGAACGTTACGTGTTTCATGTAAACTCGTGTAATTAAATGTAAGATGAGTCGTTAATCTTGTAATTTGTTCATTTATATGTCGAATTACATTACAAAGGGGGTAAATAAACTAATAAAACATGGCGTCTTATGTGACTTTCACTTTTAATTGCGAATTACTGAGAAGTAAAGAAACAAATTGCTCCACATTTATTGATACGAATTGTTTAATGTTTTAGTCCGTGTAAATATTTCAAAACGTTTCGTTTTACAAGTTTTATCAAGTGAAAACTGTACTTGCTTGTGACATACTGGCAATTTTTTAAGTGTCGTTTCGTCGACAATTTTTGTTGACGTAACAAAAGAAAAAAATCAGGTCAAATAATTTTTGGTAATATTCGCTGAGGTGCCATTTCAGTGGGTGCCCTTCCTGGAATACCTCATATAACTGACTAATTGGACCAGAAGATTAATTTTAAGAAGACAATTAGAGTCAGCCAGTCAAATACCTTGGCTATTGAAATAATAAAGAACAATTCCTATTCTTTTATTGTATTCCCATAAAACAAGACACATAAAACAAACTTTATAATGTAGGTATATCAGCCGCACAGACTGATCTTCCGGGTTAAGCCGCGCTTGCCGAGGTTGGTCTGTGGATGGATGACCGTCTGTCATAGCGAGTTTCCTCCGTGCCTCGTGGAAAGCACGTAAAGCCGTTGGTCCCGGCTGGCATTTTTGTAGGTCTTTGACAGTCGTAACGTCAGAAGCTTTAGCGCTCATGCACGAGACGCCGGAGCTAAGCCCGGCGTCAAACCGGGTCTACGGGCGGTCGTCAGTCGTGTATGAAACTCTATGAAGCTACGGCTACGGCCGGCTCAAAAAACCGTTCCGTGTCAAAACCGTCTCGTGTGTATGAGCGCTTAAAGTCTGATAACCAGTCTTACCATGGGGTTTCGTATTACCGAGTTACTGGGTTGTGCAGATCCGATAGGCAGTCGCTCCATGTAAAATACTGATATTCAGCTGGATCTG
The DNA here is from genome assembly GCA_954870645.1 of Agrotis clavis. Classification (NCBI taxonomy): domain Eukaryota; kingdom Metazoa; phylum Arthropoda; class Insecta; order Lepidoptera; family Noctuidae; genus Agrotis; species Agrotis clavis. The sequence goes on along the minus strand of OX940918.1, from coordinate 5,013,878 downwards.
ATCCGACTGGAAGCCGACCCCAATATAGTTGGGAAAAAGCTAGGGAAATGAGATAATTTAGGTAATTACGTACGTACAAGCCCGTATTTACGTGCTAACGAACTTTACGAAATAACTGAAAAAAAAATTTTGTTTATTTAAACGTTTATCGCTCGTTAAAGTGCTACTGTCACTCTCACTTGGTATGTAGCAATACGTTTTGGATAACGCTACTACCAGCTATGCCCCTATAGTTTCAAGTACTTTTTATTTCAGTAGTGAAATCGAGTGATTAACCCAGTAAATTGATGTTACAAGAGGCGTTGGCTACAATGAAATTACCTTTCATTGGGCATTAATTGTTGCTTTTTTACGCGAATCGTGCAAGTTTTTTTACTGATTATTGTAACATGAAATCACGCCTGAAAAGTTAAGAACAGGTTTGACTATATAATAGCCAACGAACTTTTCTAGTTATGCTTTTTTTTTACTTTCGTCAAACCATTAAACGAGTCCTTTAAATTTTTACGAGTCTTGCGAATCTCACTTCCTTCATTACACAACAATTTACAAAGAACATGAAAGGGAGAAGAAAATGTCCTTATTTGAATATGAGAGATGTTAAATAAATTGAATGAACACCAAATATGAGAAGAGGGGATTGGGACAAAACATAATTATTATGATAAGAAAGATGAAATCACAGACTTGGGGGAAGTTATGAGAATAACCTGTTTGAGATTGAAGCAATTAAGGTTTAAATAATTGTATTGGCGATCTGGTTTAGGTTTTCATTTGGAAGAACACGAGCAAGATGTAAAGACTAGTGGCCTACCATGACGTCTTAAAGCGAGTTACTCCAGTGTGGGAAAGAGACAATACCCTCCTTTTTATTTAGAAGTCAGTTTAAAACTCAACTTTAACTAGCTCTATAGAGCTGTAGAAGCAGACCAATCACCACCAAACTCCGCTTGACTGTACGTCAATTTACCTGTCTTTCAGCAAACATCATTAAGTCCCCCAATATACCTATTAGACAAAGGTAAACTCGTTTAAACCTTAATGGCCGCCGGGGCTCGGTCGACCATTACACCTATCACTGCAGAGGTGATTGGCCTAATCAACAATCAAGGGGGGTTAATAAATGTTCCCAAGAGGAAAATGGCGGTTGGTGCCTTTTCCGTCTTTTTTATTTATTTATTTATTTATTTATTTATTTATGTACACAGAACATATAAAAACAAGAAATAACATTAAGATAAAAGAGCACAAAGGCACTGCTTATTTCATTAAGAAATCTCTTCCAGCAGACCAGCGACAGAAGAGAGATAGACAACAAAACGTAGACACAGTGTACAAAAAAAAAAAATGAATAAAATATAAACATACTTATTATAAAATAAACATATAAAATATATTTATACAATACATATTTTAAAATAAACCTAATACATAAATATATTAAATTACAGAGGAGAGGTAATAATCTTTGACTTGTTTTTTAAAAACGGAGACAGTTTTAGAGTCAAGTATTTTAGGTGGAAGTGAGTTCCACAAACGTACTGCATGAACGGAGAAGGAGTAGGAAAAAAAGTCAGTTTTATGGGATGGAAAATTGAGGTGATGCTTAAGATGGGATCTGCACAGAGCATCAGGAGGACGGGTAAAAGAAAAACGCTCGCGTAGGTAGGAAGGATAAGCAGGGTTATGAAGGATGTTGAAGAGGAGACATAATATTCGAGTGTTCCTGCGAAGACGAATAGGGAGCCATTTGAGATCCTTTCGGAATTGAGTAACATGGTCGTACTTTCTAAGCCCAAAAACGAAACGAATGCAAAGGTTTTGCAAGCGCTCGAGCTTATTCAAGAGCTCCTCAGTGGCATCCAGATAACAGGCATCGGCGTAATCGATGATTGGCCGAATCAGAGTTTGAGCTAGGTATACCTTAGTTTTAAAAGGCAAGAAAGTTTGTAAAGATTTAAGAGAGTGAAAAGAAAAATGCACCTTACGACTAACCTCACTCACCTGAGCCTGCCAAGAAAGATTGCTGTCAATATACACACCAAGGTTCCGAGCGGCATCAGAATATTTAATGACCGTGCCACCAAGGGATAGCGGTGTTAATGATGAAATATCGAGTGCTGCACGAAAGTGTCTACTGCCTATGATCATGGCCTGGGACTTAGAAGGGTTGATCAGTAAGCCGAAAGACTTAGCCCATTCATTGATTCTTTCCAGGTCACGATTCATGGCATTGACAACTAAATCCGCATCGGCCAGTGGGAAATGTCGATAAAGCTGCAAATCGTCTGCGTAGAGATGGAAGTTACAGTCAATAACCTTAGTGACAGTGTTAATGAAGATAGAGAAAAGGTGAGGAGAGAGAACGCCACCCTGAGGAACACCCGCAGTGAGATCACACCAATCAGAAAAGATCTCTTCTTGACGGATACACTGAGAGCGACCTCGAAGATATGAGTCAAACCAGGCTAACACAGAGGAAGAAAAGTTAAAAGATTGAAGGATCCCAAGAAGTATGTCGAAATCCACTGAGTTGAACGCACAACTAAAGTCAAGTAAAACTAACAGCGTAAGAGATTTGTTGTCCATAGCCCAGCGGATATCGTCAGTGACCTTCAGGAGTGCAGTGACCGTACTATGTCCAGCACGGAAACCGGATTGAAAAGTGGAAATAAGAGCATTAGACGAAAGAAATTCGGAAATTTGGCCATGAACAATGTGTTCAAGAACTTTAGAAAGGAAAGGAAGAATGGAAATAGGTCTGAAGTGAGATAAGGAAGATGGATTATTAATTTTAGGAAGCGGTATTATATGAGCCTGTTTCCAGGCTGTAGGAAATATATTAGAGTATAAAGAGAAATTAAAAATATGGGTAAGAATGGGGAGCAATTGATAAATAATAGGTATGATCATTCTTGAACACAAATTGTCATGACCCACAGCAGAGGAAGAAATAGAGAGAAGAGATTTTTTAACAGTGTCCTCAGAGACTGGGCTGAAATTGAAAAGAGAACAATTTGGTAAAGGCAAGTAAGAGAGCTCATGCAAGGTAGAAGCTTTGACATTTGGTGGAAGTGTCACAGGTGGAAGAGAAAAGTGCCTATTAAGAGCGGACAAGTCCACATCTTTACAGGTATTCGTAGGAGATTTGCCAAGACCAACAGATTTCAAGAATTTCCAGACATCTGAGGAATTACGGTCAATGAGAGATTCATGGAAATAGCGTCTCTTTGCATCTCGACACAGACGATTGCAGCGGTTTCGTGAAGCTTTGAAATGAGTGAGGTTATGTTCCGTAGGTCTGCGTCTGTACCTACTCTTGGCTTTATGCTTATGAGCAATTGCATCCTTGATGTCAGTCGTCATCCAAGGCGCAGGATTATGCTTGATTTTAATTCGCCGGCGAGGAGCATGAACGTCATATAAATTCAATATCTTGGCATTGAAGCAGTTCACCTTATCATCAATACTATCGCTTTCGAAAACAGGAGTCCAATCAATATCGCCAGCGTCGCGTCTCAAAGCCTCCAGATCCATGCTGTTAAAACTTCGTAGAACGCAAAATCGTGGTTTACGTTTAGGTGGTCGGATACGGTAGGAAAGATAGACAAGATCGTGATACGAAAAGGTTGCAGTGAGCTGCCCAAACTCAGCAACATTGTGAGGCGAAGAAACAATCATTAGGTCAAGAAGAGAAGGCGTGCAATTTGGGAAGTTATGGGTCGCAGAAAGAGGTAAAATTTCAAGATTAATGGAGGATAAAAGTGAACGGAGTTTAAGGGCACGGGAATCATTTTTGATTAAACATGTATTAAAATCGCCCATAATAATAACATGCTCGTACGATGGGCAGAGATTATTAAGTGTAGCCTCCAAAGAATCAAAATAGTTAATGTGAAGGTTTGGAGAGTAGAAAACAGCAAGCAATACTTTGGAATGGTTTAAGGTAATCTCAAGAAACAATGATTCAGCCGATCCAGAATACAGCGATGGAGATGAATGTACAATTTTATATGGAATATCGGCGCGTAAATAAATGCCAACACCACCACCACCCTTGCCAATTCTGTCATTTCTGACTAGAACAAAACCAGGAAGTGCGTAGTGCGTAGAAAGGAGGGAGGGCTTAAGAAATGTTTCCGATATTAGCAGTGCATCGAGATGTACGCTACTAAATGAAGCCAAAAGATCAGAATAATGGCCAGGAACACTCTGAGCATTAATGTGGGCTATATGGAGATTTTTAGGATCATTGGAAAAAAGAGAGGAAATGTTGTCATGCAAAGTATGAATGGGAGGCTCACTGTCCACACTAATAAAGCTGCAAGTTGAAGAAGAGCAAGAGAAAAAACTGTCGTCTAAGTCAATAGGGATATTCATAAATAAATGAAATATATACAAACAAAATAAAATACAATACTAACAAAAAAAAAAAACAACAATTAAAATACGGCTGATTGTTCTAAAATACAACCACCCTAACTCACTAGTGCATTAGAATAAATTAAACAAGTAACACAATAAAAAAAAAAAAAAAAAAAGTTAAGACACTGGAACTATGACAAATTCAAAAAAAACAAAAATCAACTGGAATGATGCACACAAAAAACAATTACCACCAGTAAAACGGAACGCAAATGCTTGAGATTTTATGAAGGACTTGACAGTTGACAGTGACATTGACAAATATAGATACATAAAGTCATTGAAACAAAATAAATAAATATACCGACACTAAATAATTAAAAGAACTTAACTTATTAAAACTACTGGACAAAAATTACTGTGAAGGTGAATTAAAGGACATAAACCGTTACAAATACCGACAGTGGTTAAAAGTAAACAAAAAGTTAAAGCTGTGCAAAACAAAACACTTTGGCAAACAGACAATGCAATACACACATTAATTACGTCGGCGCGCCCTCCTTTGGCCTCTTGATGGTGTAGCGGAGATTTCGGCTGGGCTTTTAGGTGAAGAAAGAATTATGTCAACCTGCGCAGCATCACCGGAGTCACCACAGGCCTTGGGGTACCGCGAAACCAGCGCTCGAAGTTCACTTGGAGTTTCAATCTTGTGGCGCTTACCGTCGGATGTGATGATCGCTATCTTGCCCTCTACAGACCAGCAGCTGGGCACTCCAAAATGCTTGCGTGCGTCCATGAATGTACGGTGTCTAGTGAGCGTAAGGAACTCTGAGATTTTTTAATTATTTTTGGCAAGATTGTACTAAACTAAGCTGGTGTTTTAAGGCTAGGTTACCTAATACAGCTAGCTGGAGGCTGATGGATAAGCTACAGTTTCACGGGTAGTGTTTAAAATTTTTTATAGTAGGTAGGTGCTAACTTGATTCTCTTAAATGTAACATAGCAGAATGACTTTAAAATTTTATGAAGTAACATATTATTACACTAGCTTCTGCCAGCGACTTCGTACGCGGATCCTGTTGCTTATGCCAGCGACAATGGGGTCGTCAAAATTAAAGATCTGAAACGTCTGATGTCGAATTCTTAGAGCCTGGGGACGGGAAAACAACGGGACGCGCATGACGATTCCAGACGTTCCAGATCTTTCATTTTTGTAAGTCAACAGGAAATGCCCATCAGACTAAACTACTCTTGCTATTCATATATATGTTATAGTGTAGCTGGGCTCGTGGAATTCCACAACAGTTTTTCAAATGTTGTTCCAAATCTCAATTTTCATACGTCAACAGAGAGTGCTCATTAGGCTGAACAACTCTTGCTAAGACGTCATTCCTATTTATGTTATAGTGTAGCTGGGCTTTTGGAGTTCCAGATCAGGTGTTCCAGATCTTCAGTTTTTATACGACAACAGGGAGTGCTCATCAGGCTGAACAACTCTTGCTAAGACGTCATTACTGTATATGTAATAGTGTAGCTGGGCTCTTGGAGTTCCACATCAGGTGTTCCATATCTTCAAATTTATTTTCTCAGCAGAAAATGCTCATCACGTGGAACAATTTTTGCTTTGGCGCTGTTTTTGTTTCTTTCTCTTATAGTTTAGCTGATCTATTGCAGTTCTGCATCAGGTGTTCAATTTTCCAAGATAATTTATAGCCTATATGTTGCCCAGACTTAATAGCTATACAACAAAAAAAAAACATTCAAATCCGTCCAGTAGTTCCGAAGATTAGCGTGTATGGAGTAACTTCTCCCGTTTTCCTTACATTTCTCTTCACTGCTCTGCTCCTATTGATTGTAGCGTGATGAAAAGTATACTATAACCAGCGCAGGAGTGTGAAAAATAATTGTACCAAGTTTCGTCAAAATCCGTCGAGTAGTTTTTGTTTCTATAACGGTTATACAGACAGACAGACAGACAGACAGACAGACAGACAGACAGACAGACAGACAGACAGACAGACAGACAATAATTTTATTAATTGCATTTTTGGCATCAGTATCGATCCCTAATCACCCCCTGATAGTTATTTTGGAAATATATTTCATGTACAGAATTGACCTCTCTACAGATTTATTATAAGTATAGATTAAGATGAACTGAAAGTCCTCGATTAATTGTTATTTTTTACAACTAACCACAAAATTAGACATAATATATGTACTAGAACTAAAAAAAAATACATGCACCGCAGAGCCTGCATGGCGGATTACTGCCCATTTCCTCTTACAAGGAGGAGGTCAGAACCTTAGCAGTGGGAATATTTAGGCTGATATATCTTTGGCAGTAATAAAATCCGATACTGATACTGCCAGTCTACTTCATCCCACTGCTGGGCAAAGGCTTCTCCCCATGATTTCCAGTTTTCACGATCCAGTGCTAAAGTGGACCACTGGTCGTTGGTTTTGTCCAGCTCGTCGCAGCGTCTTCTACGGGGTCTGCCGCGACGCCTTCTGGCGAATAATGAAGTATTTCATCAGTAAATCAGCCCGACTTACTGATGAAATACTTCATCATGTTTGTAATGAAAAAGTGTCTCAATTTTCTACACACTTCCGCAGTTTATAACGTGAGTCTTGTTAAGAGGCCTTTTACCCATTTGCGCGTAGAACTAAAATTATGATCGTCTAATTTACCATATTAAGTAATACTCCAACATTTTTGAATACCTGCAAAAGAAAGACCAGTCTTTCGTGTTGTAATTATACGTAACATATTTCAAAAAACTCTTTTATTAACTTTGTGGTAATTAATCTCCGACAAGTAGTTTACTGAAAAATCAACGCAGAGTCGATTTGCGACTCCTACATCTACTATTAACATTCGTTATTTTAACCAAAAAAAATACACAAATCATCAGACATACGTTTTTGTCGTAAAACTACGTAGGTGAATTTATATTTTTTATAACACAAATTAGTAAAAAAATAAATTCTGAGGTCAATTTTTACGTTTTATATCGCTGTTTTATCGCCATTTTTGGTTCGAACAAAGCGTAATTACATTTAAAAAAACTATGTAAATATAAACTATGTTTACAGACTAAACTAATTTCTAAATTTCATTAAAATCCCTTCATGTAATTAAACATACTATCGTTTTTAAAATCACTCTAAACTAGTATAAATTACGAAACATAACCGGGCTGCAATCAGTACGGCTCCAGCGCCCGTCGACGTAGGACCTGTATAACTTTTTTCCTCGTCCTGATTATAGAGCGTACGTATCGTGAACGGAATATTATACTGCGACTGCCACATTTTGATTCTCTCCATATTTTTTTTCATAAGGTAAGATTTTCGTTACTTTATCAAACTAAAGTATTATTAAAATTATAATAGTAGTTTGTAGAATTTGTGCATTAATTAGCCATCCGTTTTCGTTTTATTAGTTTTTGCAATGGGGCGCAAGAGTGGTGAGAAATCCAATATGGCGGCCTCCCCAAGATCGCGGTCGGGCTGTTTGAAATCCATCCCCATGATATGGGTATCAAATGAAAGGGTTTGCTGTCAGGAATATGAAAAAAATTGTCACGTGTCTTAAATCCAACATGGCGGACATCCAAGATGGCGGATTGCCTATTTAAAAGCATTCCCATGATATGGGTATCAAATGAAAGGGTTTGCTGTCAGGAATATGATAAAAATAGTCACGTACCTGAAATCCAGCATGGCGGACATCCAAGATGGCGGATTGGCTATTTGAAATGCATCTCCATGATATGGGTATCAAATGAAAGGGTTGCTGTCAGTAATATGAAAAAAATAGTCACGTGTCTTAAATCCAACATGGCGGACATCCAAGATGGCGGATTGGCTATTTGAAAAGTACCCCCATGATATGGGTATCAAATGAAAGGGTTTGCTGTCAGAAATATGAAAAACCCACGTTTTTAATTTTCTTTAAAAAAAAAGAAAATAACCCTACGGGGCTGAGAGAGGGGCCTGGGATATATTTACATGACGTGTATAGATCGTGGTTGTAACTTGCAAAGATACACTCCCACGCTTTGAGTGGCTCTTGTCTGCCCCGTAGCACAGTAAAAATATGGATGGTCCGGAAATTACGTACTAACGTTCGAAACGGTGCACTCACACAAACACGCGCATCTACGAGGCTTCTAAGCGGACATCGCAGTGCTGTCAGTTCTGAGTTCCGCGTAAAGACGAATTGCGTTTATTTATGTTACGTATAATTATGGCTGTTTGAACTCGGCTTCATCATAACCGGAGATTTTGTTTTTTAAACTCCCTGCTTATTTTGAAGGTAAGAATGATTTTTATCAATATCGAATTCTATATCCGCGTGACCGTTTAATAAATTCGTAAATAAATAATTTGTAAAAAAAACCAACATGGTTTCTGCTACAATTTCTCATAATAGGCGTCTTTTTATAGTTTTCGTCTTCGAGGGTTTTGAATCCGATAGTGCTGTCAAAATGTAAATCCAAGATGGCGGCTGCAAAAAATATCGAGGTTTTCGTCATGGGTGTCGTTTTCATGGTTTTCGAGGGTGTTGAAACCGATGTTGCAGTCAAAATGCAAATCCAAGATGGCGGCTGCATAAATTATCGAGGTTTTCGTCATGGGTGTCGTTTTCATGGTTTTCGAGGGTGTTGAAACCGATGTTGCAGTCAAAATGCAAATCCAAGATGGCGGCTGCATAAATTATCGAGGTTTTCGTCATGGGTGTCGTTTTCATGGTTTTCGAGGGTGTTGAAACCGATGGTGCAGTCAAAATGTAAATCCAAGATGGCGGCTGCAAAAAATATCGAGGTTTTCGTCATGGGTGTCGTTTTCATGGTTTTCGAGGGTGTTGAAACCGATGGTGCAGTCAAAATGTAAATCCAAGATGGCGGCTGCATAAATTATCGAGGTTTTCGTCATGGGTGTCGTTTTCATAGTTTTCGAGGGTGTTGAAACCGATGGTGCAGTCAAAATGTAAATCCAAGATGGCGGCTGCATAAATTATCGAGGTTTTCGTCATGGGTGTCGTTTTCATAGTTTTCGAGGGTGTTGAAACCGATGGTGCAGTCAAAATGTATATCCAGGATGGCGGCTGCATAAATTATCGAAGTTTTCGTCATGGGTGTCGTTTTCATGGTTTTCGAGGGTGTTGAAACCGATGGTGCAGTCAAAATGCAAATCCAAGATGGCGGCTGCATAAATTATCGAGGTTTTCGTCATGGGTGTCGTTTTCATAGTTTTCGAGGGTGTTGAAACCGATGGTGCAGTCAAAATGTATATCCAAGATGGCGGCTGCATAAATTATCGAGGTTTTCGTCATGGGTGTCGTTTTCATAGTTTTCGAGGGTGTTGAAACCGATGGTGCAGTCAAAATGTAAATCCAAGATGGCGGCTGCAAAAAATATCGAGGTTTTCGTCATGGGTGTCGTTTTCATAGTTTTCGAGGGTGTTGAAACCGATGGTGCAGTCAAAATGCAAATCCAAGATGGCGGCTGAATAAATTATCGAGGTTTTCGTCATGGGTGTCGTTTTCATAGTTTTCGAGGGTGTCGAAACCGATGGTGCAGTCAAAATGTATATCCAAGATGGCGGCTGCATAAATTATCGAGGTTTTCGTCATGGGTGTCGTTTTCATAGTTTTCGAGGGTGTTGAAACCGATGGTGCAGTCAAAATGTAAATCCAAGATGGCGGCTGCATAAATTATCGAGGTTTTCATCATGGATGTCGTTTTCATGGTTTTTGAGGGTGTTGAAACCGATATTGCTATCAAAATAGAAATCCCAGATGTCAAATAACGAAAATCACATGAAAATAACATGAATAAGATAAATATTAAGTATTGAAAAGTAATTTGCGCAAAGTATTTTTCGTTAAACACAATTGTAGTTACAATATGGTGCCAAGGTCATCTTATACTTAGTTGAAACGCATAGTAAGGTGCACAGCCACCGGGTTCATCAAGCATCAGCGCCACATAATTATGTTCCATTCTCCGCGCTCGTGACAACCCTAAGGCTGCAGTTGAGAGCGTAGGTATTTATTTCTACAATTAGGCCTTGTTTCCATACTATCCATATTTTGACTGCACCATCGGTTTCAACACCCTCGGAAACCATGAAAACGACACCCATGACGAAAACCTCGATATTTTTTGCAGCCGCCATCTTGGATTTACATTTTGACTGCACCATCGGTTTCAACACCCTCGAAAACCATGAAAACGACACCCATGACGGAAACCTCGATATTTTTTGCAGCCGCCATCTTGGATTTACATTTTAACTGCACCATCAGTTTCAACTTCCTCGAAAACCATGAGAACGACACCCATGACGAAAACCTTGATATTTTTTGCAGCCGCCATCTTGGATTTACATTTTGACTGCACCCTCGGTTTCAACACCCTCGAAAACCATGAAAACGACACCCATGACGAAAACTTCGATATTTTTTGCAGCCGCCATCTTGGATTTACATTTTGACTGCACCATCGGTTTCAACTTCCTCGAAAGCCATGAAAACGACACCTATGACGAAAACCTCGATATTTTTTGCAGCCGCCATCTTGGATTTACATTTAGACTGCACCATCGGTTTCAACAACCTCGAAAACCGTGAAACGACACCCATGACGAAAACTTCGATATTTTTTGCAGCCGCCATCTTGAATTTACATTTTGCCTGCAACATCGGTTTCAACACCCTCGAAAACCATGAAAACGACACCCATGACGAAAACTTCGATAGTTTATGCTGCCGCCATCTTGGATTTACATTTTGACTGCACCATTGGTTTCAACACCTTCGAAAACCTTGAAAACGACACCCATGACGAAAACCACGATATTTTTTGCAGCCGCCATCTTGGATTTACATTTTGACTGCAACATCGGTTTCAACACCCTCGAAAACCATGAAAACGACACCCATGACGAAAACTTCGATAGTTTATGCTGCCGCCATCTTGGATTTACATTTTGACTGCATCATCGGTTTATACACCCTGGAAAACCAGGGTCCATATTGGCTCACCTAAAGTTGTTTACCCGAAATTGTTCTTCCTAACGATTTGTAATCCGAATGATCACTCTTCCTAAAATTTTTCATCCTAAAGTTTTTATTCATACTTTTTGTAGTGCTACCGGCGATGTTCATAACACTCATTTTTCCGAAAATTGTTATCAATAATATCGTTATTGTAAATATATTGAAACTCCTACTGTTTTTTGTCATAACGTTTTTATCCCTAAACATTATTACGGTGATATTTTTGTCGACAATTTAGTCAAACTAAATAAAGTAAAATGTCGAGAAAATTCGACGGAGCACCGCTTCGCGGTGCTCCTACTTCTGGGTGGTTTAAAAAAAAATAACCACGAAGGGGATGGCGGGGTCTTTCAGACCCCGCCATCCCCTTCTAACCTAACCTGTCCGAGTCGGGGTGCCCCCAGTCGTTTTTGGTCAGAGTGTCGTGTTGGGGTCACTATGAAAAAAATACTGGCGACAAATTTCCAGGTTGCGCTCGCCGACCGCTGCCGCGGCACCGCTCGCTTTGCTCGCTCGACTCGCGAGTAGCTGGTCACAGTTCTAACCTAACTTAACGTATGGATATCTTTTCAGGTACACACCGCTTTAAATAAAATTAAAGAAGACGCTTTAACTAATAAAAAAAAAACAATTCATATAATTAGTGAGTGCAAAGCAAGCACTTCCTCAAGTATACGTGCTAATATGCCAACAAAATAAAAAATAAATCTAAACAAAAAAGATATGACTTTGAATAATAGTGTAAAAGAAGGTTATGTTGAGAAAATATAGGAAAACAAATAATAGTGTGTTAGATGTTTATTGCTACCGACATTATGAAGTCGAATGATTCGGAATTACGAATATTAGTGACAGTGCAATTAGGAGTTGTGATCATTAGGATTAAAAATGTTAGGAATACAATTTTCGGGTTTCCGATGATCGGAGTTTAAATTTTAGGTGAACTTTGGCGCGCCCGGAAAACCATGAAAACGACACCGATAACGAAAACCTCGATATTTTTTCATTAAGGATTCATTATTATTATTATTTTTATTATTTATTATTTACAAAAAACCTGTATACACTCAACAAAAATAATCGTCGCGACACCACACTGTTCAATGCGAAATAGAAATGAAAAAATATCTGGCTTGCTTTCTATAAGAGAGAGAGAGACAGACAGAGAAACATATCTGTCTGTCTCTTACTATAGCAAAAAGTGTCGTGACAACTTTTCGTAAGAATTTTTTTCCGTCTAGCCCCCTTTCACAACGCGCGATAAGGAACTTCGTTCCAAAAACTTTTTCAGAAATGTAACCAAAGTGCATTACGATTATCGGCTCAAGATTGTTTAGTCCGTCTCAACACTAGCGCTACACTGGTTGCGTTGTGTATGTGTGAATAGCTACGCACACATGAACATTGCTCCCGTCTTTTACCTAAACTCGAGCGTTCGAATTTTGTGAACTGGCTCTTAACATATAGATTAAATATTCGTCACTTTTTATTTGTAAATTGTTGGGAAAATGACGTTGTTCACCAGCAAGCCGTTAATTACTTTTTCTGGTTCAATGGGCAACTGCGCAGCAACGACAGCCTTTTTTGCGGAAAGGTTTTTGGAGAGTTTTTTCATTTCAAATTAAAATGTCTATAACCAACTGCCAAAGCTACTAACGATGTATTAGTCCGTTTGGTGGTCCGTGGTAGTAAAGTTAGCAGATTGACAGAAAGTGTAACATTCTTATGTATTATAAAATTTATAAACTAGCTTACGCCCGCGGCGTTGCTTGAGTTAAGTTCAGTAGTTATCCCACAGGGACATCATACGAAGATAAAAAGTTATACTATGTTTTAATCCAGGTCAATCTCTCAAAATTTCAATGACAGCCGTTCAATAGTTTTTGTGTGAATGATTAAAAAAAACATACATCGATCATCACAAGCTTTTTCATTTATAGTTGCATTGAGATAAGATTCATAATAACATGGCTGTGACGATGAAAGCCAGATTATCCCACAGAGACAAATCTATCGATGACGTGAAATCTAAGCCATTGAATGTAATCGCTGATAGATGCACTGATACTGCGCCATTTTATTTTTATGGTGATACTTTACATTGACGTCAATGCAGACTTATAGTGCAAACAGTAAAGCACTTCCACACGGATGGAAATCGCAGCGATTTGTATAAACAGATTTTAAAATGTAAGTGCCTGTGTTGACGACGGTACGGAACCAAGAATCTGTCGGCAAATGACCGGGCTCAGTAAGGTCAAACGCCTACCGGGGTCGCGGGATTGTCTAAACAGGGTACCGCGGCCCTGCAAAGAAACGGGCAACCAAAGGAACGGAGTGGTAGTTGGTAAGTCTGACAGTCGCTTCCGCGCCACCCTGATGGGCCGTCCGCCCCATTCAATGCTGTGAATCATTTGATGATTTTAAACCGCAAAAAAGTATAATAGGTATTAAAGACGGCTTTGGTATTTCTGAATAAAGTACCATCTTGAAGTAGCAGCGTAACATAATGCTACTTTTCATAACTCACTGCCTCAGCGCCTCATCACCAAATTTTTGTTACTAAGCTGATCAAACAGTTAATAAAATATCCGATGTTATGCTACCAGTATTATCAGCTATATCCTAACAATCTATACCAGATAAGCATTAGTCAAGTTCAGTGTCATGTCATAACAAATTGCCTTCATTGAATAGCTGACAGCTACTTATTGAATCGATGACAATTGCTCTTTGTATTGCAGTGTCGTTAAATGCAAGAATGAAACATGAGTTTCGTTACTTCCCTTTTTTTTTATTTGCTCGCGTTTGACTACTATCTAGTAATGTAACCTATTCACTCTTGACTTAAAGATCCCAGGGTTGTAGCTATCAAGAAACACAGACTCTGGCATAACATAAACCTGATGAGGACACATATTCGGCTTTCACCAAGCACCAGTCATAGTAAAATTAAAATGCTTGGCTAGAATAAGGCCGAGCTGTCCCGAACATCATTCAGGTACTTTTACCTACGAAACGAACGAAAGCTTCATTATATTAGGCCAGGATTTTAAAAGCGGAGAGTAGCGGTGCTGGCTAATCAAGCTATAACTTTGAAAGTTTACATCTGCTTTCTTTTTCATATGTGGTGCAACCCTGACGAGTCAGCCGACACGCATCACTGGTTCCAAGATCATCGATCTCCGCAGATTGATCAACTCTTGGCTGATGTTACTGATTGATTCATTGACACATTGCGTGTAGCTGTTGTGTTGAAACAGCTGTTGCCTTAAGAGAAATTGACGCTTGAATGTCACCGTCACAGATTAGGGCGAAGAGATGGGACATAGGGAAAAATGTGGCAGGAATATGATCAGAATGTGCATAGTATGGAAATGAACTGGATGCGGATAACGAAACGACGTTGTTATTGATGTAGTGGACATCAGAAGAAAGATTTTGTGATCATTTTGTTTTTCTTTGCATCCATGTGATTATGGTACACTGGCATTTGGCTATGGTATGGCACTGCGCTCTTTCTCCGTGGTAAAATCATCAAATGAGTCCAGGCTGGGACAGGAGGAACTGTCAGACTCGTACTGACTAAAATCCACGATGTTCCTTCAATAATTCCTTACGTTCCAATGTCACAGTTATCTGTTAATACAGTCCCGTGATCACGATAGGCTTTGGCCCTCCACAGCCAGATTTTGCCGGTTTAAGTGTTAACTTGACCACAAAATGTGATGGTCTTCTTAAGTGTAACTTTTCAAACCATCCAATATCAATGACAGTCATCGATACAGTTACCCTTAATCCTGAACCACAGAGTTGAGCTTTCTGTATCGAATTCCTTATCTAAATCTGACCACAAGCAATGTAGTCGCATCAAGTTTGTACCTTATGTAGAGACTAGACTTTACATAGCAGCACGATTGTAAAAGGATGGACACGGATGTAAAGGTGTAGTGCCCGCATTTTAAAGTCCCATGTCCTTATTAGGGGGGTTTCATTGGCAGCAATCCAAACTATTACCAAGACATTCCAAGTCCACAAAGACTGATAATTTTAAAGAGCTTTACCATGGTCTTGCATACTAACATGTGTGCCAAAATAACTACTTTGTGGACACAGCAAGAAGTCGTTGTGGTAGGCCTCTTAGTAGACGGTGGGACGTGGGAGCTGGACAAAACCAGTGGTCCACTCTGGCCCAGGATCGTGGAAAATGGATGTCATGGGGCCTTTGCCCAGCCGTGGAATAATGAAAGCTAGTCCCCAGTGTGGGGCAAAGTTAAAAAAAAATGGTAACAGTATCAGGTGCAGGTATAAGTGTCATATCTCATTTGATTCTGAGCTCTAAGTGGACAATGCACAAGTCTAGAAGTTTATAAATAAACATTAAACAAGTGACTTAGAGCGTGAGCAAGCAATGAGCGGAGCAATGACCTACACGACAGACTGCACAAAATTTTCAGCAGCAACTAAGCACGGAGTTAATGAATACCCACTGAATGGAATAAACAGATAAAATGGCGGAAATGTGGCAAAAAAGTGGCAGTTTTTGTGTTCTTCTGGGTATTTACCTAGACTGGAGTTGGGTGATTGTTATTACCGTAAAAAAATACTTCAGACACACACAAACAACACATTGTCATCGTCAATGAGACACGGATATAAGAAAAAAATCCGGAGAGGTCGCAATTGGTATGCGTATACTCGTATTATGATCATTTGACTTCGATCATTAAACTTTTAATGATCGAAGTCATTTGATCAGTTATGTTATGTTTGAATGGGGGCAAAACCAAAGAGGCAAGGACCGTAGCAAATGATGTTAAGTAGATTTTTCTGCCTTCATGGAAATATATTGTGACCTTATTTTAATACGGTATTAAAACATATGGAGACTTAAATAATATAAAGTGGTTGCTGAAGGAATCAGTATAGAACAGTGATGCCTTCTAGTTTTAAAGGCCAGGTCTTGAGGTCGTGTTTTGTAGAGCTTGAAGTGAGACCGGCGTATGCGCATTGTTTACGAAGCAATTCATTGTAGAGAGAGAGCAATGACTTGGTGAATTACTTACGTTTCAAGGAGGTGCCTTAAAAAGTATCAACAATTTTATTTTCCTATTGTAAATATCAGTTGCCGTCTACATAATACGCAGTCCCAAGCTAACTAAGAGCAATTTTATTTTCCATATTTATTACTTGGTTGAGTTTCCGATATACATAGAAACACGTGTTTGGTAAATGTTAATAAAACCACACGTGACTACAAGAATCGCAACATTATAATATCAATTGTGTGAAGTGCTCCTTATCTGCCGACGTTAGAGCGAGTGCGAAGCCTCTCACTAATCTATCATTTCGCTGACTCACACGTTACGTGTAGACAGGTGACTCCTGGTGTGCCAAGGTCAGGTCATAGAGTGCGACAGTTTATTGCATTAAACTATTAGTATCGACTGTCGTGTTTCTGCGAGTTAAGCATACATTATGTCGGCATTTGGCTTGAGTGCTAAAAGAATCAAATCAGTTAGATTATCAGAAAATGTTATGACCCGTTTTTTTTTCTTTTGATATGTATGTAAATAAAATTTGACGAAAATACGACGCTTTTAAAATTAACAATGTCACTTTTAGTGTGTCCTAACGACACAACCTCCCACTCTCGACTTTTGATACGAGTACCTTTTATCTTTGAGAATATTTAAAGATTTAACATCAATCCACAATAGACTCCAACGATGACCAAATATAGCAGATAACAACTTCTTAGCTTAGTTCGTCCAGAACCGTATCGCTTAGAGGCTCTTTAGAAGCATACTGCCTTTGATAAAATAACCGATACATTAACATACATAAAACAAAAGTGAAACCTTTCACGATAATATCATTTCATCGCGCCACGTGCCTTTCCAGGCCAGCGGTGCCAAGGTCGAAGCTGTTAGCTAAAATATAGGTAAAGGTAATTTATTGGAGTTTCCTTTTATTTATACCGGTATCGGCTTACCGCGACGGGTAATAAGTATTGATCGAAATGAGGGTATTTAGGAAGGCCCGCTCACGACCTCAGGTGATGCGTATAGAAACGTGCGACACACGTTTACGTCAAGCGACAACAAGTCGCAACACGGTTTCTCGTGTGTGGCATGCTTTAGTAGAATTCTAAGGGTCAGCGCAGAAAGAACGGAGCGCAGCGGAGAGGATTTTATTAACGCACTTGAAAATAAACTTTAAAATTATTACAATAAAGTGCATAAATAAATTCCCGCGTATCTTCGAGGACGCACGAGCATTTTTTGTCAGGTTCAAGCATTGACGCACTTTGTTGCAATAATTTTAAAGTTTAATTTCAAGTGCGTTAATAAAATCCTCTCCGCTGCGCTCCGTTCTGTCTGCGCTGACCCTAACACGATCATTTTTGTTATATGACATTCGTTGATAGGTACTGCCATAATAATTAGTTGCCTACGCTTGACCGTGCAGATGAGCGATGTCATGTGAGAGTAGCCGTATTTTACAATTTTCTTTGTGTTTTCTCCGCATTCGCTGCCGCAACAAGCGTATCGCTTGAATGTATAGGTCGTGGCCAAGCATTTACATTTTTGTTTGAACTTGCGGTAATTGAGGGCATTGATTTGTTTAGGTTGTAAGGTTAGTGCTATCATTGGATTGTTGTCGACGAAAAAAGGGTTTTTGTTTCGAGACTTTGAAATTGTTTGTCCTTACGTAAAAGCTGATCGATTTAAAAGCTATCAATTAATTATATATCGAATACTGGCAATAGCTGAGTGTGAGTGTGGTGTGAGTTATACATGATTAAATGAGGAGTCAACGCCTCGCTTGACCTTACAAAGATGGCTTCGACTGACAGCCATGACGGCTCCAGTACACGTTGCCGCCGCCACCGCTCCGCTTTGCTGTGTATAGCGGTCTCGAAGGTATGAAACATAAAAGCGGCGCGGTGACGGAGCGGAGGCGGCGCGGCGGCGGCATCGTGTACCTCCTGTACACTGGTACCCTGAATATGGCGGAGAACAGTGTTGGTAGAGGCCGACAACCAGCAGAGAACTGCAATTGCCACCTCGCCGGTAAATGTCATAATATCATCGAATTTTTAGTTCTATTGACATGCCGGTTTCGCCATGAAGTTTTCCTTAATCGTGTTGAAAGCAATGGTGATCTGCTCAGCTGACTTTTGAGGCCAAACATGGAAACTCGCATACACAAACACCCAGACCCGCGCACATAATCGTTTTTAGCAATAGGATCGCCAGTTTTTATATGGGACTAAAACAAATCTGGTGAAACATACACACATAAGCATACTTTTAGGTAATCTGCCCAGTGCCCAAACATTCGGGGATTACAGCCGCTACATTAGGTAGGTACTTGGTTAATACACGCTTTGTGCTGAATCAGTGGAGTGTACATTACTGGGTACGTAACATTAATCACTCGTGTTTCGCAAGCCGTTCCCACATTAATGTCAATGCATGACCGCTCAGCAATGTCTTGCTATGATACTGTAATTGGATCAGCTGCTGCTATGATTTATTTTCCTTTTAAGAAGATCATAGTAGTGTAAGCACTTATTATGAGTTGACCATTAAGGTGCCTCCTCAACGCGAGCATTTGCGTGTAAATGACTCGAGCATTTCGTCAGTGAGGGAGGAAAATCGAGCAATCGTGACCCCGGAACATAAAGGGCTATTGAAGGACACCGTGGATTGTGACTAGCTGTTTCTCATGGTTTCAAACCCGCTGCTCGGCTTCTATTGGTGTGACCTTTAGCTTTTCTCGATAAATAGATTAAGCAACACAGTTTTTTTTTTTTCAAAAACCTTGTTTAAAATTAGCGCATTCAACCAAACAACCTCTTCAGTTTGTCTTTATTGAGATTCACTCAGTCGATTCCAAAAAGAATTTTACTATAAGATGATAGAATTTTTTATGTTATCCAAAATCTTAAGATCAAACTATAATTCTGAGTGACACAACTATCCCACCAAACTCTAATCTAGTAATCTAGCAAACGGAAATTAAAACCGATAAAATTTTCAAGAAGAAAATACTAAAAGTTTTTTTCAGCAAGGAGTTTCATAAACAAGGCCGTCATTTAATATTTAACAATAAGGGCCATTTTCAGATAGCAAAGGC
Organism: Agrotis clavis; assembly: GCA_954870645.1. Taxonomy (NCBI): domain Eukaryota; kingdom Metazoa; phylum Arthropoda; class Insecta; order Lepidoptera; family Noctuidae; genus Agrotis; species Agrotis clavis. The sequence goes on along the minus strand of OX940918.1, from coordinate 4,994,296 downwards.
TATGACTTTGGAGTACGGCTTTTAACGTAAGTACTGGAGGGACAGAGGCTGTCGGAAGGACTAATGGTTCTTTGTGAATGTGGGTGAAAGGTTGGGACGCTCTGAAGTGGTGTATATGTATGGACGGTACGGTTAGGGTCAGTTACACACCGAGACGCCACGATACGCGGCTTGGAACTTTGGATTAGGTAACACGTTTGATAATTTTATCATTATAATAAGATCCGTGGAATAATGATCGATGAATAATAATGGCGGCATAACCTAGTCTCTCAATAAGAATATTATAAAAGAAACATTTAGTGTTGGCCGACAGAAAACTAGTTGGGAAGCAAACGAGAGATTATTGTATCAAAACGTTCCACGGTTTCAAAGGAAAAGTTCAGGACAAGTTATAATTGAGTTGTAGCGAATGAAAAATAACTTGAGAACAAAAAGTAGGACGCAACTATTTGTTAAGCTATGAGTCCTTAATTTATACTGACTTAGTATTTTATAAAAGCATTGAATTTATGTATAGAGTAACATAATATTGGTCCTTCAGAAATTGTTGGGAACCAAAGTGCGATGCTCTAAAACTACAAGTGTGTGTTTTGATGCTGCTTTACAAGACGATAGAGATATATTTTTTCAAATTAAAGTTTCGGTGATATTACACGTAAACTCATGCTTTTCTCCCGTAAGGGTGAGACAGAAACTACAGAATGCCATGAAATGCCAACGCATACATACTGTTTTTCCATCAGCTAACTTCATGGAATCATATTATATACACGCAAGCAGATTGGTTGTAAGTTACTGATTTTTTGATAAATAACAGTTGCAAGGACGCAAATACAGACCAATTTAATAACAAAGAACATAGGCCAAAACCAACACCAAACATCGCCAAAGATCTATCCACAGACAATAATCAAACAATACAAGATGATTTAAACAATAGTTCTCTTGGCATTCACGATCGTCTAAAACTGCACGTACAAACTGGTAACGTTTGAAGTTTCCTTATTGCTCACGAACGTAATAATTTGCGTATTGGTATCTATGAACCTTGACCTAATAGCTTGGAAATAACTGGTCTTTGTGTTATAGACTTTGGTTTTGTTTGGCATGTTTGGTAGAATTGGTAGTTGTATAGGTTTCAGATTGGCGATCCCTGGAAAGATTTAGGCGCTTAGCTATATATGATTGCGGTTCGATCCGCCGATAAGAGTCAGGGATCAGAGAGCGCACCAGGAGGAATTAAATAATTATTTTCATAACAGCACTGTTTTTTTTTTATTCTGTGGTATTTTATAATCAAAAGTCCATTCTATAAATCTTGCTAACACGTTTTAAAAGGCCATGTTCTGCTTTCCAAGTTTTAAAACTTCTGAAAGATGGGAAGAGCTCGTGCTAACTTATGTATATAATTCAAGCTAGCTAAGTTCATTTTCTTGTTGCGAGGATCCACTTCGACTGACATGTGATTTTAAAAAGTTAGATTCTACCACCACTTTTCTTAAAATGGAAAAGATACCGACAGCATCGTAGTATGGTTAACCCCCTTGAAAGAGTAGGTGCTTTCAAAGGGTTCACCACATCGTGACACTGTATGTACCTATAATGGGGAATGAAAACAATATGAGGATACCGGCATGTCCAATATGCTCAAGTGGAGGAAGAAGATGAGTTCTGCGCTCCATTCTGAGTACCTATTTCTACCAGCAGTGGGGAAATTATGGAATTATTATGTTAAGTAGTTACAGATAAAGGTCATTATGTGTAAAGCCATTAAAGTAATGTGACTCTAATGGTGTTTCTATTGTACCCTCTGTTCCCAAAATACAGTTTCTGAAAGAACTTTGATCTTTACAGCTTTACTTTGTATTCATCCCTGACCAATTTACCTTCACGATATGCAGATTCTAATTCGCGTTTTTTAGCGTATTTTATAAGTTTCTGTATAATACTAACATAAAAAAAGTACTTGACAAAGTTCACCTGCTAACATCTTCTGGCAATTTGCCCCGATCGAATTCTTCCGTGATTCGACAAATTAAATGAAATGGCTCCGGTGACTTGGCGATACTGCCAATAGACACTTGTAAGTGAATGTAAGTAGAACCTTGAACTATTGCAGACATAAATCCTTTTGCTAGACAGTTTTAGCTCTTATGTTGATGAGCTTAAGTTACGTGGAAAGGGGTGTAATGTCTTAATATAGAACGGCGATTTTGATCACATAGTGATAGACTACAGTTTTTAGGTCATCCGGTAATAGAGTGGTCTATTACTGGATGAAAAACCTAAAAAAAATGTAACCGTCTTCAACCACAAAAAATGGGTAAAATAACCTACAAAACTTTTCTTTCGGAAGTCGGTGACTTTTCTTTATTAATTTCACTGTGTTTTTTGCCACCGACTTCCGAAAGAAAAGTTTTGTAGGTTATTTTACCGTTTTTTGTGGTTGTTTTTGAAGGCGGTTACATTTTTTTAAAAAAAGTTTTTATTTCACTCTTTTTAGTTTAAATATTTAACCACAATTCTTGTCAAATACATCATTTTCTTACATGTGCACTAGAATTTATTAATCCGTAGCACCGGTAATAACATCGTTAGGTAAAATCTCTTTCATTCAAACCTTATCTCAAAAACTTCTGCACCGATTTTGATGAAACTTGCAGTATTCCCTAAGTTGAAAGATACCTAGTACAACAAAAAAAGAATTGCTTAAATCGGACTTGTAGTTCCAGTGATATGCGAACACAAACTAAATCAATCGACGCCTACTCCTTACTGTTAAGGAGTTGTACCTTTCATCATCAGCTCATCCTGAGATGATGATTATTAGATGCAAATACTTGAACAGCTTTAGAAAATATATGAAATTGGTACTATGTGCCTATAAAATTTGAAGGTTGCCCTCGATTTCCCTGGGATCCCATCATCAGATCCTGACCTGATGATCATGGGACCACTTGTGAAGTATACCCTTTCAAACAAAAGAAAAATTTTCCAAATCGGGGAACATACATAATAAAAAAAAAAAAGGTTGCACTCCAGGAGTGCCGGTAGAAGTGAAAACTTTTTTGTTACTATGTTTTATTTTTAATTTGAATGACGTCTTACTCATTTTCGATCAGGGTCACGTGACCCTGACGGTCACGTGACCCTGACGGTCACGTGACCCTGACGCGAGTTTTAAATTTTTTACCCATTACAGAAAAAGTGTACAACGCCGCTAAAGAAGTTTTCACTTCAAAAAAAAAAGGTTGCACTCCAGGAGTGCCGGTAGAAGTGAAAACTTTTTTGTTACTATGTTTTATTTTTAATTTGAATGACGTCTTACTCATTTTCGATCAGGGTCACGTGACCCTGACGGTCACGTGACCCTGACGGTCACGTGACCCTGACGCGAGTTTTAAATTTTTTACCCATTACAGAAAAAGTGTACAACGCCGCTAAAGAAGTTTTCACTTCAAAAAAAAGGTTGCACTCCAGGAGTGCCGGTAGAAGTGAAAACTTTTTTGTTACTATGTTTTATTTTAAAACTGGAGTAGTACAGATATGAAATTAACTAATTTGAATGACGTCTTACTCATTTTCGATCAGGGTCACGTGACCCTGACGCGAGTTTTAAATTTTTTACCCATTACAGAAAAAGTGTACAACGCCGCTAAAGAAGTTTTCACTTCAAAAAAAGATTCCGACGAATTGAGAACTTCCTCCTTTTTTTGAAGTCGGTTAAAAAGTAAAAGGTGTTTTTTTGTTAAATTTAAGATCGCCCCGTGTTTGTCCCCAGTCTCGCCAGATGGCAAGCAATGATGACGGTTGACGGTGAAGCACGCTTGCCTACAAGTAACTATTCACTCTTGAATTAAAAACCTCAAGATTTGAGCTATCAGGAAACACAGACTCTGGTGGGTAATTCCACCTAAGCTGTGCACACATTGAAAATGTGGAAATCAAAAACTAGATGCGAAAAGTGGAGGCTAGGGTCACATGACGCAGATTTGAAGAGGTATATGTCCAACAGGTCAGGAATATATGGCACAAAACGGAGGAAACCTATACAATAAGGCTGCCAATTATAAGGATGATGATATCCAGCAGTTGACTGCGACAGAGCGAATTTATTAAATTATACCTTTTACATAAGTGTTAGAATCGTTTGACATTCAAAATAACTTGTTCGATAGCTATATTCACAACAACGACATAATATATTTCCATATTCAAATTCTTTAACAACAAATATGCATACTTGGGAGTTCAACGTTACGTCAAGGAAAATTGGCGCTTTATTAAACATTTTCCTCTAGAATGTCAACTTAAACATGGTGGAAACAACATGTTATAAGCGGAAGTTTTGTTTCCAAGTATATTACGAACTGAGGAAACAAGACGATATTAATTTTATAGTTGAAATGCAAGAGAAATGATATACCGAAGTAGTCAAGGACGAAGATTCTGATTGCAATAGTATTGGTCAGAACTAAAAGTAATTCATCAGGAAAGATGCGGAATTGATGGAGAGCTCAGATTTCAAGTGTATATTTTGCGGTGTATTCCATCAGGAAATGTACTCTTGATGATCTTATGACTGCAACAGTAAGCGGATTCGTAATCATAATTTGCCATCGACACGCTAAGAAAAAACACATAATTTTGAATGAAATTACGATTGAAAACTTTCTGAATGTTAATGTAAAGGCATAATGAGGCAAATAAGGCTTTCGCTAATTAAAATATTACAATAAATAATAGTCTTTTTGACAGTTTTCGGCCGAGATCACGGCAAATCTCAGCGGAGTCTAGGTAAGGAAATATTATATTGTACGAAGTGTGGGCACTAGTACAGATGCAAATTCTAATCCGTCGATATCATAGCTAACTTATTAGCTAACACAGCTGCAGCTTCTAATCTTAAGATATCACAGCTAAGCTAGATAGCGATGTATTTATAGATAAACCTCGTTCTATAATGCAACCTAAAAAGGTGTCTATGTAAGATTTAAGCTTCGAATACCATCAATTTCATTGCACAGTTATCGCAGTGGCTGAGGTTCAATTTCCGCACGGAACAAACATTTTGATTAACTGCTTTAAGTTGTTCGGGATCTGGTTATGAGTGTGCATTTCAATGTTTGAAGCGCACCCACGACACAGGCGCAATTCCTAGTGCGGGCAACGTTTTTAAAAAATGATAACGGTTTTCAAACTTTTAAAAACATCATCATGCTCTTCATCATCGTTAAGTTCCTATTCATCTAAAACTTGACCTTGTTTTTTAAGGGTCCATCGATAAACCAAGCATCTGTATGATGACTCCGTTATACTTGAGAAGGTAGAGTGGAAACCAACCTTGACATTTGCGTACAAATCAATTATGAAGATTATGAAGTACCCTTCGGTTTAGCTGATTGAAGAGGCTTAGAAAAGGCTTAGCCAAGTAATATTGAGAAAGAGGATTTTCTGAGGTACCTACCTTAATGTTAGGTACTCAACTTCATAGTTTCATTATCCACAAGATTAATTTAAACTTTTAAAATATGACCTAAATCTTTTTAATTTACTTTCTTTGGCTCACTGCTTCATTGGTGTTAAGGACACTGGTTTTAATAATATATTTAATCATCCGAAATAAACGTTAGGTAGGATTAGGATTCAATCTATTCATGTTTTAGAGCTTATCTCAGACTCTTTGTTCTTATTAAGATTTAGTCATAAATTATTTGTGCTTGTACCTAATGTAAAGTCAAGATAAATGAAGATTTATGAACATTATTCTTTATATTCGAACTAGCAGAAAAAAGGATCATCAATTTTCTTCTTTAGTGAACAGGGCTCCATAAAAATAAGGTTCACTTTGTTTGAGATTATTAAAAAAATCAGTAGCTCACCGTGGATGGTGAGCAGCGCCGTCACCCAGAACCAGTGCATCCACCAGTGTAATGTCATGACGACAGTTTGATATGGCCCTCTGACGTTTCCGACCTGCAACAAATATAACAAGTATGTTAATAAATCAATTATATTCCAAAGTATGAGTGGGATTTATTTTATCAGGCGGATCAGCTAGATGGTCACTATTAACAGACGTTTTTAAAAAGGTGGTTGTGACGGACTGGATGCGGAAGGCGGAGGACGTAATATACACAAACGAGGACACAATTAGCGCAGTGGCTGAACGTTCGACTGCTGCTGGCTGTGTTGATTGAGTAGGATCTCCTCTCTTTTCTCCCCATCTTGGCTCAAAATGCACATATTTTCCAGTCCACTAGTATTAAATCTAGCTGGAATAGCACCATGTTCCTGCACTAATTCCATATTCGATGAAGTGTGTGTTTTCGTTAATTAGTATTTAGCCCTTTTTCTTTCAAATAAAAATAAAGAGCTAAGTATGAAAGAGCCATTTTAATACTTTCATAATTCTCTTCAAAACGGTAATATTTTCAGCAAATATCCCGTTTGGTTAAAATACGAACATCAGGATTTTCCTGCCTCAAATTACCCAAATATACATTTTAAATCAATTAATTAAACTTCAACCGCACACGTTACGCAGTTAAACGTTACAAAAAAGAAAACAGAATACATTTTACAATATTTATTCCACATTTGGTGTTCGCAACTGAAACCGTGAATGTGTGGCTTTCAGTTAACACGTTGGCTGCCATAAGGAAATCCGAATATATTTGCGTTTTTCATCAGTTGTTTAAATGACGTGAAACGACTCATTGATAAGATTTCTTTATATAATTTATGTTTTTATATACTTTTTTGTATATTATGTGCTGTTTTAAGTCCGCCGGTCATTTTCACCCGGCGCGGCGCAAATGTAATATTTTTTTCATTGGAGCCACGCCGGTCAAATCGCCGGGCATCCTTGTTAATCGAAGATATGGAACACCTGATGTGGAACTCCAAGTACCCAGCTACACTATTACATATACCGTAACGACGTCTTAGCAAGAGTTCTTCAGCCTGATGAGTACTCACTGTTGTCGTATAAAAACTGAAGATCTGGAACACCTGATGTGGAACTCCAAGAGCCCAGCTACACTATAACATATATAGGAATGACGTCTTAGCAAGAGTTGTTCAGCCTAATGAGCACTCTCTGTTGACGTATGAAAATTGAGATCTAGAACAACTGATGTGGAATTCCAAGAGCCCAGCTACACTATGTTTAAGAATAACATCTTAGCAAGAGTTGTTTAGTCTGATGGGCATTTCCTGTTGACTTACAAAAATGAAAGATCTGGAACGTCTGGAATCGTCATGCGCGTCCCGTTGTTTTCCCGTCCCCAGGCTCTAAGAATTCGACTGATCAGAATCAAGAATCAGACTTTTCAGATCTCTGATTTTGACGACCCCATTGTCGCTGGCATAAGCAACAGGATCCGCGTACGAAGTCGCTGGCAGAAGCTAGTCTATATATATAAAATTCAAAACTGACTGACTGATCTGACAACGCACAGCCCAAACCGCTGGGCCTAGAAACTTGAAATTTGGCATAAGCCCTCCTTATACCACGTAGGTGAGCACTAAGAACGGATTTTGCGAAATTCGGCCCCTAAGGGGTTGTTTTTGGGGTTGATAGTTTGTATGAAACTTCGCTACTACAGGTGCTAGGAATTCCAAATTTTGCATGGGGTTTCTTTTAAGAACGTAGATGCTCACTATGACGGGATTTTGCGAAATCCGACCCCTGAGGGGTTGTCTTTGTTGTTTGTAATAGGACTCAACATTGCAGGGGGGGTTCTATTTAGGATACAGGTTCTCACTAAGAGAGGATGATACGAAATTCGACCCCTAAAAGTTTGTATTGGGATTGATAGTTAGGAGTTTTAAATTTTTAGGACCTAGGTATTACCTAAGACGGAATATTGCGGGTTGATAGAATTTTTGTTGAATATTGATTGAGTTTTTCTAACGGTATCCCTTATAGAGGGTGGCCGGGACTAGAAATTCACAAAGGCAAAGTTCTAAAATCAAGCGGACGAAGTCGCGGGCGTAGTGCTAGTATTCCATGTAGGCCAAAGAGAATAAAACATTCTCTTGTAAAAGCAGACGGAAAGGCTGCGATGACAAGAAAATTCTGTGTAGGTTGTTACAAAAATAATTCACATAACGCATGGAAGAAAAATTGCCAAAAACAAAACCAAAAAGGTTACGACATTTTGTTCAGTTTGCCCAGACAAGCCACATTTGTGCAGATCTTGTTTTGATAAAAACCATTAATTTTCTGTTATTTTTTTTAATTTTAAATTATTTTGATCTCAACACAAAATAATGTGTCTCTAAATAACACTAGTCTTTGATTTATAATAATAAAAATATTTTAAAAAGTATACTGTGTTTAAGTTACATCACAATTTTGTTTACTAGATACAAAAACATTCATACAACCAAAAAATTATAAAAATATTTTGAGGCCAAGTTATTTAAAATGTTCATTGGGGCCGCGCCGGTCACTTGTAATGGTATTTAGCGTTACACGCATGGCCGTCAGTGAGAAAAAGATGTTCAAGTTCACCTTAGTTGTGCCGGTCATTTAAGCCCCCCATGGCCCCAACACTTCTACCAAGTGCCGGTCATTTTGACCCCCCATGGCAGCCAACGTGTTAAGCATTCGTAGTACATTTATATCGAATGGTATGTACATATGAGGATGGCGGTTATAACAAAGGGATTAGCCATTCCCGCATTTCCGCGAATTCTGGCTCATTAATGGAAGCGACGTGTAAGTTGTGAGCGGTAGAATTTTAGGAAAACTGTATTACGTAAAGCATTTCCCGTTGATTCACGACACACGACAGTTTTTTTTTAAAAAAAAACGTTGCCCACACTAGTATCACTGATTAACGGCATTTCTCGTTAGTGTGGTCCTAGTGTTAAAGAAGTATTATTAGCTTGTAACTTTCCTTGCTGTTAGGACTTAGAGCAGCTTTTGTGATCACTTTCGAAAAGAGAAAACTTGCGTCTCAATATTAATCTACCACGGGAGCTCTAGTGAGGGTTGGAGGAAATCACATGTCTCTTAATTTTAGGTTCAAGAATTCCTTCTTCACAATAGTGCCAGCTGGGGTCCGTACCAACGACTTCCAAATCATACGTTGCTGCCTTAGCCACTGGGATATTAAATTGCTTCACTGGTACATTGTATGAAGACTAAGTCTCATCAAACAAAATGTGACTAAAACAGTACTATTAAGTATTCTGTGCTAAAACCAATATTTTGACGACATCCTGCCTTAAGTAAGGTTTTAAACAATCAAAACTCAAGTTTCACTAGTTTTTGCAACAATTGTACGACTCATTATCTTAGCAAGATTCCGAATTGCTTCATGTTCAACAAAAAACGTCTCCTTAATCTGGTGATTTTATTGCAACCTTGAGGCGAGCAAAAAGATCGTTACGACAAGAACGGATTAAGCGACTGTTTTGAAATTACGTCGAATGTTTGGGACTGATTTAGCAAAAGCCTTCTGTGAGAGGGAGAGGGATGTGATCCAAAAAGCAATTAGTTTATTTATTTATTAGCGGTAGTCATATTTTAGGAGAAATAGGACAAAATTGTTACAGAATACAAAGTTATGTCTAAAAATTAGTCAATAGCTTTTCCACGTCTGGGACAGACCTCCTCTAAGTGGTAAGGAATGGTAGATTATCCTTCACCATATAATAGCAAAAATACCGTTGCAATAAATTCGTCTAGGTATGTTGCAAACTTGCAATGCAATAAGTCTGGAGAGCTCCTTTGTGCTACATTTCACGTTACGTTACACCGATGCATACACGGTAGAATATTTAATACCCTGTCGCTTGTACCCATAACTTACAGAAAGGGATTTGCAACTGAGCAATTCATATTACCTGCCTGAGTTTCTGCTCGTAAATTTTCGTTCATTAGAGAGAGAAATGGCATTGCCACGGAAACTTTCTAGGGATTTAATTAAAAGTTATTTTTTGTGAAATGGATATAATCCTTTTGTTGAAGTTTGAAAAGTGCGTAACTCAACACTTTCCGTTTCTTTGTGTTTTTATCAAATTAATTTCTCTCTCATTTGGGAGGAATTTTACATTACTTTTATGAACTTTCTGACTTTTAATTTCCCTTTGTGCCAAAGTTATGCTTATGATATTATTTTAATTACATGCATCACTTATTCTAGCTACTCGTATAACTGGAAAGTTTCAGAGTTAAACGCAGGCGAAGCCGCTGGAAACAGCTAGTAAAACATATACCCCGTACCTTTTTTTGTTTGTAAAATCATCAAATCAGTCCTCCTACCCAGGGCGGGGCAGGAGAGTTTGTCAGACTTCTACTGACTAAAATCCACGGTGATCCTTCAATAGCCCTTTACGTTCCACAGTCACGGTTGCCTGATCAGACAGCCCCCCAACCACATACCCGTTTCTAAAGTCTCCTTGCTAGTCCTCTAACGAAACTAGTCTTTGTACTGAAGCCTAGGAGTGACATACTACAATCACCTACCGTTTCTAAGCACAGTAATTTTCCGCCGTCTTCCCTCAAATTACATTCAGAGGCAGTATTCAAGAGCTGTCGCTGCAAATGGGGGGTAACGAAGCCTGTTATGGCTGTAGCCATATGCTGTGCTAACGATCATTTGTCACGATATATCTGTAAGATGGAGGAAAGTGTGGTTACAGTGGAGAAATTGTAGTGTTTCTTTTTTTTAAACTTTTTCCCCTCTTTCGTTCACAACTTTGGTCTACGCGTGGGCGACGGGAATAAGACATTAATTACTTTGAAGTACGCAAATACGCCACTGGCGGCGCCTCGTGGTGTGTTTCAAACATTTCTATACATTTGATTTTACGTCTCGCCGAACCGCGCTAAATCATCGCTCACAGCGCAAAGGTCGTGAACGGATTCTAAGGATTTCTCTTGTACTCCTCAAGTAGTAGCATTAAATAGACAAATTCTGTGTTGTAAGTGATAGTTATTGATGTAAAAAAAAAAAGAAAATACTGTAAACTGTACCCATAGACCCACATATACCTACTACAGGGTACATAGCAAAACACATAATACGAGTACCATTTATCTTTTTGTGGTAAGACGGTAAACCTTTAAAATTAAAGTAACACTTTTTTTCAAATACGTACAAATGTTGTCATAACATGGGTTTCAATGGAAATAAATTGTCTGTATCTGATCTATAGTATTTGTTATATCAAAACCTATAACAATTAGGAAGAAAGATTTATCTAGCTAAAATTACTAGAACATTCCCAATTTATCCTCGGATAACTTTTACAACTTTGCCTCAAAGATAAGCCTTTGATTTAGTTTGCCTTTATCTTTAGCCTTTCCTTTAATCAGGATTAAGTTTTTACCAGTCGAAAGCCCAATTTATGCTTACAATTCTTTATTTCGTAATCTTTATCTTTGCATAGTCTATCATACTTATGTCTGTTTGCGTATAACTTCCGAATGATTGCACCAAATTGAACAATTCTTTTTTTTTGATAGGTTCGTTATAGTTTTGACTTTATTTATTTGTAAGAAAATATTCGGAAAATCCACCAGTTAGGTCGAAAATTATTACTTGTGCGAAATTGGGACTGGTCGCTAAAAACACTATGTTACACTAGAGCCACATGAATGCGAAATGTCGGTAATTATCGCGTTAATGAACGTTTATACGAACATTTAAAGACTTTTATCGCGAAAATCAACGGAAAATGCCGCTAGTGTGGCACAGCTATAAGAAATGCCTTAAAAACTTGTGTAACATCAAAGATTGATGAAATTACAATACAAGTAGGTACGAGTAATACCTGAAAAGCACTAGATACAGCTGTTAAAATCGATTTAACCCTTTTCCATTAACTAAAGTGAACCTTAAGTACCGTAGCGTAGACGACCTGAGTAAGCTGATAGCAAACAGGCAAGGTATACAGTCTTATCATCAGAGAGAATAAATAGTGTTTACACTGTAAATTGATTTTTAGAAACATAATATATATTTTTTAATACCTATAAATACAAGACGTCATATTGTCTTGTTCGCCCGGAGTTTTAGCATCTCGCTTTTCATGCATGAGGTAGCGAGTTCAAACTCAGGCAAGTACTGTCTCGTTTTCAATTCATAATTATGTAGGTACAGTCGGCCAAGAAAGTGGTGTACCAGTTTTGATTTAGTTTCCCGGTCATCGAAAATTACAACAAGGTTCGTTATAAAAAGATATTACTGAAAGAGACAACATTATCATGACGTAAACCTATGTATTTAGTATTCATACGTCATATGTCACATATAAGTACATGACATTTTAACCTTTAGTATAAATGAAAAGGACATTAGTTTCTACAAAGCAATTGAAATGTTTCCAAACAAAAGTAATAAAAACTATTTAAATAGACAACCGAATTCCATTTGAAAAAGAAAACTGACAATTGACATTTTGTCAAATATATGCAAAAAATCGATATATTTTCCGTGTTATTTTTCAATCAACTGCATATAAAATCATCTCAATGCCTGCCAACTTGACCATTGCCGAAAGAGCACAAATAATTGCCCAATTTAATGAGGGAAGCAGTATCAGTGCGATATCCCGGAATTTGAATATATCGAGGCGTTCTGTCCGCTTTTGGATTCGTCATGAAGGAGAGGAGGGAAGTTTGTTGGATCACAGAAGAAGTGGTCGGCCGGCCTGCACTCTCCAATAACGATAGAGAATTCATGAGACGGGAATATGAAATCAATGGTTTTAAGCCCACAAAACATTTTGCGGAGATGTTCGATGTGAGTGCCCAAACAATAAGGAATCATCTACATTACATGGGGTTGCACCACAGGCATTACGCCAAGAAAATATATTTGACGGATGCTCACAGACTTGCTCGTCTGAACTTCGCCAGAGAGCACTTAGAGTTTGATTGGTCTAATACAGTGTTTTGTGATGAAAAAACGTTTAAATCCAGTCAGCATGGACGCCTTCACCTTTGGCGATATAATTCAACACGGTATAAAGATGTTCATGTAATTCCAAATAGAGAATCAGGTCGAATTTCCGTAAATATTTGGGGCTGGATGAGTGCGGATGGTGTAGGAGAATTGTGTTCTCTACCTCCTCGAGCGACGGCTGTAAATTATATCGACGTGCTTCAGAATGCAATGCTACCGACAGTCCGTAATGTTTACCCGGAGAACGAAGTGCCACAATTTGATTTTGTTCAAGATAATTGTTCAATTCATAATGCGAGGATCGTAAGAGCCTGGTTTCGTTCACACACTGACGTAAGGGTAATTCAGTGGCCCTCAAGATCGCCGGACCTCAACCCGATAGAAAATCTTTGGGGCCTTATGGTCCAACGATGGTCGCATCAAAATGAAAGAACCAAACAAGCTCTTATTAGTCACTGTAATTATATTTGGGAGGAAATGCGGGGAACCGATATTTGCTCACGGCTTGTTGGTTCAATGAGGTCTCGTCTTTTAGAGGTTATAGAGGCCAACGGCGGTTACACCCGTTTCTAATTTTTAAAAATTTTCAATATCTTCTAAATATTACTATATATGCTATGTTTTTGTTTGTTATAAGTATTTTAAAATTGATTGTAGAAATTTAATAAAAGGATAAATCTATTTTTAGCTTGTTTTTTATTGATATTGTAATTACAAGTTTACAGAAATTGTAGGTTTGTGGATTCGCCTTGTGCCTTTACAATTTTATGTAACTTGTTGATTACAATTCTGAATTTGTAGATACAATTTTGTCATCAAAATCTACAGCCCCCCGCCGTTGATTTTACGACGTCATTGGTTCCATCAAGTTCAAACTAAGAACAGCTGTCACGTTACAAACAGTAATAGTCGTTATCAATAATCAGATAAAGACAGCAATAGAAGTTGTCAGATCGATCTGCAAGCGAAACTAATCTTTATCACCTATGAATCTGCAAGCGATATTCAACCTTAGGGTGGTACACCACTTTCTTGGCCGACTGTACTTTGTAAGTTTATTTTGGATGTCAGTGACATCAATGACGGAAACCGTCAACATACAAGTCCAAACCTATGTCAGTGAGGCCTGTGGTGTTTCCAGATGCAGCATAATTAACTATGTCACTAGAGGATGGCAACACCATCACACCAAAAAAAAAATAGGAGACCGTGTCAGTGTTTTCAATTCGACTACTCTAGAGATACGGACAACAAATTCGGAGGTAACAATGTCTTTGAAGTCCAGGCATAACATTGGCTGGTTTGTGGAATTTTGAGGGCAACATACCACAGTTTGGAGTGTCCAGTTTAGTGGACGCATTTGTCACAGTAATATCGTCTAGCGAGGAATTCAAGGAGCTTAATTATTTTTTATTTTATTTTTTTATTTGGGATAAACAAACAGTTACACATTTGATCTTATAAACTAACTTAAAAAATTAAATATTATAAATCTGCAACCCACAACGTTATCTACGAGATATAAAAAACAAGTATCAGCACGAAACGGTTGACAGCATACTACTGTAACAAGTACTCGTAGTTATTATTTGGTGTTACTTGAATTAATTTCTTTTATGGATTCAGCCAAACAGTAACAGAACTTGTTAGTTTTCATGTTAAATATATCTAAATCAGTTGACAAGTTGTTATAGGTATTACAAATCCGACGCAGAGGTGCACGCTCTCCAGCATTTGTGCGACAGGAAGAAACAGCAAAGAGCAGACGCGTGCGGACCTCTCGTCTTATGACAGTTTTAGGAACAACATAATGCATCTTATTACTAATCTCCAAGCAATCACATCTGTTTTCAAATGGAACCAAAGAAGTATAAATCCGGGCATCCTACTCGCGGATCATAGCATGTTTACATTTACTTCATTAAATGAAACAAACAAGAATAAATATCTGACCTTTGAAGATATAATTCGTTTAATTACATATGAAACAGCTTTGAAGTTTAATTTGGTTGGATTAGTTGATTTGCGTTTATAAATGAATGTTTATAGGAAGATTACTCGTATATAAACACTGTAAAACCGTATGAATACAAGTTCAAGTACAGAGATCGTGTGTTATTATTATATGGAAGTGTTTGTTATTACGAAGCTTCACCCTTAATGATCTTAATAATAGACAGAGTCAGAACAACAGTTCACTAGTTCGTAAATGGTTCAAAAAGCTTGGTGTACTCGTATTTTACAACCATTGACTACTTAGTCCCATTAAATGCTCTCGCGCCTTTTACCTCTCCTGATATTGGCTATCTGACCCAAAATAGTAAGGACTATTATACCTAGTTCTTCGCTGAGCGGTCTGTTAAAGTAACTGTGATCCTGGAACACAAAGGGCATTTTTTTTTTTTTTTTTTTTTTTGGGACAAACCCACCACACTATTCCCAAACCACTGCAACTCCTGAAAGCCAGAATCAACAGTGGCAACCACCAGAAAAGCGCCGAGACAATGAAGCTCGACGTGTCCCGGAGAATGAATTTACCTGTCTTGGATCCTGCACGAAATTAATCAGAAAAGAATAGTGGAGGAGTAGGAAAAATATGTTTCCACTTCCCTCCATGCAAGCAGGAGACAGAACAAAACAAGGCCAATAGGCACAAAGGGATATTACAACTGGGAGAAGCCCAGTTGCCTAGCACCACGGGTAAAAATGACTACTAATATTAATGGGTCCTAAATTGTGAGCTGCTATATTTGATTCCAATAATAGGTATGGCAAAAACGCTTGAACGCACGGAAGTTTGTTCGAGTTTCGACAAGGTCCGTATAATAAATGACTCCAGATGTAGTCTGAACAGCATCCAACATAATATTGCGTTCGTTTTGCCAAAGAATACACTCCCAAAGAATATGATGTGCTGATTGTTCGTATTCACAGTCAGATGTCGAACATTGACAAAAAGGCGAGGGAACAAGCTTGAAGGAAAACAATTTACTTTTAAAGTTACCATGTCCGGTGAGAAATTGGGCAACACAGTGATCCACCTCCAGCCACGTCCTAGCCAGCCGCTCACGAACGGATGGAAAGAACTGGTAGAGGTGCCGTCCCTTGATAGAATTATCCCACCTATTTTGCCATTCGGATAAAAGATCCTCCCAGACGTCGCTCTGGGGTTTGAATAATCGAGATATCTTATCACGGTCACGTTGCGGTAGAAAATCAGCGTCAGTGGTCTCCCGTGCGGAAAAGTACATTGCAGCGCGTCGTTGCACTTCAAGATCTACTGGTAGAACACCAGCAAGCACCGGTAAAGCTTCAGTACTGACGGTCCTATACGCTTTACTTAAGAATAACAAAGCCAAGCGCTGACTTTGAAGCAATTTACGTCGTGCCGCACCTATGGTGGCTCTATCGGCCCAAACAGGTGCCCCGTAGCACACACAGCCCAAGTAAGTAGCCCCATAAATAGTTTTTAAGGTTAAAAATGACAAACCCCAAGTAGATTTAGATATTCTCGTTAGGGCATAAAAGTTATTTTTAGCTTTTTCACCAACCGTTTTTATATGTTCTATGAATGTGAAATTCCTCTCTAAGACTAAACCAAGATAGCACACCGATTGTTTTCTCTTAACGGGAACGTTATTGAATTTAATACTAGGCCACGATTTAAGGTCACCCTTTAAAATGAGTTGATAGGTTTTTTGTGGTGCAAAGGTTAGGCGGTTTCGATCGCCCCACTGAGATATTAATCGTAGGCAAGTGTCAGCCAAATTCTCGAGTCCAGCACGAGTACTCGACTGAATGAGCAGAAGGCCATCGTCCGCATAACCAGTTAAAGAACAACCACTTGGAAGAGGAATCGCGAGGAAATCATCGAAGCCTAGATTCCATAAATGAGGACCGATAACCGAACCTTGAGGACAGCCCATGGTAAGAGGTTTCGATGCGGAATGATGTCCGAGCTTAAGTTTAGCGGATCCATTAGAAAAGTACGAATAAAGAAGATTAAATATATTTTTATAGCAACCACGAGCTTTTATCTTAAGTAGTAGCATTGGCCACCATGCGTTATCAAAAGCCCCGGAAATGTCTAGAAAGATTCCTACTACGTACTTGTGCTCGGAGGTATTAACCATTTTTCTAACAGAAAGTGCCGCGTCAACGGTTGATTTGCCGACAGTAAAACCGAATTGATTTTTATGGAATTTGGGTCCGTCCGGTAACAATCGTGGGACGATAAGACGCTCCAATAGCTTTCCCAAAGATGGTAATAATGTTATGGGCCGGTAAGACTTAGGGTCATCTGGTGGCTTGTCGCCGCTTTTAGGTATTATTCGTATAAAGCCATGTCTCCATATACGAGGAAAAACACCTTCAGCAATACACCGATTGTAAACAGTTAATATCGCGTCGGCCGCTGTTTTACACGCTTCTTTTATCATACGATTGGATATTTTATCTTCACCTGATGATTTGTTAAGGGGCAGCCTCCTGACAACATTAATGAATTCGTCAATGGATGGAAGGTCTGACGCTGGTGATTCAGGCGGGACTGTAGCCCATGCTCTAATCTGTTGGTGGTAGTCAGTATCATTAACAGGTGAATCATCAGGGATAAGAGTATTTAATAAAACTTCCGTTGTTTCTTCAATACCGGTGGTGTGTTTATTATTTACTTTAATATTCTGAACATACGCGAGGTCGACCGATCGATTGGCTTTAAACTCATGATATAAAGGAGACCACGGACCTTCCTTTTCTAATTTATCCACTACTTTGCGCAACAATTTACCCTTAGACTTTTCAACCGATGCTCTGTAACGGGACCTGGCAACTCTAAATGTATTTAAAGCAGAGGTTAGTGAGTCTCCGGTGACTTGACGTTTTTTAAGCTTATTAAGATGTTTACGCGCTCGACGATAAGTTTTACGCTGTTCGGTTAGGTAGTCACACCACCAATCACATCTACGTACATTGGTCATAGGTCCGCGACCAATAGCAATGTCAGCACAGTAAGTGAAGGTGTCTGACATAATTTCAGCACTTTCTTCAGCTGACAGCCCATCACGAGTGAAATCTTTGGCATGACACGCAAAAAGCGATCTAAAGAATTCCCAATTAGCACCCTTACTTTTATACCTAAAGTTACCAATTACATGTGAAGAACCATGAGTAGAAACCGGAACAAATTCGTACACGATCAAGCGATGATCACTGCAAGACGCGTCCGGTAGGACACGCCACCTATCCAAGCGTACGTCGGCACTAGAAAGTGTGACGTCAATACAAGATTCGCCCATTGGGCTGCAAAAAGTAGGTGGTGCATCGGGGGTGTTATGGATACTTAGGTTCATCTCAGCAATGAAATCTTCAACAGCGCAACGGCGTTCGTAATCCGTGGACCGAACTTTGCCATACCACAGGGACGATGACGCATTTACATCAGCGCCAACGATGACTTTGCAGCCCGAGAGTGACCGCAAGACGTGACGGAGGTTATGTATGTGAGGGCCAACAGGGTCTGAATATTGAAAGTAGCAGCTCACAACGTAAACTTTAAAAGTAGCGGATGAGACTTCCGCAACTGCACAGTGGGGCGTCATGAGGTTACGCAAAGACGTTACTGTAAAGTTAGCAGAACGCGACACGTAAATTCCGGCTCGTGCCTTGTTATCCAACTGAACTACTTTGTGGCGCAAGCGCGTGTTTTGGTATTGTTCTTGAACCAGTACAATGTCTAATTTGTAATCGATAATTAATTTGTCCAATTCAGAAGTCGCCACCCTATCATTGTGAAGGTTTAGTTGTCCTATTATTAAACTATCCATTTTATTAATAATTAGTGTTGCGTATTAACTGTTCGAGCCTAACTTTATAGGTGGTACACTGTTGGGAGCCGCAACGATGGTCGAACGGTTTTTTAGTACGTTTGCACGCCACACATACCGGTGTAAAATTTAAATTATCCTTATGCGGGCATTCTTTTGTTTCATGTGCTTCTGAGCAATTAGCGCAGGTAGGCAGTTTATTAACGCAGTATTTTTTCACGTGACCGAATTGCTGGCAATGTAAACAACGAACTACATCGATATCATCAAAAAATCGGCAAGTCGCGAAGTCAATAAAAAGCTTCTCTTTGGTACTAATTAAATGCTTTCGTATGGCGTTGTCGATTTCAATGCCTACCCACTTCCGACCATTATCTAATACACGTCTACGTATAATTTTTGTCGACTTAATAAATTCTTCTTCATTAATTGCCAATTCGTCTTTGATATTTTGACGGAATAACGCATGCAAAAAAGGTTTGTCTTCCATTGAGGATGGGACGTCTTTAATTAATATACGTGGCCTGCGGCCTTTCGGTTTTTCAAGTCTTAACCCGGCGGTCTTAATAGCATCAACCGATTGAAGTTTATTTAATTGACTGTCGTTAGCGACACGTAATACAACGCCCGATTTCGCGATTTTTTTTCATGCCTACAATTTGGAAACCGTCGTCACTTGGGTTAATCGCTTTTTTAAGCGCTTCTTTAGTGGCTGAGGAAGTTGCGAATTCAGCTGACCTTTCGTTGGAGGGGTAAGCTATTAAACACGGCAGCGGTGGTCTCGACTCCATCGCTGGAGCGACCTTCGGCAGACGAAGTTTCAGAGAATCTGAATAAGATAATTTATTGGAATCGGTTTTTACAATGCTGACATTATTATTTAATTTAATTTTGTCCAATTCGCGCTCAACATTGGCTAACTTCGTTTCATTAGAAGATGACCGTATGGCTAACAAAGAAACAATGGACGTAATCCGCTGTGTCATGTCCATAATCGCGGATTTATTGGCTACATTAATACGAGAACCCTGATCATTCACAAGGTCGTTTATTTTCGATAAGTATGCAGACGCCTGATTAACTAAATCGTAGTAATCTTCGTTCGAGTTACTGATATTCACTGTTACCGGCGGAGATTTTTCGACAGAATCTGTTAAATGTTGTCTCTTAGGTCTTTCTTCGGGTGTTAAGTATGACGGAGACATTTCAGTAAACAAACGTTTAGAGTAAGCGGAGGTCGGTGACCTGTGTGGTTTATTTATTCGACGCGATGTTTCTCCTGGTATCGGATCAGGTGGTTCATCACTGGACAACATATTAAATTAAAACAACAAATGGATTTAAAAACAAACGTAAAAAAGAAAAAATAACGAAGAAAAATTTTAGCGCGGTACCCCCACACCCAAAAAATAAAAGTACTCACCGAGCGCTGAGCATGAACTGAATTAAAACTATATTTACCAACAAAATGCGCGTAAAACACTTAAAAAACTTAACAATACCACCACTAAGCACAAAAGCACACAGCTAGGATCAATTCACGAGCCGGGAATCGACGATGAAACACGTAAAAATTAATTATTATCGGCAGCGAAACAAATCACTTCTACACTGTGCGGTTGCACGAAAGGAAGTGACACAAAGGGCATGTGAAGGAACAGTGGGGTTTTTCGTCAGTACAAGTCTGAAAATCCCCCTACCGTTCTACCCAGGGCGGGTGTACTGATTTACAACCCCAAAAAGGTCGTGTCGCACACTTAGACCTAGAAATAGGTGGAGGATGAATTTGATTCGTGGCAAATGGACTGGCCCATAGCACTATATGTTATGTATGAAGTGAAGAAGCTCTTTACTCTTTATCTTTTGACGAAATAAGTATTTATTTTTTGTGTCAAAGGGGTTGAATTCCATAAGGAAAGCCGGAGGTAATTGTTCTATAGAAAAAATCTTAAACATACACCGCTCAACGCAAAGTCCTCAATACTCAAAATAATTAAATGTATTATCTTATCTAACAAATAGGTTAAAAGATACAGGATATTTAACGAAATCGTTCCCAGCATCGCGACATTTAAAAACCTGTTTATCGCGAAGACAAGTATCTGAGTAATCTATATGTGCTCCCACGCCGCTACTTGAAAAATAGATAAACATGGAGTGTTGTGCCGTAAGCTTCTTATCGCCCCACGTGGAAATGGAAAACTAAGCTGCAGCGGTTAGCTTCACAACACTTTTACTTTGTCCTTGAGGAAATTGTATCGGAAAATAAATAGGAAAGTGAACTAAAAAGAGCACATTTGTGCATTGGACTAGGTTTTAAATACTGACTGAACAGATAAAATTGGTAGTGTTTATTATGAAAATTTGGCAAGAGTTGGCAGCTGAGTACGGCAAATTCTGTGTATCGCCTTGTCCCTTCGTACACAATGCGACGCAAGTTTCCGACCAACATACGACTTTGGTATCCAGGCGACTATAGCAAAACAAATCCAAAGAGGTTCGTACACAGGCACGTGTGAATGGATGCCAAAATCGTAAGGTATCGGAAACTTCATCAAATGAGTTCTCCCACCCCGGGCAGGGCGGGAGGGACTGTCAGACTCGTACTGACTAAAATCCACGGTGTCCTTCAATAGCACTTTATGTTCCGGGGTCACGGTAATGAGATAAGTCCCGAGTCCCGCGACCCCAAGGTATCGGAAACTTGCAAATGAAATGAAAGGGTCAAATTCTCCCATACTTCTAACAAATAATTTATGCATTTGTAGTAAAAAGAGTAGACAACACGCAGACATGGATGGATGTTATTACAAGTATGACGTGTCAATATTTGTGATTAAGCTTTGTCATATTCGGTATTGCGCCGACCCAAAATAAAATGGGTTAATGGCAGGAAGATGATAAAGCTTTGTCGAAACACTGAGAAACACATTTTGCCTATTAACAAATCTACCTACAGCTTCTCTCTAGTATCTTGATTTGGACAACGAGTTACAAAAGTACTAGTTGTATAATTTCGTCTGTAGATAACTGTTACTCAGGATTTATACTCGTGTGATTTGTCTTTGTAAAGATATTCGCACTACTGAATAAATCTTATTGCATCTCTACAAAGAGGTTTACAAAGGCGGAATAATATAATCTCCCTTTGTTCTTTGATAGCGCTTCTCCCAAGAGATACTGACAGAGATACTAGAGGCTTGGCCACAAACTTCATATGTAAGCGACACGCGTCTTTTGACAGCGACTGGAGAGACGACAAAATATGTAACGAGTTGTTTTAGACTTAGAGCATGCCACGAGACACGAGTCACACGACCACGCGGCCAAAGACGCGCGCTTGTCACTTGACGCTAGTCCCGAAGCCATGGACGGGGCCTTAAATATGATACCGATAGAAATATCTCCAACCAGCATTTAAGGATTATTGACGGCAGCTCGCACGTAACCGGATACCATCCGTCGAGTCACGAGTCACACTACTAGGCGGCCAAAGACGCGCGCTTGTCACTTGACGCTAGTCCCGAAGCCATGGACGAGGCCTTAAATATGATACCGATAGAAATATCTCCAACCAGTATTTAAGGATTACTCACGGCAGCTCGCAGGTAACCGGATACCATCCGTCCGGGAACTTTTTCACAAGAATAAATACAGCCTTGTGGTACCGTGAACGAATATAAAAGGCTCCCGGAAAATTTACGTGGCGGATTCGGCAGGGATGAACGTGAATCACCCTTTACACGCGGTTGGGTTTAGAATGGGCGCAAATGTGTTGTGTCCGGGATTTTTCGTATAAAGGCGCGTTATTGTGACGTCATCGTGTGTGGCCGAGTCAGAATGAGTTGTTAATTCTTTTTTGAGAATTTGAACGCGTGTTTGCTTTAATTAAAATTAGAAGAAAAATTAAAAAAAATTATAGCGCAGTAGAATAACTAGAATAATAGTCCAACGTGCCCTGAGTTAGTGATAACATGGTTTGAGTTCCATAGACTAGTCCATTACGGCGTAATTAGTTAAAATGTTTGCCACATACAGAAAAATTGCTACTCCAGAAGACCTAATGCTGAATTCATCGACGTCAAACGTCAACGAACTGGAATAAGTAACAATCTATAATGGCAAGTATACATTCATCTAGTAGCTGGATTTAGCGTCACTGGCTCACTGGATTCCACCACCGCGTGAGTGGTTCGGCTCAGGGAACGAGATGGCGCTAGACGACATGTATAGCTCTGTCTCTTTCCCACAGCCTAA
This sequence comes from Agrotis clavis, assembly GCA_954870645.1. Classification (NCBI taxonomy): domain Eukaryota; kingdom Metazoa; phylum Arthropoda; class Insecta; order Lepidoptera; family Noctuidae; genus Agrotis; species Agrotis clavis. The sequence continues at coordinate 4,971,285 of OX940918.1, read as the reverse complement.
AGACTCACGCTTTAAGACGTCGTGATAAGCCAGCAGTATCCAGCAATGAGTCGCATAGCAATCCAGTGACGCTTGATCTAGTCACTGGAACAATGTAAATGAGTGTTATCTCAGACACGAGTATAAACGAAAGTAGAGGTATATAAAATCCCGATTTAAATCAATATGCAATCCGTGTTGACCATTAAAATATTATTTGTCTTACTGTGAATAGAAACAGCGACCATGAGCACAGCGGGTGTCTCTATAAGCTACATCGTAGTAGCACTGCCGTTTATTTTCTATTTTATACTACCAACATTTAAATAAAGTCTGTATGTATTTTTTTAAGGATAAGGCAAATAGATCTGTATTTTATATTACACATGTCTCCAGTTCTGTTTATATCCTTTGTAAGATGGGCGAGCCTCTTGCTTTGAATCGAGCTCATTTACATATTTGCCAAAAACCCAATAACATATTGTCCGATCTTGGAAACGAAATAAAGACAGTTTCAGTGATAAAATATATGAAAACTAGACTAAAAGGCAGTCATAAACATTTAAAATAAATTATGTTTAGTAAGGGAGTAGTAGGGAAGTACAATACTTCCCAATGATTTTCTTTATAGGTCTAAATTGTTTGAACGTACAGTGAATGGGACGTTTCATTCTTGCTCTTTATACCTTAAACGTGTCTGAAGACGTTTCATTTTCTATTCAAGGTAATTTAGAAGAGATTTTTATAAAACGGCGGTCTTTAAAGCCAAGGTAATTGAAAGTCTAACCTTTTAGTATAAAACCTGTTGAGGAGACAATGGGGGAATTATCTTTAAAGCTCTTTTGAAGCAGCGAATTAAGTGAGACAGTTATATACCGTAAGTAATGTTTATGAAGATTTCGTGATTGTAGCTGAAAATAAAACTCTAAGTAACATTGTAGACGTAAGGTGGTAAGACGGATAGAAGCATTATCAATGAAAGAAACAAAATAAACGACAAGAAAGCAGAAGATGATCATAAAATCACTAAAACAATGGACGATGATGATGAAGATCAAAGCAAACAAAACAGAACAAAGCATCAATACCCTCCATTACAATAATGCACACACATCCTACCAGTCTACAATAAGACACAATTACAGCGAATTTTTCTGAGTGTATAGACCGTGAAGTCATTATCTTTTTGGGTGTACTTACTCGTAAGACATGGCTCGATACGCATGACCTGGCTGAGGAGATGCCTAAACTAGCAGCAGACTTGATTGTAAATGCCAATTTGTCTTGGGACTTGTAATAGAATAAAAATGAGTGCATCGACCTAGGGACGCACGGATAGAGTTTTTTTTTTAACCGACGAAAAAAAAAGGAGGAGGTTCTCAATTCGACATGTATATTTTTTTTATGTTTTTTTTTTTTATGTATGACCACGCATAACTTTTTCTAACGTGGTCCGATTTCAAAAATTCTTTTTTTGTTGGAAAGAGTATATCTCAAAGTTGGTCCCATTTAAATTTCAAAACAAAAATCGGCCTCTAAGGGTAGAAAAAAAGGAATTAATTGTCAATCTTCCTACAGAATTTTCAGGAGGTCGTCAATAGTTAACAAAAAAAATAATATAGGTATTAAAAAAAAAACTTATATTTTTTTTAGTTACAGAAATTGACACGAGATAGGAAACTCAAAAGTAAAAAATAAAACCTTTTTAAAAAAAAATCAAACCGACGAAACATCGAACTGAAAAGCAAAAAATAAATTTTGAGGCGGCGCCAAAGAAACAATCAACGAATAGCTACGACGAGCTATTCAACCACGACAAGCTATACAACGAGCTATTCTGCTCTTCAAATAGTTAATTTATATGTTTGTTTGTTTGGCGCCGCCTCAAAATTTATTTTTTGCTTTTCAGTTCGATGTTTCGTCGGTTTGATTTTTTTTTAAAAAGGTTTTATTTGCGTCGTCAATTCAAAACAGCCCAGTTCAAAGTCCCTTTAAAAAGGCATTGAAAGAAACAAAAAAAAGAATCCACCAAGGACAACACTGATACCACGAAACTATGCAACATTTTGTGCGGGTAAATATTTTTGCTGACTGGTAGTTTTATGGAAAAAAAAAAACATCAGCTCATAACTCAGGGAATTAAAACTCTATTATTTGAAGTTTTTCCAAATCGGGAATTACAGATACAGGCTTATGTTTAAAAGATTTGAAGTATGATTCAAGAGCCCCCCTATAGAGGGCCACAGCCCTGCCGGGGTTGCGGGACATACGTATACCGCGACTCCGGTACACAAAGGGCTACTGAAGGACACCGTGGATTTTAGTCAGTACAAGTCTGACAGTCCCTCCCGCCCCGCCCGGGTTGGGAGGCCTCATTTGATGATTTTACCACGAAACAAAAAGTATGATTCAAGAGAAGATAGAGAAGAAGAAGAGCATTGCTAACGAATAAAGGAACCCTGAAATGTTTGGAAGAAAATGATGAATCGTGTCGACCTAAATAAAATGGGATAAGGAAGGATATGAAAATGAATCTCTTAAATATTGATTCGGCCAAATTACTTTCTTGGATTTTGCCAAAGAGCGGTTACGGGAGGTTGTTATTACTCTTTAGGTACAATTTGATAAAAGTACTCGCTACCAAATGAAAAGCACGAATTGAATGCTTTATTTTGGCCTTACATTTAACCATTTCTTTTAATCGAAATAAAAAGTATCCACATGTCAGATGTAATCCCATTTTGCTTTAGCTACGCCTCGATGCGCATGACCTGGTCTAAAGGAGCCGGCCTAATCAGCCGCCAGTCTAGACGTCAATTATCTATCAAAAAAGTTAGAATAGACTTGTTAGGAGAATGGATTGATCTCGACCTATAAGGTGCTTTATTTTTTTCATCAAATTGTTCGCCTTTTCTTATTTTTATTGTATTCCAGCTTAATTTCGATCCAATTCACCGTTGTTGCTAATGTGTGGTTAAAAAGGGTCTTCCTCTGTGTGGAATTTAGCTGCAAACGGGTAAATTTAAGAATTGCTATAATGTATAGGCAGGCAGTGACGGTTAAAAGGTAATATGCCATGAGCCACCAAAACCGAATATTTTAGACAACTCAAGATTGAAACTGCAAGACAACGATCTGAAGTCGCAGAAAAAAAAAATTGTATAGCGCCTTAGAAAAAGCGAAAGTTTCAGTAGGAATGCATTCATAACAAAATTTTGACCAAATATGTTGCTTAATCACCACCATCACGTCAGTTATCTATTGGATATGGATATACTCGTAGCTGAGAAAAGGATAGATGACGATAATTTCGGTCTAAATCAGAATTCGGTTCATTCAACGTCTATTGAAATAAACTCGACTTGTGTTAAACTTTACCAAAATCAGACCCCTCAATAGTATTCAAAACGAGAACCCTAATTTACGGCTTCTACTAATATGTTCTAATTCTGACCCTAGTTATAACTTACCCGTAATAAATGCTCCCAGCTTAGTATCACACCGTGAGCGGAATTACAAGCGGTGGGGTGCTGTTGTAATTATCATAAATCCTATCTCTAATTCTCTAATATTCCCAAATTACTATACCAGGTCTAACAGTAGTGGGAGGCGAATTCTAACGAATGTTCATTTCGAAGTTGCTTTGAGGATTACTAAACGGCAAAAAAAAAACTATCATATTAAAGCTCACTACATGTCTAGATTTTGGTGTTCAGTAAAATCAAATACAACATGTAGAAATACGTCCTGGAAAATGCCTTGGCTTAACTTGAATTGTAAAAAGCTAACCGTAACATGATTTGGATAATAGATGTCGAAATAAATTTGTCGATCAGTACGACATAACTAAGTGAAGTAATTAAATAGACTTGGTTCTTCAACACGAACTGCCATTTCGAAAAATTCGACCCAAAGAAGTTCACCTAAAGTTACCAAAACTTGCCATATTAATGTAGGCATTGTTCCTCCGTGTAAAGAAACTCCACCTGCATGCGGCATACTCATCAAAGGTAAGAGCTCCAGAAATAGGCGCACTCCTCCAGACCGTGAGGCTAGCAAATACAGTAGGAGCGAGGCCCTCAATCTTGTTTTTGATGGCATGCGGGTGTATACGACTCTAAATAGAAGGTTTTTTGTTACTACTGCAACTCGAAGAATGAATTTTCTTTCGTTTTTGCTCTGTTTATTAGGTAACTGTGTTGATATAAACAGTTTTATATGAAAATCAGTTAAACTTTTTGCAAGATCTGCTTCGATTTGTATGCCATCTGTTTAATTACATCTTCAATCGTCATGGCTCTAGGTCTATCGTAAATACGTGGCCTTCAGTCTTTCGCATTGCATCTTACCCAACCACTAACTGCAAATCATTATGCACTGGTGCAAATCAATGCATTCATACACAACCTTGGTTTTTTAACATTCTGTCTCTCCTCGTAGTGATTTGCAACGCTCTGAACAAAGCCTTTGTCATCAACGGTGCAGTTAATTTCGACATCGTTTTGAAAAACCTTACATTTTAAACTGTTTCCAAATATTTCATCTTCATCACCGTGAACATTAGACAGTTCAGCCAACCTTGCCTTGTCTGTTGGTAGTCTCACTTTCACAAATTGAACTTTACTTTTTACTAGCTTTGCCCGCAGCTTCGCTTGCCCTCTTCTCACATCGTCCTTCACATTATCCAGGATTCCATCCTTGCGTGTGATTCATAGGTCGGCTTAACGCCACAAGGTATTATATTTTCTTCCACTACATTTTGCTGCTCATTCCAGTGAGTTCGTCCAACAGTAGGGGACGTCTATTGTTTGTCCAAGTAGTTTCTGCGGCTGACGTCGCGCTATGATAACGCCCTGAGTCTGAAGATGTGCCAAATATAAGTTCAAAAAGAGAGCGTATTGTTGTGTGCCGTCTTTCTTTATAAAAGTGGCTTGGAGGCGAAGTATTCTTAACTCACTAGGTACTTTTGCTTGCTTTGTTGACTTTATCTTAGTTAATGCCATGATATAATCAAAATCACGTCTCTGGTATAGCAAATACATGTTTGAAGAAACAATTACTGCTGCTGATTTGCACTATGGCTTGGAAACTTTAATGAATTTACTATTACCCTAATTACGTTAGGTTTTGAACCGACTTTGATTTTTTTTTGTCGTGGTTAATATTGGACCCAAGTCTTGAGAGCTATGGCCTGTAAATACTAAACAGCACCTAATGATTGCCAATATGACATATCTCAAACTTTAAAAAAATCCAAATGGAATATGAACTTTGTCCTTTAGTGATAAAGTTCTATCTTAAATTTTGACGACTAGGATAGTTTATTCTGGTCGTTGAATGTTATTTAGAAAGGCTAAAATTTAAATGCGCATCAATAATTCTTTTTGTATACCAAAATGGATAAATGGTCACCAAATCTAAAACTCGCTTTAGCAAGATTTCAGGGACACCCCGAAGTTCGGTTTGGTTAGGTTCCTTTAAACCTTGTTTCGCGGGGCTTCGTCGACCCTGCTTAGGTAGATTTTTTTTTATTACACATAATAGGTTTATTTCTTTATTACTTAGAAACGTTATTTGGTGACCATTTATCCATTTTGGTAACCGTTTAGAATTTTTTTGGTAGTAAAATAGGTACTTTTTTGGGTGGTGTTTAAACACAAGCCATTTAGAAATTCATTTAGGTACATTTTATTAAGTTTTATTTAAAACAAACACCAATATATTCGTGTGTCCTTCCTATGGTTGCTAGGCACTTGCCCCCGACTACTCAAGCGTTAGGACCTCAATATAAACTACGTTAAGTTCCACTTACCAAAAGGGCCGTCGAAACGAGAAAAGGGATAGCGTCCTAATCCGTAAAGCGTTCAGAAAATATATTTACTCCATATTAGACTCAGGATTACATCACCGCAATTATAAGAAAATTGAGGATGGATCGATAATCCTCTGAGGACTTATGTCATTGGCGCGTCTGTCAAAGGAGGACGGTCCCTCAAGGAGTAATTAATCCTGATAATTTCCTTCGTTCTAGTTTGTGGTTCAGGGAGGTAATTAGTTTGCGGTCTACTAAAGCTATATTTGACTTAGGTAGATTGATTTGTCGCGGTACTTGTGTACATTGGGCTCTAGGAGAAAAGGGCGAACTAAGGAAGAAGGTGGATTTTTACTTTTTAATCAGTAAGAGCCTGACAATTCCTTCCGCTCCAGCTCATTTGATGAATAAACAATTCCAAAAAAGAACCTTCTGTTTAGTCCTTACTCCGAAAAAAAAAACTATAATACCAATAGCATATTGGCTTGCGACCTAAAGCCTTGTTCACGTCACATACATAGACGATGACACTTGTCATGTTACTCGCGTAAAGGGTACGAGTCTTTAATTTCCTTCGCGTGAGTACAGTCTTTCCGTAAATGACGTCGCTCTGTCAGTCATGCAACTAAACGAATTTTCAGTGGATGTCGCTTGAGCGCTTGTAGCCATGGGATAAAGTTCCATTACCCAGAAAACTCTGTTAATCATCAAAAGACGATTAATCCTTACTGAAACGACGCTTAAATTATTATCACCGCCGTTAGCTTTACATTATAATTCTCAAACGTTTCATCTCCTAAGTCTTCCCGATATATTTCTGAGAACCGTTTATCATTAGGAATTAAAGGCATGTCAGTAACATGTCAATCCCTATTCGATCCGAATTAAATTAAATTTTTTGGAACATTTCCAAGAGTTTAGTGGCAACGAACTGCTATGGGATTATGTTAAGCTTTTAGAACATGCATACGCTGCCGGTTGTCTGTTGGTGGGTTTGTTTGATCTGGCCTAGTATAGTAAGCGGTTTTAATAGACTAAAGGTTACTGCGTTCAGAACGGAATGCAGACGGGACGTGGACGGGACGGAGACGGGACGGAGACGAAACGTAGTGTTATGAAAGCGTGGACGTGTGTTTAATGCATACGCACAGAGGCAACGGCGTGAAACTGGACAAGACGGGACGTGCTAAACATCAACGACCGACATTTTTGCCATGCTGTGAAAACCATGCCTCCCGCCCTGCCCGGGGTAGGAGGACTCAATTGATGATTTTACCACGCTAAAAAAAAAATGCTGTGAAAACCACCACGTTGGCATCGCCGTCACGTCAGTCACAGTAGCTTGAAAGTTTGACAATCAGTGTTACCAGAGGAGTATGGTGTAACCCAATTACTTGTAGAGGGCAAATAGGCAGTCGTTCCAAGTAAAATACTGATATACGGCTACATCCATTTCGATACAGATGATGATATTCGGCAAAGCAAATATAATACAAGTCTATAGATGTTTAGTTGAAATAGGGTTCAAAATAATGTAGTAGATAATATTTTCAGCTATTTTCAGGTAGGCACTGTCTGAAAATTGAAATGTATTCTCCTTGGGAGTCCCTTATCATTTTAGACCTAAACCTGTCATCGGCGGAGCATAAATATTTGGGAGTAGTAATTTCACCTGGCGCAGGTATATGATATTTTGAAACCATTTTGTTGACAGGTATTTATCTAGTAGAAATAAGATATGGAGGGATGACGTACAAAATAACTAAGGTAAGGTAAGTTTCCATTTTTATTGCAGATGGAAACTTATTTTTTTTCTGGGGTTTGTACTGATTATTTAAATACCGCATTCAGCCTTTCAAATCAAATCTGTTCACAATACCTTTTGAACGTCATTAGACAAACGAGCTATGAAGCGAAAGCGGTAGAAAGAGCTAGGAAACCCTCTTTTGTCAAACTCATCATCATCATCATCAGCCGGAAGACGTCCACTGCTGAACATAGGCCTCCCCCTTAGACCGCCACGCCGAACGACAATTCGCCACTTGCATCCATCGGTTGCCCGCGACCCTCACGATGTCGTCGGTCCACCTAGTGGGAGGCCTGGCCTACGCTGCATCTTCCGGTGTAGTTGTCAAAAGAACGAGCAAAATAAATTAATATGCTTTTTGAATTTGAAGAATTTTAAGCAATTTTGAGAAGAATTTGAATGTCCAATAAGAAGCAGCTATCGGGGTTTGTATTTACAAACCCCGATAGCTGCTTCTTATTGGACATTGATGATGATTATGATGATGATGATATGCATAAGGAACAGACAGAGGTACTCACCGACTACGATCGGCCGAACTTCCTCACCGCACGATCATGCAGCTGTATCGGAGATGTTCACACCTAAAACAAAGAGAACAGCTCATTAGTATGTAAAGTGGACTTTAAGGTTTGGGCGTTGCGTGATGAGAAGGTGGACGTGCATCACGCGATGTTTTGGTATATTTGTTTGGTTAAATTTTGCGTGGCAGTAGTTTAAATTGTTCATTTTTTTTACATAGTAGTAGAAGGAGCAGTTTTTAATCTGTATGTGACTAGAGCCTCATTTAGACGATGCAAGAACATAATAGTTCATGTTTGACTACATTGCGGTATTTATTTCATCATCATCATCTTCCGGCCCTCATCCCATTCTATTTGGGGTCGGCGCAACACGTTTTTTTCTTCCATTCTCCCCTATCAGACGTCACAGTATCATTTACTCCTTTTTCGTTCATATCATTCCTTGGACAATCCATCCATCTTTTCTTTGGCCTTATTTTTCCTCTCCACCCATCAACATTCATACTCATCATTCTCTTAGTCACATGAGTCTCATCCCTCCTCATCACATGTCCATACCAAGACAGACGATTCCCTTTCATTTTTTCCGTAACAGGCGCCACTTTCAAAGTTCCTCTTACAAACTCATTCCTTTATTTTATCCATTCTTGTCACTCCACACATCCATCTCGACATCGTCATCCCCGCTACATGCAATCGTTTCTCATCCATCTTTTGATATTTGTATTTGTTTGATTAACTGAATTCATTGTTCATTAATAGTCCGCAATGCATTCAACTTGCATGCAATTCGCATGTGATTTCTTGCAGCGTCTAAATAGGTCTTTACGCTAGTGTTCATTTCTTATTTAAGAGTAATATTATTATAGTGTTTTCTTTCATTTGTCATTTTAGTACCTATTGAGTACACACTTTTTGTTATTCTTTGTAGAATATTTTCTGTTTCTTAGTACGTGGTTAGTAAAAGCTTCGTGGAATATTTAACTTTATTTTGTACGTGACAGCAGTTCTTAATTACCTACCGTAATTTAACAACATTCGTATGTCCCAAAGGACAAACATTCTGTACCAGAGTAAATAGTACGAATTAAGTTCTTTGTCAAAATATTTCTGTATGTAAAAGAAAAACACATATTTGCGTCCCAAAGGTGACCTTTAGAAGGTGTTCTGTTTTAAATAGTATGATTGTCACACTCGTAATATTCCCTTGTGTAAATAATAACATACGAACAAAGGTATTAAATGTCTCGTTGAACAAGAAACGGGTAAAAAAAACGTAAGTGTGTCCCAAGAGACCTGACCGTAAATAGTACGCATAATTTTATGTCATAGGTACTCAAAATATTCACTTATGTAAAGAATTACATCATCATTATCATCAGCCTATAATGTTCCCACTGCTGGGACACAGGTCTCCTCTCTGTGAGAGGGAATTACATACCTACATTAAAATATAGGATCTACCGTTTTAGTTGAAGTAGAAGTTAGTAACAAATAAAGTAATTTATATTATGTATTTATTTAGCAGGCAATACTGATGTAGGTGCTTGTAAAGTCAGCAACATAATTTGTGTAATTTTTAATTTAGGTAATAGTTTACCGATCAAGCAAAGTCAAGCATAATCTAATAACTGATTCAAAGCTTTATTTCTTCGACAATAAGCTTCGTAATATTTTGATGGCGGTCTTTTTGAAAGGTCAACGGTTCATAACCTTGTTGTGTAGGTGTATGCTCAAATAATGATGTGTTTACGTTAATTATTAATTTAATGAATAACTTTATCAACGGTTTATGTGAATAAAAGCGAAGGTTGTACGTGAGTTCGTGACTGCTAAAGTTATGTTAGGTACGGGTGGCAAATCTTTATGACGTAACGCAGGCCACACGTCAGTGGTTATGGCTGTAAATGCGATTTTCCTTTTTTCTTGTATCTCCTGCGTGTGAGTTTATTTGTGCTAAATAATAGTTTTTTTTTTTTTAATTATGAGGCTATTGTTAAGAAGTGATCAAGCTTTTCGACGAGAATGAGCCTGAGCCGATCACTTATTATAACTTGGCCCTTACCACGAGCTCTTAACACGATCCAATTTAGGCTGTGGGAAAGAGATGGCGCTAGACGACTTGTATAGCTCTGTCTCTTTCCCACAGCCTAAACTGGATCGTGTCAAGATCTCGTGGTAAGGCCTCTTATCATATTTTTTTTGGCGTAACAAATTACGTCTTTTCACTACTCCTAAGCAGACATGAAGCTCTTTGTTATTTTAAACTATTTTCTAGTTTATAAGCGTTTTTACTCCCTTGTTCCATTGCAAATGCGAATTATACGTGTTCAGCTCAGGGTCAGTTTATTAAAGCTTCAACGCGTGAGCTGTATTCGACTGTACCCGTAATACGAAACAGGCCATTAATCATTAAATGTTTGACATTATTGAAAGGCTGTAAGGTTTCAAATAATCGTTAAAGTTTTATGAGCATTAAGGTAGGTCATGTCATTGCTACGTTGAATCGGAGAGACTAGTAGCGTCAGAGCTCAGTAAAAATTTTAACAAGGCATGACGTAGGTATTGCGCATTTTAGAAGTGTTGTATCTTTTTCAATTTCTCACCGTAACCCCGGCAGGCTTTGGCCCTCTGAGAGGGGGCCCCGTCATTATGCTGACGCTCTTTGAGGCGCGCGTGGGACACAACGCGCCGTCGACCCGGGCATGGTCCATAGTCGGGCAGCGAGTTGCCCTTTACTCGCTGCAAACTGACCTATCTCTGGGGTAAATTTCATCAAGATCCGTCCAGGGGTTTTGACGTGATTGAGCAACAAACATTGATTAATCCAAACTTTCATAATTTTGGATTTTTTCTTCAGTGTCACGGGTGCGTTTAGAAACATTTAAACTCACATACACAAACGACCAGGGGGGTATTACAACGACTTAAAACCAGGCTTGTTGGTGTGAGTGAACGAGATGGCGCTAGATGACTTGTATAGTTCTGTCACTTTTACTCGCTGTAAAAACCCCCCAGACCTGGAAAAACTATTTGTGGATCATATAAAGTTATTGTCGAATCCTCGACATGCAGCGCAGTAGTCGATGACTCGGCCACTGCGTCAACGCAGTGTTGTCTTTGATTGTTGCACAGTACAGTGACAAAATGAAATTATAAATCGAGTTAAGTAACTGTTAACTAAATTAGTTGTGGAAAATTTGAAAATCTTGTCGTTACTAAATGGATTTCAATTCAATTTGTGGATTTCAGTGTACGGTTTATTGTACGGTCATTGGTTACGGTTGTCTAGTAGATTTATTCAATTGTACGAGCATTGAACAATGTTTGTACGTTTAGCCGTACAAGGAATTTAAAATGGGACGAAACGGGAATAGAATAATTGAATCAAGAATATGTGGAAAGTGAGCCGAAACTTCAGTCCGAATCATGAATAAATCATTATTTTGCATGGAAAAAAGCTCTGGAAGTATCTAGACCCATAGTTAGTTAAACTTGTCCCAGCTGAAAATATAGTTGTTGTGGTTTCAGTTACAAATACTAGTAAGGAAAATATAATCAGTCTAATAACGTTCCCACTATGTCACCCACGACACCATGTGGAATAATTGCAAATCATTGGTGGTGACAAAATAACCCATTTGAAGTTTAAATACTGACAAAAAAAATAACAAATATCTTTGTAGAATAGCAATGAAAAATGTGTTAAAGTTAAAATTCCTTTCATGAAAATCAAAACACAAAGAGAGAGGTAATATTTTACGCGGCACAAACAAAAAGTGACCATCAAAGTAATATATTTTCATGACGTCAGCCCCTTTATAAACAGAATAGCCATTGTTTCAGACTTTAGCGTAGCGTAACGAATAACAAATTATTTGTAACTTAAGAATAAATATTTATTCTGAAAATATAGAAGGAATGAAGTCGGTTAAAAATGGCAAGTCATTTTGCGGTCTTTTGTAAAAGAAATTGTTGTGATTGTATATACTCGTATTTTCGTCATAACTAACCAAAAGACTTAAAAAGTTAAAATATACATTTTATCGAGTTTCCAACAACTTCGCAATTTAATCCTACCTACTACATAATTATTATAAAAGCGAAATTTGGCAAGGATAGATGGATGGATGCTAGTTTCTTTATCAAACTTAAGAGGCCTTTTACCCATTTGCGCGTAGAACTAAAATTATGATCGTCTAATTTACTATATTAAGCAATACTCCAACATTTTTGAATACCTGCAAAAGAAAGACCAGTCTTTCGTGTTGTAATTATACGTAACATATTTCAAAAAACTCTTTTATTAACTTTGTGGTAATTAATCTCCGACAAGTAGTTTACTGAAAAATCAACGCAGAGTCGATTTGCGACTCCTACATCTACCATTAACATTCGTAATTTTAACCAAAAAAAATACACAAATCATCAGACATACGTTTTTGTCGTAAAACTACGTAGTAGAATTTATATTTTGAATAACACAAATTAGTAAAAAAATAAATTCTGAGGTCAATTTTTACGTTTTATATCGCTGTTTTATCGCCATTTTTGGTTCGAACAAAGCGTAATTACATTAAAAAAAACTATGTAAATATAAACTATGTTTACAGACTAAACTAATTTCTTAATTTCATTAAAATCCCTTCATGTAATTAAACATACTATCGTTTTTAAAATCACTCTAAACTAGTATAAATTACGAAACATAACCGGGCTGCAATCAGTACGGCTCCAGCGCCCGTCGACGTAGGACCTGTATCACTTTTTTCCTCGTCCTGATTATAGAGCAGATGAAGTTGCGGAGGCAGTCCGCTCTTTGAAAACAGGCAAAGCACCAGGACTTGACTTGATAACTGCGGAAATGCTACAAGCCGACTTATCCTCCGCCGTCGACGTCTTGACGCCCCTTATTGAAAAGATCTGGACAGCCGAAGAGCTCCCTGACGATTGGAACAAAGGTCTCCTTATAACTGTGCCTAAGAAAGGTGATCTAAGCCAGTGTGATAACTGGAGAGGTATTACGTTGCTCTCGATTCCCTCGAAGGTTTTCTGTAAAATTATGCTGGATAGACTGTCGAAGGTCGTGGAGCCTCTTCTACGCAATGAGCGGGCTGGATTCCGCAGGAACCGCTCATGTACGGACCAGATAAACACTCTCCGAATCATATTGGAACAGGCATCAGAATGGCAGAGGGAGGTTTATCTAACCTTTGTCGACTTCGAAAAAGCCTTTGACACGCTGAAGTGGTCTAGCATCTGGTCCCGCCTCCTGGAAATTGGAGTGCCGCCGAAAATCGTCCGTTTGTTACAAACCATTTACAAGACTTATTCTTGTAAGGTAACTCACGACGGCCTCATCTCGGACGACGTAACAGTACACGCGGGTGTTCGCCAAGGTTGCCTCCTGTCGCCGCTCCTTTTCTTAGTCGTTCTTGATGGAATAATGCTTCGCATCTTAGAGAACAGGCGCCGCGGCATAGAGTGGGGATTATCCAACGTCTTGGAGGACTTGGATTACGCCGATGACCTATGCCTGCTGAGTCATACCCATGCCGATATGCAAGCTAAGTTGAACGATTTGGAACAGGAAGCGGCGATAACAGGGCTTAAAATAAACATCCGGAAGACCCAGGAAATGAGAACTGGTGTGAAGAATCGCTCACCGTTGCTGATTGGCACAGAGGCAGTGGAACGCGTCCACAAATTTACTTACCTCGGAAGCGTCGTGTCAGAGACTGGTGGTAGTGAGGAGGACATCAACTCACGGATAGCCAAAGCCAGAGCTACCTTCGCACAGCTGAGACCTGTTTGGCAATCGCGGAAACTGACCCGAAGGATTAAACTTAAAATATTCGGGTCCAATGTAAAATCCGTGCTGCTTTACGGGTGCGAAACGTGGAAGGTTACAAAGGACATCTCACGCCAATTACAAGTCTTCGTCAACCGTTGTCTTCGTCGCATTCTCGGAATTTACTGGCCCGAGACCATCTCCAACGTAGAGCTGCTGGGGAAATGCAACGAGAGCCCGATCGACAACCAGATCAAGCGTCGCAAGTGGAGATGGATTGGCCACACGCTCCGAAGGGACCCTGACCACATACCCAAACAAGCTTTGGATTGGAATCCCCAAGGGAAAAGAAAGCGTGGCCGTCCCCGTCAAACCTGGCGACGCACCGTGCTAGCGGAAGCGGCGAGCATTGGATTGACGTGGAGCGAGGTGAAGCGTGAAGCTCAAGACAGATCGCGATGGAAGACATCTGTGGACGCCCTCTGCCCCATCTAGGGGACATAGGACCTTAAGTCAAGTAAGTCAAGTGATTATAGAGCGTACGTATCGTGAACGGAATATTATACTGCGACCGCCACATTTTGATTCTCTCCATATTTTTTTTCATAAGGTAAGATTTTCGTTACTTTATCAAACTAAAGTATTATTATAATTATAATAGTAGTTTGTAGAATTTGTGCATTAATTAGCCATCCGTTTTCGTTATAATAGTATTTGCAATGGGGCGCAAGAGTGGTGAGAAATCCAATATGGCGGCCTCCACAAGATCGCGGTCGGGCTGTTTGAAATCCACCCCCATGATATGGGTATCAAATGAAAGGGTTTGCTGTCAGGAATATGAAAAAAATAGTCACATGTCTTAAATCCAACATGGCGGACATCCAAGATGGCGGATTGCCTATTTAAAATGCATCCCCATGATATGGGTATCAAATGAAAGGGTTGCTGTCAGTAATATGAAAAAAATTGTCACGTGTCTTAAATCCAACATGGCGGACATCCAAGATGGCGGATTGGCTATTTGAAAGGTACCCCCATGATATGGGTATTAAATGAATGGGTTTGCTGTCAGGAATACGAAAAAAATAGTCACGTGTCTTAAATCCAACATGGCGGACATCCAAGATGGCGGATTAGCTGTTTGAAATGCACCTCCATGATATGGGTATCAAAAGAAAGGGTTTGCTGTCAGAAATATGAAAAACCCACGTTTTTAATTTTCTTTAAAAAAAAAGAAAATAACCCTACGGGGCTGAGAGAGGGGCCTGGGATATATTTACATGACGTGTATAGATCGTGGTTGTAACTTGCAAAGATACGCTCCCACGCTTTGAGTGGCTCTTGTCTGCCCCGTAGCACAGTAAAAATATGGATGGTCCGGAAATTACGTACTAACGTTCGAAACGGTGCACTCACACAAACACGCGCATCTACGAGGCTTCTAAGCGGACATCGCAGTGCTGTCAGTTCTGAGTGCCGCGTAAAGACGAGTTGCGTTTATTTATGTTACGTATATGGCTGTTTGAACTCGGCTTCATCATAACCGGAGATTTTGTTTTTTATACTCCCTGCTTATTTTGAAGGTAAGAATGATTTTTATCAATATCGAATTCTATATCCACGTGACCGTTTAATAAATTCGTAAATAAATAATTTGTAAAAAAAACCAACATGGTTTCTGCTACAATTTCTCATAATAGGCGTCTTTTTATAGTTTTCGTCTTCGAGGGTTTTGAATCCGTGTCAAAATGTAAATCCAAGATGGCGGCTGCAAAAAATATCGAGGTTTTCGTCATGGGTGTCGTTTCCATGGTTTTCGAGGGTGTTGAAACCGATGTTGCAGTCAAAATGCAAATCCAAGATGGCGGCTGCATAAATTATCGAGGTTTTCGTCATGGGTGTCGTTTTCATGGTTTTCGAGGGTGTTGAAACCGATGTTGCAGTCAAAATGCAAATCCAAGATGGCGGCTGCATAAATTATCGAGGTTTTCGTCATGGGTGTCGTTTTCATAGTTTTCGAGGGTGTTGAAACCGATGGTGCAGTCAAAATGTATATCCAAGATGGCGGCTGCATAAATTATTGAAGTTTTCGTCATGGGTGTCGTTTTCATGGTTTTCGAGGGTGTTGAAACCGATGGTGCAGTCAAAATGCAAATCCAAGATGGCGGCTGCAAAAAATATCGAGGTTTTCGTCATGGGTGTCGTTTTCATGGTTTTCGAGGGTGTTGAAACCGATGGTGCAGTCAAAATGTAAATCCAAGATGGCGGCAGCATAAATTATCGAGGTTTTCGTCATGGGTGTCGTTTTCATAGTTTTCGAGGGTGTTGAAACCGATGGTGCAGTCAAAATGTAAATCCAAGATGGCAGCTGCATAAATTATCGAGGTTTTCGTCATGGGTGTTGTTTTCATAGTTTTCGAGGGTGTTGAAACCGATGGTGCAGTCAAAATGTATATCCAAGATGGCGGCTGCATAAATTATCGAAGTTTTCGTCATGGGTGTCGTTTTCATGGTTTTCGAGGGTGTTGAAACCGATGTTGCAGTCAAAATGTATATCCAAGATGGCGGCTGCATAAATTATCGAGGTTTTCGTCATGGGTGTCGTTTTCTTAGTTTTCGAGGGTGTTGAAACCGATGGTGCAGTCAAAATGTAAATCCAAGATGGCGGCTGCAAAAAATATCGAGGTTTTCGTCATGGGTGTCGTTTTCATAGTTTTCGAGGGTGTTGAAACCGATGGTGCAGTCAAAATGTAAATCCAAGATGGCGGCTGCATAAATTATCGAGGTTTTCGTCATGGGTGTCGTTTTTATAGTTTTCGAGGGTGTTGAAACCGATGGTGCAGTCAAAATGTATATCCAAGATGGCGGCTGCATAAATTATCGAAGTTTTCGTCATGGGTGTCGTTTTCATGGTTTTCGAGGGTGTTGAAACCGATGTTGCAGTCAAAATGCAAATCCAAGATGGCGGCTGCATAAATTATCGAGGTTTTCGTCATGGGTGTCGTTTTCATGGTTTTCGAGGGTGTTGAAACCGATGTTGCAGTCAAAATGCAAATCCAAGATGGCGGCTGCCAAAATTATCGAGGTTTTCATCATGGATGTCGTTTTCATGGTTTTTGAGGGTGTTGAAACCGATATTGCTATCAAAATAGAAATCCAAGATGTCAAATAACGAAAATCACATGAAAATAACATGAACAAGATAAATATTAAGTATTGAAAAGTAATTTGCGCAAAGTATTTTTCGTTAAACACAATTGCAGTTACAATATGGTGCCAAGGTCATCTTATACTTAGTTGAAACGCATAGTAAGGTGCGCAGCCACCGGGTTCATCAAGCATCAGAGCCACATAATTATGTTCCATTCTCCGCGCTCGTGACAACCTTAAGGCAGTTGAGAGCGTAGGTATTTATTTCTACAATTAGGCCTTGTTTCCATACTATCCATATTTTGACTGCACCATCGGTTTCAACACCCTCAAAAACCATGAAAACGACACCTATTACGAAAACCTCGATATTTTTTTCAGCCGCCATCTTGGATTTACATTTAAACTGCACCATCGGTTTCAACACCCTCGAAAACCATGAAAACGACAACCATGACGAAAACCTCGATAAATTTATGCAGCTGCCATCTTGGATTTACATTTTGACTGCACCATCGGTTTCAACACCCTCGAAAACCATGAAAACGACACCCATGACGAAAACCTCGATATTTTTTGCAGCCGCCATCTTGGATTTACATTTTGACTGCACCATCGGTTTCAACACCCTCAAAAACTATAAAAACGACACCCATGACGAAAACCTCGATAATTTATGCAGCCGCCATCTTGGATTTGCATTTTGACTGCAACATCGGTTTCAACACCCTCGAAAACCATGAAAACGACACCCATGACGAAAACTTCGATAATTTATGCAGCCGCCATCTTGGATATACATTTTGACTGCACCATCGGTTTCAACTTCCTCGAAAACCATGAAAACGACACCCATGACGAAAACCTCGATATTTTTTGCAGCCGCCATCTTGGATTTACATTTAGACTGCACCATCGGTTTCAACAACCTCGAAAACCGTGAAACGACACCCATGACGTAAACCTCGATATTTTTTGCAGCCGCCATCTTGGATTTACATTTTGCCTGCACCATCGGTTTCAACACCCTCGAAAACCATGAAAACGACACCCATGACGAAAACCTCGATAATTTATGCTGCCGCCATCTTGGATTTGCATTTTGACTGCACCATCGGTTTCAACACCCTCGAAAACCATGAAAACGACACCCATGACGAAAACCTCGATATTTTTTGCAGCCGCCATCTTGGATTTACATTTTGACTGCACCATCGGTTTCAACACCCTCAAAAACTATAAAAACGACACCCATGACGAAAACCTCGATAATTTATGCAGCCGCCATCTTGGATTTGCATTTTGACTGCAACATCGGTTTCAACACCCTCGAAAACCATGAAAACGACACCCATGACGAAAACTTCGATAATTTATGCAGCCGCCATCTTGGATATACATTTTGACTGCACCATCGGTTTCAACTTCCTCGAAAACCATGAAAACGACACCCATGACGAAAACCTCGATATTTTTTGCAGCCGCCATCTTGGATTTACATTTAGACTGCACCATCGGTTTCAACAACCTCGAAAACCGTGAAACGACACCCATGACGAAAACCTCGATATTTTTTGCAGCCGCCATCTTGGATTTACATTTTGCCTGCAACATCGGTTTCAACACCCTCGAAAACCATGAAAACGACACCCATGACGAAAACTTCGATAATTTATGCTGCCGCCATCTTGGATTTACATTTTGACTGCATCATCGGTTTCAACACCTTCGAAAACCATGAAAACGACACCCATGACGAAAACCACGATATTTTTTGCAGCCGCCATCTTGGATTTACATTTTGACTGCAACATCGGTTTCAACACCCTCGAAAACCATGAAAACGACACCCATGACGAAAACCTCGATATTTTTTGCAGCCGCCATCTTGGATTTACATTTTGACTGCACCATCGGTTTCAACACCCTCAAAAACTATAAAAACGACACCCATGACGAAAACCTCGATAATTTATGCAGCCGCCATCTTGGATTTGCATTTTGACTGCAACATCGGTTTCAACACCCTCGAAAACCATGAAAACGACACCCATGACGAAAACTTCGATAATTTATGCAGCCGCCATCTTGGATATACATTTTGACTGCACCATCGGTTTCAACTTCCTCGAAAACCATGAAAACGACACCCATGACGAAAACCTCGATATTTTTTGCAGCCGCCATCTTGGATTTACATTTAGACTGCACCATCGGTTTCAACAACCTCGAAAACCGTGAAACGACACCCATGACGTAAACCTCGATATTTTTTGCAGCCGCCATCTTGGATTTACATTTTGCCTGCACCATCGGTTTCAACACCCTCGAAAACCATGAAAACGACACCCATGACGAAAACCTCGATAATTTATGCTGCCGCCATCTTGGATTTGCATTTTGACTGCACCATCGGTTTCAACACCCTCGAAAACCATGAAAACGACACCCATGACGAAAACCTCGATATTTTTTGCAGCCGCCATCTTGGATTTACATTTTGACTGCACCATCGGTTTCAACACCCTCAAAAACTATAAAAACGACACCCATGACGAAAACCTCGATAATTTATGCAGCCGCCATCTTGGATTTGCATTTTGACTGCAACATCGGTTTCAACACCCTCGAAAACCATGAAAACGACACCCATGACGAAAACTTCGATAATTTATGCAGCCGCCATCTTGGATATACATTTTGACTGCACCATCGGTTTCAACTTCCTCGAAAACCATGAAAACGACACCCATGACGAAAACCTCGATATTTTTTGCAGCCGCCATCTTGGATTTACATTTAGACTGCACCATCGGTTTCAACAACCTCGAAAACCGTGAAACGACACCCATGACGAAAACCTCGATATTTTTTGCAGCCGCCATCTTGGATTTACATTTTGCCTGCAACATCGGTTTCAACACCCTCGAAAACCATGAAAACGACACCCATGACGAAAACTTCGATAATTTATGCTGCCGCCATCTTGGATTTACATTTTGACTGCATCATCGGTTTCAACACCTTCGAAAACCATGAAAACGACACCCATGACGAAAACCACGATATTTTTTGCAGCCGCCATCTTGGATTTACATTTTGACTGCAACATCGGTTTCAACACCCTCGAAAACCATGAAAACGACACCCATGACGAAAACTTCGATAGTTTATGCTGCCGCCATCTTGGATTTACATTTTGACTGCATCATCGGTTTATACACCCTGGAAAACCATGAAAACGACACCGATAACGAAAACCTCGATATTTTTTCATTAAGGATTCATTATTATTATTATTTTTTATTATTTACAAAAAACCTGTATACACTCAACAAAAATAATCGTCGCGACACCACACTGTTCAATGCGAAATAGAAATGAAAAAATATCTGGCTTGCTTTCTATAAGAGAGAGAGAGACAGACAGAGAAACATAATTATCTGTCTGTCTCTTACTATAGCAAAAAGTGTCGTGACAACTTTTCGTAAGATTTTTTTTCCGTCTAGCCCCCTTTCACAACGCGCGATAAGGAACTTCGTTCCAAAAACTTTTTCAGAAATGTAACCAAAGTGCATTACGATTATATCGGCTCAAGATTGTTTAGTCCGTCTCAACACTAGGGCTACACTGGTTGCGTTGTGTATGTGTGAATAGCTACGCACACATGAACATTGCTCCCGTCTTTTACCTAAACTCGAGCGTTCGAATTTTGTGAACTGGCTCTTAAAACTCTACCTACTGCAAAAGTTTTTTTCTGTAGCAGGTGGAGTGCTACAGGTGGAGTGCTATGCTATATTATGGCTACGCCAATTCATCAGTAGAACAAGAGTAGGTATATATAATTTTAACAAGTCCCTATAGAGAAACCTTTGATTCTAATAAATGACAACCATGTTACAGTTACAAAGGTCGATGTCCACACAAAAAATCAGACAAAACAAAAAAGGTTTTAACGACACAATATTTTAATGTGCGAAAAGAAAATGATCTTATACATTTAAATCGTAGAGATCAAGGACCATGTATTTAGTAAATGTCTGGATCCTTACTTTTGAAAGAAGTTAATTTTGGCAATCGTAGGGCTAAAATCGTAGCTAACCTTTCGGTTTTAGATTTTCGCTATCTTTGTTCAAAGATTCGAGAGACACAAGGAGAGCTCTCTGAACTGAACATCGTTGTTTGACCGCCAGGCACAGCAAGATATCAGGCACATTTTCGACCATAGTAAGACAGATCACGGAGTCTTACTAACTACAAAGCAGCCTTAAAATATAAAGCAATACGTGCGAAGATGAATTGCAAAGCTTATTAGCCAGATTAATGCAAAGCTCCTCGATTGGTACGATGGCGATATCTATTTCTTTAAAATAACATCATGTTCTTGTACTACCTACTTGCTATTAATTCGTGGTTACACTTTTCGCCTTGCATAATCATTGTATCGGACCATGTGATTCATATGATGTGGTCACTGTGATCTCATACATAAGTCGCATCTCATTTCTATTTTATCTCGCTTACTACATTATGGGAGGTTTCCAATGTAGGTTAGATTTAGCTAGCTGTTGGTCATCTGATTGTCAGTCAAGATAAACAAATTGTATTGCATCCAGTTTAGTGAGACATTTCTTCATTTTAAAGACAGTTTATGGAGTTTGCCCATTCTTCTTTTTAGAAACTTACTCTTCGAAATGGGTCACGCTTTATGTTCTTGACTGTCGTTGCCTCTTTGATCAGATTGAAATAAATGATAAGTTTAAGAATCTAGATGAAGGAAAGCTGGTTAACTAGAAAGGAAGACTGCTAAGATGAAGAGTAAAAGAGAAGTATTGAAGGAAGAAGACATGCTGCTTTGCCATGAATATTAATAATAATCTTCGTGACTGATTTTGGTCACGGCGGCCAATCTCAACAGAGATTAGCCATCTGCCAGTGCACAAGTGTGTGTGCAGCCACAAGTGCACTCTCTGTTCCTGTACTCTCATTGTCTGATAGGAGAGCAATTTGCCATGACCGGAGAGAGATCAGGCACAAAATCAAAGGTTCAACGTGCTTTCCGAGGCACGAGGGTATACTGCCGCTAACTTCCAAACTCCAGGCGCCATGAATAATAGAAAAGGAGAATGATGATGACTTGGTCAGTTCGATTGCTAATAAACTACTTCAAAAGATAAATAGGACATTGTATCAGCTGTTTATTTTACTGCTGTAGTAAGGTCGTCACAATAAAGTTCTCGAGTGCATAGCGATGGCGTCATTGCGTAGGCAGTACGGCTAAAGTAAATATTTGAAGTACAGTGGGCAATTCTCGCACAATATATCAGTATTTGTTCTATGAACATACGAACCCAATTACCTGTCGCATCTCAGGTTAAGGCAGAGTGTTTTTATTAGGTGCTATATTGTTTTTAGTGGACAATTTTATTTGTTTTGTAACGAATGGGTAGTGACGGGTGTTATTTTATGATTTTTTGAAGAAAAATACATATTGTTCTAGCTGTCGATGTAAATACATTTAGGATGTTGACTTAAAACTTGAACTATCAATTAATTACAAGGACTACCAATTTGATATAAAGCCTGCACGCTAAGGTGACGTTAACCCAAATAAATTAAAAATATAAACCTCTGAAACAGTAAGATCCTCAGTAATTTCAAACGTTCCTTCTATTAATCCTATAGCGAGAAGGTCGTACATTGTTAAGGACTATTGAAAAGCCAACGAAAGAGAATTACCGGTCGAGGACGCCTTACAAAATAAACACGTTGGCCATATTGGAGAAGTCCTTCAAAATATCAGGTGTGGACACTGGACACCGTGAAGTACGTACTCATATCCGTCACGCAAGTGTAAAGGAGGATGGTTTAAAAGGGATGAGGTAATTGTGATTTATGCTTTTTAAAAAAGTGATCATATGAGTTTTGGTAACGAAAAGGTTAGGTTGCATTTGCGAAGATGAAAATATTTCAATAGGTATGTAACACCTTTGCCATTTAGATCATGTTTATTTTTGATTTTATTTATCAGATTTTTTGCTAAAAGCCCTAAGCAGTTTAATTAAATTCTGCTAGACCAGAGATATCTATGGGAAAAGGTAAATATACAACGTGTAACGTTAATAGCGCAAAACGTCTCGTGGGGTAACTCAGCCCATGTTACTGAACAATGTTTGTTCTAAGACTTTTGGAAATTCGCAAAAAAAAAATTTTATTTTTCATACAAAATGAGAAATTGATCGGGCCCATCAGTATGAAAATCATTTTTTCTTTGCGAATTTCCAAAAGTCTTAGAACAAACATTGTTCAGTACCCCACGAAAGGTTTTGCGCTATTAACGTTACACGTTGTATATATCAGACACCACGTCCGCACTATCCTTCGTGAAGGAACAATACATCTTCTACTAATACGCTTACAGTTTCCTCACACGCATAATTATAAACACAATGAATATTAATTACACAGCTGTTTTCAAACTCTAAGACAGTGTTATAATAACTAATGACGTAAGACAACACCGGACCTCTGCGAAATTAATCTCCTCAGTGAGTAGTGAATCAGCTACAATGAGTCACACAGATTTGATTATATGCATCATGGATTACCTACTTGTACCTACATATAATTTTATCTCATTGCCTTAGGTATACTGTAGCTAACCTACATATACGAGGAAATGTACACCGCACAGACCGCTCCTCCAGGTTAAGCCGCGCTTCCCTAGGTTGGTCTGTGGATAAATGACCGTCTGCCAGTTAGGTTCTCCATGCCTCGGAAAGCACGTAAAGCCGTTGGTACCGGCTTTACTTGCCTTTATTTACACAGTCTGACAACCAGTCTTATCAGTGGGTATCGTATTATCCAGCTATCGGGCTGTGGAGGTCGGATAAGCAGTCGCTCCATGTACTGATAATCAGCTGCATGCGGTTAGACTAGAAGCCAATGCCAACATAGTTGGGAAAAGGCTGAGATGATGATGACGAGGAAATGTATGGTAAGTTTCTCATACTCCGTTGAAAAGTGAAGATGTTGAGATCACAAATGGGTTATATCTGGTGATCAGGGTGGAAAGTTCCTCATTCGCCTTTGGAAAACGAGGTTCCCCAGATATTCCGATAAAACATGTATAATGGTCTGTTCTTCTTATTATGGCAAGGAATAGATCTTTTTTGAATTGTATTGGTTTTTCGCATAAAAGGCTTATTGGATTCTTGTGTAATATCTGATAATATGCTGCATATAGTCCAAGAGCTACTGAACCCTGCGACTAACGGTCTTCCTGTAAGGTTAGAAAGAGGAATGCTCAGAAATATATGGAGCAAAAACCCAGAATCGATTAAAACGACTTATGTGTGGCAAGGTAGAGTATACATGCTATAACCCAAATCCAATAATAGTTTTCGATTAAACCATCACCAAGTAAAAAAAAATTGTAACTGATAAGTTACAATTTTTTATAATGTTTCAAGTCAACTATATAAATAATGTTTCAAATCAGCTATTTCCTTAAGTTTGCCGTATATGATTACTTCCCAGAATTTGATCCTTATTAGCAACACTATCGAATGGTGTAATGATACAGGGTGTGTTTTTTTTCCAAAATTAGCGGGTTCGATTCCTGGCCAGGATTATTGATTTTTCTAAATTCAATGATGCAGTTCTAGTTTTCTTTAAACTTGGGCTCGAGATTCCTTTCAACGTTTTTTGATATTCCTCATAGTTTCGGATATAGCCATCCACGCCCAGTTGAAAAATTTTCATTCTGTATATGCTGCTGGCCTGTTTGGTTATGGTTTTATGCGAAACGAATAGCGTATTTATGTCCTCTGACTTAAGGTCTATTTTGTTGTTCATAAATTATTTTAATCGACTCTGGGTTTTTTTTGAGCATTCTTCTTTGTACACGTAATATTTATAGCATGCTAAGAGCAATAGCGACGACCTGGCAGGCGTCAGCCGTGCACATCATTAGACAATTTAATTTTCAAAGTGTAAAAAAAAATGAAAAAAAAAAACTTGTTCCTGTAAGCTTAAAATTTTAACAGGATGTAGTTTATTAAATCTTGGAAAAAAAATGACAGGCGATTACAAGGTGCACAAGTATGTGACAGGCGAATTGAAAAGTGCAAAGTTGATGAGGAAAAATAAACTTTCTCCTGTAAGATGAAAATTATCTCGCGTTTGGCTGAACTGATTTTGATGCCGTTTTCAGAAAAGTGTGCGTTACATTCCGAGAAAGGTTTTAATATACAGGGTGAATTTTTCAACTGGGCGTGGATGGCTATCTCCGAAAAAATGAGGAATATCGAAAAACGTTGAAAGGAATCTCGAGGCCGATTTTGACGAAAATAAAACTGCATCGTTGGATTTTAGAAAAATCAATAATCCTGGCCAGGAATCGAACCCGCTGATTTTGGAAAAAAAATCACAGCCTGTATTATTACACCATTCGATAGTGTTGCTAATAAGGATCAAATTCTGGGAAGTAATCATATACGGCAAACTTTAGGAAAACGTATAATTGAAAAAAGAAACTGATGAATGTTCAAGACGATAACTGTATTCGGAACATAAGTTAACCGTTTCTTCTTTGTAATAACGCTTATTTTTGTTCAACTCAATAATTTCGTATTGCTGAATACACTGGGATTGTTGAGACATCAAATCCACTGAATTATTGAAAACAATCTATATCTATACTTTTAATAAATCTGTAGAGAGGTCAATTCTGTACATGAAATATATTTCCAAAATAACTATCAGGGGGTGATTGGGGATCGATACTGATGCCAAAAATGCAATTAATAAAATTATTGTCTGTCTGTCTGTCTGTCTGTCTGTCTGTCTGTATAACCGTTATAGAAACAAAAACTACTGGACGGATTTCGACTAAACTTGGTACAATTATTTGTCATACTCCTGCGCTGGTTATAGTATACTTTTCATCACGCTACAGTCAATAGGAGCAGAGCAGTGAAGTGAAATGTTAGGAAAACGGGAGAAGTTACTCCATACACGCTAATCTTCGGTACTACTGAACGGATTTGATTGTTTTTTTTTCTGTTGTATAGCTATTAAGTCTGGGCAACATATAGGCTATAATTTATCTTGGAAACTTGAACACCTGATGCAGAACTGCTATAGATCAGCTAAACTATAAGAGATACAAAAATAGCGCCATAGCAAAAATTGTTCCGCGTGATGAGCATTTTATGCTGAGAAAATAAATTTGAAGATATGGAACACCTGATGTGGAACTCCAAGAGCCCAGCTACACTATTACATATACAGTAATGACGTCTTATCAAGAGTTGTTCAGCCTGATGAGCACTCTCTGTTGTCGTATAAAAACTGAAGATCTGGAACACTTGATGTGTAACTCCAAGAGCCCAACTACATTATAACATGTATTTGAATAACATCTTAGCAAGAGTTGTTTAGTCTGATGGGCATTTCCTGTTGACTTACAAAAATGAAAGATCTGGAACGTCTGGAATCGTCACGTGCGTCCCGTTGTTTTCCCGTCCCCAGGCTCTAAGAATTCGACATCAGACGTTTCAGATCTTCGATTTTGACGACCCCATTGTCGCTGGCATAAGCAACAGGATTCGCGTACGAAGTCGCTGGCAGAAGCTAGTTATAAATAAATTATGGCTCTGTAGAACATAGTAATATAGAAATATAGCAATTTCATGAAAATCTGCTATTTCCTTAAGTTTGCCTTATATGATCACTTCCCAGAATTTGATCCTCATTAGCAACACTATCGAATGGTGTAATAATACAGGCTGTGATTTTTTTTTCCAAAATCAGCGGGTTCGATTCCTGGCCAGGATTATTGATTTTTCTAAAATCCAACGATGCAGTTTTATTTTCGTCAAAATCGGCCTCGAGATTCCTTTCAACGTTTTTCGATATTCCTCATTTTTTCGGAGATAGCCACCCACGCCCAGTTGAAAAATTCACCCTGTATATTAAAACCTTTCTCGGAATGTAACGCACACTTTTCTGAAAACGGCATCAAAATCAGTTCAGCCAAACGCGAGATAATTTTCATCTTACAGGAGAAAGTTTATTTTTCCTCATCAACTTTGCACTTTTCAATTCGCCTGTCACATACTTGTGCACCTTGTAATCGCCTGTCATTTTTTTTCCAAGATTTAATAAACTACATCCTGTTAAAATTTTAAGCTTACAGGAACAAGTTTTTTTTTTCATTTTTTTTTACACTTTGAAAATTAAATTGTCTAATGATGTGCACGGCTGACGCCTGCCAGGTCGTCGCTATTGCTCTTAGCATGCTATAAATATTACGTGTACAAATTTCTAACCTTACAGGAAGACCCTTAGTCGCAGGGTTCAGTAGCTCTCCAGCTAATAGTTCGTATGTGGCGCTGTAAATTCTACATTCAGACAACTAGGTAAGTACTGGAATCTCAAACAAGCAAAATCTGCCAAATTGCGGATTTAAAACGTAGATTTGGCTTAGGTTGAAGGAGAAAGTCATAGGTTAAAATGCCAGGTTACTTCTGAATGTTAGTTCGTTGCCAAAATTGTCTAAAAAGTCACATAGTTTGTGGCATAGCACCTTTCCAAAATAGTCAGTAAAAATAAGTGAATACGAAGTTTCAGATATCTAACAACTTCTAATAAACAGGAAGAAAGAAATACAAAATTGAAAGAATAATGATAAGGAATGGACAGGGATACGGATAATAAGTACCTTACTGTGCGTTTCCACTACCATAAAATGCAAAAAAAGTTTCATTAAAAGTTCTATTTTAACTTAGAGAAGACGAAGACTTTTCAATAAGGAAGGTCAGCAATGCGGAGCCAAATAAAAAAAAAAAAACAAAAGTCTAAAATGTTCTCCAAAAGGACAAAATTACTCTTATCTAGATGACCATCATTGTTGTAAGTAATGATGCAAAGGACCTCGTCTAGCCTAAGTTAAACAATACAAACGTGCGGAGACAGCCTCGGTATTTGATCAACAGATTATTTGAGAACATTTAAACTTGAACTGCCCGGGGCTAGTCGGCGAGGAACTAAACTATTTAATAATCCCACGGGAACGGTACGGGTATTCGTTCTAAGGAAAGAATTCTAAAAGAAGCCCAATTAGAAATATTAAAATTCTGTTTTTAACCTAATTAACTGGTGGTCTTCAGTGCTAAAGTTGAGCAAGAGGTCGATATGGCAAAATTATTCGGTTTTTTAGAAAACTAAGTGAGTTTAGGAGACCTGTGTATGATTTTGTACCTGGAGTAGGCAAATTAGTGGAAGAAAGGCAAATGAAGAAAATACGTTACAACAGAGAGACTTAATAGATTTGCAATTGATTCATGTTGTCAATATGCTACAATGGTTATTGACAAACAGGAGACCCACCCTAAAGGTACACGTTTATCTCTGTAGAGATTCGTAAACTCATAGTTTAGCTAATATAAAGATGTGATTTTCTGCACGGCATACAAGTAAAAAGAAATGACACCAAGATCGGTGGAGGCGCCGCCGCCGCCGTGCCGCCCGCCGTTAACTCTGAATGAATATGCATCCGGCTTTGAAGCGGATGTTTTGTGAAGCTATTCTTTCGTATCTCTCTTCGTTTGTAAGGGTTAAGGACGATGTTTTTACAGCTAACTGATATTATTAAATTTAACTTTATAACAAAAGATTTATTCAGTGGACAAAAGTTGTTGAAGTATGAAAGCAAAAGTTCCACTCATTATATCAAGCGTTAATTGTCTCTCATTAGTCACAATTATACATCGACATTAACATAATTATCAAGTTACAAGGTCGAAAAACATTCTAAATTAAGCTAACAATTATGTCATCCATTTACATCAAAGAGAGAATTTTGTTAATTTTCCATTTTATTTGCGTGAGCTGAACTGAGCCTATTTGGCACAGTCGTGAGGCCCACAGTGCTAATTATTATTTCTTGGGTTTTGATTTCGTCATGTGGAATAATTTTATTGACAAGATTGAGAAAGCTTCCTCCCTTAAGTTTGCACAGACGGAAACATGACACATTGTTAAGCACTATTGACCTCTTACTAAAAAAACAAATACTACCACTGTTTCCGATAATACGTTAGTGAATTGCAATATCCATCATGCTGTCAGCAGTCCTAAAGATTATACCAATAGCAGCCTAATTCACTAGCTCTGGCTAATTGTCCTGAAAGTATAGCAGACAATTTCATACACAATACATAAGGGATTCGTGGCTAAGTAGTATCGCAACACTGTTCCATCTATTGGCTAATTAACGTTTGTCGAAGTCGGACCTTAGAGGCCCACCATTCCTATCGCAGCGATAACCATATGTGTGTTCGGAGTCATTATTAGTTCTGATCTTTGACAGTCGATAGGGGAAGCCGGGAGGCTACCGACTAAGTAGACAGATGATATCATCAAGTTGGCTGGAAGAAATTGGATAACCATGAGACAAGACTGCCAAAAGTGAAGAGATTTGGAAGAGGTCTACTACTTGAGGGTTGAAGGTTGACGAGAGAAAATGGAGGGAAATATAAGTGAGTTCTATCTTGCAAATGAGTTATGAAGTCAAATAGACAGTCTTCTAAGCTTTTCTTTTATTTTCTGTGGCCAATCATAATTTTCGATGTTCTTCGTTTTATTTATACGACTTCATGACTCACGAAAACGTGCGACACAGTCACAACACGGAGTTTCCATGCAACGTCAGCAAAAAAGGAGTGAGAACAATCATAAGTTCTGTATTCAGGCACGCAATGTACACAGATTTCATGGAAATGCTTACGGAAATTCTGTGGTTATGATACAATGGACTTCTTGATTGTTTCTTAGAAAATTATGATGGTGGTTAAAGTGGTTCAATGGTATTAGTTAACTCAATGGCTTTGAAGAGATATCTAGATATTTGTGTATGAATGAGCTGATGTAAGATGTATCTCATATGGAACAAGATGTGTGGAAGTTAAAGTCCATGTTAAACAACGATGTTCATCCCACGATACAGGAGAAATTCCTAGTGTGTATCAACGACTTAGAAAAAAGATTTTCAATAAAAGAAATGACGGTTTGTCTGTTGATTCCAAATTAACTTGTGTAGTTTTTAATGTTATTTGCCTAAAAATACGTACCTATTTGTAAATGCATGTTTGAAAACAAAATTGCTAGTACAAGATATATTGGAACAACTTTATGAACATAAATCCTCTCGGATCCAGTATCAATGGACCGTTAAACTGAAAGTATCGGCCTTCAAGCAATTTGTAAGTTACGGCTACCGGGGACATTCGCTTGCTATATTTGATTTGAACTGAGTTATTACAAGACAGGTCTATGATTAAACCTATTTTGTCTTATTTGGCGACAGTCAAAATTAATACTTTAATTTTTGCGAAATTGTTTTGCAATATCAAAGGGGATTGCAATTAGTCTAAAGCAAGTAAATGAATTACAAAGATGGAGTTATTATGAGAAGATTATTTAATTATGTGTCATAAGTGTTTCCTTTGCGTGACTGACTATAATATTAAAATGACCAAGGGGTGTCGTATCACCAATTATTGGGTTGTTGAGGTCAGTAAGGCAGACGTTCCATGTGAAATACTAATATGTTCCGCTTTGATTGGAAGCCGACCCCAACTTACTTGGGAAGGCCATGCAGATTATAATAGTTTTACTTGTTAAATATATAAACGCATACATGGCTATAGGTTTAATTTGACAGCCTTTCTTAGATCAGTTCTTTCTTTTAGTTTGTCTTCAAACAAATACTTCACGTAAAATCCAAATTCCATCTGAGAAAACGGTTTTTTTCTTCAAAAGATCATCGGAACAAGGACCCCTAAAGATATATTTGAATTTTATATGAAAGCTTTCGGGGATTAGCTTCAAGGTTTTTACAGACATCTACATAATTTGTGAAGCAGATGTCCTAAATCTCCGGATTCGGATTCCTGACTTTTATATCCTACTGTAGCGTAAATTACGTATATTATTACTTTTTTTTTCATGGCAGTATCCAAGACAGTTAAATTCATTCTCCGGGACACGTATATCTTCATAGTCTCGGCGCTTTTCTGATGGTCTCCACTGTTGGTCATGGCTTTCAGGAGTTGCAATTACAGATGAACTGACAACCGATGGGGAAGAAAAGTTCTCGAGTGGCGACCACGGACCGGAAGACGCAGCGTAGGCAGGCCTTCCACTAGCGGCCGAGCTCAATAACGTACTGAAGTTTAAACTCGGGTAGCTACCAGAGCTTAACTCTTACATCTGATCTATCTGTTACTGCCGTCTCAATAAAAAATTTGCGTAACGCTAACTTTAGTTAACCACAGATCGGTCCTTATCTGCAGTTTGGACACAAAAAAAGAAGGGTTTCTTTTTTTACTGCCGTTCGACTCTGTTTCAGGTAAGGATCTTTCATTGAATAGGAAGAAAAAAAACGGGATCTCGGAACTTTGGTGAACAAAAAATTAAGAAAGAAACATTATGATGCTGTTACGATTAGTTCATCACGTGAGGATGATTTTTATTGCATGCGAAGGCAAAAATTTGGCCAGTAGAACTTAATTTTTTTTTTCATCATTAGTCTAGTCAATGTTTTATAGGATTTGAACCACTTCTGCTCCCCAGAAATTACCCTTTCCATACAATGAAATTATCATTACATAAAATGAAGTCAAACAGTATCTAAAAAAATTGGTTATTTTTTTGTTCAGTGTACGAAAAAACGAATTGTACAACTAAATAAAATACTCCGGCCTCATACATCTCATTATCACGGAAAAAGCCATTATTTCAATGAAATAAGTTGTAAATACTATTGCTACCAGCAGTTAATCGCCCGAATTCGAGGGATAGCTAATTTGTAACTGACTGTAACGTTAACAAACTAAAGTTAACCACCAAAGTGCTATTGAGACGCTCTAAATTTTTTTTCTATAGCTTTACATAACTATGGTAAGCGGTAAGCTCCCCAAAGATAGATCAATGGTAAAGGTAGATATTCTTATCTATCTTGAGTTTATTGAAACGCACAAATGCGGCTACAGCTACTAAAGATTGGTAATTTGACAGATGGTTTAAGATAGATGCGTTATTGAGATCGGCCGTAGGTGGACCGACGACATCGTGAGGGTCGCGGGCAACCGATGGATGCAAGTGGCGAATTTTCGTTCGGCGTGGCGGTCTACGGGGGAGGCCTATGTTCAGCAGTGGACGTCTTTCGGCTGATGATGATTTTGATGTATTACAGATATTTATGACAACCTAGCTTTTGCCAGCTGCTTCACCTGCATGCAAGTCGAATTCTGTGTAATTTCAAATTTTAACCTTTGAGTCTTTCATTAAGATCCTTTGGGTCGTTCTGATGTGATCGAGAAACAAACATCAAAACTTTCCCTTTTTATTTAGGTTAAGACTGTCCGTGAGATAAAAAAATATGGAATATTCAAGACATATTTTCATTCTATTAAAAATTAAGTCTCTTTCAAAGTAAAGTCACGTGAGAAGTTCGACAAAGTAAATAAACTTCCCTCTCTTTACAATTGATACTTCCAGTCAAAGAAATAAAAAAAAGTCCAGGATTGAAATAAGTTATCTAACGACCACGTGATCTAGAAATGTCACAAACAACAACTAACTCACGTTTCTTTATCTAGGTATAGGATGTTGTTAGAGATTGGAAATAACGATTTAACGAAGACAGGGAAGGAACTCCAGCTACACAGGGTGAATATTACAATAGGGCTAGTTAGTGGGCAATGGTGGGCATGGGTAGCTATATCCGTAACTACGAGCTGTATTGAAAACTGCTCAGAGGAGTCTCGAGGCCGATTTCGCGCCAGGATTAGATTTTTTTCCAAAATCCAATGATGTAGTTTTAGTTTTCGTCAAAATCGGCTTCGAGACTCCTTTTATCATTTTTCGATATTTCTCATAGTTAAGTCATCCACGCCGAGTTGGAAAACAAAAAAATCACCCTGAATAGCGTTGAAAAATGATACTGTTAGTCCAGATATAGATGTTCGTTAGCCCTTGTTTCATGTAACCAAAAACAGGCAATTTATTTTGGCTGTACTCTTTGATACACATCTACCTAACCCTTTAGCCATAATAGACGCCTGTCGTTACCATCACACTGATTTAAAAAAGGGAGAAGTTGAACTTCTAATAAAAGTTAACTATGAGTTAAAAACTACTAATAACTTACAGGATTTTAACTAACAGACAGCTTAACTAATGATCAAACAGCTGGGCCTATGACAGGATACGGATACAAGTTGTCAGGAAACTTGTCTCTGGCAGGATGTTTGCCAACACAGGTTTGTACCGCGGAGGTTGAAAAACATAACTTATCTGTAGTAGCAAGCTTAAGTTGGCTTTGGCAGATCTAGAATATTTATGAAGCGAGAGTTATAGCGATAAAATCTGTATGCTTACTAATTGCAACAGTAAACCTGTCTGTGAAAATCAACGTCAAAATATTCTGATATATTTTCGCAGGATAATTTCCATACGGTCTTGCGGACGGCGAGTTATGGGTAGCTCGCGGTCCGATCAAAGACCGTGTTTGACGCGTACCTCAAGGAGCTGTCAGTAAAGTGACGGGGCCTATATCCATCCACGGAAGGAGGACTCATTTGATGATTTTATAGGCACTCTAAGAAACTGCGAGCGTATCCGCCACAAAAGCTAGCACAGCATGTGAGGCATAGGTTATAACAATTTTCAATTAATTTCGGTACGAGGGAAAATGAGGCTTCTGCAATCTAATTATCTTCTACATAATAGCCTATTCAATTTTAATAACATACGATATTAACCTACATCCAAAATTGGTACTTGATATAATAATCAACGGGCTGGTTTGCTCAATATTTTGAAGTGAACGGCTTTGCTCTTTGCACGAGAATTCTTTTTTCGCTCACAAAGGGCTCTTAAACTACGTAATGGTGTTCCGACTTCTATAATAGAAATACATGACGTAATCGGATTCTCGATAAATGTTTCCGGTACCTTTGTTATATTTTGCTTCGTCTCGAAAGTTTCTGTCATTTTTGTAACGATTGTCAAAGGGCACAATGTATAATTCTGCATAGGTCATATTATCTACAGTCTAATTACAGTGTCTTGGAAACGTGGTACTGAACCGCCCGACAGATAATTTCATATCATTACTATGAAGTCATCTTAACTTTCTCTCATTCATGAGATCGCTTAACATGAAGAAAGTAAACTTATGTGTTTTTTTTGAGAGATCTCAATACATTTGTTAACATCCCATCGTATACCTTCGGCACAGTAACCTTGATCTAAAACTCTATTTTGTTTAAAATAACACTGCAATTGCATTGTTACAGTTAGTTTTGACTCCACAATGCGTGGCCACGACTGCTCCTAATGCAACCAGCTATCGCATGACGGCACAACTACAATAACTGGCTTGACGAGAACAACCAACTTTTCATTTCACTTTCAAACAACTAGCCATGGAATTTCCAACTCTATTCAGTTTCTAACAAAGTTAAGTAAAATTAATTCTGTGTGTAAAGGTAAGTTGGTGAGGGAAGTTCCTCTGGAGCAGTTGAGGGAGTGGGATCTATGACAGCTTCAAGAACATCTATTGTGTTAAAGATAATGATGGTCGGTAGTTTTGACATGTTCGTTAATGCGTATTGGTTGACGCAAACGTGTAATTGGCTGGAACATGCTGGGTCTTTAGTGTAATTTGGCATGCAGAGAAACAAAGAGTTTTGTTACAAGAAGTGGGACATTTGCAAACTCTGCGACTATGGTATGTCAAGATTATATGGAACCGTTTCGGTCATGTCCGATTTCCAAAACGATTTTGTGAATTAACATTCTTTCTGGTACAATTACTACGGTTGTTAAAACAATAGATCTATTGTCACAAAAATACTGTTATTAGGCTTTTCAATTTTGTGAATTAGAATCAAAGCCCCGTCTTTGTTTTCGGGAGTATGATTGACATAAATTTCAACGTCACATAATGGTTCATTGTATTTCATTCAATCTGTACGTTCATTTGTAAAGCATCAGCTACATGCAGTATGACGGAGTATTTTTCGTTTATTTACCGCGAAATATTTGTTCCTTTACACATTATTTGCATAGATTATTATTATCAGTCAGCAGCAGTGTTTCTATTTCTCTGTAAACTAACATCTTCACCTATGAATTTAAATGAAATTGTTCATTATGTTATTTATAAACTGTTGCCATGGTGACATCTTTATGAACTTTGCCATATTCATCTTTTTCTTCTTTAATATGCGAACAGCATTGCTAAAATAAACCTTATTTGTTTACAAAAACGCCCACGGGTGTGCCTCGATGACACACAATGATGCAATCTGGCAGATTGGTAGTCACGTCACTAAATTTACTGTTAGGACTAAATTACGTTTTTGTATCAGCAAAACTTTTTGCGTAAAACTCCGCATTCAAGTCAAGTGTTTGATCGTGACTGTGTTTAGAATATATTCTGTTCTTTTCTTGTGCTTGTGATTCACTTTCAGAAGCTAGTTTTAGTTCTGCATGGGGTGGTGTTCTAAGAATACATGGAGCTGTGTCACCGTCGTGTTGGACCTAAAAAAAGTGTTCTAGGGAATTTAGTTTATTCTAGGATGTACGTGAGTCAGAGGAAATATTATGAAGAGGATAAATTGGAACAAACGATTTTGAACTTAGCTCTGCCTTAGACAAAACTAAAAAATTACAAACTTCTGTAGCAAAAATATAAATCATGAACATTAAAAATTTCGCTAAGACGTTAGCAAAAATTTAATTACTTTTTCTCAATTGAAAGCAATGCTTTACACCTTACTTTCGGTACTTAAACACGAAACGCATTACCCTCCTTTTACGTCAAAGTGGAGTAACAACAAACGATAGTAAATATAGAGAGTTAGCGTGCTCACTGTCAATTGATACGTATCGCGTGCTGAGAAATATAAAGTAGTATGGAGACAACCGTACGTGCTATCTAGCCTGATTATACAGGGAGCGTAGTATTTACGTCATTTACACTACGACATTCAGTCACCCCTTTGGACTACGAGTAACGAATGAATCAAAGTGGAGCATAACTGGGTCTGATTTATTTAGGAGACGATAGGTTGCCCCGAGCCCGGAATTTCGGTATGGGTAAAAATGAAGATCGATGATTTTCTTTAAAAACTTTTGTCTCTGGTTGAATATTATTCGTTTCTAAAAATGTTGGCCTTTGTTCGTTCTATAAGGAACACATTCACAAAGGATATTAAGGCCAGGTATCTCGGAATCAACCTATTTTTGATTCAACGGCAAACAATCAAATATACCTTTGTCGATCTGAAAAAAATGTATGTTATAGTTCAATAAACTGTCTATGTTATTTTCTGGTTGAAAACGCGATATTTATAACTTGACTCGATCAAAAAAAATCGCGAAAATAGAGATTTTTTTAACGCTTTTTGAGTGGTACTTGAAGTAGATCAAACTTTTAGTCCTGAAGAATATATCAATAAATAGGTAATGATGTCTGTCAGAACTTTATCAGGTTACTTTTTCATTTAATAACAATTTTAATTTATAAAAAGACGTCAATGTGTTTGGGCACATACGCCGTTTTATTCTAAGCACACATTCACTATCGTCCTCTCATCTTTTGCCTTTCAAAAGTAGTGTCATCACTGTCGCTCGTTGACGAATCAGTCAGCCAGCGTGGCTCTTACAGACTAGACCTATGACACTTTTTTTCTGATCGGGGCTGTCAGATTTTCGTAATAGAAAAATTGGAAATTGAGAAAAAGATAGCGTAGGCTTATTGATTATTCAAAATATGTTTAGGCATATATACGCTGTGTTTAATGGGACCTGATTAAACGGACATGGCTGTAAAATAGACCTATAAACTTTCTATTTTCAATAACATATTATTTTCATTAATAAATATTGAAAAGAAACCGAACTTACTGAATTTAATTGCAGGAAATTTCTGACGCACAGACATTCCTGATGTACGGAGCAATTAAGGGATTTGAGAGAATGAGAATTTTAGAATACGTATATATATACATATCAATAATAATAAATTACTCACAGGTTATATTACTCATATCAATGTTATCGTGATATCGTAGTACGGTTCTTGTTCATCGTTCTGCAATATTTTGCATTCTCCATCGTCCAATACTTTTGGATCTATATAACATTTCACGTGAACTATTCTTATTAGTACTGAATTTCAGTCAACAATAATTATGTAACTGAAAACAACCACTAATGGTATCGAATTGCAATATAGGATAAGATGCACTTCACTTTTATTATTATTTATTTCATTTCGTCAAGGATTTATAACAATTTCGAAGAAACAGGATTAAAATAATTAAATGAAAACTACTGTTGTCAATATTTTGAATACTTCAAGATTACATGTCACCCATGTCACCTACAAATAAGGCGTAACACCCACAACGCTGTTAAATATCGCATAAAGCTCCATTCTCACTAGCGCTGTTTTTTGGACGTAATAAAACGCAGAGTTTTAACAAAAAGGTACATAAAATTGAACTTAACTGTCACCGCCTAGCAATTAAAATCAAATGGAGTTTGAACAAAAACGCCGCGTTTTATAATCGCTGACGTTTGAACAGATACAATATGGGAATACATTTTTTTCTATTTCCCATGCCCAGAAAAAAACACTTGTGCGATTGGCCACAAAGTAAAATTCGAACACGTCTTGTATTCAATTGTTTTCTACAATGCCAGGCGAGCCGCCCCCACTACATTTCCTCGGGGTAAAGTACCCAACTGCTGACCTCCCACCAACTATTGACCGCATAACAGTTTTTATCAAAAATAATAATAAATCTTCTTGCAGTGCTGAAAAAAGAATACAGAAAATGAAATATAATTTATCTTGTAATATATTGGCGTCACAGAAAATTTAAATAAAGCAATATTGCGTCCGTAAACCTATGATAACAAAATACCCTCCTAAAATCATCAAGAAATTTAACAATTTGCTAAGCTGACGGTTGTTTTCAATGTCATTTTATTTCAGTTTTACACGATAGATTCCTTTGAGTTTGGTATTTTTTGGTTATTTAAGACAGACACAATGCTTTTCCACATGATTTTCAAGTTTTAATGAGCGTTAACTTGTTAAAATGATGAGGTCAATATCTGGTACACTCAAATGTATGAATAACCATTTTTTTAACATGGCATGTCAATAGCTGGTAATTTACCAAATGTACGAGAATACCAGTTACTGACACCAGAGTGTGTACGTATAGTTCATTTTTAATGGTGAGGTAGCTTAACTTTAATGCATCTGTATTAAGCCCATGGGTGTTGGCACCCCTAAAGGTGTGTATCTGCATAATCACAAACATAAAAAATTCATCAGTATTTTCAAGAAAAAACTAAAAAAATATTTGCTTGAAAATATTAATATTAATTAACTTAAAAAGATTATGGCTACTAACTTAACTTAAAAAATAATAATAGCTAATGTAATTATTTAAAACCACAAACTTAATGAAAACAAAGTTATACTACTGATGGACTTATCTACTTTGTGACAGCCGAACCGCACTCATTATGTCAATGCAGGGTAGTCACGCATAGTATCACAAAGCTTAGTTTCTTGGAAGTACCCACCACCAGTTTTATTAGTAACAGTAGTTAAACTACCTAATTATAATAACGTATTTAATTTTTACCTGAGTCTATATTGTAAGTCCGAGTGTCGAAGGACAATAATATTAACATTAAATGTATTCTCATGTAAGTGAAATGTAAATTTCTTTATGAGAATTAAATGTCTTTAACCAGAAAAAATACCTTACGTAGTAACCTGACTACCTAGCATAATTTGAGTGAGGTACTTAAATTTTCGGTCTACTGTCACATTCTGGATCCTCCTGAATATTTTAGACTTTTAGACTTACTAATATTACAGGAAAAGTGAACGGCTGAATGGATTTTGACACAATTTGGCAAGCAGATTATTTTAAAACCTGGTTAAGTGGGTGTACCTGGACGCAGGATACTTTTTATGTCGGTATATGGTCCCGTGGGACAATTGCAGAATATAACACGAGCAATGCCTCAGCCACAGGTTGGTTTAATGCATAAAATGACAAAATATACCCTGACCTGCATGTTTGAACAAACTAACTTAAATCATTTCCGAGGCAAAGTGTGAGCTAGTTTTTTATTTGTATCTATGTTCTCTTCATTTGAGAGGTCTTTTAAATAAGTTTAAAAAGTTAAAACCGTCTTATGTTATTAGGAAAATATTAATTCAAAGATTTTTAAACTCACTTTGTAGAACTAAAGCCGTGTTCTTTCAATTTATATTTTGACGGCGAGTATTTTTATATCTGCTGCATAATACAGAACAGTGAAATAACTACTAATAAAGAAGAAAAATTGGACAAAAAGTGATAAAAACTACAACAAAAAGTGATAAAAACTACAAAATTTCAAAATTAAGTGCAAGAATATTATTGACGGCGTTTGAAGACTGAAAACCTAAATAGTGTGAAAAAAGAAAATGAGAAGGGCTATAAGACTAGCTTTGTTTGTTTTTTATCAAATAAAACCTCGTATCACATTCATAACACAAGGGAACAGCATTTTTGTTGCATGAAATATTATGACTAATATTATACTTTCTCGGGGTGCTGATTACAGATCTGGAAGTCAGATTGTTTGTATCAGCTTTAGTTTTTGAGATATCATTAAAACGCGTTTTTAAGAAAAATCTATTTTTTCTGAAGAAAACCCTTAGAAAATCAACCACAACTTATAAAAAAAAAATCTTTTAAAAGATTTTCTTGCTTGACTTGGTTCACGAGGGCTGTTTTTGAAGCTCCAGCAATAATCCGCCATCTTGGAGCATTCCAGTGACCCTGGTAACGTGCCTCCATAGCCCGAATGTCTTCTATGGAACCGTTCCTCTTGTTCTTCACTCAATTCACCATGATTTTCAGGGAAACGGTCTAAATGGCTTTGGAGGAAGTGTACCTTGATGCTCATATCACAACCAAGCTGCTAGAAGTGTGACAACATCAGTTAATTATGCTCCACATAGCTTCAACCTAATTGTTTCCCAACAATTTTTTTGTTTTTTTTCCCAAAGGCTCTTCGATGCTTTTATAGAAAGACCAAGGGTTCTGACTTATGCACTGGGGTCTTCCTGATTAAGGGGCTGGGGGTCAGCAGAAATATCTGGGTTAAAATCGTTTAACACTATCATAACTTGAAGAAGCTTTTTTTTTTCTTCTAAAACGGGATTATTTTGTATAGATGAAGAAGCTTGGGCAACTGGAGCATTGACGGAGTACAAGGCTGGTCGAGTAACAGATAACAAATTAGGATAAAACCGTTTCGGACGGTTTCTTTTGTAAATCCTGTTTATATCAACCACACCAGAATAGCAATCATCTTGATGATTGGAAAGTTAATGCCACATCATTGGTGTTTGATACACACAATGGGGTCTTTTCTTATTCCCCCATAATCTGAAAGACTCCACACATCTTTTACTTGCCCAAGGAGATACCCAGTACTTGTCACGGATGCCCAAAGGGAATCCAAAGTAATCACAATACATCTGTTTTATGAAATCCGACACACTAAGTCCACGATTTTTTAATGTATATTCACCACAGATGTTACAAAAGTGTTGGGATCGTTCTACCAGATCTTTGTCGACTTGGACATTGTTAAACAAAAAATTGTTTTAAAGAACAGCTCGGTAGAATTGAAATTTAAATGTGATTAGTACTAAAATATGACTGATAGCTGTATCTCAAAAACTAGAGCTGCTAGAAAAAAACTGAAAGTAGATTTGAAATCAGCGACCTCAAATTAGTAAAAAACAGGCATAAAATTCCATGCAACAAAAAAAAAAGTTTATTTTGTTCCCTTGTGTAATTAATAATATTTGAGTTTATTCTTATACTACAGGAGGTCAAAAATTGGTCATTTGCATGATGAAAATTTGATACAAGCATGTTAATAACTGGTCAAATGGCCTGTTCTTGCTAAAATCGAGAAAAAAAAACACTTTTTACCTTTGTATGACTGTAAATAATGTTTA
The DNA here is from genome assembly GCA_954870645.1 of Agrotis clavis. Classification (NCBI taxonomy): domain Eukaryota; kingdom Metazoa; phylum Arthropoda; class Insecta; order Lepidoptera; family Noctuidae; genus Agrotis; species Agrotis clavis. Next base: position 4,930,089 of record OX940918.1, on the reverse strand, counting down.
AGTTACATTCTCCAATGTTTATTTTATCTTCCAAAAACATTCATTTCCACTTGCAACTCGTACATTAGTTTATTTTGCGAAAGAAGCAAGGAAAACCGCTTAAGGGGTCAATAGTTGGGTGTTTTACCCTACTGCGAATGCGATGAAAAATCGGTGGTTGTTGCTCAGTCTCACCATGTGTTCAGTACAAGTTGTTTGTCGCTCTATTTAATTTTTTTTGCGACGTGGTTGAAAATCATAATTATCTAAGACCAAACGTACAATATTGTTTTTTTTTTTTTAAAGTTAGACGTACTTGTCTAGAATATAAAGAATAATTAGTAAATTAAAAAAAATAGTGATCGTGGTTCAAGTTTTGTGGCGCGTCCACAATCTGTTTTACTAGGAATTAGCATCGCCTAAACGACACTACATTAGTTTCATAGAAATTACTCTTTTTAATATTGTATTTAGTAATAGTTTTTCTAAATAATAGCAATTTTATTTTTACATGAAGTGTGATATTTTATCCTACAAAAAAATGGGAAAGGCACGTTCGCGGGAAATTTATAATTTTGGTTGCTCTAATAGAACGAATAGAGGATGACACTATCATCATTTACTTCATTTAGCCAGCTGCTAAAGTGCAGCAGTAACAAAAGTTCTCTATCTTGTTCTGATTTCCCGCCAGAAACGTTAGGAAGTCTTTTTATGGCGATCGGACAAAAAACCTGCAATTTTGTTGTTTATATTTTAAACACATTTTATGAATAATTTGGTGTTGTAATTTAAATGCATAATAGGATTAGAATAATATAAATTCCATATTCTTTGTAGTTTTTTTTTAATAAACATTTATTTATCGAAGTTCTAATTTTGATAATGTTTTTCCATGCATCAGTGAAAAAATTGTTCTTAAATTATACACAAAACATCGTATGATCATGATGATGATGAATTGATGATAAAAGAGATGAAAAATATGTTTTTAAATCCAAATCAATAAATGTTTTATTCGTAAAATGTGTACTGGTACACACCACCAGATGGTGAAGGGCGTCCCGCTTTGTGAAAATGTGAACGCATGTTAATAAAACGCTCCGCTCGTGTGGTTGGGGCTTTATAGATAATTGGGTATTGTCATTTTGGCACAGTATGCCAATGCTCATAAATTTTCTAAAAAATAGTAGTTTTTTTTTTGTTATCTGGGGACATCAAAATCTGTGTCAAAATGTTATAAAATATATTTAGGTCTGTCAATGGACGAATATATTTATAAAATATTTGTTTGCATCAATAGGTATTTATATCATTTTGTATTCGTAAATGCATTGACATCCTTGTGATAAAATATTTCTACTAGAGTAATAAATGTATTTTGCGTAAAGGGAACACTGTATGAAATATTGAAGTTTTAGAAATGAAATACATAAAACTTAGGTTTTCAATAATTTCGCGATAGTGGCGCTGGCGTGGCTGGTGGCGGGGAAATCGTCAAACTTTACCCGCTCATCGGACGTCGATTTTGCAAAATATGAGAGCCTTAACCGGGTTTGGACAAATGCTCTCCAGACATGGGAGTAATTCAAAAATCTCAAAAAATATTATCCTCGGGAAGATTTTGATGAGCTTTTGTTTACAGACTAGTGTTAGCCTAAGGTCTTCTTCGTAAGGTCTTCGACTCTTCGTAAACTGAAGATCGTTAAAGATAAAGTAAATGCTAATTACCAAACAATAATCATTGCCAAAGTTGTTTTTAAAATGATCTATTGTCAGTAGTTGTAGTACTACATGGGCGTCTACTCTGCATGCATGTCCGTTCTATAGAGATAAAGTTTCTACATCCTTGTATAAATGGAAAGTAGCGTGTATTTTTGCCTTTCCGAAGGTTGAATATACAATAAGTCCAAACAAGACATTAATATTGATATCGTCATTAATATCGAAAGCAGTAAATGATACAAGATCATTAAAATTAAGGACCAAAAATACACCGACAGCCACGTTTTCAAGCAAGCGATTGTTACTTTTCTTATATTTCTCGGGCCTTTATTATAATTATCAAGAAATATTATCTCAATAGACCCTTGTTAATATCGTTTAAAAGGTCGAACTTAATATTTTAGATCCATCATTTTCCTCCTCTCAATTTTGAGAGCGCGAAGTAATTAAGGCGCCCTTTTTTAGCTCGCTTTAATTAAAGCAGTGTCAACGAGCGAAGTTCTTTAAGCTAGTGCAAAGCACTCGGGTTACCCTCTTATTAAATGTTTGACCTAGATTTGGGGTACCTCAAAGGCACATATTTGAATCCAGGTAAGTGTGAATGCAAGCGCTCTTGAACCAAAAGCAATTAAAATTGAAGCGGAGGCAGTTTCGTCCGGAGAGTCCTTTTACTTGGTTTGTGTGTATATTGAGTTGTCTTAATTTAATGTTTCCTTTAAGATGTAGCTTTAGGGTGTTCCATGTTTCACTAGCTACTTCCTACAGTAGTTTAAAGATGGCCGCCTGATATCACTTTTTTCGCATTAGTTTGAATTATCTGTGCCTTTTGTGCACAACTACTTGCACTCTTGAAGACTTAAATGAAGCAAATAACAGAGCGCTGTTCAGATCGCTAAGTACTAGACCAAATTCGAGTAATTTATTCTAAAATAGAAGAAGAATTTCGCTTTCATCCCTGAATTATGCAATCTCTAAGTTGGATTACAGAAACTGTTGCCTAGTAGTTACACTCGTTTTTAGGGTTCCGTATTTGTTCTATATGGGCTCAGGTCTACATACCCTCAATCCTAAAGAATGCAAAGCAATTAAGTTAGCATTTTTTCAGGTCCACCATTAATTAAACTCGCTATTCTTTGCCAAGCCGTGTGCAAATTACTTTACACATACTCTCGCATGTTGACCTACATACGTCAAATACTTTCTACGGACCTTTGCTTTTGGCTTAGTGTCAAAGGGATATTTTTGAAGTAGACTTGACAGGTATCCATAAAAGGGAGCATCCAGTTTGAGTAGCGGAAACCTTGATGAAAGCCTTGTGACAGCATATTTTTGTATTAGAGTGGTTTTGCTTAGCTCTGTGTGATGGTCATAAGATTTACTATAATCTATTTATTTACACTACTTTTCATACAGAAGACTGTCTACAAAAGCTATATTGGAGCAAATGTGCAACTAGAAAACAATATATTTATGTGTGTATTGCTAGACATCAATGCTCATTAGATGTCAAACGGTTGAGACGAATAAATAAATAGATGTCAAACGCCTGAGACGAATTTGGAACTTAATTTTCGAAAACATTACACAAAATGCAATAAAATTCGCCATGAAACAAATTGAAAGGGAAATTTTCACATAAAAACGTGTAAACTTTTATAATTACTAGTTCTGCTAAACACAATCTTAAATAAATCATCGCTGCATGTTTTTTCACTGGTTCAACTTCAAAATTAATAGGAGTAATAATTTCTGCACTGTCAAACACTAATTTGATTGATCACCTGCTAACCTAACTTTGTGTTAATCAAGAAATACTATCTCATAAAGATCTTACAGTTGTTTTTAACACTGTACAGAACGCTGGTGTTAATAATATTATTAACGTTCTTGTAAACCGAGTTACGATCGGCTTTTTGTAACAGTGAAATAATACTGGTATAGTAAATATTACTTTCGGGACCAAATATTTAATGGATTGATTGTGTGAGGAATGATATGGAAAATGGAGTAGAGAGAGTATAAATAGAGTAACGGAAAAAATTGAAGAAGAAAAAAGTGGAACCAGCTCCAAGTAATCTGGGACTAGAATAGGAATGATGATTGCATAGTTAGTCCAAAAGATTGAACTACAATAATATTGTCGTTGGCGCTACAATAATATTATCAGTAGAAACCATACACAAAGCCATAATTACGAGTATAATCGTTCTTGATTCTTGTTTGTTATTTCAGTTCATTCATTTACAAAACAGCAGCATTTACAAAACAGAGCTAATAGCACTCAAAATACACATCGATTTGTTATGTTGATAACGTTCAAGGTCAATGTGTTCTCGTATCTAAAAATAAATAATTCATTTGGGTGGATTAGTCCTGCCTGACCCCAGCGAAGGCTTCTACGCGTTGATACTTCAATGATAACTTAGTTGAAGCCTTGAAGGTTATCCTGTTTACACAAAGCTGTTCGTCAAAACTTTTTTTGTTGTCTTTGAATTCGTAGCATGTTCATTGGTCTGGCAGCGTTGTAAGTTGTTCTTAGTATTTTGTTTACATGAAGAACTCTTTCGATATCATTCAAATCAAAAGAATTGTCAAGCCAGGTAAGTGTCGGGCTCGCCGCAATCGCGGCGGTAAGACCCCTCTTTGAGGAGTGGCTGGAGAGACGTCACGGCGTCCTGACCTATCGGATGACGCAGGTCCTCAACGAACACGGAAGTTTCGGGAGGTACCTGTGTCGGATAGGGAGGGAAGAAACGCCCGGGTGTCACCACTGCGAAGATCGCCCGGAGGACACAGTAGAGCATACGCACGGTGGGGCATTTATTCAAATTAGGCGGCCAAAATTATTTTCTTTGTTTTATGTATTCTAAATAGTTTATTATTATTTTATTTCAATTATAAAAGCTTTTGGTGAACATATATTCAAGTAAAACACAATTGTTGATGAAAATTACGGTTTATTGAGAAAAAGTAGTTTTTTATTTTACAATGAGGAGTCTCACGTCTCTTCACCAGATTTTTAATCCATTTGCATTTCATTTTAATCTATTTCACTGTCAGACTCTTCTGCGGCCGTTTCCTCATCCGAGGAATTCTCTTCAACCGTGTGGGCCTCAGCAGGCAATGAGCATTTGTATTGCTTCTTCACTATGTGGCATTGACCTCTTTTTAGGTTTTGGTCTTATGCTAGATATTAAGGGATCTGAGCTGAGCAATAATCTGTTCATTACATCTAAATTGCATTGCTCTCTAGAAAATTTTCTAGCGTAATCTTGACGGTACAGTCGAATATGCTTATTACGCGCCTCTGCTGCTTCTTCTGACAGTAAACCAATAGGCAAAAGTGCATTTTCCATGACAGTTGCGCCATATATTAGTATTTTATGCATTGTGGGAGTCATCGGATGCCAGGGATATAAATCAAGTACGTCTTCGCAGTCTCATACCCATATAGAGCAAACTTTTTTAAATCAACTTTATAAGAGCTAGATATGACTTCCAAAATCACTTTCAGGCGTTTTATTAGATTAAATCCACACCGGTGATTTCAGCAGCAATTTCTGGATTGGCAAAAAATCTTCTACTAGTATTGCCATCATTGGTATTGCCAAAACCAGCTTTCGGCACGTTAACGTTATTCGCACTATAACCACTTATCATTCTTTTGGAGGAAAAGCTGTGATTTTTATGACCTTCCCTCAGATAAAAAAAATAGGCAGATAGAGCGCTCAGAACACGCGAGTGGGTCCACCAAAGTTACTACAAAATCAAAAGTTGCTACAAACTCGCGACAGTACCAAGCTACGCATCGTCTCGCTCACACGTCACTAGTGATTTGTCATTATAAGTCAAAATATGCCATCTTGTGTGTTTAAACACTTCAAAAGTTGTTCACAAAAAGTAAGAAAACAAGATGGAATATCTTTTCCCAGGTAACTCTTGTTATTATTATTGTTTTGGTATTTATTTTACATAAAATATTTTCGGCTCACTTGAAACACAAAACCTTAACAGTAAATCGTCTGTGTTGCTAGTTTATGACGGGAAAATTACCCTGTATTAGGGGAACGTGTATTGTGCATAAAAATATCGGTGAATTAAGTTAAGTAGTTACGCATCTTTAACTTTTATTCCCTTATTATTATTCTGTTTAAATATTACGCGCTTTTGCTATCTTAGTACAGTCAATATGCAATTTACGCTCCGAAAAATGACAAACCGACATTTGACCTTATAAATCGTTAGGGGGGCGTGTCAGGAGCCTACTGTAAAATTATGAAAGTCGCGCTGCATGCAGATTTTGAGAAATCCAAAAATTCAATAAAAAAATTTGAAACGCGTTTTTCTCAGAAAGTATATTAAATAAAAAATGTAGAGGTCATTGCGAACTACATTTTTTGTCATTGGTGTGACGTCATCCGACTTGAAATACAAAAAGTAGATGGCGCTAAAGGATCAAAAAAGTGTTTCTTTGCCATTTTCACTAGGAAAAATTATTTTTTTTACAATAATGTAAATGAGAAAGTTGTTTGTCACAAAATTATCTACAACTTTTGTTTAAACAAAATTTTTATAAAACTTACCGTTTTCGAGCTGCAGGCGAAAAAGTTATTTTTCTTGTTTCCTCAATTGTCAATGATGTAACTTTAAAAACAAAATTCCATTTTATTATATAAAATTCAAATCATTTTTGTCTTCAAATCATATCAAAAAATAATATAATAATATTCCACAACTATCACACAACGCCATCTAGTCCCAAGCTAAGCAGAGCTTGTGTTATGGGTACTAGACAACTGATAAACATACTTATATATTTCTAAATACATACATATTATAGATAAATTACACCCAGACACAGAACAAATGGTCGTGCTCATCACACAAACATTTGTCCTGGGTGGGAATCGAACCCACGACCTCCGGCATAGCAGTCAGGGTCACTAACCACTAGACCAACAGGCCAGTCAACGAAGTTTGATATTTGCTCAAAAAAAGTTTAAATTTTTTGATAGTAAAATAAAAAAAAAAAACAAAAAAAAATGATTACTTTTCTTTTATTTGAATAAAAAAAAACAAAAATTCTACTTTCATGTGAACCGTGCAAGAGCACTGCACGCAATGTACAATTTGTACACTTCCACAAGTTCCAGCTCGAAAACGGTAAGTTTTATAAAAATTTTGTCTAAACAAAAGTTGTAGATAATTTTGTGACAAACAACTTTCTCATTTACATTATTGTAAAAAAATTAATTTTTCCTAGTGAAAATGGCAAAGAAACACTTTTTTGATTCTTTAGCGCCATCTACTTTTTGTATTTCAAGTCGGATGACGTCACACCAATGACAAAAAATGTAGTTCGCAATGACCTCTACATTTTTTATCTAATAAACTTTTCGCTAAAACCTATACTTTCTGAGAAAAACGCGTTTCAAAATTTTTTTATTAAATTTTTGAATTTCTCAAAATCTGCATGCAGCGCGACTTTCATAATTTTACAGTAGGCTCCTGAGACGCCCCCCTAACGATTTATAAGGTCAAATGTCGGTTTGTCATTTTTCGGAGGGCAAGCCTCTTTTCGTTGCATATATATTGACTGTACTATCTGGGTAAATCCATAAAGCAAAATCGCGTTTATTTTAAACATTAATAGTATGTACAGTCAGGTTCAAAAATGAATTATAAACTTCTCAAAGCAATAGACTGACGCTTCACTTTGACTTACGACCTTTTGTTATAAGTTGTTTTATTACTATACATATCAAATTAACTTTTGATATAGTTCATAATTTCAACTATTAATCAACAAGTAATGCTGGCGCAATGGTAATCGTGCTCGGATAGAACTTCTGTTCGTTCGATTGCGGAGGATCGAATCCCACTTTTTTTCCCAAATACTTTATTTAATTTAATTTTTAATAATTACTTTATTCTTTTTGTTATTTTTAATAAATTTTTTAGTAGGAATTTGATAATTAAAATTGATTTTTGTGTAACTACTAATATAAGTCATTAATGTTGTGGGTCGTTCGTTATAATCACAGATATAGGTCTATCTATATCTATGGTTAAGTTTAATAAAGTTTTGTAGGTAGATCGTAGAAAAAAAAAAAGTGAATTATTTCGATTTGTGCGGTAGGCATAATAAGTCATTAGTGTTGTGGGTCGTTCGTTATAATCACAGTTATAGGTCTATCTATATCTATGGTTAAGTTTAATAAAGTTTTGTAGGTAGATCGTAGAAAAAAAAAGTGAATTATTTCGATTTGTGCGGTAGGCATAACTACACTTCTCATCAAAAAAATCGAAACACTTCGCAGTTTATGATTTGATAAGGATTATCAGAAAAATGTGTATATTTAGGAATAAATGTAAAATGTCATTTAATAGTGAGTAGTATGAGGTTTTTAAATCCTAATGTTAATGTTCTAAATTCAAATTAAGTCTTCATAGGTTTCGTATTTTGTATAATGAGTAATTTTTACCCTGTATGGAATATGAAGGAAATGGGTAAAACAACACGCGTAAATGAAAAAAAAATGTAAGAAACATTTATTTAATAACTTGTATTCCCTCCGCGAGCTCTTATTACTGCTTCCATACGGTTCTTCATCGATCGGATGAGAGTCACGATCACATGTTGTGGTATATTATCCCATTCCTCTTGGATTGCATTTTGCAGCTGGCTAAGTGTTTCTGGGGCTGGATCTCTTGCTCGAATTCGTCTCTTTAATTCATCCCATAGATGTTCAATGGGATTCATGTCCGGGCTTCTTGCTGGCCATACCATAATGGAGATACCGACTTCGGTAAGATAATCTCGTACGACGCCCGCGGTGTGAGCTCTAGCATTGTCGTGCATGAATATGAAGTCGTTGCCAATAAAATGTGCATAGGGCATCACATGAGGTTCAAGACACTGTTCGATGTACCGATGAGAGTTTAGAGCAGGCAGCCGTGGCCCAGACACAAAGGCAAGTTCTGTCTTACCGTCGGCGCTGATTCCTCCCCAAACCGTCCACGAACCGCCACCATAGCTGACCTTTTCTTCAATGCAGCATTGTGCAAAGCGTTCTCCATCTCTTCTGTAGACCTTGTTCCTTCCGTCGTTACCATACAGCATAATTTTACACTCATCAGAAAACAGTACTTTGCTCCACTGAAGGTATGACCAAGTTAGGTGCTCGCGTGCAAAGTTAAGGCGCGCTCTTCGATGGTCTGCAGTTAATTTCAGCCCATTCGCTGGCTTATGCGGTGCCAATCCGCGTTCCTTCAACCTTCTTCTTATTGTAGAGTCACTTACAGCTACTCTTCGTACAACGCGAAGCTGCTGCTGCAGTTGAAAAGCGTTAAGGCGTCGATTTCGTAAAGAAGTTGTTACAATAAATCGATCATCTCGCTCAGAAGTGACCCGATTCCTGCCAGATCCTGAACGGCGCGTGAACGAACCAGTCTCCCGATAGCGTTTGTAGACTCTATGAACAGATGATAAGCTTAGATGCAATCTTGCAGCCACAACACGCTGACTAAGTCCAGAATCCAGCAATGCCACCACTTGGGCGGCTTCTGCGGGCGAAGTATCCATATGTTTTAGAAAAAAAAGTTTTTTCAGACGTCCCAAAGTCACAGTAAATGAAATAAGAAACAGAAAGTTTAAAGACAAGCGCTAATTGTTAGTTTTTAAACGAGAAACGTACTCCAACCCTAAATACACATTTGTCTCAAAACAGTGATTAATTTCATTTATAGGATAAACAAATGAAATTATTTCGAATTTTGATTTTTTTCTTCTTACTGTAATGACCAAACTGCCAGCTACACAGTAATGTTTTTTTTTTCATGGAATTAATTCTCTTTTGTAAAAAATTAGGACAAAAACAATAAAAACGAAAGTGTTTCGATTTTTTTGATGAGAAGTGTATGTTATCTCGTTTTGAGTCTCATTGAACGTTGTGGATTCTTGGTTATTTTGTGTGACTATGTAAACAGCATATAAGTGTTACACTGTCCTGTGGTTTTGCAGTGAAATATTAACAATTGGATTTATATAAATATTGAGGGCGAACATTAAAGCCCTGCATAAATATGTGGATTAAACTTAAAACAAATTTAATATCAAATGAAACCAGACTAAGTGTGAGTATTAACATTTAAATTTTGATCATTCCACATGTTAATAATTATATTTTTATAAATAAGGTTCCCTATTCAAAAGTATTTGTTTAAAAGTAAAAAAAGTGATTGATACTTAGTATGTGGTTTTAAAGTTTTTTCTTAGTAGTAAAATAGATCAACAGCTGTTTTTGCATAAATAATTAATAGTATTCTATGTTTTATTCCAGTGACGAAATACTATGAGTCTGTGGGATGAGATATGGCATGATGATGAGATGAGTTGTTAAGAATAAACAGGGACGTCAGGGACGTCCGGGAATGGTGAATGAATACGAAGGAAAATGGTTTCCATATAACTAATTCAACACAAAATTAATAACCGTTCATCGTGTACTCAACATTGAAGGCATCAACGACTATCAACTAAAAACTGTTATGTTTAAAGGAATAAAAAAAAACGTTAAGATTGTCTCGAGGACCTTTTATTGATATGAATTTTGTTTATTTATTGTAAATAGACTGAAAACGTAAACATCATTTGATAACTTATTATTCAAGGATTAAGAATTGAGGTATGGTTTCAAACATCTTTTCGTAAAGAAAACGATCCTTAAACTTACCTCAATAACTTGTAACAGGGTATTTTTTATGTAGTTTGGATATTTTTTTCCGTGGTTCTATTTCAGAAGTAGAACACATTTCCATAATATAACTATATTTCACTAAATCGAATTTGGTGAAACTGAAGAAACTTACACCGCGGTACTGGAACGCAAAGGGCAACTGGCCCTTTGCGTTCCAGGGCCGCTATGCCCCGTTACTGTTACAAAATAATCGCCTTTTAGCATAGCAGCCCTGAAGCGCAAAGGGCCAGTTGCCCTTTGCGTTCCAGTACCGCGGTGTCAAAATTTTTTTTTTATTGAGCATAACAAGTTTCTTCAGTTTCACCAAATTCAATTTAGTGAAAAAAAGTTATTTTATGGAAATGTGTCTTGAGCGTAAAGGTCAATTGGCCCTTTGCATTCCAGGGCCTAAGATAATCTGTCTGAGTCAGAATAACCCAAGTCACGAGCTCACTTCGCTCGTTCTTGCGGACCTGGAAGGCAAAAGGCAACTGCTCTTTTGTGTTCCAGGGCCTACCTAACATGTCCGAGTCGGGATGACCCAAATAGCGAGCTCGCCTTCCTCGGTTTTGCGGCACTGGAACGCAAAAAGGCAACTGGCCCTTTGCGTTTCATGGCCGCGGTGCCTTGGTACTGTTTCCAAATAAACGGCTTTAATAATGATAACTTTGTTAAAAATGTCCGCAATGTATAAAAATACCCTGTAATTGCTAATTAGCTTATAATAATACGTAAGTTACCCTTGTTAAAACCACTTATTATAATTTGAAGAGAATAATAATGTTTTTATTTTGAATTTTTAAATTTTCTTATTTATTGTTTAATATTACTTATATTAATTTTAATAATTTCATAATTTTGTTTAATTAATAAAAATTTCATCTATGATTTTCGACATCTATTTCACATTATATCCAGGTAGAGTAATAATATTCATAATTTTAGCAGTTTTATAACTTTAAACATAGAACTAAAATAATTTCAACTAAAATATATATTAATATTGTTATTACATGTTTTTTTTTATTATAAACCCTGTAGGTAATAAATTATCATCATTAGTAAAAATTTAAAACTAAATAAAATGACAATAAGTAGTACTAGACTAACGAAACGAGTAAAAATATTTGACTAACAAAAACAGATGGTGACCATTGCATTACTTTCATTAGTAATGATCTAACATTAAGATTGTGCCGATAGCGTGGGTTCACGATCAATGAAGTTTGAGTTCGAATCTTAACTTTTGAAATGTCAGCTGATTTTATGATAATATTTTATTAAATAACTTATTTATTTTTATTTTGTTTTAACGCTTATTTATTTTAAAATAAGTTATATATTAGTTATTGAATTAAGTATTATTTTTGTGTTTATATTATTTTTTGCTTGCATTTTGAGAATATTTAACAATACCGTTATAATTATATTAAATCACACGACACTAACCAACAAATACATGAAAAAACACACGGAAATTCCAAACAAACGCAATAAAATTTGTGTGTTAAAAATTATAATTTTTAACAATCGAGTAAAAACCCACAAAAAGTCTATCAACTGCTGCGTGATATTTGAACTCGCACCTCTGTCGACTAACGCATTTATGTCCTAAATGCCAAAACCACTGAGCCAACTGGACTCATATTTAGACGTTGAAATTATGAACTTAATAGTTGAAGGATTATTGTGTATCTCGAAAGTAGAAGGTCATAAGTCACACTAAACGTTATGCAATTTCCTTGATAGCGTACGCATGGAATTTTGATCGCCACTGTATGTACAATAATTAGTGCAGAACAAAGGCTGTTAAGGTTTAATGTGTGTAAAAAAATAAAAATTATTTTAATAAATATTATGTTGATTGTTATAACAAATTGTTTATCTTTTAAAATTAAAATACCTGTCTTAAATAGTTAATTAAATAAATTACCAAAAAGCGTTAAAAAGTGTTATCTGGTCTGATATAAATTAATTAAATAGGTAGTAGGTAATTATGCATATTAACTTTTAATCCTTATTATTATTCTGTGAAATAATAAATACTACACGCTTTTGCTATCTAGGTATAACCATAAAGCAAATCGTGTTTCTAATTGAAAAAAAATATTAGTACAATATTTGAGAACAATTTAACTGAACAAAAATATGGGAGTATTTCTCAATATCTGGAAACCGTAAACGCACACAGATGCACGTGTCCGTACACGGCGCCACTTATCTGCCGCGCACACATAAATAACGACTGGCACCACGTTGTTGTTCGCGCATGTTCTATCTGCCTATTTCTTTGATCTGAGGACCTTCCATCCACTTTTTCTTAAATTGAGACTTCAAATAGGATAATTTATGCTTTACTTCGTTCTTTTCTTCGTCACAATACTCATCTTGTGATAAAACAAATCTCTCGGGATAATTCAACTTTTCGTCAAAATTATGCAAGTTTTGTTCCTACATTTTGTTAAAAAGGTATCTACGCGTTACTACTCGCATCCCTGAAGTACCCCCACCTTCTGGAACAAAAGGAGAACTCGCTTAAACAAAAATTATAATAAATAGCAAATTCGATGAATTTGTACTATAACTTTCAATGAAGTAGAAACCTTTGTTTTCACGGGAGATCACGGCCAATTTAATCGTTTTTAATTAGTTTAAATAGCCTTTTTTATATTACAACTGACAAAACCGATGGGACGAACCCTGAAGTACAACAAAAACGTTTTAACTACAAAAAAATAAGAATTTAATACAACAAACACAAGCATGTTTTTGTAATCTGTCTGTACTCAATATTGTTTTTACCATTGGCTTAAAACGTATTAATATGTATGTACTCTTACCCGTTATACTTGAATCCATCACAATTTTTTTCACAACACACTCCAAAATAACAATATTCACTTTTAAAATAACAGTTTTGCAAGAAATGTCTAAAAGCAATACGTACACTAGAGCGACGATCAAGTTTAGACTGGCACACCTAAACGCGCGCTCCGAGTGGGGACGCGGGTTGGGTCGCCCATTGTTCTACGGTTATTTACCAGTCTCAGGTAGTAGTTTTTTTTTACCTGAGACAAATTTTAAGAATTGTATTTTTGGCCGCCTAATTAGTAGAATTGCCCGTCCGTGATACGGTGCAAGACTGCCCCGCTTGGGCAGAGCACCGACGTGTCCTCACGGCGGCGATAGGCGGAGACTTCTCGCGCCCGGCATTGGTTGCGGCCATGCTGCGGGGCGAGACGGAGTGGGAAGCGGTCCTCCTTCTGCGAAGCAGTAATGCTCGTGAAGGAGGAGGCGGGCCGCGAGAGGGAGAGGACAGCGTCCTCCCTCCGCCCCAACCGCAGTGTTAGACGCCCGCGGCGTCGGACGTCGGCAGACGATCTCCGGCCACCGTAGGCGCGGGCATGCGGACAGCGAGTAAAGGGCAACTCGCTGTCCGACCATGGACCATGCCCGGGTCGACGGCGCATCGTGTTTCACGCGCGCCTCAAAGAGCGTCAGCAAAAATGACGGGGCCCCCTCTCAGAGGGCCAAAGCCTGCCGGGGTCGCGGGATTTTATTTCCTCACCGTGACCCCAGAACATAAAGGGCTATTGAAGGACACCGTGCATTTTAGTCAGTACAAGTCTGACAGTCCCTCCCGCCCTGTACAACAAGTGTACCCTGTAAAACAAGGCAGGTAAGTGTATCGTTCCTTACATCGTGGTTACGTATTTTAACTTCAACGTTCTTAAGAATTCAAGAGAGAGGATTACCAATATAGAACCATGTAAAACTCAAACCCAACGTGTTCTCCATTCCCATTGTAGTTGCAGAGTCGCGGTAACAATCTTGAACTACGAGTATCCCGCAACTCTTGGGCACATAAGAAACGTATACAAACGTTTATAACATCATGTTTCAGAATAAATAATCGTCCATAACGTCCGAAACGGAATGAACACAGTCGAAATGACCAATCACGACAACCCTATTAATATTTCATCAGTTACATAACAAGTCAATCGTTCCGTATCCGTATTATTGCTTGTTAACACAAACAATACAACAGGAGTGGATGAATAAAATATAACAACCGTGTACAGTACAGTGGTATTGCTTGTTTCCTCTTGTAATAACCGGTTCCCCTAGGGACCTCTGTGGAATCTGCCCGGTATAACTCCCCGAGTTCATACGTCAATAGAATTGTTAATATTTACATCTTTTGTAGTTTCTTTTCTATCGATTTTACAAAGAAATGAGGTGTTTTTTGCTTTGTAGAGGGAAGATTTTCACAGGACTCAAAAGTGGCATTTTATCTTTCTCGTAAGATATGAGGAAGAAATAGTCTAGTCGTTCTAAGCTTGTGTGTGATATGGTAGTTACCATATCAGTAGACTGATATGGTAACTACCATATCAGTCTACTGGGTTTATATGCAGGCTATCGAACACGCCGCTAACCAAGAAACACGCAGATAAGGTAAAACCAATTTCACAGCATCGTTACCTGACGTTGTGTCACCGCTTTTACATTGCGTCCTAAACTATTTTTCGCGTGTTACCTTATAACAATATTGTGCGACACTAGCGCGCGTAACCTTATACAAAACGCGCTTCTAACACGCAATGTTGTCTATGCTGTCAGATGTGAAACGTTTATGTGAACAGACTATAGTTTTGACAGCTAAACAAATATTGACGTTTGCAACAAAACAAATTGTTTACGTCAAAGTTTGTAGCTAAGTTATAATTTTACCAGCCAAAACAGAATTTGAATTGTTAAGTTTTTGTTATGATTTCGTAGAAGTTATTATTTTGGCTGAATATAAATAAGTTTTATACCTAGATGTTGCTCAAGAATTTAATAATGAAACCTTTATATTTCGACAATCATTATTTGAATATCCAGCAAGAAGTTTACAGACAAATATAAGAACGAACATTCACAGTTGTGCCAACATAACGAACAGAGGTGCTAGGTTAATATTTAAAGTTAAATAAAAACTCGTGAGCTATCGTTTGAAGTTAATTTGCAATGCTAATCTTCAAGGTACGTTGTTAAGAAGACGTAGCGATAAGTATGTTGATGCATCGTCAGTTGCTTTTAATGAAGTTAGCGATACATATTCAAGATGTAGAGCCCTCTTATAGGTAATTTACAGGTGATTAAATGCCTGCAGTATAATAGCAGGTTGATACAAATACGATATTCAAATATAGCAAAAAATGCGCTTTCCTCTACAAAAAATACTGAATTAATGTTTTTGAGCCTACTGTAAAAAAAAATTAAGCTGTTTTATTTAATTCGACGTATAAAAATAAAATACACGTAACATTTAAAAAAGAGAAGCATCATGGTTACTATAGCTAATACAAGCGAAACAACACAGGGATCCTGTTTCTACCCAACTCAGATTTCTACACCGCACAATTTATTTGACCGCGGGATCCATGCTATCCAAAGGTCACAGGGGACATGGCAACGAGAACTTTTATAACCAAACCAACGGAAACCAAATCAAAAGACGAACTCAGAACGACGTGTCTTGATCGTAACACAGTAACAAGAGTCCCCGAAGAGCCATTGAAGTGAACATATTTTACCCAAGCTCCTTTAAAACTTTCTTCGGGACGTATTTGAATGGCAAAGGAATTTAGCTCTTATTGACATGCAAAGTTGTTTGTTGTGGAAGCTATTTTCATTTGCAGGCTTTGAAAAGGGCAATAGAATTGAGAATTGTGGTGTTTTAAATTTTAAATTGTCGGTTGTCTAGGCTAGAAATAGTATTAGATCTAATAGCAAATTCAACGCGTGTGTGGCGTGTGTCTATAATCTGGGGGCACGGCAGTGCCCCCGCCAAGACGAGCCAAGCGAAGCGCAAGGGCACTACCTACCTTTTCTCGAAGTGTTTCGTCGTTTTTTTGAACCCTCATAGAGTTGGTTTCCGATGTACCAGATAGTTCATATTCTCAGAATATGATGCCATCAATAGTCTCATTAAGCATACAAAGTCTCAATAGAATAGCTATAATACTTTAGATTTTATTGATATCTAAAATACACGGATTTCGTCACTGATTCACTGATACACTGACACACTGATGATCATCAAAATGTTTGGCTACTTCCTGAAGTGCCAGAGAGCTGAAATTCGGTATGTAATCTAAGTTTAGTATACAACCAACAAAAAAATTCACAAACCTATAACTTTCGGCCCCCATCCCCTACAATGGGGGGTTGAAGTTTATATGAGACCTTAAAATGTTAGGGTACTTCCTGAAGTGCTAGAAAGCCGAAATTTGGTATGTAGTATACAAAAACAAGTCCCCCATCTCCTAAAGTTGAGGGGCGGGGGGGGGGGGGGGAACTTGCCATGTATGTATGTTTGTTCGGGTGAAATCTTTGAACTCATTTTTTAAATAGAATTATTTTCAGCCGATTGTGCTGAAATTCTGTATACACGTTTAGTTTGGATTACAATGCACGATTAGGTATGTGACGTCATCCTAAATCCAATATGGCGGACCATCTAAGATGGCAGAATAGTTGTTTTTAGTGCATTTCTACATTATGGATATCAAATGAAAGGGCTGGTTGGGAGAAACTCGAAAAATGATGTTACGTCATTACAAATCCAATATGGCGGACCATCTATGATGGCGGATTAGTTATATTTAATGCACTTCTACAATATAGGTATCAAATGAAAGAGCTCGTTGAGAGCAACTCGAAGAACAATGTGACGTCATTCTAAATCCAAGATGGCGGAATAGTTATTTTTATGCACTTCTACATTATGGGTATCAAATGAAAGGGCTCTTTGAGAGCAACTTCAAAAATAATGTGACGTCATTATAAATCCAATATGGCGGACCCTCTAAGATGGCGGAATAGTTATTTTTAATGCCCTTCTACAATATGGGTATCAAATGAAAAGGCTCGTGGAGAGCAACTCAAAAAATAATGTGACGTCATTACAAATCCAATATGGCGGAACAGTTATTTTTAATGCACTTCTGCAATATGGGTATCAAATGATAGTGCTCTTAGAGAGCAACTCGAAAAATAATTTGACGTCATAAATCCAAGATGCTAGCAACTTACAAAAAGAACTGAAATCCCACCAAAAACATTTCATGTAAAGTGTTGCCAAAACGAGCACATAAGGTTTGCCCTACAAAAAAGATATCAGATCTTATGTAGAACCAAGCTTCTGAATCTACACGGCCTAACTCTACCAACTCTAATTTCACAAATTCTACACATTAGCAAAAATGTATGGCTTGGCTGTTTCGTTACTTACTTCAGAAACAAAATATTAGCATCACCTCCACGACGGTAGCGAAACGGTGAAGCCATACATTTTTACTGATGTGTAGAATTTGTGAAGTTAGAGTTGGTAGAGTTAGGCCGTGTAGATTCAGAAGCTTGGTTCTACATAAGATCTGATATCTTTTTTGTAGGGCAAACCTTATGTGCTCGTTTTGGCAACACTTTACATGAAATGTTTTTGGTGGGATTAAATAGTTAATAGATAGTTTGATAATAGGCGAGTTATTAAATAATAGACTACGTTATCTATGTATCTAACCTGTGATTACGTTTATCGTACTACGTCATGTAATTTGTTCTAGTGTGTTTTCGATACAACACTTACCATATGTTATTAAAACCATTAATTTCAAATAAAAGGTGTTGTAAATGGGTAATTACGACAATAAAAACCTATGTATTTTTGTTGCAGAGATATTTGAAACTTCAACTAACATGCAATTTTTCAGCGTGTAAATGGGCCTTAAACATGATTGCATGTAGTCTTGATTTGGATTGGGACCCAAATATCATAATGATAAAGGCGAAAATGCAATAGAAGAGCGCTTTAACTTTTAACACGGTGTAAATGAAAATGATATTTGTAATACAGTAGGGTGTGTGAAATTAAAAGTGATAAATCAGAAGGAATGCGCCGAGTAGGTAATATAGGGGAAGTGGTGACATCTCAAGCAGGCACCAGTGGAAAAGGGGCTGGGGTGTCTTAGAACGGGACAGGACATGGAAATTTATTATAGGGTGCCTTCATAAAGCAGCGGCTTCGTACTAGTCGGTGCAGGGTAAGCTTGTATAGGAACCAGCAAATCTGAAAAGTAAGACCTGTCTCTATTATGTACGAGCGTATAAGAGAACATGGGTCTATTTTGCTTGCACTGGCCAGTGCCGATCAGTATAGTACGGACAACCCACTTCTTTATAAAAGCACTCCGTTTAGGCGCGATTGGTCCAATTCGTCAAAGTAAACTAAGAAACCTTGTTAAAGGATGAAGGTTCAGAGAAGCATACATTAACTTTCCAACAATTGAAATCATCTTTAATGATTTTTCTATCATAACTAAAAAATACATAGAACTAGGGGAAACTTTCACGGTACAACTTACACAAATTAAAGTGATAAATACAACATGCTTCTACAAAACTGGCATTTAGGCTCCGTCCTAAAATTACGCAAAGCGTAGGCGTGCTAATACCAAAACTTTAATCCATAAATACTGTTTGACGGTAGGAACAGTCACAAGTTTTGGGTTTAAATATGCATTAATTAGAACCACGGACTGGTTGGCATTCGTATTTACCCTGCAAGTACTTCTAGGCATATACTATGTACCCTGAAGTGAGTATGTACTCGTAAAGGTCGTGGACGTTGTTTTCGTCGGTTGCCCGGTGGGCACTGTAGGTATAGCTATCCATATTGTACAACGTGGACAGTTAAAAGCTTTATCTGTGGCTAGGTGGCACGAAACGCTTTAGTTTACTGTGAAGGTCTGTTTACTTTGTGTTTTGGTTTAACACGTGTACACGTAGGTCTGTATGTCCACAGTTTATAGGAAAATTTGGAGCTATACCTCTACGAGTATCATGCCTTTATATTTTACCGTCAATGAAGTATCATCTTCATGTTCTTGCATATTTTTTATTACAATTCTTCTCTTACGTTATCATTTTTTTTTTCTTCCATGTCATTTATCTCATAAACCATTCTTGTTTTCCTTTTCCATCCTCCTTTTTAACCGATTTCAAAAAGAAGTAGGTTATCAATTCGACGGTATGTTTTTTTTTTGTGTGTTTGTTACGCGATTACAGGAATTGTGGACCGATTTTCAAAATTATTTTTTTGTTCGATGGTGACAATGGGACCACTCCTGAAGTATCTCCACTTCAGGTGTGGTCCCATTGTCACCATGTCAGGATCTGATGATTGGATCCTGGAGAAATCGAGGGCAACCCTCAAATTTTGTAGGCCCACACATCGTTTTTCGCAAATTTTATGATGTAATTTAAGTATTTGCGTATGGTTATCATCATCTCATGTAGCTGAGCTGATGATGGAAGGTACAACTCCTCTAGTAAGGACTTGGCATCGACTGATTTAGTAAATTATGTTTGTGTTCGCATATCTCCGGAACTATAAGTCCGATTTATATATTTCTTTTTTTTGTACTAGGTATCGTTCAACTTAGGGAATACTGCAAGTTTCATCAAAATCGGTTCAGTAGTTTTCGAGATAGGGAATGAATGTCAGAGATTTTAACGATGTTATTACCGGTGTTACGGATTACAAAATTTTAGTGCTCATTTAAGAAAATGATGTATTCGTATTTGACAAGAATTGTGGTTGAATATTTAAACTAAAAAGAGTAAAATAAAAACTTTTTCAAAAAAAAATGTAACCGCCTTCAAAAACAACCACAACACAAAAAAGGGTAAAATAACCTTCAAAACTTTTCTTTTCGGCGGTTACCTACATTTTTTTTTGAAAAAGTTTTTATATTTTTATTTTTCTTTCAAGTAAAATTGTTGTTGTGCTAGTAGACATCCTGAATTATGAAACAGTTACCTGGCTGCCAGCCTTTAAAGTAGCAATTTTTTTATAGCGTAAATCATCAAATGAGTCCTCACAACCTGAGTGTTGGTAATGTAACATTGAAGCTTTTTATTATAGTTTTAATTTAGTTAATAGTGAATCTGCACTGTTAGGGGATCGAACCCCATAAATCATAATAAAACCCGACTATTATAAGTCTGCGACACTGTCTGGCCTTAATGACTGAGTGACCCACTAATTTCTTTTGCCCTCTATTTCTTGTTCTGTAGATCGTTGCAATCATAATGGTTCAAAGTGGTGTCACAATTATGTCTCTAAAGTCGCTAATGATTTACGATTAATCGTCTAGCTAAAACATTACTTGTAAAACGACCTCGCCTACAATCAGATCGAAAGGTAATATCAGCGATCATTTTTGTTTCGTGGTGAGCAATAAATCTTTTTTTTATTGTATTCGTAAAAATAATGACTAATACTCAACTATCCACAGCCAAGGGATATCAGTCCGACAAAACACAAAAAACAAATAAGGTTTTACCCAAATACAGCAAACAAGTCCAAGGTAACTTAACTCTTACTTGGCTTAACAATAGGTTGACATTGAGTCACAAGTAACAAGTTAACAACAGACGTTATCGAAGGAAATCGTTAGTCCCACCCTTGAATTTTAAGGTATTATTCGCGAAAACAATTGTGTAAATGTGTCGGAAGACTGTGTTATTTAATCAGTGTGTCTGCTGGCCTTAGTTCTAAAGTCCAGTTTCCACTGCAAGCGGAGCGAGTTCCCTTCGACTTGCAATCATCAATTATGGAGGCGATGGTTTTGGAAGGTCACCAGGAAAGGAACCAAGTAAAAATTGGCAAGAACGTATTACTTCATTAAGAAAATCACAGGAAGGGTAATTAATTCTGTCGCTTTAAGTCCAACTGTGATCCTGAAATGAAAAGGAATAGGGTGGATTTTAAGTCAGTAAGAGTTTTGAGTCGTCAAAAGCAAAGGAGGAAGGCCTTTGCACAGCAGTGTGACAGTACAGGCTAAATAATAATAATAATAATAAGAGTATAACAGGCCCTTTAGCTCTACCCAGGGCAGAAGTTAAGGTTTCGACAGATATGATTGGTCTCGTATCTCTCCGCTCTGGTGTACACTGGGCCTAAGAATTAGAAGTTAAATGTGACCCAGATGAAAAAGGATAATGTTATACTGTGGTCAGCGAAGCGAGAATTAGCACTGCATCTAATGTTTCTATGCTCATTGATCTAGTTGCCAAGAGCAATGACTTTAGCCATTGCTCCCGATTAGGACACGACTAAAGATAGATACTATCAACAGAAATCCAACAACTGAGTCTTAAAACACTGTGAATCAATTCGGTTAGGAGCAAATGTATGTAGTGACGACAGCAGAAAAGTTTCGCAACTCTTGCCATAAAAGAATTTAAAATTATCTCCTAAAGAAGACACTAAACGGTCATCATTATCATAACAATAATATAATAACAGAGCCGTTTAAACCTAATGGAGCATCCAAATTCCAATTTGACATTCTTTTGTACGATTTATTTCCGAATGAGAAGATTTGCACAATATGAACATTTTCGGACGACTTATTTAGCGAGCTCTATTAATGTCATTGACACGGTGAAATGAATGAGCAGTGCGTTGAACTGAGTAGGAGTTTGACAACGTGTGCTCAGATTTAGCATAATTAGTTCCTTATTTAAATTACTTACTGCTTCTTTGGTCTTATGCAAAATTACTGAATTGGTATGAGAATGTAGGTTCGATAAAGGGAAATCTGTTATTTTGTTTTTCCATTAAAAATACCTCAGTAACAGCAACGTGTCTTGAATTTGTGTCTAGTTGTTGGCAATAACACCATTTTACATTGGACTATTGGATGGGGGAGTACTATTTTGGTAAACCTCTACCAAACTATTCGAAAAAAAAAATGATATTCATATCCTGTATAGTATCTACTTATAAGATATGTAAACAGTATCTCTCAAATAAGTTATTGCGTATCTGTCACTAATGTCACCTGTCAGTCGTTACGGAATGGCGCTAAAGTTTGCGCATGAGTTGATGATGACCGATGCTTGGTGTAGAATAGAGCCAGAAAAATAGAAATTAAACCGCTAAACAAAAGATACTACAGTTCTTTATTCAAACTAGTACGGTTATGTCAACGAATGTTTGTTCATATTAGGAAGTGTTGTGAATTTAGTAGTCGATGCGGGCAACGTTCCACTTTGTAGCACTTTGCACTATTTACACGACTAGTTGCAATACAAAACACGTCAGAGAAACTGGTTTTGAGAAAGAATACAAATGTCAACATACTGACATAGTGGTTGATACTGTATATTTTGTTGAGGTATCAAATGCGGCATTTTGTGGCAAAAGGTCTCACGGAGAATGTCAAATTGAAACGGAAGAAAAAAATATGAAATTAACAATGCAGTGAGTAATGAAGTGGTCATCGCCATCGGTATCTTGGTACGTAATTCTTTATTTGTACGATAATGCAGTGCCAGTAATAATTACTTTGGTTCTTCAACTTTCAGGACCTTTTAAGTAAAGAAGAAAAACAAGGCTTACGATTAATTGAGGATAATCGAGTTAAGTAGGTAGTGAAGGGTTTCGGATATTTATTTTTAACCCAAGAACAAACTAACATTTGCAATTGAAAAAGACTAACTAACTACTTTAACTACTTTACGGATTAAATTACTTAACTACATAAGGAGACAGAGAAAGGTTACGGAACCTTCTAAATGCAGCAACAACAAGTAGCAAAGGCTTAACTAGACGCAAAATTTCACAGAACTAAGAACGACGATCAAACAAGTACATAATGTACTAGACTCAACTCGCAGTCACTTTCAATCAACGACGATATAATACTAGACTCGTAATAACAGGCGACCGATGTCTGTCAACAATTTAGGCAAAAAAGTCTTATATTCGTCTCATTTCGACCAATCCTGTGAGCCGTAAACATACGTTGAGACAGAACAGACCTTGAGTTAGCCAATCACAACGCAGTACCCCGTCCCCCTCGCTTATTTAGTACCTCAGCGAGTTGACAGAATAATTTTTGTTCCTTAGATCGTGCATGCGGTGTCTAGTATTATATAGTCGTTGCTTTCAATCAACGCAAATACTTTATTATCACTAAGCTTTCAGCGAATCAGCGATAAATATATGTACTTACAAAATCGCTTTAAAACGGTAAGCTTTACAAAATTGTCTATAACATAATCAGTATAATATACGAGCCATTGTTCCGAGCTAAAGCTAACGTATAGGGTAAATTCGTTAGAGATGGCCGTACGGGAGAGATTGCCAATCGAAATATTTCGGCAACAACTCGCTGGATATCGCTGTAAATGCCAGGTCCGCTTCACATCGTGCACAAGTACAAGTGTAAGTTAAAAGTATTGAGAAAAAAAAGATAAAAGAGAGTAAAATCCAACATAATGTTTTCAAACTACCGTAATATTTCTTCATGTGTGCATATTTTACAAAATTACGATGTAATTTTATAATAGTAAGGATTTCTTTTACATTTTCCAATAACTTCATGAGCGCAGCTTTCTTAATGGGTGTGGCCTTCTTTCCCATATGATAAGGAGAGATGGCCATGCAAAGTTGGGGAAACATGCCAATGACCAATAATAACAATATCACGATTTTTTGATCTAGACAAGCCGATTTAGGGACATTGTTGCACGATTTTTCGAAATTTGATAAAAATACTTCTACATAACGTTTTTCACCGAAGATTGGATTCAATGTATCTTGTCCAATCTTTGGGTTCATGAAAATTGTACAATGTGTGACGATAAGTGCATGCTGAGTACGTATCGCCAAAGGTACAACCATAAAAAACATGTGGTTCAAAAAAATAAAGCAAATTAGTAACAAGGTATGTAGACATAGTACTGGTCATCACTACCTCACTCATATGGCCATCTTACACGGGCACCCTGGGAGAGATGACCAAACGAGTTTTATTTTTAAACGTATTTTTGAACATGATCTCTTTAATTAAAACGATAAGTATGCCAATAACGTATAAAATTAATGTTAAAATTATGAAAATATGCCAAAACTAACAAGGTAAAGTATTTATTCTTATTTCAGCACACCTTTTAAAAAACTATGGCCAACTCTAACGATTTTACCCTAATTAAGTTGATAAAGGCTGTTAATCTATTTAATCTTTGTATTGTTAACGATGAAGTATGGGACGAAAATTGGTAAGCTTGTCTATAATAATAAAGGACATCTACTGTTGGAAGAGCTAAAAGTACCCGAGAATCAAGAGGTAGGTAAAAGTTGGTAATACGCCCTAGTTGACAGAACGCCCCGTCATTCTAGCATTTCAACTGCTGCTTGGCGTACAACATGGGCCTCGGCTTCACTACACTCGTGTGTGGTTCCAAGCAATAAGTTTAAATGCTAGAATGTCGGGACATTTTGTCAACTAGGTCGTATTACCCTATTATATTATGTGTGTTTTATACACGTCAACGTCATCATTCTTTAAAAAAATTAGGACCATTGAGCAAATAAGAGATTTGGTGATATATTTAATTTGTATATCTTCCTTCCTCCTTAGCCAATTGCTGTTCATTGCCGTCGTAACTTCGTTAGTCTCCTCCAAACAACCACTCGGCATTGGGCAGTCTGAATCCATTTTTATTTCCTCAGCATCGTATTATCATCAATCTTCATATCTCAGTTTATTTAGGGTGAACACAGCATTACTTCTTCCATAATTCTCTATTCCTCACTTGACATCTCAGCACCAGTCTTTATTTTTTTAACCCCAGTTTTCCTGATTCCCTTTCTCTCCTCTTACGATTTTCACCAGAATCACATTCATGATACATAAATTACATTTGTATTTGTTTGTATAGGTTCTGGGCGTATACAAGCTGACTAACATGCAATAAGTTCCATTACACAGAAGTTACGAAACATTTGATTTATTCGTGCATCTAATGCATGCAGATTTAATCTACAAAGAGTACATATATTGCACAATTTGTTAATATTCATAGAACAAAAGCATGTTAATATTCTGCGTATAATCTTTAGTATTTTGTTGCGGAGTTTTCTTTGCAAAGAAACTGCGCAATAATGCAGATCAAAGAAAACGTAGATCTACGAGTATTACTATTATTATAAATTCCATTGAGTCTCTGATAAAAATGACATGCAACTATTGCGTTTGAAAAGAAATAATCATTCAATAAAATTACTACTACAGTATTATATATAATGGTTTATCTACTCTCATATCGTAAAATTCGAAATACAAAACTCAAAACGAGTTTATAATGACATACTTTATGCCATAGAGTATCGTAATGAAATTAAAAAATTAAATTATAACACTGTTTCTCTAACAAAACAATGTTATAATTTAATTTTTTTTCATTATGATACATATTACTGATCATAGATACATCTATTTCATTTTTTATCTGTGGTTGCGCGCGCTTTAAATGGGAATGTTGGAATTTTGACGTTTGTATTTCGGTGGATGAATATTAGTGTTTAATAATTTTTATCTTTTATTTGATATGTTCGTGTTCAATGAGAGTAGATAAAGTAGTGTATGAAACTGAACATAACTAGGTATTATACCACTCGTGTGATACTATTAAAAAACTCGCTTCGCTCGTTTTTTAAACTCACACTCGTGTATAATGCCCCTCATTATGTACCAGTTACATAAACTACTATTACAGTATAAAGCATATGTACAATGTGACTTGAAAAGCAATCAAGTTCCTACCGTGACAGTACCACGATCGCGCTTTGTAAACGTAAATACGTCAAAATACAACTTCAACGTCCCATGGCGTTTAAGTTCATATTTTTTGGAGAAAAATAAGTAGTCCCATAGATTAATATCGAGTAAATATTGCCTATTTATAAAATGGATATTGTCAATTTTAAAATTCAAGCATTTATTTATTTTACATTTATCGGGCATTCGTTAAACATACAATAGGCGCTACCTCTTGTATGTTTAACTTTATAAAAAGTTTCGAAACCAAACAAAATCTCGCATATAATCCTCTTTTGCCGAACCAATTTCAGAATCATCCAGTTCAAATAAAGCGAGATTTAAAAACTGTAAGGGCTTTGACCAATAAATAAAAACAACAAACAAACAAACAAAGATAATAATAAGACAAACAAAGATAAAAAGAAAAATACATATAAAATTAAAACAATAATAAAAAGAGTTTTGCCGAACAAGGGCTATAAATAATTAATAAAATCAGCCCATCCTATTGAACACGATACATTTTAATTATGAATCATAGACGAGACAGTATTCGAAGTTGATAAAATATTAAATATAGATAATGGAGATTGAAATAATGCAATTATAATAAGAGGATATTTGATTGCTTTAACACATCATTTTGACTTTTATCGATCTCGTCAGTACTGTAGGTTCTTTTTAGCTTTATGCAGCAAAAACGCAATTGAAAATTTTAAAATCCAGACCTCTTGGACAAGGAAGTTTACCAGATAAGTAATTTAAAAACTCCCCCAAGTTCCGCAACTAGCGAAGTTGATATAACTACTTTTAAGTAGCGTCTTAAAGTGGTTAACAAACTTCTTGGAAACCCTTTTAAAGAACCATTATTAAGTTAGGGATTTAGTAGCCACATTTACATTGTAAAAACCATGGTAAACGATAGTTGATACTGGGATTTTTAACCGACTTCAAAAAAAAAAGTAGGTTCTCAGTTCGACCTGTATGTATGTATGTATGTATGTATGTTTGTCCGCGATTATCTCGCGTTTGGCTGAACGGATTTTGATGCAGTTTTCAGGAAAGTGTTCATTACATTCTGGAGAAGGTTTTAGTATATAACACTAATAGATATCCCGTGACGTTGCCCGCGTGGATCCGTTTTGCTTACTCGGATCGTAGATTTTCAGGGACGATTGCATGTTTGTCCGCAATTATCTCGCGTTTGGCTGAACCGATTTTGATTCAGTTTACATAAAAGTGTTTGTTACATTCTCTCGAAGGTTTTAGTATATAACAATAATGGATATCTCGTGAAGTTGCTTACATAGATCCGTTTTGCTAAATAGGATTGTAGATTTTCAAAGACGCCGATTTTATGAAGATTTTTGTTGTTGATAATTTCAACTAAAAAGGGAAATATAAAAAACTTTTTGAAAAAAAGGGAACCGACTTCAAAACCAAACACAAAAAACTATAAAATAACTTTTGTTTCGGAAGTCGGTGGCCATATGTCAATGAGATAAAAAAAAACAAAGCCACCGACTTCCGAAAGAAAAGTTATTTTATAGTTTTTTGTGTTTGGTTTTGAAGTCGGTTCCCTTTTTTTCAAAAAGTTTTTTTACGAAACTCGTTTTAGTGCGCTAGATATAACAGTTCTCATACGTGTGGTAGTACACAAATCTGCAGTCAAGCGCTTTAGAGATAGAACTTCTTTAATGAAAACAAAGCTAACAACATAATGGATTGTAGCAATAACAGAAAAAAAGTTAAAGAACCAAAAATTGAGGCTAATGATAAAGTTGCTGAAGTAGAACAATATTTAGTAGAAAAAATTAAACCAACTTCTCTAGTTCACTCGTTCTACAGTGATCATTATAGCAACAGTCACGTTCGTGAATACTATAAATTCTATTGTAACAAAAACTCTAAGCACACCATGCATCTGTATGTATGTCTGTATTGTTGGCAATGACACATTCTGAATACTAGGGTAACAAGTACATGAAGTAGTGTCGTTGCTTTTTCTTTTACTAGAGAGGTCGCGGGAGACGTGATGTGTTGCCGGGAATCCATTAACTTGTGAGGTCAATGCTCCAAGACGTTTCTGAACTCCTGATTCATAAAATTGCTGGTTTCGTCGATATTTTTTCCTTAATGGCAGCTCTTGTTATTCACTAATATTTTGAAATATAGGACGAGTAATTTTTTATACAATGATGGATTATGGTGCAGATATAAGGAAAGTTACGGATACAGAAACGGACGGATGAAGTCATATACTGTGCTACTTACTGTGTTAATATCGCATTAATGCATGGTAGGCAGGAAGCTATAATGTTAAGTATCGATTTCTTATCTGTACCCTCAGTTTTCAATTTCATTATGATCTACGTAAAGCTTAAGGTTGCTTAATATAGGGTCTAGAAAAAGTGACAATCCATGAGCGACATCGACTATGGTGAACAGCTCAAAAATATTTTTGAGTATAATATTGGATTGACATGGATAAACATGCCACTAGACGATGAAGATAATGAAGGCAGCTACAAACGCAATTCAATATTATATCCACTTTGTGTCTGTTATCCTAGTTTCTACTAAGACAAAGGCGTTAACAATTCTATACGGACGGAAACTTGTATCAAATCGATAACCAAAAGCTATTGTAAACCAAATTACTAAGTACCACCTTCGTCTTGTCGTGACGCCTACGATTCTCCACAAAAGGCTCTATATTTGGGTAATTGGCAATTCTGTGCCAAATGTTATTACATTCCAAAATTCTCATTTCTATGGTAATTAAAGGACACCTTTTTGAACGAAGTTAGACGTTTCGAAATTGCCATCCTCCATTGAGGCAGTTTTTCACCGCAACAACACGGTAATTTAAAAAAACCATTAGAACATCTTTTAATAAGCCAAAAGATAAAATGGAGAAGCACCGTAAATTTGGACAGGATCCTTGAAAATACCGCTACGTTTTCGGATGTCCTATTAAAGATATAATTTAAGGTTCTCAGGCAACACCCACTCGGGTAACACTGTGGTATCCCGAACTTTGAATCGTATTTCTTCTGTACAGAAGATATTTTCTTTTGATGTGGTTATTCATTAATCTTGGGAACGGCATTAGAGGCATAAAAAAAGTATTTTCGCAAGAGCCGAGAAACGATCAAGTGCTTACCATTTATAGGAACTTCGGCATTTAATGTTGCTTTGCTTACACATATAACATTTTTCATACCGTATACAGCTACAGAGGGCCAAAGCCTGCCGGGGTCGCGGGATTATTCCCTCACCGTAACCCCGGAACATAACAGGCTATCGAAGGACACCGTGGATTTTAGTCAGCTGAAGTCTGACAGTCCCTCCCGCCCTGCCCGGGGTTGGAGGACTCATTTGATGATTTTACCACGCTAAAAAAAAAAAAAATACCGTATACAGCTAATGTAGAGTACCTATCCATTAATTTCTGGCTATTTTCCGTCTCTTTGAGGAAAACCGCATGTCAGTAATTAATTCAAAACGTTGGTTGTACTCTGTCAAGTACACGCTTAGTTTACGTCACGTATTTGAGAAGATAATCCTTCCTCCAGAGTTGAAGCTATTGTCATCTTTCATTAGGGAAAGCCGTAAATAATTACAATGAATTCTACGTACTAGGGTTCGGGGCAACATGTTTTCTTCTTTCACGTTCACCTGTCAGACGTTCCGTCATCGCTTATTACTCCATTTTCCTTTACATCATTCATTACACAATGCACCCATGATGGGTGGATTGTGGTCTCTGATCTTCCTCTTTTTCTCCTTAAATCCATATTCATATCCGTCACTCTACGAGTATGTCACATGCGTGTCACTGTCTTACTTTAGAAGTTACGTTATAGTCTGATAATATCGATCACCATACCGAAGATACTGGCATCAAGACATAAACCACAACTAATGTAGAAGAAGCAATAGATCCAGTAGATGTCAAAATCATATTTGACCTTCGATCATTTATATTAATATCGAAGTATTTGACATTTCACCAATAATATCGGAAAACCTTTGAAACTGCTAGACTGGAAACACTAGTTGAACTAGATCAAAATACGTCTCAACGTTGTAACCAAACAGGTGTCCAGTTAATGCCTAGATTATGTATAAGTCGTCAATTGAGTTTTTTGTCTACAACTAGAACACATGACGGCCTTTGAAAATGAAAATTCTGATAATAATAATTATAGATATCGTAGTTCGACTTTTTGAAGAAAGATTGTATTCTAATAAGGGTCAGGTTTGACCTTTTGGAAGTAAGAGTGTTATAAAAGCTTTAGGAACAAGAAATAGGATAAAAAAGCTCTTTCAGAAACACCTGTTTTATTACTGCGGACTTTCAAAAAGGAAAATCACAATGCAAATACGAGTACATTAAAAAAACAAGGTTTTGATTTAAAGGTCTGAGAAAAAACACAGTAGAACAAAGCGCACAATTCTTAAGTGATATCGAAGTTGAAAAGATATCGATAGATTATTTCTTTTAAATATTCGTATTTACGTAGTGAAACCTTTGGGTTTAAGAAATCTGTATCGATTAGAAATATTAGAATGTAAGTGAACGGAGAGAGATTCATGATAACAAAAAGAAAAAAAAAACAATTGTTTGCTTTGATGGTCGGGCGTTAAGATTGTTTTTTATTTTATTGAGAACGAAAACGAAACCTTCATTCAACAATTTAAAGCACTTTTTTCTTTAAATAAGAGGATCTCGGGATCAAAGAATGCGGTTCATTTGGAAAGAGTAAGGAACGTCGTGATTGAAACAACAGGTCGTGAGTCGTGACGCAGATAAAGGATGAGCACACTCATTTAGCAAAGGCCCGAGGAAACAATGATTCATCCGATAATACTCACGTAAGGAAATTCCCTTGAGGTACTCCAATTAGACGAACTTATCTTTTTAGAGACAAGCAAAAAAAAAACGTTTTCGACTAATTAGATATAATCCACAAGCATAAAGCCATTAAAATTAAGATACGTGATAAAATTGACATAATACATAAATATACTGTGCCTCATAATAATTTACGTGCTCAGTGAATTACCTACGACGTTTCTTCTATAACATTAATAACAAATTCTTGTGCCATAACTCCTGACTTGGAAAGTCATAAACACAGGTATCTGGAAGGACATAAAGTTCACATTCAACGCGACAAGGTAGCGTGCCCTTTAGCTAGAGAAGGGTTTGACTTGAATGCTAAGAAGTTATTAGTTTTTTTTTTTCTCTCCCTTCTAAAGTGGTCGTTTCTCAGAACATCCCTTTCGGTAAGGTCGACGAACGAATAGTCTCACGTTTTTTTTGTCCATGTTTTAATATCTCCCGGGCCGAAATAGGGGATAATAAAAACAGGAATTTAATATAAGAAAATATCTAGTCGGTTTAGATGTTGGCCTTCAATGGTTTGATGTGGGTTTCGCGGATATGGCTTTCGGTATTTAGTCCTGTTTTTTTGGATGCCGGCCATCAGTATCGCCTTTAAAAAACCACTAGATTTTATTTGTCATGTCTGTTCACTGTCATAGAATATTTATAAAATAAAAGCCTTGTTAATTATAAAATCAGCGAAATCACCATTGGTTCTAACTAAAACATTGCCGCTACTACAAAAAATACAGCAATAATAATTACCTTTCAACTTTTACGTGAAAAGCCAATTATATCGACACGCGATTCAGTCAAATCCAATTCACTAATATTGTAATCATTCACACAACACAAAATTCAATCCATATTTTCTAATACCGCGTAGCGATGTGAAATACAACGGCACTAATCACACGTCCACTCGGTTTGCGCGCCAAACCGCGACTGGCAGGCTGTGTGCCCGGCCGGCAGGTTCGCCGGAGACAAGCCTTCACCAATGAACCGCGTCTATTTACCATAGCCATAGACAATCCGCATGCGTTTTAAATTTATTACATGCAGCAATTCAAATGTGCTTTACGGAAACCATAATGTATTTTCTACATAAAATTAAATTGTTAACTCATTTATAGCAGAGAACAAAAATTCAATGGGTCTGCAGTCTATAGATTGGTTAACACTTTTTAATGGCAATGAGGAAGCACTAGTTTCACGGGGACTTTAAATTATCGTATTATCTAAGTAGATGACATAATAGTTTCCATAGAACAATGTGGCATGCCTGTTAATGACTTCTGTCTTAGAGAATCTTTTAACAATAGCGTATTAAAGCTTAGATCTCGGCACGAATGAATAGTTAAGAATAAAATAATTACTAAGGATTTCCCATAACAAGAATCTCATTCAATACGGAAACTGGTTATGAGTTCGACAATGTTTTGCACAATTCCATTTCAAGTAAAACGAAATCGGACAGTCATTAGAAACGTGAAGCTGCAACAGAAAAATAAAATATCACATTGCGTGGTTGTCTGTTTCTGTAGAACCGTATCGTGTTCGAACACTAGAGTAAAAGTGTTTTGGCGCTAACTCTATGCGGTGTCCCTGACCCGGTTGTAGTGAAGCCTTCGTGTTTTATGTGCGCCTAGTACTTGGCTATGCGGAATGAACCTGAATGATATTATGAATAAGGCATACCGCATGGGGAACTCATTATTGTGAGAAATGGGTACAATATGTGAGAAGGCTATAATTTTCGTGGTTCATAAAGATAGACCCGCAATGGTTTACCCAATGATCAAAACAACAACTAATCATTTAGACAAAAAGAACAGTAATTGTATTAGAACAGGAAATGGTGTTTTTCTGTTATTTTTTTTTTGTTAGATATTTATCTAACAACAAAAAATGTGTTTTTTTTTGCTTGAATGATTTAGACAGATGCGATTACATTGGATATTTTCTTCTCCAGGACGAACAACAAATATATAAACGTGACATGATTCATGTAAAAGATGAACATGTTATCGAGTATGTAACATTACATTATCTATACATTTGGGATGACGTCAAAGGCAGCTAATCCGTACGCCCACTGTCAAATTCTAATGCCGAGGATGTAAACACAAGAGAAGCGATTACTGAATCGCTGACACTGAGGGAATTGTTGCAACCTGATGACAACCTTTGTGGTATTTTGCTCGGAACTCTGGCCACGTCATCATCTGCTACAAACATAGTAGGCATTGTCAGAATGAACTCAGAGGACGATGACTGGCAATAAGCCCATACCACAACGTTGCGGTAGGCCTTGCATGTCTTGTTGGACCCGTTCAACCAACTTTGTGGTTAATGCATTGGTTGTACGCTTTTATTTATGGTCAGTGTTCCTTATTTGTGTTGTGTTTAGTACGAGCATAAGAAATGGACCAAAAGGTGACCTGTGTAACTGTTTGGTTTTATTTTGGGATCCTCAACACTGTTAAAAGAAGTAAAAAGATCATGGTAGCGCGTGATGAATTATGGGCCTATTCCCTATTAGTTTTTTATACACTAAATAATAGTTATTTCCCTATTTGTGTTTATATAAATGGGTTTCTACATCATTGTTAAGACTGTACCACAAATCCTCTCTAAATATATATTTGTCTTCGTGGTTTTCCTTGAGGACAACCTGAATTCTGGGAGATCCAATAATTTTCTAATGAATTCCTTTTAGCTTAGATGCACAAAGCCTGTACTTTAGTAAGTAGTTAATCCATTTCTCGTAACCTCGCAGTCAACTAAATACCTGATTCTCGGTAAGTGCTCTTATCAATTCCAGCAAACACTGGTAGTTTATTAGGTACACAGCATTCAGGTGGTTTCGAGTTTGTAACTTAATCAGTGTAATTGCGAATAGGAAAAGTTTTAGTCCTCTCGTCAACTTCGTCTCGTACATGACAAAGCTCTTGTAATTTTATGCGAGCTTAGTACTCAACTTGTTCATTGGGAATATGTAATTTCTAAAAGTAACTTTATAATTTTGTTTTGATACGAAATTTTTACAGTATTTTTATTAAATGTTCATACTCGCCGTTATAATCATCTCTAATATTGGCGTGTTCAACTCTTTCACATTTAAATCTTTATTTGGTATAATTAGAAGTCATAGTCTATCTAAATCACTACATAGTATAAAACAAAGTCGCTTTCTCTGTCCCTATGTCCCTTTGTATGCTTAAATCTTTGAAACTACGCAACGGATTTTGATGCGGTTTTTTTTAATAGATAGAGTGATTCAAGAGGAAGGTTTAGTTTAATAACATTCATTAAATAGTGGAGAAGTACTGTTATTTTTGAGGTTTCTAATGTGATGTCGTAAATAATTACATTTTTTCCGCTTACATTGCAAACGCAGGCTGAACCCTACGAGTTTTATGAAAATAATGTACTAAGTATTGTACACATTGAAAAGGTCTACAGAAAAGTCCGTGATGGTATATGTCTATCTCTTATGGATAACCCACAATAACTTTTTTTTGTCATTTACTTTTTACGACAAATAATGGCTAATTTTCGAAGCGATTTCAACCAATACAGCATTAATCCTTAACCAATTAAATACCTTGAATACATTGTTCATTTAATATAGATCTATATGGCCCTTTACACCGTATGATTTAAGTGAATATTTTCGAAGATATTACAGATTTAAAAATTGCGGGACGTAGCGTTTGCGCAGTTTTTCTGTAGTGTATTTAGTATCAGCATTGCACCCGTGCGAAGCCGGGGTGGGTCGCTAGTATATAATTATAAAACTCAAAGGTGACTGACTGACATAGTGATCTATCAACGCACAGCCCAAACCACTGAACGGATCGGGTTGAAATTTGGCATACAGTTAGATGTTATGACGTAGACATCCGCTAAGAAAGGATTTTGATAAATTCTACCCCCAAGGGGATAAAATAGGGGATGAAAGTTTGTATGAAACTTTGTCAATTTTATACCGATTAGGCTGAGACTTTGCATGCATACAGCTACTATGACGTAGGCATCCTCTAAGAAAGAATTTTGATAAATTCCACCCCTAAGGGGATAAAATAGGGGATGAAAGTTTGTATAAATCTTCTTAGATTTTGGACGGATCGGGCTGACATTTGGCATGCAAGTAGAAGTTATAGTGTAGGCATTCGCTAAGAAAGGATTTTGATCAATTCTACCCCCCGGGGGATAAAATAGGGGATGAAAGTTTGTATGAAACTTTGTCAATTTTAAACCGATCGGGCAGACTTTGCATGCACAAAGCTACTATGACGTAGGCATCCTCTAAGAAAGAATTTTGATAAAGTCCACCCCTAAGGGGATAAAATAGGGGATGAAACTTTGTATAAATCTTCTTAGATTTTGGACGGATCGGGCTGAAATTTTGCCATGCAGGTAGATGTTATGATGTAGGCATTCGCTAAGAAAAGATTTTGTTAAATTCCACCTCTAAGGGGATAAAATCGGGGATGAAAGTTTGTATGAAACTTTGTCAATTTTAAACCGATCGGGCTGAGATTTTGCATGCACAAAGCTACTATGACGTAGGCATCCTCTAAGAACGAATTTTGATAAAGTCCACCCCTAAGGGGATAAAATAGGGGATTAAACTTTGTATTAATCTTCTTAGATTTTGGACGGATCGAGCTGAAATTTTGGCATGCAGGTAGATGTTATGATGTAGGCATCCGCTAAGAATGGATTTTGATCAATTCTACCCTCAAGAGGATAAAATAGGGGATGAAAGTTTGTATGAAACTTTGTCAATTTTAAGCCGATCGGGCTGAGACTATGCATGCATATAGCTACTACGAGTTGGTATGACGTAGGCATACCATAAGAAAGGATATTGATAAATTCTAACCCTAAGGGGATAAAATAGAGGATGAAAGTTTGTATAAATCTTCTTAGATTTTCGACTGATTACGCGAGCGAAGCCGCGGGAAAAAGCTAGTAATCTATATAATTTAACTACTGTTTTCATCTTCGTTCCACTCAAGTGATCCTCATAGATCGCTAGCTTCCAGTCTTCCACTACGATTAATTAAGCATTCGGCGACGCTCCAACGGCCTCCTGAAACCGTTTGTTTATCGGAGCGGGCGAAAGTTATGCCTGTCTTGTTTTTATGCCTTCCTGGTACCAGCGGCTGGGTGGATGCTTGTGAGTTAACAGTATCTTCCAGTTATCGCATATTTCCGAAGATATTTATCCTATTTCTAATAATTTTATGGAGGTAGTTGGACGACTTTATAAAATAAAAAGGCGTTAATGATAGCATAACTGCTGATGGGGCAGGATATTTAGAAAACAGCGTTGCTGTAACCCGAGGTAACATGGTTAAAGAACAGGATATTGTTGATGATAATGAAGTCTTGAAAGAATATAATATTTGCAAAGCTATTAAGATGATTGAATTACAAACGTTGTAAAAGCTACCATCAATCAATATTTCGGATATCCCGTAGTTGACCAGGACACGGATAACATGATACAGGAAGGGAAATATTTAGTCATTCGTTCCGTGATAGGAAGGCAGTACTTTTGTGTCGGTAACATTTCCTTTAAATCTTGTTAGAAACTTACACAACTGTTGGCAACATCAACAAACAAATTATTAATTTTTGTGGTTTGGCAACATTGAAAACCTTCTTCGCTTCCGTTTTTCCTCGGTGTGCGCGTCTATTATAACCTCTATGAGAATAAGTCGTATAAATTGTAATAAAAGGACAATTTATTTCCTTAGTGCTGATTAAAATAAGTTGTACTGTGTGTGCTGTGCGAAAATTAAACGGTGCCCCACAAGCACTTGGCTTTCACTGTCTGAGGAAGACAACCAGCCCTACCTATCCCCGAGCAGCCCATCAAGCTCAAAACAACATTATTGAATAGCTAATAAGGAACGATAAACCTGTATTTAATTTGTACACATTACACTATTTTAGAGATAATGTACTGTAGGACTATGTACTGGCGAAAGTTTTGAGTATAGGTCGCTAAAGTGAAGAAGAACACCAAAGAAACATAGATGGATTATGTAAAGGCAGGCAAGGCTAGAAAGGAAGAAATATATGATAGAAAGAAAACATGTTGAGCAGACCCGGAAGAATAATTGTCATAAGGGCAGGAGAAAGACGGTGATGCTACAATAAGAGAAGAGATGAATAAATAATCAGTCAATAACGTATTCACAGTTGGGATACTAGATTCCACTGTAAGAGTAGGTCAATATAAGCCAGATGAACTCTAATTAAATGCAAACATAACTAAATGACTAATAGTTGCACCGTGTCTTCCAAAAACAAGCAAAACCGAAACTTAACGAGCTAATAAAACAATCTTGATACTATTTCTAAGGTAAACAACTAAAATTTTAGTGTGTACCTAGAACTGGTATCGTCTGCGATGCATAAAATCGTCCGCGCGTGATGATCAAACGTTTTGCATACATGAATATTTTGTCAGTCCAGTGAAAACTGCTCGTTACTTCTTCCAGTAAAAATGATACCAACATTTTGCTTCGAAAAATTCAACTGAATTTTTGTTGGATGTTTATTTTGTTACTTGTTTTCGCTACAGTTTGCTTTTATATGCGAAGCTAACATTAAAATGTTGATTCATTTAGGAATGATTTCGTTATTTTGTAATTAATTTTACTGAAACATCCTCTGCCTGGCACATGACAAGATGATTGATGGAAGACCATGTCTGTTTACAAAAAAAGATCCTGAAATTCGTCTGCATGAATGCATTGACTTTCGCTATCCACTTCATCATTATATCATGGACGTAATCCTTGAAAAGTTAAGTGGTTGTATCAATGTAGTAGACTCCACATTTCAAAATGCGTGTGTCCATTCAGACTACATATTGCTACGAGTAGCTAAATTCCTGATGGAAAAACTCACTAACAATTTGTACGAACTGGTATAAAATCCAAACCCAAAAAATTCAAGACCAACGAGGCAGTTTGCTTTTTTAAATCCTTCCAAGATTTTAACTAACCGAATAACAGAGCTGTCAAAGTAAAAGACTGGTCAGGCAGGAGTAGGTCACGAAAGTCATCATTTTTCTGCCCTTACCCCAGTTTACTTGGGGACTTCCCCTATCAGACGTCACAGTATCATTTACTCCTTTTTCTTTCATTTAATTTCTTATACAATCCATCCATCTTTTCTTTGGCCTACCTCTTCCTCTCCATCAACCTTCATACTCATCACGCTCTTAGTCACGCGAGGATACGAAAAATAATAGATTTTAATCCTAAATCAACCACTTGTCAAAGCACTTCCTCCCCCTGCTGCTAAACATGACAATTGACATCAGTTAATGTCTATTAGCGTCCTATCTAAATTATTCAGATCCCAGTCCCCAGCGAATGGAACCCTGACACAGTTGCCACTGCGACACTGCGGAAACGACCTAGTTCTCACTAGCACCACGTGTATTATCAAGGCTCAGTTGAAAACCAGCGTCAGGCTCCCTGTGGCCTGGCTTTATGCTGAACTGAGCCTATTTGGCACAGTCGTGAGGCACACGGTATCTTTCATGGTATTTTCGTAATTTTTAATTGTAACTGTGTGCATAAGGCTTGCCAAATAAACTTATTTTCTTTCTTCTCCTTTCTATTAACTTTTCTAGAACATTCTTTCCGAATGTGCTGTATCGAGGATATTAGTTCTTGCATATTTTATTTTTATGTTGACTTTTCGAGCTTGCTACGTTCTAACTGCTGGGTTAATATGACTAGATTTCAGTAAATTATAATTAAGGTAGAGACCATTTTTATGACATAAAAACCATGTAACATGGATATACGAGTCATGAGCGCATTAAATGAAAATTCGGACAGATATTTTGTGTTTTATGAATGTGTACTTTATAGCATTAGGATGACAACGTGTGGACTTTTAATTTAAGGATAAGTTGAATGAAGTAAAAATTATTTGCACCTGGCAGGTTGTCTTCGTCTGGCTATACATTATAGTCCTGACGAACTAGTTTCTATCAGCTGTCCTTCTTAATGGAATTAATATTGCACCTGTGGATGTGTATTTAAAATAACAAGAAACATTAACTAGGTTTCTGTTCGACGAATTATTGCACATGATCTACACGTGCTTGCATTTTAAACACATGTTATTCTTGTTGTGGAGTGCACATTAACATTCATACTGCTCAATGGTGAAAATAACCCACTTTGTGCAGAAGGCGACTCGTACGTTCTACAGACAAAAAAAAAACTTGATAAACATTAAAAATCTGCAAGAGAAAGATTTGTCCGATCCGATTTGTTTCACGCAAATGTAAAAGCATGTAATCGATTAGATTCGAGCATTTCACGTGGCTCGAACGCGAGTGAAGATATCGATCAGAAGCATCAGAAGTATCGAATTGACAGCCTAAAGTCACGTGTTTTTTAAAAGGAAAATACTATCAGTGCCGAAAATAGGGATGTGCTAAAGGTGCCCAGGCACAGAGCGCAGACTCTATAGGGGTGCAGAAATGGTCAAACCAGGACCACATTTGGTCAGATCAGGGTGCAGTTAAAGAAGCTCGCATTAGACGCACAAAAGGCTAGTTACGGCACTGCATACTATGCTAGACTAACTGGTCGGAGGTTTTAGTGATGACTGGCTGTTTGTTTAGGATTTCCTCTGGGATGAAGAGTAGCATATTACGTTTGAATACGGATGGCAGAGGACAGGGTGATGTGGCCCGGGGTCGCGGGAATATTTTATCAGGTAACTGTGGCCCCTGAACGTAAAGGGCTATTGAAGGTCACCATAGATTTTAGTCAGTACATGTTTGGCAGTCCCTCCCGTCCTGCCCCGGGTAGGAGGACTCATTGGATGGTTTAACCACTTAAATAAAGGTTGGTGTTGCGCAGCCTAGAAGGGGCCTATGTCCAGCAGTGGACTGCGATAGACTGAGTTAAGCGAGCATGGAGCTGTGCAGGTCGTTACGTATTGGTCGGTTATAATTAAAGTCCATTGATACGCAAAGAAGAAAAAGTACGGAATAAAAATATTCCCATGTTTCATATTCATCGATATTTATACCAAATTATTTTCCATTCTATATTTATTTTGAAATATCTAGTAAATATTTGGAAAGAAAAGTTTTCGTATTGACATATCCCGAATAAAAATTCGAAGAAAAACTCGATCATAAATTGGCAGACACCTACGCAAAACACAGTCAAAAATCGGTAGAAGGTATATCAAAATAGTTCAGATGATAAAATATCTATCATCTGGCAATGTGCCAAGACTATATGTGAAGAATCTATATAATGAAAATCAATCTACTGACAGGCAGTTTTCAATCAAACTTGGCAAAAGTAGTCAAAAATATTTAAAATAGAATTGATATTTCACAAATAAACAATTACTTGAAATAACATCTCACCTCTATTCTCATAAAGGGTAAGCAGAGTGGAACCTACATTGCGACGAGACAGTCTCATCGCCAGTCAAGAACCTCTCTCAAATCCACCCTGCAGGCGTAGCATGGCGCCGTAGAAAGGGGTTTTGTCGACGCAAGAATAGACAAAATGACAGAACGTAGAAATAATTTTAGCGTTTTAAGCATGTTTATGTAAAAAATATGGAAAATAAACGTTCTTTTCTTCAATAGTGTAAAAATGGTGTCATATTTGTGCATAAAAACAGTCGATATGTGTAGAAATAACGATGAAATAACTTTGTCTTTTCTTGATAGAATAGAGATAGAATCGCCATGCTACGCGTGCTGGAAATTTTTACTCTCGCCTTGCAATCTCAAAACAGCCGTTCTAAGCCGTCCGGTCTCCGTCATCTTTTCGACCTTTGACCTTTTAACAGTGATTGCAATCAAAAATGCATAGATGATTGGCTGTCATTTATTGAAGAGTTCCCTCGATTTTTCCACAATCCCGACGTCAGATCTTGATTTAATTACCATTTGTGAAGTATATCCCT
This sequence comes from Agrotis clavis, assembly GCA_954870645.1. Lineage (NCBI taxonomy): Eukaryota > Metazoa > Arthropoda > Insecta > Lepidoptera > Noctuidae > Agrotis > Agrotis clavis. The sequence continues at coordinate 4,889,101 of OX940918.1, read as the reverse complement.
TTAAACAAAATAAGAACTTTCGAAATTGGTCCAGGTATCATCGAGAAATCGAGGAAAAAACATAAAAAACTAAATTCAATAGTAGTAACAAGCAAACAGTTGCATACACCGTCGCGTTCAAACATACGTAGTAGCTATCAATCGTAAGTATCGACCACTGACATTAATAATTACGTGTCTAGCTCTAATGAACAACTCGGTAATGTTAGCTCATTTGCTCGATCTTATGTGTGTTGCTTTGTATGCAATGCGAGTAAGAACCCGAGCAAAAAAAGCGGGCAAGTGCCAGTCGGATTTGCACACGAATGGTTTTGTAACATTGTAGAATTAAGGCGGCAAGCAGAGTCTGGATGCGGAATGCTCAGGCTCAGAGGCGTTCATTGGGAGAGGCCTGTTTCTTGCAGTGGACGAATACGGGCTGATGATGATGATGTACAATATAGAGCACTACATATTAATAGTATATATAATTTAACATCGTGCAAAAAACGACACATAACACACAGGAACAATCATAAAGGTTGTAAATAGTATGGCTTTTGTGCAAAGACAAGGTTCTAACTAAAACATGATGAAAGAGAAGACGGTCATAGGTCATGGGTTCCCAAAGAAGATATATCCTTATGACAGATAGACAGCGGATCTTTAATAATAGACTACCTACCATATAAGCGTAGTAGCTTTTGAATGCGGTACCCTAAGCATACCGATAAGCAATCGATTAGAAGGCAGTAGGCTACTAAACAACCATTGTGTTGTTTGAAATTCTACTTTTTTCACGAATCGATTCTCATAGCTGTTCCCGTGTAACTAATGACTGTTATTAAAGTAGTGTAAATTCCTTACGATTACAAAGAGATAAAAGTAAATTAGCGGTTTGTTTTTCTGTTTAAATTACCATTGAAATATTTACTGAGGAAATTATTCTGTTGGATGCACACTGTGTTGCGTTCATTATTGCTTACAGACTCATTTGTGTACGAATTCATTATTTTAGAACGTTATAACAATTTTTTGCATTTGATATTTTATGGGTACTGCAATGGTGGGAATTTGATTTTATTATATTGGTGAAAATGAAAAAAGCCATTGTGTTTAAAAAAGATGGTGTATCTTGCTTGATCCACTGTTTGTTAATTACAGGCACTGAAGGGCCAAACTCATACATAAGCCCTGAGAGTCTGAAAACTTCTCCACTTAACTAATCTAATGTACTTAATTAACAAAAACTCTAAGTACATTTTTTTGTACTTTCTTTTCTTAGTTTTTATATGCATTGATGGATTTTTTGTACCATTCGAGCTTATTATTAGTTTCTTTTGTCACAATTAAAATCTAACAAGAAGAAACACTTTATGAAATTTTATCTAGTCTGTTTATGCCCACTGGGCCATCACCGACCACTGTGTGCACGCTATAAGAAATTAAGAACCATCAGTTTCCCTTTTCGCCGTACTTTCAACAATAAATTCAGGCGTTTAGCACATCAACGCCACGGTAGAAATAAAACGCACATAAAAGTGAAAGAGCGTGTTATTTGTAGAACAAAACAATCAGAGCACAGTTTGTAAATTACATTAAAATATGGTTTCCGTAGACGGTAAACACGTGGAAGCCAGTAGATTAATCGTGTTGTTGTTTATATGGAAGGTATTTTCTTCTAGTTTCGGAGTTAGGAAAAATAGTAAACAACGGAAAATACTAGAAATGGAAAGTTCCACTTATTTCGATCTCCATGTACTTGCAAATACGGTACAAGGATACTGGTCCCGGGCAAAAATTGAGAGTATATTTTTCATCTATCTATCAATCATGGCAATACGGCTATAATAATCCTCGAAGGTTAACCAGAGGACAGGTGCACCTAAGAGTTTACATTTTTCACTTATATTTAAGTCCCATGTAATAAAAGCGAGCCTATTGCCCCTATAAACACAATTCCAGGCTCTCTAACTGCAAAACCCAAGAACCTTTAAATGCTCGAGCTCAGAATCGAACCCTAAAGTTCTTGCTCAAGCTGTCGCGGTCAACCGCGCCCACTAGAAAATCTAGGTGAAAATCTCCTATACTAAATTAACGAAAAACTACAAATGTGTATCGCTTAAAAAGTAATTAAGTTATTTTATTTTTAAAAGAAATCGTCGTCCCACCCTAGGTATTTCTCCTGTATCGTGGGTGCGTTTACAAACATAGAAACTCACATACACAAACACCCAGACCAGGAACAACTACTTGTAGATCATACAAATATTTGTTCCGTGCGGGAATTCAACCCGCAATATGTAGCAGTTGATCGCTCAGTCACTACGCCATACGTGCCGTCTTTAAGTTAGCTAACTCCATAATTCTACCATACTTTTTAATGAGACGACTGAAAGCGAACTTCAAAAGAAGTCACATCTTATTAAAATACTACTTACCTACTTCTTCTTTCCCTGTATTATAACATTACACATGCGACCATAATTAGATGCAATGTATTTACATTATAATTATTATAACACACAAAATGTACGAGTATATCCGTATGTTTGCGTTGCGTCGCACATCCGAGATCTAAATGTTTTGTTACGAGTTCATTTCAACTGTCTGCAGGGCTATTAACTATTTCTATTGTTGCAGTTTTTAATTAGTATAATTATTGCGAGAAACATTGGTTACGTTGTAATGTTTTTAAGTGCTACTTCTTGTACTAGAATCTGTCTGTGGTCTAACCTCCGGTTTTGGAGGTCACTGCGAACTAAGTTGATGGCTGAATACCTGGAACTGTTCCAAAATTCTATTGCACCTCGTAGATTTCAAACTTTTGCTATTACGTCAAAACAAGGTCTGAAAAGGTCAAAGGTACTTTGCACGGGTTGTTGTAAGTTGGCCACAAAGCAGTGTGCTTGATAATACTGGCCACAACCTTCTCCTTTCTAAAAGCCAAAAGAGAGAGCTTTCCATTTTTGGTACCTCAATCATTGTTCTTCACCACCACCATCTACTATCATACCTTTTGCTATAAGTCGCAGGGAAAAGATTGAAAAGAAACTCACGGGGTGGCCGATACTTAGCAGGGGGTGATCATAGGCTGAAATGACGATGATGATGATGAAGCCACAGTGAGCTGCGCTTCCAAAGACGCCGTAGAAGTGGCAAAGTTTTGAAATATAAAACTTGAAGTAGGTCGAGCCAACGCAGCGACTTGAAGAAGCCCCTTTGTCAACAATGACAACGCGATGCAAGTCTCTGATATTCTACTACTTTGGTATCCATTGATGCGTGCCTGTGTGCGAACCTCTATGGTATTTGTATTGAACAGTCGCCTGGATACCAAAGTCGTACGTAGAAGATAAGATATCGGGGACTTGTCGAGTTGTGTACGAATGGGCTAAGATTTTCCTCCAAGAAAACAAGGCAAAGATAACAAACACCCACTTACCACCTACGTATGTGCCACATACATAATCAAGCGTCGAATGACAAACAAAGGTCTACCATCATCACGTACTTAACACGATCATTCAAATTACCGTCAATTAGTTGTTGAGTACTAATGTGACCTCCAAACACAACATTTAGTTCCAGTTAGTCTCTTGTGAGCCATTAGTTGTAGTTGTAACTAGTTGGAGTTAGTCACAATACACTGAGGACCAATGGGACGTGCCAGATTTATTTGGCGGCAGTTCTGGCTAACTAGTACCACGTTGGAAGTGCGGGACTTTCTGCTTTAAATACAGCGACTGGGACGCAAGTGACAACTGAAAGAACAGGGTGCAGATTTAGTCAATTATAGTCTGACAGTCCCTTCCACTTCACTTAAGGCGGAAAGACTCATATTTTGATGATTTTACAAGTCAAATAAAGGGGTTGAAAGTGACCTAATTGTCGATGGAAACAGTTGCGTTTGGAAAGTTCATTTTTTTTTTCCTGAGGAAGCGTGGTCAGCAGTCACCAATACCGTGCCATATGATCCAAAAACTTTTGATTTGCATTTCAAATACGGTCCACTAAGAAAATCATTTGCATAGCCTCTTTTACTTTTCACTATAATGATGCCGGCTTAGTCTTATTAAAATCATTTGAGTACGGTCGTAACCAAAAGACCTAGATAAGTAATTCTTTGTCGTGGTCTCCTGGTCCAGTAGCAATTGATTTAAAAGCAATTTTTGATTCTACACAAAGACTCAACAGAATGGAGATTTGAGCTTTTTGGTAGTCGCTTTTGAATTTTTTACCATCTCTGTCATTTTGTTCTGACCCTCAGTAAGAAAATCGTTGGATAATTCCACCTTCAGCTAAACCTTTCGCGGACTTCAAGCATGTCATGGTAGTCTCTTTTGAATTTTCTTTAATCGCTATCATTTTGTTCAGGTCCTCAGTAGGATAAACCCTTTCGATATATCAACTTCAGCCACACCCTTCGCGGACAGGCATGATGGCTATGTATGTCATGTTACCGGTTCGACACCTGACGTGTCAACTTCTGTCCGTAACAGTTACCAAGTGTGGTGTTACGTTACTGAAACAATATGTGAAAATGTTTTGCAATATGTGTTATTACCGTGTTAGTGGATACGGTGTTGCAAATAACTGGTTATGGCATGCGAATGGTGGCAAATTGTGTTGATTATTGGGTAAGGAAATGGCAATGAGTGTTGAGGCTAAGAAAATGGCAATGGGGAGTTGCTAATAGAGATTCATATAAAAATAGTCCTGCGGCAATCCCAAACAAATTCTGAGTATTCTTCCTAAATTTAACGTACGTAACTCATTTGGCAGTGAACGATGGGAACATTTAGCCATATATCTATTTATATCCGGACAAATTATCTGACTATTGTATAGAAGACTGATTGCAGAGTAAACCTAAAGGAAAAAAAATACGAGTAATAAGGGAACAATGAAAGTCCAGTTACAGAAGCAAACATTCCGTACTGAAAAGTTTTTTATCAGAGAATCGATAGAGCATAAAAGCCTCGAAAAAGTAATTCGCCCGGAATGATTGATGACTTTGATATGATATAGTTTCATGTGGAAATAGAGTCAGATGTGGGTTAACGATTTCCTATTAATAGAATGGAGTATATTTTATCAGCATTCACCCATTTCTTTGTATTTGGCAGACACTGTCCATGAAATGGTGTGAAATACTGTCTGTAATCCTCAATATTTTTGCAATGGTGTTGACTTCATCAGAATCTCGGCTTACAGTCTAGAAAGATAAAGTGGGATACCCGTATTTTACATGGGAATGTCTCCATCACAATACAATACAAAATTGGGGGGAAACCAGCACGTCGCCAGATCAAGAAATTCAAAGACGCATGTAATATCCACCGTACAGTTGGCGTGGTGGATTAGACTGTTCTGGTCTTCTCTCAAAGTGACAAGGCCTATCTCCCAACAATGGGAACGTTGAAAAACCGATTTTGCCCAATTCTTGTACAAACTGAAACAGCTGAAAGTTCGTGTAAAACACACAATCGCTGCTGCAACATCTCGTATCAAATCGCGAATGTTTTTTTACCCGTGTTAGCAAACTGTTCACATTTCCCTTTTGCATAGATAATATTAACTGTATTCGATACTGATGGTAATAACTCTCCCTGCTATTTTTGGTGTAGCATTTAATAACAATGGCGGTGATTAATCTAGTTTTGTAACCGACGTTATGGGGAAAGTGGTTCACGTTATGTTATTCCCGTTCAAGGTTATGTAGACGAGAATAGACCATGTTATTTTTATATTTTATTTACCCTATTGAATTTAATAATGTGAAGCAATAAAAATTTAGAAATCCCTGAAAAACCTATACAACATAATTTTGTCTAGTTTCAAAATCATTTGTCGAAACCTATCATTTTGGGGAAAAGGCGGCTAATTTCCGTATTTAAAATAATAAGGGTTCTAGAACGAGAATGATCCATACATCAAAATTAAACCTATAGTCAAATTATGTGACTGGCTGCTGAACTAATTCCTAATATAATAATTGCACAGGGCTTGAAACAAGTTTCATTTATTCAAACATCTTTGAAAGAATGTTCTTGATTTTAAGCTCAATATTTTGAATGTTATTAATTTCAGAAATTACGAGTAGCTTTCAGGTTTCAACAGCCTAGGCACTTGAATATCTAATCCCGCTGAAGGTACACTTCAGTAAATTACTCTTCCACTTTCAGTAAAACTCCTGAGAGCAATTATGTTAAGTACCTAATTCTGACTTCGTGGTAAGCTTTGAACCTAATAGCTTTCTGGGGTAAAGATTTAAATAGGTATATTCGCCCAACCTCGTCAAGTGTATCGATGTCGAAACTGTTTTTAAATGGTAGGTATTTGAACAATGTGACGGATGACACAGATTGAAGTCACATAGGAGATGAAAAGTATTAAAAAAATATTGCTACGAAGACCTCCAAAAAATGGGATAGATGCAGAAGAATTATGGTAAAAAATGTGTTTGGCACAGAAACTAAAAAGTTATCTACTGCTTCACGAGGGAAGAGCAAGTTTACTCTATTATTTTCGCGCAAACTAAGAACATTGAGTCACATCTAACGCTATAAATCTTCATTCTGAACCAAATTAAATAGCCCGTGCCTTCAATTCGGGTTAATTACTACAACGAGCTGAGTAAAAGTAAATCACATGTAGATAGAACTTATCACTTTCATCAAACACGCATGCGTACTATACATTTCTCCTCTAATACATAATTAATTGATGTCGCCTAAATATATGTACGATGAAATGGAAAGCGTTCGGTGTGAATTGGGTCGTCTTTGTAATATTGTGTCGTGTTTATGTTATGGGTGACGGTGACGTAAGCCTATTGTCATACGGGATGGCTGGAGATGGTGAACAATGCAGGTGAATGTTATGGATTGGGTTGGTAAGCGAAAATAGGTGCGGTTCTGTAAAAATATGTGGTACTTGCGTACTATTTTTGCTTGCGTTCATAGACACTTGGCATTCTGTTTGCTGTTTTCTTTTTTCACAAATTGAATCCTCTCATTTCAAATGGCAGAAGCGATTGTTTCGTTAACCTATGACTATCCCCAAAACAATGTATGACATCGAACATTCGGTAGTCGCGGGACTCACGAATTACCGTGACCGCGGAACGTAAAGGGCTATTGAAGGACACCGTGGATTTTAGTCACTATGATTCTGACAGTCCCTCCTGCTCTGCCCTGGGTGGAAGGACTCATTTGATGATTTTAACACTTTTTGGAACGAAGTTCCTTATCGCGCGTTGTGAAAGGGGGCTGGACGGAAAAAAATCTTACGAAAAGTTGGCACGACACTTTTATCCGACTGCGCGACGCAAAGGAGGGTAATGTGTTTATTACCATGGAATGGAATGGAATGGACTGGACTGGACTGGACCGGACCGGACCGGACCGGACCGGACTGGACTGGACTGGACGGGAGTGGAGTGGACTGGAGTGGAGTCGCGACGATTATTTTTGTTGAGTGTATACAGTAACTTCGTTCCATCCGGGTGTCCCTTGACACCTCTCAAGTTTTTTTTTTACGATTTTTTAGATGATTAGTTTCTCGTGGGCTACGCTTCTAGACAGGCAAACCCAAGAGTATTACTACCGAGATAAAAGCATCGTTCTTAATCCGGGGGTTTTAAAACTTTATTTAGGACATATACCTATTGTAATTTAGGTATTTATTTAGATCTGAATTTGGGAAGTGAATCTCTAAGAGCTGAACCTTGCCTTTTTAGTAAAAAGGCGTAAAAAGTTTTTACACCAGGTGATCTTATTTGTAGAGTATTTCTTCGTGACATATGCGACAACAATACGACACCGTACTTGAAAGAAAAGAGAGGGTTCCTATGACAAAGAGGCTTTGTCAATGACAGTCAAGAAAAGACGAAGGGGTGACCTTTTCCCATTCAAGTTAAATGTCCCGCAATCACCCATATTCACCCCTCTACTGGTTCAAACAAAAGAATCTTAGGCTACTGATCTAGTTACTGCCACAATAGAACAAAAGTACTTACCGTATATTATGTCAGGTGATTGTTCCACCTGTAACAAGAAATATATTTAGTAATTATGTGGTAATTATTACGAGTAGAGAATACAATTAAAAGATTTTGGCAATCAGGTTCCACTTCTAAGTTGATCATTAAATGATGATAATGGTCTACTTAAGGTTTTAGTTTACCTGGTTACCCTCAAGACTTTTTTAATTTTTCAAACATTCCAAATTCAAACTTCGTTAGCATTGATTACAGTCACCATAAACTAAAGCCGGAAACACATTATTAACACCCGACGCCACCCGATGAAACGTGATGCGTGTTGGGTCAAATCAAATGTATTGTTTTCTATGACCAGAATCACACTATGAACACCCGACGCGACGACACGTGCTCTTTGCACATCGGGTGTCGACACGTTGCGTCGCGTGGCGTGTTAAATAATGTGTTTCCGGCTTAATTGTGATCAATTTTATTTCTCTTCGTAGCTACATGCTAACCTACTTTTAAAAACACTGATTGAAATTGATTACTCTAATATCAATTGCATCATCAGCATTGGAGAGAATGACAACGGGGTCTTAAAAGGCTACTGTGATTAAATTATTCTAAAGACTTTTATTTAAAAAAAAAAGACATTGCATCTCAATAGGATTTTGTGTTTCGTGGACTCCGGAACAACGTACGTGCTTGTAGATCTTATAAATTCTTAATATCTGGTTGACCGAGCTTCGCTCGGTTTTTAAAATGTCTATATTTTGGGAACCGAGCTTTTCTCGAACCTGGGACCTTGATAAATCGATTCCTTGAGCCCAAAAACCCCTAATCTGTAACTTTCATGAAAATCCTTGGACCCGTTTCCGAGATCCTGATTATATATAAATACTAGCTGACCCCCCAAACGTTGTTTTGGCATATAATTAAAAAACAAAATAGATAGTAGCCGATTCTCAGACCTACTGAATATGCATACCAAATTTCATAAAAATAAGTCAAGCCGTTTCAGAGGAGTACGGTAACTAACATTGTGACACGGAAATTTTATATAAAAGACAAGAATTGCTCGTTTAAAGATATTAGATATCTATCTAATAATTGAGTACTAATAGTATTTCCTTTTTATGAATTTTATCGCAATTCAAATTATGATACTGCTAAAGTGGCTTTTGTAGACCCCAAGAGCATTCACTAATTTATTCAGTGAGCACTAGAAGTGGCTAACCTGGTCTGACAAGATTGCTTAGTTTTTTTTTGTCTAAATCAGCGTATCTATGCTAAATTAGGTTCCTATACGGAATAAGATAATGTATTTTTTATGTAATATAGCTGTAATATTTTAGAACTTGAATAACTAGTTTCAAAATTTGGGGTTAGAACATTCACCTTTCATTTCTAGGTATTACGAGTATTTTGATATACGGTTGAGATTTTTGATGACAATCTATTAATTAACAGATTAAGTATTTATAATAATAAATATTAATGATCTAAAGGTCAGCGCACAGTGTAGTTAGCACTGCTTTTATTTTTACTATATGCCGATACGAGGCTAGTAGTTTCAAAGTAAGAATCACGATCGGCCTGAGTTAACGCGATGCACTTTTAATTGTGTGTGGACCTTAAAATTGCACGAAGAGATAAAATAAAGTATTTTAAAACTGTAGGTACATTCGAAGAAATAAAAGTAAGTACTTGTGGATAAAGATTATGATGATTAATGTGTAGAAAGCATGAAATGTGTAAGGGTAAATTCATTGATAGAAAACGCTAGATACAGTCATGATTTCATGAAGCGTTTAACGTATAATAAATCCACAAAACCGTCATAATTACAATAATTAAAAGAGATTTGTTTGTTTATTATTATTATAATAAACATAATACTATACAGAAAGTCGTGGGGACTATAATTATTATCAGTGGATCAGTTAAATATTATACGGTCTCGTAGGTACGGTAACGAGCGGAGATGTAGAAACTAGATCTCAGTACGCTACGAAGCGCAGTATCCTTTGTTGCAAAATTGGACAAAGGCAGGGGAAACATACTTAATCGGGGCTGGTTTGTCGCTTCAGAACCAATGGTTATTAGATCTCAAAGAATTTAATGACTATTGATTTCATAAGACAGACATGACTGCCAAGATCCACAAGTCTAACTTATTGATGGAGGACGAGGACGCGTCGCGGACAGGCACAGATGTAGTACAAGCGTTGCGCCCGCGACCCAACTCTTCTGTATGTTTTGCGTCGCGAGGCTTCTAGACATTTTACTCGTATATGAAAGGAACTCTGTAGAGACAAATGTCCGCGCCCCCTCTGCATCATACGTCTTTTATGTGTGTCCGTCCAGCGCCTTATGCCTTAATGCAAAGCTCAATGGTCGTCTTTAACTTCACCAAGAAATTACTATCGTTGTAAGTACTGTAAGTTATCAGTAATTATCTGATGGGAACGGCGCGTACGCAGTCCCCCACTACCAAAAATAACACGTCCGAGTTATCCACATTAGGGATAATCGCAGGGGTCAACCTAACCGCAGTGCAATGGTAAGTCTCGCCCTGGGGGAACCGCCTTCTTGATCACGGTATCCCCTTCGCCAGGTAAGTATGAATTGTTCGTAGTACCCCGCGATCGTCATTCGATAGCGGAGAATCTTAACACCGCGATTCAGAAAACACACCCGACGGTACAACGCCATCTAGTGCGGTTTTCGGAACGAAACTTTTTATTTTTATTAACTGTTGTAAGATTGGTTAACGGAGAAAAAGTTAGACTAACTAGAGATTACTTAAACATTTATGCATTTAGAACAGGGCCTACAATGAGGTTTTCTTACATTACCATTTATATTTTGGGCATGTTGGCCTGAGTGTTAACATAAATATGCAGGATTAATTACTAAGCAAGCTACGTTAAGGGATTGAGTTAAGCTGGGATCCTTTTGAAATTCAATTTGCGGGCAGCGAGCAATGCTAATCTCAAGAGAGACTTAGAAATTAATTTATGAACTAGAGTGGGGTTCGACCGTTCTTTAAAGTGTCTTCATTAACTTACCCTCCAGAGAATTAAAAGACTAAAAATTTTTACTTTGTTGTGAAGTAAGGTAACGTTTGAAAGCCGCAGGGAATAAGTTCTCTTGGCTTGGTCTTCGTTTAAAGGCAATAGTAGATTGTATGACAAGGGAGCAAAGTAATATTTTTACGGCGAGGGCGCTATTTTGAATCCAGAGCAAAGTGAGGGATTCTACAGTAGAATCCTGAGCGTAGCGAGGGATTCTTTAGTAGAATCCTGAACGTAGCGAGGGATTCAAAGTACGACGCCCGAGCCAAAAATATATTTTGCACCCGAGAGATACACTCTACTTTTCATCACCCACTATGAGAAAATAAAAAGCGCCTCATATTTTATTGTAGTATGTATTATTGTTTAATAAAACTAACAACTAAAAAATAACAAATACATAACAAAAAAGAAAAAAGAAAGAAAATCTAACAAAGACAATACCTAATTGCCTTTAAAAAATTGTCATAACAATTATTGTTATGACAATTTTTTCTAACAATCCGTGAAATTGACGAAAACGCGGGCTGTAGTTCGCGCGTTTTTGAATTGTTTTTTTTTTTTTATTCAGCCAGCGACGACGTGACTATGGGCCGTCGTACCAGCCAGTCTTTATTAAAACAATATTTGCGTTCCCTTTCTTTGGCGCTGAACACTAAGATGTTCCAAATTCAAAAAGTGCGCGACAAAGTTCTTTGCGGCGCACTTAATTACTTATAAAGAGGATTAAAAACTCATTACTGCCCGCTAAAAGTTTCTTATAGTTTTCTATAAGAAACTTTTAGCGGGCACCACTTTTGGGCGCACATAAAGGCGAACCAAGTCGTGCTTTTCGAATAGATGGGATGAAATAGTAGATTGTATGACAAGGGAGCAAAATGATATTTTTACGGCGAGGGCGCTTTTTGGGGGATTCTTTAGTAGAATCCTGAACGTAGCGAGGGATTCAAAGTACGTCGCCCGAGCCAAAAATATATTTTGCGCCTGAGTGATACACTCTACTTTTCATCACCCACTAAGAGAAAATAAAAAGCGCCTCATATTTTATTGTAATATTATTATTAAATAAAACAGATAGTAACAACTGAATTAAAATTATCTAATAATAAAACAACTAAAAACTTATATTTACATTTGAGACATTTTCGCAATTATGAAAATTATATACAAGATTCCATTGAGAACGAGACGAAAACATGTGAACGCATCGTGAAAAACATTAAATTACAACCTACAGTTAATGCATCCATGCCACTGTCCGAAAAAAAAAGTACTTATATAAATAATTCATTATTTTTACCAGCAGGTCTAAATCCGCCAAACAAATTTTGATTGCAAAAATTCGTAACTTGGAATATTCTATTCTATTGCTCTAGCAATAGAGTATAATTAATAGAGAAATAGTTATTTGTTATGCAAGGCTGCAAAGTTGATTTTTGGCGCGAGTACTTGAATTGAAAACTGAGCGAGCGAAGGATTCTAAGATTGAACCGCGAGAGAAACGAGCGGTTCAAATATAGAATCCTGAGCGATGCGAAGTTTTCAAAGGTACGAGACGCAGAAAAACTTTGCTGCCGAGTGCAACACACAACTTTTCACCTCACACAGCGAGGAAATGCAGTGGGGGCGGCTCGCCTGCCAGTGTAGAAAAGTAGAAAACAATTGAATACAAGACGTGTTCGAATTTTAAACAACACTTTGTGCTCTAGAGCACAAAATGGAGTTTTGCGCTCAGATTTTGAATGAGAAATAGAATCTTTCCGAGCGGGTGAGGTGAAAAGTTCTTTGCGGCGCACTTATAAAGAGGATTAAAAACTCATTCCTGCCCGCTAATAGTTCCCTATAGAAAACACTAGTTTTGGGCGCACTTAAAGGCGAACCAAGTCGACCTTTTCGAATAGGTGGGATGAAAACAATATTGGAGCAATACAGCACTTAAAAAAAACAATACGAATTATTCCGATGTCAAAACAACTATTCACGTTCCAAAATCAAATGTAAACGAAAATATTACGAAACAATATTTTATAAAATAAAGATGAATAGCTTTAAGATTAACGTCAAAGTTGGATCATCACGCTTTCGCGAAACATGCTGTCAAATCACGATTTCACGATGTTCTGATCACGCCCGGCTAGGTTGCAGCGTGGATCATGATCGAGTGAATTGTGAAGTTCCAGTAACTTAGGATTTCAGCGAAGTAGTTGCGTAACATACCGACAACACCATTGATATTTATTTAAACAATTCAACTAGGAAAAATGGACAATGAACTAAGAATTCCTATCAAAATCCTACAGACATCGGGGTGCTGGTTCAATTCGATGTCGAATGGAATTGAGGCGTAGTGAATCTAACAATCGACGAAACTGTAGGACCGATTATTCTACTACAAAAATGGATAGGTGTCTTGATCTAGGAGAGGTAAGATAAGTTGGAATTCTTCGAAGAGATTGATTAGATTTGTTAGTGAGAGAGTAGCACAAGAGACGGTCGCGCTAATTACGAGACCTTCGTGTGTCGCCTCAGTGACTCATTGAGATCACAAGGACATGTCAGTAGAAAAGGTATTAATCAACACAGTACCTTCATCAAAAACAAAATAAGTCCTTAAACCAATTCTGTTTATAAATTCTTGTAACTTAGCTACTTAGGTCTCACTAAGCAATTTGTTGAAGTCTTAAATAAAAACTTTTACTGTAGCAGCTCAAGTATTTAATTTAATGTTAAATTGGAAAAGTTGGCATAATGTTTGAAGTGTTGTTTCGACTACTTCGGAATAAGTCGGAATTTTGTTGTGTAGTTCTAAATGATTTGTCTAAGAAAATGAGTCGAGACTGAAACACTGAAGTTCTCAGACCCTTCAAACCTGACTCTCTTTTTGGCTTGTCTTGTTACACAGGGGTTTAAGGATATCCTAATTTGATATGTGAAACTGGCAAAGCCGTTACCCCTAACAAAGACGTTGTCTACATCAAACATATTCCACACGTGCAAACTCGAATAATATGAAATGAACCAATCGCTAAACCCTTTGCCGATACACGACACCATACACACAGATAAAGAGAAGACAACAAAGTAGAGGATCAAACGGATATTACACTTTTAGTCATTCAACACGGAGTAAAAGCCAGTGCAGATGAACTCTATGAACAACAAGAAGCTATGGAAAGGGTGGCTCCAGTTATACTGGTAGAGTAAGCCAATGTCAAGGCAACGAACGCAAAGCTTCGAATATCGCATTTCAGCTTTTAGAGATTGCGACGGGTAAACAGATTAACTTGAATCCAATTAGGGAGTTCTTATAACACGATTTATTTGGCATCTAAATTGAAAGTAAACGAGTACATGTATTTCAATGAACTAAAGATGAACTGCCAGAGAATATTATAAGTCACTATCTTGTGTAAAACATGTAAACAACAAATGTCAACTGGAGGGATCGCGACACATTCGAAGGAGATGACGCTTCGGTAACTTCTTGCAAAGCAGGAAGAGAGATAAGTGTCTTAGGAAATAAATGGGCCCTTTCATTTATTTCCTTAGTCAATTTCATTTTTCTAGCAGTGGAACAATATGGGCTAACCTTAATTATTATTTTATCGAATACATTATACGATTGTAATTTGTAAACATTGATCTGGCAAGAATATATTATGACACTGTTAAAAAAATATTTTCTAATAAAACGGTACACAAGGCTTCGTTGGATCACATCTAATCAATCTAATTGTATTACCGCAGGGGCATTAAACTAACAAACCGAATAAATCGACTTCATGAATAACGATGTGAAACTCGATTCTTCCGTAATCGGTCACGCGATTATCAATTCGCAAATAGAACCTAGTTCGAACACGAAATTTATTTTAACTGTGCTATTCAGAACCGTTCCCATTGTGTATGTAATTCCATACATTGTATTTTTTGCAATTTTGCTGAGTGCAATAATTACCAATTATGGTGTCACAATTGGGTCTAGTTATTTCTACAGTGTGTAAACTATGCCTTGTTTTTCTTTCACTACCATTGTTGATCTGTCGGTCGTAGTCACAATTTGTACAAACTGACAATAAATTGCGATGTCAGTCGAATTAAATTGCGTTATCGAAAACGAATTTGTGTTCATTGAAGCGGTGATAATTAACCCGGTACAGACACAAGCGGAACTTACTGCGGGTTTTTTTTTGTTTTGTTCTAGTGCCATCTATGGACCAACATAAGAATTAATTAAAACTAATTACGCTAATAAATAAAAGTGTTTGTTTAACGATCTTGATCATAAATCTTTATTTCGTATTGCAGTTTTTCTGGTTGAATGATTTCGGATTGGAAATGCCTTTGTTGTATTGTTGCAATGAAGATGTTTTGGACTAAGAAAGAGCAGTCAGTGGCAATTATTGCTTCTTGAAGCAATTGTGGCAGAAACATAGGTGATCAATTGATTTAGAATGAAAAAGGATCAATTAAACAAGCAGCTCTCATTACACTAAATCCTACCCAGGGCAAGGCGGGAGGGACTGTCAGACTTGTACTGACTAAAATCCACGGTGTCCTTCATTAGTCCTTTACGTTCCAGGGTTACGGTAATAACGGCCGTAAACCCGGGCATGGTCCATGGTCGGGCAGCGAGTTGCCCATTACTCGCCGCCCGCATTAAATAGCTAACAGTTTGAAAACATAGTAGTAACTCCTCGAAGCTCGTCGTCGACCAACATTATAATACTTTCGAGAAAACAAGTAGGTACTAAGTACATAGAACACGTGCTAAGCCACTGGGGATTTGCAAACAAAAAGAAAACACTCCTTTGAAGAAAAATACATAATATTATTTTTAAGCAAGTATATGTATTCAAAGTACAAAACAGGTTGAATACATGTTAAGGTAAAAACAATGAAATAGTAGATTATGCACCGAGGGGCTAAAGTTGTGTCTTATGTCACGGGCGTCATATTGAATCTCGAGCGCAATGAAGGATTCGGGATTCCTCGCTACGCTCGGGAGTTAAGAGTTTAACTCACGAGCGAAGCGAGGGAGTTAATACAAGAATCCTGAATGCAGCGAGGGATTCAAGCTAGCCCAAGGCAAAGACACCTTTAGCCCAGAGGAGGATACTCTACTTTTTACACCTACTGTGAGAAAATAATAGCCATAGTACGAAAAACAAAGTATTTATTAAATAAAAAAACAGTAAGAATAACATTTAGAACTAGTTATATAGGTACACTTATATATTAATTCAAGTTAATTGTAACATTTGAGACATTAGTCCAGTTGTGCAAAGATATAGTTATGTTTTTATTTGGTACGTTTATAGATGTTGATGTGGAATTTATTTGAGTATTAATTATTAATTATATGAAGAAGCAATCGTTATGATTTTTTAGGAAATCGAGAATATCATCCACGCGTAGTAAGGGTTTCGAGAATAGCTTTCCTCTTTCTGGCACACTAAATCAGACTTGGCTGTATGGGCTCAGCTCCCTTTGCCTGCCCCAAAGAGGGACGAAAAGAACCAAAAAAAAAAAAATCTAGGCTGCATGGGCTAGATAGATCCCTTTGTCTTCCCAAAAGGGAAAAGAAAATTAAAAAAAAAATCTTTCTGGCACCAAAGGGTGTTTGTTGTTTATAAACATATTCCAAATTCAAATCACATTATTGACCAGCGGGTAATAATGAAATCCAGTACAACATTATTGACCGGCTGTGCCCTCGGCCACTAATGACTCACTTTAGGTTAAGGTTGCTTGACATATAATTAGACATTTTCGAGCAGGTGGTGTGAAAAACTATTTATTTTTGGACACAATGTTAACCATTGTAGCACAGTATAAATATCTACAGTAGTGGCTCTCGGCCGCATGATAGAAATAAATACCTACAGCCGCGCGGTACGTAAACATGCGTTAGGGCTGTCCGACGCCCGTCTCCAGCATTTTAATTACATTTGCCTACTTTCTGTTTCTATTTAGTGTTGTGATTGTAAATATACTTTTCTTATATTTAAGTAAACAAATAAAATACTTTGTATATTGAAAAGGAAGTGTTCAATAAAAATGCGTGTTGTTTTTTATTAATAGATTTAATTTAAAAACAAATGTTTGTTTGAAAAACAAATTGTGCTTATAATTTGCGACCGAAAAATATTTGCGCCTTGACTGACTCGTACGAAATGCTTTATTATTGAATTTTAAAGTATAATAAACTCGCATTCTAATAAAAAGCTTCTCGCATTCTAATAAAAAGCTTTCTTCTTTTTAAAATTAAATTCAGCGACTCAGTTTAAGTTAGTTCGCATAAGTATTTTGATGGGCAACTACGGAACCCTACACTGTGCGTGGCCCGACACGCACTTGGCCGGTTTTTCTAGTATTATTCATACACAAAACACAGATAATAAACAAATATTACTGTAGCGCCGTTACGTAAAACGCACCCGTGACGATATAACAAGGGTCTGATTACGTCGTCGTGTGGATTCGCGTCAACCGCTCCACACGACGACGACGAAGGCAGTCGGCCTAATGCAACCGAGTGCGCACACTCAAACACGGAGCGTACTATCTACTCTTACGTTCCAGGATTCATGACTGTGTTAAAGTTTATGTAGTACACTGAATATACGTTGATTGTACACCGTACCGTAGGTAAATGAAGCTCACTGCTTCATTTCCGTGCCCGCCGACAATCCCACCGCGCCGTTACACCATGACTTTACTTTGAATAATACAAACTAACAAAACACACATGCACTGGAGTTTTAACACAAGAGTAAGTACCTACCGTATCATGATTCATTCAGAACCGCCTATAACTTAACTATTTAACTTGCCTCAGTAACTTTCCTTTACTTTATTCATTTTACTGTATTTATTAACCCAAATACCCTTTTTTTCGTGAGATAAAGAAAAATACATAAGTTAACCATTAAAAAGTCACACATTATGTACCTACCTACTAGCACGGCTACTAGCTACTAGTAAGTAAAATTATTTTATAGTTAGTACTCACCTTTCAGAGGTTGCAGGTAATTTAAAAAAACTTATGTCTGGATGCGTTATTGTTGACGTTAAACACCCAAACACAGCACAATATTTTCTACTTGTCATATTTGCTAAAAAAAAACAACGCACCGTCCGTTCATCACTACGGTACGGCCGTGACTGTCTGCGCCTCGAGCGCGCCCCGACATCGAGGCGCGTAGGTATAGCTCGCGTTTCGTCCGTTTGTAGGGAGTCCCAATACTGTTATTACCGTGATTGTAGCATTAAAGCTCAAGGGGTAAGCAAACACGTTTTATAAATTGAATACAGAATTTCCAAAATAGAATTCGTGAGAAATTGAGAATGTTCTAAGGAAGTGAGGACTGATTTGCTGAACTCTGCAAACACGTTTTATAAATTGAATACAGAATTTCCAAAATAGAATTCGTGAGAAATTGAGAATGTTCTAAGGAAGTGAGGACTGATTTGCTGAACTCTTGAACGCGGTTGAGATTTGCTTGTCGCGTTCAACTACTTTGGTTTGATTAATCTCTAATTGTTTGCAAAATTGATGTCTAGTGCAAATCAATTGAAATAAATTCCTGTGGCTAAAAGTTGCATTGGACTGATTACGCATTGACTGCATGTTTTAATTATGATTTACTTCGTGGAGTCAGGGGATCATTAATTTTGATCTTCCATTCTTCTTGTTATATTGTACAACTAAAGTGAAATTTATTGGACCGTGGCGTCTCCGTGGAACTAATTGATTCTTTCAAACACCCATTTGTTTAACGAAGGTTTTTTATTTTGATTAGACGGAAGAGTAGCTTTATTTCTATTTGTTACTTTCTTTTTCATTTTGTAAGCAAGCATGATTGAAGCTCTTGCGTTTTGAGAGGTTTAAAACCATATTTCATCATATTTTTAGGGCTTCTTAGATCCAAGTTTTATTATCGCCCCAAGGCCTTGCGTTATAAATTTCAAAGAGGAATGCTCAAAAATATATGGAGCAAAAACCCAGAATCGATTAAAACGACTTATGTGTGGCAAGGTAGAGTATACATGCTATAACCCAAATCCAATAATAGTTTTCGATTAAACCATCACCAAGTAAAAAAAAATTGTAACTGATAAGTTACAATTTTTTATAATGTTTCAAGTCAACTATATAAATAATGTTTCAAATCAGCTATTTCCTTGAGTTTGCCGTATATGATTACTTCCCAGAATTTGATCCTTATTAGCAACACTATCGAATGGTGTAATAATACAGGGTGTGTTTTTTTTCCAAAATTAGCGGGTTTGATTCCTGGCCAGAATTATAGATTTTTCTAAATCCAATGATGCAGTTCTAGTTTTCTTTAAAATTGGGCTCGAGATTCCTTTCAACGTTTTTTGATATTCCTCATAGTTTCGGATATAGCCATACACGCCCAGTTGAAAAATTTTCACCCTGTATATGCTGCTGGCCTGTTTGGTTATGGTTTTATGCGAAACGAATAGCGTATTTATGTCTTCTGACTTAAGGTCTATTTTGTTGTTCATAAATTATTTTAATCGACTCTGGGTTTTTTTTGAGCATTCTTCTTTGACAGCATTTAGACAGGGTGGGACTGAAATATTTTTTCTTGGAGAAAACGCAGATAAGCTATAAGCAATTTTTCGAGTGTAGGCAGCAACAAACTCATGATTCATAATTCTTGTACCCCGTGGAATTTCTTATAAGCAAAATTGATGGGTTTTTGTTCACTATTATAACTGCTTCAAGGCATTTTCTTTATTGCTTATTTTATTAAAAACTTTTTTTTTTTGGAAAACTTAATGTGCGTTGTCTGTCAACGAATAAATATTTACGAACTTTATTTAGTATTTTATGTTTGTAAGTAATATAATCTATCAGTTCTATGACTTAGAAATATTACCCTAGTTCTAAATTTTAAGTCACTCGACATCAATCACTTCGCTCAAAAGCCTCTACGCAAATGAAGCGTTTTGCTGATATCCTGTCCTGTCTGGGTCACATTGTCATGTTGAGTGACGGCATTGTTAGGTCTGGTTATGACGTAATAAATGAATGCGGTGATTTTTTACGAGCCGATGACACTCTCGCTCGGGACGTTTTACTTATTTTTATTAAGGTTGTGAAATACTATGAAGGACCTTCTTTATAGAGCAGAATTATAGTCTCTCACAAAGTAACCTTTTCATTGGCTGATTGCTATAACATAGCATAATTTTGTAAGAAGTATTTTGTGAAGAAGAACAAATAGTTGGGTAAAATAGTACTGTGGAGTCGCCTTCAAGGACTAGAACGAGAAGTTTAGGCAATCATGCGAGCCAGATGGGCAGGCATCGTTATAGTCTTCACAGGTTTATCCTGGACGAGACTAACACAGAAGCTTGGACCTTGTTACAGCCGTTACAGGTAAAGAGAGGCAGCAGAGGGCGAGCTTAGTTTGTGGATGATGATGATGAAAACAGTATCGACAATAGACAAAGCTAAGCCAAAACATAGCGTGTTTAGTCTGTGTCTGAATCTAATCAAAAGCGAAAGTCGCTGGACATTTACAACATCAGCAGTCTCGGAACATCAAAAAAAAATATTGCTCCACTCCCATCGACAGTGTATTAGGAAAAAACCTCGAAAATGAGGTGAATCCATGACTAATGGTGGTTAATTAGTAATCAAGAGGCGAGAGTCTTCCGATCACGCCTCATCGATTAGCAAGTCAAGGGCGTGCGTTTGAAAGCTGTGGGGAACTTGGAATCCGTATAAACTAGCCTTTATTAATAGATGTGGGAAATAGTTGAAATCAGGGTTGTATGACCTGAGCCGCAGAATCGCCTGTAAATGTAACAAGGTGAACTTTTAGTAGAGTCGGAGAGTTCTTTCTGTTTCACATAGGGCGGGAGAAACAAAAAAAAAAGATTTTAGAGCATTTACGGGTAACATAATTATATCAAATTAAAGTAAAACCTGCATAAGAAATTAAAGTTTTAGATTACTGTTTTTAATACAAAAGAATTCTTTTGGAGATCTACTCTCACAGATAATTCAAATGTGGATATTTTAGCCAAGAACCTTTAACGTACATTATAACGGTAAGTCTTAGCATCTCCCCAGAAATGCTAAGATGTGCATTCCGTTTGCAACCAAGCAAAATAACAAAACTTGACGATTCATAATTTAAAATTAATTTACAAATGTAAAATTTGTGAGTAACAAGCCAATTTCGTTACCAACGTAATAATAAACACAGCACATGTTGTATTTAATTGATCCAGCAAGCACCAAATGTTCCGGCCCGCCGCATCCCTAGGACGACGGAGGGGCAAGAGCGACGAAGGGGGACGGCACGGCAGTAGCGCCGCCGCCGGCGCTCACTAGACACTACAACAAAATCACGGAACGGTGCGCACGTACGCCACACAGACTGTACGCGATATTTTATAAAAACCATTGTAAAAACTAAAATTAAAACGTGATTCTACCAAACACGGAGTTTATTGTTGCTATTCCCAACAAAATTGGCGCCCGAACAGAAACAATCGTCGTACTAAAGTCGCGATCCTGCGAAAATACAAGCGGACATCGTGGTGGCGTCGGTTCGTCCATTTTGTTTCGAAAACAACGAACAAAGGAAACTGAATAAGAAGTGGATTGGATTTGTGTTGCTCTTGGAGCCAAAGGGACATTGCATCAGCGTGATCCAGAGGTCTAATCCGAGGAGAGTAAGCCTGCAATCCTAATTATTTAACCTATTTCCATAACCTACAATTCCTTTGTTTCAAATCGCCTTTCTTTGTGTGATCGGGGTCGGCTTGCTAATTAAGCGTTGGGTATTTTATAAAGTTATTTAAAGGGTATTACACCTATGTACTATTTGCCTAATCTAGCTTTGAGCACGCCTGTCGAACAAAATAAAACGTTCCGAAATCTTCTACCATTTTTATACAAAACGCACGTTGCCTGTTTTCATTTACAGCAAAACGCCTAATAATTAATTGAATTGTCATTGCACGTGATAATAGGTGTTTAATTTCAAATTGCAAGTGCTTTTGTACTCATTCCTTACTTTCAAATATTGATTGAATCGATCTGTGGCTATAGCACGCGCCTACTTACTTATTTTTTTTGCATTTGAGTTGCTACTAAATTTCCGAACGCATCTGAAACTTTGCGCAGCTTGGTCACCGGGTCGCTTTAATCTTAATTTAAGACATTTTAAGTGTGTTTTCTTTGTGTCTTGCTCCCATTTAGGGAAAAGTCATTGTTTTCCCAATAATAACTCGGTATTTGCCGACTATTCCAGCTATCCATCGTGGTCGCGCGTTGAACTTTGAGCGCTCGCCACGCTGTTCCGCGAGTCGTCAACGAAGACTTGCCGGGCAGGAGAACCTGTCTGTTACCGGAGCGTCGCGAACCTTCGGCTGCGGCTGGATCTGGAGCTACTCATCTCCCAGAAATCAGGCTTGATATTCACATTCATTTATTTTGTAGTTTGTTGCCCTAAGTGATATTAATACTAAATTTCGGTATAAAATACATTTAATTTATAAAGATACAATGAGTGTCACCGAAGCCAAATCTGTCAGTACCGCTGACAAGACTGTTGAATTGTCTAGTTTGGTCAAACAAAGAGGTATTTTGAAAGGGAGATTAACAAAATTCAGTGATTATCTTAACAATATAAGTGAATTAGATACAATTCCTTCAGTTAAATATAGGGAATTAGAATTAAAAATTAATAAATGTCAATTAATGTTAACCGAGTATGAGGTGATTCAGAATAAAATTGATTTATTGCATGAGGATAGCGATGAACAAATTAGGGAGAGAGATACAATTGAAAATCAATTTATGAGAGTGATTTCTGTTGGTCAGGAATTATTAGATAAACAGATAGGTAAAACTCAAGTTGAGAAAAATCAGGATGATTTTAGTACTTGTCATTCTCAATCAGGTAGCAACATAAGGTTGCCTGCAATTAAATTGCCTATTTTTGATGGAAGTTATTTATCCTGGATTGAATTCAAAGATACCTTTGAATCTATGATACACAGTAATGAAGGGATTCCTGAAATAAACAAGTTTCATTATCTGCGTTCCTCGCTTGAAGGAAGTGCATCAGTTGTAATAAAATCCATAGAATTTAGTGCTAAAAATTATTCTGTTGCTTGGGATTTATTGTGCCAAAGGTTTGATAATAAAAATATTCTTATTAATAACCATTTAAAAGCTTTACATGATATTGAACCTTTGCGGAAGGAATCCTACAAGGCTTTACGCTTCATTGTTGATCATATTTCTAAACATTTACGGGCTCTTGAGTCCCTAGGCCAGCCTACAAATTCATGGGATACCTTATTAATATTTATGGTCTCGGCAAGATTAGATATCAATACGAGTAGAAAGTGGGAAGAATATAGAAGTAATCGTACTGATTTAACATTAAATGAATTCTTCTCCTTCCTGCGTAGCCGTGCTGATGTGCTTGAAACTTCATACAGTAATCCTAATAGGTTTGATAAAACTTCTGATAACAAACAGAAGCCCTACTCTCAATCAAAGAGTTTAGTTGTTTCCTCTGATAAACATGATAATAAACTTAGTTGTGTTTTATGTAGTGAAGCACACCCATTGTATAATTGTTCAAAATTTAAAGATATGAGTGTTGATGATAGGATCTCAGAGGTTAGTAAGTTGAAGTTGTGTAAAAATTGCTTACGCAGTGGGCATAATTCTTTTAAATGTAATATGAAGGGTTTGTGTCTTACTTGTAAAAAGAAACATAATACACTTTTACACAAACAAGTTAGTACAGATACAGAGGCACAAACAAGCTCATCTTCCTTGCCCGTTTCTTTGACTACCTCAACCAGTCAGCCAACTTTGGGTTCCACAAGTCAAGTCTTGCTATGTACTGCTATTGTAAGCATTATAGTAAAGGGTAAAACCTATTCTGCTAGGGTGTTGTGTGATACTGGTTCACAAAGCTCTTTTGTTACAGTCAATTTAATAAAACGACTAGGGTTGTCACCTGAAAGTGTAGGCTCTGTGAGTGTTAATGGAATTAATAGTTCAGGTCAAACTGAAATTAAACACTGTTGCATAATTCCAATTAAATCAAGAGTAATGCCCTTTGAAGTTAAGGTTAAATGTTTAGTAATTCCTCGCATTACTGGTATTCTTCCAAACTCAGCAATAAATACTGAGTATTTGCATTTACCCAATAATATAATACTTGCTGATCCTAAATACTTTTTACCAGCAGAGGTGGACATCCTCTTAGGAGCAGACGTTTATTGGAATTTAATTGGAAATGGTATAATAAAACTTGGTTATAATAAACCAGTCCTTCAAGAGTCTAAGCTCGGATGGCTTGTAGGTGGTCCATTGTCAATGAGTCAGTCAATCCCGGAAGTTCACTGTAACTTCTCTCAAGAAATTAAAGATTCCTTAGAAAGATTTTGGAATATTGATGACTCACCACTACAAACTAAAACTTATACCGTCGAAGAGCAACTCTGTGAAAATCATTTTGTAGAAAATGTTTCTAGGCTTTCAAATGGTAGATTCTCAGTGAAAATTCCATTCAAAGAGACACCTGAGCAAGCACTCGGTGACTCATATTATATTGCTAAAAAATGTTTGGAGAGCCTAGAGAAAAAGTTTTGTAAATTTCCTAAATTAAAATTAGAATATAAAGAATTTATAAAAGAATATGCTAATCTAGGGCATCTTACTAAGGTAAATAAACCTGTATTTGGTTACTTCTTACCACATCATGCGGTCATCCGTGAAAAGAGTGAAACTACCAAACTTCGAGTGGTTTTCAATGCTTCTTCAAAAACTCACTCCGGAAAGTCACTCAATGATATCCAAATGGTAGGGCCAGTGGTTCAAAGTGATTTGATATCAATATTGTTTCGGTTTCGCATTCATAGATTTGTTCTTACAGGAGACATCGAGAAAATGTTTCGACAGATAGAAGTAGATCGATCGCAGCGCCATCTACAACTCATACTGTGGCGCGATGAACCTCATCAACCTATCGACGTTCTACAACTCAATACAGTCACCTACGGGACTGCATCGGCTCCGTTTTTAAGTTCGAGATGTCTCCTACAACTTGCTCGTGAATGTAAGGACAAATCTATTAGTAATATTATTGAAGAAGAGTTTTATGCTGATGACCTCAGTACTGGTTCTGATACAGTAGAGGGGCTTAAGTACATCTATCAGCAAGTGGTGGATGTCTTAAATTCTGCATGTTTGCCTCTTAGAAAGTTCAGGACTAACTGTCAACAGTTATTTGATAGTAATATTGATTCATCAATGCCCATGGATTTTAATAAGGATTCCAGTGTTCTTGGTTTAAACTGGTCTCCTAAAACTGATTATCTACAGTTTTCTACTGATATAGAACTTTCCCCTCAAATAACCAAAAGGTCAGTCATTTCTGCTACCTCCAAAGTCTTCGACCCTTTAGGGTTGCTTAGTCCATGTATCATTGTGGCCAAGATATTGCTGCAGGAATTATGGTCATCTAAACTTGACTGGGACGATCCAGTGCCCATCGAATTTTGTAAGAATTGGTCAAGTCTTTTAAAAGAATTTTCAGATTTTTCTTTAATACAGATTCCCAGACGAGCTTTGTGCGAGTTCCCTGACCATATAGAGTTGCATTGTTTTGTCGACGCTTCGCAGCGAGCTTACGCAGCTTGTGTGTACCTGCGCTCTATAAACAAGCATGACCAAAGTGTCATTGTCAGGTTGCTCTGTGCCAAGACAAAGGTGTCACCATTGAAACCAACCACAATACCACGGTTGGAGTTATGTGGAGCCCTGCTCGGTGCTCGTCTGTGTTCAAGGGTATTACAGGCTTTACGTTGTGAAATCAGTCGAAAATATTTATGGACTGACTCAACAGTGGTGTTAGGATGGCTGAAGGCTCAACCTAAAAATCTTAAGGTCTTTGTGTGCAATCGTGTGAATGAGATTAACGAACTTGCCAGTGAATTTACTTTTTGTCACGTACCTACAGCTCAAAATCCGGCGGACATCGCTTCCCGGGGCGTGACCCCCAAGCAGCTTCGGTCTTCTTCTTTGTGGTGGGAAGGGCCCACATTCCTAGCCATGGATCAAGCTCACTGGCCCACACAACACACACAGCCTCTTACAGACCTACCCGAATTAAGAAATCCTGTAAAAGTCATGCTGTCAATTGAGAACACAATAATTAAATTTGAAAAGTATTCTAACTTAGAAAAATTGCAAAGAGTTTATGCTAATGTACTGCGCTTCATATTTAATTGCAAAAATAAAACTGCAAAAATTACTGAACCTTTAAGCGCTGATGAAATAAATAAATCATTATTGTTATTAATAAAATACAGTCAGTTAGAAAGTTATAATGAAGAAATACAGAGTATAAAAAATAATAAAGCTTTAAATCGAAAATCTAAATTGCTGTCTTTAAACTGTTTTATAGATTCAAATGGTTTATTAAGAACCGGGGGTCGAATTAAAAATTCCGATTTCGATTATAATAAAAAACACCCCCTTATTTTAAGTTCAAAGCATCATTTAACTAAATTAATATTTAAACATGAACATGTGAGATTGTTTCACGCAGGTCCGCAACACCTACTAGCTTCCGTAAGGGAAAGATTCTGGGCTGTAGGCGGTCGATGCCTAGCACGAAGTACATCTAAGCAGTGCGTCATTTGCGTCCGTTTACGAGGACAGACTGTACAGCCCTTGATGGGCAACTTACCTGCTGAAAGGAGTTATGCATCATACCCTTTCTACTCGTGTGGTGTCGATTTTGCCGGACCTTTCATGATATCTAGCCGCAAAGGTAAGGGAAACCGTATCTCTAAGTGCTACTTATGCCTATTTATATGCCTCTCAACTAAGGCACTACATTTAGAATTAGTGAGTGATTTGAGCACGGAGGCATTCATTTTATCTTTGCGTAGATTTGTCTCGAGAAGAGGCAAGCCTAACACAATTTTTTGCGATAACGGTTCGAATTTTAAGGGTGCAAACAATGAAATAAAGAAAATACTCAGATCCAGTCGTGAGTCGGTTAGCGATTTTGCTTCCAAAGAAGGGTTTAAATTTATGTTTAGTCCGGCGTATTCCCCTCATTTCGGAGGAGTTTGGGAGGCTGGCGTAAAGTCCGCCAAGTTTCATTTACGTCGCGTAGCCGGAAATGCTTCCCTAACGTTTGAGGAGTTGGCTACCTTGTTCGCGCAAATAGAGGCGATTTTAAATTCCCGTCCTTTGACCCCCCTTTCATCAGATCCGAGTGACCCTACTCCTTTAACTCCTGGGCACTTTCTGATCGGTCGACCGCTTACTGCTGTTCCATCACTTCCAATCACCGTGAAGCGTCCAAACCGATACCAAATCATTGAAAAACTTAGACAACATTTTTGGGAAAGATGGCGTTTAGAGTTTGTAGCCGAGTTACAACAACGGACCAAATGGAAGACAAGACAGCAAGAACTGAGACAAGGCGACCTAGTAATTTTGAAGGAAGAAAATCTACCACCTCTTCAATGGCCTATGGCTCGAATAGTTAAACTATACCCAGGAACAGACGCTATCAGTCGCGTCGCCGATGTGCTCACGACAAAGGGCACCAAGCGTAGAGCCATCAACAAGATGTGCATCATACCGAACCAAGACGATCGTGATAACCTTGAAACGCCAGGGTTTCAAGGCCCCGGAGGATGTTCCGGCCCGCCGCATCCCTAGGACGACGGAGGGGCAAGAGCGACGAAGGGGGACGGCACGGCAGTAGCGCCGCCGCCGGCGCTCACTAGACACTACAACAAAATCACGGAACGGTGCGCACGTACGCCACACAGACTGTACGCGATATTTTATAAAAACCATTGTAAAAACTAAAATTAAAACGTGATTCTACCAAACACGGAGTTTATTGTTGCTATTCCCAACACCAAATACTGCGCATGACCGACGCTATGTATTCCTGATCCAATTTGGCATGAAATGCAACGCATAATTTAAATTTAAATGCTATTAAATTTGTAGCATCTGGTGTGTGCAGTAAAATTGAAATGTTATCAGCATAATGGATTGGATGGACTGATGGAAGTAGGTTAAAAAAAGAATTTATGATAGAACGAGGCTTGTTGATATGATCACCCTACAGATTTGGCCATCATCAGTAATACGTACTATGATTATTTCAAGATATTTACGTCCTTCATAAACGACATAAAACGTCATATATCCCTATCCACAATGGAGTAGCGTATTTTATTGTGGATCACAGATAGCAGGCCTTTGTTTTAACATAGAGTGTGATAGAGTTATGTGAGGCATACTACAAGGAAGTCTTTTAATTGTTTACATGAAAAAAACTAACCATACCTATTTTAAATGTGGATAGCAAAAAGTTTTTCAGAACACCTTCTCCATGATATAATGAAAGTGACCTGTCCTTCAAATCCAGACAAACAACAAGATACTTGTCGAGGTTAGAAGAACAACTCAGCAGAAGCACAAAGCAGATAAGTCTCCCAAAAAGTTTCATTAAGTAACTTTGCCGAGACAAACGATGTTGTCGAAACACTTGGGCGACCAACTTTCACAATAAGACCTTATTATTTGGTAAAGTTAGAAAAGGTACCATTGGAAAAGTTGTAAGTATGCTCAAAATACAACTTTAATAAAAATATTCTAGTAACTATAGAGTTAGGTAACTTTTACTTACAAAGGGAATATTTTTGTTCACAACCAGGAAAGGGCTTGCTTTATTTATTTAATGTTTCGGGTTCAAAGGGGTTTGAACTTTTTTGTATGGGCCGTGTACCAGATGCCATCCGCCATTTTGTTTTTTTTACAAAACGGCGTACACGAATGAAACATTGATAAATCGATAGATCACATCAATATAAACATAAAATGTAATGGGCAAAACCTCGTAAACCGTCACGTTTCCGAGTTATGAGCTGTCAAACATGTAAAATTAGTGACACATTTTTTTTATTTTTTTAATATTTGGATGTTTATTGATCAAAAAGGATACTTCCGCAATAAAACTAATTGAATATTAGTTTTTACACGCATTTTAAATGCTGAAATTGCGTT
Organism: Agrotis clavis; assembly: GCA_954870645.1. Lineage (NCBI taxonomy): Eukaryota > Metazoa > Arthropoda > Insecta > Lepidoptera > Noctuidae > Agrotis > Agrotis clavis. Next base: position 4,859,934 of record OX940918.1, on the reverse strand, counting down.
AAACGAAATAATCCTATGTAAAAGCATTTGAAATGCGTGAAAAACTAATATTCAATTAGTTTTATTGCGGAAGTATCCTTTTTGATCAATAAATATCCAAATATTAAAAAAATAAGAAAAAATGTGTCACTATTTTTACATGTTTGACAGCTCATAACTCGGAAACGTGACGCTTTACGAGGTTTTGCCGCTTACATTTTATGTTTGTATTGATTTGATCTATCGATTTATCAATGTTTCATTCGTGTACGCTGTTTTGAAAAAAAATCAAAATGGCGGACAAGGAATTGGTACAAAAAGCACAAAGCCCTTTCCGATTGAGCTGTTAATATTCTAACTATCGTCATAACAGGCATTGTTAAAATATCTCCGAGTATTTCAGTACAGTTTAATTTAACCCAGGTGTTTAGCATTACGTAACACCGCTATTTATAAAGCCTCCGTTATAGTAAAAAGCTATTTATAACGGCTAAACGCGTAAATAGCTTCATTAGCCGTTACTAATTAGATCGATTTGCGTATGTTGGTATACAGAGGCTATTTAGAAACATCTAAAATTGGGTTCATGCTTTTAAAGGACTAATAATAGCGTTTTGCAAATATCACTAACCAGAATATCATCAATGTAATTCAATGCGCTATGTAGGTGGCATATTTATCTGGATGTGGAACACGAAAATCAAATCAACTTCACTACCTACGTCATTTCTCATGGTTCTATACCGATCTTATTATATTATACATGGCAAATCTTTAATTAATTCAAAAAATTTCTATATAAAATTTTAAAAGAATGGGGAATTTGATAGAAACTCTTGTGCAACTCATCAAGTAAACAATCTTTTTTATCGTTTATCTCTTGGGCTACCGCGAACGTCACGGCATTGTGTAGAAATCGCTGATTAAGCGTTCCACTAATCTTAGATTCGTTCCAGATTTACTGTAAGACAATTTTTTTGAAGGGATTTAATAATTTCGAAAGTTCTTGTCCTTCATACTTATTTTATACCTGCCCTGTCCTAATCTTTACTAATTTTGTAAATGCAAAAATAAGTTTTTTGAAGTGAAAACTTCTTTAGCGGCGTTGTACACTTTTTCTGTAATGGGTAAAAAATTTAAAACTCGCGTCAGGGTCACGTGCACTCCAGGAGTGCCGGTAGAAGTGAAAACTTTTTTGTTACTATGTTTTATTTTTAATTTGAATGACGTCTTACTCATTTTCGATCAGGGTCACGTGACCCTGACGGTCACGTGACCCTGACGGTCACGTGACCCTGACGCGAGTTTTAAATTTTTTACCCATTACAGAAAAAGTGTACAACGCCGCTAAAGAAGTTTTCACTTCAAAAAGGTTGCACTCCAGGAGTGCCGGTAGAAGTGAAAACTTTTTTGTTACTATGTTTTATTTTAAAACTGGAGTAGTACAGATATGAAATTAACTAATTTGAATGACGTCTTACTCATTTTCGATCAGGGTCACGTGACCCTGACGCGAGTTTTAAATTTTTTACCCATTACAGAAAAAGTGTACAACGCCGCTAAAGAAGTTTTCACTTCAAAAATTCTGGTCCGCAGGAAAGCAACAACAACGTTATCATTACAATTGTCGGCGCCATGTGTCTTTGTAATCATGATTACAAGCAGAGTACAACCCGAATTGATTGTCAAATTTATATTAACGCAAGCGTAGCAACGAGCAAATGCTAGTTTCCAATATATTTAAATTTTAGGGACCGTAATAAAATTCAAGCAAGCATCGTAATGTTTCCTACCAGGAGTCATAACTCTGCTCAGTTTTGATCCGGAAATATTTGATCTGAAGATTTATGGGGCAATTGCTTCTGGAATACGGGATAAGGAAGCAATATTCGCAGGTAGTTGAAAGTTAAAGCTAGGTGAATTATTTCATAGGAATATGCTTGAAATTGAAATAGCAATATTAAGTGCTGATGGCTAACCATGACATCTTAAAGCGAGTGATTCCACTGTTGGAAAGAGACAGACCTATACTAGACGTCTAGCGCCATCTAGTTCCGACACTGGAATGGGCGACCATAGCTAAGTCCTAATCCGACCAATGAGGTAGTAGGTACTATTTTGAAGTACCTATAAGATTTGAACCAATGACGATGCTTGGAACTAGCTATACTAGCGCCATTCGTTTCCCAGTTGCCATCCCCATTACTTTTGGTAGGCCACCTGTTAGCAAAGTACGATGGAACACTAATAATGTGTGCAGTCGGTCGTGGTGTTTGCACATTATGAAACATTGATATTCCAAGACAATGATGAAAGCACCAGACCTCAGAGAGTCTTATGTTCAGTAGAGGACAAATTTGCGTTGAGATGAAGATGATATTCAGAATAAAACTCTTCTATACCCAATTAAAACGTACAGTTTTAAAACAACGAATTTCTTTTTTTTATCTACACTGAATCACTATAGGACACAGAACATTACCTAGCAACAGTCAAACAAAAGCTATTGCATCGCCCGGTTCCACAACCGTTTTCAATACCATCAACAATGGTTAGTATTCTGTGAAACTAGGTAGTTAAATCAGTTACCAAAGATTTATTGATAATGACGTAACAGATAGTTTATTGTTGGAAATGGCACAGAAAATAGAGGAGTCGCTCGACCATGGTATTGAAATAGGCTTGGTAATAGAGCGCACGGATTTGTAACGGAAGATGACCATGGAACTGAATATGGAACACAGACATGAAAAAATAAATTAAGAAAGTAAAATTAAAGAGGGCAGTAAAATGCCAGAAAATGATTTCAATAATGATAATGATTATTTCATAAGTGATAATAATATATTATATTGACTACCAGCGAAGTAGAATTGAGAGGTACGGGCTAACTTAAAATTAAGCTTATAATAACTTATTAATCAGACCGTCTTAGATATTAATGCAGCTAGTGGAAATTGTTAGATTCTCAGAAACTGGTTAGCAAATTGTTCTATTAGTTAAAAAAGAGGAAGACAGTATTCTAGCACATAATAAAACACATAATAAAATAAATTTAAAAAACAGATTAACACCTAGGAAAAGGCATGTTATTAATGATCATTAAGCAATCACTGTTTATTTGCTAAGGAAATCCTGCCATAGACTTTCAAGTCATAACCATTTATGGCTTAGACTACGTCCTTATAACTCATAATAGTAGGTACCACTAACGGAAACTTTAATTTGTCGGTAGGGTTTCCTGACAAAACATTCCGAATATGGTGCAATATTTAGGGATTTTTAGGATGCTACGAGTATCTGGTCTTCAACACAAATTAAGAAGATATTTTTCGAAACTTCTTTAATCATCAGTTCACCCACACGAATACAACCTGCGTCTGGATTTTCGAACGCATATTATCTCTTTAAAGTTAGAGTGAACAGGTTTCTTTTGGGCAGTTTCTCATAATCGTCGATTTGTCTTTCTCACCTCTGACCTAGACTAACGTCAAGAGACCCATATCAAATAACGTAGAAACAGCAAACTTAATTAAAAACAGTCAAAACCGTGCAGACGTGGAACACATTGATTTAAAACATTAATTTAATACTCGATTGGGAGAGATTGAGCAGATTGAAATCCCTCGAGCGAAACGTAGACAGGGTAATCAAAAGTTATTAATGAAATACAACAAATACAGACATAATTATCGATGTCGGTCCCTACTCTCAATGTTTATTTGCAAACAATCATTCGATTTCAATTCTCGGCTTAGTGCTATCTGTTACATTATCATCAGTTACTTATTTCTTTTATTTTGTGATTCAAAAGTATGTTTGTAATTTTGCTATAAGTCATATTTTCTAACAATTCAGAAGAAACATTTGAAGTGCAATCTGTGGCGTAGGTGACCTTGTTTAATAATTAAATTAGCCCCTTTTTGGGTGTAAGAATCATTAAGCAAATCCTCACGCCTTGAGTGGGGCAAAACAGACTGTCAGACTTTTACTGACTAAAAATCCTGCTCTTTCACATGCCCTTTACGCTCCAAAGCTGCCGTATCCAGCTTAGACAGTCTGGCGACCAAAAGCCATAGACTAATTTCTATATTATACTCCCTAAAATACTTCCGAATAATCACTTGTTCTTTCAGCAAAATCATCAGATCCTAAATTCTGTGTTTCATCAAGGGTCCAACAGTATTCACTTTCCATTAACATATTAACGCCACACAATTATCCTTAGACCATTATCAACTAAGCCTACATTAATTAATTAAGGGACGTTACGAGACATCAACGGAGATGTTTAGATGTGATATCTCTCTGTTTAATTATGTAAATGTCTCACACAGACGCCTAAGTGACAAGCTTGGGACATAACGTCACAAGCAGGCTTAGTAAGTACCAGGAGAACAAAACTCGGGAGGATGCTATTAATAATAATAGTTGTAAGTGGTTATAAATATTGTTTACTTCCAGTGTTACTGCTCCCAAAGATTCGACAATACGTCTCAAATTCAATTCAATCTCTTTGTAGAAATTGCCTGGGAATAGGTTTTTTTTTAGCGTGGTAAAATCATCAAACGAGTCCACCCACACAGGGCGGGAGGGACTGTCAGACTTGTACTGACTATAATCCACGGTGATCCTTCAATAGCTCTTTACGTCCCAGGTTCCTGTTGAGCTGTTTCAACAGGAATCTGGAGCGTTTGCGGGACTGTTCTCGCAAACACGAACTAGGGTTACGTTCCACTTTCCAGGATACATGACAAATAGGTTTACCAGGAGCACAAAACTCACAAGGAGGTTAGTCAAACGTTGATGTCACTCATTGGTCACAGAGATGGTGGGTATTGGCAATATGCTCACCTTTATTATAGATGTACTATTAATTTCACAATTGTCAGGACCTTCGAAGATTACATGTTCGCAAATATCGAAATTACGTCTCAATTTCAGCTCTCTCACTTCGTACAAATTACTAGGCGCACTGACTACGGAGAAGGCTATTCAAACATTTAGAAGTGTTCCCAGAGCAAATTTGTCAACCGTAATTGATTCTGGAGGGTTCCATTATTGTATACCTTTGGGGTTGATAGTATTAAGGGGTGCAATGAATTACAATCTTGAATGCTCGAAAATGTATTAAAGGTCAAAATTATGCCTTGAGGAAATAACCGCGGTGCATAGAAAAACACGATTTGCTGCCGACAAAGGTATTTTTGGAATTTTTCTACAATCAGTGAAAACATGGAATTTTCGGGACTTGCAGTTGTTACCAAGATTAAGTAATCTATGGCTTAGCCAAGCTGATGAGAGAAAAGAAAAAGAATTTACGAACTTCGAAATAACAGCCAGCCAGTAAAATGGATAGTAGAACAAGAATTTCCCAATAAACGCAGAGCCTTGCTTACCTGGAATTTGATGCATTTATATTAAAACGCTGCGTCGAACTTTTAAACTTATTTTAGAATTCCTTATCGTCTGGTATTAGTGCGAATGTTTACAGGTAGATCCATTTCATAAGAGATTTCCTCTCCAAGTAGGTATAAACTTTTTCTTATCAGCAGCGTGACTTTGACCTTAAACAGTAAACTACAGTAAGAGAGACGAGGTGAAACGGAAGTGTGCATCCGGACCGGTATGACCTGGCTTGCCCGCCGGTAATGGGCCACTTCGTTTTCCGCCTCTTTCAACGGACCGTGGACTCCTTCGATAAGTTTATCCATTTCGCCAATATAATATTCTTCCAGCCGAAACCTAATGTTTATTATCATCCCAACTTTTACGTTACTGAGACTTTAGAAGACCTTTATTGAATGATTTGGCAATTCACATTTTAATCGGTTCTTTTATCAATATATGTTTAATGCCACTACCATTTTTTTTATCATTCAACCCAACATACACGCTTTTTGTAACCTCTATTGTCTCACTACTGGGCAAAGGTCTCCCCCATAACTTGCACGTGTCTAAGAATATTTTCTTATTATCGTATCCCAATTCTATTGAAGTCATCTTCCTTAAAACCGTATTACTTCTACTTATTATTAGTCTGAATACTTTCTACCCGCGCAATATTCTTGCATAAACCCCAGCAGGGAGGAATCCAGTCAGCCGTCTCTTTGCTTATTGCGTCACAAGATGGCCGCCAATGGAACTGAAACGATGCGTGTAATCGAAACTCTATGGGGAATGGGAACGTCACTGACATTCAGATAGCGCCCGGAAGTCAATCCTGTGACATTTTTCAATTTCAATGAAATGGAACAGCAGTCGTGAAATTAAACGGCAGTTACATTTAATTGTGTAGGGAGTGAAGTTTCGGAATGTTAGCTATTTGTTTCAACTGTGTAGGACTTTATTGACTGCGGATATTAGCACGACATACCTAAAAAAAAGTAAAATCCGACTGAGGTATCCTTTTTCATAAAGCGCGTGGATATATTCGGCCGCGCCAATTAGTAGAATAATACTAACTCAGAAAAGGTCTAATAAAATAACACAGCGAAAAACTAGTTACGAAAATGACTTGGGGTTGCGTCAACACATATTCTTTTGTTACTTATATCTTTAAGGCCCACTTGCACCAACCCGAGTTATCTTTTAAACTCAGAGTTAGTTGCTAACACGAGGTTAAATTGACAATATTGTATGACAAACTGTCAATTTAACCTTGTGTTAGCAACTAACTCTGTGTTAAAAGATAACTCGGGTTCGTGCAAGCGGGCCTTAGACATTCAACGATGTGGTAGGCGCCCGCGGCGTCGGACGTCAGCAGACGATCTCCGGCCACCGTAGGCGCGGGCATGCGGGCAGCGAGTAAAGGGCAACTCGCTGCCCGACCAAGGACCATGCCCGGGTCGACGGCGCGTTGTGTCCCACGCGCGCCTCAAAGAGCGTCAGCATAATGACGGGGCCCCCCTCTCAGAGGGCCAAAGCCTGCCGGGGTCGCGGGATTATTTCCTTACCGTAACCCCGGAACGAAACAGGCTATGAAGGACACCGTGGATTTTAGTCAGTAAAACACATTATCATCTGATGGTTTTTTTCCCCATAAGAACAAACTTACCTCGCTCAACAAAAAAAGTGTATCACACAAATTAAGCAGCAGACACCATAAAAAGTGTGCAACAGTCGGCTTTAGTTAATTATTGCTCAATTACAAGGTGGTTATGAATAAATTAACCATAATTGGTTTGTTAGCGGCACGAGAGCTCACCAAATAAAGTACCGAACAACCACCCACACACGGAATATCAGATGCGAATGCGAAAACATAATTAAGAAAATTTGGTTAGGGTCACCTTTGTGAATTAAACAATCATCAAGGTAAACGTATGATAAACGGATAAGAAAACCAGATCCTGGACTGGCCAAAATGGTGGCGCGTAGCATTTCCTTGGTGATAGAGGCTGTCGGGAATGGCAGAAGGCTATTATTTTTATCACGGTCGCGGGACTTTTCTCATTACCGTGACCCCGGAACATAAAGGGCTACTGAAGGACACCGTGGTTTTAGAAGCCCAATATAACCCTCTGCTCATCCTTAATGCAATATGTATAAGAACTTACTCATTAAAAAAAAGACAAGACTACAGCAATCTTCCAAAAGCTTTATAATAACGTAGTTGACTAACAAAAAGACAATTATTAAAGCAATTCAGATATCCATCGTACTCGGTCCAATAAGAGGAAGAAATAAAAATATGGATTGATTCTGTTCATCGAAATATGATTAGGAAGGACATGAACTCTGAGATGACAGCTGATGGAAGTGAATGGATGGAAAAAAAACAACCGCAAATGAATTTGGATATGGCGAGAGTTGATGAGAAATCTCTAATAGATATCGAATAGGAAGCTCAAAGCTATGACGAGAAATACTGTAACATGTAGGTATGTTACAAAAGTGATAATGATGATATTATTGACAGACAAAAAGGATATGGTCTATGACTGGAGTCCGACTATATTAAAAGTGGACAGGCAAAATTAGATGAAGGTTATTTCTGTCAATATAATACAAAAGATAAAGGCCTAAAATAAAACAGGCCTCTAACCGTGTGTGTCTTTTATGTAACTTATATTATCATATGAGTTGGCAGCGCCAATTAGTAGAATAATACTAACTCAGAAAAGGTCTAATAAAATTATACCGCGAAAAACTCGTTACGAAAAGGACTTGGGGTTGCGTAGGTGGTAGAAAAGAGACCAATTTAAAGACAAACTTGGGCAGGTAAACAGTAATAGAATTCTTTTTATAGAATTGTATAACAATGATATCATTATGTAAAAGTTAACAAAACCGTGGGAAGACGGCAGGTTTTCCGAGAAAGATATTCTTTTGAAGGAAAAACTTTTTATTTTGTGTCAGACGATTGTGGAATCATTTTTGATAACTCAAGGAAACTCGATTATATTACACCGCTGTTAAGTGCTTTTTTATTTTAACCACGATACGAATACGATTATTAAGGTAATATTTATATGCTAATGGATGAAGAAGATTAAAACGACAATGTTGGTAGTGCGAAAGATCCGATTCTATTCGTTCTTTAAGGTAGGTACTTTCTTCAAATTATTCTATAAGGACACAAACCTGCGTACAGCGTCGACACTTGACACTTGAGCTTTTTTACTATAGATTTTCAACTTTATGCTTAGATCATTAAGTTGTATTTTCGCTAAAACAAACTGCAGCTTTGACGCCGCGTCCGTGCTGCGTCCTTAGAGGATAGCACAGTTGCCCTTTTGCCCATCTCAATTAAGCCTTTGTCAAACAGGCAGGCGAAAGCGAGGCGATCCGATTCCGATCCGATTCCGAGGCGAATGCGAAGCGAAAGGAGACGTCAAACTGGGTGCAGCGAACCGACGTTTTGTATGAAGCCAGTACCGAATATATAGCGATCCGAAGGCGAAGCGGAGCGTTTTTGTTACGTCATGTATGGAAATGTGAAGCGATATCGCGCCGAAACTGAAGTCGTCAGAGACCACGTCAAACAGAAAGGCGTGCCCGCGAAGCGAGGCGTGACAGTTGTATTAGCTGGCTTTATATGAACGACGTCAAACAGAGCAAATACGGGAAAGCGAGACTGAGGCGTGCACGTTGTTTGTGTTGCCAGATTTTTCGTTTTCTTCATTATATTTCTTGTAAAACATCGATAATTTATTGAGAAATTTCATAGAGAAAACTGTTTGCATTCTTTTTATTAGATAAGGTACGCTAATTGATGAAAACGACTTATTTTATCAAGTTTTCTTCGCGTGGTACAGACGTCAGCAAATCAACCTACAATATTACCCAATTGGCATCGGCTGGCTTTTGCCTGGTCCACTAAAACGCCAGCTGATGTCATCACTGGTTACCACTGTTAAAAATGCAGTTGAAGTGGTATAAATACTGTATATTTTACGCCTTTTGAGGGTCCCAGCAACCACAGCAAATGCGACAGCACAGCCCGCTGTGCTTGCATATAAGATAGCGCAACGGTGTAGACAAAAATACCGCCACACACCAAAGGCCCACCCGCCTACCAATATCCCAACGTCATGTCGTCTGGTCTCTTCCCATCGTCACGAACTGAGCCGTTAGGTTTTAAACCCGTTGGTAAGTCGGCGCTGGCTGGTAGTGGCCCTTTTGCAACCCTCTAATATAAAAATACTTAATAGGTGTGGGTACTATGTAAAAATAAATACAACATTTTTAAAATTGTTTATTTAATCATCTTTATCAACAATATCGAGGAATCCTGCCCATACAGTAATATTTTGTTAATGTCTAAAACATTACCATACTATTTTTTGGCAATAATTATATATCTCTTGAAGTATTGAACTGAATAGTTTTAACTTTATTATGACAATCGCGTTGTTTCCAAATAGGTCATTCTCCAAGAATCAATTGATTATAAAAATAATTGTAAGGTATCGTGTGGCAGTGTTGCAATAAATCATCTTCCTCCATTAAACCCTCCGTTCGACTAGGGTACTTTTACCAGAGGTATGACTCTCGTCTTATTCCATGTCCTCATCTTCAACACAAATACTGATACTGATTTGAGCGAAGCTTCTATGCAGCTTGGAGAGGCATAACAAAGTGTTTACTGAATTTGTCATCTATATTCGTATCTCTTCAAAGTTAGAGGCTTTTTCTAGGTAAGCTCGCTCCTTCGTAGGCATTGCCTCAGTCACCTTTGCCTAGCTATGCTATTCTCAATAAGAAATCACATCGCTGGATCCACGATGTGTTTTTCGACGTGACACGACGACTCTCACCGTTCGCACCTCACGATTGGATAAGGATTTAACTGATAAAACCTTTCATAAATAAAAAGTTTTGTTAAGCTTAAAATTTACATAATACTCGTGTTTTAGACTTATTAGTGACAGCACTAATGACAAACAAAATTATGAGTAATACATTAATAGACAAAATGAGTAAGAAGTTTCTATATCATCCTCCGGCACTTATATAATAACAAATATTTGTTAAACTTCCCTAAAGTCCATAGGCCTAGCTGTAGAAATAATTACCTATGCTCCACTGCAGCATAGGGGTTGTCACACTTAATGTTTTTGAAACTGAACTGTATTTATTAAAACATCTGTGTTCTGTAGTGATCAAACAATATATGCATAACAGAAGGAGCATTCCCTGAGGTATGGAAACGTGCTAATATAACGCCAGTACACAAGACAGGTTCCAAACATGATGTTGAAAACTATCGCCCAATCTCCATCTTGTCTGCCCTATCTAAGATTTTCGAGAGACTGGTACACAGTGCTATTTACCCAACAATTCATAAAGTCATTTTACACCAACAACATGGTTTTGTCCAAAAGAGGTCGACTGTTACAAATTTATTAACTTTTACAGATTATCTGTTTAATAATATGGACCAACAAATACAAGTAGACGCTGTGTACTACTGGCTGGCTTTTGCCTGGTCCACTAAAACGCCAGCTGATGTCATCACTGGTTACCACTGTCCAAAAAATCCAGTTGAAGTGGTATAAATGCTGTATATTTTACGCCTTTTGAGGGTCCCAGCAACCACAGCAAATGCGACAGCCCGCTGTGCTTACATATAAGATAGCGCAACGGTGTCGACACAAATACCGCCACACACCAAAGGCCCTAGTTTGTAAACCCCTTTGTGAGCGCCTCAAAGAGTGTCAGCATAATGACGGGCCGCGACCCCGGCAGGCTTTGGCTCTCTAGACTTAGCCTTAGAGGGCCAAAGCCTGCCGGGGTCGCGGGACTTACGAGCTACCGTGACCCCGGAAGGTAAAGGACACCGTAGATTTTGGTCAGTACAAGTCTGACAGTCCCTCCTGCCCTGCCCTGGATGGGAGGACTCATCTCCTTTAAAAATAAACATGCGGTTTTGACATACGTAGTATTTCTATGTAGTCTGTGACTTTAATATCACACGTTGTGTTCACATGTTGTGCCACACCCTTTGGCGTAAAGGCCTTGAAGTCATGACGAAAAATTTAAAAGAAAAAGAGTGGTACCGTAAACTTGTCACAGATTGACGTCTATTGATATTGATTGTTTATTTATTTCTTTATTTCATGTTTTTCCGTGATTGTTTGCTCATAGACTGCGTAAAGTAATGATCTATTAATGCAACAAGAAAATGTGCAGCTGTTATGTGTGTGCACATACTTAATTCTCTAAATTGCCACAGTATCCGATAAGAAATTTAGTTTTGTAAATAATATTCATTAACCTTAACTTTTTCTTTGATCTGAGTGTTGACCAAACACACATTTGTGACTGTCTTTAGACTATAACAGTTCTCAAGATACGGTTAACGGATTATTCGAAAACTGGATTGGTTTACATATGGAAAACAATACCTAAGTAATATTTTTATTGTGGAGGTACCAAGTATCTTTAATTTGCATTAGCCCAGCCGCCGTTTTGTTGAAGATGAGAACAGTACCACATCAAAAGGAGGATTAAAATGATGATATTTTGAATGCCAAGACTTTGTGTCACAATGTCTTTGAATTAATTAATTGACTGCTGAAGCATGATTTCAATGTAATAAATTTATCAATTTCAGGCCTATTTTGGAAACAATAATGCTATTATCATAATCATGTGATTGAAAATACTGTTCATTCGTGCATATTCTGTAAAAAAATGTAGGTAATGATTGTGTGTTCTGTATATTATATATATTATCACAATAAAATAATTGAATAATAATTATGTTGTTTGGTTTTTACATGGTGCTTACGTACGTTAGTTTTTTTAAAGAGGATAGCAAACGAATACCGCGGTACTAGGTACTGATCCTCATAATTTATATTATATTCTGTAAAGGTGTTATTATTGCGCAGCACTGTTGCCTGCTGCTGTACCAGACCGGTAGATATGTGTCACATAACAACATAAAAATACAAATTACAACAACAAAATGTATTTTTAGATTTCTTACATAAATAACTTCATTTAAAAGAACTTGTACGCGTTATTCACTCAAGCCGCATGAAAATACAACCGCTCATGATCTTCGTTCATTACACGTATTGTTCTAGTGAGAGGTGTTTTGGTCAGTATGTTGGGCCTGACCACCGGACACAGCAAGCTGTGGCGCGTGCCGCCTCCACCACACAGCTCCCTCAGCATCACTCCCGGGCTATGTTGTTCTCTACGCAGTAGCTTTACACAGCACTAGTGAAAGTAAATTCCGTGCGCATCCTGAGCTTGTCGTCAATATCCAGCGTGATGACCAAACAGATTTCACCAGAAGCGTTCGCTCCACTCATCCTCGGTCAAGATATGATGCACGTCCTCGATTATTCCACATTTCTATCACTATTCACAATTCAGAACAGCTAATATTTAAATAATATTAGTTTTTAAATAGGCATGACAGTGTCACTGTGGCACTGTCAAGTCTCGGATTCGCCTCGGAAACGCCTCGCTAACGCTTCGCTTCGGAATCGCTCTATGTTTGACGTCGTGCATACAAAGCCAGCCATTACTAATAGTTCGGCAACGCTTCGCAAACGCCTTCGCCACGCCTCGCTGAGTTGTAATATCGCCAACGCCTTCGGAGCGCTAACGCTATCGCATCGCTTTCGCGTTTCTATGTGACTGGATTCAAACAATTCCATACATTACAAATGAAAACGCTTCGCTTCGCTTTCGGCACGCCTCTCTGTTTGACAATAGCTTTACAAACGATGAACAAACCAACAGTAGTAAGTTATTAATAAGTAAGTTGTTTTGACGACATAATATTAACGATGTACGAGTAACATCTACAATAATAACAATATGAGTCGTTTTTACAAAGTAATTGCTATCGTGTCTAAATAAAATTGTCTGTAATGATTCTTTGATTGGCAGGCTGTTTCTTATGTTCTGCAAACATAGACTAAGTAATAATATTTTTATTTATCTCATACATTAAGCAACTGTTGTTCATATATATTTAGATATCGAACACAAAAGGATTCAAACGTTGTTCTCAGATTTGTACGTTTCGTTTCGTTTACGGGGAGTTGTGGTTTTCGATGGCGAATGTCTATTGTGGAAGGGTAGGGCGGAGGCATTAGCTCAGGAGTGAGAAAGAAGCAATAAAAAGTGAGTACCAGCAATTATAATGATGGTTAGGTGAAAATGTAAGATTGATGTTAAGTCAACCTAATGAAAAGCTTGTCAACTTTGCTGTAGAAATCAATCCATTAGAAAGATGTTCCAACACGTTTTGAAAGCGATTAATTCTTATTTAGCTCCTCAGACATGGCAGTTTTGACCTTTCATGAACCAAATCAAAACAATCCTGCAGAATTATTAAAAATTGCTATACAGCGACAAGAATCTTAAAATCTTAACATCAAAACAGTATGCAAACCAGTCCACGTCACTAACTACGTCACCAAAAGATTCCCTTCCAAGAAAACATTAAAACGTCGCCGTCTCGTCCATGACTGGCATATGATGCATAGCAATGAACGGCAAATAAAGCGTGACGACCCGACTTCCTTCCTATTGTTGACACGCCGAATTGTGTGGGACGTAGCTCCGAGCATCTGGCAAACGTGCGGTAATCAAACTGGAGTGATAACTAGATATGTAGGAAAGCTATTGCTTTTAAGATGCTTGTTAGGCTTTGTAGGAGTTCGTGGTAAAATAACAGTCAGCTGTGGACCTTCAAGGTTAAAATTGCACTTGACAAGGTCAATCTTTGGATGACCTTTAATACATACCGAGTTTCCTCCGTACCTCGGTAAGCAAGAGAATTATGTTGGTTCTGGTTGTCATTATTGATAGACATCTTTGATAGTCCTTAAAGGTGGGTCGAATTTTTGGCCGCCCGTTTTACTAAGGGGTACCGTGTCACACAACTCACACAGTACTGGGATATGGAGGTCAGATAGGCAGTCGATGTATGTAAAATACTGGTATTTGGCTGTATCTGGTTAGACTCGAAGCCGACCCCAACATAGTTGGGAACACGCTAAGAAGATCATGTTGTGTGGCTTTGTAGGGGAGCATGCTCATAATGTTGAACGTACAATGAAGAGATATCAAGTATAAGTGCACGTGGAAAGCATCTGTGCGTTTTGTGAAGCGTACACTGCTAACTATAAATCCCGTATGAGCTGGTCTCTGATTCTGGATATTAATAATATATCTCGGTTGCTATCAACCAATCATCGACCGAATAATGTTTACCCGAATTTAAAAGATATCCAAATAAGACGATGTCGAAGAAAACGGATCGGATCGAATTTAGATTGAGATAAAAATGAATAGACCCGATCTAAGCCAGTACAAGATCAAAAGTTACCACCTACTTAATTTGGATCCCTAAGTGGGGTGAAACAAAATATGTACACGTTTTTCCACGGTTTATCTAGAACCCACATCCGAAAGCATATGAATTATGTAAGAAAGGTCGATGGAGAATTCCCTAGGCTCAGAATTAGCTCTTCAAAAGAGGTCGAAAGCATTAAGCCACAATTTTTGAAAAATATTTTTCCTTTGGAAATGTTAGACACAAGAATTCCCAAGAAAGTTTCCAGCAAACAAATGATTCTCTTCAATATGATAACCAGCCTTTTGCCTTAATTAAATTCCTATTTGTAAACCAGCACTAACGCACTTGGATAGAATAAAGACTGAAACACACCAATACTTTATTCTGAACTGAAAAATCTATAAGTAAGCTGTCTGTTTCATACTCCCAAGAAGCAAATGTATCCCGCCTGCAATGCGTACTAGAAAATAAAAGTGAATGATACATGCATATTTAAAGCAACCGAAGAGTAAGGACGTCGAACCGCAAATGTGGAAGTAAAGAGCGAGTCGAACCTAATCTAAAATTCTAAAGATTTGTGTGTTTCTTTGTGTTTTGTGTAAAAAGAGCTATGAGACTGTATTTAACTGGACTCAAACATTTTTGGTATAAAAGACCAGGCAGAAATCCTATCCTACACAATTATATGAACGGTAGTCATTCCGCATATTTCTAAATGAAGACAGATATGAATATCAAAAAGATTAAGGAACGTAGGACAAGTACAGGAATATCAGGACAATAAAATCAAGGTACAACTAAGGACCATTTATAAAAATATACCAACGAATTAAAAAAGTTGAAACTTGATCAAAATTAGGTACTCCAGTACTAACTGTATTTCAAACGGTTCTATTAAGACGACCACACCAATTGACTGGCTGACCCATTTCTAGAAGAGGAATGGAAATTACATTCAAATGAATCGAAAGCTTTCGCAACATTTGAATTTCTTGGGCAACTAATTAACTTGATTGCAAAGAAAGTTATTCAATACGTTTATGGAAGATTCAGCTTTGATGAAGCTAATCGTTCACCATACTAATCGATATGAATTATAAAAGCATACGCCTACGCCTTTTAGAACGATAATTGCCTTAAGATGATTGCAATTGATTTGACAAAGCTTGGGTAAATTGCGTTTCCTATCAAAGCAAAGCTTTTCAACACTTGGAAGATGAGAGGCATCTACCGTTTATAGCAATATGAATATGCCTTCAAGTATTAAACTATTCGCTTGCAAAGCCATCCAATATATCATGTCAATCTTAACAATTTTCAGACAGCAATTCTTACTCACAAGAGCTACAGCATTCCGTCTGTCGTGTATCTTGAATCATCCTTCATAGCAATCGTTTTTAGAGCCATATGTTGTTTGAATCTAACCAGTATCTGTTTTGTGCCTAGTTTTGATGTTATATCATTTGTAACTGCAACTGGACA
Organism: Agrotis clavis; assembly: GCA_954870645.1. Taxonomy (NCBI): domain Eukaryota; kingdom Metazoa; phylum Arthropoda; class Insecta; order Lepidoptera; family Noctuidae; genus Agrotis; species Agrotis clavis. The sequence goes on along the minus strand of OX940918.1, from coordinate 4,843,700 downwards.
ATATATCTCTGTCATGTCTATCTCTCAGGCAATAGTGGCTTGGTAGATTTGTACGAAAGGCATACGGCATAGACTATTATGACCTGTGTCTTAGAGAGTGGTGGACAGTCTTTGAGGATTTACACTTCGACAAAATTACTTTGGGCGTTTTTAAGATGGCAGTCCGTTCCCTTGGGATAATTTTTAACGTTATTTGTACATCGTTTCGGCCTGGTGGTCAAATATAAAGAGAGATCTCAAGCCTAATTACCAGTTATGACAACCCTGGATAGATTATCCTGGCGCAAACTCGTGGGCAGTCGCGACTCTGAATGAGAACGGGTGTGGACAAAAAAGAAGATTCGCGCAGGTTGCGGGCCAAGACCGTAGCTATTCTCTTATTACATTTTCTTTGAAACCAACAAAGTCATAACAGAACAATACAGGTACTTGTATAATTCCTCGACCTTCGCATCCGGGCGCCAGTTCTGGTCCAGTTTCTAATCCATAACACGTTACGGTAATTTTACGGTAGTTCGCTCCCAATAAATCAATGATGTTATCGTTACCGCATAGAACAAAGACTGCTTTAAAATTACCGTTTTACATAATCCAGAGAGGAACAACAGTGTACCGGATTTATCGTTTTTGGAATCGCTACAAGAGCAGGAGAATTGTAAAAAAATGATAGAACGTGGGAAAGACGATATGGTTAGTAAGGGAACTGACTGCTATGACAAACAGAGAAAACAAATAAGAAGAAAACTTTATGCCAAAAAGCCCAAAGTAAATTAGGATATAGCCGAGAGAATGATGACATTTATAAAGTTGATTAGAAACACTATTGCAAGGTACCACGATTAAATCATCAAATGAGTCCTGTCCATCCCGGGCAGGGTGGGAGGGACTGTCAGACTTGTTCTGACTAAAATCCACGGTGTCCTTCAATAGCCCTTTATGTTCCGGGGTCACGGTAAGGAAATAAGTCCCGCGACCCCGGCAGACTTTGGCCCTCTGGGAGGGGGCCCCGTCATTTTGCTGACGCTCTTTGAGGCGCGCGTGGAACACGACGCGCCGCCGTCGACCCGGGCATGGTCCATGGTCGGACAGCGAGTTGCCCTTAGAGAGTACACTTACAGAATTACTTGACTCCCAGCCATAATGCTTCCATTTGTACTGTAGATCAAACACCAGAGGGACTTCAAAGTTACCTGTTTCGTGTAGCCTTGGAGCTTCAAATAAGCTGGATATTCCAGCTGCTTTGGTAACGTCTACCAGAAGATTCAATAGCTAAGACATACTAAGCTCAGATAAGACATGATTCAGAGCCACGCTTACTTTTAAACTATGTAACTAATTAGTAGTACCCCTAGCTTCCTAGTCAATAAAACTTTTAATGCTCTTGATAATGATTTCGCACGGATATTGCCGTGGGAGTCATTATCTATTCACTATTGGATAAATCTGCTGATTAACTAAGATTACTTCACGGTCCAGGTCATTACTTTCCTTGTTGACAACTACTAACAGTTGGTAGACTAGGTGAACAATTGATAAAGAAAATAATGCTGTCTTTCTTTGAAAATAGTTTTTTCGTGGCATGAATATTTTCGCGGTTATTCAACTTTTGATCTATTTGGCACAATGTCATATTTGTGGCGGTTGTCCGGTTTCTTTGAAATATAATTTTGTATGAAATATAGTGTTCAGTCTCTCGTACTGGGAGCATTTTGTCTTGTGACGATATCTAGGTACAAAACAAAAGTATAAGTAAGTACCCTTCGATATGATCGAAGTATCATCCCCAAATTGTAAGTCGACGTTACGAAGCAGATTACCGGCTCAATTACCCGATCTGTTTCGATACGCCTTCTGAATTGAAATGATAATCCTTTTCATGCACATAAAAGGAAATTCTTTCAATAGCTTTATTACCAACAGGGAGATTTGTTTCATTTCTTTTGGCTAGGTATACGAAAAATACCGAATACCGAATGCTCTATTCTTATTGAATCTGTAAGTCAATGACGGTTATTATTATCCATACATCGCAAAGGTCGCGCTCCATGAAATCTTAGTGTTGCGATATCTTCAAGTACAATGAAGTTTGACAAGTTGTACTTGTACCGATAGCTGTAGTAGGCTATTTGTTAGTAGATTACTATTTTTCACATTTTATTCGTTTAGAGACACTATCTCCGATTTAAGGAAATTCTTCAAAAGTAGCAGACAGTATTCGTGGGTATGAATGCATTATAAGGACTTCAGTGAGAACATGTGTAAACCTTTCAATTGTACACGGAAAAGATCCGATATATTCCTTAAGCCTCGCTTTGAGAGATTTAGCGGTAAGGACGTTTTATTTTTGGATGAGGACAACACTGGTGAAGGTTTTCTACGAGAATTAATAAGCAGGAAGAGATTGAACTGCGAGTGATATTGATTGCGAAAGGATAACGTTTAAAAATAACTATAAAAACGTGAGGTGGAGCGGAAGGTACCACCAGACTCTTAGTTTGAGGCAAAGATTTAAAGAAAAAAAAAGACTACCAATTATAACTTCGATTGCCGTATTCGTTCCGGGGCCACGGTATTCTGCTTAGATAGTCCCGAGACTCCGGCTTCGGGCTTCTAACTTAGGGGGGCACTTTTTTTGCGTGGTAAAATCATTAAGTCCTCCCACCCAGGACAGGGCAGGAGGGACTGTCAGACTTGTACTGACTAAATACACGGTGTCGTTCATTAGCCCTTTACGTTCTGGGGGCACGGTAGCTGTTTATTACCGCGACTTTAGTGGAGTAGGTACTTGAAATACATAAGTCGACCGTGTAAGGAAATTCGTTCAAAACAACAACTTTCAAGCGAGAAGTTCTAAGAAAATTGTATTATGTATTTCTATTAAAGGATATAGCCGCTCAACATATCAGCACTAACATAATTATTCGGGTTATATTAGAAACCTCAAAACGTTATTCCTTATGGTTATGTATATTGTACAATATTGTGTATCTGTTTATTACTACGCAGCTAGTACACACGGCTTCACATCAAGCTATGCAAAACTAGTATAAGCTGACCGTTCAATATGCGGAAAGATCATATACAGCGAGTCCAAGACAAACTGGTTTTGTATAGCTTAATGGGTAGCCGTGTGTACCTTTTATTTAGGCTGTGCACTGAGTGTGAGCAGTCAGCGGGTCGCTCCTGCATACCAAAACAAATATTTTTCACACCCATACGATATATGTGGTAAGAAGTGTAATTAAATTTCGAGGCACGAAAATTTTCTTAACACGTTCATCGCCGACTATTATTTTACAAAATCATAAAAAAATGTCATTGGTTTTTATGATTATTTATAGGTTTATTTGTTCATATATAAAAGTTTTACAGTGATATTTGTTTATTTTGGCTTTATTTTAGGGTTTTTTTAAGTGCCGGTCATTACGACCCGGCGCGGCCTAAACGGAATAATTATTACATTCAGGCCTTGCCGGTCACAATGCCGGTCAGCGTACTTACAAACGTTATAGACACGTCTACTACGCACGGGTACCGCGCGCCTAATGGATGCTAGCGCGGGAGTACACCGTGCGTGCGGTTGTTGTTCCCGCCTCCCTTCACCCCTTTCACCTCTCCCTATGACTCAAGCCAATCACGGATTGTTTTCGTTAGTTCGCATTTGTTTTGGTCATCAAATGCACGCTAAGATTTTGTTTAGCAGAAAAAATAGTTTTATTGTTAAAATGGACACTTTTTTTGACTTTGAGTTTACACAAGAACAATTACATGTAATTGACAGTTTAGAGAGGTCACATTGCAGTACTGACCATGTCATAAGTGAGGGTGATGAAGTGATAAATATTCCACGTACCAGAAAACGTCGAGTTATTTTGTCGGACAGTGAAGAAGATGACCGTGACTTATCTCCAGCTTTATCCGGCCATACACCTGAATGTGAGTGGTACCAGCCACGTGGTAAGCAGCCTCGTTTAATTCCTTTTACCGAAATACCGGGACTGAAACCTTACTCACTTCGAAATCAACTAGCCAATGCTACACCTGTTGATTTCTATTCCCTCTTAGTCACTGACCAGTTATTTGAAAATATAGCACATCAGACGAATATATTTGCCCAACAAAGTATCGATAAAGGTGGCATTAAAGATAAGTCGAGACTACGGCTCTGGACGCCAACCGACAAAGAAGAAATAAAACGATTTTTAGGCGTGATTATTTGGATGGGTATAGTGAAGTTACCAAAAATCGTAGACTATTGGTCTAATGATGAAATGTTGGGTCAATCTTTTGCAAAAAAGACTATGAGTCGCAACCGCTTCGAAGTTTTGCTTAGAATGCTCCACTTTTCCAACAACGAAGAAGTTCCAAAAAATGACCGGCTGGGTAAAATACGAAGATTGGTTGAAATATTGAACCAAACATTTTCAATTCATTATACTCCCGATGAATGTTTATGCGTCGATGAAAGTATGATACCATTTCGTGGGCGTATCATTTTCCGTCAATATAATAAGTCGAAAAGACATAAATATGGCATCAAGCTATTTAAATTGTGTACTACTCCTGGCTATACGACAAAGGTGGAGGTATATGGAGGAAAGACATTAGATTCACAGGATAATACTCCAACCAACGTTGTCTTGAATTTAGCACGTAACTACTTTGGAAAAGGTCATACCATGTTCGTAGATAATTGGTATACAAGCTTAGATCTAGCTGAGAAGTTAGTTCAACACGATACTCATTTAGTAGGGACCCTACGAAAAAACAGGAAGAACTTACCAAAGGACGTCATGACTGGAAATCTGAAACCGGGTGAGTTTATGGCAAAAGAAAACAAAAACGGAGTCACGGTTATGAAGTGGAAGGATAAGAGGGACGTGTGTTTGTTGTCAACCAAACATTCAATTGGTTTTACAAAAAAAAAGAACAAAAGAGGGGTTGAAACAATTAAACCGAAAATTGTGATTGATTATAATAAAGCCAAAGCAGCCGTTGACTTGTCTGACCAAATGAGTGCTTATTCGAGTCCATTGCGAAAGACGTTAAAGTGGTATAAGAAGCTCGGTATCGAATTATTACTCAATACTGCTGTAGTAAATGCAAGAGTACTATATGAAAGTACAACGAAGAAGAAGATATCTGTCGTCGATTTTAGGCGACTGTTGGCAAAGCAGTTGATTGAGGGTAGTCAAGAAAATACGGGATTGACCACACCACGACCCAGAAGACAAAAACACGAGCTTAAGAAAAAAGAAGGTGCAGCAGTATCAACAAGAAAATTTTGTCGTGATTGTTACAAATCAAATGTTGAGTTGCATGGAAGAAATGTGGCCAAGAACAAAACAAAGAAGGTTTCTTGGTTTTGCACTATTTGTCCCGGCAATCCCCATTTATGTCGTCAATGTTTTGACAAATGCCACTAAAATGTTTGAATATCCATTTAGAGTTGAATTAATCTTTAGTTTGATTGTTGTTCGTATGACGATTTGTAATTGTGGTTTGATAAAAAACGTTCCTAATATTTTTTGTTCTATTGTCTTTCTTTTTTTCTTAAATTTTGATAAAAACATGCCTAAAATTAATAATATTCTGTTGTCTTTTCATTTTTATGCATAAATGCAACTTATAACAGAAATAAAAATATATGATTCGAAATCCTATGTTTTTTCATTAACTTTTTTCTCTAAGTCCTAAAAACAGGTATGTATGCCATCAAAAAATCAAAAAACCAAGTAGTTACAGGTGTTCATTGGGGCCGCGCCGGTCACATTGTATGGTTGAATACACAGCTTTTGCATTCTGCGGCGCGAACGGGCTTCGCAAAGGTAGGTCTGGCGTGCCGGTCATTTTGACCCCCCATGGCCCAAATGGCTAGATCAAGTGCCGGTCATTTTGACCCACCATGGCGATGAACGTGTTAATTTATTTTTAGCGGCTTTTACGTACAGCGTACATCAGCCCCAAACGCATCCTAAACAATTATACTTCACAACACAACAACTACTATAATTTGTACATTAGTAACACAAATACCAGAAAAATACACTTTTTAGATACCTTATCCGAATGTTGGTGTTGGCCAGTTCTTTTGCTCTAGTTACCTGTAATTGCTTTAACTTGAAGTTAGGCCATTTACTTAAATGTTAATGCTAATGTTCGAGCCAGCTTCGTGGAAAAACTGTCAAAAACATGTGATACCCAGGAACATCGTAATAAAGTGTCCAATGATCATGTTAATACTGCTTCAGTTTAACAAGGTTTATCAAAAATTTAGCATTGCTTCTTTAATTTCCATATTCGAGATTTTACAAAAAAAAGGGTTGAGCCAGTCCCAGCTGTCATTTGAACTTTGTCAGTCGTTACAGGTGGTCAAAATCGCAAAAACATGATTAACAGTCTAAACAAGTGGTATCGTAATATCCAGTATTGATCAGATAGACAGAGCTCTTTGGAAATCGGCCTCAAGAAATTTGGATAAAGCCTCAGTAGTGTTGATGACAATTTGGGTTATGAAATTTTTTTGAAAGCCTTTGCTCTTTTTTCGCTTCCGTTGGGCCACGTACATGGAACCTACAGGCGTCAGGGGGCGCGTCACACGGTGCGGACTGAGTGGCATCATCCATCCATCCATCGCCGTATGTTTGTTGTTCCGGCGGCCCGCCCCGCGTGTCCATGAACTAGGCCTTACTTCTCAGTGCCTACCCTTACCAGTCTCACAAAACGTTAGGCTTATTCTTAATTTATTTGCGGCTAGATTACAATACATTTATGTCGGATTCGGTGTCAAGTGTCAGTATTTGTTCGGCTTTCAGACAGTACATGGAATTGAGGGAAAAAGTACAAAAGAAATAAAATAGCTGTTTATTTTTTCTTAAAGCTATTTTCGTGAAATCAAATGTTCTAGATTTTCATTGTTCATGTCTCCCAGGATAACATTACACAAGTTTGAAAACAGAAATGTAAGAAAATAGAAACAGTTCTTTTTTGTGAAAAGCCAAGTATACCTATCGCCAAACTTAATTGAATTCGTTTTCGAGAAACGACGTGATCAAATTCCAGAGGACAGCTGATGGCAATCAACTTTTTGAACCTTTAATCTGATTTAGAACGGCCAAGAAAGGTTTCAGTACTGTCTGGTAATAAAACTACTGTACTGTACGGTACTGTCTGGTATTTCAGGTATGTGGGACATTAAGGTCCAAATCTACCAAACAAACCAAGTCTTAACTTAAACTTAGCCCTTTCTAACTTCATCCGAACATGGACATTCCTTATCACGATTGACATTCTTATTCGAATGATAAGCTTGGTCATAGTCGTCTGTAGGAATTTGCAACTCAACTCAACTGAATAATAATAAGGTTTATTTTTAAGAGAAACGTAACTCGACTAAGATTGAACCAAAAACCGCAACCACCGTAAAAGGCAGGCTGTGACACACAGTCAGGCAAAGCTGTTGTAGAGCATGATCTCGGTTCTTCAAATATCTTGAGAGAACCGGGATGTCCTTACTGTTTGCGAATCTATCAACTACTTTCAAGGTAGATCCGGGAACATGCATTTGCCGTAGCGCAGCTTTGAAAAAGACTATGTCCAGCAATGGACTGCAACAGAGACAGCGAATGCAGTGTTTACATTATCACTCACCGTCAGGCGAGATAGTTGTCAGACACGAGACTAAAGCTTAATAAATAAAATTGAGCGAGATTCATTTTAAAAGGATAAACCCACATAATCCTTCCGCAAATACGCTTACACAGTGTAAACGAGCAAAAAACATCACGTAAGTTAAAGGAAAAACTAGGAAACAGCGCAAGCACGTTACTAATCAATTTGGTAACATCAATCATAATCGTGCCACGCGATCTGCTTTCATGTAACCACTAACCACCAACGTTGGTCGACCAACACTGAGTGATACCCATTGCTTTCGTACTGGTCTTAGAAATATTAGGTCACAAATGCAGTATTGAATAGGATAATTTAGCTGGTTTCATGGTTGGCCAATGCTGGTGAATTGATGAGAAGGAAACGTGTACCTGGTTTTCCATAACATTTACTTGGTGCTGTGTTAGAATTGCGTTAGGAGTTGGACTGCGAAATGATTTTTCCTGAGGACTATGACTTTAAAAGTGTGTACAAGTAAAACATCGGGGTCATGGTGAATGTCCCTTCAAATAAGTATGCCCTGGGTGTAGCGTGTTCCTATAGTTGCCCTTTGCGTTCCACGCGGTATCCTGCTTGGACAGTCACCACGACACTCGAACGGAACGAAAAGAAACGGAAACAGGGTAGTTTTTACCTAATACTAGTGAAAAAAAACGTTGCGGGGACTCATCTCATGAATCTCCACACAAAAGGACTAACAGTCAATCGATACATATCTCTAAGAAAAGAACACAGTTTCTTTTTATGAAAACGTCTGAGGATCTCAATGTAGATTGTAGAGTATAATATATCCAAAGTTAATTGAATTCCTTTTCGAACGACGTGATCAAATTGCAGAGTAGTGCTGATGGCAATCAACTAGATTTCAACGTTTAATCTTATTTAGAACCACAAGGAAAGATGTCATTACTGTCAAAAAGGTTTCCAAGGTATAGTTTAGATTCCAAAACCATGTGCTCCATTTTTTAGTGTCCGACCGAAACTGATTTTTCAGCCGAAACCGAAACCGAAACCGAACTTTCGGCCTTGCTCTCAGTTTCGGCCGAAACCGAAACCGAAACTTTTCTAACACATATAAAGTTTCAATTATTTTCTGAAATTTACTGAGTTTTTTTAACATTAATTACCTCACACTTTTTTCTATCGGGACATTTTGGTTTCCCGCACATTTTAGTCTTTTTTTTACGTGGTAAAATCATCAAATGAGTCCTCCCAGCCAGGGCAGAGCAGGAGGGACTGTCAGACTCGTACTGACTTATTTCCACGGTGTCCTTCAAAAGCCCTTTACGTTCCGGAGTCACTGTAATTCGTGAGTCCCGCGACCCTGGAAGGCTTTGGCCTTCTAAAGGGGGCCCCGTCATTATGTTGACACTCTTTGAGGCGCGCGTGGAACACAACGCACTGTCGACCCGGGCATGGTCCATGGTCGGACAGCGAGTCGCCCATTACTCGCCGCCCGCATGCCCGCGCCTATGGTGGCCGGAGATCGTCTAGCGACGTCGGTCGCCGTGGGTGTCTAACATACTGCGGCTGAGGTGCTCCCTCACGCGGCGCGCCTTCTCCTTCGCTAGCATGACTGCTTCGCAGAAGGAGGCAACCGCTTCCCACTCCGTCTCGCCTCGCAGCATGGCCTCGACCAATGCCAAGCGCGAGAGGTCTCAGAGGTCTCCGCCTTTCGCCGTCGTGGGGACACGGCGGTGCTCTGCCCAAGCGGGGCAGTCCTACACCGTATACTCTACCGTGTCCTCCGGGCGAACATTACACCAGTCGATAGTGTTGCTAATAAGGATCAAATTCAGGGAAGTTATGATATAGATTATAGGGCGAACTTATAAAAATAGCTGATTTTTAAGAAATTTCTTGATTTTATATCTTATGTAACTTCTACTGATCAATGTTTCACTGGATTTGAAATCTCAGCAATCGCACTGTATTCAAAAATACGAAATAACTGAGTTGAAAAAAAAAGCTAGCAAAGAAGAACTTCGAATACAGTCACTGCCTTGACGATTGATAAGTTCTTTAATCATTAACGTACGTACACGTAATAAATATATTTTATCATGACATGAATTATATAAACAAGACTTAGTCTTAGCAGTAAACTCAAAAACATAACCTCAACTCACGTTTAAATGGACGGTATCGAACTGAGCCGGGGCCCCGCCGGCGAGCAAGCACGTGCTAGCTACGAATTTTACCGAACGACGCACGAAAATGCACGAACACTTGAGTTTCGGTGGGGCCGAAAGTTTCGGCTATATTTTGGCCGAAACCGAAACTAAGGCCGAAACTAGATTTTTTGGCCGAAACCGGCCGAAACCGAAACCGAAACCGAAATTTCGGTCGGTCACTACCATTTTTCTAACTTCGAGATACAACTACCGCATAAAATGGCGTCGCAATAAGTACGACGCCATTTTTGGGAACTGTTAGGTGACGTGATCTCCTAATTCTATTTCCAATCTAATAAAACTCATAATTTTTAAATTGTTGTAAGTGCCATTATAATCATGGCGCTTACAACAGTGTAGAACTGCCGGATAAAATAACGATCTTCCAAAAAAGTACTTTTTCTAAGCCCCATCCAAAGATCCGATTTTTCCCGAACATAAACGACAATCACAACTTCTCTTTCCGACTCGTAATATGGAGTGACAATGATTTATAGCACACAAAGCGACCTAACTTCTCTTGAACCCACTAATGCCCCTATTTCAATCACTACCAGTCTACACCGATTTTCTACAAAATGTACCGTGGTTATGAAACTAAATTGCCGAGTCATTTGTGCGTCGTTGCTTTAAGATTTTAGAGATACGTAAATAAAACAAACTTATTCGATGGCGTTGTTTCATAAATACAACAAAGGCTACTGAAAAATCTGGAGATTTAGTTTGAAGTATGGATCAGCTTAGTCGTTTACAGTAAACAAGAAATCCTTTGCATCTTGAATAGTCATAAACACTTTTTAAAGGTTATCGAAAACTGATTTTTTAGAAATTATTGGCAAGTCCTATGGCTTATATGTCGAAAACATGCGAGTCGATCTTTTACTTGCAAGATTGGCAGTTGCACGGAAAATGGTAGGAATTAGCCAAAGTTAGCGGTAAGTTTCTAGATCTCAGCCTCCTTCTTCATAGCATATCGATCGATGGCAATCTAAATTGAGCCGAAACAGAATTGAGCTATGACGATCTTCAGAAGGGCCCAGCCTCCCTGTAATAAACAATCCACGCAGAACACGCAAAATTAAGTGCCCTATTGTTTGATCTTATTCTTAAAATCCTATTTCCAAGTGGATTTCTTACATCTTCAGCTTCAATTATACTCCTCCTAAAAAATTCTCAACAGCTACGGAGCCACCTTCGTCGAGTTCGTCTGTTTTTCATCAAATTACACCTTATTTTCGTAATGCCTCGTAATGACCCATTGTCTAGGGACTGCGGACGTTACCTGCAATCCGTCGGCATCGTGTTGTCTTGAGAACTTCTTTGTTTTACAACAGATTTTTGCAAACAATTTGTAGTACATCACGTTGGTTTATTGCAGTGATAGATATGTAATTGATAAAATAGGCATGTTATTAACTTAGAAGATCTGAGAAAGAAGATAGAAGAAGCAATTGAGTCTTGACCACGTGAGAATCTTGGCATAAGCATTTGCATACCCGTATCCCTAATATGTTGTGGGCTACCATTTTCACCGGATACAACTGAATACCATTATTTTACATGGAGACTTTCTATCTGACTTCCAAAAACCAGTTATTGGTTAACACGATACCACTTGAAAAGATTTTCGCCTGATTTTCGGGTTTCTAACGACCCGTGACATCTGCCAAAGATAGAACGACCAATAGGACCAACAGCTAACTTTCAATTATTCCTTGAGAATATCTTCTGCAAAATATTTCTAGACATAACGGCAAGAGTTTTGCATGTTATTTTCAGGAATAACGGCTGTTTAGCCTCACCAAGCGGTCACCGAAGAGGCCAATAGCATTTACATCCTTAGCAGAATGAAATTTACAACAAATAAGTACGTATTCGCCGTCGAAGAATTCAGTCACGTTATTATTACTCGTGTCTCGGAATTTGTCACGGTTTGATAAGAAAGGAAACTTAGATTACCTAGGTTCAAGTCAGAATGCTAGATAAACGTCAAAAGACGTTGCGACGCCTTCAATTTTTTTTTCAGTATCATAGGAGATTTGTTTATAATTATGCCATTTGTTCCGATGAGAAAATTTCTGCGTCATTCTGGCGGTCAAGACAAAAACTTACACGGGAGTAAATCTTTTTTCTGGAGTTTGATAGTTAACTTTTTAACAAAGACAAAGATCTCTTACGATTTCCATTAACATAAGTCATCGACAACAATACCTTTTCCTTTTAAAAATAACTTTCTCACACAAACAAGCTAACTACTCGCTATAAAATATTTAAATGCTCAACGCTACCTGAACGGCCGAGGTAATACAATTAACAGCTACCATTTATCTGATCTAACTCCCAGCCACGAGGATTGAAAGAGGCAGTAATATACACCGAAAGAAGGTAAAAAAGAGACGGAACCCGCAATTAGTCCCATAACACCGGACGCGATAATTGTAAGACTCGTTTCTCGGAGGATACACATCGTGATTCTGTTAACAAAAAATTGACTAATGTTGATCTGATGAGACTGAAGTCAGATTACTTATTTAATCACTTCCTCTTTGCTAACTATTTCGAAGCAAAAACTGAGTAAATCCTATAATCAACCTCAGGAAGCTGAAGAGATAATTCCGAAGTTGGAACGCGAATATAAATGAAATTTTCCTTTCATAAGGAAAAGTTGGCGCAACCTAACAGCTCTGAACTAATTGAATGATACAAGAAAAGTTTCTCGCGACCGATCCCGCCTGTTGAGTGAACTAGCTGAGCATAATTCCGCAACAGATGATCCAATTCAGCAAAATATAAAATGCTGATTATGCAAACCATTTTCAACTACCATAACTTATGTGTTTTCGCAGGAATTCAGCGAAACGAAAATTTGAAAACACATAAGAATCTGTATTAGTGGGAATCCTTGACAAAGCTGTGCAGGTTAGACAAACAAACAAAAAACTGGGTCAAACTCAGTTCGCTAATGTACGTAGTTCTATGTATGATGTGAGAATTCACAGCAGCTGAAATCCGACCAGGGTCGGCGCCAAACGGGGCTGTAATCAGAGTCTCGAACTACGTTAACTTCACTAACGAATTCCAGTTTTAAATTGGAGTCTGCAATTCATATTTTTTAGGGTTTGTTTGTTCAGGGCTTAGGCCTCTAGAGTCCCTTGTTTTAATTTGAAATTGTAAATGGAATTATGAAGGCCGGTAATATTTTAGGTCCTTGTTCAGGGAAAGAAAACTTCCCGAGGGCCGAAGCATTTAATTGAATTTATTATTACTGAGCGTTATTATTATTAATTTATTTACTGAGCGTTTGTCCTTTTTAACGATACTAGATGCTTCAACGTTTTGTACGAAGCTGGAGAAATTAACAAACAACAATTCTCGTAAAAGACAAAAGTGAAGGAATTGTTATGAGATTCCTTGTTTATGCAAATATTGCTGGCATTTGTTGATTGTTTCATTGCTCTGTTCGCAATATGAGAGCTCGTGGGTTTTAGTTGTGTTTAATCTGTAGTTCATGCAAAGTTTAATGGATTATTTGTTTAATAACAGGCTAGGGAGAGAATTGTGCCTCTCATCATTAACAATGGATGTATTTAAACGTACGAGGCTCTCAGACCTGTTTAAAGATAAACTTTTGAATCTCAATTGTTAATTCGGAGTTTCAATAGATTAATTATCAAGGTACTACTTAGTCGGAATGGAACAGAACTCTCCAGATTTTGGAGATATTATTTCAGCTGTTCTCTAGTATAGTTATTCTAAGATCATAAAGTAACGTGTTATGAATAGTAACTAAGCACAGTTTGGTCCAAGTTATGACAGCTAATTATTCAAGTCTAGAATTTTTACCATAAAAATATTCCCCGAAGAAAAGTAAAAGAAAAAATATGAAATCGAGAGAGACGCCTAAAATGACACTGAAGTTGGACAAAAAAAAATATATTTGGCACGAAACTGCGGTATCTTTATCGCCAAGTAGACATTTTAATAAATTATTGCTCAGAAATACGTCGGGTATTGTATCTTAAATGTATCGCGTTTCTCGAAACCTTTCTAAAAGTCTGATGAGATTTTCTACCATATCTAAGGTTTTATCAAGATATAACCTTTCCGAATTCTTTTTATTGTTCAATGTTGTAAAATGAAACAGCAAATAGGCTGAGGACTGAAAATAATGTAAATATTCAATGGAATATCTGAATTATGTTTTCAATTAGCTAGTGGAATATTTACCTCGTAATTTCTCCAAATTAGCATTTGAGCGCAGACCAAGTATTAATCATACAATTTCTGGGAAGCCAAAAATCTGCTAAGACAATTCTGGTAGCAGTTTCCCGGAACCTAAGAAACAAGTTATTCCTAATATAATTTACATTTCTCGAATAAATAATAATTTTGCGTGGTTTCAGCAAAGTAAATCACTTATTTCGTTACAAGCTGTAACCCACGGCTTTGCTCTCGTAAAAATAGATGCTGGAACGTAATCCTAACTAATATTGTAAATCCTAATATTTAAAAAATATATAAAATAATAAATAAATAATAATATGTTGTCAAAAGTACAGAAACAGCTTTACCATAAATTCCAAAAAAAGTTTTGTTCCTGGGGTAAACATCAATAATATTTTTTATGAAAACAGATAGCGCCACGTGTCTTCGACTGATGCTTGAATTATAACATAAGTAGAGTTTTGTATAAAAGAATATGTAGAACAAAAAGGCAGAACGGCAGAATTAATCAAAGCTTTAAAATTTCAACATCGAAGATTAAAACGCAATTTCCAATAACACGAATGGACCATTTGCGTTAGACAGGGGGCCACGCAGAAATGTCAAGTAGTAACCATTTCTGACCACAGACTGGCGGTCACATATATGGGACGTGAGGCATGTACGAATTGCACACATGTACATATGTCTATTTTATGGCAGATCGGATGGTTACGTTGTCAAATTTCGCCTGCGTGAATGTGCATTGGATCGAATGTACCTAGTACTTGTTTATGTGTTTGTGAGCTGATTTTCTGTTCATGTAGGATTCAAATGGTGCTTTGGTATATTCTCGTACTACAGTGAATTTTAGTTAAAAAATCTGATTACTTAGCCTTTTCTTCAAGATGTTGGGGTCGGCTTTCAGTCGAACGGAATACAGCTGAACATCAATGGAGCGAGTGCCTATCCGAAGACTGGTTGACAGACTTTCAAGCTTCTGAATAACAGTAAAGACTCAAAGGTCTGCAAATGGTAGCCACTAACTGCTTAACGTGCTTTTCAAGACACGGAGGAAACTATTGTAGATGATACCACTCATTCACAGACTGACTTCAGCACGATTGACCTAGGTGCCACTTAGCCACGAGTTGTTAAAAATAAAAATTCAGAATGTTAAAAACAGCCAAGGCAGAAAAGTTTTTGTATATTTCGTATACCTAATTACTGCAGTACTTTCTGTCGCACTAGAAAATTGGCAAGAAGCACTATTTTCACGTCTACCTACGAAACCGAAACCGCTTAAAATAATACGATATTCTAGAACTCAAAACTTTACCAGTTATAACTTTGAACAAGAACCTTCGAATCCTTCAAAGTTTCTGCTCGAAACTAAGTCGATATTGCTGCGAACATTCTAGACCTATTCCGCCGCAATAATTTACCACAAGTGCGGTGTTGTATGGAGGTTCAAGGACCGTTAGTGGCCCCATACCAGTTTATCCAGTGCAGTACTTAGGACAGACAGTGTATCCCAGCTGCCGGCTATCAGTTAGGTTCACCAGGTGCTACATAACTATGAGGACTGTCCCAATTATTGAAACTAGGAGTCTCGTTATATTATTATTTTTATTCACATTATCATGGATGACATTTTGAAGAGTTTTCTAGACATTTTATAGCTCAATTATGGTGGTAAAATTCTTAAATGTCACGCAAACAGTTTTAACAGCCTCACCAAAAGAATGGTAATAAAAACTTGACGATCGAATATAAATTCCTTGCAATAAAATTCGATCAGCTTTACTTTTTGAAAGCTACTCGTAGAAACAAGAACTGTACCGAACGTCCCGATCATAGTACAAGTTGTTCCATCTTATTCCAGATTTTCTATTGATAGGATTCAGAACGATTTCAGCAGAGCATGAAAGCAAATCTTTACCTTTGTGCAAAATTGCTGAATTTCAAAAGCATTTCCAAAGGACTCCTTTGAAATAAGTAAATATTTTATGAACGGAAAGGGTCGGACTGTAATTGCTGTTATGTCGTTACGATTGTGTATCATACTGTATGGAAGTAGGAAGGAAGTTGTAATTTTTTATGTTCAGCTAGCTTTTGACCTTGGCTTTGTCCACGTGGATAGATGCCGCTTAGATTATCTCAGGACAACGAACTACGAGGATCTAAATACCTTTCATACAGTACTTTGTCGTGACAATAACGAAGACTACAAAAACAGAATTATTCAAATTGGTGCAGTCGTCAATTTAGGTACAGATATACTAAAACTATATACTATGTAAAGTATTTAATTGTAAAGGATATTATTATGTGCTGAAGTGATAGTGATGATGCATAAATAGGGAAGTATGCCATGAGATGCAATTATGACATGCATCCAAGTATTCATTGTTACGATAACTTCTTACAAGTTTATTGTCGAGGAATAATAATGAATAGTCTATTCATCTCAGGTAACATTAATGAAAGCGAGAGTATTTTTTTAATAGTGCTGTCATGACTAATGGCTCTTATAGTTGTATAGCTTTCTTGAGTTGTTTTGAATGAAATATTAAATGGCTTTTGAACGACTGAATGACGAACGACTTTATTCAGAAATATCTTCGCGTCGCGGAGCTGTCCAAACGGGAACTCATGACTCTGGAACGAAGCTATTGAAGAGACACGGTGGCTTTTAGTCAGTGCCATGCAAAGAGATTCTGGCAGTCTTCTCCGCTCTACTCAGGGCAGGAGGACACATTTTATGATTTAACCACCTTAAAAGAAAGGGGTCGGTGTTTTCGCCCTATCGGACCCCGTCAGTCTTGACAGGGTCCGATAGGGCGAAATGGCTAACAGGATGGCGAATATTGTAACCAACCTATAAATCGCAAAAATGGCAGTGGTTCCTAACACTTAGACGATTTACATGAGTGCAATCTAAACTAATATTATGAAGCTTTTGTTTCGTTGAATGCGCTAATCTCAAGATCTACTGGTCCGAATTGAGAAATGCGTTTTGTGTTGGATAGTCCATTTATCGTGGAAGGCTATAGGCTAATATGTAACATCACGCTACTACCAATAGGAGCTGAGCAGCGGGTAAAACCGTGGCGAAAAGCTAGTATTTAATATTTTAAAAGTAGTTATCCTACTAATATTTTAAATGCGAAAGTTTGTGAGGATGTATGTACTCGTATGTGTATGTTTATGTAGGTATGTTTGTTACACTTTCACGCAAAAACCACTGTACGGATTTAGCTAAAATTTGGTACACATATAGCTAAATAATATGTATTCCTGAATCTATTTGTACTACTGAACGAAATTGAATCTTATGAAGAGAAATGGGGAAGAGAAGGTAAATAATACATGAACCAGCTTCGTTAATACATTCCGCAGTTACAACTGAGTGAGGAAAATGGGTTAACGAATATGCTGTTCATTGGCCTATATTCTGCAGATAGTGGACCCGACATTCAAGGCCGTTAGCAGACTTCATTAATTCAGACTTTTACGATATTACCCGTTTCCGTAGTAAAACTTATAGATGAAGAGCGATTGTTAAATTATTCGGTTTGCAGTCAGGGTTTTTAGAACTTATCTATCTGCATGACAGATTAATTCCGCCATTAAATACATGTTTTGGTTTAAAAATAAACAAAGGGCACAGTACAAAGATGTAACATCACCCAAATTGTAAGAAACTGTCTATTAGAATTATACGAGTAAATTGAATAGAAAATAAGTTTCTCTGTAAGAAAGTGACTATTTGAAAGTCCTCTGGAGAATTATTCAAACGGTTATAGTATAGGCTCGTCTCCTTTTCCTTAGGTACGGTTCTTGTAACCTTCAATAACCAGATAAACGCTATACAAAATTGATGCTAAAAACCAAATGCATGGTCACCCTACGATCTAATGACTTCTCGAGAAGGTAATAACTAAAAGCTAAGTAAATCGTGGTGCAATAAAGTCAATATCTTACCTCTATAAGTTGTATTTAAGTTTAGCGTAAGCTATATGACTTAACTTATGTTTAACATTAAGTTGGTACATACTTTACTTATGTCTAAGAACATTACTGCGAATTGCCATAGCATTAGTTTAAGCTAAGCAAATGTGTATCTACTTAAAATGTACTTGACTCACTTGCACTGTGATGACAATGAAATGTAACGCCTACTAAAGAAAAGTGCTCAATTGGATTTTTATGAATATTGGCGCCGAGCCGAGCACAGGAAATCCGTGCTGCGCTTATTTACAACTTTATGAAATTTTTATAAAAACAGAAGAACCTACGAAAAGTTCTCTTTCAAAATTATTTGAATTTGATTCCCATACTATGATAGCAATAAGCCACGTATGAAACATGTGTGTGTCATAATAAAAAAAAATATAATGTTTTTATCTTGGTAAAATCATCAAATGAGTCCCCATACTCTCAGACTCGTACTGAATAAAATTATTAGGGTGCTAATTAAGGCAGCTTCTTTAAAATGTCATTCTCGTCTGCAAATATATTTAGTTGTCTAATGAATTAATAGGTCAGCGACAAACTTTTAGCGTCTAATAAATGGTTTATAAGCGACCATATATTGTAAAACAAGCTACTGTTAATATGACGCAACATGGTGATACTTCTTAAGCAACTAAATTTGTGATATGTCTACTCATTGCCAGCTTCTAATAAGTGTATCAACTTCATCTATAAAATAATATCAACGTACTCTAATTTCATAGAGTCACCGTTATATTTACCTAATTTTGTCTGTGTTCCACCAAATATACTGAATGTGCACCAAAATATGTTCATTAAAATATGTCATAACGAGGTGTAATAAAAAAAATCAACCTAAGCAGGGTCGACGAAGCCCCGCTTCGCGGGGCTTCTATTTCTGTGTACAAGGTTTAAAGGAACCTAACCAAACCGAACTTCGGGGTGTCCCTGAAATCTTGCTAAAGCGAGTTTTAGATTTGGTACTGATTTGGTACAATATATAAAGTAGCTCACTTACAACATTAGTCGCTGAGTTATCAAATCAGAAGTAAATATATTTATCGGTAGCTCGGAGTCATATTAATTTACGCTCGTAAATTGACGCTGGTTTCTTGATATTTTGTTGGAATAGTAAAGATGATGAATTAATATAATTGAAGCTGTTCTATTAACTCGTCGCTCACATATAAAAAAAGACGCTAGGTTGCAGGTGCTAAAGAAAACTTTTGTTGCCGCACATATAATTTCCCAAATTATTATTACTCGTATTTACGGTTACACGGTGTTAAGACAGTCCCTCGGCCACGGCACTACGGCAGGCTTTGGCTTTCCATGGGGCCCCGTCATGTTGCGAACAGTTCTGTATGGCGCGCCATCGACCCGGGCATAGTCCATAATCAGACACGGTGTCACCCATTACTCGCCATCCGCATGCCCAACTGTAGAAAATTGATAACAATCATGGTTCACCAAGCTAGAAGAATGCTTGAATAAGAATACCTATTTCAAGTTGGAACACGTGAGACGGCGAAGGCGGCCGCCCCTGGTGTGGGAGCCGCCCGGTCACACCAACCTGCTGCAGCACGCGCCGCTGACGCGAGCATTGCGTACACTCAATATAATGTCACAACGGATTGACTGTTTCGATTGTAGGTACTTTGAGTGAGTTCACACGGGCCGCATTTTGTTTTGTAGCTTCATGTTTAGAATAATAATATACCTAGTCCTACACTCATAACTATCACACTATTGTATTAGGTTAAGCCAGTGATGATGGTTGTATCATTGTATGTGTGTTAAAAATAAATAAATAAAAAAAGTTTTGGTTATGCGTTTTTATGAAAGGAATCTATCTGAAATGTTGTTTATTTATTTTGTAGAAGAAGACATAATCAATTAACATACCTACGTATCTTAGGTCACTATTGTTCATGGTATTATTTCAATGAAAAAGAGGCTTCAATGGACAATAGAACTATAGGTAACCATTGTTTTAGAATTTTGAAAAGATTCTTTTAGGACACTCCCTCACCAGAGAATTTACTTGTAGGTAGGTATGTAGGTACATAGGTAATGTAAATTCTAGATTTGATTTTTAACATCAGGTTATGAAGTAACGCTCATACTGGGAGCTTTTACTTGTTATGACACAAAATTTGATGAAAAGAGTCTCAGTGCCATTTGATTAGTTGAAACTAGTTTAAAGTAATGCTTAAAGTTTTAAGCGAAGCGCGACGTTCTGTAATAAGGGCCTTTTTTTTAGCGTGGTAAAATCATCAATTAATGAGTCCAACCCAGGGCAGGGCGGGAGGGACTGTCGGACTTCTACTGACTAAAATCCACGGTGTCCTTCATTAGCCTTTTACGTTCCGGGGTCACGATAATGGAATAAATCCCGCGACTCCGGTAGGCTTTGGCCCTCTAGGTGGGGGGCCCCGTCATGTAATACGGGCCTAAGATTCGATTTCATACAGAAATAAGTGATAGACTAAATAAATTAAACACGAGTATAATATTATCGTTCTCAGTTCCGCTCATTTAATGCTCAGGACAAAACTGAATGGTTCATAGTCCTAGTGAGGGATAGCTTTTTTTCGTTTTTTAAAAATGTATTATTGATATCACCACAGTAAAAATATACCATTGCATAATACACAACAGCAACAACAACACTAGCAGCAAAATAATTGAACTAAACTACAACATCCTGCATTCAACAAATTAATCTAACGCTATAAAGTATAAATTGCCTGCATTAACCACACTGCACATCAATCAATTTTGATTATATAACATCACACCTTAACTATTTTCATTTATTAAAAAGAAAAAAGGAAACACTGCCTCTAGGATTTTTTCCAGGGTTGTTATGCATTTACAAACACAGAAACTCACAAACGCCGAGACCCAGAACAAATACTTGTAGGGCATCAAAATACGAGTTATGCATACCTCTTTTTTAAATTCTTTATTGCATACCTTTTTTATCTTGGTAAAATCATCAAATGAGTCCTCCTAGCCAGGGCATGGCGGGAGGGACTGTCAGACTTGTACTGACTAAAATCCATGGCGATCCTTCAATAGCCCTTTCTCATTGGTAACCATGAACGTTCCACGGTCATGGTTACCAATGAGACATGGGAAGCTTTACCAACCTTAGCAGTTAGTCTTTAACTAATCAAAATGCTTTTAATGGGATTATTTTTAAATATAGCACCAGAGAAGTCCGGGCCAAAGGCAAGTGAGGTATAAATACATCAATCAATATTATGAATATTTTGTTATCTAAATGTAATAGGTATTGATAACAGCAGTAGCGCTGCAAATAGCTTACATAAAGATAATAGATATCAGTTTCAATTACTCACATTTCTTATTGATAAGATTGTGAGGGATTAGTTTATTAAATATGATGTTGTTTGTGTGTTCAAAGGGTTATTTTAAGACTTCCTTATTTATGATTTTATTAAGGTTTTGAGACATCAATCTGTCTACAGTTGTGAGGATTTTTACCATATTATAACAGTATGATGGATTCCTCCTCTATATCTGCCCAGCCTTTTTTCAACTAGTTGTGTTGGGGTCAGCTTCCAGTATAACTGGATGCATCCAGATTGACTGGAAATACTGCAGTATGGAAAATACTCTGGAGTAAGGAAACTGCTTAAAAAATGGATAATCAGTAAGTAGTCTTCATGCTCATTTTCTCTGAAAGACATAAGGTATTGTGCTTCAACAGTGGAAACATTGCTTTCTTTTTCTTAGGCTTATCATGAATTGTTAAATATTAAGAAATCATAGTCTTGCTTACAAATGATTTTTCTAAGTTTTTTTTTAACTTTTAAAATGTTGACTAAGTTGTTATAAACTACTCAGTGAGAATATATTATTTGTCCCCTTAAAGTAATTATAGAGAAGATACATTTAATGAAACGGAATTAACTTAAGATAAATTAATTAAGAATATCTATGAACTATAAACATTGGAAACTAATTGGCCGATTGATTAATGTTCTGATATGATTAATCATTACCTATGTATTATAGAGATTATGCAAACTTAATAAAGTTAATGCAACACTTTTTATAATGACACATAATGTGAATATAAAGCAAAGAAGATTATGATAAGATACAATAAGATTCCAATTGGGTATTTATTGAGATATGGTTGAAAGAATAGTGTGGCTAAGATTAAACATAATCACTGGTGGTTCATGGTAAATTGTGCAATTTTAATATTGTTTTCGATGCCGTAAATTCAAATTTTGAACGTTTGTGTTCAGCGAAGCGTGAAACTTCATTGATAACAACGATATCACATTTTAATGCGCTTTATCTCAGTTTATGCTTTCAATCACGTAATACATTACTTCCTACTCTAAGGACAAACAAAAAAAAAACTTAGACCATGAATGCAATACACAAATAAAAAATGAAAACAAAAAATACTTACCGATACACGTTGTCCGCTTTGTTGCAAATATACAACACTGACCACCAAAAAACTTTGCAAAAACTCTCACTAAACACTTACACTGTACGTCCGTCCAGTTTTGTTGTTTATTTAATTCAAAAATGCTATGATATTCACAACAAAGGAAAATTTTTGAAACGATACACACAGTCCTTCATTTGTTGATTTGACATTGGGAAATTAGACAGCTCCGACGTTTGATTTGTAGCTAATTTCACACAAGTCGGTAAAACAGGAGTAGGACGTTTTGTAGTATCATAGATTGGAAATAAATTGAGCACTGCAAATGTTTATTTCTATTATTTTCTTATCAATTTATAATATTGATTTTTATGTTTTAGTTCTCCATTACTATAATTTTGCGTTACAAATGGAACTGTTATCAATATAGTGAAACTGATTTTCAGGACAATTATTTGAATGTAACTCATGATGTAACAAAACGCTAGTATTTTAAAAAATTTGGAAGTGTTCCATAGTTCTGGTAGATGGCGTTAAAAGCGCTTGGGAAATAAGTTTTGTTAACCATCGACAGATGTCCCTTCACTACTCACTTATTTCTTTACCGAATATTTTTACTTTACCCTCCATCTCTAACCCATTGAGGATAGACTGGGATAGACATTATTTACCTCGAAAACGGTATAAACTTAAAAACTTTACTTTTTCTTCAGCCTTATATTTCAAACAGGGCAAGGAAAATCCTGTTTGTAACATTTTCATTTAATTTGTCTGTATCACGATATGCATGCTAGAAACGAAACTGAAAAAGTATCAAATTACTCACTTATTTCAATTAAATTACCTATCATAATGATTATCTAATGACTTGTTTATCTACTGTTTTGTTTTTACTGCATAAAAAAGAAAAGATACATTTAAAAAAATAAAGAAGTCAAGTCAAGTTCCTTGTGAATATTCAATAGCAATGTTACGTATAAACTAAAATGTATGCTGAAAATCCATGGATTTAATCAGATACAGAGCTTCCTACGTTAATTTAATTAATTTATAAAAAAGTTAATTTTAATTAAAGTATCGTTATAGAACTACTAGGTACTGTTTGATTTACTGTGTCATTTAGATCAGCATTCTGGACATACTCGAAGACGAGACGGGCATTGTCATTTGAAAGTTTGTGAACCTGAGGACGGAAGTTTCTATTAGTACTTGGCGTGTTTCGCTAATAAACGCTTAAAATAATAACGACTGGGAGACGATAAGGTTTTAGATGCTTTACAGCAAACTTTTTGCTGATGAGTTTACAGTTTAAAACACTTCTGTAAACAAAGTTAAAACATTTCGCTGACACAGGGTATCGCGACGCCCTGTGTCAGCTAAAATGGGCAGATATAGGAACTCGAAAAATGTCTTTATAAACTTTATTATTATAGGCTGAACCGTTTATTTTCCCCTTTCTTTGTGAGTAATGTAAGTATTCATAGCATGATTTCAACCGACGTTTTCCAAAATAAATTACTTATAGTAATTCATTTCTGTCCTTATTTCCCCCAATTTTCAAAGCTTCCAGCCCAGCCATAACTCCATCAATGTCAGTGTTCATAGCTAACCCTTCGACGGCTATGAACAAAAATCAATGACATGTTCAACAAGAATTCAATACCCGAAAATGGGTTACCAAGCAACGTTCAAACGGCAGTCTATATACCTAATCGTAACGCACTGTATCTATTATAACCCACATGTTTTGTATGTATGTGTTGTTGTTAGGGGAATAAAGACATAAATCACGGAAGGTCAGTACTGTATAGCTAGTTACTATAAGTAGTAAATTGCTTTGTGTTATAGTTCTTAATGTAGCGTTTGCCGCTTGGTCGATTGTTCCAACGTGTTCGAGAATGGCTTGCTATTTAGGAGAATGATAAGGTGGTGATTGAAATGGGTTGTGTAGGGTTAATTATTATTGTAGAAAAGTATGTGTGTGTGGTTGAATATTAGAAAGAACTTTTGAAAAGTTTATTAAGCTTTGAATAATTGGGTTTCGTAGAGGTCGAGTAAGGATTTGGTGAAATTATTGACCAAATATAAGGGTATCTACGCCCTTTTGTATCCACATGGAAGATAGTCTTATAAAAGATGATTAATTGTGTTGGTAGGCGTGTTATTTATGTCTACGTTTATTTCATATTTTATAGTGCATAGGTACTTTTAGTCTATTCCATATTAATAGCGCGTTAACTGTTGATGTCTATTCCAAATTTTTATTATATATTCTCATTGCCTCCCGTAAGTATTGCTTCTTAATTGATTTTGTCAGGTTTTAGGAAATCTTCTTCGGTATTTTTATTGTTTTGCACGATTTGATACTGAAATTAAAAATTGTGTTGTTCATACTCCGTTATTAGAGATTATTTATAGATTAGTGTAGTAATATGTCCCTAGATTAATCAATTACAGACTGTATAATTCACCTGCATGTGGCTCAGAGAACAATTAAAAAAAAGGGTCATTATTTCAAAAGATTAAAAAAAAAACTAAAAATGTTAGGTTTGAATCGAACCCCCATTGCTCTTTTGCAGCAGGCTGTCTTTTATCAGTCTACCAACCTTTAGTTTCATACCCTCATTCTTTAGACCCAAAACCATAAAATAGAGCCCCCAGTAAAATACGCAAAAGTTTAAAAACTATACAAAAATGAATTTATTTGAAAACGTATGGGGATGTCGCGTGCCTTACCATCCACCCATACGGATTTCTATGTTAATGTGGACATGCATGGCTCATGCATTGATAGCATCAGTAACTGATATAACGGTAATTTGTATAAAATAGTCGTTTTTATCGTTACCGGTTTAGCGTTACGTTACCAAACATAAATAATGCAGATAATTTAACTGTCTAAAAAACATATTTGTGTTTGCGTTACGTACCTATATTATCGTTATCAACCCTTCCATATTCGTCACTTGATTTGGAAGACCCCTTTTCCAAAATATCGATAGTACCTAAATCAGAAATTCCGTGTTTTATGAAAATTAGTCAAGAGTCTCTACCGATGAATTGATCTACTACTGCCGATTGTCAGACAATTTAGGGGCAGCCCAAGGATAACTTATTGAAATATTGATCAGGTTTTTAAATATTTCTTATTGGTTCTTTTTAATTTAAACTTAAAACTTTTGTATCAACGAAGACTTTACCTTACTTAAAGTAAGGTAAAGTCTTCAGTTGATACAAAAGGAGCATGATTTTGGTTTTGATAGGGTTTAAGTTTACCTACTGTTTTGTTTCCAATCAAATATGATTCATAAGAGTATGATATGTTTCTATGTTTGTGTATGGTGTGTTTCTATGTTTAAAAACGCACCCACGAAGCAGGAAGAAATCATAGTGCGGGGAAACTCTTAAAAAAACATGTTTCTTCGTTGTAGTTTCCTTTCTTTACTCCATTTAATACCTATTTCACGGCCGATGCCTGGTGTGGAGGAGAGCCTTGTCCATACCAAGCTTCGGCCAACATCTACTCATGCGCACACCTTTCGCGACATTCCGTAACGACGTCGACTGATAGGTGACATTAGTGACAGATACCAAGTTATACAACGTGTAACGTTAATAGCGCAAAACCTCTCGTGGGGTAACTCAGCCCATGTTACTGAACAATGTTTGTTCTAAAACATTTGGAAAAAAAAATTTTTTTCATACAAAATGAGAAATTGATCGAGCCCATCAGTAATTGTGAAAAATCATTTTTTTTTCAAAAGTTTCAGAACAAACATTGTTCAGTAACATGAACTGAGTTACCCCATGAGAGGTTTTGCGCTATTAACGTTACACGTTGTATATGAGAGATAGTGTCTACATAAATAACTAGGTATTTTAAGGATACGTTACGGTGCGTACAGACTATGTAACATAACATGTTATAACATTTTTCATAGTGTGATGGTCCTGTTATATAACATTTTACATACATTTGTAGTGTTATATAACAATGTTATAACATTGTTACATGGTCTGTACGCACCTTTACATTCGTCATTTTTCAATTGAATAGAATGACTTCTAGAAAACCTTCACGCTACACACACGTGAAAGAATTCCAGAACCTTTGATAGATAGTACTTATGATTTCTTTCAATCTAAATAAGGAAATGCAGCCATATTTCTCGCCCTTCAGAAAAGGGCATAAAAAACAGGCCAGTTAATTTTATGTCCTATCTGTCACCATTGCGTGATTCTTACTCTTTGACTGTCACATTTCAATAGTCATATTTTAACGACTTAGAAGTTGTGACTTAAAAGAAACGGTGAAAAAAAAACACGTAAATTATGGAACAAGTGCAATGTTTTGACTTTATGGAACATGTTTATGGTAAAATTAATGGGAATTAGGGGCGGTTTATGGCTTAAACAGGTTAAATAATGTGATTAGCTGGTAAATGATTTTGAAGGGTGAATAAAAATGAAGAAAAATAGGAAATAATTTTAAAAATTTGTTTGGGACAGCCCTCAAAAGATTTTTTTCCACAGTAAATTCTATCCGTCTAAGGAAAATATTATATGGAAATATATTTATCATAAAGAAAAACGGTAGGCAGTTTTTTCATATTATGACGAATGGTATACTGTCATGTCATCCATAAGTTATATTTGGGACGCATAAATCAGTAGACAAAGAATCCGATTTGCCACATACAACATCAACATTACCTACCTACGCACATGAAACAACCTTGTCTTATCTACTTACAAGAAAACTTTAGCTAAACTATTTTATATGAACCTATTTCGAGTTTCAAAATGAAATCATAAGCGACAAATAGCGTGTTGCCAGACGACATCAATGAAATGGATGTCGGAATGGATGATATTAATGCTGGCTGTATGTATAAATTAATAACCCTCATTTGTACATTTTACTCCTTACTTTTGAATCATTTATTTATTTAACCAATTACAACGGTTGTGTGACCAACCAATTGCAATTAAAGAAAAAATCAATGTTAATAAAAAGTTGGCGCCGCCTCAAAATTTATTTTTTGCTTTTCAGTTCGATGTTTCGTCGGTTTGATTTTTTTTTAAAAAGGACTTATTTTTTACTTTTGAGTTTCCTATCTCGTGTCAATTTCTGTAACTAAAAACTCTCAACGACTGTCATACCCCAGCTACGTCTAAAGTTCTCATCAATATGAGTGAAATGAGCCCAAATACGATATAGTTGCTGCTAACTGTTAAGGATCTCTTGCTACTGCCCTCTGTCACCATCCTCAGACCCTCGATGACAATTATACCCCAGCTAGGTATAAAGTTTTCATCAAGACTAGTGAAATGAGCCCAAACACGATAAAGGTGCTGTTAACTGTTGAGGACCTCTTACCCCTGCTATCCGTCACCATCCTCAGACCCTCGCTGGCAAATGATACCTCAGCTAGGTCTAAAGTTCTCATCAAGCTGAGTGAAATGAGCCCAAACAAAACACGATATAGCTGTTGTTAATTGTTAAGGAACTCTTGGGACTGACTTTACAAAATAACAGGGATCTGGAGTTGATCTGATGATGGTGACGCCATCATGTTATGTTCTCCACATCTCTGCTATATAATAATGTCCTCAGAACTACAATTGTTAACTTTATTTCAACAGAATCGGTTGATAATTGAAAATTCTGTAGGAAGATTGACAATTAATTCCTTTTTTTCTACCCTTAGAGGCCGATTTTAGTTTTGAAATTTAAATGGGACCAACTTTGAGATATACTCTTTCCAACAAAAAAAGAATTTTTGAAATCGGACCACGTTAGAAAAAGTTATGCGTGGTCATACATAAAAAAAAAAAAAAAATAAAAAAAAAAAATATACATGTCGAATTGAGAACCTCCTCCTTTTTTTTTCGTCGGTTAAAAAATAAAAAAAACACTCATAAATTCCTTTCACAGTACCTGCATTTGACACACCAATAAAATCTTCGTCCATCCATCCGCAAACAGATCGGCTGTAGGATTAAAATCCAAGAGGAGTGCTAAGGATTGGCGACTTACCACCTGCAACCGTACGACATGCGGGCACAGCAAACAATCTGTGCTTTTTGCTCCCGCAGTAATTATCTGGGACATAGATGGATGCCGTTTGTCATTTGTTCTTCTTACGAGAAATTCGCATTTGGAACTGTTGGAATGATTAGAGCTCGACTAGTTTTCATGAGATGGATTATTTAGTTTGTTTCGAAACAAAAAACACTATAATAATTATGTATTTGGTAGATCCAATAAGCCTGGGGTAAACTCTAAATTTCAGATTTGAAGCTGCCTTCACTTATTAATTTGAGAACTCAATGATCTTTATCCTGCTACATTCTTTCCAAGGAATTATATAGGGTATGTAAACTTAAACGTTACCCCCTTATTAATAAAACGGGAAGTATAGTTATCTACGCCAAAGTTAATCCTTAAAAATGTATGGTTAGTCCGAAGATTATCCTGGTTGTAACTTTAGTCCACGTTTATTAATAAGGGGGTACAAGGTCTGATGCTTACCACTGCTTTCCATTTGTCCTTCAAAAATTTAAAATATTTACATAACAATCACTTTTTTGGTTGGTAAAATCATCAAATAAATCTTCCCGCCCTGTTTAAATAAACTACCCCTACATTCCATACAGTACAATTTACAGATTATACCCATAACTTATTTCATTGGTCGCTTTTCCATTAGACGGCGCCGTGCCGGTGCCGGGGAAGCAAAAATGTATGAAAACGTATGGCTCGCTTTTGCACTCACCGGCGGGCGCGCCGGCCCGGCGTTCATACGTCATTTTTCCTTCCCCGCACCGGCACTACGCCGGCGCTGGCGCCGCGCGCCGGCGGTGCCGGTGCCGTGCCGTCTAATGGAAAAACGCCATAGGGATATAGTAGACTAGAAAACCAGCGAAGAAATCACATTAAAGTCATTAAATTCATTTCCCACAGATAATGACAAGCAAGGAAGCCACAGAGAATGGAAAGCAAATCAGCATGGCAGCCAGCGCCATAGCACTTCGTGGAGTCCGTATATTTCTGTCAGCTGGTAGGAACGCGGCGGAGCGCCCGCAGCCCCAGGGTACTACCCCGGCACCAAGGCCGAAGCCCAAAGGGAAGAAGCCGATCGTAGGAGGCAAGTTGGCGCCGAAAGTCATGGAAGCGTTGGTTAAGTCAACAAAGTTTACCAAGTAAGTTTAAGGGCCTGGCCCCATGTCTCGGCGCCGCGCCGCCCGCCGGCGGGCGGCGCGGCGCCGTGCCGCGCTACGGCGTCGTGTACCGGCACGTACCCTATGTTCAGCAAGTGTATCCAAAGATAAAAATTACAGTTACGATTTGATATGGACCGCGAAAGGCGTATCCTGTTCCTGTTGCTAGTGTATACATATGTATGTATGTAGTCATACGTATGTCTACATCAAAAAAAAAATTCTATGATAAGAATAAATAAGTTAAAATAATTTCTTTTATTTCTTACCTTACGGTGCGTACAGACTATGTAACATAACATGTTATATAACATTGTTATATAACATTTTTCATAGTGTGGTCATCTATACTAATATTATAAAGAGGTAACATTTGTTTGTAAGTTTGTATGTTTGTAAGTTTGTATGTAGGGGGTAATCTCCGGAAGTAATGAACCGATTTAAAAAATTGTTTCACTGGTAGAAAGCTACATTATCCGTGAGTGCTATAGGCTATAAATTATAAAGATATCATACATATTAGCCGAAATACTGCCCAACGAAGTGCGCACGGGTCAGCTAGTGTTATATAACATTTTACATACATTTGTAGTGTTATATAACAATGTTATATAACATTGTTACATAACATGGTCTGTACGCACATTTATAGTTAAGCCTAGCATTTCCATAGGCTCAACAGGTTTCCTGAACACGTATTTCTTCTGTATACGAGGCGCTATTTTGGTTAGCAGTTCTTCAAAACTTGATACGGACATTCTAAAATATTCGTAAAATTTGTCATCACCACAGTTTTTCAGCGCTTCATATTTCCTCTTGAAATTGTCTCCATCATGGTTCATTATAGAAAGGTATGGATTTACCCAATATTTTCTTTGTTTTTGATTTTTTTTTTAATTTCTCGTCGTCTTAATAGCAACAGGACCAGGATACGCCTTTCGCGGTCCATATCAAATCAAAACTGTAATTTTTATCTTTGGATACACTTGCTGAACATAGGGTACGTGCCGGTACACGACGCCGTAGCGCGGCACGGCGCCGCGCCGCCAGCCGGCGGGCGGCGCCGTAGCTCGGCACCGTAGCTCGGCACGGCGCCGCGCCGGACACATGGGGCCACGCCCTTAGGGTATTATACTTAGGTGATCTGAGGTCAATGATTATGTTTGGGTCTAGGGACTGCGTCAACGGTTACGTGACGGTGGAAAGTAAGTAAGAAAGACGTTATGGGCAATTGAGGGAAAACCATCGATTTTAGTCGTTACGAGTCTGACAGTCCCTTTCGCTTTATTCAGAGGATGGGATGGAGCGTAAGATGATGATTTCACCAGCTAGAAAAAGGCCAATTATTATTATTGTTTATTTACTTGGGTCGGGTATTAAAAACGGTCTTTTAAAATCAATAATTAGTTGCTATAGAGAAAGGGTCAGGTAAAAAACTATTTATACATCGCCCGGCCCGTCGGCGTCGCTATTCCCACTTAATTAAGCTCTACATTTTTCTAGATGGAAGTTTGTTATTATTTCAAGTGTAAAAACCACTGAAAAATGTTTAAAATAAAGACACAGATAGATTACAACCTGAATTTAATCACATACACAAATAATTTTTATCCCAAAAGTTTCATGCCGAGAGACAATTGCCGAAGTGCACACCGGGAGAGGAGTGAGCAATAAAACACGTTCAACGAACAGCAATAGTTATTTGTTATGCAAGGCTGCAAAGTTGATTTTTGGCGCGAGTACTTGAATTGAAAACTGAGCGAGCGAAGGATTCTAAGATTGAACCGCGAGAGAAACGAGCGGTTCAAATATAGAATCCTGAGCGATGCGAAGTTTTCAAAGGTACGAGACGCAGAAAAACTTTGCTGCCGAGTGCAACACACAACTTTTCACCTCACACAGCGAGGAAATGAAGTGGGGGCATTGACCTATACAGGGGGCGGCTCGCCTGGCAGTGTAGAAAACAATTGAATACAAGACGTGTTCGAATTTTAAACAACACTTTGTGCTCTAGAGCACAAAATGGAGTTTTGCGCTCAGATTTTGAATGAGAAATAGAATCTTTCCGAGCGGGTGAGGTGAAAAATGAATTGAGCTCTTGTTTGTCATTTGTTTCGAATAAAGTATGACTGACAAGGTACTGACTTGTTAAACTGTTTGTTGATGAGTAGCGAGTGATTGGCGTGCCAAAAGGCGGGAAAGTACAGTTGATTACTCGATTGAGTGCTGAATTTCATTGGAAACGAAAGGCACGTCTTAGAGCCTATGCACACCACGGTTATGGTAACCATCACGTTTGAAAAACGTGATGTGTATAGGCCCTTAGGTGTATCCACACCTAAGGGCCTATACACATCACGTTTCGTTCGTTATAAGATTTTGTTTCAAAATGGAGCTGAAATTCAACATATTATTCATAAATAAAGTCTACTTTTCCATTAATATACTTAACTTCCAACACTTCTAATCTAATTAAATTCGTGATTCGGTCATCTGTGAGTGCGTTTAGCAACATCTTTGCAAAAAAAATCGGATTTCTGCTATTTTATCCCATTAGTTGGTGCGTTCTTGTGGAATCATTTTGTACCTCAACGTTAGATTTATAAACAGTTCATGATCCAATGAAAAAAAATGGACTTTTATTCAGGTTTTCAAACATGTAGGTAGGGTTTGTGGAACTGTCAAACTGTTGACAACTTCGTTTCCTCTTTCAACTTATTAATAATTCAGTTTTATCCGTGGTAAAATCACAAATAACTTCCCACAACCCTCCCTAATCAACCTTTCGATGAACAATAAAAAAATACACCCCTATAAAATCAAAAAGGAAGTTTTACATAACATAATCAAGAACCCACATGCAATTACTATTGACACGTGTTTAACCCTAAATGAACTCATTGAATTGGTAAGCTAATAAACGATCGAAGGTCTACTATCTACTATCCAACCCTCGGTTGCTCGTAGTTCAGTAGGACGGGTATAGGCGGCCCGGGCAGGTCGCTTCGGTCGTAAAATATTACGGTAGCAGCGGTATGAAAGACGTGTCATGACGCCTAATAAGAAACTTAAGGAAAAACACCTCGATGCGTTGTATAGACTCACGCATTTTAACAAGTGAGTGTGAAAAATTGATTTTTATGAATGTTTGTGAACAGTTTGAAGTTTCTTCTTTTATAGTGTTGGCAAAAAACTTAATATCACTAAGTTTTCAGTTTTTATAACTTTCTTTAATCTTTTAAGATTAGAAATATTTTTGTCAAAGTCTGAAAAGGCATTTATCTGTAGAAATAAAATAGGTACTTGAAAACATTTGCTAGCTCGAAGTATTTTGTTTAGTCATCATTTTTCGCCGACCATTTTTTTACATCGCGTGTATATTTTTCTATAAAACACTAGGTCCGACCAGTGCCTTTCTTTGTTACACAATAAAGTGCGTGATACCTATCTCCTAGTTTACGACGGGAATTGCTACTGTTTTGTAGGTACAGTTGTAAAACGGATAAATTATTGTATCTCACTCTGAGATAGGTACAGACATGTTTTTTACGAGTATTTTTACCTTTATTGGAACATTATTTTTACTTGGTTACTACCGTAGTCAGGCGGAAAACCTAAACCTAAAGTGAACGGTATTTAGAGTAGCAATTCGAAATTAAATTGAGCTCCTAAAGGCTTACTAGGGTATAATAGTAAGGTGATATTTTCAAATTATCCAAACGTAAGTTTAGCTTACTAAACAGACACTAGTTCTAGCGTGGTAAAAACATCAATGAGTCCTCCCGCTACCCAGGGCAGGTCAGGAGGGACTGTCAGATTTGTACTGACTAAAATCCACGGTGTCCTTCAATAGCCCTTTACGTTCCGGGGTCACGGTAATCGGAAAAGTCCCGCGACCAGCTTGGCCTGACTTGACTTAGCTAACTAAACAAACACAAATTCTTAAACTTAATGTTTGTTATGAAGTTTTTGCAAGTATAATCCCGTCTAGTGGGAAGTGGTCACCGCAGCCTTTGGACGCCAGTTGCCCACCCTGCGACTTCTTCACGCTTTTGAGGGTGTGAAAAGAGATTTTGTCGCTAAATAGCATACAAAATATTATAACATTATTCGCAAAAATCATAATTATTTGAAAAAAATGTATTTCGCAAGCCATCATACCAGAAAAGTAGGAAGGCGTGTTATTCCTTCAGGTATAGGGACTAATACTTCCGGTGGGATGTGCTAGCTCAGCTGTTGACCCAATTATTCATCACCCATTATCAAATGAGTCCTCCCACCCCGGGCAGAGCGGAAGGGACTGTCAGACTTGTACAGACTAAAATCCACCGTGTCCTTCAATAGCCTTTTACGTTCCGGGGCCATGGTAATTCGAGAGGCGACCGGCCCAATTAGCCTTCAAGAACTTTTATTTGGGTAAAGTTAAAAGTTTCAAAGTTTTGTATACCAGCTAATATACGAGTTAATTTTTCTTCCAGGGCTGAGATTGAAGCCTTGTACAACATGTACCGCCGGCTGGTGATCACCGCGCAAGCTGCTGCACCGGTCACTGCAATTGGACATCCACCCAAAATTGATGTAAGTTTTTTTTATATGGATTTGCCAAGAGGCAAAGATGAGGCCTAAGATGGAGTTAGTTCAACCAGAAGTAACTGGATCACCTGCGCATCGACACAGTAAAAAGGATATTTAATTTTAATGTTGGACTCCAAACGGTTGGAGAGAAATCTGGCAGCCTACCAGCGCTTATAGGAACCGATCTATGCCAGCGCAGGCATTTATTATGACCAAGCGCCGATCGTCGCCGACGAGTTCTGAAAATCTTAGTCAGGTACCGCCGTCATCGCTGGCGCCACCCACCATATAATTAATGAACAACTCAGCTTCAATCTGCTTGCTTTAAGTAACTGTTGGATCGGCAACGGCTACCAGCTTTCTTTCTGTATACAGTCTTGGTCCTGTAGGGCAATTCACGTAACTAAGGAAGTGCTGTTGCAGTGCAGTTGCAGCTAGGTTTCGATCAAAACAACGCTTTTCGTATTCTCTATCGCTGTCAAGAAAGATTACACACCGTTTATCACTCGAACGTGAACTTAACTGCAACTGCACTACTACTTCATCGGCGCGTCATAAAATTACGTGAATTAGCCTTCTGACCTTAGGCCTTCTAATAATGTTAATCGTACCTATTATCGTAACTAAACTCCACCTAACAGTAGCGGCAAAACAAACCAATGCTAATAAAAATTCACAACCTCACTTTTCAAATTCAACTAGGTACTACTTTTCAATATCAACTAGTTCAAATAGGTATATACCTAGGTAGTTTGAATAAAAATTGACGGGGTTGGTTCACGAGCGCCATTTTTCTTTATTGTCAATAGTTGGGTACACGGCAGGGAGGCAGTTCCGGCCATATCCTGCATCGCGTGCATGCATATTGTGGTTAGGGGCAGAAATAGGGCCGCGTGTGGTTGTTCTATTAAGAACTTGTAATGAGGTTATCTATGTAGGTTACTGTAGCAGGCTGATGATTTTTCATATTTAAAAAATGAGGGCTTATTGCAAGTATTCGTTCGGATCGTGGAAATGGAAATAATAAGTACTGAAGCTGAACTATTGTAACGTCTGATGAAAAAGATTGGATATACCTAGAATCTTTATTCCATGCAAATTAAAGTTTTCCTTAAAGTTACTTCGAAAATTATGAAGCTTTAGCTTTAGGACGATTAAATGAAACTCGCACTTGGCCCACCAAAATTGAGCAACGAATCATTGCTTGTGCATTGTTTATTTATTTTATACATGTGCATCAACTTTAAATAAATAAATCATTGTGATGCGATCAAAAATTAATCAAAATTTATTTTAAGCATTTACTTCAAGTAGGTACTTAGGTCAGTTACATGCACTTTTGAACTGTCAAAAGACCAAAATAAAAACATAATTTTTAAATAATATGTAGCTACAGTCCCAGCCACGTAGGTACGTGGCCGCCCGGCGCCCATTTAGATCAGAAAACGGATGAAAATAAGTTTAAAATACTCGTAAGTGTAAAAACCTTCCGAATACTTATTTCAAGGTTTTTCACAAAAATATTCCGTTCGTGCCTACGTAGTGCAGGATGTTTTAATTAAATAAGCCCCTTCCATTAATTTAATTTCCGTCTGCATTATTCGCGGAAATGAAAATGACATTTTAGACAAATTGGCTTCATAATAAACTTAATTTTGGTTCATTTTACTATGACATTGACGGTGGCATGGAAACCGGAAAATGCGGAAGTAAAATTGTGATAGAACTTGGATAAAATTAGTTTTTGTTTCAGTAATTACAGACTAGGGGAAAATAGTAAATTAAATGGTAAAATGGTAAATGGTAAGTTTACATAGTAAATTGTTTGGGGAACAAACTCATCAACGGCCATGCATTTTGCAGAATTATGATTCTAGACCCAGTGTAAACAATTTTAATTACCTACACCTTTTTTTACTCCATTCTTTGGATTCTTTGCAATTTTGCTTCTCAACATTAATCCACTTCCTCCAACCTGCGACTTCTGATCCACCACGCTTCACATCATCGCATCGCCTGCTCTCGCTATTACTTTTCCGACTTGATAGGCAGAATTGTGATAGCTCGGCTATAATGGATGAATATAATTTATTGTAAATGCAGGATTGGAATATTATTAATTCCAGAGATTACCCTAGTGGCAATGTGCGAGATGATAGCACCTCGTAGTGACCACATTATTTCTAGACTTAGGAGATCTGTCAATTCTTGGCAACTAGATATTTTGAAAAAACATTTTTAACTTTATTTTCATTAAAACAAAAAATAAAAAATAAAAAGGTTGTGATGCATATTAAACTTGACGCACGTCACCCCCGAAACTTTCGGAAACACTTTCGAGTTATTTCACATCACTGTCTCATCGACCCGTCCTCATAAAGTTCATGCAATGAAACTCCACAAAAATTATGGCTTACTTTGATGTTTACGGAGAATCACTTGACTGGCTCTTAAGTCACAGCTAGTTTAGCCAGAGTTACTACTTAGTAGAACCTAGTAATAAGCCTATAATTTATGTTCTTAGTTTTACGGATATTGTTTTATGATGGCTTTTGGTGAAATAAAAAAATATATAGATTTATGCCAACAAGTGATGAAATTCACACATATTAGGTAGCGCTAGTCTTATTCTGCTCCGACCCTGCATTTCATGTTTAGACACTTGCGGTTTTTATTTCGTAGAACGAAGTTTTTTTAACAGAGAATATTTTTATAGCCTTGTAGTCTAGCCAGAGTTGTTTATCGTGTCCAATATGACTATGGCACGGTGCTTGTGAGTTATTCAAATATTTACAAGTACATAGCCCGAATCAGTTTACGGATAGTTATCAAAATAGTAGTCACAAAAAGTGCCCAGAGTCCTATCCCAGCAGGTCGCGAGAACGTCTTAAAAGGACACTGTTTCCCTGAAATGAAAAATTGCAACTTTCGAATGTCACCCGTCCCTTCAGCTCGACCCGCAGCGTGACCCTCGAGGTTGCGCTAATTAGATGATTATACCACTCAAAAAGGTACCTAAAGATAAATTATTTCACATCACGCATCTTCTAAATCCTCAGGGCATAGACCAAAATACCTTTCGAGACGTGATGCACAACACCTTCGATCTGGTGACAGAAGAGGCTATCCTTGAGCGTATGTGGATGACCTGGGAGAGAGGTGCGGCGGGAGGGGAGGGATCCTTGAGGTTCGAGTCGTGGGTGAAAGGCCTCAGTGTGCTGCTCAGAGGAAATATGGAAGAACGGATTGGGTACTGCTTTAAGGTCTATGACTTGAATAATGATGGGTTTATCACGAGGGAGGAGATGTTTTTGTTGTTGAGGTAAGAAATTTTAATGTCTCCTGCAGATTTTTCATAACATTACTTCACGCCCCTGATCCTGAGGAGTCCGTTATAGTACACCCATGTAGAAGAAGGCAAACCTATTTCCATTAACCGGGCACAAACACGGACTCCGGGGCTGCTACTCACACAGTTTCGAATGCAAAAACCCAGTAACAGTTTTCCCAGACCCGGGAACCGGAACTTAGGCCCGGTATCCACCAAAGCGGAGAGGAGAGGAGATGTGTTTGAATAATCAATCAGATGTCAATCAGATGTCCCCATCTCCTCTCCGCTTTAGCTTCAGACCTTCAGTGAACATCTGATTGGTTATTCAAACACATCTCCTCTCCTCTCCGCTTTGGTGGATACCGGGCCTTAATGTAGGTACAATCGACAAAGTTGAATTATGAGCCATAAGCTTATTTTCTGACAGACATTCAAATACAATTAGGTCCACATTCGCGTAAACATACATATCCATGGTAACGACTTCGATCTTTGTCAATTTGACGGATTCAAACGAGTTTTTTGTAACAATGGGCCATGATTCAACTTTGTCGATTGTACATCAGTTGCACTTGTGACCGTGGTTTCCGCGGATGTTATCAAAAAAATGTAGTTGAATTGATCTGAAAGAAACCTTATCATAATGTTACTTTCGTGGGACTGTCTCATCATTAACCGTGACCTTAGAACGTCAAAAAGCTCTTGAAGGATCTCCGTGGATTTTATTTTATTCAGTACAAGTCTGACAGTCCCTTCCATAACCCGCCCTGGCTGCGAGAACTCATTTTATGATTATTACCACGATAAAAACCATATTAATGTTACTTGTATTGCGTGTAATGAAGTCTGTCTTAAAAACAAAACCTTCTGCAAACATGCACACACATTTGTATGAATCTGTGGTACGGATAGAAAACGGATCAGGATTCCTGATCAGGAAAACTGATGTATGCGGCCAGGCTAAAGGACACTCATGACTTCTTTCCGGACCCATTTCACCCCTGGAGGATACTCCGGGGGCTGTCGTGATATATGATTTCACTTCTAGACTTTTATAGGCCGATAACTTCGTTTTGTATATTTTTAGGAACTCCTTGTTAAAACAGCCGGGTGATGAGGATCCTGATGAAGGAGTACGAGATCTGGTTGAACTAGTGCTCAGGAAGTTGGACGTCGATAAGGATGGGACCGTGTCGTTGGATGATTATAGGTGATTAATATTTTAACAATCTAAAAAAATATTTTAAAAATTTGTAAATAATCAACTTTTTTTGGATAAATTCCGTGAAGGTCCAAAACAGCTCATACAAGTGCCATGATCGTGATAAACATCCCGATTGAAGTTCTATGTTATTATCATGGATCATGTCAGTTTTATACTCATCTTAACTTTTCTGTCCTTATCCCAATTCCATTATAATCACCGCCACGTGCCCAAAATGTCTTCAAATGTGAAAAAAAATGAAGGATGCTTTGTATTGTAGGGTAGGTATAAATTATAAAATCGTTTTTCTTTCAGACAAGCAGTAGAGCAAGAGCCCCTTCTTTTAGAAGCGTTTGGGCAGTGCCTACCGACAAAGAGACATAGCACCACCTTTCTCAAAACCCTTACTAATAAGACATAGATACCTACAATAGATAGACAATAAGAAAAATGTTTAGTGTAAATGTTGTATTTAATTCTAAGATAAAGACGTGTGAATAAGTTTTCCTTTGTAAATTGTAAATTTTTCACTCTTTTAGTATGTAGTCTGTAAGATTTTGTTATTTAGTTGATCTAAAAGATGTCCTTAATGGAAAATTTTCATAATAATTTAATTATGTTTTTATAGCATTTAACTTGCTTTGCATCTGAGAGACTTGATGAACTAATGTTTTATCAGTGACATAAAAAAAAGCAAATTGACATGAACGACGAAAATCGATGTAAACATGCAAAGTGCTTTGAAGTGATTGCCTCACGTCTAGCTAGGCAATCTGATTTTGTATTAACTTATCAGTTCATAATAATTTAACTTCTCACAGGGTTTTTGTTTTAATTGTCCATTATTTTCATTTTAGCCGATTTCAAAAAAAGGAGGTTCTCAGTTCGACCCTTATGTATGTTTGTATGTATTTGTACCTATGTTTCTCTTCGATTACCTCGCGTTTCTTTGAACCAATTGTGATGCGATTTTCAGAAAAGTATTCATTACATTCTGAAGAAGACTTCCAAAAGAAAATTTATTCTACATTTTTCTGTGTTTATTTTTTGAAGTCAGTCCTTTTTTGTAAAATTGTTTTTTTCTGTAGTTGTTGTACCTAGGAAGCTTCTAGCTCCCAGAAAAGAAACATTTTAATATACCAATAACGATTTTTAATTATTTATTTACAAATGCATGTCATGTTCTGTTGACTATTGTATTTACAATAATATTTC
The DNA here is from genome assembly GCA_954870645.1 of Agrotis clavis. Classification (NCBI taxonomy): domain Eukaryota; kingdom Metazoa; phylum Arthropoda; class Insecta; order Lepidoptera; family Noctuidae; genus Agrotis; species Agrotis clavis. The sequence continues at coordinate 4,803,666 of OX940918.1, read as the reverse complement.
CACAAATACGTATATCAAACACTTCAATCGTGAGGATCCAGTCCAGTTCCGATGAAGTCAGTCAGTATCTTGGCAGCGGCTGGGGGGAATAGGTTGAAAAGCTGGAACAAGAGAAACAAGTTAAATGTGGTGGAAGAATAAAGAGGGTAGATTTTGTTTATTGAGAAAGCAGTTGGTTCCGGCTGTACTTAAAGATAGGCCAGGACAGGCGTCCTGGTCGGACTATCACCCTGGAACCTGTATGGGAAATCGAGATGGCACTAGACGACTTGTATAGCTTTGTCACTTTCACTCGCCGGAATAAGCCTGTTTTTGAGACGTTGTAATACCCCCCCTAGTCGGACTATCTACCCTGGAACCTATAGGGATTTTAAAGAAACACGGTGGATTTTAGTACCCAGGGCGAGACGAAGCATTGGGTACTTTAATAGCCTCAAGAAGACAAGGAGATCATAAAAAAACAAGTATTGGTATCAGCTTCAATCAATGATCGAAGTGTACTTCGACCAACGATCGAAGGGTAGCAGTGATTTCGAGAATATTCGTGAATAAGTAGATATTGCTTGTGAGTACCTGGTAATAAGGATTAATAATTTTCAAAGCTTTGTCCCTATTCACCCCATTCCTCATCCAACTGGACAGTACGTTTGGTAGGCAAATTCGCTGGGAATAGCTAGTAATCTTTAAAATTAGGTAATATTCATGCTACAGGCACAGTTACATCGCCTGATGCATCGTTACACGTTGGACATCCCTCCTGTACTTACAAAGCGTTTTGACAATACTTTTATTGTGCATACACTTAAGGTCCGGAATTCCCTGACAGGGTCTGTATACAGCCTTCATCTTCAGCCTATAATGTTCCCACTGCTGGGACACATATTGCCTCCTCTCTGTGAGAGGGAGTGGGCCATAATCCACCACGCGGGCCTAGTGCGGGTTGGCAGATGTCACATGTCTTCGAATTTTCGGTTCTAGGACATGCCGGTTTCCTCACGATGTTTTCCTTCACCGTTTTGAGAGCAGTGGTGATGAAATAAATGACACAAAGTAATGCGCCTGGCGGGGTTCGAACCCACGACCTACAACTCGTAACACTGGGCCACCATTGCTCTCTTAATTCGGCCTTATCATAAAATTAAAAAAAAACAGTTTCTGCTAGAACTCTCACCTTGTTCGAATAATACATATCACTGGGGATGGTGATCTCGTGGTACTCTCTGCGGATGGCGTCGACGATCTGATCAGCAGCATCGCCGGGGTCCACGGTCTTCATGAGGGCTTCGAATCTAATGCGCGGGTTGTGGCACAGGCCCGTGTTCACGATGTACGGGAAGATTGTTGTGAACTTGATCTGGAATTAAAGGAACAGATTGTTATTTTGAGGTCTATCAGTATTTATTTATTTTTTTAGATGGATTTGCTCTTGACTCTAGTCCAGGTCAAAGGTGATTGAGACAAAGCCTATGATGGAGCGACCTTTAAAAACAAAGGCACACATACAAAGGACAAAAAATCTATCGAATATCTGAAGACGCAGAGCGGCTGCACTGGACAAAAGTACTGGTGTTTCACCATCAAAAAAAGCTCAAAAACTGAACCGAGAAATGTCAAAAAGAAGTAGAAAAAGAAAACTATTATTTTTATCACAGTCGAGGGACTGCTCCGTTGAGAATTTCTTTGTGGGTCTTCCGACTTAACTTAATTATTACACACGCCAGAACATCGAGCTACCACAATCTGTCGACATTTTCAACTTTAGCACGAATCAAGAAGGCTCACGTTGGATTGGAGAAAGTTGACAGATTCGGGTAGGTTGATTTGCTGACGTCTATACGTAGCTATAAGTAGCCCTACCAGAAGTCTTATAGCATAAGCAGTTCCCCTGAGGGAAAGCGACAGAGCTATACAAGTCGTCTAGCGCCATCTTGTTCCCACAGCTGAACTACTCACGCTTTAAAACGTCGTGGTAGGCCACCTGTACCAAATTCATCAAAATCGGTCATTAATTTAATAAAAGAATACATACCCCGTTTGTATCCCTAGGGTCTTCATGCAGCTCCACAGCTAGCGACTCCATGATGCCCTTCACTGCATATTTGGATCCACAGTAAGGCACCAGGTTACGCAGCCCCATCTTACCAGCCATGGAGGACATGGCTACGATGTGACCTTGGTTGCGCTCCAGCATTGCCGGGAGGAATGCTTGGATCATCTGGAAATAAAAGATAGCAAAACGAAAATTAAAAAAAAATATTCATTATATTTTAACGAAGAGGGGTGTAGAAAGCCGAATAACAATATTTCATGATGTATAGTAAAAATTAATGCCTACAAGACTAGACAAGACTACTAAGTTTATTCAAACTTGTGTTTCAAGTCATCACTTCTTGTGATAGCAACTTTATTGTCAGTTTATTAATCGTTGTTGTGGGGATTTTTGATTTACTGGTAGATTCATGATTGAAATGTGAAATAATTTTGGTGCATCATAGAAGCGGGTGTGATACATACGTTACTACTTAAAAAAGTGAAATACCGAATAACGTGTTCCCGTAAGTTTACACACACACACAGACACACTTCACTACGAATGCAAGCTGCTTCGAAAATTTTGAGTAATTTAAAAGCTTGTATCGCGCAGAAAGACAAATAGAGAAAAAAACATGTAAAAATAAAATATCAATCTCTTAAATAACATTTCCAAAAAAGTCATTGTTATAACAAGGATTTTTAACGTTGACACGTTTTTCGTATTGGTAAACTTTTAAGTAACGTATCACACCCCTTAGAACCACCTGCACGGAAACGCTGTTGGGATTGCAGTAGTGAGTTACCTATTAGCATTGTTGTCGTAAACTCGTAAGTAGATAGATAAATTGATTGAAAGCAATTGCGTTATCACTCTTTACTATCAATTTCCAAAACTGACTAAGTATTTGAAAATATTATAAAGTTTTTGTTAGCTTGGATCTAAAAGATATTCTACGAAAGTATTCTTCTAATTAAAATAGGCATTATAAAAAGATGTCATGAGATATTTTTCTTTGACGCAGATGAAGCCATGAGCAGTAGATGATAGCAAGTAGTAATGAAAATATTGCTTCATATGTTTGTAAAATTCTTGATAAGTTTGTAAAATTCGTCTACTCGTCTACTACTAATGAATTGGGCATGCGAGTGTTACTCAATTACCTACCCCAATTTTACCTATCCGGATATTTTGAAACCGGTCTGTATAATTAAGTTTAATCGCATCGTTAACCATGACATTGACTGTAGTCTGCATATTACGAGTATTAACCAAAATGTACTGTCATTTACAAAGCAATAAAGTACCCAATTATGACGAAATAAAGGTTGCTGTCAAAGTAGATTAAGGTTTATAATATTATTGTCACAAAACCTTTATTGGTTAAATATGAAAAATAAGAAAATGTTAAGAGCGCGTATTCTGAAGTTGGCAACGCCGCAAATAGTTGTAAAATAATAACAAGTTTTAATTAATTTAGCAATGTTATTGTATGGAAATAGAAATATGGCTCTGTAGTGCACTAAAATATTGATAAGGGAATGCAATAAGTAATATCGCAACGCCGAAAATATAGTTTTAGATGTAAAAAAAAGTATTTGGAAACCCTCCAAATGCCTTTTTTACACCTGAAACGGTGGCAACATTAAATTCAGTGTTCTAATCGCATTCGTATACCAATTTTTTTAGTGCACTACAGAGCCATATTTCTTATTTAAATACAGTAAATTGACCAAATTAATTAAAACTTGTAAATATTTGACAGCTATTAGCGAAGTAGCCAACTTTCTGGTTACGCGCCCTTAACCCTGTGAGGTAACATTTTACTTATTTTACACTAGCTTCTGCCAGCGACTTCGTACGCGGATCCTGTTGCTTATGCCAGCGGCAACGGGTTCGTCAAAATCGAAGATCAGACGTCTGATGTCGAATTCTTAGAGCCTAGGACGGGAAACCAACGGGACGCGCATGACGATTCCAGACGTTCCAATTTTCTTACAAAAGTAAGTCAACAGGAAATGCCCATCAGACTAAACAACTCTTGCTAAGGCGTGATTCCTATATAATGTAATAGTGTAGCTGGGCTCTTGGAGTTCCACATCAGGTGTTCCAGCTCTTCAATTTTTATACGACAACAGGGAGTACTCATCAGGCTGAACAACTCTTGCTAAGACTTCATTACTGTATATATGTTATAGTGTAGCTGGGCTCTTGGAGTTCCACATCAGGTGTTCCATATCTTTAAATTTATTCTCTCTGCAGAAAATGCTCATCACGTGGAACAATTTATGCTATGGCGCTATTATTGTATCTCTTATAGTTTAGCTGATCTATTGCAGTTCTGCATCAGGTGTTCAAGTTTCCAAGATAAATTATAGCCTAAATGTTGCCCAGACTTAGCTAAACAACAAAAAAAAAAAAACAATCAAACCCGTCCAGTAGTTCCGAAGAAGCTTAAAAAATGGAGTAACTTCTCCCGTTTTCCATACATTTCCCTTCACTGCTCTGCTCCTATTGATTGTAGCGTGATGAAAAGTATCCTATAACCAGCCCAGGAGTATGAAAAATAATTGTACCAAGTTTCGTCAAAATCCGTCGAGTAGTTTTTGTTTCGATCCTAATTAAGGGATCTGGTGAATTATGCTGTCAAATATAATTGATTTAGCTTTTGTTTCTGACACTATATCTCTCTTCTTATTGTATTGTTGAACGTAGTTAATTATGCAAAAAACAATAATTTAATTGTTAATTTTCTTTTCAAGTTAAATGAAGTGATCCATTTTAGTCCTCTTGAAAGATATTAATTTATGGGTAGTTATTCATATGGACAAAATTTAATTTCAGTTCCAGCCTGGTTTCCCTTCAAAACGCATAAATATTTCGCCTTTTACTAAAGATTTCCGTGGAGGGGAACACTCAAATGAGCCTTAAGCATAATTAACATTATATGTTATTTTATAGCAAATGATATTATATTATGTTATTCATTTCAGAATCAGTCACAAAATTCGAAAAACTACCTAAATGTATACAATCGACGGCCATTATGTATATTTGAGTAAAAACAAGATTCTGATTTAAAATACAATGATTGATAAACGATGTAATATTCTTGAACTTTTGAATTTATTTCAAGATCACGTAATTATTTCTCAAAATTCTGCTCTTACTGGAACTTTTTCCTTAAAATTTATTTTAAACAAAGGTTAGTTGTTCGTTTAACAATGACTAACAAGGATTAAGTTATCTCGATATGGACATTGGCCAATACTGTCCAGTGGTTGAACTTGAAAATGTTAATGTGGTACTTATCAATTCTTATTTAGTTACATAATAAACAACTGAATGTCAGTAAATATGTGATAGTCAAAAACGATTTCGTTGATTCATTTTTCGAATGTTTTTTCTTTTATCGAAAAATTTAAAATTACTAATGTATGGACCCCAGCACATCATGCAATCTAACCAAATTAATTAAATACATTTTTAACTTTATCACAAAATCAGAATATTCATATTCGATTGGGAAAATTTGACAGATTTGGGTATGTTGATTTGTTGGAGTCAATATAGGTACTTTAACTTTATGTACGGAAACAGTAATTTTCTGACTATAGTAATGTAGTTTGTGTGTCTTGTCGTTAAAGGAACTACCTAATGGAAACTACTAAAGGCGTCAAATTCATTTATTTCTTTATTTTCTTTTTTATTCTTTTTGCCCCACTAACTCGCAGACCCGGAACAACAAATCATATATTTATGTTTAGAACATACAAATATTTGTACCGTACGGGCATCGAATCCGCGACACGCCGCTCAGCATTCTATCGCTCAGCCACTGCGCCAATCATGCCATCGACAAACTAAGAAGAAAGTTCGAACCAATATGGGTTTTTGATTCACATGCAGATTTTGTATGTACCCCTAATGTTCCGGATACTCTAACACACTTCTTTACGCACGATAATTATATTCTTTGTTTACGAACGAATTCCAAAAAATTCGAAAATCAATCAAACCACTATGACATAAGACATAAAACACGTTGTTATCTATGAATAGATGAAAAACAAAACACGATGGCCATGACAACGTCAAGTCAATCGAATTGCATCTTTATTTCTTAGTGGCAATGTTGATTTTCAATTGTAGTTGGAATCCGTTCGAATCGCGTCGCATTGCGTCGTATCGCGCCATGAGTAAAGTCCCTAAGTGTACGAACGTTTTTAGGGTTCCGTAGCCAAATGGCAAAAAACGGAACCCTTATAGATTCGTCATGTCTGTCTGTCTGTCTGTCCGTCCCATGTCACAGCCCTTTTTGACGAAAGTATAAGAGCTATCCTGTTGAAACTTGGTAAGTAGATGTATGATGTAAACCGCATTAGGATTTTCATACAAAAATAAAACAAAAACCAAATTTGGGGGTACCCCCCGTACTTAGAATTGAAACTCAAAACATTTTTTTTCGCCTGACCCATACATGTGGGGTATCTATGAATAGGTCTTGAAAAATTATATTGAGGTTACTAAAGGTGCGTTAAGACCATGTAATTTTTTTCTAAGCTGAACGGTTTGCGCGAGAAACGCTTCCAAAGTGGTAAAATGTGTGTCCCCCCCTGTAACTTCTAAAATAAGAGAATGATAAAACTAAAAAAAATATATGATGTACATTACCATGTAAACTTCAATTGAAAGTTGGTTTGAACGAGATCGAGTTATTCGTTTTTTTTTAATCGTCATAAGTCGTAAACCGCAATTTACCTTTCAAAGTTACAACGAACTACAAGAACTTTTATATTATGTTACTTGCTGCTACGGAACCCTTTATGGGCGAGTCCAACACGCACTTGGCCGGTTTTTTATTTTTGGTTCACTCGCTTAATACAAATAGTAGATCGCGAAGCCGCGTGTAATACCTAGCAAAAGAATTACAAACTCACCCAAAGGTTGCCAGTAACATTAATATCCATGATGGCCGTGATCTCCTTCTCCGTGTGCTTCAACACGGGCTTGCACGGCATGATGCCGGCGTTGTTGATGAGAATGGTTACCACACCCACTTCTTTTTCCACCTTCTCTGCTAACGCGAAGACTGCTGCTCTATTTGTTACGTCACACCTGAAATGAAGAAAGGTAACTTAGTTCTGTTAATATTTAGTAGTATATGAATTTGTGACGCTGTTTTGAGTCGTTGATTTTTTTGATTATAAAGTGTCCTTTAATAAAAAAGTTCCCTTTTTCCAAAATCAAAGCATTTATTTTAAGTAGGCCAGTTACAGGCACTTTTGAATTGTCAAAGACAAACAAAAATGTAATTAAACACTACAAAATTATGGTGCTACAGTCCCAATCACAAGACATAAAAACTTTGAAAGTACCGTAGATGCCCATTCCAAGGAGTAGATCTCTATGGAGAAGAACGAGCAAGAAACTCCATGGACACTCTGTTGAGATGGCCAGAATTATTACAGACTCTTTGTTACGTCATTAATTTTGAGATGGTACATTATGTGAGAACGATGTATTGATCAAGTTAAAAGTGTCCAAAAAATAATGTTCGTTTTTGGTGAATCCAAACGAGCTTAAATTGAGTTGTGAGTCGCGTAGGTAATTTCGTATTCTGGTAGGCACAATATGACTACACTATAAAACCGACCAAAACTACGGGACTCACAAGTCACCACCGGTGCGGTTTCAGCCTAAAACTTCGTTCATCTATGTTCTCTCCATAAAGTTAGACGGACTTGAACATGTCGAATCATCCGTTTTAAAAAAAAAGTTTAATTTCTCTTGTATCGTATACAAACACCTTTTTTGACTTCCTTAGTCGAACCAGCAACACGCAGTGCAACCTATTCGAAGCGCAACCACTGCGCCAACCGTGTTGTCGTATATAGGATGACTGGTAATTAGTGTACGATACTTTAACACGTGATTGTGCTCATGATAACAAACAATTTTTATTGTGGGAGCAAAGCCGAAATCGTGAAAAAAATATCAGCTGTTCAGTACATTAGGCAAACATAAATGTACTGAACAGCTGATTTTTTTTCGCGATTTCAGGTTTGTTCCCATTGTAAAAGTTGTTGGTTATCATGAGCACAATCACGTGTTAAAGTATCGTACGCTAATTACCAGTCACCCTATATGTAATGTAGACCATGACCTGGGTTAAGATAAATGTAGGATACTTATTATCACGTAACTAATACGTTCTCTTGATAAAGGTACCTAATTATGACCTACATGCGGGGTGATGCGGGCAAAGCTGCGGGTAATTGTTAATGCTATCTATACTATACTAATATTAATGCTAAAGGTTTGTTGTTCTGTTGAGCGCGCTAATCTCAGGCTAAATAAATGGACAATAAATGGCAAAATAAAAAATAATTTTAATGGCAATAAATGGCTATTAAAATTGCTACGGCAAGCTAGATTTTACATTACTGGTTTAGTGTCAACTTTGACGAGTTTATTGACTAGTCAAAAGATTGATTACTGTATGTAAATATTATCAAATATAAACGTTTACAATACCTATTGGAAGTCCAGTATGATTTATTGCAGCAAAAAGTGGTCATGACACTCGTCAACAGCTAAAAAAATACAAAGCAGACTCGATTTTTTACCCGACTGCGCCAGGAGGGTTATGTTTTTTATAAATTTCGACTCAACTTCCGTGAACTTTATGATTAAATAATTATGTATAACTTAAACCATACGTCAACACAACAACCGAACTCAATCAATCTTGCTTGAATAGATTTCTACTTTAACACAAAAGAAGAAAGTTCATGTTTGATTGAAGATGTTTTAAAGTCTAAGATATCTAGGTGAAAAATTAAATCTGTAATTTTTCTCAATCGATAATCTTTCAGTTAGGCCAATCACGTACAGTGAATTTTACTGATGCGATTTTATTTGTATTCCGATCCGCGAACTGGAACTATTTTGTTTTTTTTTTATGTATGTAATTCCATAATTACCTAAGTCGCAGAATTAGAAAGGAATAATCCATTGACCGTCCCTAGGCTAAGTATACCCATGATTCACATAAGCTAGAGAAGTACCTATCACCATACACATTGCAGGTATTTATAAATTATGTCTTACGCCGGCTCCACACGTTGGCCGTGTTTGCCGAACAGAAGGAGACGGCGCTATACCAGAAAGCAAGACGCAAATAATTCTATCTCGTTTCTTAGTATAGCGCCGTCTCCCTCTGTTCGGCCAACACGGCCAACGTGTGGAGCCGGCGTTACGAGTAACGTTCTTGACGGCACGGTAAGAGCAGTGGCTGAGCGATTGGACTGTTGAGCAGCGTGTCGCGGGTTCGAATCCCACACGGAACAAATATTTTGTGTGACAAACAAGTAGTTGTTTCGGGTCTGGGTGCTCGTGTATGCGAGTTTCTAACACACCCACGATGCAGGATTAATTCCTAGTGTGGGGCAACGTTCCCCAAGAACAAAACACGGCCGTCTACGAACAAGGTTGCGGGCAACACCTGGTTGTAACACACATTTCGCCATAAACTCAATTAGTACTTGGCTTCACCGAAATCGAACAAAGTGATTATTAAAGTACTTACACATATGGATAAGCCTTTCCCTTCTGTTCTTTGATCAAGGCGACGGTCTCCTCATTGCCTTTGGCGTTGATGTCTACGCAGACTATCGTGGCTCCAAGTCTGGCGAACCTGGTAGCCACCTCCCTTCCCATGCCATGGCCGGCACCGGTTATCTGAGGAAATACAAAACACTGTGAAATCGACTGTCATTTGTCTAGAACTCTAGACCCTCACCCCCATAATAATAAACGTGGACTAAAGTTACGCCAAGGTTAATCCTTAAAAAATGTATGGTTAATCCGAGGATATCCTGGTTGTAACTTTAGTCCGCGTTTATTAATAAGGGGGTTTAACATCTTACCAGAAACAAAGTTTAACATCTGTTGACCACTTGTCTAAAAGAACTGTCATAGTCAAATAGACATTTCGCTTTGATATAAGGGTCGTTATGCAGTTACACTTTTTTTAGACAAGCGTTCAAAAAATGTTTATCAGAAAAAGTTTCATTTTTAACCGACTTCAAAAAAAAAAGTAGGTTCTCAGTTCGACCTGTATGTATGTATGTATGTATGTATGTATGTATGTATGTATGTATGTATGTATGTTTGTCCGCGATTATCTCGCGTTTGGCTGAACGGATTTTAATGCAGTTTTCAGAAAAGTGTTTGTTATATTCTGGGGAAAGTTTTAGTATATAACACTAATAGATATCCCGTGACGTTGCCCGCGTGGATCCGTTTTGCTTACTTGGATCGTAGATTTTCAGGGACGATTGCATGTTTGTCCGCAATTATCTCGCGTTTGGCTGCACCGATTTTGATGCAGTTTTCAGAAAAGTGTTTGTTATATTCTGGGGAAGGTTTTAGTATATAACACTAATAGATATCCCGTGACGTTGCCCGCGTGGATCCGTTTTGCTTACTTGGATCGTAGATTTTAAGGGACGATTGCATGTTTGTCCGAAATTATCTTGCGTTTGGCTGAACCGATTTTGATGCAGTTTTCGGAAAAGTGTTTGTTATATTCTGGGGAAGGTCTTAGTATATGACAATAATGGATATCTCGTGAAGTTGCTCACATAGATCGGTTTTGCTTAATAGGATTGTAGATTTTCAAAGACGCTGATTTTATGAATTTTTTTGTTGATTATCTCAATTAAAAAGGGAAAAATAAAAAAACTTTTTAAAAAAAAGGGAACCGACTTCAAAACCAAACACAAAAAAACTATAAAATAACTTTTCTTTCGGAAGTCGGTGGCCATATGTCAATGAAATAAAAAGCAAAGCCACCGACTTCCGAAAGAAAAGTTATTTTATAGTTTTTTTGTGTTTGGTTTTGAAGTCGGTTCCCTTTTTTTTAAAAAGTTTTTTTTTGTTTTTTTAGTTAGGTACACTTGTTTTACTCGTGTGTTCAACATCTGTTAAACATGTGTTTAAAATTTTTTTTAGTTTTTAACCGACTTCAAAAAAAAAGTAGGTTCTCAGTTCGACCTGTATGTATGTATGTATGTATGTATGTATGTATGTATGTATGTATGTATGTATGTATGTATGTATGTATGTATGTATGTATGTATGTTTGTCCGCGATTATCTCGCGTTTGGCTAAACGGATTTTGATGCAGTTTTCACGAAAGTGTTCATTACATTCTGGAGAAGGTTTTAGTATATAACACTAATAGATATCCCGTGACATTGCCCGCGTGGATCCGTTTTGCTTACTTGGATCGTAGATTTTCAAGGACGATTGCATGTTTGTCCGCGATTATCTCGCGTTTGGCTGAACGGATTTTGATGCAGTTTTCACGAAAGTGTTCATTACATTCTGGAGAAGGTTTTAGCATATAACACTAATAGATATCCCGTGACGTTGCCCGCGTGGATCCGTTTTGCTTACTTGGATCGTAGATTTTCAGGGACGATTGCATGTTTGTCCGCGATTATCTCGCGTTTGGTTGAACCGATTTTGATGCAGTTTTCAGAAAAGTGTTTGTTACATTCTGGGGAAGGTTTTAGTATATAACAATAATGAATATCTCGTGAAGTTGCTCGCATAGATCCGTTTTTGTTCCTTATTAGGATTGTGGATTTTCAAAGAAGCCGATTTTATGAAGATTTTTGTTGAATATCTCAACTAAAAAGGGGAAAATAAAAAACTTTTAAAAAAAAAGGGAACCGACTTCAAAACCAAACACAAAAAAACTATAAAATAACTTTTCTTTCGGAAGTCGGTGGCCATATCTCAATAAAATAAAAAAAAAAACAAAGCCACAGACTTCCGAAAGAAAAGTTATTTTATAGTTTTTTTGTGTTTGGTTTTGAAGTCGGTTCCCTTTTTTTTAAAAAGTTTTTTATTTCCTGGGTAATCAGGTACAAATGGTTCAACCTATATGGGTCAAGTGGCGTTCGACTGTAAGCAAAATACTTAGTCATCAAATGAATCCTCGCAATTTGCAGAAGGGAACACTCTGTTCTTTCGCTACCCTTTGCGTTCTAGGGCCGCAGTAAGCTCATAAGACTACCCAAGAATTGTCTAGTCCCTCACATACTTAACACTGGAAAAATGTCCCAGTGTTTATTATGATTGTGATTAGCTTGGAATTTGAATGATTTGACAAGTTATCTCTTTTTTCAACCTTCGACTTCTTCATGTCATGATGATTACTTAATTAATTCTTTGTACTCTTTCTTTTTATTTATATCAACATAATGATTTCATTAACAGGTAGCACTTATCTAGATCAAAGTCCGAGTATCTTTATTAAGTCCACTGATAAGATATTGCGGCAATAATCAGTATATATATCTACTACTAACAGTTGCCAGCGGCTTCGCTCGCTATAACTCCAAGCGAACATATTTTGTTATCGGGATAAAAATACATTTCTTCCAAATCCGAAATATATAAACATATTCACAAACAAAACATTAGCATTTATAATATTAGTAAGGTTTTAAAATTATATAAAACTGAAATGTCACAGGGCGGATGCAATCAGAATCAAATGCGGCAGTTTCACAATTTTTTATACCCCTTTTTATGTTTATTTAGTTTTTTAACTTTATTTTTTAAATTATAAGCAAAGATTTACTTGATGTTGTCCTTGGAAGTATTAAATCAAAATAATAAAGAACCGGTATTTCTTGCATATTATGTTGTCTGTTTTACAAGAATATCTTTTTGTGCCGATGAGGTCTTTAATTGTTGTAAGTTAATTGTTATGAAAACTTAAAACACTTAGTTGTTTCTTTGCCTATCTGTAGATCAGTGGTTCCCATATCCTCTTATTATGGGAACCATTGTTCTTTTATTTTTAAGAAAAACCGAATTGTCTCCTTGTTAGTTTTTAACCGACTTCAAAAAAAAAAGTAGGTTCTCAGTTCGACCTGTATGTATGTATGTATGTATGTATGTATGTATGTATGTATGTATGTATGTATGTATGTATGTATGTTTGTCCGCGATTATCTCGCGTTTGGCTGAACGGATTTTGATGCAGTTTTCAGGAAAGTGTTCATTACATTCTGGAGAAGGTTTTAGTATATAACACTAATAGATATGCCGTGACGTTGCCCGCGTGGATCCGTTTTGCTTACTTGGATCGTAGATTTTCAGGGACGATTGCATGTTTGTCCGCAATTATCTCGCGTTTGGCTGAACCGATTTTGAAGCAGCTTTCAGGAAAGTGTTCATTACATTCTGGAGAAGGTTTTAGTATATAACACTAATAGATATCCCGTGACGTTGCCCGCGTGGATCCGTTTTGCTTACATGGATCGTAGATTTTCTGGGACGATTGCATGTTTGTCCGCAATTATCTCGCGTTTGGCTGAACCGATTTTGAAGCAGGTTTCAGGAAAGTGTTCATTACATTCTGGAAAAGGTTTTAGTATATAACACTAATAGATATCCTGTGACGTTTCCCGCGTGGATCCGTTTTGCTTACTTGGATCGTAGATTTTCAGGGACGATTGCATGTTTGTCCGCAATTATCTCGCGTTTGGCTGAACCGATTTTGATGCAGTTTTCAGAAAAGTGTTTGTTACATTCTGGGGAAGGTTTTAGTATATAACAATAATGGATATCTTGTGAAGTTGCTTACATAGATCCGTTTTGTTTAATAGGATTGTATAGATTTTCAAAGACGCCGATTTTATGAAGATTTTTGTTGTTGATTATCTCAACTAAAAAGGGAAAAATAAAAAACTTTTTGAAAAAAAGGGAACCGACTTCAAAACCAAACACAAAAAAACTATAAAATAACTTTTCTTTCGGAAGTCGGTGGCCAATATGTCAATGAAATAAACAAAAAAACAAAGCCACCGACTTCCGAAAGAAAAGTTATTTTATAGTTTTTTTGTGTTTGGTTTTGAAGTCGGTTCCCTTTTTTTCAAAAAGTTTTTTTATTTTAATTGTCCATTATTTTCATTTTAGCCGATTTCAAAAAAAGGAGGTTCTCAGTTCGACCCTTATGTATGTTTGTATGTATTTGTACCTATGTTTCTCTTCGATTACCTCGCGTTTCTTTGAACCAATTGTGATGCGATTTTCAGAAAAGTATTCATTACATTCTGAAGAAGACTTCCAAAAGAAAATTTATTCTACATTTTTCTGTGTTTATTTTTTGAAGTCAGTCCTTTTTTGTAAAATTGTTTTTTTCTGTAGTTGTTGTACCTAGGAAGCTTCTAGCTCCCAGAAAAGAAACATTTTAATATACCAATAACGATTTTTAATTATTTATTTACAAATGCATGTCATGTTCTGTTGACTATTGTATTTACAATAATATTTCCACAAATACGTATATCAAACACTTCAATCGTGAGGATCCAGTCCAGTTCCGATGAAGTCAGTCAGTATCTTGGCAGCGGCTGGGGGGAATAGGTTGAAAAGCTGGAACAAGAGAAACAAGTTAAATGTGGTGGAAGAATAAAGAGGGTAGATTTTGTTTATTGAGAAAGCAGTTGGTTCCGGCTGTACTTAAAGATAGGCCAGGACAGGCGTCCTGGTCGGACTATCACCCTGGAACCTGTATGGGAAATCGAGATGGCACTAGACGACTTGTATAGCTTTGTCACTTTCACTCGCCGGAATAACCCTGTTTTTGAGACGTTGTAATACCCCCCCTAGTCGGACTATCTACCCTGGAACCTATAGGGATTTTAAAGAAACACGGTGGATTTTAGTACCCAGGGCGAGACGAAGCATTGGGTACTTTAATAGCCTCAAGAAGACAAGGAGATCATAAAAAAACAAGTATTGGTATCAGCTTCAATCAATGATCGAAGTGTACTTCGACCAACGATCGAAGGGTAGCAGTGATTTCGAGAATATTCGTGAATAAGTAGATATTGCTTGTGAGTACCTGGTAATAAGGATTAATAATTTTCAAAGCTTTGTCCCTATTCACCCCATTCCTCATCCAACTGGACAGTACGTTTGGTAGGCAAATTCGCTGGGAATAGCTAGTAATCTTTAAAATTAGGTAATATTCATGCTACAGGCACAGTTACATCGCCTGATGCATCGTTACACGTTGGACATCCCTCCTGTACTTACAAAGCGTTTTGACAATACTTTTATTGTGCATACACTTAAGGTCCGGAATTCCCTGACAGGGTCTGTATACAGCCTTCATCGTCAGCCTATAATGTTCCCACTGCTGGGACACATATTGCCTCCTCTCTGTGAGAGGGAGTGGGCCATAATCCACCACGCGGGCCTAGTGCGGGTTGGCAGATGTCACATGTCTTCGAATTTTCGGTTCTAGGACATGCCGGTTTCCTCACGATGTTTTCCTTCACCGTTTTGAGAGCAGTGGTGATGAAATAAATGACACAAAGTAATGCGCCTGGCGGGGTTCGAACCCACGACCTACAACTCGTAACACTGGGCCACCATTGCTCTCTTAATTCGGCCTTATCATAAAATTAAAAAAAAACAGTTTCTGCTAGAACTCTCACCTTGTTCGAATAATACATATCACTGGGGATGGTGATCTCGTGGTACTCTCTGCGGATGGCGTCGACGATCTGATCAGCAGCATCGCCGGGGTCCACGGTCTTCATGAGGGCTTCGAATCTAATGCGCGGGTTGTGGCACAGGCCCGTGTTCACGATGTACGGGAAGATTGTTGTGAACTTGATCTGGAATTAAAGGAACAGATTGTTATTTTGAGGTCTATCAGTATTTATTTATTTTTTTAGATGGATTTGCTCTTGACTCTAGTCCAGGTCAAAGGTGATTGAGACAAAGCCTATGATGGAGCGACCTTTAAAAACAAAGGCACACATACAAAGGACAAAAAATCTATCGAATATCTGAAGACGCAGAGCGGCTGCACTGGACAAAAGTACTGGTGTTTCACCATCAAAAAAAGCTCAAAAACTGAACCGAGAAATGTCAAAAAGAAGTAGAAAAAGAAAACTATTATTTTTATCACAGTCGAGGGACTGCTCCGTTGAGAATTTCTTTGTGGGTCTTCCGACTTAACTTAATTATTACACACGCCAGAACATCGAGCTACCACAATCTGTCGACATTTTCAACTTTAGCACGAATCAAGAAGGCTCACGTTGGATTGGAGAAAGTTGACAGATTCGGGTAGGTTGATTTGCTGACGTCTATACGTAGCTATAAGTAGCCCTACCAGAAGTCTTATAGCATAAGCAGTTCCCCTGAGGGAAAGCGACAGAGCTATACAAGTCGTCTAGCGCCATCTTGTTCCCACAGCTGAACTACTCACGCTTTAAAACGTCGTGGTAGGCCACCTGTACCAAATTCATCAAAATCGGTCATTAATTTAATAAAAGAATACATACCCCGTTTGTATCCCTAGGGTCTTCATGCAGCTCCACAGCTAGCGACTCCATGATGCCCTTCACTGCATATTTGGATCCACAGTAAGGCACCAGGTTACGCAGCCCCATCTTACCAGCCATGGAGGACATGGCTACGATGTGACCTTGGTTGCGCTCCAGCATTGCCGGGAGGAATGCTTGGATCATCTGGAAATAAAAGATAGCAAAACGAAAATTAAAAAAAAATATTCATTATATTTTAACGAAGAGGGGTGTAGAAAGCCGAATAACAATATTTCATGATGTATAGTAAAAATTAATGCCTACAAGACTAGACAAGACTACTAAGTTTATTCAAACTTGTGTTTCAAGTCATCACTTCTTGTGATAGCAACTTTATTGTCAGTTTATTAATCGTTGTTGTGGGGATTTTTGATTTACTGGTAGATTCATGATTGAAATGTGAAATAATTTTGGTGCATCATAGAAGCGGGTGTGATACATACGTTACTACTTAAAAAAGTGAAATACCGAATAACGTGTTCCCGTAAGTTTACACACACACACAGACACACTTCACTACGAATGCAAGCTGCTTCGAAAATTTTGAGTAATTTAAAAGCTTGTATCGCGCAGAAAGACAAATAGAGAAAAAAACATGTAAAAATAAAATATCAATCTCTTAAATAACATTTCCAAAAAAGTCATTGTTATAACAAGGATTTTTAACGTTGACACGTTTTTCGTATTGGTAAACTTTTAAGTAACGTATCACACCCCTTAGAACCACCTGCACGGAAACGCTGTTGGGATTGCAGTAGTGAGTTACCTATTAGCATTGTTGTCGTAAACTCGTAAGTAGATAGATAAATTGATTGAAAGCAATTGCGTTATCACTCTTTACTATCAATTTCCAAAACTGACTAAGTATTTGAAAATATTATAAAGTTTTTGTTAGCTTGGATCTAAAAGATATTCTACGAAAGTATTCTTCTAATTAAAATAGGCATTATAAAAAGATGTCATGAGATATTTTTCTTTGACGCAGATGAAGCCATGAGCAGTAGATGATAGCAAGTAGTAATGAAAATATTGCTTCATATGTTTGTAAAATTCTTGATAAGTTTGTAAAATTCGTCTACTCGTCTACTACTAATGAATTGGGCATGCGAGTGTTACTCAATTACCTACCCCAATTTTACCTATCCGGATATTTTGAAACCGGTCTGTATAATTAAGTTTAATCGCATCGTTAACCATGACATTGACTGTAGTCTGCATATTACGAGTATTAACCAAAATGTACTGTCATTTACAAAGCAATAAAGTACCCAATTATGACGAAATAAAGGTTGCTGTCAAAGTAGATTAAGGTTTATAATATTATTGTCACAAAACCTTTATTGGTTAAATATGAAAAATAAGAAAATGTTAAGAGCGCGTATTCTGAAGTTGGCAACGCCGCAAATAGTTGTAAAATAATAACAAGTTTTAATTAATTTAGCAATGTTATTGTATGGAAATAGAAATATGGCTCTGTAGTGCACTAAAATATTGATAAGGGAATGCAATAAGTAATATCGCAACGCCGAAAATATAGTTTTAGATGTAAAAAAAAGTATTTGGAAACCCTCCAAATGCCTTTTTTACACCTGAAACGGTGGCAACATTAAATTCAGTGTTCTAATTGCATTCGTATACCAATTTTTTTAGTGCACTACAGAGCCATATTTCTTATTTAAATACAGTAAATTGACCAAATTAATTAAAACTTGTAAATATTTGACAGCTATTAGCGAAGTAGCCAACTTTCTGGTTACGCGCCCTTAACCCTGTGAGGTAACATTTTACTTATTTTACACTAGCTTCTGCCAGCGACTTCGTACGCGGATCCTGTTGCTTATGCCAGCGGCAACGGGTTCGTCAAAATCGAAGATCAGACGTCTGATGTCGAATTCTTAGAGCCTAGGACGGGAAACCAACGGGACGCGCATGACGATTCCAGACGTTCCAATTTTCTTACAAAAGTAAGTCAACAGGAAATGCCCATCAGACTAAACAACTCTTGCTAAGGCGTGATTCCTATATAATGTAATAGTGTAGCTGGGCTCTTGGAGTTCCACATCAGGTGTTCCAGCTCTTCAATTTTTATACGACAACAGGGAGTACTCATCAGGCTGAACAACTCTTGCTAAGACTTCATTACTGTATATATGTTATAGTGTAGCTGGGCTCTTGGAGTTCCACATCAGGTGTTCCATATCTTTAAATTTATTCTCTCTGCAGAAAATGCTCATCACGTGGAACAATTTATGCTATGGCGCTATTATTGTATCTCTTATAGTTTAGCTGATCTATTGCAGTTCTGCATCAGGTGTTCAAGTTTCCAAGATAAATTATAGCCTAAATGTTGCCCAGACTTAGCTAAACAACAAAAAAAAAAAAACAATCAAACCCGTCCAGTAGTTCCGAAGAAGCTTAAAAAATGGAGTAACTTCTCCCGTTTTCCATACATTTCCCTTCACTGCTCTGCTCCTATTGATTGTAGCGTGATGAAAAGTATCCTATAACCAGCCCAGGAGTATGAAAAATAATTGTACCAAGTTTCGTCAAAATCCGTCGAGTAGTTTTTGTTTCGATCCTAATTAAGGGATCTGGTGAATTATGCTGTCAAATATAATTGATTTAGCTTTTGTTTCTGACACTATATCTCTCTTCTTATTGTATTGTTGAACGTAGTTAATTATGCAAAAAACAATAATTTAATTGTTAATTTTCTTTTCAAGTTAAATGAAGTGATCCATTTTAGTCCTCTTGAAAGATATTAATTTATGGGTAGTTATTCATATGGACAAAATTTAATTTCAGTTCCAGCCTGGTTTCCCTTCAAAACGCATAAGGGTCGATCTCCAGAGGCATTTTTTTTCGTGTCGGGCTGAATAAACCCATTTTAAAATTGAAAAATGTTTTCAAAATATTTTTTTATATGCAGTTCAGTGTCTAATCTACCTGGTACAAGGCTAATATTATGAATAAGTTTATTTAAAATATTTAAAAAAAAATCTTAAACACTAAAATCCTGATCGCTCTGGGTTGTCCTCACTCCCGATTGAATGAAAAAAATATTCTTTATTTTTTTAATGAGAAGCTACATATGAAACAACTTATTTAGATTACATAAGAAATAGTTAATCTTCATTGTTATAAAATACTTGTAGTTTTATTATGAATACTTTTGCCACAATTTGAATTTAAATTCGTGTCCGGGCATTTTATCTCATCGCTCTGCGCTGAGGTAAAACATCGCGCTCATGCCTAGTTACGCGTTATAGACACTCTATTCCACTCTCGCTGGGTAGCACCAGCAGTGGTCTAACCGTTGAGGAAGATACCTTCGTGCCACGTATCCGCGAAGGTAAGTTCACGAAGGCAAGTTTATGATTACTCTGGATTTGGTTCTCGAATTTTATGATTGATATGGCACGTTATTCAAATTAAATATTAAGCTTGTAAATTTGTTTTCTATGTGAATTGGGTGATCTTTATGATGGTTTTTATGACACGTAATTATAATTTTCTACTGCTTTTAAATTCGGCTATATTCATGATTTTGTGACTTTTTCTGATCGCTATGGCTGTGATTGCTCTGTCCAAAAAGACCAGAGCAATGATATTTTGCATTAATTGTACGTTATAAAACTATTTAACCATCTTAAAAAAAAGGAGATTCGCAGTTCGGCCTGTATGTGTGTATGAATGTTTGTCCGCGATTATCTCGCGTTTGGCTGAACCGATTTTGATTTGGTTTTCAGAAAAGTGTTAGTTTTATTCTGGGAACGGTTTTAATATAATTATAATTACACGAACCGTCTCGAACACAGACTTGATGACTTCCAGCCTCCCGAACAAGCCGGTTTCCGAAGAGGCTATAGTACCATAGACCACATCCATACGCTGCGGCAAGTTATACAGAAGACCGAAGAGTATAACTTGCCATTATGCCTAGCGTTTGTGGACTATGAGAAAGCCTTCGATTCGGTGGAAACATGGGCGGTACTTGAGTCACTCCAGCGATGCCGTATTGACTATCGGTACATCGAGGTGTTGAAGTGCTTGTATAATAACGCCACCATGTCGGTCCGAGTACAGGAGCAGAGCACGAAGGCGATTCCATTGAGAAGAGGCGTAAGACAGGGGAACGTTATCTCCCCGAAACTGTTTACTGCCGCAATGGAAGACGCCTTCAAGCTCCTGGAATGGCAAGGACTTGGCATCAACATCAACGGCGAATACATCACTCACCTTCGGTTTGCCGACGACATCGTAGTCATGGCAAAGTCGATGGAGGAACTCAGCATGATGCTCGATGGCCTCGACCGAGTTTCACAACGGGTGGGCTTGAAAATGAACATGGACAAGACGAAAATTATGTCAAATGCCAATGTTGTGCCCACCCCAGTCTCTGTTGGAAACTCGGTACTCGAAGTTGTTGACTCATATTATCTCTTAGGACTTTTGTATAGATACACTTAGGACAAGCAGTCCAGTTAGGTAGGTCCAACTTCGAGAAAGAGGTCAACCCTCCGAATCCAACTCGATTGGGCAGCGTTCGGGAAACTACGCAATGTCTTTTCGTCCGACATACCTCAGTGCCTCAAGACGAAAGTCTTCAACCAATGTGTGTTACCAGTGATGAGTTACGGCACCGAAACGTGGTCTTTCACTATCGGCCTCATCTCAAAGCTCAAAGTCGCTTAACGAGCTATGGAGAGGGCTATGCTAGGTGTTTCTCTACGTGATCGAATCCGATATGAGGAGATCCGTAGACGAACTAAAGTCACCGATATAGCCCACCGGATTAGCAAGCTGAAGTGGGAATGGGCAGGCCATATTGCTCGCAGAGCAGATGGCCGATGGGGTCGAAAAGTATTAGAGTGGAGACCACGGACTAACAAGCGCAGCGTAGGACGTCCACCAGCAAGGTGGACAGACGACCTTATAAAGGTCGCCGGAAGACGCTGGATGCAGGTCGCTTCCAACCGGTATATGTGGAGATCAAAAGGGTAGGCCTATGTTCAGCAGTGGACGTCCTATGGCTGAGATGATGATGATGAACGGTTTTAATATATAAAACTAATGGATATCTTGTGACATTACCCACAAACATCCATTTTTTTGCTGACTTGTATTGTAGATTTTCAAAGACACCGATTTAATTGAATATCTAAATTAAAAGGGAAAAATAATAAAAAAAAGCTTTTTGAAAAAAAAGGAACCGACTTGAAAACCAAACACAAAAAAGTATAAAGTAACTTTTCTTTCGGAAGTCGGATGGCCATAGTCAGTGAAATAAAAAAAGGTTGCACTCCAGGAGTGCCGGTAGAAGTGAAAACTTTTTTGTTACTATGTTTTATTTTTAATTTGAATGACGTCTTACTCATTTTCGATCAGGGTCACGTGACCCTGACGGTCACGTGACCCTGACGCGAGTTTTAAATTTTTTACCCATTACAGAAAAAGTGTACAACGCCGCTAAAGAAGTTTTCACTTCAAAAACAAAGCCACCGACTTCCGGAAGAAAAGGTATCACTTACATGTTATCTTGTTACACGTATACCAACTGAATATGACTAAAAACGCCAAAACTAATAATTTTTGAAGTGAAAACTTCTTTAGCGGCGTTGTACACTTTTTCTGTAATGGGTAAAAAATTTAAAACTCGCGTCAGGGTCACGTGACCGTCAGGGTCACGTGACCGTCAGGGTCACGTGACCCTGATCGAAAATGAGTAAGACGTCATTCAAATTAAAAATAAAACATAGTAACAAAAAAGTTTTCACTTCTACCGGCACTCCTGGAGTGCAACCTTTTTTTTGAAGTGAAAACTTCTTTAGCGGCGTTGTACACTTTTTCTGTAATGGGTAAAAAATTTAAAACTCGCGTCAGGGTCACGTGACCGTCAGGGTCACGTGACCGTCAGGGTCACGTGACCCTGATCGAAAATGAGTAAGACGTCATTCAAATTAAAAATAAAACATAGTAACAAAAAAGTTTTCACTTCTACCGGCACTCCTGGAGTGCAACCTTTTTTTTTATCAATATTCTTTTTTTTGAAGTGAAAACTTCTTTAGCGGCGTTGTACACTTTTTCTGTAATGGGTAAAAAATTTAAAACTCGCGTCAGGGTCACGTGACCGTCAGGGTCACGTGACCGTCAGGGTCACGTGACCCTGATCGAAAATGAGTAAGACGTCATTCAAATTAAAAATAAAACATAGTAACAAAAAAGTTTTCACTTCTACCGGCACTCCTGGAGTGCAACCTTTTTTTTAAATTGGTTTGACCATTTATGATCGCTCTGGCACTAATTATGATTGCTCTGGTCGCGAAATTTTTTGAACTTAAATATTTCCATAACTGTTAGTGTAAATTGAAGGCCAAAAGTAAAAATATACTATTTGAATATCATACTTTTTAATGAGATACATAATTACCGTTAAATATCAATATCTGAAAAGCACCAGAGCGATCACACGAATACGCCCGTTTTGGAGATTCACCCATAAATATTTCGCCTTTTACTAAAGATTTCCGTGGAGGGGAACACTCAAATGAGCCTTAAGCATAATTAACATTATATGTTATTTTATAGCAAATGATATTATATTATGTTATTCATTTCAGAATCAGTCACAAAATTCGAAAAACTACCTAAATGTATACAATCGACGGCCATTATGTATATTTGAGTAAAAACAAGATTCTGATTTAAAATACAATGATTGATAAACGATGTAATATTCTTGAACTTTTGAATTTATTTCAAGATCACGTAATTATTTCTCAAAATTCTGCTCTTACTGGAACTTTTTCCTTAAAATTTATTTTAAACAAAGGTTAGTTGTTCGTTTAACAATGACTAACAAGGATTAAGTTATCTCGATATGGACATTGGCCAATACTGTCCAGTGGTTGAACTTGAAAATGTTAATGTGGTACTTATCAATTCTTATTTAGTTACATAATAAACAACTGAATGTCAGTAAATATGTGATAGTCAAAAACGATTTCGTTGATTCATTTTTCGAATGTTTTTTCTTTTATCGAAAAATTTAAAATTACTAATGTATGGACCCCAGCACATCATGCAATCTAACCAAATTAATTAAATACATTTTTAACTTTATCACAAAATCAGAATATTCATATTCGATTGGGAAAATTTGACAGATTTGGGTATGTTGATTTGTTGGAGTCAATATAGGTACTTTAACTTTATGTACGGAAACAGTAATTTTCTGACTATAGTAATGTAGTTTGTGTGTCTTGTCGTTAAAGGAACTACCTAATGGAAACTACTAAAGGCGTCAAATTCATTTATTTCTTTATTTTCTTTTTTATTCTTTTTGCCCCACTAACTCGCAGACCCGGAACAACAAATCATATATTTATGTTTAGAACATACAAATATTTGTACCGTACGGGCATCGAATCCGCGACACGCCGCTCAGCATTCTATCGCTCAGCCACTGCGCCAATCATGCCATCGACAAACTAAGAAGAAAGTTCGAACCAATATGGGTTTTTGATTCACATGCAGATTTTGTATGTACCCCTAATGTTCCGGATACTCTAACACACTTCTTTACGCACGATAATTATATTCTTTGTTTACGAACGAATTCCAAAAAATTCGAAAATCAATCAAACCACTATGACATAAGACATAAAACACGTTGTTATCTATGAATAGATGAAAAACAAAACACGATGGCCATGACAACGTCAAGTCAATCGAATTGCATCTTTATTTCTTAGTGGCAATGTTGATTTTCAATTGTAGTTGGAATCCGTTTGAATCGCGTCGCATTGCGTCGTATCGCGCCATGAGTAAAGTCCCTAAGTGTACGAACGTTTTTAGGGTTCCGTAGCCAAATGGCAAAAAACGGAACCCTTATAGATTCGTCATGTCTGTCTGTCTGTCTGTCCGTCCCATGTCACAGCCCTTTTTGACGAAAGTATAAGAGCTATCCTGTTGAAACTTGGTAAGTAGATGTATGATGTAAACCGCATTAGGATTTTCATACAAAAATAAAACAAAAACCAAATTTGGGGGTACCCCCCGTACTTAGAATTGAAACTCAAAACATTTTTTTTCGCCTGACCCATACATGTGGGGTATCTATGAATAGGTCTTGAAAAATTATATTGAGGTTACTAAAGGTGCGTTAAGACCATGTAATTTTTTTCTAAGCTGAACGGTTTGCGCGAGAAACGCTTCCAAAGTGGTAAAATGTGTGTCCCCCCCTGTAACTTCTAAAATAAGAGAATGATAAAACTAAAAAAAATATATGATGTACATTACCATGTAAACTTCAATTGAAAGTTGGTTTGAACGAGATCGAGTTATTCGTTTTTTTTTAATCGTCATAAGTCGTAAACCGCAATTTACCTTTCAAAGTTACAACGAACTACAAGAACTTTTATATTATGTTACTTGCTGCTACGGAACCCTTTATGGGCGAGTCCAACACGCACTTGGCCGGTTTTTTATTTTTGGTTCACTCGCTTAATACAAATAGTAGATCGCGAAGCCGCGTGTAATACCTAGCAAAAGAATTACAAACTCACCCAAAGGTTGCCAGTAACATTAATATCCATGATGGCCGTGATCTCCTTCTCCGTGTGCTTCAACACGGGCTTGCACGGCATGATGCCGGCGTTGTTGATGAGAATGGTTACCACACCCACTTCTTTTTCCACCTTCTCTGCTAACGCGAAGACTGCTGCTCTATTTGTTACGTCACACCTGAAATGAAGAAAGGTAACTTAGTTCTGTTAATATTTAGTAGTATATGAATTTGTGACGCTGTTTTGAGTCGTTGATTTTTTTGATTATAAAGTGTCCTTTAATAAAAAAGTTCCCTTTTTCCAAAATCAAAGCATTTATTTTAAGTAGGCCAGTTACAGGCACTTTTGAATTGTCAAAGACAAACAAAAATGTAATTAAACACTACAAAATTATGGTGCTACAGTCCCAATCACAAGACATAAAAACTTTGAAAGTACCGTAGATGCCCATTCCAAGGAGTAGATCTCTATGGAGAAGAACGAGCAAGAAACTCCATGGACACTCTGTTGAGATGGCCAGAATTATTACAGACTCTTTGTTACGTCATTAATTTTGAGATGGTACATTATGTGAGAACGATGTATTGATCAAGTTAAAAGTGTCCAAAAAATAATGTTCGTTTTTGGTGAATCCAAACGAGCTTAAATTGAGTTGTGAGTCGCGTAGGTAATTTCGTATTCTGGTAGGCACAATATGACTACACTATAAAACCGACCAAAACTACGGGACTCACAAGTCACCACCGGTGCGGTTTCAGCCTAAAACTTCGTTCATCTATGTTCTCTCCATAAAGTTAGACGGACTTGAACATGTCGAATCATCCGTTTTAAAAAAAAAGTTTAATTTCTCTTGTATCGTATACAAACACCTTTTTTGACTTCCTTAGTCGAACCAGCAACACGCAGTGCAACCTATTCGAAGCGCAACCACTGCGCCAACCGTGTTGTCGTATATAGGATGACTGGTAATTAGTGTACGATACTTTAACACGTGATTGTGCTCATGATAACAAACAATTTTTATTGTGGGAGCAAAGCCGAAATCGTGAAAAAAATATCAGCTGTTCAGTACATTAGGCAAACATAAATGTACTGAACAGCTGATTTTTTTTCGCGATTTCAGGTTTGTTCCCATTGTAAAAGTTGTTGGTTATCATGAGCACAATCACGTGTTAAAGTATCGTACGCTAATTACCAGTCACCCTATATGTAATGTAGACCATGACCTGGGTTAAGATAAATGTAGGATACTTATTATCACGTAACTAATACGTTCTCTTGATAAAGGTACCTAATTATGACCTACATGCGGGGTGATGCGGGCAAAGCTGCGGGTAATTGTTAATGCTATCTATACTATACTAATATTAATGCTAAAGGTTTGTTGTTCTGTTGAGCGCGCTAATCTCAGGCTAAATAAATGGACAATAAATGGCAAAATAAAAAATAATTTTAATGGCAATAAATGGCTATTAAAATTGCTACGGCAAGCTAGATTTTACATTACTGGTTTAGTGTCAACTTTGACGAGTTTATTGACTAGTCAAAAGATTGATTACTGTATGTAAATATTATCAAATATAAACGTTTACAATACCTATTGGAAGTCCAGTATGATTTATTGCAGCAAAAAGTGGTCATGACACTCGTCAACAGCTAAAAAAATACAAAGCAGACTCGATTTTTTACCCGACTGCGCCAGGAGGGTTATGTTTTTTATAAATTTCGACTCAACTTCCGTGAACTTTATGATTAAATAATTATGTATAACTTAAACCATACGTCAACACAACAACCGAACTCAATCAATCTTGCTTGAATAGATTTCTACTTTAACACAAAAGAAGAAAGTTCATGTTTGATTGAAGATGTTTTAAAGTCTAAGATATCTAGGTGAAAAATTAAATCTGTAATTTTTCTCAATCGATAATCTTTCAGTTAGGCCAATCACGTACAGTGAATTTTACTGATGCGATTTTATTTGTATTCCGATCCGCGAACTGGAACTATTTTGTTTTTTTTTTATGTATGTAATTCCATAATTACCTAAGTCGCAGAATTAGAAAGGAATAATCCATTGACCGTCCCTAGGCTAAGTATACCCATGATTCACATAAGCTAGAGAAGTACCTATCACCATACACATTGCAGGTATTTATAAATTATGTCTTACGCCGGCTCCACACGTTGGCCGTGTTTGCCGAACAGAAGGAGACGGCGCTATACCAGAAAGCAAGACGCAAATAATTCTATCTCGTTTCTTAGTATAGCGCCGTCTCCCTCTGTTCGGCCAACACGGCCAACGTGTGGAGCCGGCGTTACGAGTAACGTTCTTGACGGCACGGTAAGAGCAGTGGCTGAGCGATTGGACTGTTGAGCAGCGTGTCGCGGGTTCGAATCCCACACGGAACAAATATTTTGTGTGACAAACAAGTAGTTGTTTCGGGTCTGGGTGCTCGTGTATGCGAGTTTCTAACACACCCACGATGCAGGATTAATTCCTAGTGTGGGGCAACGTTCCCCAAGAACAAAACACGGCCGTCTACGAACAAGGTTGCGGGCAACACCTGGTTGTAACACACATTTCGCCATAAACTCAATTAGTACTTGGCTTCACCGAAATCGAACAAAGTGATTATTAAAGTACTTACACATATGGATAAGCCTTTCCCTTCTGTTCTTTGATCAAGGCGACGGTCTCCTCATTGCCTTTGGCGTTGATGTCTACGCAGACTATCGTGGCTCCAAGTCTGGCGAACCTGGTAGCCACCTCCCTTCCCATGCCATGGCCGGCACCGGTTATCTGAGGAAATACAAAACACTGTGAAATCGACTGTCATTTGTCTAGAACTCTAGACCCTCACCCCCATAATAATAAACGTGGACTAAAGTTACGCCAAGGTTAATCCTTAAAAAATGTATGGTTAATCCGAGGATATCCTGGTTGTAACTTTAGTCCGCGTTTATTAATAAGGGGGTTTAACATCTTACCAGAAACAAAGTTTAACATCTGTTGACCACTTGTCTAAAAGAACTGTCATAGTCAAATAGACATTTCGCTTTGATATAAGGGTCGTTATGCAGTTACACTTTTTTTAGACAAGCGTTCAAAAAATGTTTATCAGAAAAAGTTTCATTTTTAACCGACTTCAAAAAAAAAAGTAGGTTCTCAGTTCGACCTGTATGTATGTATGTATGTATGTATGTATGTATGTATGTATGTATGTATGTATGTATGTTTGTCCGCGATTATCTCGCGTTTGGCTGAACGGATTTTAATGCAGTTTTCAGAAAAGTGTTTGTTATATTCTGGGGAAAGTTTTAGTATATAACACTAATAGATATCCCGTGACGTTGCCCGCGTGGATCCGTTTTGCTTACTTGGATCGTAGATTTTCAGGGACGATTGCATGTTTGTCCGCAATTATCTCGCGTTTGGCTGCACCGATTTTGATGCAGTTTTCAGAAAAGTGTTTGTTATATTCTGGGGAAGGTTTTAGTATATAACACTAATAGATATCCCGTGACGTTGCCCGCGTGGATCCGTTTTGCTTACTTGGATCGTAGATTTTAAGGGACGATTGCATGTTTGTCCGAAATTATCTTGCGTTTGGCTGAACCGATTTTGATGCAGTTTTCGGAAAAGTGTTTGTTATATTCTGGGGAAGGTCTTAGTATATGACAATAATGGATATCTCGTGAAGTTGCTCACATAGATCGGTTTTGCTTAATAGGATTGTAGATTTTCAAAGACGCTGATTTTATGAATTTTTTTGTTGATTATCTCAATTAAAAAGGGAAAAATAAAAAAACTTTTTAAAAAAAAGGGAACCGACTTCAAAACCAAACACAAAAAAACTATAAAATAACTTTTCTTTCGGAAGTCGGTGGCCATATGTCAATGAAATAAAAAGCAAAGCCACCGACTTCCGAAAGAAAAGTTATTTTATAGTTTTTTTGTGTTTGGTTTTGAAGTCGGTTCCCTTTTTTTTAAAAAGTTTTTTTTTGTTTTTTTAGTTAGGTACACTTGTTTTACTCGTGTGTTCAACATCTGTTAAACATGTGTTTAAAATTTTTTTTAGTTTTTAACCGACTTCAAAAAAAAAGTAGGTTCTCAGTTCGACCTGTATGTATGTATGTATGTATGTATGTATGTATGTATGTATGTATGTATGTATGTATGTATGTATGTATGTATGTATGTATGTATGTTTGTCCGCGATTATCTCGCGTTTGGCTAAACGGATTTTGATGCAGTTTTCACGAAAGTGTTCATTACATTCTGGAGAAGGTTTTAGTATATAACACTAATAGATATCCCGTGACATTGCCCGCGTGGATCCGTTTTGCTTACTTGGATCGTAGATTTTCAAGGACGATTGCATGTTTGTCCGCGATTATCTCGCGTTTGGCTGAACGGATTTTGATGCAGTTTTCACGAAAGTGTTCATTACATTCTGGAGAAGGTTTTAGCATATAACACTAATAGATATCCCGTGACGTTGCCCGCGTGGATCCGTTTTGCTTACTTGGATCGTAGATTTTCAGGGACGATTGCATGTTTGTCCGCGATTATCTCGCGTTTGGTTGAACCGATTTTGATGCAGTTTTCAGAAAAGTGTTTGTTACATTCTGGGGAAGGTTTTAGTATATAACAATAATGAATATCTCGTGAAGTTGCTCGCATAGATCCGTTTTTGTTCCTTATTAGGATTGTGGATTTTCAAAGAAGCCGATTTTATGAAGATTTTTGTTGAATATCTCAACTAAAAAGGGGAAAATAAAAAACTTTTAAAAAAAAAGGGAACCGACTTCAAAACCAAACACAAAAAAACTATAAAATAACTTTTCTTTCGGAAGTCGGTGGCCATATCTCAATAAAATAAAAAAAAAAACAAAGCCACAGACTTCCGAAAGAAAAGTTATTTTATAGTTTTTTTGTGTTTGGTTTTGAAGTCGGTTCCCTTTTTTTTAAAAAGTTTTTTATTTCCTGGGTAATCAGGTACAAATGGTTCAACCTATATGGGTCAAGTGGCGTTCGACTGTAAGCAAAATACTTAGTCATCAAATGAATCCTCGCAATTTGCAGAAGGGAACACTCTGTTCTTTCGCTACCCTTTGCGTTCTAGGGCCGCAGTAAGCTCATAAGACTACCCAAGAATTGTCTAGTCCCTCACATACTTAACACTGGAAAAATGTCCCAGTGTTTATTATGATTGTGATTAGCTTGGAATTTGAATGATTTGACAAGTTATCTCTTTTTTCAACCTTCGACTTCTTCATGTCATGATGATTACTTAATTAATTCTTTGTACTCTTTCTTTTTATTTATATCAACATAATGATTTCATTAACAGGTAGCACTTATCTAGATCAAAGTCCGAGTATCTTTATTAAGTCCACTGATAAGATATTGCGGCAATAATCAGTATATATATCTACTACTAACAGTTGCCAGCGGCTTCGCTCGCTATAACTCCAAGCGAACATATTTTGTTATCGGGATAAAAATACATTTCTTCCAAATCCGAAATATATAAACATATTCACAAACAAAACATTAGCATTTATAATATTAGTAAGGTTTTAAAATTATATAAAACTGAAATGTCACAGGGCGGATGCAATCAGAATCAAATGCGGCAGTTTCACAATTTTTTATACCCCTTTTTATGTTTATTTAGTTTTTTAACTTTATTTTTTAAATTATAAGCAAAGATTTACTTGATGTTGTCCTTGGAAGTATTAAATCAAAATAATAAAGAACCGGTATTTCTTGCATATTATGTTGTCTGTTTTACAAGAATATCTTTTTGTGCCGATGAGGTCTTTAATTGTTGTAAGTTAATTGTTATGAAAACTTAAAACACTTAGTTGTTTCTTTGCCTATCTGTAGATCAGTGGTTCCCATATCCTCTTATTATGGGAACCATTGTTCTTTTATTTTTAAGAAAAACCGAATTGTCTCCTTGTTAGTTTTTAACCGACTTCAAAAAAAAAAGTAGGTTCTCAGTTCGACCTGTATGTATGTATGTATGTATGTATGTATGTATGTATGTATGTATGTATGTATGTATGTATGTATGTATGTATGTTTGTCCGCGATTATCTCGCGTTTGGCTGAACGGATTTTGATGCAGTTTTCAGGAAAGTGTTCATTACATTCTGGAGAAGGTTTTAGTATATAACACTAATAGATATGCCGTGACGTTGCCCGCGTGGATCCGTTTTGCTTACTTGGATCGTAGATTTTCAGGGACGATTGCATGTTTGTCCGCAATTATCTCGCGTTTGGCTGAACCGATTTTGAAGCAGCTTTCAGGAAAGTGTTCATTACATTCTGGAGAAGGTTTTAGTATATAACACTAATAGATATCCCGTGACGTTGCCCGCGTGGATCCGTTTTGCTTACATGGATCGTAGATTTTCTGGGACGATTGCATGTTTGTCCGCAATTATCTCGCGTTTGGCTGAACCGATTTTGAAGCAGGTTTCAGGAAAGTGTTCATTACATTCTGGAAAAGGTTTTAGTATATAACACTAATAGATATCCTGTGACGTTTCCCGCGTGGATCCGTTTTGCTTACTTGGATCGTAGATTTTCAGGGACGATTGCATGTTTGTCCGCAATTATCTCGCGTTTGGCTGAACCGATTTTGATGCAGTTTTCAGAAAAGTGTTTGTTACATTCTGGGGAAGGTTTTAGTATATAACAATAATGGATATCTTGTGAAGTTGCTTACATAGATCCGTTTTGTTTAATAGGATTGTATAGATTTTCAAAGACGCCGATTTTATGAAGATTTTTGTTGTTGATTATCTCAACTAAAAAGGGAAAAATAAAAAACTTTTTGAAAAAAAGGGAACCGACTTCAAAACCAAACACAAAAAAACTATAAAATAACTTTTCTTTCGGAAGTCGGTGGCCAATATGTCAATGAAATAAACAAAAAAACAAAGCCACCGACTTCCGAAAGAAAAGTTATTTTATAGTTTTTTTGTGTTTGGTTTTGAAGTCGGTTCCCTTTTTTTCAAAAAGTTTTTTTATTTTAATTGTCCATTATTTTCATTTTAGCCGATTTCAAAAAAAGGAGGTTCTCAGTTCGACCCTTATGTATGTTTGTATGTATTTGTACCTATGTTTCTCTTCGATTACCTCGCGTTTCTTTGAACCAATTGTGATGCGATTTTCAGAAAAGTATTCATTACATTCTGAAGAAGACTTCCAAAAGAAAATTTATTCTACATTTTTCTGTGTTTATTTTTTGAAGTCAGTCCTTTTTTGTAAAATTGTTTTTTTCTGTAGTTGTTGTACCTAGGAAGCTTCTAGCTCCCAGAAAAGAAACATTTTAATATACCAATAACGATTTTTAATTATTTATTTACAAATGCATGTCATGTTCTGTTGACTATTGTATTTACAATAATATTTCCACAAATACGTATATCAAACACTTCAATCGTGAGGATCCAGTCCAGTTCCGATGAAGTCAGTCAGTATCTTGGCAGCGGCTGGGGGGAATAGGTTGAAAAGCTGGAACAAGAGAAACAAGTTAAATGTGGTGGAAGAATAAAGAGGGTAGATTTTGTTTATTGAGAAAGCAGTTGGTTCCGGCTGTACTTAAAGATAGGCCAGGACAGGCGTCCTGGTCGGACTATCACCCTGGAACCTGTATGGGAAATCGAGATGGCACTAGACGACTTGTATAGCTTTGTCACTTTCACTCGCCGGAATAACCCTGTTTTTGAGACGTTGTAATACCCCCCCTAGTCGGACTATCTACCCTGGAACCTATAGGGATTTTAAAGAAACACGGTGGATTTTAGTACCCAGGGCGAGACGAAGCATTGGGTACTTTAATAGCCTCAAGAAGACAAGGAGATCATAAAAAAACAAGTATTGGTATCAGCTTCAATCAATGATCGAAGTGTACTTCGACCAACGATCGAAGGGTAGCAGTGATTTCGAGAATATTCGTGAATAAGTAGATATTGCTTGTGAGTACCTGGTAATAAGGATTAATAATTTTCAAAGCTTTGTCCCTATTCACCCCATTCCTCATCCAACTGGACAGTACGTTTGGTAGGCAAATTCGCTGGGAATAGCTAGTAATCTTTAAAATTAGGTAATATTCATGCTACAGGCACAGTTACATCGCCTGATGCATCGTTACACGTTGGACATCCCTCCTGTACTTACAAAGCGTTTTGACAATACTTTTATTGTGCATACACTTAAGGTCCGGAATTCCCTGACAGGGTCTGTATACAGCCTTCATCGTCAGCCTATAATGTTCCCACTGCTGGGACACATATTGCCTCCTCTCTGTGAGAGGGAGTGGGCCATAATCCACCACGCGGGCCTAGTGCGGGTTGGCAGATGTCACATGTCTTCGAATTTTCGGTTCTAGGACATGCCGGTTTCCTCACGATGTTTTCCTTCACCGTTTTGAGAGCAGTGGTGATGAAATAAATGACACAAAGTAATGCGCCTGGCGGGGTTCGAACCCACGACCTACAACTCGTAACACTGGGCCACCATTGCTCTCTTAATTCGGCCTTATCATAAAATTAAAAAAAAACAGTTTCTGCTAGAACTCTCACCTTGTTCGAATAATACATATCACTGGGGATGGTGATCTCGTGGTACTCTCTGCGGATGGCGTCGACGATCTGATCAGCAGCATCGCCGGGGTCCACGGTCTTCATGAGGGCTTCGAATCTAATGCGCGGGTTGTGGCACAGGCCCGTGTTCACGATGTACGGGAAGATTGTTGTGAACTTGATCTGGAATTAAAGGAACAGATTGTTATTTTGAGGTCTATCAGTATTTATTTATTTTTTTAGATGGATTTGCTCTTGACTCTAGTCCAGGTCAAAGGTGATTGAGACAAAGCCTATGATGGAGCGACCTTTAAAAACAAAGGCACACATACAAAGGACAAAAAATCTATCGAATATCTGAAGACGCAGAGCGGCTGCACTGGACAAAAGTACTGGTGTTTCACCATCAAAAAAAGCTCAAAAACTGAACCGAGAAATGTCAAAAAGAAGTAGAAAAAGAAAACTATTATTTTTATCACAGTCGAGGGACTGCTCCGTTGAGAATTTCTTTGTGGGTCTTCCGACTTAACTTAATTATTACACACGCCAGAACATCGAGCTACCACAATCTGTCGACATTTTCAACTTTAGCACGAATCAAGAAGGCTCACGTTGGATTGGAGAAAGTTGACAGATTCGGGTAGGTTGATTTGCTGACGTCTATACGTAGCTATAAGTAGCCCTACCAGAAGTCTTATAGCATAAGCAGTTCCCCTGAGGGAAAGCGACAGAGCTATACAAGTCGTCTAGCGCCATCTTGTTCCCACAGCTGAACTACTCACGCTTTAAAACGTCGTGGTAGGCCACCTGTACCAAATTCATCAAAATCGGTCATTAATTTAATAAAAGAATACATACCCCGTTTGTATCCCTAGGGTCTTCATGCAGCTCCACAGCTAGCGACTCCATGATGCCCTTCACTGCATATTTGGATCCACAGTAAGGCACCAGGTTACGCAGCCCCATCTTACCAGCCATGGAGGACATGGCTACGATGTGACCTTGGTTGCGCTCCAGCATTGCCGGGAGGAATGCTTGGATCATCTGGAAATAAAAGATAGCAAAACGAAAATTAAAAAAAAATATTCATTATATTTTAACGAAGAGGGGTGTAGCAAGCCGAATAACAATATTTCATGATGTATAGTAAAAATTAATGCCTACAAGACTAGACAAGACTACTAAGTTTATTCAAACTTGTGTTTCAAGTCATCACTTCTTGTGATAGCAACTTTATTGTCAGTTTATTAATCGTTGTTGTGGGGATTTTTGATTTACTGGTAGATTCATGATTGAAATGTGAAATAATTTTGGTGCATCATAGAAGCGGGTGTGATACATACGTTACTACTTAAAAAAGTGAAATACCGAATAACGTGTTCCCGTAAGTTTACACACACACACAGACACACTTCACTACGAATGCAAGCTGCTTCGAAAATTTTGAGTAATTTAAAAGCTTGTATCGCGCAGAAAGACAAATAGAGAAAAAAACATGTAAAAATAAAATATCAATCTCTTAAATAACATTTCCAAAAAAGTCATTGTTATAACAAGGATTTTTAACGTTGACACGTTTTTCGTATTGGTAAACTTTTAAGTAACGTATCACACCCCTTAGAACCACCTGCACGGAAACGCTGTTGGGATTGCAGTAGTGAGTTACCTATTAGCATTGTTGTCGTAAACTCGTAAGTAGATAGATAAATTGATTGAAAGCAATTGCGTTATCACTCTTTACTATCAATTTCCAAAACTGACTAAGTATTTGAAAATATTATAAAGTTTTTGTTAGCTTGGATCTAAAAGATATTCTACGAAAGTATTCTTCTAATTAAAATAGGCATTATAAAAAGATGTCATGAGATATTTTTCTTTGACGCAGATGAAGCCATGAGCAGTAGATGATAGCAAGTAGTAATGAAAATATTGCTTCATATGTTTGTAAAATTCTTGATAAGTTTGTAAAATTCGTCTACTCGTCTACTACTAATGAATTGGGCATGCGAGTGTTACTCAATTACCTACCCCAATTTTACCTATCCGGATATTTTGAAACCGGTCTGTATAATTAAGTTTAATCGCATCGTTAACCATGACATTGACTGTAGTCTGCATATTACGAGTATTAACCAAAATGTACTGTCATTTACAAAGCAATAAAGTACCCAATTATGACGAAATAAAGGTTGCTGTCAAAGTAGATTAAGGTTTATAATATTATTGTCACAAAACCTTTATTGGTTAAATATGAAAAATAAGAAAATGTTAAGAGCGCGTATTCTGAAGTTGGCAACGCCGCAAATAGTTGTAAAATAATAACAAGTTTTAATTAATTTAGCAATGTTATTGTATGGAAATAGAAATATGGCTCTGTAGTGCACTAAAATATTGATAAGGGAATGCAATAAGTAATATCGCAACGCCGAAAATATAGTTTTAGATGTAAAAAAAAGTATTTGGAAACCCTCCAAATGCCTTTTTTACACCTGAAACGGTGGCAACATTAAATTCAGTGTTCTAATTGCATTCGTATACCAATTTTTTTAGTGCACTACAGAGCCATATTTCTTATTTAAATACAGTAAATTGACCAAATTAATTAAAACTTGTAAATATTTGACAGCTATTAGCGAAGTAGCCAACTTTCTGGTTACGCGCCCTTAACCCTGTGAGGTAACATTTTACTTATTTTACACTAGCTTCTGCCAGCGACTTCGTACGCGGATCCTGTTGCTTATGCCAGCGGCAACGGGTTCGTCAAAATCGAAGATCAGACGTCTGATGTCGAATTCTTAGAGCCTAGGACGGGAAACCAACGGGACGCGCATGACGATTCCAGACGTTCCAATTTTCTTACAAAAGTAAGTCAACAGGAAATGCCCATCAGACTAAACAACTCTTGCTAAGGCGTGATTCCTATATAATGTAATAGTGTAGCTGGGCTCTTGGAGTTCCACATCAGGTGTTCCAGCTCTTCAATTTTTATACGACAACAGGGAGTACTCATCAGGCTGAACAACTCTTGCTAAGACTTCATTACTGTATATATGTTATAGTGTAGCTGGGCTCTTGGAGTTCCACATCAGGTGTTCCATATCTTTAAATTTATTCTCTCTGCAGAAAATGCTCATCACGTGGAACAATTTATGCTATGGCGCTATTATTGTATCTCTTATAGTTTAGCTGATCTATTGCAGTTCTGCATCAGGTGTTCAAGTTTCCAAGATAAATTATAGCCTAAATGTTGCCCAGACTTAGCTAAACAACAAAAAAAAAAAAACAATCAAACCCGTCCAGTAGTTCCGAAGAAGCTTAAAAAATGGAGTAACTTCTCCCGTTTTCCATACATTTCCCTTCACTGCTCTGCTCCTATTGATTGTAGCGTGATGAAAAGTATCCTATAACCAGCCCAGGAGTATGAAAAATAATTGTACCAAGTTTCGTCAAAATCCGTCGAGTAGTTTTTGTTTCGATCCTAATTAAGGGATCTGGTGAATTATGCTGTCAAATATAATTGATTTAGCTTTTGTTTCTGACACTATATCTCTCTTCTTATTGTATTGTTGAACGTAGTTAATTATGCAAAAAACAATAATTTAATTGTTAATTTTCTTTTCAAGTTAAATGAAGTGATCCATTTTAGTCCTCTTGAAAGATATTAATTTATGGGTAGTTATTCATATGGACAAAATTTAATTTCAGTTCCAGCCTGGTTTCCCTTCAAAACGCATAAATATTTCGCCTTTTACTAAAGATTTCCGTGGAGGGGAACACTCAAATGAGCCTTAAGCATAATTAACATTATATGTTATTTTATAGCAAATGATATTATATTATGTTATTCATTTCAGAATCAGTCACAAAATTCGAAAAACTACCTAAATGTATACAATCGACGGCCATTATGTATATTTGAGTAAAAACAAGATTCTGATTTAAAATACAATGATTGATAAACGATGTAATATTCTTGAACTTTTGAATTTATTTCAAGATCACGTAATTATTTCTCAAAATTCTGCTCTTACTGGAACTTTTTCCTTAAAATTTATTTTAAACAAAGGTTAGTTGTTCGTTTAACAATGACTAACAAGGATTAAGTTATCTCGATATGGACATTGGCCAATACTGTCCAGTGGTTGAACTTGAAAATGTTAATGTGGTACTTATCAATTCTTATTTAGTTACATAATAAACAACTGAATGTCAGTAAATATGTGATAGTCAAAAACGATTTCGTTGATTCATTTTTCGAATGTTTTTTCTTTTATCGAAAAATTTAAAATTACTAATGTATGGACCCCAGCACATCATGCAATCTAACCAAATTAATTAAATACATTTTTAACTTTATCACAAAATCAGAATATTCATATTCGATTGGGAAAATTTGACAGATTTGGGTATGTTGATTTGTTGGAGTCAATATAGGTACTTTAACTTTATGTACGGAAACAGTAATTTTCTGACTATAGTAATGTAGTTTGTGTGTCTTGTCGTTAAAGGAACTACCTAATGGAAACTACTAAAGGCGTCAAATTCATTTATTTCTTTATTTTCTTTTTTATTCTTTTTGCCCCACTAACTCGCAGACCCGGAACAACAAATCATATATTTATGTTTAGAACATACAAATATTTGTACCGTACGGGCATCGAATCCGCGACACGCCGCTCAGCATTCTATCGCTCAGCCACTGCGCCAATCATGCCATCGACAAACTAAGAAGAAAGTTCGAACCAATATGGGTTTTTGATTCACATGCAGATTTTGTATGTACCCCTAATGTTCCGGATACTCTAACACACTTCTTTACGCACGATAATTATATTCTTTGTTTACGAACGAATTCCAAAAAATTCGAAAATCAATCAAACCACTATGACATAAGACATAAAACACGTTGTTATCTATGAATAGATGAAAAACAAAACACGATGGCCATGACAACGTCAAGTCAATCGAATTGCATCTTTATTTCTTAGTGGCAATGTTGATTTTCAATTGTAGTTGGAATCCGTTCGAATCGCGTCGCATTGCGTCGTATCGCGCCATGAGTAAAGTCCCTAAGTGTACGAACGTTTTTAGGGTTCCGTAGCCAAATGGCAAAAAACGGAACCCTTATAGATTCGTCATGTCTGTCTGTCTGTCTGTCCGTCCCATGTCACAGCCCTTTTTGACGAAAGTATAAGAGCTATCCTGTTGAAACTTGGTAAGTAGATGTATGATGTAAACCGCATTAGGATTTTCATACAAAAATAAAACAAAAACCAAATTTGGGGGTACCCCCCGTACTTAGAATTGAAACTCAAAACATTTTTTTTCGCCTGACCCATACATGTGGGGTATCTATGAATAGGTCTTGAAAAATTATATTGAGGTTACTAAAGGTGCGTTAAGACCATGTAATTTTTTTCTAAGCTGAACGGTTTGCGCGAGAAACGCTTCCAAAGTGGTAAAATGTGTGTCCCCCCCTGTAACTTCTAAAATAAGAGAATGATAAAACTAAAAAAAATATATGATGTACATTACCATGTAAACTTCAATTGAAAGTTGGTTTGAACGAGATCGAGTTATTCGTTTTTTTTTAATCGTCATAAGTCGTAAACCGCAATTTACCTTTCAAAGTTACAACGAACTACAAGAACTTTTATATTATGTTACTTGCTGCTACGGAACCCTTTATGGGCGAGTCCAACACGCACTTGGCCGGTTTTTTATTTTTGGTTCACTCGCTTAATACAAATAGTAGATCGCGAAGCCGCGTGTAATACCTAGCAAAAGAATTACAAACTCACCCAAAGGTTGCCAGTAACATTAATATCCATGATGGCCGTGATCTCCTTCTCCGTGTGCTTCAACACGGGCTTGCACGGCATGATGCCGGCGTTGTTGATGAGAATGGTTACCACACCCACTTCTTTTTCCACCTTCTCTGCTAACGCGAAGACTGCTGCTCTATTTGTTACGTCACACCTGAAATGAAGAAAGGTAACTTAGTTCTGTTAATATTTAGTAGTATATGAATTTGTGACGCTGTTTTGAGTCGTTGATTTTTTTGATTATAAAGTGTCCTTTAATAAAAAAGTTCCCTTTTTCCAAAATCAAAGCATTTATTTTAAGTAGGCCAGTTACAGGCACTTTTGAATTGTCAAAGACAAACAAAAATGTAATTAAACACTACAAAATTATGGTGCTACAGTCCCAATCACAAGACATAAAAACTTTGAAAGTACCGTAGATGCCCATTCCAAGGAGTAGATCTCTATGGAGAAGAACGAGCAAGAAACTCCATGGACACTCTGTTGAGATGGCCAGAATTATTACAGACTCTTTGTTACGTCATTAATTTTGAGATGGTACATTATGTGAGAACGATGTATTGATCAAGTTAAAAGTGTCCAAAAAATAATGTTCGTTTTTGGTGAATCCAAACGAGCTTAAATTGAGTTGTGAGTCGCGTAGGTAATTTCGTATTCTGGTAGGCACAATATGACTACACTATAAAACCGACCAAAACTACGGGACTCACAAGTCACCACCGGTGCGGTTTCAGCCTAAAACTTCGTTCATCTATGTTCTCTCCATAAAGTTAGACGGACTTGAACATGTCGAATCATCCGTTTTAAAAAAAAAGTTTAATTTCTCTTGTATCGTATACAAACACCTTTTTTGACTTCCTTAGTCGAACCAGCAACACGCAGTGCAACCTATTCGAAGCGCAACCACTGCGCCAACCGTGTTGTCGTATATAGGATGACTGGTAATTAGTGTACGATACTTTAACACGTGATTGTGCTCATGATAACAAACAATTTTTATTGTGGGAGCAAAGCCGAAATCGTGAAAAAAATATCAGCTGTTCAGTACATTAGGCAAACATAAATGTACTGAACAGCTGATTTTTTTTCGCGATTTCAGGTTTGTTCCCATTGTAAAAGTTGTTGGTTATCATGAGCACAATCACGTGTTAAAGTATCGTACGCTAATTACCAGTCACCCTATATGTAATGTAGACCATGACCTGGGTTAAGATAAATGTAGGATACTTATTATCACGTAACTAATACGTTCTCTTGATAAAGGTACCTAATTATGACCTACATGCGGGGTGATGCGGGCAAAGCTGCGGGTAATTGTTAATGCTATCTATACTATACTAATATTAATGCTAAAGGTTTGTTGTTCTGTTGAGCGCGCTAATCTCAGGCTAAATAAATGGACAATAAATGGCAAAATAAAAAATAATTTTAATGGCAATAAATGGCTATTAAAATTGCTACGGCAAGCTAGATTTTACATTACTG
Organism: Agrotis clavis; assembly: GCA_954870645.1. Classification (NCBI taxonomy): domain Eukaryota; kingdom Metazoa; phylum Arthropoda; class Insecta; order Lepidoptera; family Noctuidae; genus Agrotis; species Agrotis clavis. Next base: position 4,762,721 of record OX940918.1, on the reverse strand, counting down.
GTTTAGTGTCAACTTTGACGAGTTTATTGACTAGTCAAAAGATTGATTACTGTATGTAAATATTATCAAATATAAACGTTTACAATACCTATTGGAAGTCCAGTATGATTTATTGCAGCAAAAAGTGGTCATGACACTCGTCAACAGCTAAAAAAATACAAAGCAGACTCGATTTTTTACCCGACTGCGCCAGGAGGGTTATGTTTTTTATAAATTTCGACTCAACTTCCGTGAACTTTATGATTAAATAATTATGTATAACTTAAACCATACGTCAACACAACAACCGAACTCAATCAATCTTGCTTGAATAGATTTCTACTTTAACACAAAAGAAGAAAGTTCATGTTTGATTGAAGATGTTTTAAAGTCTAAGATATCTAGGTGAAAAATTAAATCTGTAATTTTTCTCAATCGATAATCTTTCAGTTAGGCCAATCACGTACAGTGAATTTTACTGATGCGATTTTATTTGTATTCCGATCCGCGAACTGGAACTATTTTGTTTTTTTTTTATGTATGTAATTCCATAATTACCTAAGTCGCAGAATTAGAAAGGAATAATCCATTGACCGTCCCTAGGCTAAGTATACCCATGATTCACATAAGCTAGAGAAGTACCTATCACCATACACATTGCAGGTATTTATAAATTATGTCTTACGCCGGCTCCACACGTTGGCCGTGTTTGCCGAACAGAAGGAGACGGCGCTATACCAGAAAGCAAGACGCAAATAATTCTATCTCGTTTCTTAGTATAGCGCCGTCTCCCTCTGTTCGGCCAACACGGCCAACGTGTGGAGCCGGCGTTACGAGTAACGTTCTTGACGGCACGGTAAGAGCAGTGGCTGAGCGATTGGACTGTTGAGCAGCGTGTCGCGGGTTCGAATCCCACACGGAACAAATATTTTGTGTGACAAACAAGTAGTTGTTTCGGGTCTGGGTGCTCGTGTATGCGAGTTTCTAACACACCCACGATGCAGGATTAATTCCTAGTGTGGGGCAACGTTCCCCAAGAACAAAACACGGCCGTCTACGAACAAGGTTGCGGGCAACACCTGGTTGTAACACACATTTCGCCATAAACTCAATTAGTACTTGGCTTCACCGAAATCGAACAAAGTGATTATTAAAGTACTTACACATATGGATAAGCCTTTCCCTTCTGTTCTTTGATCAAGGCGACGGTCTCCTCATTGCCTTTGGCGTTGATGTCTACGCAGACTATCGTGGCTCCAAGTCTGGCGAACCTGGTAGCCACCTCCCTTCCCATGCCATGGCCGGCACCGGTTATCTGAGGAAATACAAAACACTGTGAAATCGACTGTCATTTGTCTAGAACTCTAGACCCTCACCCCCATAATAATAAACGTGGACTAAAGTTACGCCAAGGTTAATCCTTAAAAAATGTATGGTTAATCCGAGGATATCCTGGTTGTAACTTTAGTCCGCGTTTATTAATAAGGGGGTTTAACATCTTACCAGAAACAAAGTTTAACATCTGTTGACCACTTGTCTAAAAGAACTGTCATAGTCAAATAGACATTTCGCTTTGATATAAGGGTCGTTATGCAGTTACACTTTTTTTAGACAAGCGTTCAAAAAATGTTTATCAGAAAAAGTTTCATTTTTAACCGACTTCAAAAAAAAAAGTAGGTTCTCAGTTCGACCTGTATGTATGTATGTATGTATGTATGTATGTATGTATGTATGTATGTATGTATGTATGTATGTATGTATGTATGTATGTTTGTCCGCGATTATCTCGCGTTTGGCTGAACGGATTTTAATGCAGTTTTCAGAAAAGTGTTTGTTATATTCTGGGGAAAGTTTTAGTATATAACACTAATAGATATCCCGTGACGTTGCCCGCGTGGATCCGTTTTGCTTACTTGGATCGTAGATTTTCAGGGACGATTGCATGTTTGTCCGCAATTATCTCGCGTTTGGCTGCACCGATTTTGATGCAGTTTTCAGAAAAGTGTTTGTTATATTCTGGGGAAGGTTTTAGTATATAACACTAATAGATATCCCGTGACGTTGCCCGCGTGGATCCGTTTTGCTTACTTGGATCGTAGATTTTAAGGGACGATTGCATGTTTGTCCGAAATTATCTTGCGTTTGGCTGAACCGATTTTGATGCAGTTTTCGGAAAAGTGTTTGTTATATTCTGGGGAAGGTCTTAGTATATGACAATAATGGATATCTCGTGAAGTTGCTCACATAGATCGGTTTTGCTTAATAGGATTGTAGATTTTCAAAGACGCTGATTTTATGAATTTTTTTGTTGATTATCTCAATTAAAAAGGGAAAAATAAAAAAACTTTTTAAAAAAAAGGGAACCGACTTCAAAACCAAACACAAAAAAACTATAAAATAACTTTTCTTTCGGAAGTCGGTGGCCATATGTCAATGAAATAAAAAGCAAAGCCACCGACTTCCGAAAGAAAAGTTATTTTATAGTTTTTTTGTGTTTGGTTTTGAAGTCGGTTCCCTTTTTTTTAAAAAGTTTTTTTTTGTTTTTTTAGTTAGGTACACTTGTTTTACTCGTGTGTTCAACATCTGTTAAACATGTGTTTAAAATTTTTTTTAGTTTTTAACCGACTTCAAAAAAAAAGTAGGTTCTCAGTTCGACCTGTATGTATGTATGTATGTATGTATGTATGTATGTATGTATGTATGTATGTATGTATGTATGTATGTTTGTCCGCGATTATCTCGCGTTTGGCTAAACGGATTTTGATGCAGTTTTCACGAAAGTGTTCATTACATTCTGGAGAAGGTTTTAGTATATAACACTAATAGATATCCCGTGACATTGCCCGCGTGGATCCGTTTTGCTTACTTGGATCGTAGATTTTCAAGGACGATTGCATGTTTGTCCGCGATTATCTCGCGTTTGGCTGAACGGATTTTGATGCAGTTTTCACGAAAGTGTTCATTACATTCTGGAGAAGGTTTTAGCATATAACACTAATAGATATCCCGTGACGTTGCCCGCGTGGATCCGTTTTGCTTACTTGGATCGTAGATTTTCAGGGACGATTGCATGTTTGTCCGCGATTATCTCGCGTTTGGTTGAACCGATTTTGATGCAGTTTTCAGAAAAGTGTTTGTTACATTCTGGGGAAGGTTTTAGTATATAACAATAATGAATATCTCGTGAAGTTGCTCGCATAGATCCGTTTTTGTTCCTTATTAGGATTGTGGATTTTCAAAGAAGCCGATTTTATGAAGATTTTTGTTGAATATCTCAACTAAAAAGGGGAAAATAAAAAACTTTTAAAAAAAAAGGGAACCGACTTCAAAACCAAACACAAAAAAACTATAAAATAACTTTTCTTTCGGAAGTCGGTGGCCATATCTCAATAAAATAAAAAAAAAAAACAAAGCCACAGACTTCCGAAAGAAAAGTTATTTTATAGTTTTTTTGTGTTTGGTTTTTTCTCTTTATCTTCCATTACTTTTTAACCGACTTCAAAAAAAAAAGTAGGTTCTCAGTTCGACCTGTATGTATGTATGTATGTATGTATGTTTGTCCGCGATTATCTCGCGTTTGGCTGAACGGATTTTGATGCAGTTTTCAGGAAAGTGTTCATTACATTCTGGAGAAGGTTTTAGTATATAACACTAATAGATATCCCGTGACGTTGCCCGCGTGGATCCGTTTTGCTTACTTGAATCGTAGATTTTCAGGGATGATTGCATGTTTGTCCGCAATTATCTCGCGTTTGGCTGAACCGATTTTGATGCAGTTTTCAGGAAAGTGTTCATTACATTCTGGAGAAGGTTTTAGTATATAACACTAATAGATATCCCGTGACGTTGCCCGCGTGGATCCGTTTTGCTCACTTGGGTCGTAGATTTTCAGGGACGATTGCATGTTTGTCCGCAATTATCTCGCGTTTGGCTGAACCGATTTTGATACAGTTTTCAGAAAAGTGTTTGTTACATTCTGGGGAAGGTTTAAGTATGTAACAATAATGGATATCTCGTAAAGTTGCTTACATAGATCCGTTTTGCTTAATAGGATTGTAGATTTTCAAAGACGCCGATTTTATGAAGATTTTTGTTGTTGATTATCTCAACTAAAAAGGGAAAAATAAAAAAACTTTTTGAAAAAAAGATAACCGACTTCAAAACCAAACACATAAAAACTATAAAATAACTTTTCTTTCGGAAGTCGGTGGCCATATGTCAATGAAATAAAAAAAAAACAAAGCCACCGACTTCCGAAAGAAAAGTTATTTTATAGTTTTTATGTGTTTGGTTTTGAAGTCGGTTATCTTTTTTTCAAAAAGTTTTTATGATTGTATGTAGATGTACCTACGTAGGTTTATTGGTATGTCTTAATTAAGTTAGGTATATTATTATGTAATAGTATATATTTTTTCCCTAGTTTGTCCTTGACTTCGCAACACCCTGGAAGGCATTAAGTCCACCGATGTATTTTTTTTTTACTTTACACAATGTATAAATAAATAGATAAGGTTAGGTTGAGACCTTTTACCCTTTGCGCATCACCCAAGTTCCTGCGCTTATAGTTCAAAAAAGTAAAAAAATGCCTACTATAAAAGTGACCTACACTAGGATTTTCTACCCAGACAACACTACCCTGGAACGTGAAGGTCTATTGAAGGAACACCGTGGATTTCAGTCAGTGCGAGTCTAACAGCCCCATTCTGTTGCACCCTTAATGAGAGGACTAATTTGATTATTTGACCACGTAAAAAAAAAAACAATTAAAAAAATTAAGTTAAAATTATTTATTGTGTAACTAGGGCTGGATTACATGACAAAGTTTTAGTACAGACATACAATGTTTATTAATCTAGTAAATGGGTTGAGTAGGTACTGTTCTCCTAGATAGGCTACAGAATAGCCTGAGTTTAGGATAGAGTAATAAATAAGTAGGTATTTCATTTTAGGCTTTGAAAAAGTAATGAATAAGTAGGTAAGGATTATAGTACTATCAGCTCCTTATCCAAACTACGTTATAATATCCGTTATCAAATTAAATACGCATAAGAAAAACAGACGGTAAACAAAATATTCATTTGCCATAAACGAACAGATGCATTTCGAAATTGTTTGCAACAAACTATTACACTCTTGGCCAATATAACTAAGGTCAATACTAATATAATGAATATAATTATAATTATTATAATTAGACTGTTCTTTATACTATATAAAGCTCGATTACCACTCATTCACTGACTGACTCACTGATTGACATCATTGTTCTCCCAGATGGTGAAGGGGGAGGTGGGTATATTTTGACAGATTCGTAAACAAGTAACTCTGGTGAGTATGGGAAAAATCCCAAACCTCCCCTTTTCACCCCCCCTCTCCCCCCTCCCCATCGTATCTCGGAAACTAAGAGACCTGTGTTTTGTTTTTTTACGGATTCGTATAGAGGAGGCTCGGAAAAGTAAAAACCATTTTTCAAAGTCCCCCCCCCCCTTTCCCCCTTCTCCCCCCTTTAGGTGGAACTCGGAAGTTGACAGACTTGCAACATTTTTTTTTTCAGATTCATATCCAGGGGCCCAGTGTTGGTCAAAATCATTTTTCAAAACTCCCCCCTCTCCCCCCCTTCACCCCTCCCCCCAACGTATCTCGGAAACTAAGAGACCCGTGTTCTGTTTTCTTACGGATTCGTATAGAGGAGGCTCGGAATAGTAAAAACCATTTTTCAAAGTTCCCCCCCCCTCGCCCCCCTTCGCCCCCTTTAGGCGGATCTCGGAAGTTTTACAGACTTGCAACATTTTTTTTTTCAGATTCATATCAAGGGGCCCAGTGTTGGTCAAAACTCCCCCCCTGTCCCCCTCTTCACCCCTCCCCCCATCGTATCTCGATAGCTTCCCGGTGGTAGGTAGGTCCTGAGTGGAGCGAACCTACGAGACCGAGTGGAGCGAAGGGGGGAGGTGGCGAGCGAAGCGAGCCGGCGACCTCCGTGGCGTAACGAAGGTTGAGTGGGTGAAGCGTAACTCGGCGGTGACGACAAGCGAACTTACAAGTAACTCTCATGAGAAGGGCAATAGTACCAAGCCTCCCCTTTTTGGCCTCCCCCCCCTCCCAATCGTATCTCAGAAACTAAGAGATACATGTTCAGTTTTTTTAAGGATACGTATAACGGAGAATCGGAAAAGGAAAAACCATTGTCAAACTTCCCCCCCCCTCCTGACCCCTTCTACCCCTTTAGGCGGATCTCGGAAGTTAACGGACTTGCAACATTTTTTTTTCCAGATTCATATCAAGGGGCCCAGAGTTGGTCAAAATCGTTTTTCAAAACTCCCCCCTCTCCCCCTCTTCACCCCTCCCCCCTTCGTATCTCGGAAACTAAGAGACCCGTGTTTTCGACAGTTAAATCAAAACGACGGCGTCGTAGTATACGTCAAGGACACCATAAAAGCCAGTGTCACTGAAATTAACATTAGCCACGCATCATGCCTACAACTTAATATATTGAATAATACAATTTTATGCATATATCGTTCACCGTCTCATACTAACGCGGAATCCTTTATAAATTCCTTAGCACTCCATTTAGATAATTTAAATTCTCAAAAAAATAATGTTATAGTTGCTGGTGATATAAACATAAATATAAGACCTAAACACACCGAACAAACCTATGAACTAAAAAATAGAACTTCATACCTGGACATGTTATCGGGTCATGGTATTCTCCCAGGTCATACTTTAGATACAAGGGAAAATAGTTGTCTTGATCACTTTATGTTAAAAATTGACAGAAAACGGCACTCTGCCTTTATTGCCATTCTACGCACTACTGTTACAGACCATAGAACAACCTTTCTATCTTTATCTAAAATAAAACACCCCAAAACCACTGCAAAATTGATTACCAAAATAGACTATGAAAGTGCTCTTCAATGGTTAAAAGAAAAAAATCTATCATCATTACTTCTTTGTGAAAATCCCAATTACATAACAGAACACTTAACACAATATCTTATTGAATCAATAAAAATTAACACTACTGTTCACAACATCCCAAAAAGTAAACGAACAATTAAACCCTGGATCACAACAGGCATATTAAGATGTATAAAAAATCGTAATAGACTCCAAAAAAAATCCCGAGATGATCCCCATAATGAAATAAAAAAAATTACATATGCTCGTTACAGAAATCACTGTAACAACCTAATAAAAAAACTTAAAAGAAAATATGAAAGAAACCTTCTCAAAAATTCATTAAATAATAACAAGCTTCTTTGGAAAAACCTAAAAAACATCACTTTTACAAATAAAATTACTGGAACTAATTCTGAAATAACTAGTCTAAAATCATCTTCTTTTGAATCAGCAAACTTCATTAATAATTATTTCGCAAATATTGGTAATCAACTAGCAAATAATATCCAACAAAACATAACCCAGAACGACCTAAATCAATACCTACGTTCCTTACCTAGTCTCTCTAGTTCCTTTGTTCTACTGGATACAGATACAAATGAAGTAAATAGTATAATAAACTCTCTTAAATCAGATAGTGCCCCAGGATGGGATAATATCTCCACTAGGTACCTCAAACATATAAAACATGAAATAATCCCAATTATAACGCACTTAGCAAATCTTTGTTTTAAGCAAGGGACCTTCCCTAATTCTTTGAAAAAATCAATAATAACCCCTATTTACAAAGGTGGACAAGAGGGTGATATTAATAATTATAGACCAATTTCTGTTATTCCAGTTATCGCAAAAATATTAGAAAAACTTTTAAATTCAAGATTACTTAGCTATCTACAAACCAACAAAATTTTATCTCCATTTCAATTTGGCTTTAGAAGGGGTATTTCTACGGAAGACGCTATTACGTCTTTAACTACAGTACTAACAAGGGAACTTGACAAAGGAACTAGATGTTTATCTGTTTTTATAGACCTAAAGAAGGCCTTCGACACGGTCTCTATTCCAATACTTATCCAAAAACTAGAAAAAATTGGTATTAGAGGTACACCACTATCAATATTTATCGATTACTTGACTAATAGAAAACAGAAGGTTAAGCTAGATAAAATTGTTAGTGAGGATGTTGATGTAACATGCGGCGTACCTCAGGGAAGCGTTCTGGGTCCTACGCTATTCCTTATATACTTAAACGACTTATGTAATATGACAATAAATAATGCAAGAATTTTTTCTTACGCTGATGATACCGCAATCGTTTTCACTGGCTCAAACTGGGCCGAAACCAAATCCAATACAGAAAAAGGTATGGCACGAGTAGCTTCTTGGCTAAAAACAAATCTCCTCACATTAAATACGAGCAAAACCAATTATATCTGCTTCACAATATATAAAAATGTCCAACCGAAACAAGATTTTAACATTAAAATTCACGAGTGTAGGAGTATGAGTGATAGGGACTGTAACTGTCCAATAATTAGTAAAGTCAATAAAGTGAAGTACTTAGGAATAGTGTTGGACCAGAGCCTATCCTGGTACCCTCAAATCGAACAAATTACTGCGAGAATAAGAAAATTTATTTGGATTTTTAAAACATTACGTCACATTGTCCCACGGAAAGGCTTAGCTAAAAATCTTCTAAACGAAGTGTATATTTCACTTGTTCAGTCTGTGACAGTATATTGTATATCCATTTGGGGAGGCGCTCGTAAAACACGTTTCCTTGATGTTGAAAGAGCACAACGTACATTGCTAAAAGTAATGTACTTTAAAAAAAGGATTTTTCCCACTCATGAGCTATACCAAATAAGTAACTTATTATCTGTCCGTAAATTATATATTATACACATAGTATTAAAAAAACATAAAACATTACCTTTAGACCCCAATATATTAAATAAAAGAATAAAGCACAATGTTGCTCCCACTCCTTTCGTAAAAACAGTTTTTGCTAACATACAATATGATAAACGATCTTCTTATTTATATAACAAAATAAACAAACAAATAGAAATATATACTAAACCGTTTAAGGAATGCAAAGCGCTGCTGATTGAGTGGATAACAAAATTGTGCTACGACGAAGTGGAGAAACTTCTATTGAACAAACTGTAGAATAAACTGTTTGAGTAATATATTTAATCAGCCTCGAATAAAAAAAAAAATGACGCTTTCGAACACATATACACACTCACACGAACACACACACACATACACACTCTCACACACACATACACACTCTCACACGAACACACAAACACCTGTACGCACACACACATTTACACACTGACACGAACGTACACACTCACAAACAGAAACTCACCTGACACCAACTCCATACACCAACAGACTAAAGTTAGAAAAAAAAAAAAAAAAAAACTATGTAGTATTAATTTGATTTGTTTATACATTGTTTTGTTTCTTTTCCCTGCGCTTTTGTTTCAACAACATTAATTATTGCACAAATTGTTAAAAAAAAAATAAGTGTACGATATGAAAGAGCGGCGCCTCCTGGCACAGGCATCTATATGCTTAAAAGGAGACGTCACCAACTGTTATAACATGTTTTGTGTAATAACGAAATAAAAAGAATTTTGATTTTTTGATTTTTTTTTTTTGTTTTTTTACGGATTCGTATAGAGGAGGCTCGGAAAAGTAAAATGCATTTTTCAAAGTACCCCCCCTTGCCCCCCTTCTCCCCTCTTTAGGCGGATCTCGGAAGTTAACAAACTTGCATCAATTTTTTTTCCGATTCATATCAAGGAACCCAGAGTTGGTCAAAATCATTTTTCAAAACTCCCCCCTCTCCCCCTCTTGACCCCTCCCCCCGTCGTATCTCGGATTAAGTAGGTAGCAGTAAAGCGAAGCGAAGCGTAGCGTAGGGATAAGGTCATGATAGCTTTCCGGTGGTAGGTAGGTACCGAGTGGAGCGAACCTGCGAGACCGAGTGGAGCGAAGGGGGGAGGTGGCGAGCGAAGCGAGCCGGCGACCTCCATAGCGTAACGAAGGTTGAGTGGGTGAAGCGTAACTCAGGAGTGACGACAAGCAAACTTACAAGTAACTCTCATGTGTAGGGCAACAGTACCAAGCCTCCCCATTTTGGCCTTACCCCCCCCCTCCTCCCAATCGTATCTCAGAAACTAAGAGACCCGTGTTTTGTTTTTTTTACGGGTTCGTATAGAGGAGGCTCGGAAAAGTAAAAACCATTTTTCAAAGTCCCCCCCCCTCTTGACCCACTTCTCCCACCCTTTAGGCCTTTATCATTCTTCAAAACTCACCCCACTCCCCCCCTTCACCCCTCCCCCCATTGTATCTCGGAATCCAAGATAGTGAGGTTCAAATCCAAATCTAAGATGGCGGCTGCGATACTTTCGAAATGTTAATCATGGGAGTCGTTTTCATGGTATTCGAGGGTGCTAAAACCGATGGCGAGGTCAAAATGAGAATCCAAGATGGCGGTTGCTATAATTTTCGAATTGTTCATCAATGTCATCATGGGAGTCGTTTTCATGGTTTTCGAGGATGCTAAAGCCGATAGTGAGGTCAAAATGAGAATCCAAGATGGCGGTTGCTATAATTTTCGAATTGTTCATCACTTTCATCATGGGAGTCGTTTTCATGGTTTTCGAGGATGCTAAAGCCGATAGTGACGTCAAAATCAAAATCCAAGATGGCGGCTGCGATATTTTTCGAAATGTTCATCATGGGAGTCGTTTTCATGGTTTTCGAGGATGGTAAAACCGATAGTGAGGTCAAAATCAAAATCCAAGATGGCGGCTGCGATATTTTTCGAAATGTTCATCATGGGAGTCGTTTTCATGGTTCTCGAGGATGCTAAATCCGATGGCGAGGTCAAAATCAAAATCCAAGATGGCGGCTGCGATAATTTTCGAATTGTTCATCATGGGAGTCGTTTTCATGGTATTCGAGGGTGCTAAAACCGATGGCGAGGTCAAAATGCGAATCCAAGATGGCGGCTGCTATCATTTTCGAGTTGTTCATCATGGGAGTCGTTTTCATGGTTTTCGAGGATGCTAAAGCCGATAGTGAGGTCAAAATCAAAATCCAAGATGGAGGCTGCGAAAATTTTCGAAATGTTCATCATGGGAGTCGTTTTCATGGTTTTCGAGGAAGCTCAAGCCGATAGTGAAGTCAAAATCAAAATCCAAGATGGCGGCTGTGAAAATTTTCGAAATGTTCATCATGGGAGTCGTTTTCATGGTTTTCAAGCATGCTAAAGCCGATAGTGAGGTCAAAATCAAAATCCAAGATGGCGGCTGCGATAATTTTCGAATTGTTCATCAATTTCATGATGGGAGTCGTTTTCATGGTTTTCGAGGATGCTAAAGTCGATAGTGAGGTCAAAATGAGAATCCAAGATGGCGGCTGCCATAATTTTCGAATTGTTCATCAATTTCATGATGGGAGTCGTTTTCATGGTTTTCGAGGATGCTAAAGTCGATAGTGAGGTCAAAATGAGAATCCAAGATGGCAGCTGCGATATTTTTCGAAATGTTCATCATAGGAGTCGTTTTCATGGTTTTCGAGGGTGCTAAAACCGATGGCGAGGTCAAAATGAGAATCCAAGATGGCGGTTGCTATAATTTTCGAATTGTTCATCAATGTCATCATGGGAAACGTTTTCATGGTTTTCGAGGATGCTAAAGCCGATAGTGAGGTCAAAATGAGAATCCAAGATGGCGGTTGCTATAATTTTCGAATTGTTCATCACTTTCATCATGGGAGTCGTTTTCATGGTTTTCGAGGATGCTAAAGCCGATAGTGACGTCAAAATCAAAATCCAAGATGGCGACTGTTATAATTTTCGAATTGTTCATCACTTTCATCATGGGAGTCGTTTTCATGGTTCTCGAGGATGCTAAATCCGATGGCGAGGTCAAAATCAAAATCCAAGATGGCGGCTGCGATAATTTTCGAATTGTTCATCAATTTCATGATGGGAGTCGTTTTCATGGTTTCGAGGTTAAGGTCACGATAGCTTTCCGGTGGTAGGTAGGTCCTGAGTGGAGCGAAGGGGGGAGGTGGCGAGCGAAGCGAGCCGGCGACCTCCGTAGCGTAACGAAGGTTGAGTGGGTGAAGCGTAACTCAGGGGTGACGACAAGCAAACTTACAAGTAACTCTCATGAGTAGGGCAAAAGTACCAAGCCTCCCCTTTTTGGCCTCACCCCCCCTCCCAATCGTATCTAAAAAACTAAGAGACCCGTGTTCGGTTTTTTCGGATTCGTATAGAAGAGGCTCGGAAAAGAAAAAATCATTTTTTTTAAAGTTCCCCCTCTTGACCCACTTCTCCCACCCTTTAGGCCTTTATCATTCTTCAAAACTCACCCCACTCCCCCCCTTCACCCCTCCCCCCATTGTATCTCAGAATCCAAGATAGTGAGGTTTAAATCCATATCTAAGATGGCGGCTGCGATACTTTCGAAATGTTAATCATGGGAGTCGTTTTCATGGTATTCGAGGGTGCTAAAACCGATGGCGAGGTCAAAATGAGAATCCAAGATGGCGGTTGCTATAATTTTCGAATTGTTCATCAATGTCATCATGGGAGTCGTTTTCATGGTTTTCGAGGATGCTAAAGCCGATAGTGAGGTCAAAATGAGAATCCAAGATGGCGGTTGCTATAATTTTCGAATTGTTCATCACTTTCATCATGGGAGTCGTTTTCATGGTTTTCGAGGATGCTAAAGCCGATAGTGACGTCAAAATCAAAATCCAAGATGGCGACTGTTATAATTTTCGAATTGTTCATCACTTTCATCATGGGAGTCGTTTTCATGGTTTTCGAGGATGGTAAAACCGATAGTGAGGTCAAAATCAAAATCCAAGATGGCGGCTGCGATATTTTTCGAAATGTTCATCATGGGAGTCGTTTTCATGGTTCTCGAGGATGCTAAATCCGATGGCGAGGTCAAAATCAAAATCCAAGATGGCGGCTGCGATAATTTTCGAATTGTTCATCAATTTCATGATGGGAGTCGTTTTCATGGTTTTCGAGGATGCTAAAGCCGATAGTGAGGTCAAAATGAGAATCCAAGATGGCGGCTGCCAAAATTTTCGAATTGTTCATCACTTTCATCGTGGGAGTCGTTTTCATGGTTTTCGAGGATGGTAAAGCCGATAGTGAGTTCAAAATCAAAATCCAAGATGGCGGCTGCGATATTTTTCGAAATGTTCATCATAGGAGTCGTTTTCATGGTTTTCGAGGGTGCTAAAACCGATGGCGAGGTCAAAATGAGAATCCAAGATGGCGGTTGCTATAATTTTCGAAATGTTTATCATGGGAGTCGTTTTCATGGTTTTCGAGGATGCTAAGCCGATAGTGAGGTCAAAATCAAAATCCAAGATGGCCGCTGCGATAATTTTCGAATTGATCGTCATGGGAGTCGTTTTCGTGGTTTTCGAAGATGCTAAAGCCGATAGTAAGGTCAAAATCAAAATCCAAGATGGCGGCTGCGATAATTATCGAATTGTTCATCATGGGAGTCGTTTTCATGGTTTTCGAGGATGCTAAAGCCGATAGTAGTAATTTCATCGTGGGAGTCGTTTTTGGCCTCCCCCCCTCCCAATCGCAGCTGCTATAATTTTAGAATTGTTCATCAATTTCTTCATGGGAGTCGTTTTCATGGTTTTCGAGGATGCTAAAGCCGATAGTGAGGTCAAAATGAGAATCCAAGATGGCGGTTGCTATAATTTTCGAATTGTTCATCACTTTCATCATGGGAGTCGTTTTCATGGTTTTCGAGGATGCTAAAGCCGATAGTGACGTCAAAATCAAAATCCAAGATGGCGACTGTTATAATTTTCGAATTGTTCATCACTTTCATCATGGGAGTCGTTTTCATGGTTTTCGAGGATGGTAAAACCGATAGTGAGGTCAAAATCAAAATCCAAGATGGCGGCTGCGATATTTTTCGAAATGTTCATCATGGGAGTCGTTTTCATGGTTTTCGAGGATGCTAAAGCCGATAGTGAGGTCAAAATGAGAATCCAAGATGGCGGCTGCCAAAATTTTCGAATTGTTCATCACTTTCATCGTGGGAGTCGTTTTCATGGTTTTCGAGGATGGTAAAGCCGATAGTGAGTTCAAAATCAAAATCCAAGATGGCGGCTGCGATATTTTTCGAAATGTTCATCATAGGAGTCGTTTTCATGGTTTTCGAGGGTGCTAAAACCGATGGCGAGGTCAAAATGAGAATCCAAGATGGCGGTTGCTATAATTTTCGAAATGTTTATCATGGGAGTCGTTTTCATGGTTTTCGAGGATGCTAAGCCGATAGTGAGGTCAAAATCAAAATCCAAGATGGCCGCTGCGATAATTTTCGAATTGATCGTCATGGGAGTCGTTTTCGTGGTTTTCGAAGATGCTAAAGCCGATAGTAAGGTCAAAATCAAAATCCAAGATGGCGGCTGCGATAATTATCGAATTGTTCATCATGGGAGTCGTTTTCATGGTTTTCGAGGATGCTAAAGCCGATAGTAGTAATTTCATCGTGGGAGTCGTTTTTGGCCTCCCCCCCTCCCAATCGCAGCTGCTATAATTTTAGAATTGTTCATCAATTTCTTCATGGGAGTCGTTTTCATAGTTTTCGAGGATTCTAAAATTTCTAAAGCCGACAGTGAGGTCAAAACTCTCATCAGAAGGGCAAAAATACCAAGCCTCCCCTTTTATGGCCTCCCCCCACTCCCAATCGTAAATCAAAATCCAAGATGCAGACTGCAAAAAATTCAAAATTTTCATCATGGATGTCGTTTTCAAGGTTTTCGAGGTTGATAAAACCGATGGCGAGGTCAAAATGAGAATCCAAGATGGCGGCTGCTATAATTTTCGAATTGTTCATCAATTTCATCATGGGAGTCGTTTTCATGGTTTTCGAGGGTGCTAAAGCCGATAGTAAGGTCAAAATCAAAATCCAAGATGGCGGCTGCAATGATCTTCGAAATGATCATCATGGGAGTCGTTTTCATGGTTTTCGAGGATGCTAAAGCCGATAGTGAGGTTAAAATCCAAATCCAAGAAAGCGGCTGCGATAATTTCCGAAATGTTCATCATGGGAGTCGTTTCCATGGTTTTCAAAAATGCTAAAGCCAATTTTGAGGTCAAAATCCAAATCCAAGATGGCGGCTGCGATAATTTACGAATTTTTCATCATGGGAGTCGTTTTCATGGTTTTCGAGGATGCTAAAGCCGATAGCGAGGTCAAAATCAAAATCCAAGATGGCGGCTGCGATAATTTTCGAATTGTTCATCATGGGAGTCGTTTTCATGGTATTCGAGGGTGCTAAAACCGATGGCGAGGTCAAAATGCGAATCCAAGATGGCGGCTGCTATCATTTTCGAGTTGTTCATCATGGAAGTCGTTTTCATGGTTTTCGAGGATGCTAAAGCCGATAGTGAGGTCAAAATCAAAATCCAAGATGGAGGCTGCGAAAATTTTCGAAATGTTCATCATGGGAGTCGTTTTCATGGTTTTCGAGGAAGCTCAAGCCGATAGTGAAGTCAAAATCAAAATCCAAGATGGCGGCTGTGAAAATTTTCGAAATGTTCATCATGGGAGTCGTTTTCATGGTTTTCAAGCATGCTAAAGCCGATAGTGAGGTCAAAATCAAAATCCAAGATGGCGGCTGCGATAATTTTCGAATTGTTCATCATGGGAGTCGTTTTCATGGTATTCGAGGGTGCTAAAACCGATGGAGAGGTCAAAATGAGAATCCAAGATGGCGGCTGCTATAATTTTCGAGTTGTTCATCATGGGAGTCGTTTTCATGGTTTTCGAGGATGCTAAAGCCGATAGTGAGGTCAAAATGAGAAACCAAGATGGCGGCTGCTATAATTTTCCGAATTGTTCATCAATTTCATCATGGGAGTCGTTTTCTTGGTTTTCGAGAATGCTAAAGCCGATAGTGAGGTCAAAATTAAAATCCAAGATGGCGGCTTTGATAATTTTCGAAATGTTCATCAATTTGATCATGGGACGTAACGAAGGTTGAGTGGGTGAAGCGTAACTCAGGGGTGACGACAAGCAAACTTACAAGTAACTCTCATGAGTAGGGCAAAAGTACCAAGCCTCCCCTTTTTGGCCTCCCCCCCCTCCCAATCGTAGCTGCTATAATTTTAGAATTGTTCATCAATTTCTTCATGGGAGTCGTTTTCATGGTTTTCGAGGATTCTAAAATTTCTAAAGCCGACAGTGAGATCAAAACTCTCATCAGAAGGGCAAAAATACCAAGCCTCCCCTTTTATGGCCTCCCCCCACTCCCAATCGTAAATCAAAATCCAAGATGCAGACTGCAAAAAATTCAAAATTTTCATCATGGATGTCGTTTTCAAGGTTTTCGAGGTTGATAAAACCGATGGCGAGGTCAAAATGAGAATCCAAGATGGCGGCTGCTATAATTTTCGAATTGTTCATCATGGGAGTCGTTTTCATGGTTTTCGAGGATGCTAAAGCCGATAGTGAGGTCAAAATGAGAAACCAAGATGGCGGCTGCTATAATTTTCCGAATTGTTCATCAATTTCATCATGGGAGTCGTTTTCTTGGTTTTCGAGAATGCTAAAGCCGATAGTGAGGTCAAAATTAAAATCCAAGATGGCGGCTTTGATAATTTTCGAAATGTTCATCAATTTGATCATGGGACGTAACGAAGGTTGAGTGGGTGAAGCGTAACTCAGGGGTGACGACAAGCAAACTTACAAGTAACTCTCATGAGTAGGGCAAAAGTACCAAGCCTCCCCTTTTTGGCCTCCCCCCCCTCCCAATCGTAGCTGCTATAATTTTAGAATTGTTCATCAATTTCTTCATGGGAGTCGTTTTCATGGTTTTCGAGGATTCTAAAATTTCTAAAGCCGACAGTGAGGTCAAAACTCTCATCAGAAGGGCGAAAATACCAAGCCTCCCCTTTTATGGCCTCCCCCCACTCCTAATCGTAAATCAAAATCCAAGATGCAGACTGCAAAAAATTCAAAATTTTCATCATGGATGTCGTTTTCAAGGTTTTCGAGGTTGATAAAACCGATGGCGAGGTCAAAATGAGAATCCAAGATGGCGGCTGCTATAATTTTCGAATTGTTCATCAATTTCATCATGGGAGTCGTTTTCATGGTTTTCGAGGGTGCTAAAGCCGATAGTAAGGTCAAAATCAAAATCCATGATGGCGGCTGCAATGATCTTCGAAATGATCATCATGGGAGTCGTTTTCATGGTTTTCGAGAATGCTAAAGCCGATAGTGAGGTTAAAATCCAAATCCAAGAAAGCGGCTGCGATAATTTCCGAAATGTTCATCATGGGAGTCGTTTCCATGGTTTTCAAAAATGCTAAAGCCAATTTTGAGGTCAAAATCCAAATCGAAGATGGCGGCTGCGAAAATTTTCGAATTGTTCATCATGGGAGTCGTTTTCATGGTTTTCGAGGATGCTAAAGCCGATAGTGAGGTCAAAATGAGAAACCAAGATGGCGGCTGCTATAATTTTCCGAATTGTTCATCAATTTCATCATGGGAGTCGTTTTCTTGGTTTTCGAGAATGCTAAAGCCGATAGTGAGGTCAAAATTAAAATCCAAGATGGCGGCTTTGATAATTTTCGAAATGTTCATCAATTTGATCATGGGACGTAACGAAGGTTGAGTGGGTGAAGCGTAACTCAGGGGTGACGACAAGCAAACTTACAAGTAACTCTCATGAGTAGGGCAAAAGTACCAAGCCTCCCCTTTTTGGCCTCCCCCCCCTCCCAATCGTAGCTGCTATAATTTTAGAATTGTTCATCAATTTCTTCATGGGAGTCGTTTTCATGGTTTTCGAGGATTCTAAAATTTCTAAAGCCGACAGTGAGGTCAAAACTCTCATCAGAAGGGCGAAAATACCAAGCCTCCCCTTTTATGGCCTCCCCCCACTCCCAATCGTAAATCAAAATCCAAGATGCAGACTGCAAAAAATTCAAAATTTTCATCATGGATGTCGTTTTCAAGGTTTTCGAGGTTGATAAAACCGATGGCGAGGTCAAAATGAGAATCCAAGATGGCGGCTGCTATAATTTTCGAATTGTTCATCAATTTCATCATGGGAGTCGTTTTCATGGTTTTCGAGGGTGCTAAAGCCGATAGTAAGGTCAAAATCAAAATCCATGATGGCGGCTGCAATGATCTTCGAAATGATCATCATGGGAGTCGTTTTCATGGTTTTCGAGAATGCTAAAGCCGATAGTGAGGTTAAAATCCAAATCCAAGAAAGCGGCTGCGATAATTTCCGAAATGTTCATCATGGGAGTCGTTTCCATGGTTTTCAAAAATGCTAAAGCCAATTTTGAGGTCAAAATCCAAATCGAAGATGGCGGCTGCGAAAATTTTCGAAATGTTCATCATGGGAGTCGTTTTCATGGTTTTCAAGGATGCTAAAGCCGATAGTGAGGTCAAAATCAAAATCCAAGATGGCGGCTGCGATAATTTTCGAATTGTTCATCATGGGAGTCGTTTTCATGGTTTTCGAGGATGCTAAAGCCGATAGTGAGGACAAAATCAAAATCCAAGATGGCGGCTGCGATAATTTTCGAAATGTTCATCATGGGAGTCGTTTTCATGGTTTTCGAGGATGCTAAAGCCGATAGTGAGGTCAAAATCAAAATCTAAGATGGCGGCTGCGGTAATTTTCGAATTGTTCATCATGGGGGTCGTTTTCATGGTTTTCGAGGATGCTAAAGCCGATAGTGAGGTCAAAATCAAAATCCAAGATGGCGGCTGCGAAAATTTTCGAAATGTTCATCATGGGAGTCGTTTTCATGGTTTTCAAGGATGCTAAAGCCGATAGTGAGGTCAAAATCAAAATCCAAGATGGCGGCTGCGATAATTTTCGAATTGTTCATCATTGGAGTCGTTTTCATGGTATTCGAGGGTGCTAAAACCGATGGAGAGGTCAAAATGAGAATCCAAGATGGCGGCTGCTATAATTTTCGAGTTGTTCATCATGGGAGACGTTTTAATGGTTTTCGAGGATGCTAAAGCCGATAGTGAGGTCAAAATGAGAAACCAAGATGGCGGCTGCTATAATTTTGCGAATTGTTCATCAATTTCATTATGGGAGTCGTTTTCATGGTTTTCGAGGATGCTAAAGCCGATAGTGAGGTCAAAATTAAAATCCAAGATGGCGGCTTTGATAATTTTCGAAATGTTCATCAATTAGATCATGGGACGTAACGAAGGTTGAGTGGATAAAGCGTAACTCAGGGGTGACGACAAGCAAACTTACAAGTAACTCTCATGAGTAGGGCAAAAGTACTAAGCCTCTCCTTTTTGGCTCCCCCCCCCCTCCCAATCGTATCTCAGACACTAAGAGACCCGTGTTCTTTTTTTTTACGGATTCGTATAGAGGAGGCTCGGAAAAGTAAAAACCATTTTTCAAAGTTGCCCCTTATGCCTCCCTTCTGAGTTTTTAATAAGGTTTTAGATTGGATTAGGGGGTTCTTAAGAGGTTTTAAAATCTTTTAAGTGCTCTAACGGATTTTAAAATTCTTCTAACTATCCTAAGGAATTCACTATTTGTTTTGTTTTTTTTTTTCATTTTTGTTTCTTATTTTTATTGAATTAGTTATAAGGGTTTTCAGAATATTAAAAATATGTTATATAATTTACAAAATCTTTTAAGGACTATGGATTTTCCAATTCATTTAATAATTCATATGGATTCTCAAAATTTTATAAAGGTGAGGAATCCTTATCCAAAACACGACCCCGCGAGCTGCGTGCAGCTCGCGCAACGCGCAAATACTAGTTTATATATATAGATGAACGAAAACAAACAAACGAATTTCCTACTAGACTAAAATACTTCTGGAATGTATAGGTATTTTTATCTCGTTGGTATAGTGGTCGCAAGCGCAACTGCTGAGCATTAAGACCGGGGCTCGATTCCCAGGTCGGAAAAAGTGTTATTAGGTTTTTGCATCAGGAGTTTTTCAGCCAACATGTCTGGATCTGTGGCCCATTGATATTGGTGAACTATTTGCTAAACCGTGTGTTAGGCAGACTAACACTCCGGGAATCACTTTAGCGTGGAAAAATCATCAACGTCCTGAACCCGGACAGGGCAGGAGGGACTGTCAGACTTGTACTTACTTAAAATTCACGGTGTCCTTCAATAGGCCTTTACGTTCCGGGGTCACGGTAGCTCGATAGTCCCGCGACTCCGGCAGAATTAATTAATTATCGTAGGTATCCTAAAATACCTTGATTTTTTTAAAGCATGAGACGTTAAAGTCCCTAAATACTAACTTAATTTTCACAACTATCAACTTAAAAAAAATGTAATTGTATTACTTACATTTAAATCTTGAAAATTATATGTAAATATTTTTTTCTGATTTCTTCTCTCTTTGGATTAGACTTTTACAAAAAAGTGGGTACACAAATAACTGACCTGTAGATTTAGAAAATTCAAAAAAAAAAAACAAATCAACTTACCAAAACTATATCATCTGTGACATCTTTAGGGTCTGGTGGCAGCGCAAATCTGAAGATGGCCTTCAATATCTCGAAGTCCATACGAAGCATCATCCATATTACTTCGAAGAATATTCTAATCGCGTAAATAATCTGTGGTTCCTCTGCCCTGGAAGTTTTCATTTTTATTTGAATACACTTTCGTTCAAAATTAAACACTAAAGAGTTCACAAAAGTTTTTAAATTATAAATAAAATTGGCACACGGCCAGCGTTAACAAGATCTTGCAAAGAACACAGATTTTGCATTATATGGTTTTGGTATAAGATGTAAGGTGCGTTCACAATGGAACGTGAACATTTACAATTTTAAGTTCATATTAAGCTTACGCTACCTACTGGAAAAGATGGCCACAAATGATAATAAATTATAAGTTGATGATGTTCATTGGAATATGTTTGAAAGCTTAGTTGAACTGTGTGACAGAAGAAAGGAAGGAGATAACATATATGATATATCAGATCCAAAACAAACTAAGTTAAGAGCAAGCCAGCAAGGGTATGAAGATTGGATAGCGGAACTACATAATTATCTTAAACCTTTACCCTGGGACGTAAAGAGCAATTGAAATAACAGAGTAGATTTTAGTCAGTAAAAGTCTGATAGTCCCTTCCGCTCCACCCAGGGTGGGAGAACTCATTGGATGACTTCACCACGTAAAAAAATATGATTTTTATAATAATAATATAATAATACACAAATGTTATTTCTTTTTTACTTATTACGGGAAACGTGATTAACTGGGCATTAAAAAATAAGGACCGGCCCTTATTAATAATGCCCAAGAGCTTGCCAAGAGCGATGGGCAAAGTGATTAATTTATCACTTTGACCGGCCATTAATAACAATGCTCAACGGCCCGTGGTCCGTGTAATAAGTCAGTGTTTGAGATAGCTTGAATTTATCACTTGGGCAGGGCAGTATAAATAATTCCCTACTTGAGTTGTAGCAGGGCAATGTGATAAATTGAACCGTAACATTATCATGTCAACGAACTAAAAAATGTACTAAGGAAGCTACTAACTTATAGGAATTTTAGGGTACCCCGACTCGGATAGGTTAGGTTAGAAGGAGGTGGCGGGGTCTTAGTAAGTGAGCGAAGCGAGCGAACACAGACAACACACAGACCCCGCCACCTCCTTCGAGGTTTTTTTTTAAACCACACAGAAGTAGGAGCCCCGTGGAGCGGGGCTCCGTCGAGTTCACCTATTTAATTACTTTGCCTAAGATAAACCCGGGTGGGCATTATTCATACTAGCCGGAAAAAGTGATGAAGCATGCTGTTTTAATCGCATTGCCCAATTGAGTCGGGCATTATTAATACAGACCGGCCATTATTAATAGTGCCCGGACTTATCAAATTGCCCGTAACATATACAATGTGTTCGTTCCCCATGAAGTTAGGTAATTACAGTGTGAACTAACTACACTTTGTGTAAGTCATTTAGCCAGCAACAATTTATACTTATATGTTTTTCTGATATAATTGCACTGATACCTATCCATCAATTTTATAATAATTTTGACTAAAATCACAGACCGAATCCAAAATAAAATTGTGGCATTACTTACATTTAAAATTCTGAGTTAGGAACAGAAAATAGACTTTGATAAACCACTGATTAAACTAATTTGTCATTGATTTGTTATATCTTCGCCAGTAATTAGGTTATTATCACAATATTTTCATAATCGTCATAAGTATTTTGTAAGAATATTAACCCTTTAGTTCGCAAGGAAACAAAATCTGTATTTTTGTGTTTTTTTTTAGTTTATATGTATATAAATAGTGTATATATGTACAGAAAAATGTGTTAAAAAATCTAGCTTGTGTAGTCTTTGGAAAAACCTACGTTAAAAATACTCAACGTTGCGATGTATTGAAGAAATAAGGTGGTAAAATGAACGTTGAGTATTTTCGACATCGCGATGTATGTAGATTTTTATGAATTTAATAAAATAAACCCTTATTCACAATTATCACGCATTTTATATAAAAAATACAATTGAAAAAGACATAAAAAGAACAATCAGTCATGACAATTATAAAAATGAACGATAAATCACCTTAGGTATCTACTGTAACACATGATAGTTATAAGAACTGTTCCTTTTTGATACAAAAAAAATTCGTAAGATAAGATTTTTTCTGATTTTTTCGTACATTTTGACCGGCATGATATCTGCAATCGGAAGATATTTTAATTCACGACTCCAATAATCCTATATGATAATATTTCTATTACGCCCATCATAAGAGTTATGGCTAAAAAGTCCCGATAGAGATATTTGGAGAGATATTTGTCCCCATTAGAGATATTTGGCAGCATCATTTTGTGCAGAATTTAAGTATGTATGTTGTATGATCTTTAATCAATTATTGGGAACATCTTCTGAAAAAAAAAACCTTTAAAAGTAGTCTAAAGGGGACATCGCTCTTGAATCCAGCGGAACTTCAAGTACACTGTTAGTTCTAAATGTGCTGCATGTCTTAATTTTTCAGCAGTTTTCCATTTACCCGTTTTCCACGACAGTTTTCTCGCTTACTTGTTGTTTTATAAGCTTCAATTTTAGGTATTGTATTCGTTCGCCTTTTGGAGCGATATATTTGTAGAAACTTGTGGCGATAAGACAGATGAAACTTAGGTGACAAAATAGATGAAACTTGAGGTGATCAAATAGGCGAAACTGGCTGGAGAACTGGAAAGTGATGTGAAGTTTTATATGGAGGGAACATGTTATTCATGACGAGTCTTATCCGATGAAAAAACTGTTCCATCGACCAGTTTTTTCATCGGATAAGACAGGCGGGAGAGACTCATTTGTAGAACTATCAAGGTCCAAGTTATTTAGTGACTAAGGCTATGACCAGGGTTTGGAGCTAGAATAAGAGGTTTCACGTTCTTTCGTCCTGTCTTCAAATAACTTCATCGTCAGTATTAGTAGGTACTGCTACTTTCTGATGGGGCATTCTTTGGCGAAAATAGTGACATAACTTTCAGCGTTCTTTGCCATATTGGCGTAAGTCTGAAGCTAGCAGAACAAAAAAATATGAAAACACATCCGTAGCATGTCAGTAAATAAAATATATTGGACAAAACACCAATATATATATTTTTTTAAATATATATTCATGCTAAGTAAATCATTAGCAAAGCCGCAATGTTGAACATGCTCAACATGCATATTACGAAGTACTTTTCCGGTTAAGGCGCAACGTTGAGAATATTCAACATATCACTTTATGAACTCTGTGCTCGTAAGTTAGTCAATACAATGTAGTAATTTGTAATTATAATAATACAATAGCCTTCTAGAAATAAAATACCGGTGTCCACTATCAGAAAAAACTCTCAAAAATATTTTTTATGCAATTAAATTATTTGTAATCCGCGGTGTCACTGCGACCGTGATGCCATTTTGCAAAAAACTGACGTAAAATGTCTACAGAAATGTCAAACTATTTTCTTTTTACAATTGCTTTTAGTTATTAACTGTGGGCATCAAATAAAAACTTATAAAAAGTGTCTAATTTTTTATCACCATTTTTTTAAAGTGAGCGTTGAGCCGGCTTGTCGTTGCGAGCTAAAGGGTTAAAAGTGCTTGTAGAAACTGTTATCTTATAATATTCACTTTAAAATCATCTCATGCATACGAAACGTGATTTCATGACTTTAGAGCTTATCTGCACTGCAGTGTAAACGAAAAATCATTGAAGAATGAATTCTATTACTTAAATGATACATAATAAATTCCCATCTTTTTCACTCTCCTCTCTTTTATGGATCAGTAGAAAATGTAGAAGGTTACCTCAGTTAAGTATTAAATACTTACTACTTTTTTTAATATTTTTGCTTACTTTAGTATAAACAAGCCTTTATTCAAGTACTTGTCTGTTTGACATCACGAAACCTTGATACAATAATTTTAATCAGGTTTTACTTGTTCGGGTGCCTTGACTAGACAAATTATTTATCTAACACCAATATTTCATTTTTTGTGCATATTTTTTTTTGTACTTAATACTGCAAAAAGACACTTCTGAAAAATATTAAATAAAATTTTATGGATGTTATCCGTTGATAAGCTCGTCACTTACGACTGCACTTTGGTATATTTTATGTTTTGGAATAGTTATAAATGAAAATAAAGTGAGTAATCTCAACAATTCAGTTTGTTTTTAACCTAATTGTTGATAGTACCTATAACGCCTGTCAATTCATCATCTGCCTAGCCTTTAACAACTAAGTATATGGTTCGACTGAAAGCTGGGATCGGCTTTCAGTCGAACCATATACTTAGATGCAGCTTGATATCAGTATTCAGCATGGAGGGACTGTCTATCGGACCTCCACAACCCAGTAACTGGGTAATACGATACTCCATGGTAAGGCCCTTCGTACACAAGGCGACTCAAGTTTCCGATACCTTACGACTTCGGTATCCAAGCGGCTATCGCAATACAAACCCCTAGAGGTTCGAACACAAGCACGCGTCAATGAATACCAAAATCGTAAGGTATCGGAGACTTGCGTCGCCTAGTGTACGAAGACTGCTTGTCAAACTTTCGAGCTTCTGACTGTGATTAACGACGGTCAAAGCTTCAGCGCTATGCCTTGCTCGTCGGTCCTGAGGAGGAGAGTCCAGATAAGTTTTCATGTATAACTAGCTAGAGGAAATGGGGAAACCAGTGCTGTGGGTCCCCCATAAATCATTATCTGCCTAGTCTTTTCCCAACTATATTGGGGTCGGCCTCCAGCCAAACCGGATGCAGCTGAATATCAGTATTTTACATGGAGCGACTGCCTATCGGACCTCCACAACCCAGTAACTGGGCAAAACGATACCCCATGGTAAGACTGGTTGTCAGACTTTAGAGCTCCTGACTAACAGACGACTGTCAAAGATCTACTAATGACAGCCGGGACCAACAGCTTTACGTGCTT
This sequence comes from Agrotis clavis, assembly GCA_954870645.1. Taxonomy (NCBI): domain Eukaryota; kingdom Metazoa; phylum Arthropoda; class Insecta; order Lepidoptera; family Noctuidae; genus Agrotis; species Agrotis clavis. Next base: position 4,737,325 of record OX940918.1, on the reverse strand, counting down.
TCCGAGTCACGGAGGAATAACGCTATGACAGATGGACACCCATCCACATACTAACCTCGGCAAGCGCGGCTTAACCCGGAAGATCGAAGCAAACAGAAATAAGTGAGTAAACTTAGAATGAAAATGAGGAGATTAATTAAGCAATTAGAATTTTGGATTATAATTAATATATTGGGGAGGCCTATGCTCAGCAGTGGACGTTCTACCACTGATATAATTATGTTGATGATGATGATGATGAAGTTGGCGCCACTGTATTTCAAAGGAATATAAAAAAAGTAATCTCCAACGTTGAGCAAAGTATATTTATGAGTGAGACAAACAAAAGTGTATCTGGTTCAGTACAGGTTTACTGGCAAACATGTGAAAGTCAAAATCAAATCATTTATTTCAATTAGGCCATCAAGGAGGCACTTTTAAACGTTGATTATTAAAATTAAAGGAAATGGGAAGGGATGAGAATTGATTCTACACCCTTCGCAAGGGCAAGTTTGTATGAAAAAGAATGGACAAGAAACTTGTTACTTTAACTAACTTATTGAGAACATATTAAAAACAAGCATCTACAAATTCATTAACTCTTTTTACACACGGATAGGTTTTTTGAATAATGATACCTAAGTACTACTTGGAGCCACTTTTTTTTGATAAATCTCGCACACCAAATCTCTAAAGATTTGCAAGATTGTATAACAACATTAGTGTGATGAACTGATGACTCGTAAATGAGAATAAATTAATTATTACTGTAACGTTGTTCTAAATGACTTGAAGATTTTTAATCGTTGGTTAACGATAAGCCCTATTGATTTCACAACAACATGAGGCGGTGTTCCTTCGTCACAGCTTATAAATTCAAAAAGCACATGTATAATATTTGACAGCTATTTGCGACGTTGCCATTTTTCAGAATGTAGAATCTACTCTCTTAAGGCGGCGCTAGTCGCGAGCTCGAACTCACTGGCAGGTATGGTCAAAAACCATGATATTTCACCGGAAATCGAGCCATATTGTACACTAGCTTCTGCCAGCGACTTCGTACGCGGATCCTGTTGCTTATGCCAGCGACAATGGGGTCGTCAAAATCGAAGATCTGAAACGTCTGATGTCGAATTCTTAGAGCCTGGGGACGGGAAAACAACGGGACGCGCATGACGATTCCAGACGTTCCAGAGCTTTCATTTTTGTAAGTCAATAGGAAATGCCCATCAGACTAAACAATGTTATTCATATTGTTATAGTGTAGCTGGGCTCTTGGAATTCCACATCAATTGTTCCAGATCTCAATTTTCATACGTCAACAGAGAGTGCTCGCATTAGGCTGAACAACTCTTGCTAAGACGTCATTCCTATATATGATATAGTGTAGCTGGGCTCTTGGAGTTCCACATCAGGTGTTCCAGATCTTCAGTTTTTATACGACAACAGGGAGTGCTCATCAGGCTGAACAACTCTTGCTAAGACGTCATTACTGTTTATGTAATAGTGTAGCTGGGCTCTTGCAGTTCCACATCAGGTGTTCCATATCTTCAAATTTATTTTCTCAGCAGAAAATGCTCATCACGCGGAACAATTTTTGCTATGGCGCTATTTTTGTATCTCTTATAGTTTAGCTGATCTATTGCAGTTCTGCATCAGGTGTTCAAGTTTACAAGATAAATTATAGCCTATATGTTGCCCAGACTTAATAGCTATACATACAACAAAAAAAAAACAATCAAATCCGTCCAGTAGTTCCGAAGATTAGCGTGTATGGAGTAACTTCTCCCGTTTTCCTAACATTTCCCTTCACTGCTCTGCTCCTATTGATAGTAGCGTGATGAAAAGTATACTATAACCAGCGCAGGAGTATGAAAAATAATTGTACCAAGTTTCGTCAAAATCCGTCGAGTAGTTTTTGTTTCTATAACGGTTATACAGACAGACAGACAGACAGACAGACAGACAGACAGACAGACAGACAATAATTCAAAAAATTGCATTTTTGGCATCAGTATCGATCCCTAATCATCTCCTGATAGTTATTTTCGTTAGGCGTCACAAAAATCGCACCTCTTCGAAAATAAGTTTAAAACATGTCCCGCCAGTAACGAATACATTAAACCCAATTAATATTGGTATCAATTGAAAGTATGCTTAACGACCTTTAAATTAACAACAGTTAGAATCCCTAAACACAACAGGTTTCATTAGCACGTAACGTTAAAAAAAATGTTGTCAAAATACGCATTGCAAGGGCCACTAATTGCACCTCCCTACAAGGGTATAAAACGGGCGACCCGGGTTAAATGTGGGTCATTCGCTATTCAACCTTTGAAGTGAACACACGTGAACAGCTACAGCAAGAAAAATACCCCAGAAGATGGATACCACTGCAGATGAAGCCGCTCAAGTCATTGCACTACTGCAATCAGGGATGCGGCAATGTGATGTTGCTCGGCAACTGAACTTGAGTCGTTTTGCCGTTCGACGAGTGTTCCAACGCTTCCAAGAGACTGGTGGCTATATCCGAAGACGTGGATCTGGAAGACAACGGTGCACATCGGAAAGAGACGATCGCTTCATTGTTTCGACGTCTTTACGTAATCGGTTCTCCAATGCTGTTGAGCTGCAACAACAACTGCTATCAGCTCGCAGAACTTCTGTAAGCGTCTCCACGATTAGAAGAAGAATGCGGGAGAAGAAAATTGCAGCTCATAGGGCTGCTACAGGGCCAAAATTGACTGCACAGCATAGGAGAGACCGGTTGCAATTTGCCCGTGACCATGTGGATTGGACAATAGACCAATGGAGGGCTGTGCTCTTCTCGGATGAGACGAGGGTGTGTCTTTTCTGCAACGACAGGCGTCGAAGAGTGTATAGGAGGCAAGGTGAACGATTCGCACAAGCCTGTATTCAAGAGACAGTGGAATACGGGCCACTAATTGCACCTCCCTACAAGGGTATAAAACGGGCGACCCGGGTTAAATGTGGGTCATTCGCTATTCAACCTTTGAAGTGAACACACGTGAACAGCTACAGCAAGAAAAATACCCCAGAAGATGGATACCACTGCAGATGAAGCCGCTCAAGTCATTGCACTACTGCAATCAGGGATGCGGCAATGTGATGTTGCTCGGCAACTGAACTTGAGTCGTTTTGCCGTTCGACGAGTGTTCCAACGCTTCCAAGAGACTGGTGGCTATATCCGAAGACGTGGATCTGGAAGACAACGGTGCACATCGGAAAGAGACGATCGCTTCATTGTTTCGACGTCTTTACGTAATCGGTTCTCCAATGCTGTTGAGCTGCAACAACAACTGCTATCAGCTCGCAGAACTTCTGTAAGCGTCTCCACGATTAGAAGAAGAATGCGGGAGAAGAAAATTGCAGCTCATAGGGCTGCTACAGGGCCAAAATTGACTGCACAGCATAGGAGAGACCGGTTGCAATTTGCCCGTGACCATGTGGATTGGACAATAGACCAATGGAGGGCTGTGCTCTTCTCGGATGAGACGAGGGTGTGTCTTTTCTGCAACGACAGGCGTCGAAGAGTGTATAGGAGGCAAGGTGAACGATTCGCACAAGCCTGTATTCAAGAGACAGTGGAATACGGGGGTGGCTCGTGCATGTTCTGGGGCGGCATGTCAATCGACGGTAAAACGAACCTTGTGTGTGTTTCTCGGACTGGAAGTGCTCGCGGGCAAGGGTCGCTGACTGCTGCTCGGTACATAACAGAGATCTTAGAGGAGCAGGTTGTCCCTTATGCGGGTTTTGTTGGCAGTGGGTTCACGTTAATGCACGATAACGCCCGCTGTCACACCGCTTTAATTGTAAGAGACTACCTGCAAGAAGTTGGAATCCCTGTTATGCGCTGGCCGGCGCGAAGTCCAGACCTAAACCCTATTGAGCACCTTTGGGATGAACTGAAACGGCGAGTACGGGCACGTGATCCTGCCCCTACCACTCTCCAAGACCTCCAAGATGCCGTCGTTGCAGAATGGGACAACATTCCTCAAGAGACTGTTGTCACATTAATTAGGTCCATGAGAGAACGCATGGAAGCAGTCATCAGGGCTAGGGGGGGTAACACTAGGTTTTAAGTTGTTTTTAAGGACTTTGTTGTAATTTTTGCTGATAAAATAAAATTTAACTTTTTAATCATTTGCATTAGCTTGCTTTTTTTTATTCCCTGGTAAACAAAAAACCAAATCCATTGATTTATACTGAAATTTAAATAAATTGCCTTTCCAATGATACCTTATAGTCATATGTCTACCATTGATTAATAGGTTTAAAATGACTTTGAAGGGAATTCTTAAAGTGGTGCGATTTTTGTGACGCCGAGTGTATATTTCATGTACAGAATTGACTTCTCTACAGATTTATTATAAGTATAGATGTGTGCGCGAGCGTCATCCCCCCGTGGAGAAAACAGGGAAAAACATTATTCAGTGAGATGCACGATCATTCAGAGTAAAAGGCGCGCGTAAAAAAATACGAAAAAGCCTTTGGAAGATGGGGTTTTATGAAAAATCCACTGAACCAATTAATTTCAAATACATTTTATTAAATTCTTCGATAAATTTGCTGTGTCGGTACGGACTTCGTTTTGGAAATTTGATGCTTCTTTAGCTTCTAATTTACACCTAAAGTTGTGTTAAAATTAGCAAAAAAAACGAATCTTTAGAAGCTCGTAACTTTTTAATATTTTACAATTCTGCTTCCGTACAGACAAAATTAATAATGAGACAAAACGATACCATGTTTAATTTTGGATGTACCTTGTCAAATAGTGGAGTAAAACCCCAACGAAGTTTCTATGGAAAAAATGTTGACTTGTTTGACCTGTGCTTCGTGTAAACATACATTATCATCTAGGCTTGAATAACTTTCACATGGAATACTGTTTGACTAAAAAGATCTATTTCACAATAGCATGGGGTCCTAAATCTGTGTTCAAAACAGCAAAACATTATGTCAATCAAAACAGTACGAAAACACTTTTAAAAGACGCTACGTGACGGGATGCATTAAATGTTTGAGACGATATATACATTAATAACAATGATAAAAAAAGTAGTCTAAAAATATCTTATCACCACCCATATAAGAAAGTTTCAAACTTACATGTTGTTGGTCCGTGTTCTCTGGCGGTACTAAGTAAAATGTTATTAAACTCGTTAACAGTGCTATTGATAACGACTGATAAGGTACAGTTTGGTGCTAGATTAGCTGGTTGACCTGCTACACACGTGCGACTAAACGGGGAGTCTTTGCGATTTGTGTAAAACAATTTTTTGTTTACGAACTTTTATTTTGACAGCTAAATGTTACTACTTAAATAATTACCTGTCTACCTCATAGTTTTAATATTTATAGTAATTAGGGTATTCAGAATTAATTTTGACGTAGTTTTGTTATTCTTTCAGTGGTAACGGGCTTAGGGAATCCTCTGTAGGTTTAAAATCCTAGCTTGAGAATCTGAAAACCTTAGTAATCTAATATTACAAATTACCTACGAAAGTTTGAATTATGCGAATGTTTGGATGAATGGATTTTGTTATTCAATCACGTCAAAATTGCTGAACGGATCTGCTGGATGTAATATTGAAAAATATGGTATCTACGTCTGTAAAAACGAATAGAATACCTACTATTTTTCCTCATATTTTTGAAACGGAATACAACCCGAATTGATGGTCAAGTTCTACATGAATGAGTCCGGAGCCGTGGGTAAAATAATAAAAAAATAAAAAAAAAAATAATCGTGGGTAAAAAAATATTTATAATAAGGTTAAATAATTAATTAATTAAACATATTTTATTATATTTTTAGTTGCAATTTTGCATATGTTTTACGTAGCATCTTCGAGCCACGTTCACTCATTTTAATGAATTAATGAGGTACATAAAATGATAATTCTCGTGTTACTTGCAACAAAATAACCTACAGCTTCTTAATTATTTAATTACAACTACAACATAGAAATAATTACAAAATAATGCCTCAACCAGCAATTATTTATTTCAAACCATGAACTTTCAATCATAATAACATAATGGAATTAAGGGGGATGCTCCAACCAGCCCGCGAAATTCAAATTTTTTACGTTTTTTGCAATTTGCAGGCCCGTGACATGTTGTAGCTTTATAAATATATGAGTTGCGGTAATAACAAGTATAATTTTAAATATAAAAATTATCAAAAAACTCGCTCCATCAGCTCTCACATAGAAAAGGTGCATCATGTTAAAATCTCCGAAATCTAACTACGATGCACCTTTTCTATGTGAGAGCTGATGGAGCGAATTTTTTGATAATTTTTATGTTTAAAATAATACTTGTTATTACCGCAACACATATATTTATAAAGTTACAACATGTCACTGGCCTGCAAATTGCAAAAAACGTAAAAAAATTTGAATTTCGCGGGCTACATCGAAGCAATCACCTTAAGTTGTATTTGCTAATGACAAGTATGTCAAGAGGGTAGTCGGCAACAAACTTTTGAGCGTGTTTCTTTGCGTAGCCTTCTTATTACATAACTGTTTCTCATAAGAGAGTCTTATCTATCGGTTGGTCTTCTAATATTGTTTCATCACCATACCATACATATTTCTTACGAAAGCTTTACTAATGTATACATACATTTTTTTTTTTTTTTAGCGTGGTAAAATCATCAAATGAGTCCTCCAACCCCACGGTGTCCTTCATAGCCTGTTATGTTCCGGGGTCACGGTAAGGGAATAATCCCGCGACCCCGGCAGGCTTTGGCCCTCTGAGAGGGGGGCCCCGTCATTATGCTGACGCTCTTTGAGGCGCGCGTGGGACACAACGCGCCGTCGACCCGGGCATGGTCCTTGGTCGGGCAGCGAGTTGCCCTTTACTCGCTGCCCGCATGCCCGCGCCTACGGTGGCCGGAGATCGTCTCGCGACGTCCGTCGCCGTGGCCACTGGGCGTCCTACACCGCGGTTGGAGCGGAGGGAGGACTCTGTCCTCTCTCGCTCGCGGCGCGCCTCCTCCAATGTATACATACATGGTCCAAAAAACCTTTGATAGCGAGAATGATTTATTTAGATTCTGCCTTTGAACTTCATCTTTTTTTGAACCTTTAACTTTTATAATTTCATACCTCTTGTAGAATATGTGTACTTATAAAACGCGTCTCAGGTGAGGGAACGAGGTGGCACTAGACGACTTGAATAGCTATGTCTCTTTCCCACACTGGAACTATTCTAGCTTTAAGACGTCATTGTAGGCCACCAGGGGCCCCTATTACAACGTCTTAAAACCAGGCTTGTTCCAGTGAGTGAACGAGATGAAGCTAGGCGACTTGTATAGCTCTGTCACTTTCACTCGCCGGAATAAGCCTGGTTTTAAGACGTTGTAATACCCCCCCCCCCCCCAGGTCTCTACAAAGTTTATGAGAAAATGCTTATTATTATTGAACAAATCGATATTTCGTCGCAAAGCCCTTTTGTCGCAACTGTATAGCCGTCCTTAGGATATCAAACATACTTCAAACACTGCATTATTAAGGTAGAAAGAATAGCTAGTCATGACACAAAGACCAAAGTTATGATTAATTAAGTGTAAAGTCCAAGAAATCAAATCTGTTGTTGTCCGGTATACCTACCTTGAGATATACCGGACAACAACGATAGAGCAGTTCGGTAGCAAATGTGGAGAATAGTTAAATTCGAGAATGGATTTAAATTCGAATTTATATTTACTATGGAGCTAAAGGATACAGGATTAAGGAGGGTTCCGCTTTTGCCGTCCCAGGAACGGGAGGGAGGGCTTTGACGGTTTTTGTATGCAATAAGTATGCATATAAAAACTTAAGAAAAAAGTACCGACTTCAAAAACAAATACAAAAAAGTTAAAAATAACTTTTCTTTCGGAAGTCGATGGCTTTGTCTTTTATTTCATTGACTATTGCCACCGACTTCCGAAAGAAAAGTTATTTTTAACTTTTTTGTATTTGTTTTTGAAGTCGGTACTTTTTTTTTAAGTTTTTATTTTATCCTTTTTAGTTAGTAAAGATATTTAACAAAACTACGTATAATTGGCGTCTTTAGAAATCTATATCCAAGCGAGCAGCAAATCGGATCTATGCGGGCAACGTCACAAGATATCCACTATTATTATAATATACTAAAACCTTCCCTAGAATGTAACAAACACTTTTCCGAAAACCACATGAAAATCGGTTCAGACAAACGCGAGATAATCGTGAACAAACATACAATCGACTTTGAAAATCTACGATCCAAGTAGGCAAAAAATTCCCTATCTCAAAAACTACTAAACCGATTTTGATGAAACTTGCAGTATTCCCTAAGTTACACAATACCTAGTACAATACAAAAAGAATTACTTAAATCGGACTTGTAGTTCCGGAGATATGCGAACACAAACATAAAAACATACATACATACATACACTTATGACATTTTGCATATTTGTTCAGACGCTGATATAGACTAACATATCCGAAAACTGGGCAGTTCTGAAAATATTACATACATACGGGTCGAATTGATAACCTCCTTTTTTTTGAAGTCGGTAATTAATAAAAAACTTTTTGAAAAAAAAAAACCGGCCAAGTGCATGTCGGGCCACGCACAGTGTAGGGTTCCGTAGTTGCCCAACAAAATACTTATGCGAACTAACTAAACTGATTCGCTGAATTTAATTTCAAAAAGAAGAATTTTCAAAATCGGTCCAGGAGTCTTTGAGAAATCGGGGACAATACATGAAAAAAAAAGATTACGACGAATTTAGAACCTCCTCCTTTTTTTGAAGTTATTTAAAAATAGTTGACGATAAAAACCTACCTATCCCCAAAAAACATACCTATAAAAGCTGTAAAAATAAAGTTGACAAACTTACATTTGCAGTTGAAAAGCATGTTCTCCGATACATTTTGTTTAAGAAAATATGATATCCAAGTACATTTTATAAGTTGGTGGACTATTACTCGTAAAGTTGTAAAGCCTACTCAGTCATGATAATTTTCTTTTAAATTTCGTTATATATACTACTATTGTGAATTTTTTCACACCCCCAAACATAACCGTTTAGCTGGTAGAGGGGGGGGACACTCGAGTCGAGCAAAATTTAGCACTTTAAAGCTTAATATTTCACAAACGAATTTTTTTATCAAAAAATTGTTAATGGAAACTCACATTATTTTTTAAAGACCTATTTATTGATACCCCACACTAAGGGGTACGCGAGAAAGAAAAAAAACATCCCCACTTTACGTGTACAGGAGGTACCCTAAAAAAAAATATTTTTCGAGATTTTATTTTACCACTTTTTCGGCACAACAAATCCGTATATTTACACCAAATTACAGCTCTCTAGTACTGTGCGTCTCTGAGCTAAACTGCGGACAGACGGACGGACGGACGGACGGACGGACGGACGGACATAGCGAAACTATAAGGGTTCCTTGTTGACTACGGAACCCTAAAAAGGGAACCGACTTCAAAACCAAACACAAAAAAAACTATAAAATAACTTTTCTTTCGGAAGTCGGTGGCTTTGTTTTTTTTATTTCATTGACATATGGCCACCGACTTCCGAAAGAAAAGTTATTTTATAGTTTTTTTGTGTTTGGTTTTGAAGTCGGTTCCCTTTTTTTCAAAAAGTTTTTTATTTTTCCCTTTTTAGTGATAATCAACAGCAAAAATCTTCATAAAATCGGCGTCTTTGAAAATCTTCAATCCTATTAAGCAAAACGGATCTATGTAAGCAACTTCACGAGATATCCATTATTGTTTCTTACTTTTACTTTACTACTACTTTATTTTTACTTTCCCCAGAATGTAACGAACACTTTTCTGAAAACTGCATCAAAATTGGTTCAGCCAAACGCGAGATAATTGCCGACAAACATGCAATCGTCCCTGAAAATCTACGATCCAAGTAAGCAAAACGGATCCAGGCGGGCAATGTCACGGGATATCTATTAGTGTTATATACTAAAACCTTCTCCAGAATGTAATGAACACTTCCCTGAAAACTGCATCAAAATCGGTTTAGCTATACGCGAGATAATTGCGGACAAACATGCAATCGCCCCTGAAAATCTACGATCCAAGTAAGCAAAACAGATCCAGGCGGGCAACGTCACGGGATATCTATTAGTGTTATATACTAAAACCTTCTCTAGAATGTAATGAACACTTTTCTGAAAATTTCATCAAAATCCGTTCAGCCAAACGCGAGATAATTGCGGACAAACATGCAATCGTCCCTCAAAATCCACGATCCAAGTAAGCAAATCGGATCCACGCGGGCAACGTCACAGGATATCTATTAGTGTTACATACTAAAACCTTCTCCAGAATGTAATGAACACTTTCCTGAAAACTGCATCAAAATCCGTTAAGCCAAACGCGAGATAATCGCGGACAAACATACATACATACATACATACATACATACATACATACATACATACATACATACATACATACAGGTCGAACTGAGAACCTACTTTTTTTTTGAAGTCGGTTAAAAAAGATTTGGCACAGTGTTATTCCCCTTTTGAAAAGTCGTCTCATACTACCCGTCGGGCATTGCCGGGTCTTCTCTTAGTTCTAACCAAGGGGCTTACATTTATATGATGTAATGGCAGTGCTTCCTAAACTTTTTCAGATTGCGGCGCATTAACAGTGAGTGTCTAGTACCTAATTTGTGTCTCAGCTAGACTCGTGGCAAATGACAATGATATCTGGTAAAATTAGACTTCAACGGAACTCAATGAGACATCTTTTTTTTCAATCTAGCCTAGAAGCAAAGATGAAGCCTATGGTAGAGTGAATCCATAATGAACTGGAACTCCTGTGCATCATCGAAACACAATTAAACACTATTTGGGACCGGACTCCGACAGGATGGTGATCGAGAGGCAGGTGGCTTTGGTGAGGCCTACCACCACTCAGCTGTCACCATAGGTAGCTTGTGGAGTTGTTGCCCGCTGCGTCATCCAACAAAAACAGTGTCCACACTGTGTTTGTTGGATGACGCAGCGGGCGACGTAGCGTAGTATCAAAAGAAAGAAGAACTAGAAGACTATAGAAGTTATAATAATATTGATGATGTGCTCTCATTGTGCGCAAATCTTTGCAAAAAAGATTGGATACATAAGCCACATGCGAGCACACGAACGGCAACTACAACGGAGCTGAAGCAATCGCCCTGGACGAAATCGGTCGGATCGCATCATCATCATCATCCCCATCATCATTGAATCTTACCCAGGTGCGTAAAACGCCAGTCAGCAATTATCACGCGATCGCGACTTCACTTTCGAGGTAAGTAATCGAAAAGCATTGCACGAGAACATTACATCGGGATAAAACGTATTCTAAGTATAAGTTAATCCAGGTTATAAAACTTAGCTTCGTGCCAACTTTTATACAAAACCGTTTGGCCATTTTTGGGTGAATGAATTACAAACATCCATACATCCATCTTAGCAACCTTTCACATTTGTAATAGTAGTACGACATCTTGCAACCAGGAAATGCAAGAGTAACGTTGTTTCACACAACTTCTATAAGTTATTTAGTAACATTCTGATTACGATCTTCTTAAATGTGTTGTATTATGAAACTAATTCACGTCATTATAATCTATGTTTATATGCCTGCGCAATGTTTAAACTACAATAAATCTTTTTTATAGAGTAAAATCATCAAATGCGTCTTCCCATCAAGGGTAACGCGGAAATGACTGCAACTGTCAGACTCGTATAACTGACTAAAATCCATAGTGTTTCTACAATAGACCTTTACGTTCCAGGGTCACGGTTACCCGTTCAGACAGCCCCGTATCCCCCCCCCCCCCCCCTAAATATCAATCCTTCACATATATAAGTTCATAGGTTCGGTAACAATTTCCATTTCCTTTGGCCGATATGTAAACTTCTATTATTTAAAAGTAATAGGTATAACGTCACAAATCTTACCTAATTCGAAATCTGCGGAACAACATTGATGTAAATCCAAGAAATACATTTAATCATTTAAAAACATCACTTCACCAAACTCACAGTAAAATTATAACAATAAAAAAACATTGAAACACAATTTTTAAACCTTATTCAAACTTTTATAGAAACATTTTCGCGCGATAGTTTGAAATTAGAACGACGTACGCTGATATTCTCATCTCGTCATCACAAGTCGTATACTAACATGGCGACTCAAACCAGCCAGTACAATTTTTGGGGCTCTGTATTAGGTAATCAAGTAACGATTAAACTTTCATTTTTAGGTAATAGCGTAACTTGACCTTGTGAATTATTTTGGCCAATTAAAAATTGTAATGTTTGCTAAACTAGCACGTTTGATTGTTGCAATAGTAAATATTTGCGTATTCATTAGTACAAAAGACAGCAAAGTACTTATTTATGATTAGCGGAAAAACAAAATCTTACACCAGTGTTTCCGAAACATTTTTACTCCTTCATGTCTACTTTTAAACCCAAGCTGGTCCTATTTTGAGCAGTCGAGTAAAAATTTTACACATTCTATTAATGGTCTAAGACTAAGACCATTAAATAAAGACTAACTCCTGACTAAGTTTACCCATTTACCCACGTCACTCTTTAAACATTTTCATAATGGTGAGGCAGATTTCCTAAGTCGTGTATTAAAAATAAAACATAAAATTATCTTATCAACAACGCTGTGTTTTGATTTTACGGTCATAAACATTCAAATAAAAGAAAGAAAAAGAATCCAAAATGGAAGATGGCATATTGGCAATGGCAAACCTGTTGTCTTTAGCTACCTAATTAGCAAATCTGTTAACGTAAATACTATAAGTTCTGCAACTTTCACTTATTTATTTATTTTAAATTAAAAAGCATATTAAATATGATATTTGTTATAAATCCTTATTTTAACAACTAGTAACACACTGCTAATCACGGGTGAACTGTGAATAACTAGATACAGACCCAGATAGGTACATCAACCTACCCCAATCAGTAAAATTTTCCCAATTGAATTGGAACCTCATAACATTGCGATAAAGTAGAAATCTATTAATGAAACAGATTGTAGTAGGTACCTTGTAGCTTGGGTGCTGGTTTCTGTTCATACATTGTATTGTTCTTAATTACACAGAGGTCGGAGATAATACGATGATAATAAGTGTTCTTTATTTAACTAAAGAACACACCAACTGGCATAATATATTATACATTCTTTTATCTACTCTCAGTCTCTATCGTTAAATTCGAAATACAAAACTCAAAACGAGTTTATATAGACGTACTTTACAAATACTTACCTATATCGAAATGAAATTAAAAAAAAACATTATAACACTATTTCTCTAACAAAATAATGTTATATTATTTTTTTTTCATTACGATACAGATCATAGATACAACCATTTTGATTTTTTATCTGTGGTTGCGCGCGCTTTGAAAAGAAGAATGGCATAAAAGCCTCGAAGCCAGGCCAAAAACATTAAAAAAAAATTTGAAAAGAAGAAAAGAACGCTTCATTGAAATTTTGAAAAATGAACAATAACCAATAAATAAACTGTGTCAATCTTTATTATCTTTTATTTTTTATTTAATACACTATTGTTCGCGTTCAATGAGAGTAGATAAAGTAGTTTATGAAAATGCATATAACTAGGTATTACTATACTCGTGTGATACTTTTAAAAAAACTCGCACGAGTGTGAGTTTATAAAACGAGCGATGTTTTATAAACTCACACTCGTGCATAATACCCCTCATTATGTACGTACCAGTTTCATAAACTACTATTTTTGACAATAATGCAAAAACATACCACTTTACTATTCAATAATAAAATCCCACCAAAAACATTTCATGTAAAGTGTTGCCAAAACGAGCACATAAGGTTTGCCCTACAAAAAAGATATCAGATCTTATGTAGAACCAAGCTTCTGAATCTACACGGCCTAACTCTACCAACTCTAACTTCACAAATTCTACACATTAGCAAAAATGTATGGCTTCACCGTTTCGCTACCGTCGTGGAGGTGATGCTAATATTTAGTTTCTGAAGTAACGAAACAGCCAAGCCATACATTTTTGCTAATGTGTAGAATTTGTGAAGTTAGAGTTGGTAGAGTTAGGCCGTGTAGATTCAGAAGCTTGGTTCTACATAAGATCTGATATCTTTTTTGTAGGGCAAACCTTATGTGCTCGTTTTGGCAACACTTTACATGAAATGTTTTTGGTGGGATTTCAGTTCTTTTTGTAAGTTGCTAGCATCTTGGATTTATGACATCAAATTATTTTTCGAGTTGCTCTCAACGAGCACGTCTTTCATTTGATACCCATATTGCAGAAGTGCATTAAAAATAACTATTCCGCCATCTTGGATTTAGAATGACGTCACATTATTCATCGAGTTGCTCTCAACGAGCCCTTTCATTTGATTCCACATTGTAGAAGTGCATTTAAAATAATTATTACGCCATCTTGGATTTATAATGTCATCACATTATTTTTCTAGTTGATCTCAACAAACCTTTTCATTTGATACCCATATTATAGAAGTGCATTAAAAATAACTATTCCGCCATCCTAGATGGTCCGCCATATTGGATTTGTAATTACGTCACATTATTTTTTGAGTTGCTTTCCACGAGCCTTTTCATTTGATACTCATATTGTAGGAAGGGCATTAAAAATAACTATTCCGCCATCTCAGATGGTCCGCCATATTGGATTTATAATGACTTCACATTATTTTTGAAGTTTCTCTCAAAGATCCCTTTCATTTGATACCCATATTGTAGAAGTGCATTAAAAATAACTTTTCCGCCATCTTGGATTTAGAATGACGTCACATTATTCATCGAGTTGCTCTCAACGAGCCCTTTCATTTGATGCCCATATTGTAGAAGTGCATTAAATATAACTAATCCGCCATCATACATGGTCCGCCATATTGGATTTGTAATGACATCACATCATTGTTCTAGTTTCTCTCAACCAGCCCTTTCATTTGATATCCATATTGTAGAAATGCACTAAAATCAACTATTCTGCCATCTGCCTGATGATGATGATGATGAAGTTCCACCCCCCCCCCCAATCTTAGGAGATGGGGGATGTTTTTTTGTATACTACATACCAAATTTCGGCTTTCTAGCACTTCAGGAAGAACCCTAACATTTTAAGGTCTCATATAAACTTCAACCCCCATTTTAGGGGATGGGGGGTGAAAGTTACAGGTTTGTGAATTTTTTTGTTGGTTGTATACTAAACTTAGATTACATACCGAATTTCAGCTCTCTAGCACTTCAGGAAGTAGCCAAACATTTTGATGATCATCAGTGTGTCAGTGTATCAGTGAATCAGTGACGAAATCCGTGTATTTTAGATATCAATAAAATCTAAAGTATTATAGCTATTCTATTGAGACTTTGTATGCTTAATAAGACTATTGATGGCATCATATTCTGAGAATATGAACTATCTGGTACATCGGTAACCAAATCTATGAGGGTTCAAAAAAACGACGAAACACTTCGAGAAAAGGTAGGTAGTGCCCTTGCGCTTCGCTTGGCTCGTCTTGGCGGGGGCACTACCGTGCCCCCAGATAATGCTAGAAAAAGAGTTACCGAAAGTCCAGTTTCTTTAATCCTGATTACCTGGTGGCCTACTATGCGTCGTAGTTCCGCTGTGGGAGCCCGATAGCGCTAGATGACTTATATAGCTCTGTCTCTTTCCCGCAGCGGAACTACTCACGCTTTACGACGTCATAGTAGGCCACCTGGTTTGTCTAATCTCCAACTCTAAGCGCCCTTTTGGTAAATTGAGACGTCCAAAAAACTGAAAGAAACTAAAGAGTTTTTTGTCTAGATTGCCCAATAATCGAATTACTAGGTATTGACCAAAAAAAAAAATTGAAGATATAACTTCTTCCATGCTTGAATAAGTAAGCAAGATGCTGAGCCTGAAAGGTGGAATAAAAATATGTGCAAAAAGGAGGTATTTCACATAGGAAAATAATGCTTTTAAATAGAAGCGGCTCCCGATTTTCCCACGATTTTTTTATATGTAGTGTATATTATCGTTAATTATATTGTTAGAGTTATTTTCACCATGATAACGTTTATTTAAAAGCGTGCAATTCTTAAAAAAACGTACAAGACGTTACAATAATGGCATCAACACACCTTCCTTCCTAATTTAGTGGCATAGGTAATGCCTATTTAAACCGCAGTACGTGTATCCTAGCGCGTTTTTGCTGAACACTTTATAATTATTAATTGCATGTAATAATTATGTAATTGGCAAAGTCGACCCCTTACTTTAAAATAGAGTAATCATTTTAATAATGCTTGTAAATGAAGTGGAATGGACTTGTAAGTCCTAGTTATAACAAGACATTAGCTGATAGCCGTGGGTTCACCCTGCTGGTCGACTCCTATTGGTTTTAGCATGATATTTGCCACTTTATCGACTTTGCTAAAATTTTATTTATCAATTATATTGCTTGAGCAATAAATTAGAATATTCTAAAGGGCATCCGTAGGAAAGTCTGTAGCCATGTAACAAACTATAAACGCAAACGCTGAGTAAGCTTTACTAGATTTTCAACTTTATGTGCTGAAGGGAATAAAGTTGTAGATCAAGTGAAGATTGCATAGCGTTTTCGTTCTTTCTCGTCGCTAATGCTTAGAAATCTTCAATGTTAGGCTCTGGGGTATAAAGTTGAAAATCTATTCGGGAGTACCGAGCGTTTACGATTATCTTTTGCGACTTGGCTAGGGGGCAGATTCTGACTGTCCTTTCCACTCCACTCAGGGCCGTGGGACTAATCGGATGATCACATATGATCCAACCAAAAAATTGCAATCCGATCCCACTTGCAACTGAATTTTTCTTTTCTTTCCTCGAAAATCACCTAATAGAGTGCATTTAAAATATTATGATTAAAACACAATCCGTAATTGAAATGAGCACCAGTGTTGTTGTAAGAAAGTATTATAACATTTGTGTAACCTAGATATTATCACTAAGGGCAGGGTCAAAGAGATAAAATATTTTTAAAGTTCAAGTCAGTTTGATTGATCTAAATGAATAAATGAAAGGCTATACTTGGCTCCAAATGTTTGCTAACGTACCAATGTGCTGCATGCTGCTGTGTTTTTTTTTTTTTAAATAATGTTATGATCTGGTACTGAGGTTGAGGTGGATTTATTTCACCATTTAATTTTTTCTTCACATTAAAACACTTGGAAAATGCGAACTGCGGGGATTTTTTTTATTTAGACTTTGAGCAGTTGAAATGAATAAACACTTATCTTTCCACATTATGTTCTTATTACAGACATTTTTTTTATTAAAATTATATAATAAAAACTAAAATAGTTAATTCAGTTATTCAAACATTAAAGATTAAAAGCGCCTTTCTCTAATATAATGGCATGATTTACTGTTCTTCGTTCGTCGCTTAAAATATATCAATGTTCTGTCAGTGTGGTACTAAGCTATTTAAAATTATCAGGCGTTTTTTATCAAATTATTTTGATGATGACGATCAACTGAGGACCTAAACAAAATTACATTCTATCATCAAAGTCAAAGTCAAATCATTTATTCCAATTAGGCCATCAAAGAGGCACTTTTGAACGTCGATTTTTAAAGAACAATGCCCAAAACGTCCCCACCCTTGTAGCACCTTAAAACCTATGTCAATCGAAGGATCATAACCGTCTTATCATTTTATTGTTCTACGGCGAAACTCAAATGTGCATCTGAAAAAAGTTATATCGACATGAAGGAACCGGAATCATTCACAATACTACGTTCCCGATCACGATGGTTTTCTCTTTAATTATTAACGTGGAATGATTTCATTCGTTCGTGGCTAATTGAAAAGCTCGCAGCTAAATAATTACAGCCGCACTGGCCGATCATTCGGGTTAAGCCGCGCTCACCGAAGTTGGTCTGTGGATGGGTAACAATCTGTCATTGTAGTTTCCTCCGTGCCTCGGAAATCACTGAAAGCCGTTGGTTCCGGCCATCATTGTAGATCGTTGACAGTCTTTACAATCAGAAGCTCTAAAATCTGACCACCAGTCTTACCATGGGGTATCGTATTACCCAGTTACTGGGTTGTGGAGGTCCGATAGGCAGTCGCTCTATGTAAAATACTGATATTCAGCTGCATCTGGTTCAACTGGAAGCTGACCCCAATATAGTTGGGAAAAGGCTAGGAAGGTGGTGGATGATTTTGTTCGGAGTTTTCAAACAACAGAACTCTTTGGAACTAAATGATGACTTCCGCACGGAAACAACTCACTGAGCAGAAAAAAGTTCAAAGAAGAATTGTAATGAATATCGTTATTGTGAAGTAACCATTGACCGTTTTAGGAGTATTCAAATAAAAATATCTTTTTAAATACAAATAAAATCGTTAACTTTTTATCGCAACAAATACATTATTCGGTGTTTTCAGTGTCTATTGCAATATTGACCCAGTCACTGGCTAGCCCAACGAAATTCTCTTAATGCCTTCCAACCCTACAGTACCGAACGAAATTGACTGACTGACTGTCGAAAACCGGTTCCTCAAGAAAGTCAGGATACCTTAAATTCCCCACAATTCTTCAGTTCATGAAAAGCCTTTCCAAGCGTTTCTTTCCTGCCCCCCTAGACAAGTTGCAAACGATAATCGTTAACGCTCGGTTCTCCCCAATAGATTTTCAACCTTATTCCTTCGAGTCTTTAGTTGAAAATCTATTGAAGATTTCATGGCGTTGTCGTTCGTTCCAGTCGCTAACGCTTAGAAATCCTAAATAGATTTTCAACTAAAGACTCGAAGGAATAAGGTTGAAAATCTATTGGGGAGAACCGAGCGTTAACGATTATCGTTTGCGACTTGTCTAGGGGGGCTGGTCCCTAATCGCATCGGCCGCCCGATACGAACCATCGCGT
Source organism: Agrotis clavis (assembly GCA_954870645.1). Classification (NCBI taxonomy): domain Eukaryota; kingdom Metazoa; phylum Arthropoda; class Insecta; order Lepidoptera; family Noctuidae; genus Agrotis; species Agrotis clavis. The sequence continues at coordinate 4,718,378 of OX940918.1, read as the reverse complement.
ATTATTACAAGTCGCTGGCCCAGGCATACCCTCATCACTCCGGGCACGCCGCAATCGCGGCGGTAAGACCCTTTTTAAGGAATGGCTAGAGATGCGCCATGGGCGGTTGCCTTACCTTCCGCTTGACGCAGGTCTTCACCGGATACATAAGTTTCGAGAGGTTCCTGTATCTGATAGGGAAGCAACAATTGACTGGGTGTCATCACTACGAGGTCCACTCGGAAGATACGGTGCAGGTCTACCCCGCTTGGACAGAGCATCACCGCGTCCTCACGACGGCGATAGGCGAGCTAGCGAAGGAGGAGGCAGGCGCCGTAAGGGACAGGACAGCTCGATCTCACAACCGAAAAGTGTATTTGTGGCGATAAAAAGTTAACGATTTTATTTGTATTTAAAAAGATATTTTTATTTGAATACTCCTCAAAACAGTCATTGGTTACTTCACAATAACGATATTCATTAGAATTCTTCATTGAACTTTTTTCTGCTCCATGAGTTGTTTCCGTGCGGAAGTCATCATTTAGTTCCAAAGAGTTGTTTAAAAACTCCGAACAAAGTCATCCACCACCTTCGTAGCCTTTTCCCAACTATGTTGGGGTCGGCTTCCAGTTGAACCAGATGCAGCTAGCTAAATATCAGTATTTTACATAGAGCGACTGCCTATCGGACCTCCACAACCCAGTAACTGGGTAATACGATACCCCATGGTAAGACTGGTGGTCAGATTTTAGAGCTTCTGATTGTAAAGACTGTCAAAAATCTACAATGATGGCCGGAACCAACGGCTTTACGTGATTTCCGAGGCACGGAGGAAACTACAATGACAGATTGTTACCCATCCACAGACCGACCTCGGTGAGCGCGGCTTAACCCGAATGATCGGCCTGTGCGGCTGTAGTTATTTAGCCGCGAGCTTTTCAATTAGCCACGAACGAACGAAATCATACCACGGTAATAATTTAAGAGAAAACCATCGTGATCGGGAACAAAGTATTGTGACTGATTCCGGTTCCTTCATGTCGATATAACTTTTTTCGGATGCACATTTGAGTTTCGCCGTAGAACAATAAAATGATAAGACGGTTATGATCTTTCGATTGACATAGATTTTGAGGTGCTACAAGGGTGGGGACGGTGTCCATACATTTTTGAACCTTGTTCTAAAGGGAATAGGAAGGGATGGGATTGATTCTACACCCATTCGCTAAGGTAGGTTGTATGGAGAAGAATGGGCAAGAAACTCCATACTTCTCTTCTCTACTTTCTTGCTCTTTTTCAAAAATGTTTCACAATGTTTGAAATCACAATGTTTTGAAAAAATAAATAAATGTGAAACAGATGTACTCAAGTCAAGACCATTAAACCATATAAGGATAAAAAAACAATAGGTAATTATACAGCTAAAAGGTACACGGTGTTCACACTTTCACAAATTAATGCAATTATAACTTTTATACAATACAATAAAGGCAGTGTGTGAGCATTAAAATTTCAACCAAGTTTGATTCTGCTCAAGCCCTATATTGTACTTTGGAGCAGGACCAGCATGTTTCCAAGCATTTTTATCTTGAATATAATCTTCTAATTTATAATATGCTTGTTTACTTAGAGTATTTTCCCACGTTTTTATAAACTCACTTTTCTTGTTTGTTTATTTGTTTGCCGTTCCGGTTGGACTTTAGCAACTCAATTTTGAGGCACTTCCCGATAAGCTAGAAGGCTGAAATTTTGCACACGCTCTGAATTCTGATGACAATACATGACTAGCTAACAAACGTCATAACAAACACAATATGGCGGCCTCCCCAAGATGGCGGACTGACTGTTTGAAACCCACCTCCATGATATGGGAATCAAATGAAAGGGTTTGCTGTCAGGAATACGAAAAAAATAGTCACGTGACTTGAATCCAATATGGCGGACGTCCAAGATGGCAGATAGGCATTTGAAATGCACCCCTATGATATGGATATCAAATGAAAGGTTTGCTGTCAGGAGTACGAGAAAAATAGTCACGTGACTTAAATCCAGTATGACGGACGTCCAAGATGGCAGACTGGCTGTTTGAAATCTACCCCCATGATATGGGTATCAAATGAAAGGGTTTGCTGTCAGGAATACGAAAAAAATAGTCATGAGACTTAAATCCAATATGGCGGACGTCCAAGATGGCAGACAGGCTATTTGAAATGCACCCCTATGATATGGATATCAAATGAAAGGGTTTGCTGTCAGGAGTACGAAAAAAATAGTCACGTGACTTAAATCCAGTATGGCGGACGTCCAAGATGGCAGACAGGCTATTTGAAATGCACCCCTATGTTATGGATATCAAATGAAAGGGTTTGCTGTCAGGAGTACGAAAAAAATAGTCACGTGACTTAAATCCAGTATGGCGGACGTCCAAGATGGCAGACTGGCTGTTTGAAATCTACCCCATGGTATGGGTATCAAATGAAAGGGTTTGCTGTCGGGAATACGAAAAAAATAGTCATGAGACTTAAATCCAATATGGCGGACGTCCAAGATGGCGGACAGGCTTTGAGGCACTTCCCGATAAGCTAGCAGGCTGAAATTTTCAGGGTAGCTTCAAACCCGATGAACAAAGATAAAAATAATAAAATAATTAATAAATTTAAAAACATCAAAAACCCACGTTTTTAAATATCCTAAAAATAAGAAAATAACCCTACGGGGTTGAGAGAGGGGCCACTCAAAACGTGGGGGCGTATATTATTTAAGGGATTATTTATGGGATTTATTTACATGAAGTGTATAGATCGTGGGTGTAACTTGCAAAGATACGCTATATATATATATAACTTTAGGCCCTATCAGAAAACCAGTGCTTTGTAAAAAATCTAAAACTCTCTTTTCTAAGATTTCAGGGACACCTTGAAAGTTCGCTTTGGTTAGGTTCCTTTAAAGCCTGCAAACAGAAATAGAAGCCCGCTTCTTCATCGACGCTGATTAGGTCTATTTTTTTATTATTACAGAAATTAGTTTAATTTCGACAATACTTTATGATTCACAATTTGGTAAGCATTTATCGATTCCGGCAGGTATTTCGATTTTTCGTTTTTAAAATAGGTACTTTTCTTGTAGGCGCCAAGCAACACAAGCCTTTTGAAAATAATATCGGAGCTTTATGCTGAGATAGGAGCCTTTTAGCCTTTTAAATTAGGTATGTTTATTTTGTTCTATTTGTTATTATTCTTTTTTTAGTTTTTCTTTTATTTATTATCCTTCTGTAAAACTTGTTTGCCCTGTCCAGTGAGTCAAAAAATCATTTATTTCTCTTTCATGTTAAATTTTGTGTAGGTTAATGCGTAGCCGTGTATACTAAAAGTAGTCTTCGAACAAGATTTTTGTACCTGTGCAAGTCAACGGCATTTATATTACATTATGGCGTTGACTTACACAGTGGTTTACCTTGCACTCGTTATGACATGAGTATTAGCTGGCTCTAAATGCGCGTTATGTAAGCCAAGCTTGATTATAATTTATTATATCGATGGACTTTTAAGTATAGTATCCATGAGGAGAATAATTATGGTAACTTAGTCATGTTTGTATTTTGTGTATGTAAATGCGATAATGGCTAGATCATAATCGCATTTCACGAAACACAACATGTATGATTGCCTTTTACGATTTTCTTAATTTGTCTTTTGGCCAAAAAATCAGCATTGCCACTTTGAGTGGCCAGGCAACTTACGACCCAGGCATACAAATCCGTGACTAAACCTATCGTATTGTATGGATCGGAATGCTGGGCTGTGAAAAAGATGGATGAGAAATGATTGCATGTAGCGGAGATGAGTTGGATGATGTTGAGATGAATGTGTGGAGTAACAAGGATGGATAAAATAAGGAATGAGTTTATAAGGGGCAGTTTGAAAGTGTTGCCTGTTACAGAAAAAATTAAAGGGAACCTGTCTTGGTATGGACATGTGATGAGGAGAGATGACACCCATGTGACTAAGCGTGTGATGAGTATGAATGTTGATGTATGAAAAGAAAGAGGAAGGCCACAGAAAACATGGATGGATTGTATAAGGAATGATATAAAAGGAAAAGGATTAAATGATACTGTGACGTCTGCTATGGGAGAATGGAAGAAGAAAACGTGTTGCGCCGACTGCAACTAAAATGAAATTAGGGCAGGAAGATGATGATGATAGTAAAATAAATATCGTATTACTAGATGAACTTTTCCACGCCCTTTTTAATGGATAAGATGAACACTAACATTAAAAAAAAAACCGGCCAAGTGCGTGTCGGGCCGCGCACAGTGTAGGGTTCCGTAGTTGCCCATCAAAATACTGCGAACTAACTAAACTGATTCGCGGAATTTAATTTTAAAAAGAAGAAATTTCAAAATCAATCCAGGCGTCTTTGAGAAATCGGGGAAAATACATAAAAAAAAAGATTACGACGAATTTAGAACCTCCTCCTTTTTTAGAGTTAGATAAATAATGCTGACTAATGTTGACTATAAAAACCTACCTATCCCCAAAAAACATACCGTAAAAACATACCTATTTTGTAAAAATAAAGTTGACAAACTTACATTTGCAGTTGAAGAACATGTTCTCCGATACATTTTGTTTAAGAAAATATGTTATCCAAGTACATTTTATCAGTTGGTCGACTATTACTCGTAAACTTGTAAAGCCTACTTAGTCATGATAATTTTCTTTTAAACTACGTTATATATACTACTATTGTGAATTTTTTCACACGCCCAAACAGAACCGTTTAGCTGGTAGAGGGTGGAGACACTCGAGTCGAGCAAAAATTAGCACTTTAAAGCTTAATATTTCACAAACGAATCTTTTTATCAAAAAATTGTAAAAGGAAACTATAAATATTTTTAATGACCTATTTAATGATATACGTGTACAGGAGGTACCCTAAAAAAAATATATTTTTTTACCACTTTTTTGGCGCGTCAAATCCGTATATTTACACCAAATTACAGCTCTCTAGTACTGTGCGTCTCTGAGCTAAACTGCGGACAGACGGACGGACGGACGGACATGGCGAAACCATAAGGGTTCCTTGTTGACTACGGAACCCTAAAAAATACTGAAGAATAAGTGAGACATTCGATATCATTCCTCATAAGCTCCAAAGCATTGTTTTGCAATCGCATTACGCACTCACAGCCTATGCAATAAACGATTGATCAAATCGCTTCAAATGACGCCGATTTGCATGGCAACACACGTGTTCAGTCATCTGCGCTTTCGTCATAAACCAGAGAAATGGCTTCACTTTATATAACTTGTAATAGTTTATGCAAAAGTTTATCATAGAATCAAAGTAACGTCAAAGAGTATTAATAGTTGGACCAACAACTGTACCGTATATATTATGATTATGAATTTTATCCTTACCAGCAACACTATCGAATGGTTCAATAATACAGGGTGTGATTTTTTTCCAAAATCAGCGGGTTCGATTCCTGGCGAAGATTATTGGTTTTCTAAAATCCAATGATGCAGTTTTAGTTTTCGTCAAAATCGGCCTCGAGACTCCTTTCAACGTTTAGCCATAGGAAATAGCCATCCACGCCTAGTTGAAAAATTCACCCTGTAGATGTAGGTACAATTCAACAATTGTTTTTACGAGCAGTTACTTCTAACTGTTTGTGATAAAATCCTTGAGATTCATAGTAACTCTAAATTTTACTTTTACTTATACTATTAAGTATCTATTCTGTGCTTTTGCGCTATAAGTATGTTCCACTGAAAAATTGATCTGCTAATTGTTATTAGACAGAGATATTTCATCACATGACGTAATTCTTTTTAACGTTGTTATTAAAAAGGATGTTTGGAAATTAAATCTTTTCCCATTGTCTCCTGTCTAAAACACAGAAGCAGAAGCTGTAGTAGAAATAATGATGTAAGCTGCATTGCAAATTTCCCACTATTGAAAAAAGACTGATAATGCAACTAGGACCACACCTAATTATTTTGAAAGAATCTGTGTCAACGGCCAACGTCTTATAATTTATGAAGCAAGGTATTCACTGATGGCGCCAACTCGACTAGAAATTGTGTAGAAATGGCGCAAACGCATCTCACGTGTGAGTTTAGTAACGTACAACTTTGACTGCTCTTGTCACGTGTTTCTCTGAGTTTGGCAAGGTCGTAGTGTAACAACTGAGAAAGTATTTTTTTTTGTTGGTTTAATCATCAAATTTTTTTCCCGCCCTTCCTGGAGCGCGAAGGAAATCAGACACGTACTGACCAAAATTCACGGTGTCCTACAATTGCCCTTTACGTTATAGAATCACTGTTACCTGTTTAGATGGTTCCCAGACCTCGACTGGGCGTTTGGGCTTCTCTGGGGGCCTCGTCAGATTGATGACAGCTATTTGAGTCAACGTAAAGGGTCTGACAATGTGTTTTTGTATTGAGTTTTTTTTTTTATGGCAATGTCATTTTGCTGATGTGCCTAGAAGGTTGTTGTCTGGACAGGTGTAGGAAGTCCAGTCCTCCAAATTCAGCTCAGGGCGAGGGGAAATTTCAAATTCATTCGGAAATCGAACGCATTTTCGCAGCGTGAGACTTCCACCTATAGGGTGGACAGACGTTCTGATGAAGATCACAAGATCGCACTTGCAGGATGCAAGCCGCTTCCAACCAGTCCTGATGGTAATCTATGGGAGAGGCCTATGTTCAGCAGTGGACGTTTCATAGCTGATAATGAAGATAATGATGATAGTTGAGCAACAAAAACGATAATGAAAAAATTAGAAAAATTTAATTAGTCTTACGGTAAATCTTGTTGAAAGTCTTTATGGTAATGTAAGACGAAAAAGCTATTACCACAAGCTCATCGGTACGGCAATGATCTCGCGGCTAAATTTGGTAACACAGGTCATCGTCTTGCGTCGATGTGAGTTTGGTAAGGAAGCCTATCGTCTGCGCCTGCACACTTACTAGCTCGTGAAATGGTAGATAGTTTGTGTAAGTATATTGTACGGTTCGTGAATGTTGGCGTAAAACATATATCGACACCGGAAGTATCAATTAACGTAAGGGACATTTTGGCGAAAATGAGTTATATATATCACTGGATTCAGAATTTCGCGCTCTATCGATTGGTATTATTAAAAAAATTCTATCTTTAAAAAAATGTCCCTTACAGTACAAAAATTTTGACCGCGAAAAACGATTTCTGAAAAAAAATGTGATGTAACAGTCATTAATATTTTTTCTTCTCAAAAAATTGAAGTAAGTCACCGTACTAAATAATTTACACCCTTACCTTAGTCAAAAATAAGTCGATTTAAATGACAATGTCCCTTACTTTAAATAAAATGCCCCTAACTTTAAAAACCATGTCCCTTACTGTAAATAAAATGTGTCTCACTGTAAACAATATGTCCCTTACTTTAAAAAATTGTTTGACGAAATCTGAAGTTTATATGAAATGTTAGGAATCGTGACACTTACGACATAAAAAATCCGAAAAATTACCTCGAATAAATTTTAATGCAACAGAAAAGGATGAAGGGATTTGGAAAATTACGGCTATTAGACATAAAAACACATAAACTATAGACAACACAAATCAATCTGCAGGTGAAATTCATCACCATTATCATTTCTAAATATTAAAGACCACTTTTGGACATAGGCTTCCTTCACCCAAGGAGCACCACACCGCACGATCTCCATTCTATGACGAAATGAGCTGAAATTACTGCAGATGAAATACGTCAAACAGATATTTATTGCTTCATCTTTCACACAACCCATGCACCTTTTATTCTATCTTTTCCCCTTACGTCCTCTCTACTCGTCACTTCTACTTTATCATACTAATATCATGTTTCGCACAATTCCTATGCCTTAATTCATCGACCTTTCGTTTCCATTACATTCATTCATTCATCGGCTCTGAAGAAGATAGGTATCCTCTTCAGAGCCGCTAGCTACACATCATCACTTCTTGCCAGGTGGAGAAAAAGTGGTGGGTAGCAATAAATTCCAAGAAAACTTAAATTGTTAATATAATCAAATTGTAAAGCCAATTAAAGCCGCATTGACACGGTCAGAGTGTGCTCGGACCGAGTGGGCTCAAACAAGTACATAAGTTGCATACAAAGTGTACTCGGATAGTGGTTAATTCTGTTAAATATTTTATAGTCAACAAAGAAAAAAAAACGGATTTTGTTTTAAACAGTATCTGAATTGTCAGGGACATGTTAATCGAAGAGTTAAGACGGGAGAAACATAAGTCTTTTATAGCAAAAGTATAGTAATCTGTGAAAAGGAGAAGAATTTGGACTATTCCTTTGATTCAGCGATCACGAAGAACATCGCACATCTAGCAATTTTCTCCGAGAAAGTGAACAGGTAAATCCTGCTTCATAAACATCTAAAACTATGTAGAACTACTCTGAGCCTAGTAACCGAGCTAGCTCGGAGCAGTAGGACGCGGTCCGACTCAAATCAGACTTAAATCTGCTATAGCTAGCAGTAAAACCTGAAACTGAACTCATTTACTCTTTAATCTCATTTCTATAGTGCTAAAATAGTATAAATTTTATTAAATAACACAAGGGAACAAAGTAAACTTTTATTTTTGTTGCATGGAATTTTATGCCTGTTTTTTACTAATTTGAGGTCGCTGATTTCAAATCTACTTTCAGTTTTTTTCTAGCAGCTCTAGTTTTTGAGATACAGCTATCAGTCATATTTTAGTACTAATCACATTTAAATTTCAATTCTACCGAGCTGTTCTTTAAAACAATTTTTTGTTTAACAATGTCCACGTCGACAAAGATCTGATAGAACGATCCCAACTACTTTTGTAACATCTGTGGTGAATATACATTAGAAAATCGTGGACTAAGTGTGTCGGATTTCATAAAACAGATGTATTGTGATTACTTTGGATTCCCTTTGGGCATCCGTGACAAGTACTGGGTATCTCCTTGGGCAAGTAAAAGATGTGTGGAGTCTTTCAGATTATGGGGGAATAAGAAAAGACCCCATTGTGTGTATCAAACACCAATGATGTGGCATTAACTTTCCAATCATCAAGATGATTGCTATACTGGTGTGGTTGATATAAACAGGATTTACAAAAGAAACCGTCCGAAACGCTTTTATCCTAATTTGGTATCTGTTACTCGACCAGCCTTGTACTCCGTCAATGCTCCAGTTTCCCAAGCTTCTTCATCTATACAAAATAATCCCGTTTTAGAAGAAAAAAAAAAAGCTTCTTCAAGTTAAGATAGTGTTAAACGATTTTAACCCAGATATTTCTGCTGACCCCCAGCCCCTTAATCAGGAAGACCCCAGTGCATAAGTCAGAACCCTTGATCTTTCTATAAAAGCATCGAAGAGCCTTTGGGAAAAATAACAAAAAAATTGTTGGGAAACAATTAGGTTGAAGCTATGTGGAGCATAATTAACTGATGTTGTCACACTTCTAGCAGCTTGGTTGTGATATGAGCATCAAGGTACACTTCCTCCAAAGCCATTTAGACCGTTTCCCTGAAAATCATGGTGAATTGAGTGAAGAACAAGAGGAACGGTTCCATCGAAGATATTCGGGCTATGGAGGCACGTTACCAGGGTCACTGGAATGCTCCAAGATGGCGGATTATTGCTGGAGCTTCAAAAACAGCCCTCGTGAACCAAGTCAAGCAAGAAAATCTTTTAAAAGATTTTTTTTTTATAAGTTATGGTTGATTTTCTAAGGGTTTTCTTCAGAAAAAATCGATTTTTCTTAAAAACGCGTTTTAATGATATCTCAAAAACTAAAGCTGATACAAACAATCTGACTTCCAGATCTGTAATCAGCACCCCGAGAAAGTATAATATTAGTCATAATATTTCATGCAACAAAAATGCTGTTCCCTTGTGTAATCTGTTGTTACATTAAATTGCAACACTGATAAAGACCTTTACAATAAAATTTCGTATAATTTTCTATTTCTCTTGCTGCTTACACTACGCTTGACGGAATATCTATAAAATTTCAGTAACGTAACGGTCATCTAAATAAATAAATAAATAAATAAAAGTTTATTGTTTCATTGTACATAGACGTGCAGCACAAAAATTGAGGCATCCCCGTTAAGTTATACAATACTTGTGATGGGATTGCCTCGCCCTACCCTTAGCTTCAAAGACAATAATATTGGATTTTAAACCTTAGTAAAATAAAAATAAAAAGTAAAAGAATTATTAAAAAGAAATCAAACATGTTTGGACAGTTGGAACCAAATTAGCAACAACCTAGTAACAAACTGAAAAACTGGAGCATGTATGTATAAGTGAATGTATGTGTGTGTGCGCGTGTGTGTGTGTGTGTGTGTGTGTGTGTGTGCGTGTGTGTGCGTGCGCGCGCGTGTGTGTGTGTGTGTGTGTGAGTAAGAGAGAGTACGTGTGTGTTTGTGAATATATCCTGTGATTGTGAGACTTTCGCTAACAAATGCGGGCAAGGATAAGTTCTGTTTCATCATAAGATAAATTTTGTAACCATTCAGTTAATGCTATTTTACATTCATACAGTAACATGGGATAAATATTTAATTTGTGGTTCAAACTATTATATATATAAGTTGACTGCGTAGTAAATTGACGTCTGGCAAAGACAGTTCTGACCATCGGTGAGTAGGCCACGATGTCTTTACGTCTTCTGTTCAATGTTGTAGGATCATATGACAGTGTTTTATGGGTTGTTATTATAATATTCAATATGTATAACTTCCTGACCGAAAGCAGATTACTGGTCTTATAAAGATTATCTGTGGAATATCTAAAGTGCTTAAAATACATAACCTTTATAAGGGATCTTTGGGCTCTTTCAAGATCCAGGAATTTTGTTTTCGTGGCTCCACCCCATACTGGTATACAATAGGTTATAACTGATTGTGCGAGAGCGATATATATTTTGTTGAGCAACTGAGGCTGTACTACATGACGCAAGGTTTTGAAGATCCATATTAACTTTCTGATCCTGGTCATTGTGTTTTCGATGTGGGTATGCCAGGACAGTCGTTGATCAATTATTATACCTAAGTATTTTATGGATTTAACTTGCGTGATGATGCTACAATTACACTGATTGGATGAATTAACACACTCATGGATCACAACACTAAATTCTGGACCTGGCTGTGACCTCTGGTTAGGAGTAAAGCAGATGAAATTGGTTTTACTGACATTTAGGGATAAAAGACTCGCGTTTAACCAACCAGCTATCTCCTTCAAGCCACGTTCAGCAATCGTCTGCACGGCAGTCCAAGATTCACCGGTAAATACTACTGCAGTATCGTCAGCATATGAAAAGATTCTTCCGCCGCTGCACCCAATATTACATAAGTCATTTATATAAATCAGGAACAGCGTCGGACCAAGTACACTGCCCTGTGGCACACCAAATTCAGCCCTTTCTTCATCACTAATATATGATTCTCCAAGTTTAACCTGCTGTGTTCGATCAGATAAATAACTTTTGAAGAGAGAAAGTGGCAATCCCCTTATACCGATCGTTTCAAGCCTGCGCAGAAGGATTGGGACAGAGACGGTGTCAAAGGCCTTTTTTAGGTCCAGGAAAACTACTAGACATTTTAATCCCTTATCAACATTGGTGACAATATCACTAGTTAACGCTTTAACTGCATCTTGCGTAGAAAGTCCCCTCCTAAAACCAAATTGTGATTTAGATAGTAAACTACATTTATTCAGGTAACTGACAAGCCTTCGGTTTAGTACTTTTTCGCAGATTTTTGCCAAGCATGATATGACGGAAATCGGACGGTAGTTATTGACATCGTTCATGTCCCCCCCCTTATGCACAGGCGTGACTATAGACCGCTTAAAAGCAGTAGGGAATTTTCCGGTTTTAAAACACAAATTAATCAATTGAGTTATTAGTGGTACAATAAGGTCTCTAGAGATCTTAAGGAGTTTTGTTGGTATGCCATCCCAACCAGGCGAGCCCTCAGAATCAAGAGCCATGAGTATGCCATCCACCTCTAAAGGATCAGTATCAAGTAGAACAAATGACGAGGCAGTACGGCGAGAAGAAGTGTAGCTAGGAGAAGTACCTTTTTGTAATATCTCCCCGGCCAAAATGCCACCAATTTTCACGAAAAATTGGTTAACGCGGTTTAGCGAATTTAAAGGGTGTGGTGTAATATTGAGAAGAGATATGCTAGGTGATCTGGGGGATTTAAATCGTGTTATATCATTTATTTTTGACCAAAGTTTTTTCGGATTTCCTACAGAGGCATCTATTTGGTCTCTTTGAAATTTTCTCTTTAGTTTTTTTATTAAATTTGTGCAGTAATTACGGTAACGTCTATATGTGATTTTTAAAGTGATGTTATACGGGTCTGATATGGTCCTCTGTTGCATTTTGTTCCGGAGATTTATACAGCGACGTGCACCGGTAGTCATCCAGGGTTTAAGTAACCTCAATTTGTTAGGAATTGTTTTGGTTATAGTATTAGATTGGATAGCCTTATTAACAACGTCTATAAATTTATTAGCAATAAGATCAGGGTCACTATACAAGTTGAAGAATGTCATGTCAGTACTTATAAGACTAGTGTGTGTGTTTTCAAAGTTTGTTACACGTTTTTGTTTGACAGGTTTTTTACTTACAACAGGTTGGCTAGTGGTTATACTAGTTAAAACCATGGCATGGTCTGTTATAGACGTCTTTAAAATACCCACAAAGGCCGAATGACATGTGTTGTCAATTTTTATAATAACATGGTCTAAACAATTTTGCTCCCTAGTAGGTAAGCAATGACCCGGCAATAGACCGTGTACTGCTAGCATATTAAGATAGTTCAGCCTATTTCCGCGCTGCTGTGAAACTTCTGTGTCTTTTATTATTAAATTAATATTGATGTCCCCCACAATTATAATGTTACTGTGTTTTTCCAGTGTACCTAGGTGTAAATTTAGTGAATTGATAAAACCATCAGCACAGGCGTTGGATGGAGAACGATATATACCTATCACTGTATAGTTATTTATTGATACCTGGATAGCTGATGCATTTGCAATGGCAAGTTCTGTCACCTGAGCTGAGAGGCCGATTTTTATATAAACTACAACTCCATCACTTTGGTTATGTTGTTTCTTTGTAAAGTAGGACGAATAATTACTAAGTGAAGGGATGTGTTTATTATAGTTAAGCCTACATTCAGTCAAGATGATCACATCGATGTCGTGGTTTATTTGTGATAAGTTAAGCTGAAGGTCGTCAAAATTCTTGTATATACTTCTAATGTTTTGCGTGACAACTGTGAAGTTGCAGCGGTCCGTATGTAAATAATTGTGAACGTCTCCCATACTTATTACTTCTGATTTTGCAATCTCGATTTCATCGAGGTCCCGTAAAGAATTAAGATTACTATCCATTGAAGAGTGAATGATGCAAATGGTGCTGCTTGTCATATAAGATAGTTGTTAGCCACTGCATATCATAAGTATAGCCATTTATTAATTGTTTTGAAAATGTGATGTGATTTGAAAGTTTGCAAATGTTTGGAAGTGCGTAAAGTCTTTGTGTAGGTGAGAGTGTGGTTCGAATGAGAGAGTAAAACTGTGTAATCGTTGGTGATAATTGTTTTGAGTACATAATGTGGTTATTAAATTCTATTACAATAAATGATAGTTGAACATGCTCCGTAATAAAAAAGTAATAAATTAAAATTAATGTTAAGATATGCGCCTTTGCTAGTGAAAAGCGATAGGCGCTTAGATAATTAGTACATTCAAAAATTGCAGTTAGTGCTTTGTATATTTTTACATAAAATAGTCATTTTTCTTGAGTTAATTGATGTACCTGAGCTTCATTTTTGATAAGAATAGCCCGTGAATTTTCATTCTTTTTCACGAAGACTCGTCCGAATGACGTCCAGCAGAACTTATATTTCTTAGTTTTGACTAAGTCCCTTGCTAAAAAGTATAATCGGTTTCCTTTGGATGTAAGTTGTTCTGATAAAAACACGGGGCTGTCTTCATTACTAGTGAACCCGAGATGTTTAGCTTGGAGCTTGGTTTTGTTTTTTATATTATAGTTCTTAGCTTTCTGAAGAATATCCGATTTTATTATTGTTGAACCCAATTCAACAATAATTGGGGTGTTTTTAACTTCTACTTTTTTGCCTTGAATTCTGTGTATATCTTTTATGTCTTTAACATCCAAATCAAGACTAATATTCTTTGAAAGGCACATGACCATATTTATAAGATCATTTCGTGTTTCTTGCGGTTTCCTAGGAACATTTTTAAGCTCAATGCTGGTTTTCTGTGAACATCTTTGGAGGTCTTCCACTTTTTCTTCCAGCATTGTTATGCATTCCCGATCTTTTTTACTCTGGAGCTCAAGGAATTCTATCTTTTTTTGAAAATCTGCATGCTGATTTGTCAGTTGAGCGAGAGTAGCTTCTATTTTGTTATTTGACTGTTGAAGTTCCTTTAAATTGGTTGTTAATGTCATAAGTTCCGATTTTTGAGTAGACATAAATTTAGAAAACATCTCCTTCATCTCTTCTTTAAAATTATTTAGTTCCGTAGTAAAATCATCCTCTCTCCTCCTTTTATTGCGCATAGAGACAAAATTTGGAGGTGTTTTATTGGTGTTCAAAACACTCAAGTTTGGTTCCGACAATGATTTATTTAAATCTTCTACCGACATGTTAAACAAATGTCCTTGCGAATTCGTGTAAGCAATTAGCTCGACCTTGTTGCTTTCTTAACGAGGTCTGTCGGTTACAAGTAATCAGAGAATCAATTGCAATCTTCCAAAAAGTGATACTGGTTGCGGGGTTCGAACTCGAGACTTCACGCGCTGTTTGACGACGTCTTACGCCTCGAGACCACAGACGATTTGAAAACAGTGGCGAAATAGTTGTTTAGTTTCTGACAGTTTAGGGAGCCCAGACGTGTGTCATTGACCCATTCAAAGGTCAAGACACTTAGCACCGACACAGAGAAATTAATTTTGTTCACTTTAAAATCCAGGTAGGTACTGAATGTTTTTGCTTATAAATCTGTTTATTGATTATACACTGATTTCAATTTTTCACTTATTTGTTACAAGTATTGTTGACCAAATGATCGTGAAACTTTATAAAAGATTACTGCACTTTATACTATTTAGCGAGAATAAAATGTTCGCAAGCACAAAAAACACGTCCACTCAATACGGGGTCGCGCGGGGCGGGGAAAATTTCATCTAAACATTTTTTTTTAATGTAAAGGACATGCTATTTTTGAAACTACTGGGTATTCCTAAATCTTTTGTATAAAACAAGAAAGAAGGGGAAATTCTAAGAAACTTTGCTCTGAACACCATAAAAATTGGACCAGACAGTAAAAAGTTATAGACAAAATAAAAAAATAAAAATCGTTTTTTGGCTCTCCTGAAAAGTCGTATTTTGTCCCTTACGTTAATTGATACTTCCGGTGTCGATATTATGTTCGCGTCGTATTCCAAATTAACATTATAAAGAGTTTTTTTTTTTTATTTGTTGTAAGTTTGTACTGGATAAACTATCACTTTAGCTATCTTGTGTACCGAATACAGTACACGCCACGTGGGTCCAACATATCATTGTACCTTATATTATTGTATTTTATATGGTACATTCGTCGGTTCACAGGTCCACGGTTCACGCTGCTTCAACACGATAAGCCTGAGTAAGTACCATATAAGGTACATGGGCAAAAACTGTAATAAACAGAATGTTCTTTTAAATAATCAAATTTTATGGAAATCTAAGTAATCTATTCGCTTATAATTATTACGCATCCCAAAATAATCTTATGTTACTATTTTAAACTTGAAACTTAGGTTGTGAAAAGGCTGCGCAAAATATGATGGCCCAATTGTGTAGCACTACAATCCATGTGAAAGGTCATCGTATTAATCAAAACATTTAATTATACTGACCTAACCGCCAATTCACTACAGCGTCACTATAGTTGTGTACAAATGAATATGAGGCGCCCTTGGACTAGAAATTCGTGTGTTTCACCGCTGTGTATAAAGGTGAATGCTCACTATTTCACGGATATTAATTAAAGTAAAGGAAATTGAGAAAAAAAAACAAGCTGCTTTAGTAGGTACCTAGGTACTCGTACCTATTTTCAAGATATTCGCAAGACTGGTTGCAAACATTTTTTTTTTGTTGTAAAATTTGCTATCGATATCAAATTGGGTTGGGTCAGATATTTGTTTATGTTTTATGAAAACGTAAACAAGTCAATGTCTGCCTAAGAGCTCATATAACTGTAAATCATATGGATTGTACATTTTTCAGGTACATAATGAATATTTGAAATATTTTTTATCGAAGAAGAATGATTTTTTTTCAATGAAAATTGTATTTTATTTAATTAACACTTGGAGTAATGCAATTCTTATTTCGACTCTGACTTTGTCTTTGAGATAAGACTTATCCACAAACACACCTCGGCAAATATTGCTTAATTTTTGTAAACAATGGGAAAGATCTTACGTATCAAAAGAACCAAAAAAGTATGGTAAAGACTCGCCGTAAGTATATGGAAAAAAAACACGACGATGCACTACATATCGTACGTTTTACACAACCCTTCACAGTCCACGCATACTTTTAGGCAATTCATACACATTCTCCACGAAGGTCAAGCAAGCATCTCAATGAGCCATGCAGCTGTTCTTGCAGCAGCTAGTGGCTGCTATATTTAACCGTTTCGAGCTAATTTCGCGCAACACTTGCATCAGAATAACTTTACACCAAATGCAACGTTTACGGGTTTATTTGTAACGAACGTGGGAATGGCACGGGGTCGTTTATTTGAGGGTTATGTTAATTGCGTATACCGCTGGTTCTTTGAAAATATTCAGCAGGTGGCCTACCATGACGAGATGGCTAGATGACTTGTATAGCTCTGTCTCTTTCCCACAATTGAACTACTCTCGCTTTAAAACGTTATGGTGGCCCCCCTACAGTTACTGTACTACCTCTGCGCACTATGTCGCCGAAGTAGGAAAGAATGCGTTTTTAACATTCGCGCGAAGCGGGTCAAGATCGATACACTAGGGACTCATCATCGACTCGCTGTCCGATCATGGATCATGCCCGGGTCGACGGAGCGTCGTGTTCCACGCGCGCCTCAAAAAGCTGTCAGCAATATTACGGGGGCCCTTAGAGGACCAAAGCCTGTCGGGGTCGCATGACTATCGGGTAACTGAGGCCCAAAAACGTAAAGGGTTGTTGAAGGACATCGTGGATTTTAGTCAGCATAAGTCTGACAGTCCCTCCCGTCCTGCCCTGGTAGGACTCATTTGATGAAGATGATTTTTGAGGAAAGAAAAATTTCAGATTGCAAGTGGGATTCGAACCCGCGTCTTCTGCATAGGTACTCCAGACGCCTTAACCAACTAGGCCATTAACTTACGAAGAAAAAAAAAAGGGACTCATCATCGATCTGGAAATGCCATAACACCCAATTCTTTTATGTGGAAACAGCTTCGTGGCTCCAGGGTCGAAACACACAGGGACAATCAGAGCGTAGCTGATCGATGACATCTATCGACTACATAATTGATTGGTGTGGTGGCATCTTAAGAGCGCTATGACATACTGAAAGAACACAGTTTCTGTCAATTTGACATCGTGATGCCCCCCGCATAAAAACAAAACACTAACGAAACAGATATGCCTCGTATACCAGGAAGAAAACAACATGAGCTTTTGCCACTTTTCTTTCGAATAAACAAAGTAAGATCCCGGGCTTCTAGACACTACTTATATTCATAAACGAATGGATAATATGATAAATGTATACCTATCAAAATTAAATAAGGGCCGCTCATTATATTACACTTTAAACCGCACATTGTGTCAATCTGCGAATTGGATATATATTTGTAATTTACAAAATGCGCATTATAAAGATTATTCATTTCCATTCTACAATACGAGTAAATTATCTTGTTATGATATCTTTCAAGTGTTAATTTTGTTTCTAGTGGCTAATTTGAATTCATAACTTATTTAATTAGATTTTTGAAATTATTTAGAATTTACGATTTGGTGTTTAAAATTTTTCAAACGTTTTCTTTGACTTATATTATACATCAAACAGTCATTTATGCCATCTATTCAGAGACATAATTATGGACGCAAAACCAGCCACTTGGGGTGATTACGGTGACATAGATAAGGAGATATAGCCAGAAGTGGTCGGTTTAATGCTCGAATATTTCCAACCAGTGGCAGTGGTACAAAATATTTGAAACTAGTGTCAAAAGAGACGGGTAATATCACCAAACGCCGTGATCCAGGAAGAAAGTGAGTAAGGCCCAAGAAGACCATCAAGTTCGTTAAACCGTGCAAAGAGAGCGATAATCTACTGCGCGGATCATACAAACTCCATTGCGACCAGCCACAAGCTCCCCTATAATTGACAAGACAATTTCGAATCGACACCATGAAGATTAAAAATATTCAAGAAGATTGTTGGTTCGCCTGCAGTTAACTGTGAGCGGATGGTGCAAATCGTTAAACATTTGCAAAGGAGAAAATTTATTGAACTGTTTTGACTGGGCTTCAGTGCTTCTTATACTGGGTTACAGCTGGTTTATTTTTTTAATAAAGACAGATCTATCAGAATTCAACAGGTTTCAGATCATTTCACTCTTAAAACAGAATGTTTTGGTGAGCTTTTAATTATAATCTCTAGAGGGGGAGGACACCGTAACCCTGAAGTCTGGTAACTTGCTCTACTACCGGGAGGGCGGCCAACAGTCCCAAGGTGGTGTCGGGTTTCTCGTTCACAAGTCCCTCGTAAACAACATAATATTTTTAGTCCATTCAGAGGTTGTCTGGAAGATATCGCTCTCAGCGATAAGACCGCCGTTGTACCGTTAATGTAACAAAATTGTAAAATGCTGCTTTTTAATTTTGGTGTACAATAAAGTATATTCTATTCTATTCTATTCTAACCATCGACAGTGTGTCGAGCAGGGTGCTATACCTAATACTCAGAATATCCAAAAGATATTTGCTGAAGGTCATTCAGGTATACGCACCGACCTCGTCACACTCCGATGATGAAGTGGAGACTATGTATGAGGACGTAAGTAGGGCCATACATAGCTCCAAAACCCACTTCACTGTTGTTCCCATAACTTTAACGCAAAGTTGGGTAAGAAAAGCAGTGAT
Source organism: Agrotis clavis (assembly GCA_954870645.1). NCBI lineage: Eukaryota > Metazoa > Arthropoda > Insecta > Lepidoptera > Noctuidae > Agrotis > Agrotis clavis. Next base: position 4,699,162 of record OX940918.1, on the reverse strand, counting down.
GAGTTGAGAGTGGGGCAATTTGGGTATGGGCAACGGAACCCTAGGGGACAGAGGCTGGCCGACTTTCTGGAGAAAGAGGAACTCTTTATGATGAACTCTTTCTTCCAGAAGCCGCCTCACCGGAAATGGACCTGGCTGAGTCCCGATGGTTTCACGAGAAACGAGATAGACTTCTTCATGACCGACAAGAAACGGATATTCAGCGATGTCTCTGTGATCAACAGGGTAAAAACCGGTAGCGGTCACCGAATCGTAAGAGGCTCGCTGAATATCAATGTTAAACTTAAAGGGTCCAGCCTAATAAAGTCTACGCTCCGACCTACTCGGCCCCATATTCAAAACCCCGAAAGCTTTCAACTCGAGCTCTCTAATCGCTTTGCTTGCCTTGAGAACTTAGTGTCAGTGGACGAGATCAACGACGGGCTAGTGGAAACTGTCCGCACGGTAGGGTCTAAGTTTTTTAGACCCTGTCGTAAAGATAGACCCCAGAAATTGACCGAGCAAACCTTAAACCTCATGGCTGAACGACGTTTGCTACAGTTGCAGTCTTCCGATGACGCGAAGTCATGAAGGCAGTTCAATAGACATCTAAGTCCTTGCGACATGATCTGCGTCTCTTTAATACGAATCGTGTTAAAGAGACCATACAGCGAAACCAAGGCTTTAAAGTGTTCGCAAAGGACAAGTCTATTGGGCAGAGCCAGATGACAAAGCTGAAACGGGAGGATGGCAGCATAGCGTCGACCAAAGCAGAGGTTTTAGGCGAGATCGAGAGGTTCTATGGACAGTTATACACTTCGGTCGCAAAGCCCGTTGACCGCTTGGTAGGAGATCCAAGAGCCAAGCTGTCCCGACATTATACCGAAGATATCCCGGACATCAGTCTGTACGAGATTAGGATGGCCCTGAAGCAGCTTAAGAACAACAAGGCGCCGGGCGACGACGGAATCACTTCAGAGCATCTGAGAGCGGGTGGAACACCAGTACTTAAAGTCCTCCAGAAACTCTTTAATTCCGTCCTCTTTGAGGGCAAAACGCCTGAAACATGGAGTAGAGGTGAGGTGGTGCTGTTCTTCAAAAAAGGTGAAAACAGCCTATTGAAGAACTACAGACCCATCACGCTTCTAAGTCATGTTTATAAGCTGTTTTCAAGGGTTATCACGAACCGTCTCGAACACAGACTTGATGACTTCCAGCCTTCCGAACAAGCCGGCTTCCGAAGAGGCTATAGTACCATAGACCACATCCATACGCTGCGGCAAGTTATACAGAAGACCGAAGAGTATAACTTGCCATTATGCTTAGCGTTTGTGGACTATGAGAAAGCCTTTGATTCAGTGGAAACATGGGCGGTACTTGAGTCACTCCAGCGATGCCGTATTGACTATCGGTACATCAAGGTGTTGAAGTGCTTGTATAATAACGCCACCATGTTGGTCCGAGTACAGGAGCAGAGCACGAAGGCGATTCCATTGAGAAGAGGCGTAAGACAGGGGGACGTTATCTCTCCGAAACTGTTTACTGCCGCAATGGAAGAGTTCTGGAATGGCAAGGACTTGGCATCAACATCGATGGCGAATACATCACTCACCTTCGGTTTGCCGACGACATCGTAGTCATGGCAAAGTCGATGGAGGAACTCAGCATGATGCTCGATGGCCTCGACCGAGTTTCACAACGGGTGGGCTTGAAAATGAACATGGACAAGACGAAAATTATGTCAAATGCCAATGTTGTGCCCACCCCAGTCTCTATTGGAAACTCGGTACTCGTAGTCGTTGACTCATATATCTACTTAGGACAAGTAGTCCAGTTAGGTAGGTCCAACTTCGAGAAAGAGGTCAACCGCCAAATCCAACTCGGTTGGGCAGCGTTCGGGAAACTGCGCAATGTCTTTTCGTCCGACATACCTCAGTTCCTCAAGACGAAAGTCTTCAACCAGTGATGAGTTACGGCACCGAAACGTGGTCTTTCACTATTGGCCTCATCTCAAAGCTCAAAGTCGCTCAACGAGCTATGGAGAGGGCTATGCTAGGTGTTTCTCTACGTGATCGAATCCGAAATGAGGAGATCCGTAGACGAACTAAAGTCACCGATATAGCCCACAGGATTAGCAAGCTGAAGTGGCAATGGGCAGGCCATATTGCTCGCAGAGCAGATGGCCGATGGGGTCGAAAAGTACTAGAGTGTAGACCACGGACTAGCAAGCGCAGCGTAGGACGTCCACCAGCAAGGTGGACAGACGACCTTATAAAGGTCGCCGGAAGACGCTGGATGCAGGCCGCTTCCAACCGGTATAAGTGGAAATCAAAAGGGGAGGCCTATGTTCAGCAGTGGACGTCCTACGGCTGAGATGATGAACTGGAATGTTTGGGAAGCTAGCGAATCTGAAATTACATTTAATTACCAATTCAGAAAAAAAGCTATCAGAATTATTTACATTATTTTATTATCTACAATTATATCCACATTCGAATATAGTGGGAAAATACAATCAACACATTTATATATTTACATTACAAACAGATCAAAATTAAATTAATTCAAAATATTAGCTTGTATCAAGAAAGGTAGGTTATGCTGTATTCTTGGCGATTGGGAAAATTACTGGCCACGACTCATGACCTGCGAAAAATTCGAGGTACTACATTTTTCACACGGAATTTGATGTCATGACAAAGACACTAGCGCCGCGTGTAAAGGTCATGAATGGTGGCGAGTATTTTAAATTTTAATAATTACGTGACTAATGTCAAAATGGTTGCGAGCGATACGTCCTCCCTCAAAAGGCGCCCCGCGCCGTCTAAATCAAAGAACAAACCGTTCTTGGTTTTATGTTGAATTTTGTCATTGCTTATTATAATTGTTTAATACTATTATTTTACTTTTAAATGAGCTAATTATTTTTTTAATGCAAGCTAAGATAGTAACCTTAGTTATTCAATACTTTTTGATTGAATATTCAGTAAATATTGATAGATAAAAAATATAATTTCGGACGAAAAAATGTCAAATTCTTCCTGTTTAGAAAAATTATTTTTGGTGTATTTCTGAATGAAAAATAAAAAAGTGATTAATGCAGTCCAAATATAATCTTTCAGATGTACCACGGACATTTTCAAATATTATTTTGCTATTATACCTTCTATGTAATTCGGTACCAAAGTATGACAAAAAGTAGAATTTTATGAAACATCCTTTGCAGAGACAAGGTTTTTACTCATATAAGTAAACAAATCTAAAAATTTGTTTAAAGCACTCCACACAGAAATAATCAAACTTTCTCGAGTATATATCTTTTTTTTATTTGTGGCTATGACATACCCAGAATCAGGTTCCAAAAGTCGCACAAAAACAACGAAACGTGTAAAAGCCCTCTTAAGTCTTATTTCTAAATTATTATTTTTTTGTTGAAAGTTGCACCATACTAGGAATTTCTCCAGTATCGCGGGTGCGTTTACAAACATATACACTCACATATTATTGTTGACGAAAATTATAACAAACAGCACGATACGTTACAAGGTGACGAGGTCAATCAACTCGTTACACAGATAATAATAATGATATTAATTACTCACTGACCGCAAATACCACAGTCCCTTACAAGATAATAGGTACTGTTGCCAGCCACAAAACACATATAAAAAGGAATATTTTAAACCTCCCTATAAGATAAAATCAATCGTAATTTAAGTTCAATATCTGGTTGACCGAGCTTCGCTCGGTTTTTAAAATGTCTATATCTTGGGAACCGAGCTTTTCTCGAACCTGGGACCTGATAAATCGATTCCTTGAGCCGAAAAACCCCTAATCTGTAACTTTCATAAAAATCCTTGGAGCCGTTTCCGAGATCCTGATTATACATAAATACCTATATAAGAATTGCTCGTTTCAAGATATTAGATAAACAAAATATTGGTAAGACTAACTAAAATCATGAAGTAAATGCAAAAGCTTGGATTGCTTGGAGCAGTGGTGGCCCAGTGGTATAGGTCCCGACTTTCAAGTTGTAGGTCGTGGGTTCGAACCCCGCCAGGCGCATTACTTTGTGTAATTTATTACATCACCACTGCTCTCAAAACGGTGAAGGTAAACATCTTGAGGAAACCGGCATGTCCTGAAACCAAAAATTCGAAGACATGTGACATCTGCCACCCCGCACTGGGCCCGCGTGTTGGATTATGGCCCACTCCTTTTCACAGAGAGGAGGCCTGTGTCCCAGCAGTGGGAACATTATAGGCTGATGATGATGTTCTACATCTACACGAACTACGGAATGGATTTGGATGAGTTCGGCATTATATTTAACGCGGGTAGAAGTACAGGTATGATGTTATGGTAACTCAATATAAAACAAGAGTTCGATGTTATTATGAATGGATTCGAAGAACTAGTTTAGTAGTGCCAACGGAAATCTATGATTTCAATAGTTACAGTTAACTGTTACGAAACTAATTTTGGCACTAGGCCAAGAAACTACAGGCATGATCAGCAAATCATGGTAACCAATGCATGAAATACGTTGAAGAAAATTTTGTGAAGAAAATCTGTACGACGAAAGTACGGATTTTCCTACTGAATCTTGAATATGGTTTTTTAAGAGCTAAGTAATGAATATGAACAATGCTCAAAGATAATCATGAATGGATCAGATTAAAGGATGAATATAGCTACTAGCTAGTTCTTCTTAGTTGTGCAACTCTTGACAGAGTGGTATTCCTCTAGCACCGTTTTCTTCAAGGTTTCATATTCGTGTAGGTGCTATGCCAGGTATAATCCATAACTTTATGTGCATCTGTAGGTACTAATAGAATCATTACTGATCCACCTGACCGTTTCTCTGGGGTATTATTAGATACCGTTGGTACAATAATTATTGTTATATTTAAGCTGATCCTCATACTTCATAAACAGCAAAATAATAGACAATAAATAACAACAATGTTGCAACTCACTTACATCGTTGAAGCGACACATCTTATCAAAAGCTGGTAGTTACTGCATTATGCACGTGTGTGCGAGATCATTGACATTTGTGCTAGGGTTGGCAACATGCCCTGGGATCTGGAGGCGACTGCCCTCCAGCGCGTCTATGAGGGGCGCGTGGAGGCGCAGCGCCGGGGCGTGACCCCGCTGCCTCGAGAAGTCGAGGCGCGGCGGGAAGAGCTCTGGCGCGATCTCAGGGCAGTATGGAAGGAACGACTGTCGCGACCGAAGGCCGGGCACGCCGCAATTGCGGCGGTAAGACCCCTCTTTGAGGAGTGGCTGGAGAGAAGTCATGGCGTCCTGACCTACCGCTTGACGCAGGTTCTCACCGGACACGGAAGTTTCGGGAGGTACCTGTGTCTGATGCGAAAGGAGGAAACGCCTGGGTGTCACCACTGCAAAGATCGCCCGGAGGACACGGTGGAGCATACGGTGCAAGACTGCCCAGCTTGGGCGGAGCACCGACGTGTCCTCACGGCTGCGATAGGCGGAGACCTCTCGCGCCCAGCATTGGTCGCGGCCATGCTGCGGGGCGAGACGGAGTGGGAAGCGGTCGCCTCCTTCTGCGAAGCAGTAATGCTCGCGGAGGATGAGGCGGGCCGCGAGCGAGAGAGGACAGTGTCCTCCCTCCGCCCCACCCGCGGTAGTAGACGCCCACGGCGACGGTCGTCGCTAGACGATCTCCGGCCACCGTAGGCGCGGGCATGCGGGCAGCGAGTAAAGGGCAACTCGCTGCCCGACCAAGGACCATGCCCGGGTCGACGGCGCGTTGTGTCCCACGCGCGCCTCAAAGAGCGTCAGCATAATGACGGGGCCCCCCTCTCAGAGGCCCAAAGCCTGCCGGGGTCACGGGATTATTTCCTTACCGTGACCCCGGAACAGAAAGGGCTATTGAAGGACACCGTGGATTTTAGTCAGTAGAAGTCTGACAGTTCCTCCCGCCCTGCCCGGGGTGGGAGGACTCATTTGATGATTTTACCACGCTAAAAAAATAAAAATAAAAAAAGGGTTGGCAACAGCATGAGTAAAAGTAAATAAAATATGGCGATGAAAAATAAGTGCAGAGAGAGAAAGTTTAAATGGCTAATGGATAGATGAATGAAAGAAGGAATATTTTAAAATTTCTCTGTCTCGGTGACCAAGACTACAGTCAAGAGCAAATGCACAAAAATTATAAGGGTTCCGTTTTTTTATTCGGACGTACGGAACCCTAAAACAAGCACGATCAATTCTACCTGTATTCTACCAAAAGTAGACAAAGTTGTTTCAATAGAATTTAATTTTCTTTGAGCGCCATACTGGCTCAACCCGTAGACGACTCAAGAATAAAAACATATATTATTTTCTACATTTTAACTAGGTATCGCCAGGCTTAGAATGAAAATCTTTCTACATTCTGTCATTTTGTCTATTCTTCCGTCGAGAAATACCTCTTCTAGGTATATAATTTTATACTGTGTTAAGTAAAATAAGTTGAAAATAGTTCTCGACTGAAAGAACTGTAAAATCATGGGACTATTAATTTAGAACAACTGCAATTACAATAAGGATTTCCTAGTAAGGTTCCAGTAGTGGGAGTAATGTAATGTTTTTTTATGATGTTTTATGTGTTATTTTTATTAAGTACATGTACGAAGTTTATATTTAATTGACGGTTGAAGTCGCTAATAAAAAAAAGGTACTAACTAAATGATAATAACACTCGTATATTGCGGAAATTAGCCGAGAGCGCTTTTTATGTGTAGTTTATTTCTAGACGGGAAGCCACTTGTAATAAAATAAATAAAAGAAAACTTACATACATTAATTATAATATTTACACAGAGCATAATAAAGGGCGTTTGTGGTTTATTTCTGAACGATGTTGAGGTGTAAAGGACATCATCATGGTTATGCTACTCCAAGACTCGTAATTCCGCTTGCCATTTTTGAATAAATTAAAAAAGAAAAACACCAGCGAATTACCATGACTTAGAGTTTTTGTATTATAATTATACAAAAACTTGACTTACAGTTTTTGTACATTTTGGCTTCTTTTTTCAGATTTCAAAAGCCCGGCCCTCTAAACAGGTTTATAATTCAGTATCGTGCTACTGGGTTCTGAAGATCAAAAAGCAGTAAAAAAACTTCATTGGTTGACAGGAGGACTCACCTATTTTATTTGTTTGGAACTGATAAAGTTATCAAATGAGTCCTCCCTCCTGGGTAGTGTGGAAAGGACTACCAGACTCCTGACTAAAATCCTCAAATGACATTTATTTTCCAGGATCACGGTAGCCTATACAGATAATCATCCCAGCAAAAGGTGGCAACCCTAAGAGTAGAGCAGCGTTCTCAATTAGCGATAAGCCGGTGACCTAATTTCGAACGCATCGTAAACTAACGAGTGTGTTCTTATGCTGCTTCTAATAATGTTTTGTTTAGGACTCTTGCCCTGTTAAAGAAAAATGAGCCAGGCTCCCCTGTACCACAGTATAAATATCACCTATACCTAGCCTACTCGTTTTTCTTCCACTTCAACTTACTGCTTTAAGAGGAGGAGATTCCTACTTTATAGTAAGTAGTAGACTCCATGGGAAATAGGCATGAGTTTACGTCGGTAATTATGGAATTAATACTACACTGCTTCCAAGGTCACACTTTGCACGGCATGCGGCACATTGCATAGAACATTTCATGCAATTAATATTTTCGTCAATTCAAAAGTGCATTAGCATTACAGATCTAATTGAAGTCAATGCTATAAGGCGAAAAGCAAAATAACATTGAATTATCATGGCGAAAACGATCATGATTGAAGGACTGTAAGGACCAAACTACAATGACACCAGATCAGCTTAATTTAACCACACAATTCTTCTCTTACCAGATTCATCCAAATTGCTTTTATACTCAGTGTCCTGCTGATCAAAGAAAGCATCGCAAATTTCCGTCACGTCTGAATGGTCTAATATTATGAGTGCATTGACTTCATCTTTGTAAACAGCTAAAAATATAATCTGTAGCTTTAGATTTTTGAACCTCACTGATTGGAATAACTTAGCATGCTAACAAGGTACGCGCGTTTTGTTTTTCTTTTGAGCTATTGGGTTAAAAAAAATATAAGCGTGACCGCATACTGGAAGTTTGGTACTGTAATTTCTGAAACAATACAAAAGAAAGAATGAAAAATATTTATTTGGTGCGAAGGATCCGCGATAAACACACATCAACATTTAAAATGAAAAAAAAAAATGAAAAACCCTAATTCTGAAACAAGAATACTATAGTTATAAGTAGGAAAAGAAGAATACATATATTATGTCTCATGGCGGCGCCAAATAGACCCAGTTCAGCTAGTGCTCGACGTTGATTTTCAACTGAGTCTGTAGGTATGCGTCTTGTATGCGTCCGACGTGCACCAACGAGCGAACGATCCGAAAGTTTCAAATTTTTTCTTAGTGAATACAAAATTAATGCATGAAGGTAGTGCCTTCCGGCAAGCTTCAGATTTTTTTTGACAAAAACTTCTTACAGTATGCGATCACACTAAAAGTACTAAAACTGACAGAACACATACCTATTTTTTTTTGGAGTGGACTTACGTCCACTCCAAAAAAAAATAGTATTGACCAAGAGTTATAAATAATTAATAGTTCGTAAATGTTCAGTGCATAACTACTTATTTACCTATCAGTGTATTAGTGTATCAGTGTTTATATTACGTGAGTAAAATTAATTTACTTCTTCAAACAATCAGTGAATAATTAAAGTTATAAAAAGTTAACATAAAAAATGAACCAAAACTAAATGGTAAACAAAATATTAATTAATTCAATGTCAGTTCGTCATTTATGAACTTGTGCGTTTAGCCCAGACTGGCTGAACGTCAGTTACTCTAGTCTCTCGCGACATCCGACAAAGAGCGGACGTGGACGCGGTCGCCATTGCGAATTATTTCCCGCCTAATTTTGACAGTTGTCTGTGATCGATTTTTTTTCTTTTTCGAAAATTGTTAAAATGTAAGTAGTTTTGAATATGATTTTAATTATAATTTTGCAGGGGTAGTTAAGGGTTGAACGTATTTTATAAAATGAGATATTTTGAAGGTGTGGTGATTAAAGAGTCTAGGTTCAATGTACTCGTATTATAGGTAGGCTCTGTAAAAATAATAACTTAATAATATTATTTTCAAACACCGATAATAATTAAATTTTCTACGTAAAAATATGTCACATAGATACTAAATATTTTACAATATTTGAATAAAATGATATTATACTCATTACCTACTACATACTTAGATCAACACATTTTACAGAACAATAGAATATTAAACCATTTGGCACCTACTTTATGTTAAATAGCAGCAGCAGTTACATACAATGTTATTGTTATTTAAATTACAAGAATAATAATTAAATTACCTAAACAATGTAAGAAAAATACAAAGTCTTGATGTTTATGTATTTTACAGACTGATTGAAAATTGTATCTAATAGAATTGAGTCCAGCAACGTAAGCGTTTTACGAGCATTTGAAATGAGTATTTTTCAGCAGTATTCAGATAAACTTCACAAGATATGAATGAAATATAGTGTCAATGTACCCTCAACTTAAATATTATATGTTGTTTGGAGCTCAAACAGATGTTGATATCACATGTATGAGTCACCATTCCACATACATAAACTCCGCTGTTAATGAACTAGTGATAAGACGGCTATAAATTACAAGGGAGTAAATAAATAAAAATGATATCAAGCACTAGAAGTGGCATACATAATAAAACTTGGTTAGTATTGTGCATCGCATATAGCTACTACTAAGACCTGTTTTATTTCTTTGAAATATTCGGATATTTATTAAAACGGATTTGTCAACCAAAATATATAATTATAATACTAGCTGTTGCCAGCGGCTTCACCCGCTACAACTCGAAAATTATCCCACGGGCACATACAATCGGGATAAAAACTATCCTATGTGTTAATCCAGGTTATGAACTATCTGTTTACCAAATTTTAGCCAAATCCGTTCAGTGGTTTTTGCGTGAAAGAGTAACAAACATACCTACATACACACATACATCCTCACAAACTTTCGCATTTATAGTTACTAGGATTGTATAAACGGGTTGATTTCACGGAAAATGTAGGTATATGTATACGAGTTTACAAATACTTTTTAAATATTTAAGGCGACCATCACAAAAAACTTTTATGTGAATCTAAACGTGTGCTGTGTAACTACATAATTATTTTCATGCTTAAGTAGTTTGCCAATGACGCCAACGCGGATACGTATCAAATAAAAATGCAGTTTAATTCCCGAATCAATTTTCATGATGATATAATTATTATTTTATTAAGTGCTTTAAAAAACCTAGGTACCAAAAACTTATTAAAGATCAATCAGCTACCATGATAACCTCCAAATCCATTTAAAACATGTAGAAAAACGTCGGTAGGGTGAGTGGGGGTAAGATGAAAAACGGGGAAAGATAAAAAAGAGACAATAACGCCGGATATAAAGGAAATCTTTTAATGCTGGCAACATCATTGTAGACACCGTTTCGTCTTGCCCCGCACTGCAGTCTGCGTCAGTCGCTAAGTGAGAGCATTTGTGTGTTATTAGATATTTTCCGCAAGGACACATTTTTCCGCGTAAAGTTGCGTTTTTTATTCTTACCCCGCATGCTGTATTTCCTTTCATGGATAAGTAATAAAGATTTCGTTTTGATATTCGGAATTAGCTTTGAAATGTTACATGCTCTATATTGTGGAGATTTGTTTATTTCGCGTATTTTAAGATTTATGGTGCCTTTCAAACTTAGCCCTGCAAATTTTAACGGGGTAAGATGATAATATAAAACTTTCCATCTTACCCCGTTTGCGAAACTCTTACAAAATGTCAGGGGTTCTCAATCTGAAATATACGGTGGTATTCCTTCCACCAATATTCACAACATCGTATCGAAAACCTTTAACACGGAATCAGACTCAGAAAGTATAATCTACCCTGTGCATGTGGAGGCGACCAGCTGGTAGACTGGCTAGTGGCGTGGCAGAGAGTCATAGCCATCTGGATGATCAGGGGGATATCATACGACAGTCGGGGAAACGGTTAACCGTTTCCGGGCGAAAACGCCCAGCACGTACGCACAAGCACGAGTGGCGTGTGTAGGTGCAACGCAGGGGGAATCTCCGTTATTTTGACACGTCGAGGCGCTGCAAGAAGAGTTTATTAAATGAAAACGTGTTTTATTTATCGACCCGACCTAGACTTGGCAGTCATGAGCATATTTTTTTTTTATTTCTTACTACAACATGTTGAGAACCTCTGGCTGTCAGCCGTTTCAATGGGGTAAGATAGATATATTTTATTTGGTTAATTATTTTTCTTGCACTTAGAGAGCGATTTTTGAATTCAACTGATGTTCATGCTATGTAGTTAGTTGAAACAGAAGGTTTATTGATCACCACGCATACATAATGACCATAAATACGATTTTAATCACTATATCGATCTTACCCCTTCGACATTTCGTCTTACCCCTTCATATTGTTTTTCTTATGACCAAATTTATTAACAGTTTTTTCATAAAATATTGTTTCAAAAAGATTTCTTTCAACATTATAGAAACAACTTGACCATGCTTTTTCACCCAAAACATTTTTTTTTGCATTTGCCCTGAATCCCTTTGTGTGACAATAGTTTCAAATCAACACTGTTCATCTCATCAAATTTTCATTCCAACTTACCCCCACTCACCCTAGCTTTTTATTGCATGCCAATTAAGTGTTGTAATTTAGGAAAAATCCAAAGAAGCTCAGCTGTATTGGGTATGTTGCTAAAGAAAAAAAAATACATAAATGCTTCAGGCTGTAATTCTACCGTTAGTTTTTAAACTGATATAGCCATTAAAATCCATTTAGCATTTGCCATGATTAATGTGGTATATCCTGATGGATAAAAACAAAAACTGGCCCTTGCAATAGTACCAGTGTATTATAATCTTATTTCACTTACAACTTAATGAAATATATAAAAAGTCACTAAAATAATATGAAAATGTTAAGGTTAGGTTCCAATTTCTGTTTGTAGTTCGCAGATGTCAATCATTTCGTTATTCTCAAGTCAATTACACAAAGGCGTATATTTTTTTAATAGAAATATTGTGCCATACATAATACATCGAAATCTATTAGAAATAACTTCTAGTCTACCATATAAATAGATGGTGCAAAGTCGCCTATAAACAGTTGTTGACGGCCTTGACTCCTTTGAACGTTGGGTCATTCATTACAATCTCGATGTTTTGCCTCGAGCTTCATCTTATATTAATCTATTGCAAACATAGCGGTTAGTCAGGAATTTAACAGAATATTAAATAACTCTAGTATTAGTTTAGTAATACCTATAAATTATCAATGTTAGCCACAGTCTGAGCCAAAGTTGGTTCTTTAAACATACATTAACATAATTTTATTTTTATAGCTTATACACGTATCCTAGAATGTTTGGTCATAAAAATCTCGATTTAAAAATATAATTGAGTAAATATAAAATCGATCAGCTTCATTTATGCATATTCTAGTTTTAAAATTTTGATTTGATTCTATGTAATCAAACCTGATGTTATAAAATATAAAAACTTACAATAATAATTATAATGTCAGGCATAATATTTTATGTATGATCGATTGTTACTTGAACACTACAATTTCCTTAGATTTATTTTACCTATCGATAGTACAAAATCATTATTATATTTAAGAACTTTTTTCTAAAAGACACCGAATTTCATATCCTTTTGCTAACAATAACCGATTTATGTATGGAATGCTATAATAATTAAATAGAAACTCTAACTTTAATACAAACACAATGGGAATCAACAGTTGTTCTAGAATCGATCGAGTAAATTATTAATAACTATCTATCGAGTGTCAGCGTTCTGTTGGCAATAGAAAATGGGAAAATTAATAATTTCTTATTTTGTATCAGTATCTACATATAATTCGCGGTGTGACTCCATTATTTCGGGTCTTCTAAGATCTGTCAATTCTTGCCGACTAGAAATTTTGATATACGTATTCCGTGTTGAACACTAACCGCCTTACCACAAAAAAATAAACAACTGATAAACGCGTGTCTAAAAAAAGTGTACCAAACTGCAAAACGACCCTTATATCAACGAGAAATGTTGTTTTGACATTGACAGTTCTTTTAAACAAGTGTTCAACAGATGTTTATCTTTTTTGTGGTAACACGGTAATTGTCTAAAAAACTGTTAAAATGACATTTCACGTTGATATAAGGGTCGTTTTGCAGTTACACTTTTTTTAGACAAGCGTTCAACAGATGTTTATCTTTTTGCGGTAAGGTGGGTTCGGTTTATTTTTAATTTACCTAATATTAAATAATCAAAAATAAATTAAAACTTTAAAAATTACATTAGACCTAAAAAAAGTACTTAAAAAGGTAGTGCATATTAATTGTGCGGATAATATATTATGCAGTGATGTAACTCACAGAGTTGTGTTAGACAATATGTACACAGAAATTATTAATATACTTTCAACATCTGCTGAGCGAAGCGCTGCATGTATTAGACGAAAATGTTATAAACCTTTAATAGGTTGGAATAGACATGTCAAAAATGTTCACTGTCAGGCTCGGCTTGCTTTTCAGATGTGGCATTTGCTTGGAAATCCAACTTCAGGACCTATTTATGAGAACATGCGAATTACTCGTAACATTTTCAAATCTAAATTAAAATGGTGTCGCAATAATCAAATGCAAATAAAATTAGATATAATGGCTGAGCAGCGCAAATCCAAAGACTTCGGAAAGTTTTGGAAGAGCACCAGTAAACTGAACCCCAAGCCGAGTCTGCCTGTGAGCGTGGCAGGAGTTTGCGACCCTCAAGCAATTTCGAATTTATTTGTTAATCAATTCCAAGTTGAACCTTTGTCGGGATCTGCTGCGCCCGTGTCGTCGACCGTGATTGACGCTGAGGTAAGTTCTCCTTGTTTGAGATTTTTGGCTAAGGAAACAGATGTTGTCATAAGAAAGATGGTTGGAGGCAAGTCTCCAGGACACGACCACCTCAGCGTCGAGCACTTGCGATACGCAGGAGTACATTTGCCCAGAGTGCTGGCAACATTTTACTCATTATGTTTAAGTCACTCGTATTTGCCAGATGAACTTATGAAGACTATTGTCGTGCCAATAGTAAAAAACAGAACGGGAGATACTTCTGACCCCGCAAACTACAGGCCTATTTCCTTAGCGACTGTTACAGCAAAGGTACTGGACTGTTTGCTTGATACACATATGGCGAGTCGTGTAAATCTCCACGAAGTAGAAGTTCGGTTTCAGACCCGGGTTATCAACGGAGACTGCCATCATGTGTCTTAAGCAGACTGTTCAGTATTATGCTGATAGGAAGACACCAGTCAACGCATGTTTTCTAGACCTATCAAGGGCGTTTGACTTGGTGTCATATAATATCTTGTGGGAAAAGTTGCGAAAGGAAAGCAGTGTTGACTGTACTGTTATTTCTTTATTCAAGTATTGGTACGAAAATCAGTCGAATTATGTAAGGTGGGGTGGAACTCTGTCTGATGTGTATGGGTTGAAGTGCGGGGTGAGACAGGGGGGTATTACCTCACCTCGTCTCTTTAACCTTTACATCAATCAGCTGATTGTTGAACTCAGCAGCACCCAAATAGGTTGTCACATTGATGGAGTTTGCGTTAACAATATAAGTTACGCTGACGATATGGTGCTGCTGAGTCCATCAATAAGCGCACTCAGGAGGCTTGTGAAGATCTGTGAAGATTATGCGGTCGCTCATGGGCTCAGGTACAATACACAAAAATGTGAATTGATGGTTTTCAAGGCAGGCACCAAATGTTACACTAACGTACCTGATGTGTCCATAAATAATACTCCGTTAGCTAGAGTAACTAAGTTTAAGTACCTGGGTCACTGGGTGACTCATGATCTAAACGATGATATGGACATTGAAAGGGAACGCAGGGCGATGGCTGTCCGAGGTAATATACTGATCCGCAGATTTGCACGTTGTACGACGGAAGTCAAAATAACCCTTTTCAGGGCATATTGCCAGTCTTTTTACACGTGCAGTCTGTGGGTCAGGTATATGCTGAGAGCATACAACGCCCTGCGTGTCCAGTATAACAATGTTTTCAGGATGCTGTTGGGTCTACCACGATATTGTAGCGCTTCCGGGATGTTTGCCGAGGCCAGAGTCGATGGTTTTCATGCCATTATCAGGAAACGGTGCGCTTCCATTCTCGGTAGAATACGTGGTAGCTCCCACAGCATCCTGAGTGTTTTGTGCGATAGGTGGGACAGCCCCATGCTGGCTCACTGGATACAGGTGTACTCAGTCGTTTTGAATTTTGTAAATAATGTATTTTGGTGTCTACTAACATTAGTTTTAAGATTTTTTACTAACAAAATATGGATTTAAAATCTGAAGTAAATAAATAATAATAATAAACATGCATGACACACGCACGTTACTCCCGAGAGTCCCGAGGTATTTCACATTTCTGCCACATCGCGCGCTGCGGTCGATTCTGCCAAAAGCTCGCATTCTGCCAAAAGCCATACCTAGTGTTAGTAGTAAAACATTTCTTAAAATTATGTAAGTATAGCGAATAATTTTGTAATTAAATCTATATTAATTATCCTTTTTTTCATTCATGATGACTGTTTTATCATTTTCCTTTGCCATTCACTCTTTTTCCATTCTCCCCTGTCAGACGTCTCAGGGTTATACTAGGTATAGGTACTACAGGTAGCAAAAAAGTATATTGTGCTATTATTTAAATCTAGCTGACCCGGCAAATTTCGTACCTATACCGCCTCAGAATCAATAAAAAAATATTTTTATCATATTTACTTACCTTTTAAAACTTCCCTGGACTGCCAAAAAACAATCCAAAACCATAATTAGCAAAATAAGCTAATTTAAGCGAGACTTAAATATGTAATAGATAGATATAAGTGGACTTCAGTTAATATTTGTATTTATGCCATAATACCTAGTTATACCTAGCTATTACTCGCGTCGTACGTAAACCGTTACATAATACCTGTTATTATAGATAGTTTATACTAATTGTACCTCATCATACTATACTTAGGTAAGTACGTACTTGTGATTCTAGATAAAGGACAGATAATAGTTGGTTAGCTACTTACGTATTGTTGGTTGCACTTGGTTAATGTGGTATTTTTATGATATAAACAATCGTTTTAATGTAATTCAGACATCATGTGATGTATGTGTTAATGTGATATTTTAATGTAATTGTGATGTCACAATCACATTAAAAAAAACTATCTATTTATCTACCTACATACTAGCGAGTAGCGACCCACCCAAAATGCGTAGCATTACCAATTCAATCTCCATCCTACAAAAAAAAATGATTTTCTTTAAAATCCGACAATTTTTAATTTACTATAATTATACATTTCAAGAATGTTCAAAATCAGAGTTTTGTTTGCCAGAACAGAGAATCTAAAAGAGCCACTTTAGCATGTCCAAAATATTAATTGCGATAGGTCTTTGTAAACCCCCAGATACTAAAATAATGATATAGTCATTTACAAGTTCCAGCTACCTAATTACTAAGTCCATTTACAGATACGTAGTGAATTTATTATATTTATCTTCCAGATAAAAATGGGTTTTGGCTAGAATGTAAATATTGTTTCTCTCATATAACTCTCAAGAAAAAACAAAAAACTTTTTGAAAAAAGGGAACCGCGACTTCAAACAAAACCAAACACAAAAAATCTGTAAAATAACTTTTCTTTCGGATGTCGGTGGCTTTGCTTTTTGGCCTATGGCCATTAGTTTAGATATTCAACAAAAATCTTCATTTAATCGGCGTCTTTGAAAATCTACAATCCTAGTAAGCAACCAAAACGGATCTATGCGGGCAACTTCACGAGATAATCCATTGTTGAAATATCTGCTGTTCAG
Source organism: Agrotis clavis (assembly GCA_954870645.1). Classification (NCBI taxonomy): domain Eukaryota; kingdom Metazoa; phylum Arthropoda; class Insecta; order Lepidoptera; family Noctuidae; genus Agrotis; species Agrotis clavis. Next base: position 4,682,160 of record OX940918.1, on the reverse strand, counting down.
TACATTAAGCAAACATAAATGTACTGAACAGCTGATTTTTTTTTCGCGTTCTCAGGTTTGTTCCCATAGTAAAAGTTGTTTGTTATCATGAGCACAATCACGTGTTTAAGTATCGTACACTAATTACCAGTCACCCTATATACTGAAACCTTCCCCAGAATGTAACGAACACTTACAAACATACATGGCATACATACAGGTCGAACTGAGAACCTACTTTAAGTCGGTTAATAAAGAAAACGTTGCCCCATACTTGGATTTTTTTCCTATATCGTGGGTGCGTTTACAAATATATGTAGAATCTCACATACACAAACACCCAGATCTAAAAAACTGCCAAAAATACTGGGGTACTGCTTATCCCTTGGGGGTATAGATAGACGTGATGTTCTTTAGTAATTTATCCATACTGGTTTATTTTTTACTGTTACAATAATAGGTAACCTTTGACTGAAACCACAACAATAGCAACTATACAAAACCGATTCTCATAAATATTTTAATTTACTTTTTCTTATGCTGAGGTCTTGTAAGTTCACTGAATATTTAAGATGAATCTTGACATCTCGTGTTAAATGCATGAAGTGAAAACCGATAAGTATTTAAGGAAGTAATTTTATCGAGCGATCAGGAAATGTTAAGGCTTTTCTTTATCATTTCATACATCTCGATAAGACCAAATAATAAGTGAAGGTATTTTTCATTATGTCTTACGGCTGGACAAAGGCCTAATATCCTTTCAAAATATTGAAATGAAAACGAAACATCTGTTGAAAAACAATGGTTTACAAGTTGTAGGTCGTGGTTTCGATCCGCTTATATTGTTCCCACTTCTGGGACACGGATCTCTCTGTGAGAGGGAGTGGGCTGCACCACCATACACCACGCGGGCCCAGTGCGGGTTGGTAGATGTCACTTATCATGATAGGTACCGGTTTCCCCACGCGATGGTGTCGTCAAAACGAACGTCGTCAAAAACAACATTACTATTGATTATTCTATGCTATTATACCAAGTTGAGATACGGACTTTATTCGTTTATTAATATCTTGTAAATAGATAGGTATATAGGTGCTGACGATGCCGTCTACTCACACAACCTGTGCAATCAAAAACATATAACAATGTGCTAACTTGTTCCGCAAATATAATTTTGATATAGTGCAAATAGTTACTACGTACTTGAGATAAAGTATGCTATGCTAATCACATGTATGTATTATTATTTTAAGTCGTGACCACCGTCAAGTGTGAAATATTGTTGAATTCTTAACATTTTTTCTATCTGCTTACTTTGGCTGATCATTTTTTGTGACTGGTAGGAAGTCAATTTTAAAGAATTAAAAAAAAAGACGTTGCCCCTATACTACTGTAATTACTTAAGTATCGTGGGTGCGTTATCAAATATTTGATTCACAAACACAAACAAGCAGACCTGGAAAAAATATCTGTAGGGCATTCTATAATGTTAATTATGTATCGCACGGGAATCGATCTCAAGATACTCAACACTGCAGTCGATCGCTCAACCACTGCGAATACTGTGCCGCCATTACAATCGTGTTATGGAGATTCGTTCATCATCATCAGCCGGATGACGTCCACTGCTGAACAAAGGTCTCCCCATAGCCTATTACTTTCGTTTAAATCTTATGTAGGAACCTTTTGGCCTCGAATAGGAGTAATTTCGATAATAGACCTATTTTGCATCATTTTGTTATTTGTATTTTCCTGTGTGTTCACTGTTGTTACGTCTTCAAGGGTTTAGAGTAATTCGTCCTGGTTGATGGCTCACTCTGTTTCATGAAATTCAAACATGTATAAAGAACAAATCCCTTTAACTAATGGGTAGATGACGATGAAGACAAGTAGAATAACCGGGTCGTTCCCAATGGTCCACCATTATTTTGTTCTCTGTTTCCCAACGGCTCCATGACAAATTATAATATTGTTTTGAATTTGCCTACATGAGTTCCCAACGGGTCCACGAGATTTATAAAAAGTACAGTCAGTAAGAACGATTTCATGTTAGAGAAAGAAAAATGTTCAGAGTTGTCTTTTCGACTGGTTTTGCTTGTGATAAAAACTAATTAAATAAGAATGGCCTCTTTATAATTACACCAGCTTCTATAATGATATTTTATAAAAGTACTAGGCTTATATGAGTTCAAACAGGGTGGTTTGTTTTTAAATATAATTATTCTAGGAAGGTTTACAGAAAAGATTACCAGCAAAAGTACTAGGATACCATAAGTTCAAGGAGGTATATATTTGATTGAGCACCTGCACTAGACCGGTCTTGATTTTTTACTTTACGACTATTAACAATTATTAAATACTTATAAGTTAAAATAAAAACCACCTTGAACTTATGCCAGCCCGGTACATTTGCTGGTTAGTAACATTATTTCAGTTTTTAAGCTTATAACCAAACTTTTGTTGTTGACTGTACACACCATTCTCATGGACACGTTGGGAACAAAAATTTGAATATTTTTAAATGTCGTGGACCCATTGGGAACAAATGTATGAACGTTTAATTTTTGAGAAAAATAGACTCATGGACCTGTTGAGAACGACCCGAATAACCTCTATTAAAATATATAATTGTTACTTTACCTTTAGTTTTATTTATATCTATCTACGCTGTATATTCTCATATTCATTTTTAAAGGTATAGAATCCACAAGCCGAATCCGTATTGGGCCTATGTGGTGGAATGTGATCCAGAAAAAAAATATAGACTATGATGCTCTACTGCTTCGATTGAGGGAAGTTGATGGCTTTTCATGATGTATCTATGTATATGTATTGATAATACTTATTACCGCATTCGCTTCATACATTGTAGCCACATATTTTGTCATACCACGCACAAGGCGGTAATTAAGAAGTTGTTGCAGTCAATACACACAAACATGTTCCACCGGTCCCAATTGAAACATTAAAAATATTCCATAGCTAACATGTGATCGGAGGAAATATACCAGATGTGTACTTGTACTGTTGTCATGTCACTTTGCATTCCAACTTAGTTTGGAACTATGATAACTAAACAACTGTCATACCGATATGAGTGTATATTACCAGTTTCGAACTAACCAAACTTAGCAGTTCCGACGGGAAAGATTAGAACTACATCCATAGATTTTCATGAACTGTGCTACAACCGCCAATTTGAATTTTCGACGTCATTAATTTCAACAACAAATTCCCCTTCATGTATCAGTTACCTGCCTTTTTCCATATTTATTTAGGTTTTCATATTACTTCTCATTAACTCAGCATAGATATTCTTTCTGGCCATATCGTTGCATATTCCGTAGCTAGCGCATACAACTCGAATCTCTTCAAAGTTAGAGTGAACAGGCTTCTTCTGAGTAATCTCACTCCGTCGTAGACTTACATTTATATAAATTAATGAAGGTATCTTTGCATTGTAGCTTCTAATGTATCTTTAGTATTCGATTTCAATAAATTAAGTATTTGAATCACCAATCAATATTGTTTTTTTTTTTGAGCTGTCAAAACGTGATACACCCACAGATTTTGTACAGGAATAGGAGTCTGCGACCTCACTAACTAGTCAACACAATGATCTTATTAATTACTGATTTTAGAACTCCTAAAAATTTATTCATATCAATCCAACTCTTAGATCTTATCCTGTAACATCGACAAAAAAAAAGGAAAAAAGAGTCTAATAAAAACTGCATGACTATTCTTTGCGTGTCGAAGGCAATACAAATCGGTTATGCATTAACTTGCACGTTTTCATACACGCATATTATCTTATCTATTTTCCACAATAGCATCTAAAGTCCATTTGCAGTTAATATTTTTTATTTCCATATAACAGCTCTCAAAAGTACAAATTACTGACAATGGCAGGCGTCAATTACCAGTCAAAGGTCGTTGTTTTCTGTCTGTATTGTCTTCCGCTACCACAGATAATAAATGTTAATTCATAAGGGTGCTTATACACGGCGCATGTAACCCGCGCAAGTGCCTCAACATGCTCAAGCTACATGCGCCGTGTACACGCACCCCGCGGGTAGCTTGATCAAGTAGCTTGCGCATGTTACTCACGCGGATAAACCGCAAACACGCATCTTTACTTGCGCGGGTTACATGCGCCGTGTATAAGCACCCTTAGTTATAATCCTGAATATCTATTACATGGGATTTTCTCTCCACAAAATGAAAATTATTCTACATATTAGTGTAGACAACTAACTGGAAATACTAATTGATTTTCTCTTAGATTCGTAGATACGAATCTAATACAGCAATGAATCTTGGCGCAGTAGCTGAGCGATAATAATAAGCTGAGGCCTTACCACGAGCTCTTAAGGGGAATGCTCCAACCAGCCCGCGAAATTCAAATTTTCTTACGTTTTTTGCAAGTTGCAGGCCAGTGACATGTTGTAACTTTATCAAAATATGAATTGCGGTAATAATAAGTATAATTTTAAATATAAAAATTATCAAAACATTCGCTCCAGCAGCTCTCACATAGAAAAGCTGCATCTTGTTAAAATCTCCGAAATCTAACTTAGATGCAGCTTTTCTATGTGAGAGCTGATGGAGCGAATGTTTGTGTGTCACTGGCCTGCAACTTGCAAAAAACGTAAGAAAATTTGAATTTCGCGGGCAACATCGACGCAATCACCTTAACGCGATCCAGTTTAGGCTGTGGGAAAGAGACAGAGCTATACAAGTCGTCTAGCGCCATCTCTTTCCCACAGCCTAAAGACTCACGCTTTAAGAGTTCATGGTAGGCCTTGGTAGACAAATATTAATATCGATCAGGTATATTAATATTTGTTAAATTTCCAGGACTGGGTGTTTTGTGTATTTCTATGTGTTTGGTAACGCACTCACGACACAGGAGAAATTACTAGTGTGGAGCAAAATTTCCTTCTAAACTTCCCGTTACTTTCCTGCCGTATTTCACTCTTTGAGACCAGTCATGCTTTTTTTTAAATAAGATACTTACAAATGCCGTGATCACAATGGTGCCGAAATATTGAAAAACTAAACAAACACGTGTAAATAAACATGGTAAATCTTTCATTTTATGTTCTGTGATAGTGATTAAATATCAAATTAAAACAAATATTTATGGATCATAACCACGAAACTGTTATGGACAGTCATACCAGATGCCACTGAATAACCTTATTTGGTTGTTTTTTTTTTAATTAACTAAAGGCTCGCTTTTGGGCCTGATAGGCTAATTTATAATGATTTATGCCGTGTTAGTTTCTTAATGAGTTGTAAACCAATCGAACTAACTGTTAAGTACGAAACAATAATAACTTTTTTCTGTATTTTTTCAGTTGTTAACATGGCAACAGCTACGGAAATCAATAACAAGAATGGAGCCGCACAGAATCTGATGGAGAAAGCACCATGGTAAGTGCATAGAAAAATTAAAGCTTTTTTTCTGCTTTTAATTATTATGATCCCTCATGGTACACCTGACCTAATGTCACAGTAATCTAATTGTACAGACGAGACGCTAGAGGCCCTAGTTTGACTTTTAACGTTTTCGGAACATTGATTTTAATTTGATGGAAAAAATTAGTACCTAGAGGCACTTTTTCATTTTCCATTTAATAAACGCTGTAAATGCTACAAGTTCGCTAGCTAAGTCACCCCAGCCAATTACGAAACCCACATCTATAGCAAAGGAAGGAAACCTTCAGACCAACCGGCCAGGTCCGATTTACTTAGGGCAATTTGTTTGTCCACGCATGCGCTGTTACACAAGCTGCGCGGGCGCATCGGTACACGCTGTCACGCGCCGACCATTGACCTTATACGTGCCGATGTGCGTGACATTGACTTTCGAGCTTATGGGGGATTTTCAAGGTTGAGCGGTCAACTTTGTTGGCTGATTAGGGTTTAGGTTATTTTGGCTTTGATTAGTTAATTTATTTATATCTAGAATTATGAAATTGTCTGTGCAACTAAAATCACAGGACTGATCGAGCTAAAATAAGCTAAAAGATAGCTGTATGATATAAGCTAGAGCGAAGCATCGAATGTGATTATGATATTATGATTATGATGAAAATGATTCAGGAAAAATTAAAATCGAACACTCGCTCTCAGATTAAAGCGAGTAAAATAGGTGTTGAAAGTTTGTATAAAATTCCGCAACTGGACGACTCATAGTAATGCTTTATAGTAATGGTAATCAAGTAAATAGAATAGGTACGTAGTATATTATGTAATTCCATTGTATTTTATTTGGTACCCCACCTACATAAGATAACGATGTATCTACATACAACTGTTGTCAGAATTTTATTGTTACAATAATTTTGGAAACTCATTTCCATACAAGTTTGGCAGTCAAACAATGTCATTAGTCATCTAGCATAACCACAAACCGAAAACCAGCTAGCTAATACCACTCGTAAAAACATAATTGGTGAACAATACAAAGACCTGCATCTATATAGACTCGACTGGAATTTGTTTTGAAACGAAGTCCCGAGAATATTTTTTTTTTACAATGAGTTTACTTTTACCGTTAATCTAGCCCAGAGCCCAGAGGCAAAGATGAGGCCTGAGATGGAGCGTTGCCCCTTGTCTCACCCTATGTATAATATATTATATGATATATCTGTAATTACCCGTAATTTATATGGTGTGCATAAGAGTATTCTATCTATCTATGGAGCGAGCTCACTCAGAAGAAACTGGAACTCTTGCACACCGATGGAACACAGTGAAAACTTTTGGCACTGTTATAGACTACAGGCCCATGTCCAAAATGGATGGGTCTTATGAACCACCAGGTGACATATATAGGACGATATAAGAGCATAAAATAATAAGATTCAGCACTATGCCGTTACTTGTAAGCTTGAGCATTGAGCTATTGGGCGTTTTTCCACACCCGGTGCCGGTGACGATGATGATGATATTTGGAACTTTATGCATTTGAATACAAATTCGAAAAAGTGCACAACCTGCACTGTTATTCCCTAAGGGTAGAGCCTTGTGTGCAGCACTGCCCCATAGTAAAGTCTAATATGAATCTCTGTCTAGACAACGATCTCGTCGTATCATATAGTAAAGAAATTGAATACAATAGCAGGAGCTGATAGCTCCAAGGTTAAAAGAAGTTTGCAAATCGTCACAAATATCGAATGTACAACAACACTCGTAAATTTTAAACTCTAATAAATTTTATTGTTAGCTCGTGAAGCAATCGTGATCGTGCCATGTTTAATTCATTGAGATACTACTAGCTCAATTTACGCGATACCAGAGTACATAGATATTTATGGTACAATAGAACCGTGTCAGATATGCATTTATTATAAATGCTAAAGTTTAAATGTTGAATGAATGGTTTGTTACGCAATCACGCCAGAACGGCTGAATGGATTTTGATAAAAATCAGCTCTGGATTAACACACAGATTTAGGTTATTGTATTACGTTCCCGTGGGATAATTTTCGAGTTACAAACGGGCGAAGTGATTGGCCGATACCCACGGAGTTGCAACTAAAACATTACATACGAGTAATACGCCTATCTGTGGCCTGCTAAAACCAGTATCCCACAAGACGCGGTAACCACTACAAGAATATAAGCCGAAGACAACTAGTACATCTACGAGTAATCACGACGACTTTTAAAACTTTTTGCGGCACTCTTGATTCATAATAATTATTAACAAATCGAGCAATCAACATCAAGCCATCGAGCGAGTTTCACCGCTCTTCTGGAACAACCTAATCGTTCGGCTTCTATAAACTGACTGTCCAATCAACAAGTACCTAAGTACAAGTACACACTGCGTGAATAAACGCAGGATGCATCGCAGGATACACTTATATTGTGTATTATGCTGATTTTCGAAACGCTTCCTCTAATTATTATGCAACTGTACGTCGCTGCAACTGCACCGAGCATACTAGTGAAAGTCGCGTTGAGTGCACGCCGTATTTACAACAAACAGTTAAACTTTATTCAATAAATTTCGTGTTGAATGGCACAAGTCCCTCAATTTCACTTATGATTTAAGTGATTTTTATGATCGGACTGAAACGGGTTTATATATAATTTTAGTGCACAATGTGGTTCGACGTTTCGTTCGTTGGAAAGAACGGCGGCAAGCAGAACCTCCTTTTTTTCGAGTGAGTAGTTAATGTGGACTTGCTTTATAGATCGTGTTTGGAAAAATCCCTTCGACAGTGAATAGTAGATTGACAGCATCAATAAATTACAAATCTAATACCTTAGTCGGTCAGATAGAATTTTGAAAAAAAAAACTTTTATTTTTTTATCTAAGCGAATGCTTGGTGGAGTACAAAAATGTCTAACTCCTAATACTCAAAACTTTCATAAAATAAACCTTATAAATCGATCAGCCTTCGGCAGCGTTACATTTTATAATTGGGTATCTTTGGATTGTAACCAAAAGACGGATTTTAATTTAGTAACTTATAATAATAATATAGACTCGTAGTACGAAAAGAAAAAAAAAGCCTGCATGATTTTTATTAAACAGAATAAATACAGTGTACGTAATAGGCTTTATTTCTTACCATAATTATTTTAATAACAGCTATGCGTAGTTGCGTAGCATAAAACCTCTGGAACTGAACATAAAACTGTACCCAAGATTACATTATTCCAATAACAAAATGAATCAATTACTCATGAATCAAATGCAAAACAAAACATTTAAAAGTACTCGTAACTACTCGTAACTAAGTACCTATTTCTAAAGCAACTTTGTATTTTCGACTCTTTCTAATTTTCTTCTTTGATCACTTGTAGTTTCAAACCTGTTTCGTCTATATTTATTTCAATTAATTTTTTCATTGATTCCTTTATTCTGGCAACATTTATTATTATTATCATAAACACCTTGACAAACAAACCAGCTTTCCTCTTTTAACTAACAATTACATCATTAATGAATGATCATTGAAGCCGATATAATTGGCTTCGAGCCAAGGCCTCGTTAGGTTTCTTATCAATTAACACAATTAGTGCATCCTTTTGTGGTGTTTATTGATCCGTCTGGTCGACAAGAAGATGTGTGCCATCCTTGGCCTGATGGAGTACTGCTTTGCTTTAGTGAACTGATTGATAAGCCGCCAAACATTTGATTCTAATAATTGGAATCAAATTTAACAGCTCACAATTTAGGACCCTTTAATATTAGTAGGTAGTCATTTTTACCCGTGGTGCTAGGCAACTGGGCTTCTCCCAGTTGTAATGTCCCTTTGTGCCTATTGGCCTTGTTTTATTCTGTCTCCTGCTTGCATGGAGGGAAGTGGGAACATAATATTTTTTTCTACTCCTTCACTATTCTTTTCTGATTAATTTCGTTGCAGGATCCAAGACAGGTAAATTCATTCTCCGGGACACGTCGAGCTTCATTGTGTCGGCGCTTTTCTGGTGGATGCCACTGTTGATTCTGGCTTTCAGGAGTTGCAGTGGTTGGGAATAGTGTGGTGGGTTCGTCCCAATAAAAAAAGCCGCCAATCATGCTTGCTTGATCAATGCTAGAAAAAAACTAATCGCCTAGCTTCTAATACAGGTTGTTATAGCAAATCCTACATTAATTTATGAACGTGAGCATAATGTACGTGAAAATAATGTACTTATAATAGTCATGTGACATCACCTATATGCAAACTTTAGCTGTTAACCACTAAGTCTACTTGTCGCCAGTGTTCCGGGGTCGAGACTGCCTAAGCAGGTTACTTATAGCATTAGATAATTATAAAATCAGGCGGTATTTTGCGGAAATCCATGCCATTTAATGTTATGAAAAATACCTAGTTTTAATTCCGCCACAAAGATCCAGGCTTGGATGCAGAATGCAGTAAACAAGTTAAATAAAAAAAAGCCATTTTTCTATTTCTGTCTCACTTTTTATCCTTGGAGAAGGTATATTGTCCCCTTTGTCTTGACTCAAGGTTATCAAGTTTTGCACTCAAGACAACTGGTTCCTTCATCCTTGGAACGACTCCAGATCCCCGTGTCTGGAGAAATCAGGTTCTTGCAGTGATCTTACTACCGCATTTGAACCAACCCAACAAACAGGTTTCAAACACAGCATTCTTGACGGCTGGCGCAGAGGCATGACATGATGTTGTAATGCGGGTTCGATTCCACACGGACCAAATATTTCTATGATCTACTTGTAGTTGTTCCCCGTCTGGCTATTTGTGAGTTTACTTTAAATTTTTGGATACGTTACCACAATACAGGAGATTTTTATTTTTACGTGTTGCTGTTGCTTATTGTGTTTCTTTATTATCGTCTTTAGTGAGTTGTGGATTCCAGCAGTAACACTAAATCTATTCCAATGAGTTCGCTTCCCAGGTCGCGTTAATTTATTGATATAGGTAATAAATTTCTATTAGGAGTTTCTCGATGGAAATGAGCAATTTAATAGATGATATTCATACATAACTAGCAATGGCAAGTGGATGGGGGTACGTATGCATGCGAACCGTATCGATGTAGTTAGCGAACACAAGCAATGCGAAAGGCAGGCCAGACGGAGTGCCCGAAATCCACCGAAAGCAATACATAATCCTCTAAGCCAACGGTTTCCTCCTCTAAGTCGGCTTAACAGTCGGCTTTCTAGTAACCGACTAATTACTTAAACCAGCCGGTACAAGACCATTTTACAATTTTTTTTTAAGTAGGCATGTCTGCAGAATTAATTGACTTATGACACTAGATGCTATCTTTCTAGCTTAACAGATTTCAAAGCACCATTTTGTATTCCAAATTCAACTTTAACCTTTTCACAAAAGGACGCTAACCAAATCTGTCAGAGCAAACACAACCAAATCACAGTCTATTCATCTCGCAACTCATGCGCATGTCAAGAGTCGTAGGCGCAACATTAGTGGCGCAAGTCAACGTTGGCCAAACGTGTTGCAAACAACGGTTTATGGGTATATTAATATTTTGCTATAGTTGCTTGGCGAGTTGAAGTGGATCGTTTAATGGATTTATGGATTTAGTAGCAGCTATTAAATTTCTGTAATAGCTCGGAGCTCGTGGCTAAATAACTACAGCCGTAAAGGCCCATCTTCCGGGTTAAGCCGCGCTTGCGAGGTTGGTCTATGGATGGGTAACCGTCGGAAGCACGTAAAGCTGTTTCGGTCCCGGCTGTCATTTGTAGATCCTTGACAGTCGTTAATAGCAGTCAAAAGCTCGAAAGTCTGACAACCAGTCTTATTGGGGGTTACCCAGTTACTGGGTTGTGGAGGTCCGATAGGCAGTCGCTCCGTGTAAAACATTGATTTTCAGCTGGAAGCCAACCCCAATATAATTGGGAAAAGGTTAGGCAGATGATGATGATAAGTTACTGTAATTGTTTGTAGGCTGCATCACTTTATAACGCCGCCGTATTGAAATAAAATTATTTGTAGGTACTAATTAGATATATACAACTTATAAAATAGTAATAATGAAAAATACGACTGATTTTTAGTACCTACTTATTAATATTATAGTTACTAGATTGTTTAATGGTTTAACTGGCAGCTGAATGACCGTTGGGAAATCTTGCGAGAAAACAAAATGTAACAGATTTCAAAAACAAAAAGTGTTAAATAACTTTTCTTTTTTTTTTCAAAAAGTCAATAAAAAAGTACACCACATTCCGGAAATAGTTATTTGTTATGCAAGGCTGCAAAGTTGATTTTTGTGCGCGAGTACTTGAATTGAAAACTGAGAGAGCGAAGGATTCTAAGATTGAACCGCGAGAGAAACGAGCGGTTCAAATATAGAATCCTGAGCGATGCGAAGTTTTCAAAAGTACGAGACGCAGAAAAACTTTGCTGCCGAGTGCAACACACAACTTTTCACCTCACACAGCGAGGAAATGGTAGGTGTAAGAGAAACAGCTTAAACAATTTACTATTTATGTATTTAATTATTCTTTTTAGAAATTAAAAGTAAAAATTACTAAAATTGTTAATCTTGAAAGTTAAATGTTTTTTTGGAACATTAATACTTGTGTTTGTCACTTGTGTGTTATTATTACGTAAATTTGCGGAAAATTGCTCAAATTCATTGGATTCCATTGTGAATGTTGGAGACAGAGACAGATTTAAGGCGGTTCGAGACGATTTTCTCGAATTTTAAAAACTCAAACTTACGACATCTACTACATAACACTAATGTTCAGAAAAAAAAAATAGGTTGCAACAACCCGGTGCACTGACATGCAGTGGGGGCGGCTCACCTGCCAGTGTAGAAAACAATTGAATACAAGACGTGTTCGATTTTTAAACAACACTTTGTGCTCTAGAGCACAAAATGGAGTTTTCCGCTCAGATTTTGAATGAGAAATAGAATCTTTCCGAGCGGGTGAGGTGAAATAGTTATTTGTTATGCAAGGCTGCAAAGTTGATTTTTGTGCGCGAGTACTTGAATTGAAAACTGAGAGAGCGAAGGATTCTAAGATTGAACCGCGAGAGAAACGAGCGGTTCAAATATAGAATCCTGAGCGATGCGAAGTTTTCAAAAGTACGAGACGCAGAAAAACTTTGCTGCCGAGTGCAACACACAACTTTTCACCTCACACAGCGAGGAAATGGTAGGAGTAAGAGAAACAGCTTAAACAATTTACTATATAAGTATTTATTTATTCATTTTAGAAATTAAAAGTAAAATTACTACAATTGTTAATATTGAAAGTTAAATGTTTTTTTTTTGGAACATTAATACTTGTCTTGTGTTTGACACTTGTGTGTTATTATTACGTAAATTTGCGGAAAATTGCTCAAATTCATTGGATTCCATTGTGAATGTTGGAGACAGAGACAGATATAAGGCGGTACGAGACGATTTTCTCGAATTTTAAAAACTCAAACTTACCTACGACATCTACTACTTAACACTTATGTTCAGAAAAAAAAAATAGGTTGGTGCCATAGATTACATAGATATTTCTGTGGTTGGTGCACTGACATGCAGTGGGGGCGGCTCACCTGCCAGTGTAGAAAACAATTGAATACAAGACGTGTTCGATTTTTAAACAACACTTTGTGCTCTAGAGCACAAAATGGAGTTTTGCGCTCAGATTTTGAATGAGAAATAGAATCTTTCCGAGCGGGTGAGGTGAAATAGTTATTTGTTATGCAAGGCTGCAAAGTTGATTTTTGGCACGTGTACTTGAATTGAAAACTGAGCCAGCGAAGGATTCTAAGATTGAACCGCGAGAGAAACGAGCGGTTCAAATATAGAATCCTGAGCGATGCGAAGTTTCCAAAGGTAGGAGACGCAGAAAAACTTTGCTGCCGAGTGCAACACTCAACTTTTCACCTCACACAGCGAGGAAATGTAGTGGGGGCGGCTCGCCTGCCAGTGTAGAAAACAATTGAATACAAGGCGTGTTCGAATTTTGAACAACACTTTGTGCTCTAGAGCACAAAATGGAGTTTTGCGCTCAGATTTTGAATGAGAAATAGAATCTTTCCGAGCGTGTGAGGTGAAAAAAAGATTTATTTTACACTTTTTTGTGTATGATTTTGAACTCGATTCCATTTTTTATTACCCATTTATTTTAGGATTTACATCTCTATTGAAAACTGTTTTACTCTTACGATCGATCAGTATCCATCATAACGGAGTACAATAGTTATTTGTTATGCAAGGCTGCAAAGTTGATTTTTGGCGCGAGTACTTGAATTGAAAACTGAGCGAGCGAAGGATTCTAAGATTGAACCGCGAGAGAAACGAGCGGTTCAAATATAGAATCCTGAGCGATGCGAAGTTTTCAAAAGTACGAGACGAAGAAAAACTTTGCTGCCGAGTGCAACACACAACTTTTCACCTCACACAGCAAGGAAATGCAGTGGGGGCGGCTCGCCTGCCAGTGTAGAAAAGTAGAAAACAATTGAATACAAGACGTGTTCGAATTTTAAACAACACTTTGTGCTCTAGAGCACAAAATGGAGTTTTGCGCTCAGATTTTGAATGAGAAATAGAATCTTTCCGAGCTGGTGAGGTGAAAAATATATTTCCCTTCTAACTCTTAACAATTAATTAAACTACAATGTAGTATCACGTTAACCGGCTCGTGTCATGAGCACCTTGCGTCAGTTAACCCCGAACTTGAACAACCAGTGTGCCGTGTCGCCGGTTGGTTGCACAACCACTGCCGGTTGCTGCAAACTAGCTGTCATGACCAACCACGAATATGTATGTTGTGAAAATATTTGAGAAATGTTCTTTATAATATTATTTCTTGTGTTGTATACTGTGTGTGCGTGATGGCACCGCCTTCTAGTGATCAAATTATTGGGGTTCATAATGTTTGCCAGTTCTTGCAAATTAAATATTTAGATTAACATTCTCGAATTATTCTTTAATAATCCTAAATAAGTACTTAAAAAGGTTGTGGTGCATAGTAAACTTGACACGTATCTATGTAAACTTAATTTAATTAACATTTCTGCCACATTTCCGACTGTGATCGATTTGTTTATCCCCATCACCATCTTCGCACATAGCGTTTGGAATAAAGAAATGTACTTAGTCTTATTATTACCACTTGCCTAAAAGTAACCTTTTCCCTCTTGACTTAAGGACCCCAAGGTGCAGCTATCAGGATACACACTGCAGCTGAGAATTCCACTCTTACTGTGGACACAATAAGGCCTATGAGTCAAGCCAGGTCTAACGCCAAGCCGGCTTATAAGTAATACAGTATGTCTAGTCTGTTTCATTACTAATTTTCGGTTAATACGATTATCGAAATGTTTAACTAACCTGAAGATGAATAAAATACATGGGCACGTACAATCATACATACATAATTAAGACCGGCTTCAAAAACTTCCTGATTCAATATTGCCAAAGATCTTCAGATATTATTTGTACTTCCTTGTTCAGGGTATCTAATCCAATTGTTAGGATAGACTAGATCAACATTGATATCGTATTATAGTTATCGTTAATGAACGACCGACCGGTCGACCAGGTACTTATTCTGGTCGACCGGGCGGTCGTTCGGTCGTAGGTTCCTCCTGCTTTACTTTTTTTAAATACAAATCTTCGATCTTTTTGCGCATAAGCAACAAGTTTGAATGTCATTTGCGCTTGTGTGATGATAACATAAGGTTAATGAACTGCGAGTAGAGTAATTCTTTTATTGCTCATCATCAATATCAAAATGGAATGATAGTTACTAATCGGCCATGTTATGAACGGAACTGTGTTGGCGCCATTATTATTACGTCATGCACGCCTTTCTAACGCCTGTACACTTTTAAATAGGCCAAAATCATGATTATAAAAATAACATAAACAAGAAAATAACATAATAAAATATTGTTGTACATTAATTATCCCGACTTACGAGTGGTAGGTCGTGGGTTCGAACACAGTCAGGTGCATTAGGTACTTTGTGTAATTTATTTCATCACCACTGCTCTCAAAACGTTGAAAGAAAACATCGTGAGGAAACCGGCATGTCCTAGAACCAACAATTTGAAAACATGTAACTTTCACAAACCCGCACTGGGCCCGCGTGGTGGATTATGGCCCACTCCCAATCACAGAGAGGAGGCCTGTTCAGATTTAGCATCGTGTTCTCATTTTCTGTAATTTTACACAATTGTTTACATAAAAGTCTATTCCGATGAAATGCACCACATCAATATTAGTTATGCGACGATTCATCCGAACTTGCGGAAGAGTCGACGCCTTAAATTTTTCGAAGGGTGACGTGACATCCGCTGATGAATTATTTTGTGGATAAGATGTCACCACAGTCTTCCAGCTGTGGGGAATATTGGTAGATTATGCATAATGCTCTTGGTCAGCCATTCATATCAGAAAATATACTGCTCTCTACCAGTCTATTTGATTAATGTTTACATATCAAAGTTTTAAATAATGTCGAGGTTACAAAAAGCTCCACAGTTATAAAATAAATTCTTTGTAATACATCATAATTCATAACCAAGAGGCAATGTTTATATTTTTATACTATTTGCATAATCAGCTAGTTGGGCCAATGATCTGATCTTACCCAACTGCGCTGCGAAATAGGAGGTGCTGTAGTTGCTTCATTGCTAATCTCAATGTCACACGTTGCGTTTGTTGTTTTCGCGATTTATTATCATTATTTATTCTAAGATTTGAAATATTTAGCTTGCAGTGTAAAGGTTGCACACTTGTGTGGAATAATTTCTAGACGTGTGGTGTTGGAAAATTCAGTAATGCGTTTTTATTTAGGCAATCCATGGGCAGTGGTAGCCCAATGGTATCGGCCCCGACTTACGAGTTATGGTCATGGCTTCGATCCCAGCCAGGCGCATTACTTTGTGTAATTTATTTCATCACCACTGTTCTCAAAACGATGACGGAAAATATCGTGAGGAAACTAACATGTTCTGGAATAAAATTCGAAGAGATTATCATATTTAGGATAGTTAGGAATTTAGGATAATTGCGTAGGTAATTTGGATATCATCAAAACTGCTGAATAGGTATTTTCAAAGACATAACAACAGACTTCCTATAGCAATAAAAACTGAACATTAGTCAATGATATACAATTATATAAAATGCCTAGATAAGCTTCATTACAACCAGTAATCTCTGTATCCTTCAAAAATAATAAAATTGCATGTATTTTTTGTAATAATTGAGGCGGAAAAATACATAATGGAAAGGTACAAATTATATTATCAAATGAGTCCTCCCCTCTCTGATTGGAGCGGAAGGCACTGGCAGACTTGATTGACTGCAAACCACCCTGTTCCTCCACTTGCCTTTTGCGTTCCAGAACTGCGGTAACGCTTTTAGACATTCCCATGAAAATATAGACGTACAGCCACTCTTATTCGTATTTTTTACTAGTTTATGTCCAAAACATTTATCATGAAAAACAACGATTAAGTTTTTCAACTTTTTATTTTATTTAAACCATTCCGTTCGTGTTCTTATCCTTTACAATGATCTTGAAATTAATAAAACACAAAAACAAAATAATTGAAAGAGGTTTTAATTTAAATGCCAGTTAACATTTAAAACTAGTTTCATGTCTAAACTAGTCTTGATTTTTTTTTTCTTTTTTGTGAATTTAAATAGGTACATTATGATTGGTATCGCACCACATTCTTTATGTTTTTTTTATTAATATTCTCGCCTCATGGTATGCGATGATGTAGTCGACGGTGAAACACGATTCATCATCATCATCAGCCGGAAGACGTCCACACACACCGACCTCATCAAGCAAAAAAAAAGTATTTTGACTTCTAAAAGTGTTTGCGAAAACCTATTTGTAAAATAAATATAATTTATCATTTATGGGGGGGACCCACAGCACAACGTTGGTTTTCAGTGGTCTCCCCATTTCCTCTAGCTAGTTCTACATGAAAACTTATCTGGACTCTCCTCCTCAGGACCGACGAGCAAGGCATAGCGATGAAGGTGTACAACGGCATCGCCATCGCTCTGGAGATCCTGGTGCTGTACGTGAAGATGACGGCTACCTTCCTCCACTGTATCTACCAGTTCTTCGTGCCACCGGAGCCTAAGAGCGTTAATGGGGAGATTATTCTGGTACGTAATGATTTTGGATCACCGCACTATTCATAAACCACTGCAATGGGACGTTTCACGCCAGACGTGACTCAGATGGCGCTACCAGCGTATAATGTCAACTTATTATTTTAACTTGACATAGTTGACTTCTACTACACACTCGAACGAAGTTACAGTTGACGTTGTTAACGTTATACGCTTGTAGCGCCACTAACGGCTAAAACTCGCAGTGAAACTCCCTATTCCTTCTCTGAAAGTTAGAATCAAAAGTGGTGATCACTAGAAAAGTACCGAGACAATGTAGCTCGACGAAGTCCTGGAGTCCAGATTTTTGAACTAATTTGTTGTGAACTCACTCTTTCCTTTAAGGAGTTATTTTAATTGATGAACTAGTTCTGTTTTAATAAAGAGGATAAGGTTCTTGTCATAAGAGATTTTCATCCAAGTGTGAATGTGTGCTGATGATGATGACAAAAAGTTCCTTTAGTTATATAGTAGTTGAATATATCTGGGAAAATGTTGCTAGCATTAAACTTTTCAAAACAGAAGCCCTAACACGAATTCTACGTATTTGACCGTACTTCGTACACTTAAAACTTCGACAAAGTTCACCTTTACGTTACAAAAACGTGTAAATTCATGCTAGGGCCTCAGAACCGAAACAGTCGGTACCAGGTATTCAATGCAACATTTAAGGAGAAATTTGGCAATCCCCCTATTCCTAACTCCTGTTGCAACTAACACCATCAACTTATATTCGTTTGTCATTTGAATTCCTAATTATAACATGCACTCCTCGTGTTCTAGATAACAGGTGCAGGTCACGGCATGGGTCGGGAGACGGCGCTCCGGTTCGGCAAGCTCGGCGGTACCATCGTCTGCGTAGACATCAACCCCACTGGCAACCAGGAAACTGTGGACCTCATCAAGGAGCAGAAAGGGAAGGCTCATCGATTTGAGTAAGTTTCTTCAATCTATCCTTTTCTCAAGAAATGGCTTTTCTCCTTTGTTTCAATCCCGCTGCCCGGCTCCTATTGGTGATAGCGTGATGTTATATAAGCCTATAGCCTTCCTCGATAAATGGATCCACAAAAAAACACATTTTTTTTTAATTCGAGACAGTGTTTCCTGTGGTTAGCGCGTTCATCCAAACAATATATCTAATATTAGGATAGATGTGTAGTCGTCATAATTTAGCTGTCGACAAATAGATAACTAGTGATATTAATAGAGCAATAGAAGAAAAATATAAAAAAAATAGAAATCGGACCACGCTATGAATAGTCATACCTACATAACAAAAAATACGCGTCCAATTGAGAAACTACTTATAATTTTTTTTTGTCTTCGTCAATTGAATTTTTTAGTAGAATATAGCAATTGATGTTAGGCGTAGAAGTGTAAAAATACTTTACGACCTATTGTCATAAATCTAGCAAATATAAAAGTCTGTCGTGTCGAGCTGTTTCTGTAAAAACACCGAGACATAATATTTTTAGTTAATCGACTACGACAATGATTATCAAGTACCAAAACAAAGTAGATATCAAACAATATTCAATTTCAAATCTCGTCAATTTAAAAAAATAACGATTAGATTATTTTATTCCTACAGTAACATCAATCGCAGATTATCATAAATGACTGGGTAGATGGGTACTTCTGATTTAATCACCCTTGAAGTTTCTAAAGACAATAATTATATTGGCAGTTGATGCGCATACGATATCATTCAAATATTATTGTTTGCAAATACGGAAACGTGTCTGAAGTAAGTACTTATACCTTGTCATACATATTTGTACCTACTTCTTATACCAATTTAGGTAGGTAACCGTAAAATCAAGAATTCCTTCAATCAAGAATTTCTTGTTTCGTTAAATCAATGAATATTCACAAAGAAAAAAGGAATCGTAGCTCGATGGGGGAATTGTAATTGACAGAATGCTCTAAAAATGACACCACATTATTACGTATTCTGAATTTTAAAAAAAGTCGTTTCATCCATAATTTTGGATAAATTAACAAAAGAAAAAAACGTGTAATAGTAGTTTATGTAACTGGTACATAATGAGGGGTATTATACACGAGTGTGAGTTTAAAAAACGAGCTAAGCGAGTTTTTTAATAGTATCACACGAGTGGAATAATACCTAGTTATGTACAGTTTCATACACTATTTTATCTACTCTCATTGAATGCGAACATCTATACTTATAATAAATCTGTAGAGAGGTCAATTCTGTACATGAAATATATTTCCAAAATAACTATCAGGGGGTGATTAGGGGTCGATACTGATGCCAAAAATGCAATTAATAAAATTATTGTCTGTCTGTCTGTCTGTCTGTCTGTATAACCGTTATAGAAACAAAAACTACTCGATGGATTTTGACGAAACTTGGTACAATTATTTTTCATACTCCTGCGCTGGTTATAGTATACTTTTCATCACGCTACAATCAATAGGAGCAGAGCAGTGAAGGGAAATGTTAGGAAAACGGGAGAAGTTACTCCATACACGCTAATCTTCGGAACTACTGGACGGATTTGATTAGTTTTTTTTTTGTTGTATAGCTATTAAGTCTAGGCAACATATAGGCTATAATTTATCTTGGAAACTTGAACACCTGATGCAGAACTGCAATAGATCAGCTAAACTATAAGAGATACAAAAATAGCGCCATAGCAAAAATTGTTCCGCGTGATGAGCATTTTCTGCTGAGAAAATAAATTTGAAGATATGGAACACCTGACGTGGAACTCCAAGAGCCCAGCTACACTATCACATATACAGGAATGACGTCTTAGCAAGAGTTGTTTAGTCTGATGGGCATTTCCTGTTGACTTACAAAAATGAAAGATCTGGAAAGTCTGGAATCGTCATGCGCGTCCCGTTGTTTTCCCGTCCCCATACTCTAAGAATTCGAAATCAGACGTTTCAGATCTTCGATTTTGACGACCCCATTGACGCTGGCATAAGCAACAGGATCCGCGTACGAAGTCGCTGGCAGAAGCTAGTATCAAATAAAAGATAAAAATTAATTAAACACTAATATTCATCCACCGAAATACAAGCGTCAAAATTCCAACATTCCTATTTAAAGCGCGCGCAGCCACAGATAAAAAATGAAATAGATGTATCTATGGTCAGTAATCTGTATCATAATGAAAAAAAATTAAATTATAACATTGTTTTGTTAGAGAAACAGTGTTATAATTTAATTTTTTAATTTCATTACGATACTCTATGGTATAAAGTATGTCATTATAACTCGTTTTGAGTTTTGTATTTCGAGTTTTACGATATGAGAGTAGATAAAATATTTTTTTATTCAAATGACGGCCTCGTTAAATTTTTATTAGGTACACATGGCTTCCACTTTTTATGCCTAAATTGTTTAGTAGTATGGACATGTGATCAGGAAGGATGACAATCATGTGACTAAGAGTGAGATGGCTATGAATGTTGATGGATGGAGAGGAAGAGGAAAACCTACAAGACGGATGGATTGTCTGAGGATTGAAATGAATGTAAAAGGAGTAAATAATACTTTGACGTCTGACAGGGTACAGACTACAAGTAAAATGGGATAAGGTCAGGAAGGTGGTGATGATGAAGCCTTTTACTTAAAGTGATGTCAAAGACTGTTCCAATTGTAACTTGTTTTACGTTAAAGAATAATTATAAAAGGACACATTGGTCCTCTAACAAGTTCCTAGTTCTAGTTCATTAAATTATGTCATGAGGAATATCAGCTCAATAGTTTTTATTCGACACCCCTCAGATGCGACGTGACAGACCGGGAAGCCATCAATGCCCTAGCAGAGAAGATCCGTCGGGAGGTGGGCGAGGTAACCATGCTGGTCAACAATGCAGGCATCATGCCATGCAAGCCACTACTGCAGACCTCGGAGAAGGAGATCCGAGGAGCCTTCGAGATTAATATTATCGCTCATTTATGGGTAAGTGTTTTAAATAACAACATACAAGGATAGATTTTGAGGACGAAGAATAGGGTATAAAATTTCTTGATACTGATTGGAGAAAATGTGAAATCCATTGACCGGCCGAGAGTATTCTGTGTGTGTCTGGTGTCTTTCCATCCGATAATTACGAGTAAGTATATTATCGATAGTTAAAAAGCAGAACATTAATATCTGATGCAAGATTATGGCTTTAGTTCTTCATGTGAAAACGAATTCAATTTTTTCATGAAAGCCTGACAACCAGGAGAAGACACCTTTGACAGTTGGTTAGTCCAACTGAATACACGTGCGTATGAAACAGTCCAATCAAGCTGGATTAGTTGGATAGGTATCCAGCTAGTTCATCTGTTTCATTCAGGTGTATTCAAAGTATGGAGTAGTGGTATCCAAGTGGAAACGGGTAACTCACAAGTTATCATACGTCTCAAACTTATTTGGAAAACGGCTAGGCAGACATTCCAGGCCATGTTTGATCATTACCTGTGTTGCCCAATTCAACTAACTTAAACAATATCTGCCTTCTTCCAGCTCCTCCAAGCCTTCCTACCCTCAATGATGGAGCGCAACCACGGCCACATCGTCGCCATGTCCTCAATGGCAGGAGTTGTGGGTCTCCGCAACCTGGTGCCGTACTGCGCCACCAAGTTTGCAGTCCGAGGCCTGATGGAGGCGCTGCATGAGGAGCTGAGAGAGGATAAGGAAAAGGACTACAGTGGAGTGAGTAGAAATTTTGATATTCTTTCCTTTTGAAGCAGTAACTTGTGTCATACAGTTATATAAGTTCAGGGTTGTATCTAAGTCAATAGCTCACTAAAGCTTCATTTAGACGGAGCAAGAACTCGCTTGCGAGTTTTACTACATTGCGGTATTTGTTTGATCTACTAAATTCGTTGTACCTCTAAAGTCAGCAATGTAACGCAACTCGCTTGCGAGTTCTAGCATCGTCTAAATGAGGCTATAATACAAGCTTGACTTAGTTTAGGAGTTAGAAAATTCCATATTTTTTTTCTCTAACTATGATTAATTAAATTATACATAATATTAAGAAACTGTTGTACTGATGGAAATAAAAATATTTATGTATTACTATATAACTTTAATGAGTCTCTTATGGCGCATTTACGCGAGTTTTTTCGTTCAAATTGCCTGGTGACTAGCCTTGAGGCGAAAATCGACCGTACCTATAATAACAATTAATTAAATTCATATAATTGTAATTTAGGCTAATTAATGTCCATTTATATTAAAGTAACAATTTATTATAAAACTTAACAATTTAACTAGTTTTTTGGTAGGTAGGTACTCATTTTTGGAAGCGATGCGGCTGGTTGCTATGTCGCATGTAATAATAATATTGTAATATTGTAAAACATTTTTTTTAAAAGAGTAAGTATGGAGTTTCTTGCCCATTCTTCTCCATACAACCTACCTTAGCGAATGGGTGTAGAATCAATCCCTTCCCTTCCTATTCCCTTTAAATTTAAATATCGACGTTCAAAAGTGCCTCTTTGATGGCCTAATTGGAATAAATGATTTGACTTTGACTTTGCATGGCTAGTCACCAGGCAAATCAAAAATCGACACGTGTCAATTAGGGTTAGTACACAACGAGACCCGAAGATAGGTACTTTAAATTAATGTGAATCTTTTTTTTTTTTTTAATTAATGATAGGTTCGCGTTTGACCACTATCTCGTAAAAGTAAACTTAGATTTTGAGTCCCTCTACTGAATAGAATAGAATAGAATAGAATAGCATTTATTTGCAAATATGGGTATACATAAGAAGGTTGTAGTAGGTTTTCATCAGAGTTCTGCCATATTTCACCATTCGGCATGCAAACATTATCATTATATAAAATTGAAAAATATTAAATTCTTATCCATTAAAAATAATAAATTAATGAAATTAAATTCCTAGGTATGAAAGAAAGTGGTGTGCTACATCCAAGTTTCAACAACAATATATGTGTAACCCGTGGTAAAATGGGAGGTATCCCCATCACAAGAATCCTTATAATTTCATCGAGGTTGTCTCAATTTTTTGCTGTTGAATAACTTGTAATACATTGCCAACGTTTTTAATTACTATGAATATAAATTCTCCCTATTTTCCAATTCCAGATCAAATTCACAGTTATCTGCCCATACATCGTGGACACGGGGCTGTGCAAGAACCCGAAGATCAAGTTCCCCTCGCTGATGAAGATCCTCACGCCGCAAGAGGCGGCTGATAGCATCGTCGACGCCGTGAGAAGGAACTACCTGGAGATTACCATACCAAGCTCACTCTACTACATCAACATGGTAAGTCTATATGCGGTAAGCTTCAGAGAAAACTCACCCCTTTTGGTAGTGACATCAGTACCAAATGGGATGGGATTTCTTTGAAGCTATGTTTATAATCTTTTTCAAGGTTTTTATGCACAGAAATGGCTACCATTCAGCAGGGGTTGGTTTCCGACCCCACATGTAGAATAATTTAATTGACAGAATTGAGCCAGCTACCTCCCCTTTAAGTTTTTACAGACCGAAACAGGACATATTTTTTTACAAAACATGAGAGAAAACATAGTTATCTAACATGTTTTATTAATATTGTTTATCTTTCTCTAATGATTCATGTTTAATAACTATGTTTTTTTTTTACATTTTATTATTATTAGTGTGTACGCACCCCTATTAATTATCACACGGGAATATTTAAACGACAACTATTTACATTTAAATTATTATTTTTATATTAATAGTAATAAAAAGGACGATTACTACATTTTTGCTTCATTGTTTCTTTTTTTGTGCCTGATATAAAAAAAAACACATTTTAAAATTAATTTTATTACTCATTTGTTTTTAGGCATAAAGCCATTTAATTTTTTTATAAACACTTGAGTGGTTTTTTTTTGTAAAGTATCTGTTTAAATTTTAAGCTAAATTATATCTTCAAATTTTTTTTTTAATTTACAGATCTGCAGAGCATTCCCAAGGCCGGTGCCGCTATACCTGAAAGACTTCTTAGACTCAGGAGTAGAAGCCCATTCTTAAATATTACGCAACTTTCTTAATTTGTCCTAAGTGACATAATTATCATCCTGACAAAGTTAGGCAAAAATTAGGCTCAAGTCGCACGGACCAAAAATTATTTTAGGCAATATTTGAGCAAATTATTGCTTCATAATTGGGTCATTTAAAAAAATATAGCTATTTTGATACTGAATTAACTACGCAATACTTATTAAAGGGGTCCAATATACATAAAAATTTGACTGATTTTTGTTTCACACTTTTATGTTGGAGTTTATTGGTTATTAAGCCAAATGGGTAGGTATAAGACAGAAAATTAACATCTGTTCTTAGACGAATGCTGCATAATTGTCTACAATTTTAGTATACCAAAAATAGTCTCTGATTTTTAATGATACGAGTATACATATACTGAGGGGTTTGTACATTTTACTTTAATACGTACATTTTAATTATACACACAATGTGTATTCTGTTAGATGTATAGAACATAAATATTAGAGTAAATCAGGAAATATTGTTTTTTTTTGTTGTATATTATTTTACATTTATGACAGCTAATAATACAAAATACTTATTCACTTTGCTTCCTAAGCCTGAATTGCAAAAAAAAACAATGCATGTTTTTTGTGTTTGTTGGGCAATTTTGAAATATTTTCAGTAAATTGTAAAAAAATAAAAATTAAATTGTTTTTTATTCCTTTGTAAAAATTTTGTGAAGCATACTGAAATATGCTTTATTTTATAAAAAATACCTGGTTTAATATTTTTAGATTAGATAAGGATATTATTTAAGTGTAACGGTCAGACAATATGCAACTAAGTGATATGCAGTGCCTAAATGATACCTACTAGAATGAATGAAAATGAATATAGTATTATTTTAGAAATCTTGCCTTTTAAAAAATATATTCAGCAAAAATATTTTATACTACATTATACTATTCATTGAATTAGTATATATGTAATATATTATATTAATTAATACTGTATATAAATGTGTAGTTATATTTTACATACTTACGTATAATAACTAATATCGTGTTATTAAATGTTTCTCATTATTATAAGTAACAGTAATTTTGTGGAAATATAATTTATTAATAACAGGCAATAGGATAACTTAAAAAAATTAAAATGAATTGCAATAGATTGGTATAGGTAGTCACCAAGGTGTATTACTTACATTTGTTATTGTTTTTTTAAAGTGCCATGATAAATAAACTACAGATGATTTAAAACATGATATTATGTACTTTTCGTATATTATTTTGGGTGGTCATGGTCTGTCAAATAATTGTGTATTTTATTAAGGCTCGCTTACACCATACCTCATCAAATAAAATTAAACTTAGAACAGATTTATAACATCATTCTGTCTTTGTTTTTCTGGAACGATTTACTGAAACAGAATGATGTTCTGTTTGTTATTAAAAAAATAAGTAGGTACATTAATCTATTTCTTCAGCAGTACGAATATTTTTTAATAACAAAGCGGGCCCAGTGTCTTTTACAAATATTTTATGGGTAACATTGACGACTGTGACCTGCGTGACCTTCTATTTTTTATTTAGTTTTTGAAGTGTATAATGCGTGTTGATCATGTTTGTCAATTTAGTATAAGGTTGTGATGCCAATTGTTTGTAATGTTTTCGTTGAATGTGGTTCTGAATACATGAGAAATAATTTTTATTACAGTTGTTTTAGTTTTTATTATAAATATATATTATGAATCAAGAAACAAATAAACATTGTAGGGGTGCCCACCCTTACAATGTTTATTTGCATTTACTATTGCTATCTACCGCAAAATTACAAATCCAGAAGGAGCTCAACCGTAAACAATAAATAATAAAAAAAAACAATGATACTGGATACAAGAATACATACAAAATAAATTCTCAATCTATTTATTTCAAGTTTACATATTGATTATTCACATTTAAAATGTACAGTTTCCAGCTACATACACATAGTACTACCGACATTTTGGCGTATAATCACCTTATTTGGAACGATGCTAACTTTACCTTACCCATTCTATACGATACTAAAGAAAAAAATATAACAACTTAAAAAAATATTCGGAATACAGTGCTCTGTAGGAACTATTAATATATTATTAAAAAAGCTGGTGTCCTTATCATTTTAAAATCTCTAATGAAATTATTAGATGGAAAGTAGATTTCATTTGCTATTTTTTATTCAAGTACAAAATAAGTAGACATCTTAATAAAATAAATAATTGTTTAAATATTTATATTTTACATTTAAATATTTTACACATAGACACACATACTTTTAATTTTATTGCTTTTTTCCGTAGCCATGCAAAGCAAAATAAGAATGTGCGCATTTACTGTTATTTTTAATGTACTTAGGTACTTTTTCTATCAGTATGTTTTAAAGTGATAAAAATTCTTTATTTACTTAGCTGAAACGATCGATTATATGAATTTCTTAGCAATGGAACCTTATATTCTTTCTATATTTAATATTTAAAAAGAAACTCGTTCATTTTTAATTTCTGGTTTCTAAATTATTATTTTAGGATAATACCATCCTTGATATTTTTATAAATATAATTTATTAAACACGAATTTTACTCAAACTGACACCATATCTAATTCAATGCCTACTCTCGAATAACAATGAATTTATGGGTAATTTATCTAATACAGCATATTATTAGCAAATAAGTTACTAAAAACTATTTATATAATATCAACGTATTTTACAGCATTAAATGCTCCGTTTAGCAATAACAATATTATTCTTTGATATAATTATTACTTACATAATAAATAAATATTTTTATAATAATTATACATGTTACCTCTAACACAGACCTTAAAATAATTATCATTATAGAAATCTTCAATACCTACTGTTTTAATGATGTTAATGTTGTTTTAAATAAGGTTTAAATAATTTTGTATACGATACACTAATTTAAAAAATAAATAATTGGTAAGCAGGTTTTCATGTTGTTTGAGTGTAGAAATATTAGTTTTTTTGTTACATATTATAACTTTTCAAAAACGTATCTTGATTTTATTTAAAAAATGACGTGGTGTACCGTCTATGCTTAGCGTCAAAAATTATTTTGTCAGGTTATGCCAGATGTTGTTTAAAATATTGCAACATACTAGTCTTACTTAAGTACTTGCATACTATAACAACTACAGTAATATATCAAAGTCTACTGCTAAATATAAATAAGTATTAGGTATGCCAGAAAGGAAAATAATATATATTAAATTATATGGGGCCCAGAAAAGTGACATTCGCTTACAAAGCATTTGATATAGTTATATAGGTAATCATTATTCAACACAATTGACATAAGCTAGTTCGGTAGGTAGCTTAAGTCAATTACATTCATTTTTGACTTTTCCATCGTCATTATCGTGTACATCCCTTTATTTGGGTCCTTTTTGTATATTTCCTTTGATAATTCACATTAGAAGACACTAGCATTTTATTTGCTATAATTCTACAAACGTTTGACTTGCAATTTTCGTTTCTAAGGTTTAAACCTATGATCCATGTATTCTATCGGTGAAGGTTTAGTACAGAGTAGTATTTTATGCCCCCTTATGGCACAACACTACGTAAATAAGAACATACATCGACACAACTATCTACACAGCAATTTTAATTAATAATTGACTTCACTATTTTAATACATTGGAAGCAAAGTTAAAGAATCTCATTAGAAACAATATTACTGTGCAAATCAATTAATACCATTTACAAATCATCTTACTATCGATCTATATTTTGTTAAATTTAAATTTAAAATAATAATAAAAGCACATAGATTTCTTACAATCTTTGGTAAATACATGCACTTGCATAGTTTTATTTTATTCATATTAAGTATTAATATTAATTTATAAGTCATGTTTACACTTCTGATAGAAAATATCGGGACAGAGACAAACATTTTTTACAAACGAGCCCATTATTTAGCCACCACCAATATAATGCATCGGACCCAATAAAACATGATTATGAATAAATTGGTCTTTGCATTGGTTATGCGTAATCTTGCCTAATACCGTTTATTCACTTTCTGGATTTCAGGCCACGACTGCAAAAGATCTAAAAATGTCAGCTGTCGCCATGCAACGGCTTAACTTAATTTCCGAGGCACGGAGGAAACTCGGTGCCTATGTAATCAATTGTCACTTATCCTCAAACTGACCTGGACAGACCGGCTTAATCTTAAAGATACCAAGCGGCTATTACTGTTTAGCCATTTGCTACTCTAACATTAAATGGCTAAAACCGTCAAAAACATTTGTTTAGCCCCGATATTCTTACTTTCCTACATACCTTAGCTTTAGTTCCTATAACGTAACTTCACGATCGAAAATATTAATCTTTTTCTTATTAACGCCATTCCGTTCTGGTCCACTACTTTAAATTACTATTTTATACTTCATTTCTTTAGGTTATTTATTAATATATAATTGCAAATCCACTGTATGCTTAGATATCATTCTTATTTACATTTCTTTCTCGAGACCAACAACGCCTAATTAATTTATTAACACAGTGAAATAAAAACATATATCTAATGCAACATGAGATCCATAATAATTGTTTGCTCTAATTATACCTTTGATTACATTATACTTATTATATTTTTTTAAATTATTTAATTATTTTTTAATTTAATTATATCAATTATAACTTACATAATATTTTAATTATACAAATTATATTCTTTATATAATTTAGGGCTGGTTTTTCAATAGTCAGATAACCGTTAACTGAGGAGTAAAAATGGCGGTGTGACAGCTTATCTATGAAAAATATGTCATACCGTTATTTTTATTCCTCAGGTAACGGTAAACTGACTATTGAAAAACCAGCCCTTAGACAAATATACAAATTATAATGACTTTTACTTTTATCAATTTGATATAAACTGAAAAGGGAAAGGAATACCTTCATATTTTAAAGCAGACGAGGATTATTATCAATTCATAGCTTCAGTGCTATTCAAAGCAAAGCTGTGTCATACAGATTCTATGTAGAGTTTGCATTTTTAGTAATTATGAAAACTATTATATAAACATCCTGTAAATTATACTTTGGCACAAAAATATATACATCTAGGACCCATTGCTCAAACTCCGGATAAGATCTAGCTAGTTAAACTCACCATTTGCCTAGTCTTTTCTCATCAAATGTTTTGGGGTCAGCTCACAATCTAACAGGATGCAACCAAATATCGACACGGCGATGCTCTCCCCAAGCGGGACACATCTCTACCGTATGCTCTACCGTGTCCTTCGGCAGGCCCACACTGTGATTGTGATACTCGAGCGTTTCCCTTCACCCAATCCGACACAAACTTCCCGAAAAATTCGTATCCAATGAGGAAGACGAGGACGCCGTGGCGTCTCTCCAGACACTCCTACAAGAGGGGTGTTACCGGCAGAATCTTGCAGTGGCCATTCATTCATTTATTCATATAACAATTTGCATTGTGTCTGAATTACATTAATCCTTCCATCGCCATCTATAGGACCCTTATCCCTTTTATCTCGTCATCCACTCGCAGATCTATGCCATTTCTGAACTAATTGGTAAACATAGCATTTACTCAGAAATAAATAATATTTTATTTTATCTATTCTGTTCTACCCGCTTGCCGAGAAACAGGCCCAATACACTCCGCTAAAAGAAAAATAAATAGCCATAATTTTTATAGTACTTCTCTATTCACTTCCAGTCATCAAGTTTGTACGTATGTAATAGAAGGGACATAGAGGTAGGTTGTTTAGAATATGTCGATGTCCTTCAAGTGCTGGTAGTTGCGGTCCCAGTAGCCGCCGTTGTACAGCCAGTCCTCCTGCTTCGTGTAGGGGTTTGTGCCTTGACTGAACCACCTGGAAATTATAAAATAAACTAAATGCTGACTAGCCCGTAAATTAGACTACATAACATCATCATTACCATCATCAGCCTATAATGTTCCCACTGCTGTGACACAGGCCTACCCTCTGTGAGAGGGAGGCCATGATGTCAAATGTCTTCGAATTTGCTGGTTCTAGGACAAGCCGGTTTCCTTACGATGTTTTCTGTCACCGTTTTCAGAGCTGTGGTGATGAAATAAATTACACAAAGTAATGTGCCATGCAATGTTCGAACCCACGCAAGTGTTAGTTAGTCGGGGCCGATACCACTGGGCCACCACTTCACTACATAACTACTAACCAAAGACTTAGATTAGGTAAGGTGTACGTAATAGTTTTCCTAATAGTCTTTTGGCCTTTAACCCCACTACCATAGGGGGTTAGTTGTCTCAGAAGCTTACCGTACACCCACACTTTCCCATTTAGTAAAATCCCATGTTAAAAGGATCGAGCCTATTGCCACCAATCGGGCATATCCCGACTTCTACTGTACTGAAGAATTTCTGATGGTAAAACCCGATTTGGCAACATCACAATTTAATTTGCGATGTGATAAAATTCGTAAAATGGGTTATTCTATCAAATACTATTGCTAAAGCAATAGAGTAGATAATTGACAAAGAACAATTTTATCGCAATTCTTTTAGCAACATTGCTAAAGTGGCGTTGTTGTTCGGCAGTTACTTTTGCGCTTTTCTGCACAATTTTTATTACAAGTGCGTGAGTACGTAGTCTTACAGTAGAGTACCTTTTCTGTGGTAACAATACCATTATAAAACATACCTCGGCTGCCAAGCTTCAGGTGACTTCTTCAGCAGCTTTCTAGCGGTCCTCTGCT